>CM056731.1:54493859-55743859 GCA_029844215.1 Przewalskia tangutica
CCTTTATGAATGGCATCATATTGACCAAGTGGAAGTTGGGAAGGACCAAGCGGTCTCCTGCAGTATCAAGCATGGTTTCTAGATCGCATGGAATATAGTTCGGCGGGAGCAAGGCGTTGAGGACATTGCCGCAAGGAAATGAATGAGGATAATCAACTCGCGAGAAGGTCATCACCCCGCATACGTGGGCCCTAATGCACGATGCAAAGACGATACTTGGAACAGCAGGTTATACCAAAGAAAACTCGAGGTTCACCACCGCTGGCAATTTAGTTATAGGCTTTTGATGTATTATTGTTATAAATTGCAACTTTTTTCCGACTAAAGCATATCAATCTAAAGGCTTGGATTTTTATTATCATGATCTTGCATATGTGACGTTTAGGCTTACCTCTGGCATAAAGAGGTCCCCCTGCATGTTAGAAAACGTTTGAATGTGCTATGTGCAATATATCTGCTACGTACCTGCAAATTACGCTAACACCGTTTGTTGCATTTTTAGAAAGATTTATCATCTTCCCCAAAGGTCGGTTCGTATTTGACTCAACAATGTCTGAGCATCCACACTTTACCGTGTCCAAGGCAAGAAATGATGATATGACCGCCTGGCGCCCGAGCCAAATGGTTTGGGAATTATTCCTGTCAGCGAAACAGAAACTTCAGGAGAGAGGAATGACACCAGTCAGGAAGAATGTATTGCACAGCTGCTACAACAAATTGCTGATATGCAGGTTGAGATGGAGAGGCTACGGAATCTGACCAACCTATCCATTAGTTTGAATACCCCCATGCCAGAGCAAAGGGCCACTACCTCGCAAACCATCCCAGAGCGACCTCCACCACCACATATCTCCCAAAACTCCCCACAAAGACCGCCAGTTACCAACCAAACTGCCCCTCGCCCAGTCAATCATCAACCCCACCTTCAAAATGATCCTCCTACTACCCATGTACCTCAGCCCCCACCTACTTACTTCCCCACAATCAGCCCTAATCGCCAGGCCGACCAATACCCGCACACCATACCCATTACCAGCCCCAGCAAACAACCCAGACAGCTAACTTACACAACAGAAACCCAGCCTTTTACCGTCCCTGCACTTCACCAGGAAGCAGATCATTACGAAGAAATGGAAAGGGAAGTCCGAGCCAAAATGGACGAGGACGAGGCGAGAGATTCACACCAAGGAAGCAGCGTGGTACGCGATCGGATAAAGGTCACGGCGACTAGACTACGAAGATCTTTGTACGATCCAGACGCGAGCCGCTGGATACAAAGTGCCGAAGTTCGATCTATTTGATGGGAAAGGGAATCCCCGTGCACACTTGAGGTCATATTGCGACAAGCTAATCGGAGTAGGGAAGAACCCGGCAGTCATTATGAAATTGTTCATTCGAAGTTTGACCGGCGAGGCACTAGATTGGTACACCAGCCAGGATCCGCGAAAATGGCATACCGGAATGCGTTGCCCAAGACTTTGTGCGAGCGATTCGGTTCAACACGAAACCGTTGTGGATAGATTCTATCTAATGAAGTTAGAGAAAAAGTCTACGGAGACTTTCAGGGAGTACGCCATGAGGTGGCGTTCAGAGGCAGCAAAGGTACAGCCACCCATGGTGGAGAGTGAGATGACCACACTATTCGTACAATCTCTGAAGGACGCAACCTACTATGAGCGGATGATAAGCGTCATCGGGCGGAATTTTGCAGAAGTTGTCAGAATGGGCGACTTCGTAGAAGAAGGTATTAAGACAGCAGATTACGAATCGCAAAGATTGGCAGTACCAACAAGGCGTTCATCGTGGACGATCGGGGTACTTCGCAGCGAAGAAAGAGACAGTCTCCCCTTCCATGTTCATACAAGAACGTAAACCTGAAGCATTCATAACATACCAAAACTCATCCTATCAAACCCCATGCTACCACCCAAGCAGCCAAAACTTCACACCTCACTATACACCTGCCCACACCCCAACTACCACACACAACCTATATATAACGCTTCCCAAGCACCCATTTATCCGACCGCATCAACCCGCCCATCAAGCCCGCCAACAACATAGAGCACCCAACGCGCCTGCACTAAACACGAATTTTGAAGGAGACCATCCAAAACCCGCACTCCCACCGGGCCGAACCCATACCCCGGATATACGAAAGGTCATGAGCCGCAGCTTGATCCAACCACCAGGAGGATTCCTAGCCCTATCCCAAGATGGTATGATGAGAATAAGCATTGGCGATCACTGAGCAGCCTGCAGCATGACATCGAAGCTACACCCTCAGGGACAAAATCGAAGCGTTGATCAAAGAAGGAGTAATTCAGCTGAAGGATCCTGCCCCAAACGTGCATGATAATCCCTTGCCAAACCACGACAATGCCAATGTGCACTTGATAACCCTAGATGAGGAATATAACTTGGAGGGAACCATCCGGCCGCCTGGCGGCGAAGAGCCGAACCTTCGCTGCCGCCGCTCGCCACCGATCCTCGAAAGAAAGCGATTTGAGTTAGAAAGCGGCACCGCCGAGACATAAGTGGTTCAATCACGCTTGCTCGACGCCTGCGGCGGCCACAAATCAAAGTGGATCACAGAGAAAATGGAAGCGAGTCATGAAGTCACCGCCGCAGTATAACTGATCGTGGAGGTATTACACACCTGTAGAGACAGCCAAAGAGGTATCGCAAAAGAAACCCGTGACAGAGGCTGAAGTCGAGGAGTTTTGGAGGAAGATGCCCACTAAAGAGTATTCCGTCAGAGCGCTTAAAGAAAACGCGGCGATATCTCTCTATTTTCACCGTTAATGAATTCGCCACACAGATCGCATTAATGGAGGTATCAAGGATGCATACGCCTGCAGAGGTACAATGCATTTGAGAACTTAGCGCCTTTAGTCGGACAAGTACTAGAGGCCCGCAGAATCGCCTTTCACGATGACGAAGTTACTCGGTGGCGCTGACACAACTTGCATTGAATATCACTATCCAAGTCGCATAAGATTGTTTCAACAAAGGTCTTGATTGATGAGGCTCTACCGTCAACATTTGTCCCATGACGACGCCATCAAATCGGGGAAAGATTGCCGTAAGATTCGTAAAAAGTAATATCGTGGTCCGGCGGTTTCGACGAGTCCATAGGAGTCGGCGCGAAATCGACCTCACGCCGCTGATCGGCCCGCAATTCGTTGTGGAGTTTCAAGTGTTGAATATTGCTACATGTTACAACTCGTTGATAGGAAGGCCATGGATCCACGAGGTCGCGCACCCGCCCACCTTGCATCGTTTCAAAATTTATATGGAATCACCGTGAAGTGGTAGTATTTGGAGATAAAAGGAAGCACCAACACCGACATGCGATCGCCATAGAGGACGTGAAAGCTTGGATGGCTCGGTTTTTCATGTTAATGAGATCAGAGCGCCGAGGGTCGTGGCGCTGCACCGCCACGCTCTCTCACAATGGTGGCCCAGGAAATGCTAAGAAATGGGTACGAACCCGGCAGGGGTCTTGGATCCGGTATCAAGGGAATCACAGAGCCTATCCAGTTGTTTGGGAAGAAGGACACTTTTGGTTTGGGGTACCACCACCTCGGCGATTTGGCGACCGCGAACCTCCTAAAAAGGGATACATTCCTCGCTCGCGCCCATTCCGCCCGAGTCGACCATTCGTCAAAGCCTACACCATCCGTGATGCCGAGAGAAGATGACCTGATGATCTTGCAGCAGGTTCCGTAACTGCTCATAGGTGAAGATGAGGCGCATCGTTGTATGATCGCAGGAGATCACGAGGAGTGAGTCACCATTTGGGGACGCAGAGCATGGATACACTCGAATAATTGGACTTGCACTCGCCCCGACCGTCCGAGAAGCTTGGTAGAATTTATGATTAGTTCTAGCAAGTGACTCTTTATCTAGAAAGAAAAGCACATGCATTTATGTTTCTTAATATGTTTTTAATCTCGAAATTTTACTTTCATCATAAATTCCAGGATATTTTTTGCGGCTTTAAAAGATTTTGCTTGTGTTAAATTAAATTCTTTAAGCATTTTTCTTTCAGCGATCATATTAATAAACCTGTTGATAATGCGAATATGACATGTAATGAGACCAACGAACAAAGTTCAAATGGCGAGCATAACCCCGGGGAACAAGAGGAATGTCCGCAATCAGAACTTAGCCGAGAGCTGGAAAACTTTGAGAATAGGCCTAAACCAAATTTGAAAGAAACAGAGTTAATAAACCTAAGCGATGAGGGAATTGTGAAGGAGACTAGAGTCAGCGCCCACCTAAACGTCACACAGAAGAAAGAGTTGATTGAGCTCCTGAAACAATACACCGACGTGTTTGCCTGGTCATATGAGGACATGCCAGGTTTGAGTACGGACATCGTCGCACACAGGTTGCCTATTGAGCCATCCTATCCCCCCGTAAAACAAAGGCCGAGAAAGATCAAACCAGACATGAGTTTGAAAGTCAAAGAGGAGGTGTCTAAACAGTTCGACGCAAAGGTAATTCGAGTTGCAAAGTATCCTACTTGGTTAGCAAATATCGTTTGGTAAGAAGAAAGATGGAAAAGTCCGAGTCTGCGTGGATTACAGGGACCTCAACAGAGCTAGCCCGAAGGATGACTTTCCTCTTCCAAACATTCATATACTCATCGACAATTGTGCAAAGCATGAACTACGATGCTCGTCGATCGCTTGGTTATCATCAGATCCTTATGGCAGAGGAGGACGCAGAAAAGACAGCATTCACTACCCCGTGGGGGGTGTACTATTATCGAGTAATGCCGTTCGGCCTCAAGAACGCGGGCGCTACCTACATGAGAGCCATGACTACCATCTTCCATGACATGATCCATAAGGAAATTGAGGTCTATGTGGACGACGTCATCATCAAATCACGAAAAGCGGAGGGCCATTTGGCAAACTTGAAGAGGTTCTTCGAGCGGCTAAGACAAGATAACCCGAATCAACTCGCAAAGTGTGCATTTGGCGTTCCTCCGAAAGTCGTTGGGTTTTATAGTGAGTAGAAGAGGGATTGAGCTGGACCCCTCGAAAATAAAAGCCATCCAAGAGTTACCCCCTCCAAAAAGCAAAAAGGACGTGATGAGCTTCCTTGGTCGTCTCAACTACATCAGCAGGTTCATAGCCCAGTCTACCGTGATATGCGAGCCGATATTCAAATTGTTGAAAAAGGATGCAGCTACCAAATGGACAACCGATTGTCAACAGGCTTTTGACAGAATCAAAGAATACCTTTCTAATCCGCCAGTTCTAGTACCGCCAGAACCGGGGAGACCTTTGCTACTCTATTTGTCCAGTATTAGAAAATGCTTGATGTGTGTTGGGCAACACGATGAAACAGAGGAAAAGGAGCAGTGCCATATACTATTTGAGTAAGAAGTTCACAATATATGAAGCGTTACACTCTCTGAACGCATTTGTTGCGCATTAACTTGGGTCGCCCAAAAGTTCAGACATTATCTGTCAGCATACACTACTTATCTTATTTCGAGGATGGATCCGCTTAAGTATATCCTTCAGAAGCCCATGCCCACCGGAAAACTAGCGAAATGGCAAATTATGCTGAGCGAGTTTGACATCGTCTACGTCACGCAGAAAGCCATAAAAGGACAGGCATTAGCTGATCATCTTGCTGAGAACCCGGCCGATGAGAGTACGAGCCCTTCGAACCTATTTTCTGATGAAGAGGTATTGTTTGTCGGAGAAGATATCTCGAGGTTTACCCGGTTGAGAATGTTTTTCATGGAGCGCAAATTTCAAAGGAGTCGGCATTGGAGCAGTTTTGATTTCAGAAACAGGTCAGCATTATCCGATCTCCGCGAAGCTCAGATTTCCATGCACCAACAATATGGCAGAATATGAAGCTTGCATATTAGGGCTCAGAATGGCCGTAGATATGGACATACAAGAGTTGCTGGTCATAGGTGATTCGCACTCACCGATCCATCGTGTACAGTGAATGGGCAACCAAGAATATGAAGATATTTCCTACCGCTTTGGCGTGAAGGAATTACAGAAGAGGTTCAGCCACATAGAATTTAGGCATGTTCCGAGGATCCAGAACGAATTCGCTGATGCATTGGCAACCTATCCTCCATGATTCAGCATCCGGACAAGAATTACATCGATCCAATCACAGTGAGTGTGCTGGGAGCAGCCGGCTTATTGCTCCCATATAGATGAAGAAACAGACGGCAATCCATGGTACCACGACATCAAAAGGTACCTCAAAGCAGGAGAATATCCAGAAGGCATAACCAACATCCAGAAGAAAACACTTCGAAGACTAGCAAACCATTTCTTTTTGAATGGGGAAATTGTAATCAAGGACTCAGATCTGGGCTTATTGAGATGTGTCGATGCTCAAGAGGCGAACAAGCTAGTAGAAGAGATACACGGAGGGACATGTGGGCCTCATATGAACGGCTTCACTTTGGCGAAAAAGATTCTGCGAGCAGGTTATTTTTGGATGACGATGGAAACAGATTGTATCCGCTTTGTGCAGAAATGTCGGCAATGCCAGATTCACGGAGATTTGATTCGAGTACCTCCAAATGAACTTAATGTAACGAGTTCTCCCTGGCCATTCGCAGCTTGGGGCATGGATGTCATCGGCCCTATCGAACCCGCTGCTTCAAATGGGCACAGATTCATCCTCGTAGCAATTGACTATTTCACTAAATGGGTAGAAGCATCATCACACAGATCAGTGACGAAAAAGGTGGTGGTCGACTTCGTTCGCAACAACATCATTTGCCGATTTGGGATTCCTGAATCGATTGTGACCGACAACGGAACCAACCTCAACAACAACTTGATGCGTGAGATATGTGGAAATTTTAAGATCACTCACCGTAATTCCACTCCCTATCGGCCTCAGATGAATGGAGCAGTAGAGGCAGCCAACAAGAACATCAAGAGGATATTGCGCAAGATGATCAGCAACTACAAACATTGGCAGGAGAATTTGCCTTTTGCACTTTTGGGTTATCGCACCACAATCCGGACCTCTACCGGGGCAACGCCGTATCTTCTGGTGTATGGAATGAAGTCGTGCTACCAGAGGTGGAAATACCATCGTTGAGAATCATCAGAAGCCGAGTTGAGCGGCCGAATGGATCTGGGATCGCTATGAGCGATTGATGTTGATTGAAAAAGGTTGAATGCAATGTCATGGCGACTTTATCGAGCAGAATGGCTAGAGCTTTTAACAAGAGAGTAAGGCCAAGGTTATTCAAGCCGGGACAATTGGTTTTGAAACGCATATTTCCGAATCAAAGTGAAGCTAAAGGAAAGTTCGCACCTAATTGGCAAGGGCCCTACATGGTTCATCGAATATTAAGTGGAGGGGCTCTAATCTTAGCTGAGATGGATGGCGAAGTATGGCCTAAAGCTATCAACGCAGATGCAGTGAAGAGATATTACGTCTAGGAGTAGTTGTTTTCCATGTAATCCCCTTTACATTGTAAAAGCTGCATTCCCTCGGTGGGATATGCATAGAGCCCATATAGGGTCTCGCCGCTGCAAATTAGGAAGCACTTTACTTGTAATCTGAACTACGTTATGACCTGATTCCCTTGGCGGATACGTAGGCGGCCATATCGGCTTCGGTCCCACTTTTAGAATTTTACCCAATTCCGCTTGTAATGAACTACGTCATGACCTGATTCCCTCGTGGGGATACGTAGGCGGCCTAAATCGGCTTCGGTCACACCGTTAGGAATCTTCCCCATTTGTCTACATGCAACAAAAGGTGTTTGGTTATTCCAAAGGCGATATGAGCAATTCCCGCGGAAGTTAAGTTCCGCCCACGCACCACATAACGAAACTGAGGCAATTTTGCGCACCATGAAGAAGACCATAACAAGGACTCCAAAAGATGTTCGTTTGGTCAAAATACGTGTCATATTCGGCAAATTCGACGAAACTTTTTACATTTTTAACGCATATCATATAAATGTTTATTTCTAAAAGATGTTTTGTGCATACTTCATGAAAACATTTCATTTTGGAAAACGCTTTTGGAACGCTACTAAACATCTCAAAGAGGTCAGACAGGGGTTACAGGTCCGAACAAATCGGGTGCACGGACAGAAAGGACCAAGACAGCAAAGTCAATACGAACCGATCCCCCCCCAGAACTCACAAATTTTCTTTGAGCGCAGGTTTCTTCATATTAGCGGAGGCGGAAGGAACGCAGCAGAAGCAGAAAGGGGACATTAACGATCAACTACGCTCTCGTAGCCAAATACTTAAAGCCAGACAGCGGTTACAGATAACAGGGGCTGAAAATTTGACGACGTTGGAGGAGATTTTCGCATAGCAGCTCGGCTCACAGGGCCACATTCTTATTCTCATTCATTCGTTTTTGCATATCTATAACACTACTTATTACATCTATCTTTTATTTTGTAGGAAGTTTCACATAGCAGCTCAGCCCGCAAAGCCATAATCGCACGCGTCTATCAAGACGTCATTTGGCTCACAGGGCCACTCTCATCCGCATTTCTCAATCATTTTACAACTCTAATCATTTTTCAGTTTATATTAGGCATGTAACTTCATCATAGTAGCCTGGCCCACCAGGTCGAAATCACTTTATTACATCCGCACAACGACATCCATATAACGTTTATGCAACGACGTGATCAACATTATGTCTACGCAACGACGCCAGCAGCAATACGTCCAGGCAACGACGTTATCAGCATTGTGTCCAGGCAACGACACCATCAAGCGTGCCTACGCAATAACGCCAAGCAGAATACGCCCGTGCAACGACGCCAGCAGCAATACGTCCAGGCAACGACGTTATCAGCATTGTGTCCAGGCAACGACGCCAGCAGCAATACGTCCAGGCAACGACGTTATCAGCATTGTGTCCAGGCAACGACACCATCAGCATTGCGTCTACGCAACGACGCCAGCAGCAATACGTCCAGGCAACGACGTTATCAACATTGTGTCCAGGCAACGACACCATCAGCATTGCGTCTACGCAACGACGCCAGCAGCAATACGTCCAGGCAACGACGTTATCAGCATTGTGTCCAGGCAACGACACCATCAGCATTGCGTCTACGCAACGACGCCAACAGCAATACGTCCAGGCAACGACGTTATCAACATTGTGTCCAGGCAACGACACCATCAGCATTGCGTGCGCACGCAACGACGCCGAAGAATACGCCCGTGCAACGACGCGTTATCGGCGTGTATCCAGCAACGACACCATCGGCGATTGCGTACGCAACGACGCCAAAGAAGAACGCCCGTGCAACGACGCGTTATCGGCGTTGTGTCCAGCAACGACACCATCGGACAAGGTTTACGCAACGACGCCAGCAGCAGCACGTCCAGGCAACGACGTTATCAACACAACAAGTCCAAAGACGATGCCATGCCCAAAACGACGTCATCGGCATATCACATCTACGCAAGGACAATTCATCTACTCTCAAAAATTGCATTTCTTATTCATGCTTTATTACTCTGTCTTAGCAGTTATGCACTAACTCTTTCTTGAGCTTTAGTCTACAGGGGCAATTGCAACAAGGACAACATATCCGCATTCACAACCGCAACGCGTCTGCGCAAGGGCGAAATCACAGCATTTGCGGCATGCATCACATTTTCGCAGGATAGCATTTTTATACTCAAACAGTTACATGGCTTATAAATTCATGCGTTATCATTTGCCTTAACAGTTATGCACTAATCGTTTGTTTAAGTCTTAGCATACCGGAACAGGAGCACAACGTGGAACTACCTCTTACGGCGAACCGAAGCAATTTGTACCTCGAACGTCGATTCGCTCTCCTCCAGCATCCTGCAACGCCAATGACCCCAGTGTCATCATAATTCGACACTGGGACAAATTTTAAATCTGCTTCCGCTTTGGTTTTTCTAGCGTCACAAAACCCAGTGTCATCATAATTCGACACTGGGACAAATTTTGAGTCCGCATCAGCCCGCCTAGGTGTTTTACCATGGTAGCCCAGCGTCGTCATAACTCGACACTGGGACAAAATTTTGAATTTTGCGTCAGCCTCGTCTTAATCGCCCAACATTTTTAATTCTAAGGATCGAGACAAAATTGGCTATAAGTCAACGTCTTTGTCTGAAGACTCTTACATCATCTCCATACAAAGAGGGACAAGTTGTTGACACCCAATTTTGACCCTCCCGTCCAGACAGTAGCTATAAATTACACTAATTTTGTAAAATAATTTTTTATGATTCTTATAACAAAATGCAGCGATAAAACATTAATACAGGCAAATAAGCAATTTAATAATGGCACCGCATTTTACGTAGAGTACTAAGCATACTTTAGGTCTCGCGCCCGCATTTATTTTAAGCCCTGGCATAATTCTTAAATGATAATAATAAATAATTGCATAAAATAAGTAATTTAGCAATGACGCCGTGTTAAATAGAATATTCGCATTTTTTTTACTAAAAGCAAGGCAATTTCGTAATTCATATTTTTATCTAATACATGCGTTTTAATAATAGCGTCGCATTTATAAAAGCATTAAGCAGTCCTTAAATATCATATTTGCATTTAGCATTTAAATAATTTAATAATAGTCTAAACCCCGTTCGGTTTAATTTAACTTGAAATACGCATAATAAATAAGTTTTAATAACGGCATCGCTTTATAAATATTAAGCCCTAATTAATTAGCACGCACGTCTTTATTTTGTAATAATTTAGATTAATAAATCACCTAATTAATTTAATCACATTTTTAATTCCTAATTTACCACTAACTAATCTTTGCCTAAAACAAACTCCTAAAACTAATACCTAATTACATAATTTACCAGCCCACAACCCACAACCTAAATAACTACCCAGCCCATAACCCCTATACCATTACCGCAGCCCACACCAACCGACCCACCCCTATTTTCGCCCAGCCCAAAACCATTCCCTCAACACACCCATAAAGCCCATCCCCTCTTCTATCCCTAACACAAAACAACCAAAATCAGATGACAAGAAACCAGCGACCTACCCCTGTCTATCATCTCCTCCAACGTCTCATTCCTTTCACTTCACCCCTGTCGCCACAAAACCTCCCCATACCTCTGTCCAACTACTCCTCTCTGTCACCCGACACGCCCATGCCCTGCATTCCCTTAAATCCAGCGATTCGAACCAGCAAATCATCCAAAAAATCAGACCTTTAACAGCTCTTTTTCGAATTCAAACCCCATTTTCACCTATAAAAGACCCCTTCGTTCTTCATTGGAGGGGGACACCCGAAAATTGGAATCTATCTAGCATATCTTCTATTCGTTCTTCGCTTTAGAATTCTTGCGTTTAAGCTTTGTTTTCTTCATTCGCACCCACATACACATTCTTCGAGTAGAATCGACGGGTCGAAACGCGCCTCGGTTCGCTGCCCGAAGAAGGTCAGTAAGCTCGATTTTCTCTCATCTCTTTTAAGCATTCCATGAATCTGTGTGTGTTTGATTTGTTGTTAAGGGTTTCAAGCATGTTTGGTTTCTGTTAGATAAATAAATAGAAGTATACATTGTATAATTCTGATTAGCCGATATGATTCTAAAAATATGATTCGCCGCTTGATTAATATGTATTATATGGTCTATGTGATTCGAGTTATATTAATTACTGTTTTTCTTTTAATTTGTTCATAATTTATGACTGTTGGTCAGTGTTAATTTTGACATTATGTTGATTACTTTTCAAATTTATTCATCATCTTTGACTGCTGGTTTGTTGCTGGAGCTTATTAGCTCAGTTCTATGTGTGTCTGTTATACTACGACTATTCTTGAATCCTTAAGTGTGTTCGTCAAGTTGTCGTTTGCCGTTTGAGTTTACCAGGTTGCATATTGATATGTCCAGGCCATTATTGATTTTTCTAAGCTGTTATTGAGCCTGATTAATCTCGAGTTTTCATCATGTTCAGTAAAAATTATATCGCGATAAAGGGATGTTCTATAATGTTGGGCTTGTTTTTCCCACGATTCATGATACAGATTGATATGAGGTGTAAGTTGAAATAGGACTATAGAATAACTGATTAGTATGCCAATTTGTTTTGAGTTATTTTAACGGTCATGGCTTGTTTATCTATGTGTTGGAAGTATCTATATTTGAACATGAAAAAATGAGTCGTGTAATGTGCATTATATAGGCTGTACGATCTCATTATATACTGGTTGTTGCTTTTATCCTAATCTGTTTATCATTTAAATCATTGGAATTGTTTTAAACATATCTAAAGGAATGTGGGGGTCACCGGAGTCTATTAAGTTCATTGGTAGTATTATGACTATTTCTTGAATCTTTATGCGTATCTACCAAGTCGTCGCTTACTGTTTATAGTCGCAACATATTCGGACAATACATCTAGGTTTGAATATGGTAAATGAGCCTAACCGCATGTGTAATATAGGCTACATGTTTCTCTTATGTGATCTATGATTAACACGGATCCAAATAATTAGAATAATGCATATCTCAATGTTGGTCTTGGCTCTTCACATGCTTAATATTGTGTTCATATCCCATTAGATATGTCAGATGTCTGGTGTGCTAGTTGAACTTGTGGAATCTATGCATTTGTTTCAATTAATGTCTATAATATCTACATGATAGTTTAAGTCTTTTATGTATGGGTTAATAATCTTTCAATTGATGTGTGTCTTTGTTTTGGTATACAATACTTTCATACTCATCCTAAGGCCCCCTCTCCCAAATGACTTAAAGGTGGAAGATTTGTTTTAACTTTAACAAGTTCTGTGTATTTAATATTTAGTAACTTCGTGATGAATATGATATTTGGTTTGGATATCTAAATGCTCTATGTCTTGAAAATGAACATAGATATTGGTTGTTTTACTCGTTGTAATGAAGATATAGGCCGAACATGATATGAAATGACTTTAGAACGACTTAGAAGAAGCCTATGAATTCTATGTCGGCTAAGCAGGCTGTTACACCTAAATTTTGAAACTGTACCATTTTTTGGGACTGGTTTTGGCCCCTTTTTGGCTACTGATTTCAACCATTTTCTGGACTGATTTTGGCCTCACGTTGGCTACTGGTTTCGCCCCCTTTTGGCTACTAATTTCAACCATTTTCTGGACTTGTTTTGGCCTCTTTTGGCTACTGATTTTGGTCTTTTTGACTGCTGGTTTGGCAAGTTTTTTCGGACTGAATTTCAGCCCCGTTACTTACTGGTTTTTGACTGTTTCGCGGACTGATTTTTGGTCATTTTCGGACTGAATTTCAGCCCCGTTATTTACTGGTTTTGGCTGTTTCGCGGACTGATTTTTGGTCATTTTCGGACTGAATTTCAGCCCCGTTATCTACTGGTTTTCGATTTTGCGGTGATTTTGGGCCATTTTGCTCACGATTTTTAGCCCTTTTACGCCGGACTGGTTTTGCCATTTCTTTGTTGATTTTGGATTATTTTGCTCACGATTTTTGGCCCTTTTTCGCCGGTGATTTGCTCTTCGTTTGATCGATTTTGGGCCATTTTATCTTGATTTTGGCGTCTTCTACATGCTGATTTTGGGCCAATTTCATACAGATTTTTGCCTCGTTTTTATTGCTTTTTGGCCGTTTAGGTCGTTGTTCTACTGTTTGTTCTGGTTTTTCCGGCTATTCATTTGGTTTCTCGCTATTTTTAGACGATTTTAGTTATTTTATCACTAAGTTTTGACTATTTATCTATTATTTGGCGAAGTTTACAACATATACTAATCCTTTTCTTTTTCTTTCTTTTACATGATATGCATCGGGAGCAACAAGGAGTCTCACTACGAGACTCATTACATCCGGGTTCCACAATCATTGCATCTTCCCGCCTCAAGATTCCTAAATAAATAGGGCGGGATGACTTTGTCGCTCTTCCTAGTCGCGTCAACTCTTTAAAAATTCCGTCGTTTATTTTCTTATTATCGTGATTTAATTATGTAATCCCGTATAATCATTAGAATGTTTAGAATAGTTGAGCCTAAAAATAATAAGGGAGGGTAGTTAATAATATAAAATTTAGATAGTTTATTTATCTTTTAGGCGTTATGCATTTTTAAGCTTTTCAAAACAAGTTAGTCATTTTATGCATCATTAGTATTACAAAAAAAATTCATTAAACTCTTAGAAATAATTCATTCTTTTCATAATGAAAGTCTTTTCTTATTATCTATTGCAAAACAAATGTTCTATAGATTTATGCCATACATACATATACTTCTATAAAAATCATATTTTGCGTATAATGTACACTTTTCGAAAGAACTACTTTCCATACATTTTACAAACAAAACTCATGCCAATTTTATGGAAACCATTTATATCTAAATAAGTATTTGCAACCTCTTTTCTTAGCTTTATGCTTGCTTCAAAAACACGTATTTTTTAAATAATACTAACCTAAGTTTGAACGGATAACCGCAAGTTAGCGGATCTTAGAGGGTGCCTAACCCCTTCCCTCTAGATTAATAAAGAACCATTACCCAGAATCTCACATAGCTTTCGCATACCTTTAAAATGGAGATCATTTGTAGTATTTTATACTACATTTTTAGTGTCCTAATTCACTATAATAATTAGGTGGCGACTCCTTTAAATAGCATTTCAGGAATCAAACCATGTAGCAGTAATCCCGTTTCCGGCTCCGGTCGAAATGGGGCGTTACAACTGGGGATCAATTAATTATCAAATAATTAAACCAAATATTGAATAAATCTTAACTATATGAAGAAGAAACCAAAATACAACATTAATTCATAAAGACGAGTTTCAAGCAATTCGAAAGGAAAATCCTAATTAAAAGTTTAGCTCCTAGCCATAAACATGCTAAGAACCAAATTAATATCCAACATGAACTAAATTAAATTAAAGCAAAGAAAAGAAAATACTTTGGAACAAGTCTCCAATCTTGTAGCCTCCAAAAACTATGTTGTGTTGTGAAGAAAGGTTGAGTCCCCTTTAAAAAATCTGCCCAAAGGGCCTTTTATAAGCTCCAAAAATGTGTACCCTTTTCCTCCTCGCCTTTGGCCAATTCCCTTCGGATCTGGAAAATTTTCCGCCGCGGCCCTGCTGAGTGGCGCCGCGGCGCCTAAACTCCTGTAGCCTCTCAGATCTTTGGGCACCGTGGCCCTGCATTCCTCTGCCACGGCGCTGCTTTGCCTTTGTCCGGATTGTCAGCTTTCGTCAATTTTTGGCTCGGGAACTTCCTTTTCTGCCCAATTATTTCTCTTTTTCGCCACTTTACCTTTTTAAACCACTGTGACTCAAAAGAAATAAAAATACCCTAACACGACACATATTTGAACAAAATGGGCAAAATACTAACTGAAAATGACTCTAAAAGTGCATATAAAATATGTCTAACACCAGTCGCGGCCCGTAGGGCTCAGGTCGTGACAAAAGTGGTATCAGAGCAGTTCGTCCTCGAAATATCTACAGACCGTGTGCAGTAGAGTCTTAGTTATCGGTGTGTTGTGCACCACACCTATAAACATGAGGCTACAGTACATTTAGGATTGGTTTCTATTCTTCTTACTCTAAGGTCGTGCGATAGAGCTATGTTAGTAGGACCATCTCTCTCTAACGTATTATTGTGTTGCAACTATGCCTCCAAAGAAAGTGACAGCGGCCCGGAAGGGAATATATGGACCTTGTATATAGGTTGGTAAGATTGTTGTATAGTTGGTGTGATGATGATGTGCATCTATATGAACAGATTTATTAGGGCCATGTGTGTGTTGTCTGAGGTGATTATGGATTATCATGAGTTGTTTAAGCTGTGATAATTGATTGGAAGGTATGTAACAGTTTAATGAATCCACATCAAGGCATAGTATATGTGCTAATTTGGAATATTTAGGATGTGATGAGCTGTCTGAGATTGTGATGAACTCTTAAAATATCATGTTTAAATTGACTTAATGACATATCATGTTGTTAGATTGAGCTATGTTGTATGCTTAAGTGATGAGTAGGAATAATATTTGTATGGAGTAAAGAGGTTTGTTATGGTTAAGACAACATGATTTTGAGATTATATGAAGTTATCTTACCCGTATACGGGGAGAGATAATATAACCTTGGGACATGTAATATTTGAGAATCTTAGAATATTAGATAATCGTTGAGACCTTAGATATACAAGCATTCTTGAGTAAAATATTTTATGTTTGATCTTGGTTAAAGTACATAGTATATGCGAAGTATAGTAGTTGTGATGATTCCTTGGTTGAGTATAAACCACTTGTGTTGTTAAAGTTGGAGATAATATTGAAACTAGAAATAAGATCTTTGAAGGATTTTATGTATGCTTAATGTGAGTAGATCATTTCATTGCGTCCTTCATTAGAGACCGGGTAGTGTATATACAATGATCTTATATGGACATGAACTTTCATTTATGAATGTGACTTTGATTACAAAGGAAGTACAATGTGCTAAAGACTATCAGAGGTGAAATAAGGCAAGGACAAAAAGGGTGATACTCTAAATGATACGTTAGGGATCATGCAACCAGTAATATAGTGAGACAAGGAGCAGTGGTAAGTGAGGAACAGAGAACAATGCTAGAAGGGAAGATTATGAAAGGGAAATAAGCCATCTTCCTCGCGTAAAGTGCGATATTGAGTATTATTAAGAATTACATATATCAAGGTTAGTAAGCTAAGGTATGCTATAGAAATTGGACTGGTAAGGTCCTCGGCTTCGGCTACGTTGTGCAACATGTTACAATTCTACTTAACATTTGGATAACAATAGTGTGTTGGGGGTAATTGAGGATGGGAACTATGGAACAATCGAAGAATGGCTGTAAGAAATATGAAAACAATGAATAAGTAGGAATGGAATGGTATGATCAAGTATCAAGGCATGAATGTTTTTTTCTTTCGTTTAATGGCGAGTAGAAGGAAGGATTACGACAAAGATAATAAAGGTGAATGAAATTATAGTTATACATGTTTCACAAGGGTATGATTACTCTAGAACAGTGTAAGGACCAATGGTAGCGCAGGGACAGTAAGAACACTTCGGCCAAAAGGTGACGAACCTCTGATGTTCAGGAAGATAGTATGAGATATACTTGAGATAAGAGACCGCCAAGACAACTTGAAATGGAAATGTAAAGATAAGACGAATGGGCACTCGGTCGATGAGAGACCTAATAATGATAAAACAAGAAAGCTTGACAAACCATTTGATCATGTAACACCGTGAATTTGGATCTAAACATATGAAGCATCGGTTTCACAACATATACAGTCATACCTTTCAGAAAGTGTGTAAACGGAAGTAAAAATAAGTAAAGCTCGAGATTAACACCTAAACAGTTGAAAAGAGGCAAATGACGCTTATGGATATAAGTATAAGGTAGATATTAAAGATATATGTCAAGAGATAATGACATTCTATAACAGATAAATTGTCAGACAGACACAAATGTCTATGAGCATTTTTGAACTGACCATAAGTTCGACGAGATAGGCAAAGTAATGGGTTTACAGCTTAACGAGATCAAGCAAATCTTTTCCTAAAACGTTATTGACAGAAGAGTCAGCCATAAGGCAAGTGGAAGAATTTGAAGCGAAATATATTGACCAGGTTTGGAGATGGTAGATCAACATCATGTAATGCAATTCTTCAGAGTCTTCTACGTATTGGATAAAGGAATAAGTTATCAATTCACCCCTTAAGGGGTAGTAACACCAAGGATTGGAATGAGGAGCAATGTTTGAGATTTCGTATGTATACCAGAGTATTTTGGAATTATGAAGAATACAACAAGTAAGAAAAGGAGAGAACAAATGTCAAAAGAATTGAAGTTGTTTATAATTACGGGTAGTGAGAAGAAAAAAAAAGATGTATTTCGGACCATGAAGGAGAGTTAATTGTGATGATACACACACTTTAGATTCAATGACATTGTCCATAAAGTGTTCATGATTGAGATACTACAAATATAAGAATTTCAGCACACCAGTTAGTAAACAAAGCTTAGTTGACAATAGGATCATTCACCCACAAACAACTTGACTAATGTAAGGACTAAGGAGAGAAATTGACATGAGGGAACACATCAGTTAGTTAAGTGGGAGTCCGATTAAAGGATTCAGATAGTGATAGCCCTATGACTCAAAATACATCAGAGTCATCCCTCATACGGGAAGGAAAAAAGAACGTCATGATAAAAATTCCATTTATGGAATAGATTGGGAAGAGATGACGTGGGAAGCCGAAAATGAGATGAAGAAGAAGTGTCCCCACTTGTTCCCTACACCTACAGGTAATTCAATTCCTTACTTGTCTATATTGTTTGGTGAATAATACAGGTGTTATATTGTGACCCTGTGTGGCATCTTTGGATTTACTGAGTATGGTTGAAACTTGTAGACGAAGAAGAAATTAAGTGATCAAAATGCGAGATGTGAAATTCGGGCCGCACGCGATGCCGCGTCGAGGATCATGCGGCGAAACTTTAGAGAAGGCTGCGGGATTCTGGCACGCGGTGCCAGCGTGCGAGACGCGATCTTTGAAACGGAGGCGCGATAATCGGGGCCGCGGAGACGACACTAACGAGTATAGGTTGATAGGTACAGTTAAAGGAGACTATGCCGAAATTTATATAGTTTGATACATATTATGAACATTCGAGGGAGAATGTTTCTAAGGGGAGAAGAATGTTACACTCCGTAATTCCAGGGCAATAAAATGAGAACGTAAGTTAGGAAATAAGATATGAATGTGGAAAGGAAATACTAGTAGTAAGATTATTTCCAATGGTGTTATGGACTTAGTGTAGTGTTATTAAATCTTAGCATTAAGAATTGAGCCATCGAAAAAGTGAGAATTTTGACTAAGTGTGAGAGATATTTTTGTAAAGGAAAAGACAAGTGGACAAGTGGGTTCATGGGTCCCCCCTCCACTTGTGCTACATACACCTAATATATACAAGTCTTGCAAGACTTTGCTCACAAATATCTTCATCTTCCAAACCCTTATCTCTTCCTTCTCCTTCAAAGATTTCGAAATTTCCATAGCCAAGAAGAACAAGATTAAATTATTTTCCAATATTAAGTTCCTTAACTAAGTTCTAAGCCAAGTTAACTCTCCAAAACAGTCGGTCACGGTTTCGGCTTGAAACCCTAAGCTTGGAGATGAACTTTTTGAAAGAAAAACATGAAAGCAAGATGGTTACAAGCTTGTAGATGATACATGTGTGCTATTGTAACGTGAAGAGTAGTGCAAAAAGCAAAGCAGTGGCCGAGAATTGTGGACTATTTTAGGCTAAAAATAAGGTAAGATTTCTTCTTCCTCTTGAGGTAATTGGAAATTATATGTTGTTATAGTTAAGGGATGAACTTGTGTTAAGAGAAATGGAGAATAAGAAGTGCATGTGACAGTTTTGCTTGTTGGCCGATTTTGAGGCAGTTTTTATGTTGTTGGATTCGTTGGTTATTGTTGTTATTAACGTCACTAATTTTATGTTAAATGAAGAAAATCTTGTTATTGAAAGTTGATATGGTTTATATAAAAGTGTTGAAATATGAAATGGATAAATTATGGAAAGGGCTTTAGTTGTGGTGGTTGGCCGAAACTGCATGAAATTGTGGGACGTTGTTGTGATATTTTAGGGATTGTTTTGTGGAGTTATAATGCTGAAAATTTAGTTACAAATATGCATGTTTAATATGGTAATATCTAATTCATATCCTAAAGGAATAAGGGTGTAGAAAGGTGTAGAAAAGCTTCACATTTCACCCTCGTTGTTGTGGAAGTATGAACTGTTTTAGTGGATTGTTTTATATGGATTAAGAGGTAGAATTAACATATGAAGTAGGTGTGTCGATCACCTTGGTTTCTGTTTTTGTTATGTCCTTAAATTGGTACGTGATTGTTGATGTTATTGGCCTTGTTTGTAAGTTGTGGATGTATGTATAAATAGGGGAAGTGCTGCCCAAATTTTTATATGAAATGGAAGTCATTATGTGGTATAACATACACTAGTATCATGAAGTTGATAGACGTGTTATTGTTAATATAGGTTGAAGTGTTAATTGAGACGTATTTTACTTATCGTGTTGGTATAGCCGATAAGGTATGTGAAACTATCTTTTCTTCTTTTGACATGATTTATATGAAATAGGTGTACGACAGACATACGTATTTCCATTGAATCCTTAATGATACATGATATGATAGTGCCTTGGTTTTTCTAAAATGAAAGTCCATTTTTAATGATGTATACATGACATGATAGTGCCTTGGTTTTTCTAAAATGAAAGTCCATTTTTAATGAAGTATACATGACATGATAGTGCCTTGGTTAATGAAAGTCCATTTTTAATGATGTATACATGATATGATAGTGCCTTAGTTTTTCTAAAATGAAAGTTCATTTTAAAGATTTTATTGAGAGTCAAATGATGATTTAAATTGCACATGGTTGCTCATGATAGTTATTCGTGCAAGTGTTATGATTCCATTTCACCGAGTCCCATACCGGGTATGGTATATCCATATGTTTATTTCACTGAGTCCCATAATGGGTCGGGTACGGTATATGTGGACAAGTATCCACGAATATGACTTCATTCACCGAGACCCTCACTAGGGGTCAGGTACGGTATGTATATGGATATGACTTCATTCACTGTCCCATAATGGGCCGGGTACGGTATATGATACACGGATATGATTCATTCATCGAGTCCCATAATGGGCCGGGTACGGTATATAATACACAGATATGATTCTTTCACCAAGTCCCAAAATGGGTCGGGTACGATATATGATTCCATGGACATGTATTCATGATGCGGGTATGCACACCTATGACGTATATGATTCCATAGACAAGTATCCATGATGCGAGTATAGATACTCACGACAGTATATGATTCCATGGACATGTATCTATGATGCGAGTATAGATACCTATGACATGTATGATTCCATGAACATGTATTCATGATGCGAGTATAGATACTCACGACAGTATATGATTCTATGGACATGTATCCATGATGCGGGTATAGATGCCTATGACATATATGATTCCATGGACATGTATTCATGATGCGAGTATAGATACTCACGACAGTATATGATTACATGGACATGTATCCATGATGCGGGTACAGATACCTACGACAGTATATGACTCTCACTTTTTAAAAGGCACAGTTGATTCTCTATTTTTAAAAGGCGCAGTTGACTCTCTATTTTTACAAGGTACAATTGGCTCTTATTATATATGGCACGGTTGGATCTGGTATTTGATTTTCATACTTGTCCCTGTCATATTTTGGCCAGTTATGATCTTATTTACAATACTTATTGTTTACATACTTGGTACCTTGTTGTACTGACCCCCTTCTCCGGGGGGCTGCGTTCATGCCCGCAGGTATAGGTACTCAATTTGGTGATCCGCGAGCTTAGGATCTTTGCTCAGCTTTTGGGATAGCTCCATTGTTCCGGAGCTTGTCATTTGGGTACATATCTTTGATTATAGACTCATGTATATTCAGGGATACGACTGGGTCTTGTCCCGTCACATTTCTTTATCATACTCTTAGAGGGACGTAGATAGGTGTGGGTGGTAAATGTATTTTTGGACATGTACAGTTATAGTTCACTTTAGCTATTGTGTATATAATGGCAGCCTTGCTGACTTACCTATGATGTTATATGACAGTTCGGGGGACAGGTGTTACACCCCGTAATTTCAGAACATGTTTTTAAGAACGTAAGTAAGAACCCACAAGTGTTAAGATTTGAGACTTGTAAAATTTATCGGAAATTTTGGAATTTGTCGGAAATTGTGTTATTGTAACAATTGGGAGGGCGACACGTGTCACCCCCCCTTATATGATGCCTTGGTCGAAAAAATGCAAGGGCAAGAGGGTCATTGGACCTTAGTCTTGCAAGCATGTGTAGCATGAGAAAGTTGACTAGTCAAGAGGTCAATAAGTCTTGATTTTTAATGTAAGACTACATCTAAGCCATCCAAGTGTTAATATCTAAACCCTCCATGACCCTTTATATGTGATACTAGTAGCAAGAGGAGACTTAACACTTAGAAAATTTTCACACAAATTTGAAGAGCACATTGAAGGCTCTCGGGTTCACCAAGAAAGGAAAAGAAAATTTTTTCGTTTCGTGTCCATTTGATTCCACACTTTGAACCAAGGTTCTTAGGTGTATTGTAAACACATCTCAATAGAAAAATCTTGGAAAAAGATGGTTTACGGGTTAGTCGCAAACGAAAAACCTAATGGTCTTTCTAGGTTTTGCTTGGAAAATTGAAGGTTAATTATTGGTGTTGTTCAAAGGGGCTCAACAAGCGGATTGAAGTGGCTTGGAGAGGTTCTAGACTACTAAGGAGCGATTTCGGATTGGAGTTGGATTAAGTCTCTTTGAGGTATAATCTTGTTCTTTGAAAGTATTACAAGATTAGCTAGTTTATTGTTGTTAGCTTTGCATGTTGCTAGCATGAAGTTGTTATATTGAAGTTATACGAATAATGCATTGATCATAGCCTTGGAAATCCGAAATGTAAAATAAGCCATGACTAAGATGGATTACAATTTAATCGTTGTTAGAATCGTCGCATGTTACTTCTTAAGGATTATGGTTATTATAATTAAATGTGACTTGATATCATATTGTGCTACCAATATGGATTGAAATGGAAGTTGGAAAAGAAATGGTTTTGTTGAACTCAAGGTGGCCGGATTTTGGACTTGTAGTTTGCATTTAGTTGTATAAATTGTGAGCCATTGGTCAATGTAGTTATTCAATTGTATTGGATTATCTTCTATAAATTGTGAGCCAATTGGGGCTGTGTAGTTATTCAATTGTATTGGATTATCTTCTATAAATTGTGAGCCAATTGGGGCTGTGTAGTTATTCAATTGTATTGGATTATCTTCTATAAATTGTGAGCCAATTGGGGCTGTTTGGTTATTGTATTTCCGGCCTTGGAAAAGGTGGCAAAGTAAGTAAAAACAAAGGAGGTGCTGCCCAATTTTCCGTAGAATATAGGGACTTAACACTTGTGATATTCTACGATTAAAGTAAGGCCTTAATAGACGTATTGTGAACATTATAGGTTGACATACTACGGGCGGGACTTTGTACTTGGCAAGTGGTTTGACCCGACGAGGTATGTAGAACTTTTTCCTATCTTTTGAGCATGACTAGCTTCGCGTATATAGTACGGTAGACGTACCAGACTTTGACATTCCTTACTAGCCTTATAAAATGCCAAGTCGGGTGAGTTAGGAAGTTAACTCACTTCTTTGAAAATATTAAGAATGTCTTAAGTCTTAGTAAAGATAAGGGACTTGAAGAATTTTAAAGTATGCAATACTTGTGTCGTTTTAAACGTATAAGTCCCTTGGATAGGAAATTGTATATGACTAAGGTATAAAGTGAATATAACGACTTTATGGGGAGTTGGTTATATTGACTTTATGGAAAGATAAATGACTTGATTTAATGAAAGGCGAATTGATTTTAAGGTATCAATTGCCTAAGGTTTTAACAAGAAAAGGAGTCACTTGATTTAGAAGCCTACTTTAATTCTAAAGGTATTGTGACTTGCCTTGAAATGGAATTTGGACTTGATACTATGGTTAATAGTGTCTTGGAAGCTTTCTACTAAAAGAGTCATTTGTTTTTAAAGAGTAGAAGTCGTGGTACTTGGGGTTAAATTCGGATTCTTATAAAAGACATGATAGTGCCTTAAGTAAACTAAAATGAGAGTAGAAGAATAAGACTAATAAGAAGTTAGGGAATTGCTAACTTGCTTAATTATTGTATGACGGCCGGTTGTGAGATAGGGTAAGAGTATCAGTGAGGGGCAAACCCCCAAGACGCTATACCACCTTCTCCAGGATAAGAGTATAAATGAGGGGCGAACCCCCAAGACGTTATACCACCTGCATTACTATCTTCTTCAGGGTAAGAGTATAAATGAGGGGCAAACCCCCAAGACGTTATACCACCTGCTTCAGGGTAAGAGTGTAAATGAGGGGTAAGAACCCCAAGACGTTATACCACCTGGTCTTATGGGTTCACTACCCATGATTTGATTGCGAGACTGCTATTATGATGTTGTACGTATTCCCTTGATTTACTCTCATTGTTAGTAAGGCACTGTGTACTGTAATTTTGTTATCATACATGTCTCCAGCTTTATTTTAAACTTACATTGCAATTATAGTACCTTCCAGTTTTACATACTTAGTACATATGTGTACGACCCCTTCTCGGCTGCGTCATCTGCGAGAAAGGGTAGCGGTGGCAGATCCACATTCTTAGGATCACTTATCGGACGTCCTAAGCTCCATTCTCGGAGGCTTGTCTTTCTTTTAGTACGATCTTGTCACGATGTTGTAGATTATGTACATTCAGGGTATGGCGGGGCCCTGTCCCGCCACAGTTGTTATTCCTAGAGGTCTGTATTCACATTGTGGTTGGGCTATAAGAACTGAGTTGTACTTTTGACTTCGTTTATATTATGGAAGGCGGCCTTGTCGGCTAGCCTGTGTTGTATATTATTTACACATGTGTTTATGTTGTGTATGTTCATTGCTATTCTCGATGTATACAGGCAGGGTGCGGGTAGGGCACCAGTCGCGGCCCGGGGTCGGGTCGTGACAACAGGTTCCCTTTGTTATGAGATTATGAGTTCTTCTTAAGATTCTGCTAGTTATTGTGATGTGTGGGTATAAGGGTGCCCAGGTAGGGCACCAGTCACGGCCCGTAGGGCTCGGGTCGTGACAAAATGATACATGCATATTGTTGTGACTTGAAGAAGTGGTGCCGAGAACTTAGGGACTGTTTTGGCTAAAGTTAAGGTAAGATTTCTTCTTCTTCTTCTTAAAGAATAATGGAAGTTAAATGATGTTGTAGTTAAGGAATGAACTTGTGTTAAGAGAAATGGAGAATAAGAAGTGCATGTGACAATTTTGGCAAGTTAGCCGATTTATGGACTGTTACTATTATATTGGATTCGTTGATTGTTATTGTTATTATTGTCACTAATTGCATGTTAGATTGAAGTAAATCTTGATATTGAAAGTTGAAATGGTTTATATAAAAGTTTTGAAACATGAATCGGATTTTAAGGAGTTATGAAAAGGGCTTTGGTGTTGGTTGTTGGCCGAGACTTCATGAAACTGTTGGTTATTGTTGTGTTGTTATAGAAGCTGTTTTGTGGAGTTATAATGCTGGAAATTTAGTTACAGTTATGCATGTTTAATGTGGTAATTATTAACGTATGACCTAAAGGAATAATGGTATAGAAAGGTGTAGAAAGCTTCACATTTTACCCTCGTTGTTGTTGAAGTATGAACTATTTTAGTGGACTGTTTTAATATGGATTAAGAGGCTGCATTAACATGTGAAGTAGGTGTGTCGATCACCTTGGTTACTATTTTGAACTATCCTTAATTGGTGCTTGGTTATTGATGTTATTAGCATTGTTTGTAAGTTGTGGATGTATGTATAAATAAGGGAAGTGCTGCTCAAATTCTTATATGAAAAGAGAACCATCATTTGGTATATGACCTACACTAGTAAGCATGGAATTGATAGACGTGTTATTGTTATTATAGGTTAAAGTACTAATTGAGGTGTATTCTACTTATCGAGTTGATATAGACGATAAGGTATGTGAAACTATCATTTCTTATTTTGGCATGATGTATATGAATTGGGTGTACCGCGGACGTGCGTAATTCCATTGAATCCTAATGTCTAGTGATACATGATATGATAGTGCCTTGATTTTTCTAAAATGAAAGTCATTCTATTTATTCCATTGAGAGTCAAAAGATGATTTAAATTGCATATGGTTACTCATGATAATCTATTCGTGCTTGATGTGATTATCGTTTCACCGAGTCCCAGGCCGGGTATGTTCGTGCGTCGATTTATTGCATAATTCACCGAGTCCCTCACTAGAGGGCCGAGTACGTTATATATATGATTCCATGGACATGCATCCATGATGCGGGTATAGATACCCATGACAGTATATGATTCCATGGACATGCTATCTATGATGCGGGTATAGATACCTATGCCAGTATATGATTCCATGGACATGTATCCATGATGCGGGTACATATACTCATGACAGACATTCATGATTTTGATATGACTCTCACTTTTTATAAGACACGGTTGACTTTCATTTTTATATGGTACTGGGGCATTGGTATATGTTGATTATTATACTTGTCAGTATGATCCTCTTTACAGTACTTTATGTTAACATACTTGGTACATTGTTGTACTGACCCCCTTCTCGGGGGGCTGCATTTCATACCCACAGGTATAGGTACTCAGTTTGGTGATCCTCGAGCTTAGGATCCTTGTTCAGTTTTTTGGGATTGCTCCATTGTTCAGGGGCTTGTCATTTTAGTACAAATATTCCATTCTAGACTTATGTATAGTCAGAGGTACGACGGTGTCACGACCCGTTCCGGGGCCCGTGACTGGTGCCTTACCCCGGGCACCCTAGTGATACAACATCAGAGTAAATCAGCGGAAATAAAACTTAAACATGAAACAAGTTATATGATCATAAACAAAGCAACCAAGCGGTCACCTTCGAATAAAATATATATATGCAAGTCTTTCAAAACGCAACGCTTTAATCCATTTTACAAACCCCGCCACAACAAGATTACTGCACCTCTAAGAGTTTTATACAACATGACGGATTGGGGCCCGCCATACCACGAATGTACAAGAACCTACAACTCGGGGTAACATACCAAAAGATAAGCCTCGGAGAACGGAGCTTCCCAACGCTGTGATCCTATGGCGAGGACCAACAACGGTGTACCTCTACTGCGGCATGAACGCGGCCCGAAGGAGGTCGAGACAACAGTACCAAGTATGTGAAGCGGAAAAATCGTAAATGAAATCATAATCTATATAAAAGCAGAGACATGTATGATACCAAAACTACAGTTCACAACATAAAGGCAGTCATGTCAAGTCAGGGGCTCACACCCTCAAGTCATCACTCAAATATAACCCGGGAATTTAACCCGCACAACGGCCGCATGCCCCGACATCTCACCTCGGTATAAGCATGGCCATGGAACCATCCCAATGGAAGCATACACGGGCCACCCATCGTGTCAGTATGTCCAAAGGAAATATCCAGATAGCAATCGAAATTGAAGCATACTCGTGGGCCACCCATCGTGTCAGTATGTCCAAAGAAAATAACAAGATAACACTCCTAATGGGAGCATACCCGTGGGCCACCCATCGTGTCGATGTCCCAAAAGGATCGATTAGTGGAAGCATACTCGGGCCACCCATCGTGTCGATGTCCATCAATCAACGGATAATCGGCCCTCCAACGAGACGCCAGAATACGTAATACAACACTTGCACAACAAAGGCTATCACAACAAGCATAGGCAAGTTCAACAGACTCATAGACTTATATTTTATTACAACAAATCCGGGTTTTAACCCCAAAGTTCTACATACATTAATTCTTATTAAAGGATCCGTTTCTTTCACAAAAGTCACACAATACCGGCAGTATAAAAAAAAAAGTGACTATCTTTTTAAGTAAACCAAAATACTTCCCTTTGTAAAATCAAGTAACAACATTATTTTCCAAACGTTCAAGTTTGCCTAATTTCAAATGCTCAAGTTTCTCATTTTAGAAAGGTTTCATAACTCATAGTCTTAATCTCTTTTAAAACCATTGAGTAACATATGTCTTGTGTGTGAGTCGTTTATTCTTGTTTATAACAATCTTGTTACAGCAGCCATGATCTAGGAAATGTAATACAATTTTGTCTTATCTTAGCTTCTATGCAGATGGAGGTTTCTACTGGTTTTAATAACAATTAGTTATTTGTCAATACATTTTCCTTTATTAGCGCTGCTGTGGTTTGTTCGACACTTATTCTCATTTCCGAAATCAGTAAAACCTTATTCTTTTTAAAACCAAGTACTCATTACTCACGAATGAGGTTTCACAACATTTTAAACAAAATGTTATATAACAAGTCAAATAAGTTAAGTCTCTTATCTTTCAAGATCAAGTCTCTTAACTTCTACAATCAATAAACCATTCTTTTACCCACATAGAGTCGTTATAACTAACTTCCCATAAAGCTATTATAACACCCTATGTTTTGAACCAACCAAACTCATTTAGCACATGTACGTCTACCGTACTACATAGTTTACAAAACATCATGCTAGAAAGGATAGGAAGAAGTTCACATACCTCGCGACGATTATCGACAATAAGCAAAACGCCCACGATCAGAAACGGCTAGCATTTTCCACTCTTCAAGTAGAATACGCTACTCGTAGTACTTCCACCTATATAGGCCACAAACGTCTATTAACTTCTAAACGCACGGTTCCATATTCTACAGAAAATTCGGCAGCACCTCCCCCCCCCGCAACCGCGTAAATCTCCTCCTCTATCGAGGCCGGCTACCAAGCCAACCAGGGGGGGTTATACGTCTAACCGGACGTGTACAATTCTACTACACAGTAATACCACACAAGTCTACTGTAGTACAGTCCTATGTAATTACAGTTCAGTTCTCTTCTTTATATTCAGGCTTAAGTCAAAAGACATTGCCGCAAAGCTATGTTCAGTTCTATATATAGTATACTTCAACTATATAATCCTACAACATGTAATTTCCAATTACAATAAGGGGACAAGAATATTTACCTCGATAAGCCCAAGATTATCCAAGTTATAATGTCGATCCTGAGCAAGGTTTAGCTCCTACTCCGTGCACTCCAACCCGCTCCAAACAACCCTTAGAAGTTCTACACAACTTCTTCTATATACTTCAACTCGCTATGAAGATTTCCTTAGGGTTTCGGTTTGAGACTAAAAGGACAAAAGGTAGTATTTCCGGGCTCTACGTATAGAGGTAACTTTTGGAATACTACATGGTATACGGCTAGGGTATTTTGGGCATTATAACAATACTTGGAGAAGTATTTCTCTACCAAAGGGGGGGTGTGTGTTCTCGGCTAAGGCTACTCAAAGGGGGAAGGGGTTTCTCGGCCGAGAGCCTTACAAGAGAGGGGGGGCTAGTGTTTGGACGAGAGCCACAAGAGGGAGGGGAGGGATTTCAAGACTTAGACAAAGTGAGGAGTGGATGAAGAAGTTCATCACTAAGGGGGGTATTTATAGGGAAACCAAAGGCCATGATCAAGCCAAGTGCAAGGCAAGTGTAAGGCCAAGATCAAGCCAAGTGCACCCTAACCCTATTCCACAAAACATGGCACAAAACAAGGCACAAAACAAGGCCAAAATAAGGCACAAAACAAGGGAGGAAACGTCCCCCTTTCGTCCACTCCAAACCGCCACTTGAGGGTGACAAGTGTCACCCTCTCGTTGGTCCAAAAATGTTCCGACGCTCGGAAAAATCCGCAAAAATTAAAAATGACATAGCCGGAATTTTCCCTTCGCAAGTTCTGTAAAACGTTTCGTCGAAAAACGATTCTTTACGGGGGTTGTGTACAAATTTCGAATCATGCCTAACTTTAAGGCTCAAACTTTTCTACGCCCCACGCATACTGCGAAATACGGGGTATAACATTCTCCCCTCCTTAGAAACATTCGTCCCGAATGTTCCTTCTCAAGACGGATAACGAAGAAGTTCCTTCTTAACTTAAACAAGTTGCCAATGCCACACATGGCCACAAAAATAACACACGCTCCAATACTTAATCCAAGTCTACGAGGAATCACCTCTAACATCACAAAAGCTTCCACCCTGGTCTAAAGGATACTCCCTTCGCATCTTCACTTCACAACAAAATGATCTCTTATTCTGCTAACACACGTTCACTTCTTTCCTTACTCGTCGTAGTCACTTGAACTCTCCCAGTATACGTACCATACTTCAGTCATTACTTCAGTTCCCAAAATTTCTGGAGCCACTACCTCCAAACTTGGTCATCTTACTAGCCTCGATCTTCTTTAAGGCCATTCCCGGCCTTCACGAACCGCTTCTGGTCGAACATATCCACGAACTCATACGATGGTCACCTAAACTGGGGCCTAGCACCCTCGTGACCCTACCATCTGGCGGGACCACCCAGAACTGACCCCACCTAAAACCGGGCTACGGGTTGACCCGCAATACGCCCTCAACCCGACCCTCCGTCGCGCCAACTCTTGCTCCTCGATACGGAACAATCTTACTAATTCACATCATGAAAGCCACCACTTTCATTTTACACAACCCATGGACTTATTACACAAATATCTCCCACGTATACTACGCACTCTGATAAAGGTCAAACATAAAATAAATCTTTTGCTCAAGACGACCTTACCTCTAAGGTCTCAATCGTGAAATATTCTAAGGTTCACACCTACCATGCCCCCATACTTATCCTTCCAACTAACCATGTTTTCTAACTCACAAATAACACAACGCTATCCGTACATAGCACACAATAATAAGATCATCATATCAAGCATACCAAAACTCTAGAGGGTTAAGGATATACCTGTATCCACCGCTTTACTCTAATCATAGGCACATCTGCAGGCGATATAATCTAGAAGGTGATGAACCACCATAGATCACGGGCGCCGAGTCTCTACATCCGCGCTACTGGCCGGACAATTTCGCCAAAATGGCCTCGCTGCCGCAGTAAAACAAACTCCCAAATTAGCACGACACTCCCAAAATGGCGCCTACCACAACGCCACAACGAGGTAGGGGTGGCTTCACCGCTAACACCTCGCTCTCCCGAAAATCGAACCTCGGAGCCACGACCGCTCACGAAGACGGTGGAGGACCACTCTGTACTGGCGGGGGTACATAACTAGCCTGCTGCTGAGGCGGTCCGCCTCGAAAGTCGCCAAAAGATCCTGCTGTCCTGGCCCTCTTCTGCTGATCCAGGTCATTCCGTCGACCTCTCCGTGCCTCACATCCTAGTGCATGAGCCTGCATGCGGGCAATGTCCATGCCCGGCTGAAGAGCTACACCCGAACAAGACTCTGTCAAGTAATCATCTAGCCCAGTGACGTAGCGGTGCACTCTATCCTCCATGGTTGCCACCAAAGCGGGGACATACCGAGCCAACGAGTCAAACTCCACGTTGTACTCAACCGCACGCCTCTGTCTCAAAGATCATAAACTGCCGGCGGCCTCCTCATCTGCGGAGGCAAGAAGTGAGTGAGGAATGCCTCGAGAACTCGTCCCATCTGCTGGAAGCGCATGCTCTCCGGGACGGCTCCCACGATCAAACCCGATCGCGGTATCACGCGGCCGACGAACCTAAGACCACCGACTCGGTCTCGAAGCCTTGATCACTCTCTGACCCAGAATCGCCGGATGAACTCCTGCGGATCATCCTCGTGCCTCGACCCATAAAACTCTGGGCTCTGACTCGAAAGTCCCGTAGCCTCAAACTATCTCGCCGGTGTACTACACGGTGCTCTTTGAGGCTGCGTCGGCTATCCTCATGTTCGCCACGATCACGGCGAATCGGGCCATCTCTTTGTACCCCATCTCATCTCGCTCAGTGTGTGGACCGGAGGCTCAGTCTGTGGTCTCAGCAGCCACCGCTGCGACTCTAAACTCGCTGGGTCAATGGCGTCGCAAAACTCGCGATCGAAGCACAATCTCAGTCTTGACCGGCTGCGCTCGTACTCCTCTGTATCTCACTAGCAGCCTCCTACTGTCTTGCCTTCAGGCTCGCTGCCTTGCGCGAGGCATAATGGTAAAATGAAATCGTCGAGGGTCCAACTTATAACACGCCTCTAAGGCACGATCTCGGAATGAGAAGAATGGAAACCAATCCTAAATGTCCTATAGCCTCACGATTATAGATGTGGTGCACAACACACCGATAATCAAAACTCTACTAGACACGGTGCAGACACTTTCCGAGGATTAATCGCTCGATACCACTTTTGTCACGACTGCCCGGGGCCCGTGATCGTGCATTACCCGGACACCCTAGTGATACAACATCGAGTAAATCAGAAATAAAACTTAAACATGAAACAAGATATATGATCATAAACAGTCAACCAAACGGTCACCTTCCAATAAAATATATATATGCAAGTCTTTCAAAACGAGCTTTAATCCCTTTTACAAACCCCGCCACAGCGATTACTGCACCTCTAAGAGTTTTATACAACATGACGACAGGGCCCGCCATACCACGAATGTACAAGAACCTACAACTCAGTGGTAACATACCAAAAGATAAGCCTCCGAGAAGCGGAGCTTCCAACGTGAATTGTGATCCTATGGCGAGGACCAACATCGTGTACCTCTACTGCGGCATGAACGCGGCCCGGCGAGGTCAAGACAACAGTACCAAGTATGTGAAATCAAAAATATCAGAAATGAAATCATAACAGTCTATATAAAAACAGGAGACATGTATGATAACAAAACTACATTTCACAACATAAAAGCAGTCATGTCAAGTCAGGGGCTCACGCCCTCAAGTCATCACTCAAATATAACCCGGGAATTTAAACCGCACAACGGCCGCATGCCCCGACATCTCACCTCGGTATAAGCATGGCCATGGAACCATCCCAATGGAAGCATACCCGTGGGCCACCCATCGTGTCAGTATGTCCAAAGAAAATATCCAGATAGCAATCGAAATGGAAGCATACTCGTGGGCCACCCATCGTGTCAGTATGTCCAAAGCAAATAACAAGATAACACTCCTAATGGGAGCATACCCGTGGGCCACCCATCGTGTCAGTATGTCCCAAAAGGATCGATTAGTGGAAGCATACTCGTGGGCCACCCATCGTGTCAGTATGTCCATCAATCAACGGATAACCGCCCTCCAACGAGACGCCAGAATACGTAATACAACACTTGCACAACAAAGGCTATCACAACAAGCATAGGCAAGTTCAACAGACTCATAGACTTATATTTTATTACAACAAATCCGGGTTTTAACCCCAAAGTACTACATACATTAATTCTTATTAAAGGATCCGTTTCTTTCACAAAAGTCACACAATACCCGCAGTATAAAAAAAAAGTGACTATCTTTTTAAGTAAACCAAAATACTTCCCTTTGTAAAATCAAGTAACAACATTATTTTCCAAACGTTCAAGTTTGCCTAATTTCAAATGCTCAAGTTTCTCATTTTAGAAAGGTTTCATAACTCATAGTATTAATCTCTTTTAAAACCATTGAGTAACATATGTCTTGTGTGTGAGTCGTTTATTCTTGTTTATAACAATCTTGTTACAGCAGCCATGATCTAGGAAATGTAATACAATTTTGTCTTATCTTAGCTTCTATGCAGATGGAGGTTTCTACTGGTTTTAATAACAATTAGTTATTTGTCAATACATTTTCCTTTATTAGCGCTGCTGTGGTTTGTTCGACACTTATTCTCATTTCCGAAATCAGTAAAACCTTATTCTTTTTAAAACCAAGTAATCATTACTCACGAATGAGGTTTCACAACATTTTAAACAAAATGTTATATAACAAGTCAAATAAGTTAAGTCTCTTATCTTTCAAGATCAAGTCTCTTAACTTCTACAATCAATAAACCATTCTTTTACCCACATGTAGTCGTTATAACTAACTTCCCATAAAGCTATTATAACACCCATGTTTTGAACCAACCAAACTCATTTAGCACATGACGCTCACCGTACTACATAGTTTACAAAACATCATGCTAGAAAGGATAGGAAGAGGTTCACATACCTCGCGACGATTATCGACAATAAGCAAAACGCCCGCGATCAGAATCCGGCTAGCCTTTTCCACTCTTCAAGTAGAATACGCTACTCGTAGTACTTCCACCTATATAGGCCACAAACGTCTATTAACTTCTAAACGCACGGTTCCATATTCTACCAAAAATTCGGCAAAGACCTTCCCCTCCCCGCAAATCACAGAAATCTCCTCCTCTAACGAGGCCGGCTACCAAGCCAAACAGGGGGGGTTATACGTCTAACCGGACGTGTACAATTCTACTACACAGTAATACCACACAAGTCTCATCGTAATGCACCCCATGTAATTCTGATTCGATTCTCTTCTTTATATTCAGGCTTAAGTCAAAAGACATTGCCGCAAAGCTATGTTCAGTTCTATATATAGTATACTTCAACTATATAATCCTACAACATGTAATTTACAATTACAATAAGGGGACAAGAATATTTACCTCGATAAGCCCAAGATTATCCAAGTTATAATGTCGATCCTGGGCAAGGTTTAGCTCCCACTCCGTGCGCTCCAACCCGCTCCAAACAACCCTTAGAAGTTCTACACAACTTCTTCTATATACTTCAACTCGCTATAAAGATTTCCTTAGGGTTTCGGTTTGAGACTAAAAGGACAAAAGGTAGTATTTCCGGGCTCTACGTATAGAGGTAACTTTTGGAATACTACATGGTATACGGCTAGGGTATTTTGGGCATTATAACAATACTTGGAGAAGTATTTCTCTACCAAAGGGGGGGGGGGGGGTGTGTTCTCGGCTAAGGCTACTCAAAGGGGGAAGGGGTTTCTCGGCCGAGAGCCTTACAAGAGAGGGGGGGCTAGTGTTTGGACGAGAGCCACAAGAGGGAGGGGAGGGATTTCAAGACTTAGACAAAGTGAGGAGTGGATGAAGAAGTTCATCACTAAGGGGGGTATTTATAGGGAAACCAAAGGCCATGATCAAGCCAAGTGCAAGGCAAGTGTAAGGCCAAGATCAAGCCAAGTTCACCCTAACCCTATTCCACAAAACATGGCACAAAACAAGGCACAAAACAAGGCCAAAATAAGGCACAAAACAAGGGAGGAAACGTCCCCCTTTCGTACACTCCAAACCGCCACTTGAGGGTGACAAGTGTCACCCTCTCGTTGGTCCAAAAATGTTTCGACGCTCGGAAAAATCCGCAAAAATTAAAAATGACATAGCCGGAATTTTCCCTTCGCAAGTTCTGTAAAACGTTTCGTCGAAAAACGATTCTTTACGGGGGTTGTGTACAAATTTCGAATCATGCCTAACTTTAAGGCTCAAACTTTTCTACGTACGCCCCTACGTACGTACTCTGGAAATACGGGATATAACAGGCGGTGCCTGTCCCGTCATATTTCATTATCATACTCTTAGAGTTCTGTAGACAGGTGTGGGTGGTAAATGTATTTATGGTCTTGTGTGAGTTGTAGTTCATTTTGGACATCTCTATGTACAGTGACGGCCTTGTCAACTTGCTTATTTTATTATATGAGTTTACTACTACAGTTCAGGGGACAGGATATCTTTGTTATGTGGAGTCACAAGTCTCAGTTGATTATATGTGATGTGTGGGTATAAGGGTGCCCAGGTAGAGCACCAGTCGCGGCCCGTCAGATCGGGTCATTACAGCTTCGTTGTAGGTCGTAGGTTCATCATCATCAGTAATATCTATCTCATTGTGTGTTTCAACAAGGAGATTAAGTCTTTCAGGCGGACAATGAGTCGTAGTGGTCCTACAGAGTTGAATATTATGTGTTTCAGTGTTCGTTGCATTCTGATTGTGATAAGATCTTTGTGTGATGGACAATCCACCACCTTGAGAGCTTTAGGAATGTTATTTTCATGTATTTCCTAAATGGAACGATGTACAACTTTTGTATCATTTTCCATTGGTTATGTATGAGAGCTTCACATTTCTACACTACTCTCACAACACTCTCACTGGCTGAAGGGCGTACTCTAAGTACCTAATCTTCACCAAATACTCCCACTGAATCATTTTCTATGTCATTTGACAAAGGTTCAACTTCCATATTATCTTGTGGTTCTTGAATTTTTTCAAGCTCTATTTTATTGGATCTCTGTTCCTTGTAGACGTAGTCTTCTTCAAGGAAAGTTGCATTTCTGGAAACAATGACCTTATGTTCTCCAGAAATATAGAAACAGTATCCCGTAGTTTCCTTTGGATACCCCACAAAATAATATTTCTCACTTTTAGATTTCAACTTGTCAGTAAGCATCTTCTTTACATATGCAGGGCACCCCAGGGTCGCATGTGTTTAAGTGCTGGCTTCTTGCCATTCCATATCTTATATGGAGTTTTCTCTACTAACTTTGAAGGAACCCTGTTCATAATATAGATTGAATATGCTATGCATATCCCCAAAGGTATATTGGTGGAGCTAAGAAACTCATCATGGATCTAACCATATCTAATAGGGTTCGATTTCTCCTTTCAACAACACCATTCATTTGTGGCGTTCCACGAGGTGTCCATTGTGATTGGACTCCATGAAGCTTCAAGTAATCCAGAAATTCTTTACTTAAGTATTCACCTTCTTGATCTGATCAAAGGGTCTTGATAGTTGTTTCAAGTTGCTTCGCTACTTCTAACTTGTACTCCTTGAACTTCTCAAAGGATTCAGACTTGTGTTTCATAAGATAAACATACCCAAACCTTGTGAAATTTTCTGTAAAATTAATGAAGTAAGGTAAGCCTCCCTTAGCTTGAGTTGAAAATAACCCACATATATCCATATAGACCAACTCAAGCACCTCTTTGGCTCGCACACCTTTCCCAGAAAGTGGTTGTTGGTCATCTTTCCTCTTAAGCAAGATTCACAGTTATCATATGACTCTAAGTCAAATGGTTCTAGGTAGTCTAACTTTCTTAATCTTGTTATCCTTGATTCATTGATGTGACCAAGTCTATAGTACCATAAGAGGAGTTTCTTGAATTACTTATCTTAGCTCATTTATTTTACACATTAAAAATTTTACGACTACAGTTTAGAACATACAATCCATCCACAAGTGGAGCATTTCCACAAACAAAACCAATAAAAGATAGTACATAATTGCCATTGACAATAAATGAGGAAAACCCCTCAATGTCTAACACTGGGATAGAAATAATATTCCTCGTCAACGAGAGAACAAAATAACAATTATTAAGTTCTAACAAAAGCCTGAAGGTAAATCTAATCTATAAGTTCCCACGCGTTTAGCATCCACTCGTGCTCCATTTTCAACGCACAGGTCTACCTCTCTTGGTCCAACCTTTCTGTTGTCAGTCAGCCCCTGCACATTGTTACAAATATGTGAGCCACAAGTTATATCTAATACCTAGTAGTGAGTGTTACTTATAGACATATTTATTTCAATGACAAACATACCTTGTCCAGCAGGGCCAGGAGCACCTAGTGTTTTTCCTCCTCCTGGAGTTGTACAGTCCTTCTTCCAGTGCTCTTTTCTTTTGCAGTTGAGGCACACATCTGCAACTACCTTTGTCTTCTTCTGAACACCTCCTCTAGGTCTCAAAACTGTGGGTGCATCAACTGTCTTACCTTTCTTCTGCATGTTCTTACCCTTGGGTTTGAACTTGCTAGATGAGCCCACCATGAGCACAGCTTTACCTTAGAGGTAGATGATTCAAAGGTCTTAAACACGTTGTGAAGCTCTGGAAGACTTGCCTTAGTCCTATTTATATTGAAGTTTACAATAAAATTCTCAAATGAACCAGGAAGCGAATTCAGGATCAGGTTGACAGAGACATTTACGGGCAGCTTCGTTCCAATCGAAGCCATCATTTTTATTAACTCAATTATCTTCAAAACATATGCTGACACTTGACCCCTTTCGTTCAACTTCCACTTGAAAAGGTCCATCAACAGTTCATACTCCATTGTCTGAGACTGTGAATCGTACAGACTCTTCAAGTGTTCTAGCATCTCGTTGGGAGCCATGTCTTCATGATGCTTTTGTAACTCTGCATTCATGGAGGACAACATTACGCATTGTGCCGAGGTAGCATCGTCTAAATATTTATGATAAGTTGCCTATAAAATAGGGCATGCTCAGCAGAATCTTCAGCATGGAATGTGGGGAACACTTTATCTAACATATACTCAATCCTTTCCAATCTATCTCAATACCAAACGCATATTTCCCAACTTGTTAGAGAAGTTTTCTCCAGTCAATGTCTTTGTTTCAACCAATATTTTGAGTGATAGATTCGACATTTTATACTAAAGAAATAGATAGACTTGAAATTAAATTCTAATAAAATTTCTATTGAACACATTCGTTAACTAATTAACATGATCTTTAGTATAATTAGCTTCCACTATTTTAGCATAATCTTTGACCCCATGGAAGAATATAGACTCATATCAAATATGGTCATATTGAGCCAAGATCCAGGTTTATGTTATATCCGTGTTTGATGTGGATAATAACTTCAACAACACAACCTGGTAGGTCTCTAAACTAATTACAAATAATTTGCAACTCTTGTAAGATCGAATGTTCTAAACAAACGATCTGCGTCCCTCAGCTTTTCCGACACTGTGACGTCAAGACAGCCTAGCAAGTCAACCCCGTTATGCAACTATAATTATGTATCTAATTGAGTTTTGCCTTATACAACAAACATTGTGGTGTAAATAGTCATAAATGTATATTACCCACTTCTACATTTAACATGCATCTATGAAAGACTCTGAGTCTTCGTAGACTCAGAGCATATGCTGTGGTATAAATATTCATCTCGCCGAAAAGGATTTCGCACTACAATCAAATATAACAGATAACGCGTTCATTTTAAAATAAGACTTGTATTAAATTTTGGAGAACATTTCAACTTAGGGTTTTAACCAAGATCAACTCTAACATACTTTATCAAATAAAGCATCTTAAATATCATGCTAAATTGTTTAAGCACATATTGGGTACCACCCTCCCAAGCATGATATTAAGCGATTAAACATACATTGGGTGTTGCATACCCATACAAGTATTTGCGGACGTTATTCAAGTAATTTAAATGACAATCATTTAGCACATAAGCAGTATACTTATCAAATAATATACTGCATAATAATAATTATGGGTTAAACATTCGGAAATCTAAAAAATTTAATTTCTGGACTGGTGACGTCGCGGCGTCAGTGAGGCAGAAGCCGAATTAGCGCTGCAGCGCCAGTGAGGTAGAAGCTTTTTGACTTCTGCAACGAATTAGCGCCGCGACGCTGGCATGACAAAAACCTTCCGGCTTCTGTTTATGAATTAGGGCCCCAACGCTCTACCATGGGATCGCGACGTCTATGGTCCAGTAGGTCTAGAATTTTAAAATGAAGACTTTAATCACGATTTCGGACAGGAGTCGCGGCCCCTTCCTGTTACCGTAACAGATGCCGCGGCGCCGCCTCGAAACCCTATCAGCCGCCGCAACGCCCTACAGTAGGGCCTCAGCGCTGACTTCCTATCAGAACATATCCGTGTTGATTTTCTAAAATTCTTCCAAACCCTAAATTCAATTAAGGGATCAGATTACGGATCATTTATTATTACCCACCAATATCAATAACGCATATATCGACCATCATTCATTCTTACCCGTTCTTCATCGTGCACTATGTTTGAAATGAACCGATTTTCTGCACTAGGCTTAGTCCGAGTTAGAATGAAATGACTTCCTCGATTTAGCGTAGTTGATAATTTATGGTGATTACAAAAGATTTCAATCAAGGTATGTGAGATTTCAAGTAGCCTTGTTTTAATTCAGTTTAAAACCAATTCTACGTTTAACCCATATTATTATTCTTATTCAATTGTTTTATAACCATTGAACCAGCCTGGGCGCTGATACACTGTAGGATTTTGTTGGGTTCAAAACACATAAGTAAGGCGCAGCGGAAATTAAAATTTTCTTGTGTTTACTTACCCCAATAATAATTCTGGTACGGTTATATGACAATCAAACATGTAATGTAAAATATGAACATGAACACTTACAGGTTGTATTATCTGGAATCTCTACTTTAGGGATTACATGAGGTTGTCCTTCGACTGCAAGCACTATGCTACGGTGTATTCCTTTGTCAAGAAAGCTAGGAAATCTTGGCAGAGGTTCGAGAGAATTTTATTCTAAACTGTGAGTCTAGAATTAATATTGAATTGATGTCTTAAACTTATGGGGTTAGTGTTGTTTATATAGGGGGAATTAGGTCAAATATCATATTAGAGTTGGGCTCCAAGCCTTACCCAAATCCCGAGGTACAGTGGGCCAGTCTGACTGGGCCTATTACCGAGTCGGCATCGCGGCTCATCTAGGTAGGCGTCGCAGCTCCTTATCCCGGATAAATTCATCACGTTTAATTTTAAATTCAAAATCCAATTTTGATTTAATTAAATAATTTTCATCAAATAGAAATTATCTCATAGTTATTATCATTTTAAATATCTCGATTCCAAATTGAATATTTAATACTTTCTCAATACACCCTTAGAACGAAAAGACAATCGACATATTGTGTCCCTATAGACCTTTACTTATCGACACTAATCCAATTAAGGTCCATACGGAATTCCTAGACTACGTCGTATGACGGACTCAATATGTGAAGTATGTTTACATGAATCCAGCAAACATAACTTTTATGTGAGATGATAAATTCTTTTCATTCGCGACACACTCGATCAAGCTTAGGATTTGTCATGTGTCTATCCTAATGGCTTGATCACTTTATCTCATCGATATTAGTCGACAATTAGACCATATTCTAAATATGTCTCTTGTATTAGTTAATGACTTGGTCGACCTAATATCAATGAGAATTTGAGTGTTCTCTCGACTATCCAATCGATGGATGAATCATATTCTTGGCTCAACTACCATCTTAGTTTATATCGCGATGCACCCATCACAAGTCGTATCTTATCCTATAAGGAGTTTAAGCTTAGGACATAGTCAAAATATATTACTCTGTAAATAAGATGTGTATTGACCTCAAGTCAAAGGACATTTATCTCCCACACGCTGATAACACTCTAAACATGTATAACAAATAGTTTATCAGCAGGGTATATCAATACTTTCCAAAAGTATCCATGTGTCCATCACTAGTAACTATTACTAGTAGGAGGTGAGACATACTACATTCTCCAAGAATGTAATGCAGACCACATGTCGACTTATAACATATCATCGATATTCCATTCTCGATGATCATTAGTCGAGACTACTTTGAGAGTTACGTTCTATCATTAATATCGCACTCTATTAATGACAATTTAAGCTCAAGGAATGCACATTAATGAATAATTATAAACAATCAAATAATAATTCAATAATCGCAAATGTCATAAATATATTAATCTTATTAATAATACGAACGTGTTCAAATACATTTATCCCTAATAATAATTATCTCTAGGATATACATACTTTCATCTACCTCCGTGAGTTTTTCACCAGTTTCTGCTGAACATCTTAATAGGGCGTCATGTTCTGCGAAATTTTGATGTTGTAATGTATGCTTCTGAATTTCTTCTACATGCCCTAATTAGGAGATGACACTGTTTCAAGATTTTAAAGCGTTATCTGCTTTACTTAGAAGTTTACAGAAAGTTTAGGATGGCAATTTTTTTATACTATCCAATAGTAATACTCATATAAATTCATATCGCATCCTCTGGATAGGCAAAATATCGTCCACCAATAGAAACGTGGAGGACAGGTTAAGTGTTTCAATTGTTTTAACTTCAATCTTTTAGTATGCAATAAGACAAGAACTTATGCTCCCAAAGATAAATTATTCCTTGAGTGCAAAAGTTGGTAAAGAAAATAAGATGTCTCCTCGTGCTATTTTATAAATCATTCAAGAATTTTCCTTAGTGCTTAACTCAATAGATGCCACTTAAAGTTCTTTTTATTGTATAATACTCAATTGCTAAACCATTCAAATAATGTGTCGAAAAGCCATGCATTAATATTTCAGAAGATCATTTTGAAAGAAAGCTTCTTTACACCCATGGATAAAGGTTAATCTTTTAGGTTATAGCTTTAGACAAGCTGAATAAAATTAGTAGTACTACTTTTTTGTGTTAGATTAAGCTTAAAAAGCTTTGAATAATGACAACCTTATGTGTGAAAACTTACATGGAAAGCCGAAGAACAAAGGAATATTTGGCCTTTAAGCAACCTTTGTTCCAAGCAATTCTAACTCTTTATCTCTTATTCTCTTTATGGGTAATTGTGAAAAAATTGTATCTTTATTTTTTCTCTTTCTGTACCATTGCTGAACTTGACCGAATTGATCTTCCTGTTGTTGCATAGTACTGCTGTAATGGCTGTGACTCATGCAGATCTTGAACCAAGTCGCCCTAGCACCAATTTAGGTAGCAAAATGGGTGCATTTCTTATGGTCTTGTCAATACTTCTTGGCCTCCTCTGCTTCATTCTCTCCCTCATTGCCGAGGCAACACGTTCTCAGGTACGTTTTCTTTTTTGGATTTAACTTATACATACATAATAGTGGTATAAATATTTTTATACTATTAGTGTGTTTTAACAAAGAAAACTTACCTTAATGTATCAAGTTACTAAAATCACACATTTTCTTGACGGTTACCTATAGTTATTTTCCAGGTGATTTAATACTAGTTTTAACAAAATTACAAATTGTATAGAAGTTAAATTATGCTATCGCTTTTTATTTTTTATACAGAAATATGTGCAAATTTTGTTGGTGGAAAAACCGTAAGTTTAGGATGAGAGAGTGATGAATGTTAGAATATTATATTATTAATTATTATTAATAATATAATTATGGAGAATCATATGTATATGGTAAATAGTACAATGTATTAACGTTGGGGATATAATAGTATTAATATAAGAATATATTATGGGATAGTATAGGAAGATTTTAGGAAAGACTTAATCTTCCTATTAATTGTTACTTGGTGTATATATTATTACCATTTGTGATGAATAAGATTAAGGAAAACATTCCAAATTATTTCATGGTATCAAGAACATAAGGAAGAAAAAGATCCACAAATATTTTTCTGGTTTTCCTTCCAAAATTCGGTCATCTTCCTCCTTGGTTTTTACCTTGACCGAAAATTATCATCATTTTTTAGACTTTTTTTTCGTCCATTATTGTTCTTATTCACAACCATGTCTGAATCAAAATCTTCTTTTCACCCAGCCCTTACTATCTCCAACATCAAAACACATATTTCTGTCAAACTAGAGATGGAAACCGTTCACTATGCAACATGGGCGGAATTGTTCAAAATATATTGTAGGGCTCACAAAGTTCTTCATCATATAATTCCACCGAAAAATGGTACAACAACGGAACAATCATCTGATGCAGACAAAGAATTGTGGGATACCCTTGATGCCACAGTTCTTGGTTGGATTTATGCAACCATATCCACTGATTTGTTGCATACAATAATGGAATCAGATTCTACTGTCATGGCGGCATGGGAACGTTTGAGAGACATTTTTCAAGACAACCAGAATTCTCGTGCCGTTGCGTTGGAACAAGAATTTTCAACCATTGTCATGACAGTCTTTCCTAACGTTTCTGTCACGCCCCGAACCCCGGGTCAGCGACTGGTACCCTACCTGGGCACCCATCTACCCGTACTACACATGTAACTCACGGAAGCTAAATCACACTCTTTTTTTAAAACAAAGGCAAAGCCGACAAGGCTGTCATAATATATAACACCTGAATGGAACTACAACCGTACAACAATATAAATACAACTCACGTCAGTCCAGCCCACATATGAATACATACCTCTAAGAGTTTGGACAGTAAACTATGACGGGACAAGGCCCCGCCGTACCCCTGAATACACCTAGCCATAATGACAAGCTCCGGAATACTGGAGCTCTCCCAACACGCTGAACAAGGATCCTAAGCTCACGGATCACCCAACTGAGTACCTATACCTGCGGGCATGAACGCAGCCCCCCGAAGAGGGTCAGTACAACAGGTACCAAGTATGTAAACATGAAGTACAATAAACAAGATCATAACTGTATAGAAGAATGACACGGACAAGTATGAAAATAAAATACTAGATCCTACCGTGCCATGTAAAATAAAAACCAACTGTACCTTGTATCGCTGTACCACTGTACTACTGTATCACTGTACCATTGTACTACTATATCACTGTACTACTGTATTCTTTTAAAAATAAGATTTAATTGTGCCTTTAAATACTTTTTTGACTCTCAAAGGAATAAAACCAAGTTACCATCATGTCGTGTACCAATCATTAAAATGAACTCTCTTTTTATAAAAAATCTGGGCACCAAAATATCATGCACCCAATAATCTAAGTAACCTCTTTTTAAAAAATCTGGGCACCAAAATATCATGCACCCAATAATCGAAGTAACCTCTTTTTAGAAAATTTGGGCGCCAAAATACATGCACCCAATAATCTAAGTAACCTCTTTTTAGAAAATCTGGACACCAAAATATCATGCACCCAATAATCTAAGTAACCTCTTTTTAGAAAATTTGGGCACCAAAATATCATACACCCAATAATCTAATTAACTATCTTTTTAGAAAATCTGTGGCACCACATATCATGTACCAATCACATATAAAAAAAACTTTCCTTTTAGAAATGTGTGGCACCACATATCATGTACCAATCACATAGAAAATCTTTCATTTTTGAAACTCAAAGTACTATCAATAGGATATATCACTAAGGATTAGGTTCCAATAGAATTCTATAAAGATCAAGTCAAGTATCATAAAGGATTAGGATCCACTCGTCGTTTGTACCAACTCGATAATCTAATTCGTCTCGCTCCTCTAGCTAACATTATGGAAACATTTGCATGGTAATAACTGATCTGAATTGCCAAATTAATCCATTTTATGAGCCATTAGGTTATATATTAATCATGATCTTTATCTAATCAATTGTGAACCTAGAAAATGTAAAACGAATTGGTTATATCTTAGCTTCTATGCAGATGGAAATTTTTACTCATTTCAATATAATAGATTGTCGATTTCCTTTTTCATTAATGCTGCAGTGGCTCGTTCGATACCTTTTCTCATTAGTGCTGTAACTAGCAAGATCAATTCGACTCCAACGTTTACTAAAAGCTCTTACCAACATCTTTCATAAGACTTGGTAAGGACTTAGGAATAATTTTGACATGCCTTTAGCATAGAATCAATAACATGAATACTCTCTAACTTCTAAGAGTAGAATAACTTTTGAAACAATACCACAGTTATGGTTCACATGAAGAACATGCCAAAAGAGAGAAGGAAGAGGTTCACATACCTCATTGACGACTAACTAACACGACAAGTAGAATACGCCCCAATGTACTTCAACCTTATCGGCTATTCCACATGCCAAGTAGAATATGCCACACGTAGTACTTCAACCTAAAATGACAATAGCACTTCTATCAACTTCAAGCTTTCAAGTGTAAGACTTATACCAAGTAATGGTCCTCTTATTCTATAGAAATTTGGGCAGCACTTCCCTCGTTTATACGTACTTTTCCACATTTTCCAAGGCCCGAATTCAACATCAATCAAGTCACACTTAAGGGCACAACCAACAGTTAACCAAAGGGGGTTATACGCCTACTAGACGTGTAAAATTCTGCCCTACAACGATATTAAAACAGTCCACAAAACAGTCCATAATAAATCAACATTAAGGGTACAATATGAAGCCTTTAACACCCTTATTCCTTAGGACTTTCATTAGTCATTTTATCACATTAATCATGCATGTTGGGGGCTGATTTTCCAGCATTACAACACCCCAAAACAGTCCATAAAAACGATATTACAACGTCTAACAGTTTTGGGCAGTTTTCGGCCAACAACAACTACAACAATTCAAAGTCATTTTCCTTAATTCCTTTTTAATACAATTCTTTCAACATGTTATATTAATCATATCAACTTTTAATAACAATATTCCTTCATAATATCATGAAACGAGTAACGATAATAACAACAATAATCGACGAATCCAACGACATTCCAAATTGCCTAGTTCTCGGCCAACTTGCCAAAATGGCACATGCATTTCTTATTTTTCATATCTTCCTTAACACAAGTTCATCTACTAATCATAACAACAAGTAATATCTAATTACTTCAAGAGAAGAACAACTCTTACCTCAAAAATTGCCCAAAACAACCCCAAGCTCACACGGCCTTAGCTTCACTTTTTGCACCACTTCTTCAAGTTCCAATCACACACACAACAAGCTTGCAATCATCTTCCTTTCATGTTTTTCTTCCAAAAAGTTCACACAAACTTAGGGTTTTTCTTAGCAAGTTTCGGCCAACACCTTGGCTAGAACACTTGGAGAGTTAATCTTGGCTTAACACCTAATCAAGGTGCTTAATCTAGGAGGACTTGCAACTCTTAATCTTCTCTTTTGGTCTCATAATTTTCGAGAATCATTGGGAGAGAAATGGAGAAATGATGAAATCTCAAAGTGTGAGATATTTGTGAAATGAAATGTGAGCTAAGTCTTGCAAGCTCTCTCTATATATAAATATCTCCAAGTGTAGCAAGACAAGTGGAGTGGGACCCACTTGTCCACTTGTCTCCCAAAATATCTAAAAGTCCAAGTCTTCCAAGACAAGTGCATGGGTGACACGTGTCACCCTCCTATTGGTCCAAAATACTATAATTTTTGAACCCCCCAGCAAATTGTGAAATTTTCGGCGGACTCTATATTATTAATTTTGATACTTCATAATCCAATACTGAGTCCATAAATCCAATTAGAAGTATTAAACTCCAAGTTAATAATTTTTCGTCGTCACATTTTTTTCAAAATTTTCCTTATTAAAATGTAATTATCCTTTCCTTCCAAAATTCAAATCTTAAACCCTTAATCATGTTTTCAATTAGTAGTCCTGGTATTACGTGGTGTAACAGTTTCAACCTACTGTCAACGTCTCAAAGTGTTGACAGATCAATTGAGGAACGTAGGTTCACCGGTTACTGACAACCGGTTAGTTTTACAACTAGTTGTCGGTCTCACAGATGCTTATACCGGCATGGGGACACTAATCCGTCAAAGTAATCCCTTACTAATGTTCTTTCAAGCAAGATCCATGCTTGTTCTTGAAGAGTCGGGCTTGATTAAGAAGGCTTCAACAACTACAAATTCCGCCATGGTTGCCACGTCTTCAAATGATGGTATTTTTTTTACTATTCTTTACAAAATAAGTCAGAAAGGACATGGTAATAATAATAAGAAGGGTGTAAATAATAAAGGTGGGGGCCACCGGAATGCAGTGGCAAATAAATGGCGAACACCAACTCGTGGTGGCTCTCGGGCAAGAACCACCGGTCATCGGCAAAGAAGAAGCCCGGCCCAAGACATACCGGCAAAGGCGAAATCATCGGGCGGCCTTTCGACAAAGATCGCCACCAAATGTGATTGGGCGAGCAAGCCAACGTGCCCAATGGCGATGGCGTCAACCGCAATCAAGAATAGTTTGACAACATGGCGGTGTGACCCAAAGAGCCCACCTGGTCGGTCTCAACAGCAGTACGCTTTGGGCCTCCTCCGGCCCAATGGAAGGAGGCCCATTCAACGTTGACCCAACCTACTGATATTGAGCAGGCTATGCATACTCTTGGACTCAATCCACCGAAAATTAGTATATGGACTCCGGAGCAACGTCTTATATGACGTCATCCCAAGGTACACTCTCACCCTATTTTAATTTGAGCAAAGAAAATGATATTGTTGTCGAAAATGGTCATTCAATTCCAATAAAAGGTTATGGGTCAAACACACTGTCACCACCACATCCGCCACTGGTTTTAAATAATGTCCTGTATGCTCCCAAATTAATAAAAAAATTGGTATCTGTTAAGAAGTTTACTATTGATAATTGGGTTTCTGTTAGATTTGACCCGTTTGGTTTTTTCGTACATGACTTTCAGACGGGGAAGCTTCTCATGAGATGTGATAGCAAGGGGGAGCTCTATCCAATAAGTTTACCAAATCCACAGTCTAAATATCCATCCACTTTTGCAACCTTAGCACCATCACTATGGCATGAGCATTTGGGACACCCGGGAGAGTCCATTTTGACCTCTCTTAAACAAAACAATTTTATTTCATGTACTCAAACTCGCTTTTTGAATAAGTGTCATGCTTGTGCCCTTGGTAAACATGTTATATTGCCATTTACTTCTTCTACTTCATGCACTACTATGTCATTTGATATTTTACATTGTGATATTTGGACATCACCTGTTTTTAGTTCCTCAGGTCATAAGTATTATTTACTATTTCTTGATGACTACTCTAATTATTTGTGGACATTCCCTTTGTCGAAAAAATCACAAGTGTTTTCCACTTTTCTAAACTTTAGAGCATTCATCCGAACTCAGTTTGAACTGGAGATTAAAAATATTCAATGTGATAATGGGAGGAAATTTGACAATAATCAGTTTTGGGATTTTTTTCAAAACAAATGGGTTACAATTTCATTTATCCTGTCCTCACACCTCTTCACAGAATGGGATGGCGGAATGCAAAATTAGAACCATAAACAATATTGTTAGAGCATCCCTTGCTCATGCTTCTATACCCCTTATTTCTTGGCATCATGCGCTTCAAATGGCAACCTATATGTTGAATATCCTTCCCCATAAAAACATGTCTTACCAAGCTCCACTAAAAATGCTTTACTTACGAGAGTCCTCATATCATCATTTGAGAGTGTTTGGTTGTCTTTGCTATCCTCTATTTCCATCCACCACAATCACAAAACTTCAACCTCGGTCTACTCCATGTGTCTTCTTGGGATATCCTATGAATCACCGTGGTTACATGTGTTATGACATTTCTTCCAAACGTATGATTATATGTCGTCATGTAATTTTTGATGAATCATAATTTCCTTTTGCCAAGATACATGACACCGGGACTAATATTTATGATTTTTTGGATGATGATAGGCTCCCGTATCTAACCCATTTTTTCCACAGCCCGAGACCCACAAAAACTGCTGGATCAACGCAGCTGGGCCCACTGGACCAAGGACCAATGGTCCAACCACTGAAAAATACAATCTAGCGAACTGGGCCATCAGTTTCATGGCCCAGTGCAAGGATTCCTTCTCATTCAGGCCAAATGCCTCTTCTGTTGGGCCACTCTACAAATTCAGGCCCAATGCCTCACCAACAGAATGTCCAGCCCACTGCAAGCCTTGGAGAAAATAGATTTTGGCAGTGACGTTCAGCCCACTGTCTCACTCTCGGCCAGTAGCGTCCAGTCTACTGGCCCCCTAAACCGTCCAGTCACCCGTAGTCAACATGGAATTATAAAACTCAATGCCAAATACAATCTACACACGCAGGTCTCGAAATTACCTTTTCCTTGTAACCCCGTGTCTACTCTAAAAGACCATAATTGGAAAATGGTCATGAATGATGAATATCATGCTCTAATTAAAAATAAGACATGAGAGTTAGTACCTCGTCCATCTAATGCTAATATAATTCGTTATATGTAGATTTTTAGCCATAAAGAAAATCTGATGGTCTTTTGAGCAGCATAAGACCCAACTTGTAGGTGATGGCAAGACTCAACATGTGGGATTAGATTGCGGCGAGACATTCAGTCAAGTGGTTAAACCAAAGAACCATCGAATCGTTTCGCCTAGCCCTCTCAAAAGGATGGTCACTTCATCAATTGGATGTCAAGAATGGCTTCTTACATGGACACTTGAGTGAGACTGTCTACATTCACCAATCATTGGGGTACAGAGATCCTCAATATCTTAATCATGTGTGTTTGCTTAAAAAATCATTATATGGTCTCAAACAGGCTCCCAGGACTTGGTACAAGCGGTTTGCAGATTTTGTGTTCAACATGGATTTCTCAAACAGCCGTTCGGATAATTCACTGTTTATTTATCAACAAGGTAATCATACTGCTTATCTTCTGTTATATGTAGATGGTATTATCCTAACAGTCTCTTCAGACTCTCTTCGCAAGAATATCATGTCCCAACTGAGTTCTGAATTTGCTATGAAGGATCTTGGTCCACTTCACTACTTTCTAGGAATCGATGTGACACGCCATGCAGGTGGCTTATTTCTTTCACAAAATAAGTATTCCTCAGAGATCGTAGAACGGGCTGGAATGTCTTCTTGAAAACCTTTCGCAACTCCAGTAGATACCAAGTCAAAATTGAGTGTCATATCCAGCAACCCATTTGCCAACCCGACATTGTACCGCAGCTTGGCAGGAGCTTTGAAATATCTCACATTCACCAGGCCAGATATTACTTATGCAGTACAACAAGTGTGCATGCTCATGCATAATCCAATGGAAAAACATATGCATGCACTCAAACGCATTGTGCGATATATTCAGGGCACTCTGGATTATGGATTGCATATGTACCCCTCTTCCATGTCCAAGCTTGTCACTTACACAGATGCAGACTGGGCAGGATGTTCAGACACCAGACGCTCTACCTCCGATTATTGCGTCTTCCTCGGTGACAATTTAATACCATGGTCCTCAAAAAGGCAACCCACAATATCACGTTCAAGTCTTTGGTCGAATACCGCGGTAGTCAATGTTGTGTCCGACTACGCCGATTCGTAATCTTTACTTGAGCTTCATTGTCCTATTCCGACAGCCACTATGATATACTGTGATAACATTAGTGCAATTTATCTCTCCGGAAATCCAATCCATCATCAACGCACTAAGCATAATAAGTTAGATATTCATTTTTTTCGTGAAAAGGTGGCTCGCGGACAAGTGCGAGTGTTACATGTCCCGACGCGACATCAGATCACAGATATTTTCACAAAAGGGTTTCCGCTGATCTTATTTGAAGAATTTCGAGACAGTCTCAACATTCGCCCTCCTCCGGCTTCGACTGCGGGGGAGTGTGCGGGGGAGTGTTAGAATATTATATTATTAATTACTATTAATAATATAATTATGGAGAATCATATGTATATGGTAAATAGTACAATATATTAATGTTGGGGATAGAATAATATTAATATAGGAATATATTATGGGATAGTATAGGATGATTTTAGGAAAGACTTAATCTTTCTATTAATTGTTACTTGGTGTATATATTATTACCAATTGTGATGAATAAGATTAAGGAAAAATTACTATTAATAATATAATTATGGAGAATCATATGTATTTGGTAAATAGTACAATGTATTAATTTTGGGGATAGAATAATATTAATATAAGAATATATTATGGAATAGTATAAGACGATTTTAGGGAAGACTTAATCTTCCTATTAATTGTTACTTGGTGTATATATTATTACCATTTGTGATGAATAAGATTAAGGAAAACATTCCAAATTATTTCAACGAACACTAAAATCGTAGTCACCAAACCTTTGAAGTTTATTTTTGTTAAAAATCATCAACTAATATTCACTAACAATAAAAAATACTCTTCTTAATGTCACAAGTTTAAGAAGAGTGAATTGTTGCATAAGTATTTGGTATTGGGACAAGACTTATGCGATAGAGGTTTGCAGGTGACATTGAGTGGTAAAGGAGGAGATGGGACAGATGAATGCACATATAGTGGTAGTGGGAAAACACCTCTCTTGTGTGCTTCTGCTGCATTTTCGGCTCTGGCTATTGCAATGGTCATTGAGCACACTTACTTGTTGATTGTTGTTAGCAAAGCAACTCCTCCTCATATACTTTATTGGGACTCTCATTCCCAATCTGTCAAGACTCTTGTTTGGCAAGCTGGTTTCTTCTTTGTTTCAACATGGTATGTATATGCCACCTTTCTTTTCTACAAGAAAATTTATGACGTCTAATTTATTTAGACATACTGTAAGGTCGTCTTATTAATTTACAAATAGATGTCAAAAGTACTACATGAGCAAATATAACTTGTATCATTAAAAGTGTAAAGTTTGATGAAAGCAGGGGGAATAACTCTATTTTGCCACGGGTACAAAAAAAAATTGAAGGGTTAAAGATAATATTTTAAAAAGTTAATGGGGTAGCCCCATACATCCTCTCTTGGCCAAAAGTATGCTTTGGTCATGGATAGATCCAACTTTTTGACTGAATAGTCGCACTTATTAGTTACTGCCCCAAAGATTTCAGAACATAAATTTATTTCAAATCTGTACTTGTTGGCAACAAAGAAAGTGTGGTGGTACTTCACATCCACTGACTGAAAATATAGAATCCTCCTTTATATTTTTTCAATATAAATTTTCCACGTTTATAGTATAGGAAGGAGTTATAGTTTTAGTTACGAGTTCGGCAGAACTCGATAACTTTGATCAAAACCTTATATTTGTATTAAAAAATCTACTTAATATGTACAGATTGGAGTAAAGTGCCTTCTTTTTAGAATTCAGGAATCATAAACTCAAAATTCTCTATTCGTCTTTGACTATAGTATCATGTTAAACAAATATAAGCTTTTGTCAAAGAACTAAAGCTTTATAGTACTTAATTAATGCATACTGTGTTTCAATGTTACACAGGGTTTCATTTGCTGTTGGGGAGATATTGTTACTAATAGGGCTAAGTGTAGAGTCTGGACATCTGAGACACTGGGAAACACCAAGAGAAAGTTGCTTAGTACTTGGACAGGGATTGTTCTCTGCTGCTGGAGTTTTTGGCCTATTGACTGTTTTCTTGGCTGCTGGTTTATACATCACAGCTCTTCGTGCACAAAGATTCTTGCTTGATCGAGAAATCTTTAGTCGTCAAGTACTAGAAACTTCTATGCTTTTTTCATCTCCGCCAAGATCTCCACGAACAATAATTAGACCTGTTCCTAATGAAAATCCCATTTCAAGAGCAGCTCAGAATAATAATGAACATGATAGTACTTCATTAGCACAGTACCTGTCTGATTTTGATAAGTATGTGTACTTGGTTTGAAGGAAGAACAACAAATTGCATATATATATATATATAATGTTTACCAACCCCTTTTTTGGTTTATAGACATATGTAACTGTTTGTAAGTGTAAGTAGTACACATTCTTGATGTGATATCAAAAGAATTCTGTTTTGGGGACGCTGAATCACATAATGGACATGTTAAGTAGTCTTTAGTTCTAGTTCATTTTTTCGTCCATCCTCAAGAAAAATTATACTACTAGTAGTACTGCACTAATTTTTTTCCCTCAAGTAGATTCGTGATAAAAAGGAAGCACTTAAGAAGGTTAATTTTTTTATTTGTTTCACTTATTTATTTGATAAGGAAGCCTAACTTGGTTTAATTTATACAGTTTAAACTAAGGTGTAAAAAGTATTTAAATATCAAGTTACTAATAACGTAATTACAACTAAATTTTAATAATAAACATTAATCAATAATCCGGTATGGTAACTAATTTACTATCACAATTCAAACTACACCGATAGTCAAATATTTTTTATGCTACTAGTAAATCCTAATTCAAGATGGATATAATTAAATATTTTTTATGCTACTAGTAAATCCTAATTCAAGATGGATTTAACTTATATGCACCATCAATATAAGAATTTTGAACTTGTTATATTGAGTAATCTATCTTATTGTCCAAGTTAGTAATTCTACTTCTTCTGTATCATTTTGACTGACATTATAAATTTAAAGTTTTTTAAAAAGAATTTTTACATATTGTAGCTAACTATTAGAGGTATTTACATATAATAACTACACTTTGAATAGATTATAATTCATAGCTATATTGTGTATTCAATTTACCGTTCATAGCTATATTGTATTTTACCTCCAGATGTATTCTCGTCTCTTCCTCTCTATTCATCCACACTCTTGTCATCTCCCCCACCCTTTGACGGTGTCGCCGACTACCTCCACCGCAACCTGCCCCCAGATTCAGTATTTTTAACTCATTTGCAATTACAGGTGTTTGCAACAAAATCTTAAGTCCAGAAAAATAATAATCAAGACAATCAAAATATAAAGAAACATAATATTTATTGATAAATAATGCGGGTACAAATCTGTTTATTTCCTTAATTCTTCTCACCTAATATATTTTCGTAATTTGAGGGTTGTTAATAGCGTATTTCTCGAACGTAGGAAGGCCTCTTTGTGATGTATTTGATCTCCAAGGATGTCGGGTAGTTTATTGATCTCCAAGAACGTCGGACGGTTTGATAAATGTAGTATTTGATGTCTTGATCTCTTTGTGAATATCCCTATTTATGGAATTTTTGAGATGTCTTTTCAAAGGAATATGTGTATCTTTTTATAGGCGTAATCTAGGGTTTAGGATAGAGTAGCCTCCAAGAAACCTTAACAAACATTAGAGATGAAGATTGATTGTCTTGTAGAGTCCTACAAAATTTTGATGTCTACAAATGCCCTCTACTTCAAGGCTCGTCGTAGTGTAGACTTATCGAAACTCAAAAATAAGGTTTGAAGTATCCATGAAAATGAGGCTTCCATCTTTGAGGTTTAAAGATCTGATTTGTGAGAGAAGAGATGAATGACAGATTTGGTCCCACTGGTGTGCCAATTTATTTGCAATATAATCTTGAGTAGAGAAAAATAATAATCAAGACAACCAAAATATGAATAAACATGATATTTTATTGATAAACAGTGCGGGTACAAATTTGTTTATTCCCTTGATTCTTATCGTCTAACATTTCTCCGTAATTCGAGAGTCGTTAGTAGCGTATTTCTTGATTGTAGGAAGACCTCCTTGTGATGTATTTGATCTCTAAGAACGTTAGGCAATTTATTGATCTCCAAGAACGTCAGACAGATTGATAAAGTCAGTATTTGATATCTTGATCTTTTTGTGAATATCCCTATTTATGGGATTTTCGAGATGCCTTTTTAAAGAAATATGTGTCTATTTATATAGGCATAAGCTAGGTTTTAGGATAGAGTAGCCTCCGAGAAACTCTAACAACCTTAGATTTCGAAGATTGATATGACTCGTCTTGTAAGTCCTACAAAAATTCGATATCTACAACAAGCTTGGCCACCGGTTGTCACGACCCGAACCCCTGGCCCGCGACTGGTGTCCTACCTGGGCACCCTTCTATTCATACACACAAGTAACCTGCGGAAGCAAATAACACTCATTTATTTTTCCCGAACAAAGGCAAAGCCGACAAGGCTGCCATCACATATATAACAACCAAAAAGAAATCACATCTGTACATAAGTACAAATTCACATACGTATACTGCACTTCTAAGATTTTGGACACATAATCGTGGATGGACAAGGCTCCGCTGCATCACGAATGTACATAAAACCATAATACAACTTCGCATCAACACGGCAAACCTGCAATAACGGCTACCTCCCTGAAAGTTGAGTGGAGATCCTAAGCTCGCGGATCACCCAACTGAGTACCTAATACCTGCGGGCATGAACGCAGCCCCCTGAAGGGGGTCAGTACAACAAGGTACCAAGTATGTAAACATGAAGTACATTAGACATGACCATACCTGTACAAAGAATGACAGGGACAAGTATGAAAATCAAATACCATATCTAACCGTGCCATAATAAATAAGAGTTAACTGTACATTTTAAAATATGTCTTTTTAAAAGTGAGACCAACCGTGTCATTTCAAATTATGAAATCAATACAATTTCAAAATATGAAATTAATCGTACATTTTCAATTCGAGTCATATCAACATCATGAATGCTTACTCAGAGAATCATCAAGTTCATATACATATAGATAACGTATCTCATATAACATAAATCGGCCCTTTATTGAGGGACTCGATTGAATCATCAATATAACGTAACCCGGCCTATTTTGGGGCTCGATGTAATTATCAATATGTGTGACGTAACCCGGCCCATTTGCGGGACTCGGTGTATGCTTCAACATGTGACGTAACCCGACCCATTTGTGGGACTCGATGTAATGATGCAATATGTGACATAACCCGACCCATCTGTGGGACTCGGTGTGATGATGCAATATGACGTAACCCGACCCATTTGTGAGACTCGGTGTGATGATGCAATATGACGTAACTCGACCCATTTGTGGACTCAGATACGCAGCAATATAACGTAACCCGCCTATGATGGGACTCGGTGTATGATCTACACGACATGTTCTACCATCGCGGCTCGGTGTAATCTTTTGTATAACGTAACCCGGCCCTTCTGTGGGACTCGGTGTAATGATATTCATATGACGTAACCCAACTCATTTGCGGGACTCGGTGTATTCAATCTATAACATAACCCGGCCCGTTGTGGGACTCGGTGTATCAATGCAATCGAATGAAATTTAAAAACATATTTTGACTCTCCATATAATAAAATGAATGAACTATCATTTTAGAAAACTAAAGGCATTATCATGTCATGTAAAATTAGGAAAATTGAACCGAAAGTACTATATACATCCATTCTTATAGAAAGAATCATATCATGCAATATAAGAGAGTTGAACCCAAAAGTACTACGTACGTTCACCATACCTTATTTCCTTTATAAAACCCCGAGATACTAGCACTTGTAGCATCAAGGCACTTTCACTTTTAAAATCAAGTTACTTACACTTTTAAACTCAAGTAACTCATACCTTTAAATCAAGTTAACTCTTCTCTTTAAATCAATCAAGTCATTTCCACTTATAAAATCAAGCAACTTATACTTTCAAAACCAAGTAACATATACTGTTAAAACCAGGTAATTATACTCTTAAAATCAAGTAACATCTTTCATATACTACAAGGAATCCGATTTCATTTAAAACAAGTACGTCCACCGTACACACATTTTATAAGGTTCATGCTCAAAGAAAGATAGGAAGAGTTCCACATATTAACATTTGTCATATGTACCAACTCGACACCAAAGCTTACTACAAACTCTTACCAACATCTCCCATAAGATTTGGTAAGGACTTAAGAATAATTCAGACATGTCTTTAGCATAGAATCAACAACATGAATACTCCTTAACTTCTAAGAGTAGAATAACTTTTGAAACAATACCACAGTTATGGTTCACACGTAGAACATGCCAAGTGAGAGAAGGAAGATGTTCACATACCTTATCGTTCTTCTATTAATCCGTTAAGTGAAATACGCCTCCCGTAGCACTTTAACCTATAATGATAATAGCATGTCTATCAACTACATGCCTTTAAGGGTAGGTTATGGACTAAATAAAGTTCTCATTTCTACGAAAAATTGGGCAGCACTTCCTTTGTTTCTACGTACTTTTCCACCTTTTCCAAGGCCCAATTTCAACAACCAACAAGCCCCGACTAAGGGCACAATCCATACAACAACCAAAGGGGATTACACGCCTACTAGACATGTAAAATTTTGCCCCACAATCATATATAAACAGTCCATAAAAATAGTCCGCAATTAATCAACATTAAGGGTACAATGTGAAGCCTTTTACCACCCTTTTATACCCTTAATCTCTTAGGACTTTCATTTGAAATTTCCATACTTAAACATACATAATGAGGGATGAATTTTCAGAATTCCAACGCCCTAAAACAATCCCCAAAAACTGTATAATAACGTCCAACAGTTTTATAGAATATGCGGCCAACAACTACAATCCGATAACTCCTTTCTTAATCCATTTTATTCCAATTCAAGTTCCAACACTTCTATATATGATATATCAACTTATCAACAACCATATTACTTTATTTTAACATGCGACAAGTATAATTAACAACAATAATAACCAACGAATCCAACAACGCCAAAATGGCCTAGTCTCGGCCTCACTTCCAAGTATTGTCCAAACTTTTTTTTAAACTTCATTCTTTTTAGTACAAGTTCATCCATACATATCAATAATAAGTAATATTCAATTACTTTAAAAGAAGAAGATCCATTACCTTATTTTTGGCTCCAAAATCGGTAAAAATAGTCCGGGTAAGATTGGCCCGCAGTTTTCGTTTCGCTCCACTTCCTCAAGTTCTAATCACATATATGTATCCCCTACAACCTTGTAACAAACTTCCCTTCACGTTTTACCTCCAAAAAGTCGACGAATCAAGCTAGGGTTTCACCCTCATTTTCGGCCAACACAAGATTTGGAGAGTTAATTTGTTTTAGCACTTGGTTTAGGAGCTAATCTTGGAGAAAGAAACTTTCAACACTTGTTGATCTTTGTCTATGGAGATTTTCGAAAATGGAGCTCAAAGGGAGAAGATGAGAGCTAAATTGATAAGTGTATAATGTCCAAGTCTTGCAAGACTTAGATATTTATCCAAGTGTAATGCCAAGTGGAGTGGACCCATGTCCACTTGTCCTCAAGTCTCAAAATATCTAATGTGAGTCAAAGTTGCAAGACAAGTGGGGGGTGACACGTGTCACCCTCCTATTGGTCCAAAATAATTCTTTTACAAAATAATTCTATACTTGGCCAAAATGTCACAAAATCTCGTGGGCCCCACAACATCGTAAAATTTTCCGTGGGCCCCACATGACCAAATCCGAGACTTCAAAATCCATAACTAATTCCGTGACTCCAATTAGGAGAATTGAACTCCGAGTAATCAAATTGTCGTATTCACATTTTCGAATTAATTTCTTAAGAAAATGTAGCTATACTATCTTCCGACGTTCAAGTCTTACTTTCTTACTTACGTTCTCAAATACAAGTCTTAGAACTACGAGGTGTAACACCGGTGATCATGAGTTGGATAATAACACCTGCTCGTCATCAGAGTTTGACGGAGATATCATCCACAACACTGGCGACACCGCTTCCATCATTGTTTTGTGCTGCTACCGTCATCGTTTTGGATGATAATGACACTAATTGGCGCCTTGTGTTGTTGCACTTATTCCTTACATTATTTGAAAGTGGTAGATATGAAGATTCTGATTTTGATAGTGATCTTGTTGTTAAACCTTTATTTACGAAAAGGAAAATGTATTTTGGACCTTTCACTCTTCAAGATTCTACCAAATAAAAAAGACTGCCTTTTCTGTCCTATGAAAAAAATCCGAATAAAAAAAATCATGTTTACTCTGCATTTTTTATTTTCTAGTTCCCTTTCATCAATTGTGACACCTAAATCAAATCCTTGCATTTACCGACACCTGCTTGTCAGTGGATAACACCTTCTCATTATTGATACGGATAAGGACCTAGTATGTTAGGATAAGTATCGAATTTGTATACATATTTTAGTTGCTCTTATCTTTAGGTATCTTATGATTAGCAAATATACTTGTATCTGTATAATTACCACAATGTTGTATCAATGATAATCAAACTTTTCATAATCATATTCAAATATTAGATCAAATATTAGATGGTATCAAGAGCCTGATAAATACTCTCATGAGTATATACGATCCTCTCTCTTTTTCCAGAATGTCGGAAATTTCCTCCGTCTCCTCTCCAATCTCTCCAATAGTAACTCTCAATCAAGGGGGTGTCGTTCAGCCCTCTCAATTGATCTCATTTAACCCTGCGTCACAACTTTCCTTCATTTCTCATGCTTTCACTGCGAAAGAAACTTGGGACATTCTCCAAACAACTTATGCCAACAAATCGCGCTCAAGGATTTTCAGTTTGCATGATACTCTGGCAAATGTCAAACGAGACGCACGTTCTATCAGTGATTACATGAGAGAAATCAAATTCATTGCAGATGACTTGGACTACAGTGGCTCACTCCTTAACAATGAGGAACTTGTCATTAAGGTCCTAAGTGGTCTAGGTGTTAATTTTCATGTGTATGATCTGCAGGTGAAGCTAAGTTTGATGGATAAATGGAAGTGATTGAGAGAGAAGGAGAGAAGTCGTGTGAGGAAGTGAAGTCGAGAGAGCAGTTGGGAGCAAAAATCTACTCTTCTGATATCTTTGTATTTACAATTAATTTGTTCAATCTAATTACAAGAGATTAGTAGTGTATTTATACTACTTACCCACTAATAATATCCTACTAACAATATTATAAAATATCTAATTAATCCAAAATATCTAATTACACTTAACTAACCACATATATACAATGTATATATGTGGTATAACTCAACACCCCCTAAAGCTAGGCACTGAAAACAACGGTTTCAGTCCTAGCTTGGAAGCGATGTCCTTAAGGACTTCAACAAGTGATCGGTGTATTTTATATACACTTTTTGAGTCATTTTTAGTTAGTCTTTTATCCATTTTTGTACAAATATGTGTCGTCTTAGGATAAATTTTCTTTCTTTTGAGTCATATTGGTTAAAGTGGCTCATTGGCGGAAAAAGAGCAAAAAGAGGGCAAAAACGGAGGTTCCAGAGCTCGAAATGCGAGAAAGTGGTGAACCGGGCACAGACACAGGCCAGGCGCCACGGCGTCGAAGATTCAGAGGCTTGCAGAAGTTTCGGCGCCGCGGCCCACTGCGTGGCCGCGCGCCACGCTGAAAAATCGATTTCGATCGAATGACGGGCGGGCTCAAGGAAAACCCCGCACTCGTTTTGAAACTATAAAAGGAGAACCCTAGAGCAGTTTTAAGGGTTTCCTTTCTTGGCAATTCACACATTCTTGGAATCAAGATTGGAGACCAATTTCTTAGTAATTTTCTTGTTCTTATTTATTTATTTCAGTTTATGTTGGATGTTAAACTAGTTCTTGTCATGTCTATGGCTAGGAACTAACTTTAATATAGGGTTTTCCATGTCAATTCACTTGAACCTTATCTTTATGAATTAATGCATGTTCTTGGTTCTTCTTCTTAATTGTTGAGATTTATTCAATATATGTTTTGATTGCTTGGTTATTACCTGATCATTAATTATCATAACTTATATGATTTCTAACCGAAATCCGAAAGGGGGGGGGGGGGTTGTGAATATGCTGTAGTTGGATAGACATAGGTTGAATCGTGGATGAAAATACCCCGATTATTTGTGTAGCATTAATAAGGTTTTTGTTCTTAATCCTCCTCTAGAGTCAACCTTATTACCGAAAGGTAGAAAGGTGTTGTACTGGGGTTGAGTGTTTATATAACCTTAACAGGAGTATAAAACGGATTAGTAAACCTGCTATCTCCAATAGAAGAATAACCATAGTCAATTGCATTAATAAGTAAGTTAAGCGAATAGTCGAGGAGATTTGGAAGCCTTATTTCCATCATTACTGAGTAAAACAACATAGTTAATTAGTTTTTATAATTATTAGTCATAATCAACAAATCAATTATCGGTCACCAAATAGATAACAAGGAATAGAATTTGGTACTTGAACACTAATCCCTGAGGATGATAACTCGGTCTTCCAAGACTATATTACTTGACTCGACACGTGCACTTGCATTTAAGTGTGTGCATAAATCGCGCATCAAGTTTTTGGCGCCGTTGCCGGGGATTGGCGTAATTCAATATCAATTTTATATATTCTTAATTTCTAATTTGGTTTTTTTTTATTACATTTTTTTATTTATTTTTGTGAAAACCAGTGTGCCGTGATCCGTTTGTTTGTTTTTGATCTGTTTCAGGCACTCAGTTTATGCGAAGGAGAAGAAGAGCAGACACTCTTGTTCCCTTCAATCCAGAAATTGAGAAAACTTGTAAACAGAACAGAAGGAACCAACGAATTTCAGCCTTAATTGAGATGGGAGGCGTACAGAACAACAATGAGATGAATGAGGGGTTAGGTGATCATCAGCCTAACCAAAGAATGCCTCGGAGAGTGCCAATGGATGTAGATGAGAGAGTTCAGGTCCAAGAGAGCAGGAGAGATGTCTGCTTAGGGTGAACGGAGTACAAACTTGTATTAGGCTCCCAGCAATAGGAGCAAATAATTTTGAGATAAAACCTGCAATTTTAAGTATGGTGTAGAATACAGTTCAGTTTGGAGGATTGCCGTCGGAGGATCCTCACATGCATATAGCTAATTTCTTGGAGTTGTGTGCAACATTCAGATATAATGGTGTTACTGATGACGCTGTCAGATTGAGGCTCTTTCCCTTCTCACTCAGGGATAGAGCGAAAGTGTGGTTGAATTCTTTGCCAGCAGATTCGATATTTACATGGCAAGAATTGGCACAGAAATTTTTGGCAAAATTCTTCTCACCATGCAAAGCAGCAAAGCTGAGAGGGGAGTTAAAATAATTTCTATCAAGCCGATGGAGAATCACTATATGAAGCCTGGGAGAGATTTAAGGACTTACAAAGGAAGTGTCCACACCACATCATTGAGTTGTGGAATTTGGTCCACATTTTCTATAATAGGCTGAGCGGAACGACCAGAACAATCATTGATGCAGCCGCAGGTGAAACCTTTATGAGAAAAACAGCCCATGAAGCTCATGACTTATTGGAAGACATGGCCACCAATAATCATGTCACATAGGATAGACAAGTGAGTTGCAGAAGAACAATGGGAGTTCATGAGATTGATGTCATCACTGCCCTGAATGCCCAAGTTGCCCTTTTGACCAAGCAGCTGCAACAAAATACAATGTCTGTAAATGCAGTGCAAATGCCAATGAGTTGTGAAATGTGTGGTGGTCCACATACCTTCGACAGATGCCCATAAGCTGATCCTAACAATATCTCGATCGAGCAAGAAGAGTGCCAAGCTGTAGGGAACTATCAGAGGCCCCAGAACAACCCATACTCAAACACCTACAATCCAGGGTGGAGGAATCACCCAAATTTCTCATGGAGGGGTGAGCAAGGGCAGCAGAACCAGTTTAGAGGCCAGTACCAAAATCAGCAGCCATTCACTCAGGCCTCATCTTCTCAACAATTCAGTGGCCCTGTCCAACCAGAAAAGCCAGACGAGCTGAGAGCAGCTTTGTTGACACTCACCAACTCCCAGACCTAGTTCATGGCAGAGACTAGATCCTCTCTCAGGAGCTTGGAAACACAGGTGGGGCAACTAGCAAAGCTAGCAACCAACAGGCCACAGGGTACCCTGCCGAGCAACACAGAGATGAACCCTAGAGAACAATGTCAGGCAGTGCAGCTGAGGAGTGGAAAGCAGTTGGAACAGCGTGCACCTCAGCCTGTAGTTGAATAGAGGGTAGAAACAGAGAGAGATATGGTTGTTGAAGATCTCCCAATATTAGAGAAAGCTCCAGAAAAGGAGTACACTGAGAAGATTCCTTTCCCACAAAGATTGCAAAGAAAAGTAGTTGATAAGCAATTCTACAAGTTTTTGGAGACATTCAGAAAGTTACATATCAACATACCCTTCATCGAGGCGTTGGAGCAAATGCCCTCTTATTTCAAATTTATGAAGGAAATTTTGGGGAAGAAGAAGAAGAAATTGGGAGAGTATGAGATGGTAGCACTGACTGAGGAGTGCAGTGCTATCATGCAGAAGAAATTGCCCCCTAAACTCAAGGACCCGGGGAGCTTTACATTGCCTTTCACAGTTGGCAGGGTAACATGCAATAGGGCCCTTTGTGATTTGGGGGTGAGTATAAATTTGATGCCTTTGTCGATGTTTAAGAGGTTGGAGTTAGGTGAGGCAAAACCAACCACGGTGAGCTTGCAATTAGCGGACAGAACGGTGGTGCACCCCAGGGGGAAGATTGAGGACGTTCTTGTTAAAGTAGGAAAATTCTTTTTCCCTGCGGATTTCCTCATTCTTGAGATAGAGGAGGATGCGGAGATCCCCATCAAATTGGGGAGACCGTTCTTGGCAACAGGGAGAGCCCTGATTGATGTAGAAAAGGGAAAGCTGACACTGAGGGTAGAAAGTGAAGAAATGGTGTTCAAAGTGTTCAAACACGTTATTGAACCCCCGATCATGAGCAGGTGCTTTGCAATCAGCACTGTCAGAACTTCTTGTGAGCCAGTGCAAGACACAACAAAGGAGATAAGCCCATCAAAGCAGGTACGTGATGCTGAACCTCCGCCAAAGCAGGTATGTGATACTGAACCTTCTCTTGAAAATAATTATAAGAAGAAAAACTGAAGAAGAAAAAGGAGAATGTTAAAAAAATGGATTGGTTGTGGGGTTAATTTACCCCACACATCTTGATTCAAAGAAGTTGTGTCCGGCTAAAAGACGTTAAAGACAGCGCTACTTGGGAGGCAACCCAAAGTATTTTAATTTGTTTTACTTTAATGAAGTTAGTTTTCACTAAGAACAGTCTCACAGAGGTATTTGTATGTGTTGTGATGACAGGTGCAGGGCCAAGAATTGGAGGGCGAAAAACTGAAAAGAAGCCAAAATGAAAAGAAAAGGGATTTCCAGAAAATCGGGTGTGCGGCTGAGGAAGCGAACGCGGCGTAAAGTCGAGAAAAATTACGAAATGCAGTATTTCCGTTTCTGCATTGTGCGGGAAGTTCGAAGAGTGCGAGAAATTGGTAGCGGCGTGGCTGATTCACGAGCATGTGGCGAGACGGAAATCCAGAAATTAAAGACGCCCCAAATTCGATTTTCCCCATTCCAAATCAAAACCTAAACCCTTCTTCTCCACAAAAACCCACGAAAAATCCACACTTTACCTAAAAACCTTCCATAAACTAAACCCAATCACACCAAAGTTCTTAAATTTCCTAAACCCTTAACCACCCTAAAACAACTACCCTCATCCCATTGCCTCAATTCATCATTAGGAGCAAGAAAATCTTGAAGAACACCGTCAAAGGTAACCTTTATCTTTTCTTGAAAGTTTTACTGTAGTCAGAGGAGGTAGTAGATTGGAGGAGGTGTTATATCTGTGAGGGTGTGTTGGGGTGTTGAAATTGGTTGTGAGATTTCGAGGAAGAGTATACGAGGTGAGTGTGGGTGTTGTGCAGGAGCTTCTTAAGTGAAGTTTGGGGGTGATAGGTGTTGTAGCTGTTGATTGGTGAGTGATAGTGTTGGTTAACGCTTTTGGTACAAAGGAAACGCTGCAAAAAGTTATCTAAAAATGTCTGCCAGAAAGAAAAGAGCTTTCACATCCACCTCAGCCCCTCAATATGATGATACTAGGTTTGTCAGCCAAAGAGCTCATGATAGATACAAAAAACTTAGTATTAGGCCTTTAATCCCTTAAAGAGGAATGGATTATCAAAGGGAGTCGCTTGGGGAGGGGGATGTCTATGAGCCCATTCGGGCGATGATTGAGATGATGGGGTGGAAAAGATTTGTTAACCCGGAAAAGATAGCACCAATGAACACAGTGATGGTGCGTGAATTTTATGCTAACTTTTCGGAGAAGGTGGACAATAGATGCTTTGTGAGGGGACGATATGTGCCTGTGACGGCAGAAGTGGTGAATGTGTTATTGAAAACAGTCGATGTTGAAGGAGGAGATAACGATTGGAGCTATTTTAGAACATGGTCCAGAAACACCAACAACATCATTTGGAATGTCGCGAACCTGATACGCAGCTACCGGGCTGGCCGTATGAAATTGCGAAATGGGTCGAAGGGAGCAAGTGTCGGTTCAACAAAAGCGACCAAAGGGTTGGTTGTATTTCGTCAGTGCCCGCCTGATTCCATCAATGCACTTTACCAGAGTGTCAGAAGACAGAATCAAATTGATATATGAAATTATGTCAGGGAAGACGATTGATGTTGGGAAGGAGATAGTGCAAAATATTGGATAGACCAGCAGGTTGGTAACAACAGGTGGGTTGGGACATGACTCACTTATTACATGTTTATGCTCCATAAATGGGGTCCCAACCCTACCCACTGATACTTATGAGAAAAACCAACTTCCTGTGTCATACGGGATAGTGCACTCCTTCCCAGACCCAATCCATCCAGCAGCAGCGAGAAGGAGACCAACACAGCCAGAAATACCAGCAGCAGCAGCAGAGGCTGCCATGGATGGAGATGAGCCTGAGATAGAGGCTCACTATGAGGCAGGAAGCAGCCATCAGCCACCCACAGAATCAGAACCTCCAGTGCATATGATGGAGCAGTTGCTCCAGAACCAGAGAAGGATGATGCAAAATTTTGACACGGTGATACAAGGACAACAAGAATTAAGGCAGAGAATTGACGAGATAAGTTCCTTGTTCAACCAGTGGTCAATGCACTATCCACCGCCACCGCCACCATTTTAAACCAAGTCTGTAAGTCGTCCTGTTTCTTTTATTTTCCTTGAGTTTTACACACATTGGGGACAATGTGTGATTTAAGTTTGGGGGGTGTCTTATTTGTGTCTTATTGTTGTAGTATGTTTGAGTCTTTTTGAATTGTTTTGTGTATTTTTTAGTCATAAATATTTTTCTTTTTGAGTCATAATTTTCTGTCAAAGATCATGCATGTTGTAGTTACTAGAAACACCTAGTGAAGTAAGGCTGAATAATGTAATGGAATTAGAAGCAACTATCTAAACACTTAGGTTAGATATGCCAAAAACTCATGAAATCTGTCTATTTGGGGTTTCTGCTTGAATTGTGCATTGTTAAATGTTAGAACCTATATGTATGATTGCTTGCTATTTGAGGCGAAATAGTTAGGATATGCATGTTAGGGAGATGACTCAGGCATTTCTTTGTTAGCCAATTCTTACCACTTTTTTCTATCCCTGACATTAAAAATATCCCTAGTCAGCCCCATTGAGCCTAAACATTAAATTTTTTCTTTGACACCCTATATTCCCACACTTGTGCCATAAGTAAAAATATGAAATGGTTGGAATAGAATGTGTTAAAAAAGAGACAAAAAGAGTGAACAAGTTTGATGCACCCCAATAAAAAAGTAATAAGAAATAGGCAAAAGCCTAAGTTTGGGGGTGCCTATGATTTATAATACACTTCACTCTCTCAAAACAAAAGAGGGGAAAGATAGATATGAAGTGAAGAATGGAAATCATAAGAAAAGGGAAAAATTGAAAAGCTAAAGAGCTTATGGTACATAAAATGAGCCTAAATGCCTATTTTCACCTACTCATGCCTAAGCCTACATTACAACCCTGAAAAGTCCTGAAGATCTCTTATGTGCATATCCATGATTAGTGGAGAATAGCAAGTAAAAATGTCATAGGATTTTGAAATTGACATGCATGATTCAGTATTCGTACTTCCTTTAAGCATGATTAAAATGAGTTTGCGAAATATCTAGCTTAATGTGTTTAGAATGCTAAAAATTCATGCTATATGTTCCTGCATATTTGTCACGACCACCGGCTCGCGATCGTGCCCTACTGGGCACCCTTTCTGTATACATCGAGAATAGCAATGAACATACACAACTCTTAAAATAAAAATCATACTTAGACAGTAGACATCAACCGACTAGCCGATAAGGCCGCCTTTCGTAACATATACATAATACACAATTAAAACAGTACATCTTTGTTCTTACAAACCCAATTCACAAATGTGACTACAGACCTCTAAGAATAAAAACTTTGGCGGGACAGGGCCCGCCATACCCCTGAATGTACAACAACCGACAATACCAGGGATAAGCCTCCAAAATAAAGGAGTTTCTCAACAGCTGAACAGTGATCCTAAGAGTGAGGATCAACAACACAGACTCTACTGCGCAGATGAACGCAGCCAAGGAGGTCGAGACAACATGTACCAAATATGTGAAACTGAAAGTACTGCAGTGAAATCATAAGTCTAAAATAAAACTGGAGACATGTATGATAACTCATATAACAGTACATTGTGCCTTACTAACAATGAGAGTAAACAAGAGTATACTTTACTGCATAAAAATAGGAGGCTCTCGATCAAAGCAGGACAACCCGCCCGCAGTATCATTAAGCAATCCTACTCCTTGGACTATTTCACCCGCAAGGGTTGTGTGGACCCGCATGAGGTATTCCTCGCATAGACTGTATCCGCCCGCATAGGTCGTGGGACCGGCATGAGGTATTCCTCGCATCATGGGTAGCAAATCCATGGAGTGGTATGATGTCTTGGGGGTTTACCCCGCAATCATACTGAGAAGGTGGTATAACGTCTTGGGGGTTTACCCCGCATTTATACTCTTACCCTGCAATCATACTCAGAAGGTGGTATAACCTCTTGGGGGTTTACCCCGCATTTATACTCTTACCGTAGAGAAGGTGGTATAACGTCTTGGGGGTTTACCCCGCATTTTTACTCTTACCCTAGCTCAACCGACTATCATACATAACATAAGCACTACCGGCTTATCATACATAACATAAGCACTACCGGCTTATCATACATTACATAAGCAAGTTAAGAAATCCCCCTAACTTCTTATTAGTCTTATTCATATACATTCTCATTTTAGTTTACTTAAGGCACTAACATGTCATTATAAAATCCGGGAATTTAACCCAAAGTACTACGTACTTCATTTCTTTTAAAATGACTCTTTTTCATATAAAACTTCCAAGATACTAATAACCATAGTATCAAGTCATAACTACTTTTCAAGACAAGTCACAATACCTTTTAGAAATACAATTATAGGCTTCTAAATCAAGTGACTTCTTTCTTTTAAAACTGTAAGCAATTGATGCCTTTAAATCAATTTGCCTTTCATTATTTCAAGTCATTTATCATACTTAAATTACTTAGAGTAAATCACCCTCTTTAACTTTCCATAAAGCTATTATAACCAATTTCCCATAAAGCCGTTATACTAGCTTTATGCTTTAGAAACTTACATTCTTCTTTATAACCAAGAGACTTAAACTTTCCAACAAAACAAGTATCAAAAATACTTTCAACATACTTAAAGTCTCTTAACTTTTGAAAACCAAGATATCCTTAATATTTAAACGAGTGAGTTAATTACCTAACTCAACCAACTTGATCATTCTTAAGATAAACCAAGGATATCAAATGGACTAGATTCGTCAAAATCTCGTACGTCTACCGTACTATACATGTACAACTTATTCATGCTCAAGAGATAAGAAAGTTCCACATACCTCTTCGGTTTAATCCACTTGCTAAGTCCAATACGCCGTACGTAGTATGTCAACCTATAATGACCATAATACGTCTATTAACTTCTAGCTTCAAACGTAGAATATTCCAAGTGCAAAGTCACTAAATTCTACGGAAAATCTGACAAAGACTTCCTTTGTTTCTACATACTTTGCCACCTTTTTCAAGGCCGAATTCAATAACCAAACATGCCACATTTAAGGCTCAACAAAGTAGTTAACAATAGGGGATTACACGCTTAATCAAGACGTGTAAAATTCCGCCCCACAATAAATATCAAACTAGTCCAACATATAATGTTCTTCTCGGCCAAAGGTGTAACAACATATCAACCTTTCCAATTCCTTTTCAATTCAAGTTGTTTAGTATAACATGTTATCAATCCGCAATCGATTATAACTACTACAATCCTCAAGTAGGTAAACATGCGACGATTCTAGTTAACAACCAAATTGTAATTCAATTTCAAATGACTCAACATGTCATTTTTGGATTTGATCTTCTAAACTTCCATAACACTTATCAATCTTCATAACATATATCACATGATCATTTCTAACTTATCATAACATGAAATCTTCAATTACAAAAGTAAGGTGAAGATTATTACCTCATTTAGTCCAAATATGATCCAAGATTACAAGTCGATCCTTAGCAACTTTAGCTCCTCCTTTCGACATTCCAATCCACTCCAAGAAACCTTTAGAAGCTTATGAAGAACTCATCTTCAAGTTCCAACTTCAAAGTTGAAGAACTCCTTAGGTTTTCGTCTTGCGACTAATACAAAAACGCCACTTTTCCGGGATCTTTCTATAGAGATACCCTTACAATACCCTTATGAACCTTGGTTTAAAGTGTGGAGCTTATTGGACAACAATTGAAAATTTTCTTCTAGAAATTTTCTCCAAAGCCGAGAGCTCCTTAAGAGTTTTTCAAGATTATTTTTTTCAAATTTTCTCTAAGTGTTGAGAATGACAAAGTCTTGCAATACTAGTGTACATATATAACATAATGGAGGGTCAAGATTAGTACATATGGATGGCTTGGATGAGTTTCACATGGATCTTGCCCAAGTGGCCCTTGGACTTTAGTCAACAATGTCAAGCTTAAGTCTTTGCAAGACTTGGTCATCTCTTTAATGGTCAAATGACCATCTTGTCCATGCCATTTTCGTCCAAGACCACTAAGGGGGGGGGGGGTGACACGTGTCGCCCTCCCGTTCGTCGCAATATTTAGTTTTCCGACAATTTCATAATTCCGATAAATTTTTACTCGTCTCAAATCTTAACATTTTCGAGTTCTTACGTACGTTCTTATAAACATATCCTGGAATTCCGGGGTGTAACAATATTATTCTGCTAACCTTCATGTTTTTCTAAGTAACACCAATGCATCAAAGTGATCAATGTCATTGAGTCTTCTATTTTTCTTTCTCTTTGTGTCTTTATTTCTTTCTTTTGATCTTTGCTCGAGGGCGAGCAAAGGTTAAGTTTGGGGGTATTTGATCGGTGTATTTTATATACACTTTTTGAGTCATTTTTAGTTAGTCTTTTATCCATTTTTGTACAAATACGTGTCGTCTTAGGATAAATTTCTTTCTTTTGAGTCATATTGGTTAAAGTGGCTCATTGGCAGAAAATGAGCAAAAAGAGGGTAAAAACGGAGGTTCCAGATCTCGAAATGCGAGAAAGTGGCGAACCGGGCACAGACACAGGCCAGGCGCCACGGCGCCGAAGATTCGGAGGCTTCAAGTTCCGCCGCGGCTGGGCAGCAGCGGCGCCGACGCTGGAAAATCAGATTGATCGAATGATGGGTCAGCTGAAGGAAAACCACAGACTGCTTTTGAAACTATAAAAGGAGAACCCTAGAGCAGTTTTAAGGGTTCCCTTTCTTGGCAATTCACACATTCTTGGAATCAAGATTGGAGACCAATTTCTTAGTAATTTTCTTGTTCTTATTTATTTATTTTCAGTTTATGTTGGATGTTAAACTAATTCTTGTCATGTCTATGGCTAGGAACTAACTTTAATATAGGGTTTTCCATGTCAATTCACTTGAACCTTTTCTTTATGAATTAATGCATGTTCTTGGTTCTTCTTCTTAATTGTTGAGATTTATTCAATATATGTTTTGATTGCTTGGTAATTACCTGATCATTAATTATCATAACTTATATGATTTCTAACCGAAATCTGAAAGGGGAGGTTGTGAATATGCTGTAGTTGGATAGACATAGGTTGAATCGTGGATGAAAATACCCCGATTACTTGTGTAGCATTAATAAGGTTTTTGTTCTTAATCCTCCTCTAGAGTCAACCTTATCACCGAAAGGTAGAAAGGTGGTGTACTGGGGTTGAGTGTTTATATAACCTTAACAGGAGTATAAAACGGATTAGTAAACCTGCTATCTCCAATAGAAGAAGAACCATAGTCAATTGCATTAATAAGTAAGTTAAGCGGATAGTCGAGGAGATTTGAAAGCCCTATTTCCATCATTACTGAGTAAAACAACATAGTTAATTAGTTTTTATAATTATTAGTCATAATCAACAAATCAATTATCGGTCACCAAATAGATAACAAGGAATAGAATTTGGTACTTGAACACTAATCCCTGAGGACGATAACTCGGTCTTCCAAGACTATATTACTTGACTCGACACGTGCACTTGCGTTTAAGTGTGTGCATAAATCGCGCATCAACAAGACATCAAGACCACGTGCATGACATTCCCTCTTCAGTGATATAGCCTCTTTTGCAGGTGCAGCAGTAGCACCAGTAACATATGCAGTACCTCACTAAACAAGCATAATAGATAGTCTCTTGATGAATAACTCTCAAATAGAGCAAGCTCATTTTGGTTGCCAAGTCTCCTTGTGTTCTGCAAATCTGAGCAACAATTAATGACAGCAGACAACAAACCAACTGCAGTAGCAACTATCATAAGCTGCAACCTCATCTCTAGTATCCAAAGAGTTTGCATACGACTATGGCAACTGTACTCTATTTTCCCTTAGCAGAACCAAGTGGTTCAGTTTCTTGAGAACATGTAATCTTAATCCCGAGCTTTGTATCAAATTCTTTTAAGAAGTTCTGCATCACATCCAGCTGGTAGTTAATAGTCAAGACCACTTCAGTCACTCCAACAGCCTTGAGAGCCTCGATCCAGATGCAGCAATAACAGTAGGTAAAAGCAGCAGCACAACTGCATCAAGTAGGAGTTTCAACTCCCACATCAATAATAAAGAATCCCTCGTTCTCTAGTCTCACTCGGACTAGATAATCCCCCGATTCTCCTTATGTAAAAACGACGGCAAGAATCCCTCGTTCTCCAATCTCGCTTGGACTAGAGAATCCCTCGATTCTCATCACGCAAACTATTTCAATAAGCGACAAGAACCCATCGTTTTATAGTCTCGCTTGGACTAGAGAATACCTCGATTCTTATTACGCAATCTATTTTAATAAGCTCAGATATGCAGAGGAGTCTCCCTCAATTTCTAGTCCATTTTCGGCTAGATACTCCTCGATTCTCCTATACTGAGCTAAACGAATGAAAACAGTCAATCTAATATTCGATCGACGTGTGAGTAACTCTTTGAATCTTTAAATTGAGCTTCAACTCATTCCACATTGTCTTTGACGAAGTATTCATCAATTCTTAATCTATTTGTCGCTAAGAACTCTTCGATCCTTCTATCGATAGAACCTACTCTTAACATCTCAAGAAAAACAGCAAAGAATAAAGGTGTTGCATGGCGATGTTCCGCACCGCTACATATAATGTGCCATCATGGCAAAGCGGTGAGCGATCCCGCTTTCATAAGAACGTAGCAGCAGTGAAGGTTAGGATAATTAAGGAGCCTACATCTTCACCTCCTGTCACGACCCGACCCCGGGGCCGCGACTAGTACCCTACTGGGGTACCCTGTCAGGTATATGTCAGAGAATAGCAGCGGAACATACATAACTTTATAAAAGGGTAAAACATCTCTGCCACCGATAACGCTTTCCATAAACATACTTAAACAAAGTATTTATAATACAACCGGTTCTTGTAGCCCAAAACACATACGTGACCACGCACTTAAAGATAACAATCGTATGGACAGGGCCCCGCCATACCCCTGAATGTACAAATACCTATAGCATCAGGGAATATCCGTACCAAAGTACTAAGCTTCCGGAGGAATGGAGCTTCTGACGCCGGAAAAATGATCCTAAGAATGATGATCCACACCGCTACCCACCGTGGCATGAACGCAGCCCCGGGAAGGGTCAAGACACAATATGTACCAAGTATGTAAAGTGGAAAAATCGTAATAATGATATCATAAGTCCGAAAGTAAGTCGAGTCATGAAGTCAATAAAATACCTTTTATCGTGCCTTACTAACAATGAGAGTGACAAGTATATATATATATGATCTTCGCATAAAATAGGAGGCTCATGATCAAAACGGTACCTCGCCTGTGGTATCAATAAAACCATCCTACTCGCGGGACTATTTCACCCGCACGGGTCCCGTGGACCCGCGTGAGGTACTCCTGATCGGTTGTACCCGCGACGGGACTATTTCACCCGCATAAGCCCATAAGGACTCGCGTGAGGTATTCCTCGCATCACGGGTAGCAAATCCACGAACAGTGGTATAATGATCTTGGGGACTTTCCTCGATATACTCTTACCCCAAGCGGATGGTATAACGATCTTGGGTCAGACTTCGATATACTCTTACACCGAGCAGATGGTATAACGATCTTGGGGCTTGCCTCGATATACTCTTACACCGGTGCAGATGGTATAACGATCTTGATCCGCCTCGATATACTCTTACACCGAGAAGGTGGTATGACGATCTGGGCTTGCCTCGCACATACTCTTACCCCGGAGAAGGTGGTATAACGATCTTGGGGCTTGCCTCGATATACTCTTACCCTAGCTCAAATCACATCATATCATAATCATAAATAAGTTAAGAAAACTTATAACTTCTTATTAGTCTTGTTCATATACCCTCTCATTTTAGTTTACTTAAGGCACTTAACCATATCTTTAATAAAAGAATACCGGGAGTTTAACCCAGGTACTACATACTTCAACTCTTTTGAAAATGACTCTTCTTTATACATAAAAACCTTTGGGCAATTGATACCTTAAGATCAATTTGCCTCTCCATATACTTATCTTATTTGGAGTAAATCTCTTCTCATTAACCTTTTATGAAGCTAATAAACCAACTTCTCATAAAGTTGTTATATTAACTCTACACTTTAGTAAAATCATACTTTTCCCCTAACTAAGGGAATTATACATTCTTAAAATGAAACAAATCATTATATACTTAAAACAAGTAAGAATACCAAATCTTGTACGTCTACCGTACTACATAGCTTCATCTATTCATGCTCAAGAGATAGGAAAACTTCACATACCTCTTTGGTCAATCCACTTGCTAAGCTCAACTACCGCAAGTAATATTTCAACCTATAATAATCACGATACGTTTGTTAACCTCTAATCTCAAAGTAGAACAATCTAATTTCAAGGCCACTAAATTCTATGGAAAATTGGGCAGCATTTCCTTTGTTTCTACCCACTTTGCCACCTTTCTCAAGGCCGAATTTATCATACAAACACCACATTTAAGGTTCAATCAATCCAACAATTCAAAGGGGATTACACACCCAACATTCTGCCCCATAAGTTTACAACAATTCACTTAACAATTCTAAGGTAATTTTTAGGCTACAACATGCTCTCTTCTTAACCCATTCTTCATATCCAAACCACATTTTCTAGCATGCAATGACTCTAAGAGCATTATTTTACTACCACAAGTTCATTCTTCTAAGCATGCAACACTAGAACTAATTCTAAAGGAAGAAATGTTACCTTAAAGTTTTAGCCAAACCTATTCCAAAGACTTTGCTAGCTTTCTTGCCAAGAAAACCACCACAAGCTAGCCACAAGCTTCCTTCTTGTGTTTTTAATTTTTCAGATTTTCTTAGGCTAGAATCTTCTTGGAGTTTTAGAGAGAAGGAGGAGCTTTGGAATATTTTAAGAGAGAATGAAGAGGTTTTTCAAAGAGAGAGATGACAAATGACCAAGTCTTTAAGACTTGGTCAATATATTGCATGTAAAAATCAGATGGGGGACACTTGTCCCCACCTGTGCCCTTCCAAAAGAAAAATCTGACTTTTTCTAAGTTTTTCCGCCTGATTTCCCGCCTCGGCGCCGCAACTCCTGCGGACCCTCGGATCTTCCGGCGCCGCTTCCGGCGCGGCGCTGAAACTTCAGCGACCCACAAGATTTAGGGCGCGCGCCGCCCGGCGCCATGCGCTCGCGCCCTTGTCCGAAACACATTTTTGTCCGACTGGGCGCTGAACTTGTAATTCTTATAACTTTCTATTCCGACGTCCTATCGACGAACGGTTGGTTGTGTTGGAATCTAGACTCAACGAACTACGCCTTAGGCCTTTGAACCACTTAGGAACTCTCAATGTACCGTCATAACCCGCCTTAAAGTTGACTAAAACCCGCCTAATAATCCGTCAACCTATCCTTTGAAAATTTTAAGTCTTACATTCTTTCGCACGCCTCATACGTAGGTCGAACTACGGGTATAACAGTCTCCCCTCCTTAGAAAAATTCGTCCCGAATGTTCCTTCTAGGCTTACTCAAATCACAACATCAACATAGACCCTCTTACTATTCTCTTGCAAATAAAGAAGCTCCACGAGCCACAACATACTGAAGCGTAAAGGCTAAATTAAAACTAACAAGGTGAAAGTGGGTTACCCGGAGGTATAGGAAATAGGTGAGGGTACTTCTTTCTCATGTCATCCTCTCGCTTCCCACGCCATTTCTTCCTGCTCGTTCCGCCATAGACCGAAGGAAGCCACGTCTTTCGTCCAAGTCGTCTAACTCGACGATCGAGTATCGCTATGGGACTCTCTCATACGATAACTCCTCTCACTTGGACATCCCGAACCGTGCACTCTAGATGGATCTCCAATACATTTCCGCAACATGGACACATGGAAAATCGATGTACCGCCTCCAAATCGGACGGAAGATCTAACTCATAGCAACCTTGCCTACCCTACGGACAATCCGATACGCCCAATGTACTGGGCTAAGCTTCCCTTCTTTCCAATCTCATCACGCCTTCATGGGCGATACCTTTAGAAAAACCCAATCATCTATCTCAAATTCCGTTGTCGCGCCGATGATCTGCATACGACTTCGCCGACTGAGCCGCTAACAACCGCTTCCGGATAAGCTTCACCTTATCCATCGTCACGAATTAAGTCCGCCCGACTAATCGAACTTCCCCACTCGAACCACTATCGGTGACTGCACTTCTCCCGTATAAGGCCTCATAAGGCGCCATCCGAATACCGGAATGGTAGCCGTTGTTGTAAGCAAACTACAAGAGGCAAATGATCCTCCCACTACCCTCGAATCAATAACACAAGCCCGCAAAGATATCCTCAAGTGTTTGGATAGTGCGCTCGCCCGTCCGTCACCGAGGGTGAAACGTCAGATCGAGACTCACTGTGTCCCTAATCCCTTCAAAAGACCTCCGTAAGTTAGCCGAGAACCGGGCTCTCTATCTCGATATAATCGACACCGACTCGCGCCTCACAATCTCTCTAATAAATAATCGCATAGTCTCACCGAGAACGTCGTTCGATCGGAAGAAAATGGCCGATTTCACACTGTCGACAATCACCCAAATAGAATCATGCTCTCCGAGTGGTAGGTAGCCCCGTAATAAAATCCATATTTATCACCTCCCACTTCCAAGTCGGAATATCAATAGCCCGCAATGACCCACCGGCTTCGTGCTCAATCTTAACTCACGACAATTCGCATCGTGCTACGAACTCCGCAACGCCCCTCTTTAGGCCATCCCACCAATACACGATTCGAGGTCATGATACATCTTAGTCGACCGGATGAATAGAATAACGAGCACCGTGTGCCTCTCCTAATCACGACGGTCCTCGCTACATCGGAACACACAACCGCCTCGAATCTTAGCACCCCATCAGCGCTACCTCAAATAGACTTCTCTTTCTCAACAATGCATCTCTGCATCGTACTAAAAACGGATTCTCATATCGCCGCTTCTTCACCTCCTCGATGATAGAAGACTCGCAACCTCTCGAATCCGAACTCCATCACTATCGTAATCAACCAAACGAACCCCAAGGCTCGCTAGGCGATGTAACTCTCGGACCAAATCCTCTTTTCTCGGTGAACATCGCATGCACTACCCATCGACCGCGACTAAGGGCATCCGCAACTACATCGCCTTCCCCGGTGGTATAGAATATCAACATCGTAATCCTTAAGTAGCTCCAACCACCGCCTCGACGCAAGTTCGATTCCTTTGGTGAAGATGCATCGAGACTCTTGTGGTCCGTGTAAATGTCCACATGAACTCCATATAAATAATGCCTGCATCTTTAAAGCATGAATCACCGCTAACTCAAGTCATGCGTGGGATAGTTCTTCTCATGCTTCCTAAGCCGCCGAGATGCATAAGCTATAACTCGTCGGCCGCATCAAGACGCACTCCAAGCCCGACACACGACGTCACAATAAACCACATATCCATCTAAGCCCTCGGAAGAGTAAGAATCGGGCGGTCGCCAACTTCTCCTTTAGCAATCGGAAACTTTCTCACAAGTATCCGTCCACCGAACATAGATGCCTTCCGAGTCACTTAGTCAAAGGTCCAAATAGAAGCAAACTTCTACAAACCTCCGATAATAACTCGCAAGGCCCAAAGCCGCGCACTCCGCTTGTAGTGGTGCGGGCCAAGTCTTGATCGCTCAATCTTAGTCAGACAACCCAATACCATCTACCCGATGACATGCCCTAAGAAAGCCACCGGCTAACCAGAACTCGTGACTTCGAGAACTTGGCATACAATCGCGGCCTCGAGGACTTCAATACCGCCCTCAAATGATATGTATGCTCGCCTGCGGCGCGAATATACCAAGATATCATCGATAAACACTATAACGAACATATCCAAGAATGGCTCGAACACCCTATTCATCAAATCCATGAATACTGCCAAGGGCTGTCAACCCGGAAAGACATCACCTCGAACTCATAGTGCCCATACCGGTCCCGAATGCGATCTTTGGGATATCTATCTCTCTAACTCGCACTTTGATGATAACTGCACTGTGTCTATCTTGAAAATACTTTGCACTCGCAATCGTCAAACAAATCGTCAATCCCGGGAGGGATATCTGTTTGATAATTACCTTGTTCACCGTCAGAATCAATACACATACGCAGCTGGCCCCATCCTTCTTCTTTACAAATAACACCGGTGCTCCCCAAGGAGAAACACTTGGCCTAATAAAGCCTTTCTCCAAAGAAATCTTTCACCGGTCCTTCAACTCCTTCGGCAGTGCCATCCGTATGACTAATAGATATCGGTCGAGTATCTAGCGCCAAGTCAATGCAAAACTCAATCTCCTCTCGGGAGGATACCCAAAGCTCATCCGGGAATACGCCCGAAACTCTCTAACGACGAATCGATCAAGGTCCTGCACTTCGCCTCAGTGTCGTATACTCGAACGATATGATAGATGTACCCTTTCCGCTACATCTTCCTAGCCTTGAGGTAAGTAATAAACTTACCTTCTACGAGGCAAGATTCCCTTCCACTGAGCAACCGGCCACCAGAAACCGGAACCGAACTAATCTCTCATACCCACGTTGGCATAGCAAGATGCTAGCCAATCCATACCCATAATCACATCAAAGTCCGTCATATCCAACTCTATCAAGTCGGCCAGTGGTCCGACGGCTATCTATAGTCACAGGCAAGCCTTATACACCCGCCTGGCTACTATCAATCACGATCGGCGTAGCCACCTCAAAAGGTCTTATGGACTCGGCTCATCCCTATTCTACCGCAATATGAGGAGATATGTAGGACAAGGTAGAACTCGGATCTATCAAAGCATATACATCACAAAGAAGAAACCAACAATGTACTGCGGATTTACATCCGCGACGCCTCCGTATCGCCGATCGACATAGCATATATGCGCTCGAGGACCGCTAGAATCGAACCCCTACCACGACCTCGCCGCGCTCGCCGCCCATAAGTATTCTCGCCCCGGGCGTCGACCATCGAAGATGAAGATTCAAAGAATGCACTTCGCCGCTGAACCGTAATGCTCCCGCCGCCAAGGCGATGGACAATCTTCTTCGATGGCCTCTGCCACAAGAGTAACATGCTCTCGAACCCATACGGCACTTCGCCGGATGAGACCTACCGTGACGAACACACCGGTAGGTGGTATCGACAGCGCCGGTCTCGCCTCGCGAAACTCAAGTCCCGAGCCCCGACCGCCATGAATAACCTCGCTGATCGGACCTCCCGCCGGAAAATCGAGAAGGAGCACTCTGCCGGGCCGGAAGCGGACTAGTTCGGCCACGAGGCCGCCGCCAAAATCGCCCCGAGAACTCGATGTTCGCCTCTGGCCGCCCAAATCTAATCGATTCGCTCGCCCTCAATCCTCGCGTATGCTCGCATCTCCGCAATATCCATCCTCGGCCAAGAGCCACCCCAAACATGCAGAATCATATGATGGTCTAACCCCATCACATATCGATGAACCCCGCTCGCCATGTCGCCTACTATGGTACGCGATATTCGCCAAGGAGTCGAACTCGTGTCAGACTCACGATAGTCCTCCCGCCCCGCCTCAAGGTCAAGAACCTATCTACACGGGCTCTCCTCACCTCGGGAGGCAAGAAGTGGTCTAGAACGCCTTTGTGAACTCCTCCCAATCACCGGAAGAGCATCCTCACCCTCGCCAATACCCATGACTCAAACCGCTTCAACGCAATATCGCAGAATCGCAGACGGTTTAGTATAACGCACTCGGTCCCGATGCCCTAAGGACTGCATGGTCCGGTCAGAATCGCCGGACGAACTCCCCGCGATCCTCCTCAAATCTCGAACCATAGAACTTCGGGTGGGTGACAACCCAAGAAATCCCGAATCCAGAAATGTGTCGGCTAGGGTTGGCCGCCGCTTCTGCCGGCCGCTCGCCACTATGCCGGTCAAGAATCGAACTGCTCTCGTAATCCTCGTACTCGTGCCACGATCGCGGGCCCGAGGCTCCGGCATCGCGGTCTCGTGAGGCCGATTCCGCCGCCTCAAAATCTGCTGAGGCCGGGCGACGACGTGGAACTCGCCGCCTAAACATCATCTTCGTAAGGGATCGGGCCTGTGCCTCGTGACTCTCCACGCCCCACTAGCCGCACCTCACCGCTTTGCCCTTCGGGCCGCGGTTGCCTTGCGCGAGGCATAATCGATACATAAAGGAAAACATCGAGGAGGTTCAACCTATAACTCACTTTCTATTGCACGATCTTAGAGTAAAAGAATGGAAACCAATCCTAAATATCTGCGACCTCGACGATTATAGATGTGCACGACACACCGATAATCAAGACTCTACTAGACACTGTCGTGGACACTTTCCGAGGACTAATCGCTCGATACCACTTTTGTCACGACGACTCGGCCGCGACTAGTACCCTCTGGGGTACCTCCGTATATGTCGAGAATAGCAATGAACATACATAACTTTATAAAAGGGTAAACATCTCTCGCCACCGATAAGGTCGCTTTCCATAAACATACTTAAACAAAGTATTTATAATACAACCGGTTCTTGTAGCCCAAAACACATACGTGACCACGCACTTAAAGATAACAACTATGGCGGGACGGGGCCCGCCATACCTGAATGTACAAATACCTATAGCATCGTGGAATATCCGTACCAAAATAATAAGCTTCCGAGGAACGAGCTTCGACGGAAGAATGATCCTAAGAATGAGGATCCACACCGCTTACCCTTACCGCAGATTTAACGCAAAGAAGCGGGTCAAGACACAATATGTACCAAGTATGTAAAGTCGAAAATATCTTTGTAATAATGATATCATAAGTCCGAAAGTGTCGAGTCATGGAAGTCAATAAAATACCTTTATGTGACTTACTAACAATGAGTGACAAGTATATATATATACGATGATCGCATAAAATAGGAGGCTCATGATCAAAACGGTACTCGCCCGTGGTATCAATAAACCATCCTACTCCCGGGACTATTTCACCCGCACGGGTCCCGTGGACCCGCGTGAGGTACTCCGTGATCTACCGCACGGCATGACGGGACTATTTCACCCGCATAAGCCCATAAGGACTCGCATGAGGTATTCCTCGCATCATGGGTAGCAAATCCACGGAACAGGTGGTATAACGATCTTGGGGACTTTCTCCTCAGATATACTCTTACCCTGAAGCAGATGGTATAACGATCTTGGGGTCAGACTCGCGGATATACTCTTACACCGGAGCGGATGGTATAACGATCTTGGGGCTTGCGCCTCGATATACTCTACACCGTGCGGATGGTATAACGATCTTGGATCTCGCCTCGATATACTCTTACACCGGAGAAGGTGGTATGACGATCTTGGGGCTTGCCTCGCATACTCTTACCCCGAGAAGGTGGTATAACGATCTTGGGGCTTGCCCCTCAGATATACTCTTACCCTAGCTCAAACTGTCATCATATCATAATCATAAATAAGTTAAGAAAACTTATAACTTCTTATTAGTCTTGTTCATATACCCTCTCATTTTAGTTTACTTAAAGCACTTAACCATATCTTTAATAAAAGAATACCGGGAGTTTAACCCAGGTACTACATACTTCAACTCTTTTGAAAATGACTCTTCTTTATACATAAAAACCTTTGGGCAATTGATACCTTAAGATCAATTTGCCTCTCCATATACTTATCTTATTTGGAGTAAATCTCTTCTCATTAACCTTTTATGAAGCTAATAAACCAACTTCCCATAAAGTTGTTATATTAACTCTACACTTTAGTAAAATCATACTTTTCCCCTAACTAAGGGAATTATACATTCTTAAAATGAAACAAATCATTATATACTTAAAACAAGTAAGAATATCAAATCTTGTACGTCTACCGTACTACATAGCTTCATCTATTCATGCTCAAGAGATAGGAAAACTTCACATACCTCTTTGGTCAATCCACTTGCTAAGCTCAACTACCGCAAGTAATATTTCAACCTATAATAATCACGATACGTTTGTTAACCTCTAATCTCAAAGTAGAACAATCTAATTGCAAGGCCACTAAATTCTATGGAAAATTGGGCAGCATTTCCTTTGTTTCTACCCACTTTGCCACCTTTCTCAAGGCCGAATTTATCATCCAAACACCACATTTAAGGTTCAATCAATCCAACAATTCAAAGGGGATTTAACACCCAACATTTCTGCCCCATAAGTTTACAACAATTCACTTAACAATTCTAAGGTAGTTTTTAGGCTACAACATGCTCATAATCTCTTCTTAACCCATTCTTCATATCCAAACCACATTTTCTAGCATGCAATGACTCTAAGAGCATTATTTTACTACCACAAGTTCATTCTTCTAAGCATGCAACACTAGAACTAATTCTAAAGGAAGAAATGTTACCTTAAAGTTTTAGCCAAACCTATTCCAAAGACTTTGCTAGCTTTCTTGCCAAGAACACCACCACAAGCTTCCTTCTTGTGTTCTTAATTTTTCAGATTTTCTTAGGCTAGAATCTTCGGAGTTTTAGAGAAGGGGAGCTTTGGAATATTTTAAGAGAGAAGGAAGAGGTTTTTCAAAGAGAGATGATAAATGACCAAGTCTTTAAGACTTGGTCAATATATTGCATGTAAAAATCAGATGGGGGGACACTTGTCCCCACCTGTGCCCTTCCAAAAGAAAATCGACTTTTTCTAAGTTTTTCCGCCGATTTCGCCTCTGCCGCTTCTCAGCCATGGCGCCGCAACTCTGCGACCTCCGGATCTTCCCGCCGCGCTTCCTGGCCGGCGCTGAAACTTCAGCGACCCACAGATTTAGGCGCCGCGTCTCGCCTCCGGCGCCTCGCGCCTTTGTCCAAACATTTCTGTCCGATCACGCTGAACTTGTAATTCTCATAACTTTCTATTCGACGCCCTATCGATTTAGCGGTTAGTTGCGTTGGAATCTAGACTCAACGAACTACGCCTTAGGCCTTTGAATCACTTAGGAACTCTCAATGTACCGGGTCATAACCCGCCTTAAAGTGGACTAAAAACCCGCCCGGAATAATCCGTCAACCTATCCTTTGAAAATTTTAAGTCTTACATTCTTTCGTACGCTCTCATACGTAGGGTCAGAACTACGGGGTATAACACCTCCTCTGAACAACTTCAGTAGCAACACCAGCAGTGATTCACTAATCTTAAGCAGTGCAACAACATCAGTGCAGTACATCAACATCTGATGTACTAACACCATCACACCAACAATACCAACACAACCACAACAAACGACAATGAACCACTACTGAACAAAAAATATCACAACAACTATCAACAGCAACAACGACGAACTCGGCACCTTTTCTCCAATTTCGTCAACTCACCAACACAAACTAAATGAAATTGAGTTTTCCGAAACTCGACTATCTTCGACGATCTGCGACGTCGCAATGATAGCTAAAGGCGGAGTGTATCCGCAGAAAATGATAACATCTCCATTCGACAAATGCGATAATAAAAAATAGTAAGTAAAATAGAATGAATCGACTTTCATTCTCTGTCGATTCTGTTGTCACTCGCAACAAAAAATCGATCGATATACTATATGGATTACCTCAATATTCTGTCTTCTTCGATTTCAATTTTCTGATTTTCAGAAGAAAATCGTTCGATTCTATGATTTTTCGAACTTCTCTATTTTTCGATCGATTGATCTCCTTCAATCGATCTCCTTCTTCTATCTCAATTTCGAGTCAAATCGATTGCTTCGTGATCCTGTTTTTTTTTCTTCAGCAATTTTCAATTTTTTTTTCGCGATTGGATCTCGATTTCAATTTCTTTCAATCAATTTCGAATCCTAGATGTATATCCCGATCTCTGCAAACTTACTTCGATTTCAATTCCTTCAATCTGTCAATTTCACTTCAATTCATCTGCACTGTCCAGTTTTTTCATTCCCTATTTCGTCGCACCCTCAGATCTGTTAATCCTGCTTTGATACCATGTTAATTTTCATGTGTATGATCTGCATGTAAAGCTAAGTATGATGGATAAATGGAAGTGATCGAGAGAGAAGGAGAGAAGTCGTGTGAGGAAGAGAAGTCGGAGATCAGTTGGGAGCAAAAATCTGATCTTCTGATATTTTTGTATTTACAACTAATTTGCTCAATCTAATTACAAGAGATTAGTGGTGTATTTATACTACTAACAATATTACAAAATATCTAATTAATCCAAAATATCTAATATCCAAAATATCTAATTACAATTAACTAACCACATATATACAATGTATATATACAATGTATATATGTGGTATATCTCAACACTAGGTCCTGAATACAGGGAGATATCTGCAGCAATAAGAGCCCGTGATAATCCTATTGTAACATCCCGTATTTTTGGGTCACAGTTTGAATCGCTAGGCGTGTGTAAATAGACTCGAGCGTTGGGAAAATTTATGTTATGTTTAGATATGCTAATAAAGGGATTAGTATACAAGGAACGTGATCCTGAAATAATTTTGGACATAAGAAATGTGATAACGGAGATTAATAATAATAATAATTGAATATCTAAAGAGGTTATGGACTAATGACATATTACCAATTATGACATTGAGTATAAAAAGATTTTATAAATTATTAAGATTTAAGTAAATTGAAATCAATAATTAATTGTGTGTACAATTAATTAATTGTGGATTATTAATTAGTCTGAGGGGACAAAGCTTGGTGGAATTATAACGTGTAACATTCTTAAGAGTTGCCTAAGATGACTATCCTAAAGGGAATCTCCACGTGTTGATAATCTAACAATAGCTATCTTGATAAAGTTAATTAAGGCGGCAAGTCGTGGTCCATTAAGAGACCATCCGACATTTCTGTATAGCACAATAAAATCTCATTTAAAATTAAAGTAGGAGTGTGCTAATTAAGGGATTTAGTGTAGGCATTACAGTAAGCCCAGCCTTTGCTCTTAAAAAAACCCGAGCAATATATTTGTTTTATAATTCAACTTGAACATGAGGTTGTTCGAACATCAACGTTATTCCATCATTAACAAATTCAATAATTGAGGTAACGTGAAGGTAAATTATTATTTTTTTTGGCATGTTATACATATGAAACGTAATCATGATATTGTTTCATAATTTATTCTACTCCTAATAGTAATGTCACCCGTTGAGCTTGAAATATGTTGTTACCATTCATGCGTTTTCATTTGCATTGTATTCATATATTATCCTGGACCATTTGTGCTATGCACACTACTATGTGGTAAATATTATATATATATGTAAGGAAATGAGAAAAAAAAAGGAAAAAGGGTGTTATATACTATCACAAAAAAGCCCGAAGAGGTCAATATGATGTGATGTCCTTATGTGGTCAATATGATGTGATGCCCACAGAGGCGATTATGGGAAGAAAGATGCCCTTTGTGGCCAATATTTATATGTATACCACATTTGCATTGGCATAACATTTAGGCATATGTATTAGGACCCTCAGAGGTGTTTACTGTTGGTCTACTGTTTCTTTCTCAGATATTGTTATATCTCTGTTATGCTGTTATTTATACCTGACATACTCAGTACATCAGTCGTACTGACATCTTTTTTTGTCGGGGACGTTGTGTTTCATGCCCTCAGGTTCAGTTAAAGAGGCGACGTTCCACGTTAGTAGGTTGTTGATTCAACTGATGTTGGAGCACTCTATTTGTTTCAGAGTTGCAGTTTAGTCTTAGTGATATTTTAATGTCGTATATTCGTTAGAGGCTTATATATGGTGTCTTGTGGTGTAGTAGATTTTTATGACCTTGTCGGCTTTGGTATGGGTATGTATGTATATATATATATATATATATATATATATATATATATATATATATATATAAGTGGATTTTCTGGTTAAGAGCTTTCTGTAATCTTCTTCGCCTTAGTCCGTAATTAATTATGATGAGGTGTTGACGGTACGAATGGTGGTACCCTGAGGGTGGGATACGGGTGCCCGTCGCGGCCCTCCGGTTTGGGTCATGACTGAAAGAATTAATCCCTTGATTATTCTTATTGATGAAAGACATATATATTCAAGTTACAATAGGAGAATCTTATTCCTACTTTACATCTAAATTTCTATTCTATTTGAAGAATAATTATACACTTGTGATAATATAACAATCTTAATTAAGGTACAAGACTAATATGAAAAATCTACCAAATATACAAATATGCAAGTCCCTTACACAGATGGGCCTTGGTCTATATTTAACACACCCCCGCAGTTATAGCGAGCGGTCTTCGTACGCTGAGATTGTCTCTAAAATCTTCAAAAAGGACCGAGGGAAGACTCTTTGTACAGATGTCTGCAATTTGATATCTGGAAGGGATATGACAGACGCGTACTTTTCCTTTAGCTACCTTCTCTCGAACAAAGTGAATATACATCTCTATGTGTTTAGTGCGCCGGTGTTGAACTGGATTACCAGAAAGGTAGATGACACTTATATTATCACAATACACCAAGGTAGCATTCTCAATAGGACAATGAAGCTCTAAAAGTAGATTACGTAACCAACATGACTCAAAATCATATTGGCTACCCCTCGATACTCGACCTCTGCACTTGAACGTGAAAGCGGGGATTGACTGTTACACACCGTAATTCAGGTCATGCTTTTGAGAACGTACGAAAGGAATTGAGACTTAAATTTAGAAAGATAGGTTGACAGAATGTGTCGGACGGGGTTTTAGTCAACTTTGAGGCGGTTTATGCCCAGTTACATTAGGAGTTCGTAGGTGGTTCAAAGTCCTAATATGTAGTTCGTTGAGTCTAGTTCCCAACGCAACAAACCGTTCGTCGATAGGACATCGGAGTAGAAAGTTATGGAAGTTACAAGTTCAGTGTGCAGTCGAGCAGGAAAACATTTTCGGTCAGGGGCCACAGGGCCGCGGCGCCGGATATGCTGAAATTCTCTGAAGTTGCAGCGCCGTGGCTCCGGAATGCAGGGCCGCGGCGCCGGAAGTACTGAAAATTCTCGGGGGTTTCAGCGCCGCGGCGCCGGCTGCAGGGCCGAGGCGGGATTTTTGCGAAAACTGGGGGAAAAATCAGATATTTTTCTTTTAAAAGGCCATGGGATGGTGACAAGTGTCCCTCCCATCTGAGTTAGTGGAAATGTTATTTATTTGACCAAGTCTTGAAGACTTGGTCATTCTTCAAAGCTCCTTCTCTCTAAAAACCTCTCTTCATTCTCTCTAAAATTCCTCTCCCTTCTCTCTAGAAATTCAAGAAAAAACCAAGGCCTAGAGGAAAATTTCAGAAAAGGTGGCAAGAAGGAAACATGTTGACAAGCTTGTAGGAGGTTTGTGGAGGTGAATGGAAATAAGGCAAGTGAAATTTGTTGGACTAATTTGGGTAAGCTCTAAGGTAACAATCATTTCTCTTTTGCTAGTAAATTGTGTTGCATGTGTGGAAGAAAGGACTTGTAGTTGTCAATATTGCTCTTAGATATATTGCATGTAGAAAATACAATTTGGATTTGAAAGGATTGGATAAGGGTGATATGTGAACATGTTATAGCCAAGATAATACCTTAAACTTATTGGATTGTTTATTTTGTATTGTAAGGTAATTTTACACGTCCAAGTTAGGCGTGTAATCCCCTTGTATTGCTGAATTGTTGGGCCTTAAATGTGGCGTTTAGTAGTTGATATCGGACCTTGAAAAGGTGGAAAAGTATGTAGAAACAAAGGAAGTGATGTCCAATTTTTCGTAGAATAAGGAGCTTTTCAATTAGAATGTTCTACGTTGAAGCTAGAAGCTAATGAACGTATTATGGTCATTATAGGTTAAACATACTACGTGCGGTATATTGGACTTGCGAGTGGATTGACCCGAAGAGGTATGTGGAACTTTCCTATCTCTTGAGCATGAATAGTTGCACTTATATAGTACGGTAGACGTACAAGACTTTGATATCCCTTACTTGTTTTAAGAATGGCCAAGTTGGGTGAGTAAGGGGATTAACCCACTTCTTTAAAAGTATTAATGATGTCTTAAGTTTTCAAAGTTAAGGGACTTGAAGTGTTTTAAGTATATGATACTTGTTTCGTTTTAAAAGTATAAGTCCCTTGGATATAGGGAAATGTATTTGACTAATGTATAAAGTTAATATAACGACTTTATGGGAAGTTGGTTATATTAGCTTTATGGAAGGTTAACAAAAGAAAGATTTACTCTAAGTAAAATAAGTAAGGATAAATGATTTGAATTTATGAAAGGCAAATTGATTTTAAGGCATCAATTGCCTAGGATTTTAAAAGAAAAGAAGTCACTTGATTTAGAAGCCTATTATATTTCTAAAAGGAAATGTGACTTGTCTTGAAAAGTAGTCGTGACTTGATACTACGGCTATTAGTATCTTGAAAGTTTTATATAAAGGAGTCATTCTTAAAAGGTTTGAGGTACGTGGTACTTGGGTTGAATTCCCGAATTTTCTCTTAAATGACATGTTAGTGCCTTAAGTAAACTAAAATGAGAGGATATATTAATAATGTTAATAAGAAGTTAGGGGATTTCTTAACTTGCTTATGTTATGATAAGCTGATAGCGCTTATGTTATGTATGATAGCCGGTTGTGCTAGGTTATGTATTCTTACGGGGTAGACCCCGGGTTACTACTTATTCCATGGATTTGCTACCCATGATGCGAGTGCGGCGTTTGTACTCATTGCGGGCCCACCGGGCCCATGCGGGTGAAATAGTCCCATGCGGGTGAAATAGTCTCATGCGAGGCGGATGACCTCATGCGGGTCCACAGGACCTATGCTGGTGAAATAGTACTAGGAGTAGGATTGCTTAATGATACTACGGGAGAGTGACCCTGTTTTGTTCATGAGCCTCATATTTTTATGCAGTAAAGTTTATACTTGTTACTCTCATTGTTAGTAAGGCACAGTGCACTGTATTTGATTATCACCCATGTCTCCAGCTTTATTAGAATTATGAAATAATTACAGTATTTTTCAGTTTTACATACTTGGTACATATTGTGTCGACCCTTCCTGGGGTTGCGTTTATCTGCAGTAGGGAGTAGCAGGTGGTGGATCCTCATTCTTAGGATCTTTGATCAGGTGTCAGAAGCTCCATTTCTCCGGAGGCTTGACTTTTGGTACTGTTCTCCCTGATGTTGTAGATATTATGTACATTTAGGGGTATGACGGGGCCCTGTCCCGTCATAGTTGTTACAAACTCTTAGAGACCTGTAGTCCTGTTGTAAATTGGGTTGTAAAGGATGTAACTGTTCAGTTTTTGTTATATTTATATTTACGGAAAGGTAGCCATTTTGGGTTAGCCTGTTTCATATTTTATATGGTTTCTTGTTTATGAGTTTACTTCCGCTAGTTTTCTCTGATGTTGTATCACAAGGGTGGCCGGGGTATGGCACCAGTCACGGGCCCGAGGTCGGGTCGTGACAAAAGTGGTATCAGAGCAGTTAATCCTCGGAAAGTGTCTACAGGCCGTATCTAGTAGAGTCTTGATTATTTGTGTGTTGTGCACCACATCTATAATCAGGAGGCTACAGGATATTTAGGATTGGTTTCCATTCTTTCACTCTAAGATCGTGCAATAGAGCTGTGTTATAGGTTGAACTTCCTCTGACATATTTTTGTATCGATTATGCCTCTACGCTTGAAACAGCGCGGCCCGAAGGGCAAAGCGGTGAGAGCGCTAGTAGGGCCTTGAGGGTTACGAGAGCACGATCCGATCTTTACACGAGGTGATGTTTGACGGCGAGTTCCACGACGTCGCCAACCCCAATTTGGGCGGCTCATCGAGACCATGATACTGAGCCTCGGTTACACGGCTGGAAGTAGAGGATATGGGCTCTGAGAGATGGCGATTATTATCGAGATCGTGGCAAGCGGGAGGGCGGATGGGAGACGATGGTTCCGGTTGTACCGTAGTTCACCCGAATCGATAACGAGACTTGGGACTTTTGAGTTGCAGCCGCGTAGTTCTATGGGTGAGGCACGAGGATGATCCTCGAGTTTATCCCAGCGATTCTGACGGATCATGAGAGTGATCAAGGCCTCGGAGACAGAGTCGGTAGTATTGGGTTCACATCGGCTGCGTGATACTGCAGTTGACTGGTTTGATTCATGGGAACTGTCCCGGGGGGAGCATGCACTTCCAGCTGTTTGGGACGAGTTCTCAGAGGCGTTTCTTAGCCATTTCTTGCCTCCGCAGATGAGGAGAGCTCGGGCCGATAGATTTCTGACGTTGAGACAGAGTGGGCGGACGGTCCGGGAGTACAACGTAGAGTTTGACTCGTTGTCTCGGTATGTTCCCGCTTTAGTAGCAGACATGGAGGACAGAGTGCACCGCTATGTCACAGGGCTCGATGATTACTTAGCAGAAGATTGCACGGGGGTAGCTCTTCAGCCGGGCATGGACATTGCCCGCATGCAGGCTTATGCGCAGGTGTGAGCGTAGGCGGCCAGATTGATAGATACCCGAGAAGAGGCGGACAGCGAGGTCTTGGTAGTTTTAGGCGCACAACCTCGGCGTCGAACCGAATTTGCACCTCGATCGGTTGAGCGCTCCACCGTCTTCGGGCGTCGAGTATTCGTAGGCGGGGCGAGGGCTCGAGCCGGGTTTCGGAGGAACGAGTTCCGGTCGAGCGAGGCCACCTATGCACAGGTGTGGTCGATGTGGTGATTACCATCGTGAAGTGTCGTGTTCCTCCGAGAGCTTGTTACTCTTGTGGCTGCAGGGCCATTTGAAAAGTGTCAGGCAGGCGGCGGGAGTGTTATGGTTCACCGATAAGTCGATTCTTTGGATCTTCGTCTTGGTGGTCATGCGCCGGAAGGCGGTGTTCACGGACGGCGAGCGCGGCGAGTCGTGGTGGGGTCGATTCAGTGGTCCTCGAACGCATTTATGCTATGTCGGCCGTCGGGACGAGGCGTCACCAGATATCGTCACAGGTACATTATTGGTTTCATGTTGTGATGTATATGTTTTGATAGATCCAGGTTCTACCTTGTCCTATATATCTCCTCATATTGCTGGTAGAATAGGGATAGAGCCCGAGTCCATAAAACCTTTTGAGGTAGCTACGCCAGTATGTGATTCGGTGATAGCTGAGCGGGTATATAAAGATTGCCCAGTGACTATTTACAGTCGTCAGACCCTAGACGACTTGAGAGAGTTGGATATGACGGACTTTGATGTGATTATGGGTATGGATTGGCTAGCATCTTGCTATGCCAATGTGGACTGTAGAGAGAGATTGGTACGGTTCCAGTTTCCTGGGGAGCCGGTTATCGAGTAGAAGGGGAATACTGCGTCGCCGTGGGGTAGGTTTATTTCTTACCTCAAGGCTAGGAAGATAGTGCGGAAGGGATATATCTACCATATGGTTCGGGTATTCGATACTGAGGTTGAGATACCAGACCTTCAGTTAGTTCCGGTTGTTAGAGAGTTTCCAGACGTATTCCCAGACGATCTCCCGGGTATCCCTCCTGAGAGGGAGATTGAGTTTTGCATTGATATGTCGCCAGACACTCGACCTATATCTATTCCTCCATACATGATGGCACCTGCTGAGTTGAGGAATCAAGGACCACCAAGGATTTCTTTGGAAAAAGGCTTTATCAGGCCTAGTGTTTCTCCCTGGGGAGCGCCAGTTTTATTTGTAAAGAAGAAGGATGGGACGCTGTGTATGTGTGTTGATTACAGGCAGCTGAATAAGGTAACTATCAAGAACAGATACCCCATCCCCAGGATTGATGATTTGTTTGACCAGTTGCAGGGGGCGAGGTGTTTTTCCAAGATAGACATGCGGTCTGGTTATCATCAGGTGCGAGTTAGGGAGACAGATATCCCAAGGACTGCATTTAGGACCCGGTATGGGCACTATGAGTTCAGAGTAATGTCTTTCGGGTTGATCAACGCCCCAGCAGTATTTATGGATTTGATGAACCGGGTGTTCAAGTCATTCTTGAATATGTTCGTTATAGTATTCATTGATGATATCCTGGTTTATTCGTGCACAGAGCAGGAGCATGCAGATCATTTGAGGACGGTGACGAGTCCTCGGACCGCAATTGTATGCCAAGTTTTCAAAACGCGAGTTTTGGTTTTCATGGCTTTCTTAGGGCATGTTATCGGGCGATGGTATTCGGTAGATACATCAAAGATCGAGGCGCCAAGACTTGGCCTGCACTCCACTACACCGACGAGGTGCGCAGCTTTGGGCCTCGGGTTATTATCGGAGATTCAGGAGAAGTTTGCTTCCATTTCAAAGACCTTTGACTAGTCGACCTGCAGCAGCTATGTTCCGGTAGACGGATGCTTGTGAGGAGAGCTTCCAGTTACTGAAGGAGAAATTGACGACCGCCCCAGTTCTTACTCTTCCATAGGGTTTAGACGGATATGTGGTTTATTGTGATGCGTCGGGTGTTGGGCGTGGGTGCGTGCTGATGCAGAACGACAAAGTTATAGCTTACGCATCTCGACAGATCAGGAAGCATGAGAAGAACTATCCCACACATGACTTAGAGTTGGAAGCAGTGATTCATGCCTTGAAGATCTGGAGACATTATTTATATGGAGTTCATGTGGATATTTACACAGCCCACAAGAGTCTCCAGTATATCTTCAGCCAGAGGGAGCTGAACTTGCGGCAGAGACGGTGGTTAGAGCTACTTAAGGACTATGATGTCGATATCCTATACCACCCAGGGAAGGCCAATGTAGTTGCAGATGCCCTTAGTCGCAGATCGATGGGTAGTCTGTCAGGTGTGCAGCCAGAGAAGAGGGGCATGGTCCGCGAGTTACATCAGCTAGCGATCCTTGGGGTTCGTTTGGTTGGTTCTGATAATAGTAGGGTTCGGGTTCGAGAGGTTTCTGAGTCGTCCATCATCGAGGAGGTGAAGAGGCGACAGTATGAGGATCCGATTGTGGTACGGTATCGAGATACGGCTCTTCGGGAGGAGAAGAGTCTATTCGGCGTAGCACTTTGGGTACTAAGATTTGAGGCGGTTATGTGTACCGATGTAGCAGACTTCGTCAACAGATTCTCGGGAGGCACACGGTTTCGTTACTCTAGTCATCCGGGGTCGACTAAGATGTACCATGACCTCAGGTGTATATATTGGTGGGATGGCCTGAAGAGGGACGTTGCGGAGTTTGTGGCGCAGTGTCCGAATTGTCAGCAGGTCAAGGTGGAGCACCATAAGCCTGGTGGGTTGTTGCAGGTGATAGATTCATACGGAAGTGGGAGGTGATCAATATGGACTTTATTACAGGGTTACCTCACACTCAGAGGAAGCATGATTTCATCTGGGTTATTGTCGACAGGCTGACGAAATCAGTCCACTTTCTTCCAGTCAGGATAACTTTTTCGGTCGAGGATTATGCTAGATTGTATATCCGAGAGATTGTGAGACTGCACGGAGTTCCTATATCGATTATTTCAGACAGAGGAGCCCAGTTCACGACTAACTTCTGGAGGTCTTTCCAGGAGGGATTAGGGACACAGGTGAGTCTCGATCGCGTTCATCCTCGACCGACGGACAAAGCCGAGCGTACTATCCAGACACTTGAGGATATGCTGCGGGCCTGTGTTATTGATTTCAGGGGTAGCTGGGAGGATCATTTACCTCTTATGGAGTTTGCATATAACAACAGCTACCATTCTAGTATCCAAATGGCGCCTTATGAGGCCTTATACGGGAGGAAGTGCAGGTCACCGATATACTGGTTTGAGGTGGGAGAAGTTCAGTTAGTCGGGCCAGACTTGATTCAACAGGCAGTGGATAAGGTGAAGCTTATCTAGGAGCGGTTATTGTCACCGTCGCATGTAAGTCGACGCAGATCATCGGCGTCGACACTTGGAGTTTGAGGTGGATGATTGGGTCTTCCTGAAGGTATCACCCATGAAGGGCGTGATGAGATTTGGGAAGAAGGGGAAACTTAGCCCAAGGTACATTGGGTCTTACCAGATCGTCCGTAGGGTAGGCAAGGTTGCCTATGAGTTGGATCTGTCGTCCGATCTGGAGGCAGTACATCCAGTTTTTCATGTGTCTATGTTGCGGAAGTGTATTGGAGATCCATCTAGAGTGCACCCGATTTGTGATGTCCAGGTGACAGAGGGGTTATCATATGAGTAGAGACCCATAACGATACTCGATCGTCAGGTTAGGCGACTACGGACAAAGGATGTGACCTCCGTCAAGGTCTTATGGCGGAACGAGAACAGGGAAGAAATGACATGGGAAGCAGAGGAGGACATGATGAATAAGTATCCTCACTTGTTCCCTACACCTCCAGATAACCCACTTTCCCGCTTATTAGTTTTAATTTGGCGTATATGCTTAAGTATTGTTGTGGCCATGTGAAGCGTCCTTATTTGCAAGAAGAATGGTTAAGAGGGTCTTTGTCGATATTATGATTTGGGTAAGCATAGAAGGAACATTCGGGACGAATGTTTTTAAGGGGGGGGGGGGGGGGAATGTTACACCCCGTAATTCAGGTCATGCTTTTGAGAACGTACGAAAGGAATTGAGACTTAAATTTAGAAAGATAGGTTGGCAGAATGTGTCGGACGGGTTTTTAGTCAACTTTGAGGCGGTTTATGCCCAGTTACATTAGGAGTTCGTAGGTAGTTCAAAGGCCTATTATGTAGTTCGTTGAGTCTAGTTTCCAACGCAACAAACCGTTCGTCGATAGGACATCGAAGTAGAAAGTTATGGAAGTTACAAGTTCAGTGCGCAGTCGAGCAGGAAAACATTTTCGGTCAGTGGCGCGCGGCCGGATCTGAGGCGCGGGCGCGGATATGCTGAAACTCTCTAAAGTTGCAGTAGCTGGCCGAACGCAGCGCTGGCACACGGAGGAACTAAAAATTCTCGGGGGTTTCAGTACATGGCCTGAGGCGGGATTTTTATAAAACCGGGGAAAATCAGATATTTTTCTTTTAAAAGGCCATGGGAGGGTGACAAGTGTCCCTCCCATATGAGTTAGTGGAAATGCTATTTATTTGACCAAGTCTTGAAGACTTGGTCATTCTTCAAAGCTCCTTCTCTCTAAAAACCTCTCTTCATTCTCTCTAAAATTCCACTCCCTTCTCTCTAGAAATTCAAGAAGAAACCAAGGCCTAGAGGAAAATTTCATAAAAGGTGGCAAGAAGGAAACATGTTGACAAGCTTGTAGGAGGTTTGTGGAGGTGATTGTGGAAAGAAGGCAAGTGAAATTTGTTGGACTAATTTGGGTAAGCTCTAAGGTAACAATTCTTTCTCTTTTGCTAGTAAATTGTGTTGCATGTGTGGAAGAAAGGACTTGTAGTTGTCAATATTGCTCTTAGATATATTGCATGTAGGAAATACAATTTGGATTTGAAAGGATTGGATAAGGGTGATATGTGAACATGTTATAGCCAAGATAATACCTTAAACTTATTGGATTGTTTATTTTGTATTGTGGGGCAGAATTTTACACGTCCAAGTTAGGAGTGTAATCCCCTTGTATTGCTGAATTGTTGGGCATTAAATGTGGCGTTTAGTAGTTGATATCGGACCTTGAAAAGGTGGAAAAGTATGTAGAAACAAAGGAAGTGTTGTCCAATTTTTCGTAGAATAAGGAGCTTTTCAATTAGAATGTTCTACGTTGAAGCTAGAAGCTAATGAACGTATTATGGTCATTATAGGTTAAACATACTACGTGCGGTATATTGGACTTGCGAGTGGATTGACCCGAAGAGGTATGTGGAACTTTTCTATCTCTTGAGCATGAATAGTTGCACTTATATAGTACGGTAGACGTACAAGACTTTGATATCCCTTACTTGTTTTAAGAATGGCCAAGTTGGGTGAGTAAGGGGATTAACCCACTTCTTTAAAAGTATTAAGGATGTCTTAAGTTTTCAAAGTTAAGGGACTTGAAGTGTTTTAAGTATATGATACTTGTTTCGTTTTAAAAGTATAAGTCCCTTGGATATAGGGAAATGTATTTGACTAATGTATAAAGTTAATATTACGACTTTATGGGAAGTTGGTTATATTAGCTTTATGGAAGGTTAACAAAAGAAAGATTTACTCTAAGTAAAATAAGTAAGGATAAATGATTTGAATTTATGAAAGGCAAATTGATTTTAAGGCATCAATTGCCTAGGGTTTTAAAAGAAAAGAAGTCACTTGATTTAGAAGCCTATTATATTTCTAAAAGGAAATGTGACTTGTCTTGAAAAGTAGTCGTGACTTGATACTACGGCTATTAGTATTTTGGAAGTTTTATATAAAGGAGTCATTCTTAAAAGGTTAGAGGTACGTGGTACTTGGGTTGAATTCCCGGATTTTTTCTTAAATGACATGTTAGTGCCTTAAGTAAACTAAAATGAGAGGATATATTAATAATGTTAATAAGAAGTTATGGGATTTCTTAACTTGCTTATGTTATGATAAGCCGATAGCGCCTATGTTATGTATGATAGTCGGTTGTGCTAGGTTATGTATTCTTACGGGGTAGACCCCGGGTTACTACTTATTCCATGGATTTGCTACCCATGATGCGAGTGCGGCGTTTGTACTCATTGCGGGCCCACCGGGCCCATGCGGGTGAAATAGTCTCATGCGAGGCGGATGACCTCATGCAGGTCCACAGGACCTATGCGGGTGAAATAGTACCAGGAGTAGGGTTGTTTAATGATACTACGGGCGAGTGACCCTGTTTTGTTCATGAGCCTCCTATTTTTATGCAGTAAAGTTTATACTTGTTACTCTCATTGTTAGTAAGGCACAGTGCACTGTATTTGATTATCACCCATGTCTCCAGCTTTATTAGACTTATGATATAATTACGATTTTTCGCTTTACATACTTGGTACATATCACAGATCGACCTTCCTGGGCCGTGGTTCACGCCGCAGTGGTGGTAAAGTGGTGGATCCTCATTCTTAGGATCTTTGATCAGGTGTCAGAAGCTCCATTTCTCCGGAGGCTTGACTTTTGGTACTGTTCTCCCTGATGTTGTAGATATTATGTACATTTAGGGGTATGACGGGGCCCTGTCCCGTCATAGTTGTTACAAACTCTTAGAGACCTGTAGTCCTGTTGTAAATTGGGTTGTAAAGGATGAATCGCTCGCTTTTTGTTATATTTATATTTACGGAAAGGTAGCCATTTTGGGTTAGCCTGTTTCATATTTTATATGGTTTCTTGTTTATGAGTTTACTTCCGCTGGTTTTCTCTGATGTTGTATCACAAGGGTGGCCGGGGTAAGGCACCAGTCACGGGCCCGAGGTCGGGTCGTGACATTGACGTTTGACATATCATGAGACCAAGTTATTACCTAAAACATGCAATAGCCAGAAGTAGACCGTCTGGTGTCAGGATAACCACCCAAATCAGCATATTTATAGGAGACTAGTATAGATGTCGACGAAGAATACAAATGCAAGCCATAATCAAGTGCTCCATGAATGTACCTAAGAAAGCGTTTGAGCGCATTCATATGTTCAACTATGGGATCATGCATAAACAAACACACCTGTTGTACGGTATATAAAATATCAAGTCGCGTGAACGTAAGATACTGAAGGGCGTCTGCAAGACTACGATAACGGGTCGGATCCTCATAGGGATAGCCAGCTGCTGCATCCAACTTGGGTTTAGTATCAGCTGGACTATAAGTGGACTTACAAGATGACAAACCTCTTATACCAAGCCCGTGGAGACTGCTTAAGTCATACAAGGACTTCTTCAACAAACAGACATGATTAGGATATCTAGTATCCCTAAACTCCAAGGGCTGATACATATACATTGTCTCTTTGAGATTACCATGTAGAAAAGCATTCTTCACATCTAGCTGATGAATGAGCCATGATTTAGAAAGAGTCAAGTTGAGCACAGTGTGAATGGTATCTGGCTTGACCACCGAGCTAAATATCTCACCACAATCCACACCAACCTGCTGAGTCTTACCATTACCTATAAGACGAGTCTTATGCCTTGCAAACGAACCGTCGGAATTTTCCTTATGAGCAAAAATCCATAGACCGAATAATATTAACACCAGATGGACGGGGTACCAACTCCCACGTCTTATTATCAATAAGATCATTATATTCATCGATCATGACAATTTTTCAATTAGGGTCATTTATGGCAGACACATGATTACGAGGTAAGGGTGACCTAAGAACATTAGAATTTAAATTGAAATGTCTTTTTGGTTTAAAAATACCCCGTTGACTACGAGTGATTGGACCAAGACTCGGAGCTGGATTGGGTGAATTTTGGGAATTTTCGGGAGATGGTATGGACTGGCCAGCAGGCAGTGGGCCTGTTGGCTCAATTGTCAAAAAATTTCATCGAAGGGATGTGGCTCCTTCGTTCCAGTAGCTACTGGAACTTAGGCGTCGCGACGCTTTCCCGAAGGGCCGCAGCGCTAACGACGAGGAAACAACCCCCTGGCTACTGTATGATTGGCGTCGCGGCGTTGAAGATGAATTTGTAACAGATCCGAAAAATGACGGAGAATATAGGGGGAGATATCATCATCCAAAAAATCATATGAACTAGGAACGGGAGTTTCTACTTTGGAAAATGGAAATTGGGACTCATCAAAGATAACATGACGACTAAGAATGTTTCGTTTAGATGGCAAATCAAAGCATTTGTAACCACAGTGATTTGACGGATAACCCAAAAACACATAAGGGGTAGAATGTGCCTGAAGTTTGTTAATTGTGGTGGATGAAAATAGTGGATAACACAAGCATCCAAAGACTCTAAGATGTTATATGAGGGAGTATTATTATATAAAATTTGAAGAGAGGACGAATATGTCATACTTTGGAAGGAAGAATGTTAAAAATATCGGTAGCCATTTATAGAGCATGATGCCAAAAATATGGGGGTACGAAAACATGAACCAAGAAAGTTCGGATAATATTATTAATGGTACGAATTTTGCGTTCGGCTTTCCCATTTTGTGAATATGTATGAGGACAAGAAAAATGAAAATTAATTCCATTATTAGCATAAAATTTCCGAAACTCCCCATTGTCATATTCTTTTCAATTATCACATTGGATATTCTTGATTTCTCGTTCGAATTGGGTTTTAATGTAAGCTCTAAATTTCTGAAAGATGGAAAAAACTAAAGATTTCTTCGTTATTGGAAATGTCCATAAAAATTTAAAATATTCATCTAAAAATAGAAATAATAACGGTGACCCATAGAACTAAGAACATGAGATGTCCATAAATCACTATGAATAATATTAAATGGCATTGAAGTAGTAGAAGTAGAGGCGACAAATGACAACTTAACAATTTTTTCTAAGGAACAAGATTGACAATTCGGAGTAGATTTTTAGAGAAAAGAGAGGAGCGGAAACAAGGTAAAAATAACCTAGACGCTCTGATACCATGAAAAAATTAATCCATTGATTATTCTTATTGATGAAAGAAATATATATACAAGTTACAATAGTAGAATCATATTCCTACTTTACATCTAAATCGCTATTATATATGAAGAATAATTATACATTTATGGTAATATTACAATCCTAATTAAGGTACAAGACTAATATGAAAAATCTACCAAATATACAAATATGCAAGTCTCATACACAGATGGGCCTTGATCCATATTTAACAGTGACAAACATGGTATCAGAGAATGTCTGTCCTAGAGAGTTTACGAGTCGTGTCTAGTAGAGTCTTGTTTATAGGTATATTGTGCACCATACTTATAAACATCTACAGATGTCTGACATTTATAGATGCTTTCTATTCTTTCAATCTCATAAATCGTGCAGTAGAGTTGAGTTTTGAGAATTCGAGTTTAACTCGTGCATGTTACGATTTCGGTAACTCCGATTATCAAAAATAATTCGGTTAGTTTATACTCGTAGTCAGTAAATGAGCGATTTCTATCAAGACGGTTGATACGCCAGAAGGGCAGTATTATGTTAAAAAGTTTCGAGAATACGAGAAGTCCATCATTCTATGTCTCAAACATTTTACTTACATACCAATATCATGAAATTTACGATTTTTGGTAAATGTGTGCATGTGTGTGGAAACGACGTTTCCGATGTGCGGGCCAGGATAAATTTTATTCCACATTAATAAATTTCCAACAATCCTAACCCAACAAAACGTAAAGATCGAAATATGAAATTAAATATCACCCACTATATAGATTAAGTCATCAACTTCTAAATGATTGTTGACAAACAATTTGAATACGTACGTTTTATGAACATACACCATAATACTAGCTAAATCAATTTAAATAAATAAATAAATAAATAATAATAATAATAATAATAATAATAATAATAATGAAACTGAATCTCCCACCGGAAAGAGAAGCATGAGAAACTTGGACTATCATGATTCGATGATCCTAACTGATCGCACTTGAAACGTAGTCAATTATATCTCCATCCAAGAGACATGGAAGCAGACCCTCGAGGACTAAATATTATCAATAGAATACCTTGTAAGTTTCATAGACTATCTCCTCAAAAGACGAAGAAGGCTTTTTAGGGTAAAACATAATAACCAAGAATATACATTTCAAAAGAAAACATGCAATTCATTGATAGTCTGAAACTAATACAAAATTGTAAACTAAATTTGCAAACTGATAAATGAAGCTACAACATAAGCTGACATTCGTGACACTCATTGAGGAGAGGTTGGCTAGCTCTCTCTGTCTGGACGTGATCACACCAATAACTGAATCTCAATTGAGTACATCATCACAAATAATTGCACATAGAAAGTAATGATAAACTTTAGCATATATTTTTCTAAATATTGAACCAAGGAACACCAAGTCACATAAGGCAACATATCACATGCATTACTATTATTTCTTGTTACAAGTCTATATTGAGTAAACACAAAAGTGGCGGACTAAGCATTTGCTTGCTCTTGTTTAAAGCTAAGATTTGTTTATTAGATCAACCAATTAAATAGAGAGGCAAATCTGACCTTTTCCGAATTATATTATATATATAATGTGTATAATGTGTATATATACTTCAAAATGTATATAATGTGTATATATATATTGTATAAAAGGTGTATCTACACTTTATATAACATATATACACTATTTATAAAACATTCAGTACACATACAATTTGTATACACTATATATATGAAATGTATGCTAAATGTATAATCAACGTATAATATATACACAATAATTATATACATATTATACATTCATTATACACATATTTTACATATTTTGGGGATATATCTACATTGTTTGCCCACCACTGTAACACCGACTGATCACCACCAGTTCACCCCGTCACTCCATATCTCCACCGTGAATCACCACTCAACATACCACAGTAACCCCTCTACCTTACCTCTTTGTTTCCACTAGCAGACCACCTAAACACCATCATGAAACCACCAGAACTTCCCATATTTTGTTTTCATTCGAATCTTCACTCCAAGATCATTTTTTCCTTTGGATATTGCAGTAACAGACTAAAAAATGAAATGATTTGGAGAAGATACCGACGGAGATTCCTAGAAGAAGCATGAAGACGTAGATGATGCCAGAGATAGGTGATTACCATTCGAAGTAATAAAAATTTGTATTGTTTCCAACAATTCTTTGGTAACAATGGATACCATATTGTCCTCGTCTTCATCATTGTCGTCTAGGAGTTGTTTATCTTTCTTGTAGTCGATTCATGGCGTGTCACTACAACAAATCGATTCAAAGAGGGCGACTATAGTAGCCCTCTTTGGGTGGAATATCGCCCCCTTAGATCAAAAGGGCGATTTTTAGTCGCTTTATTACGTTCGTTGTCTTAGATCAAGAAGGAAGATTTTTCAAGTCGCCACCTTTGGTGAGGACCAAATAGGGCGATTTTATGGTCGCCCTATTTGGTCCTCACCAAAGGTGGCGACTTGAAAAATTGTCCTATTTGGTGTGGTTCAAATAGAGTCGCCCTTTTTTATGTATCTCAAAAAGGGCAACGGACTGTAGTCGCATTTTTTGATATGGTTCAAAAAAAAGAAAATATTAAATGCAGCAACTGAGATTCGAACCTTGGTCTGAACTGTGACACTGTACTATTCTACCACTACACCACCACTTATGCAATATTAATTGCCACAAATACACCCTCTGCCAAGAATCGAACCCGAGCCTCCTTTGTGGAACCAGCCATCAATACTTGTTATATTTATGCTCCTCATAATCATAAATCTCTTGGTCGGTTCTAACAAGATGCCTATTTTTTTACACTTATGATTTATAATTTTTGATCGAATTCGGATCCGAATATTTCGAATATCCAAAAAATCGGATATCCGCAATTTTTGGATAATTTCGGATCGGATTCGGATATCCAAAAAATTGGATAACCACAATTTTCGGATAATTTCGGATCGGATTCGGATCTGAATATTTCGGATATTCCAAAAAATCGGATATCCGCAATTTTCGGATAATTTCTGATCCGAATATTTTGGATATTCAAAAAAATCGGATATCCGCAATTTTCAAATAATTTCGAATATTCAAAAAAAATTGAATATCCGCAATTTTCGGATAATTTCGGATAGGAGGCGACTTTAAAAATCGCCCTATTTGGTGTGCTCAAAGAGGACGATATATATATATATATATATATATATATATATATATATATATATATATATATATATATATATATATATATATATATATATATATATATATTTATATATTTATTTATTTATTTATTCTAATTGAAAATATATTCAAATTGACTTATTCTTAACCTTATATTACGTCTATGATTGGTTTTAATTTTCCTTTTTATTCTACTTATTTTTGTATCTTTAATAGTCCAATAAACTGATATATACAATTGTATTATTATATTCTTTTTATGTTACCAAACTTATTATTATATTATTCTTCTAATTAAATTAATTAAAAATACAATCTTTGTGGTATTATTATAAACTATTGTATTTTGAATGCTTGAATTAGTCATTTATGGACCTTTGAGATAAAATATTAATTGATGGATTTAATCTTTAAAAGTAGAATTCAAATTAAATTCTTTGACCAAAAAGGGCGACTTTAAAAATCGCCCTATTTGGTGTGGCTCAAAGAGGGTGATTTTTAGAGTCGCCTCCTTTGGTGAGGACCAAAGAAGGCAATTTTTCAAGTCGCCCCCTTTGGTGAGGACCAAAAAGGGCGACTTTTCAAGTCGCCACCTTCGGTGAGGACCAAAAAAGATGATTTTTAAAGTCGATCCTTTGGTGAGGACCAAAAAGGATGACTTTTAATGTCGCCTTCTTTGGTTATACCAAAAAGGGCGACTTGAAAAATCGCCCCCTTTGGTGAAATTAAAAAGGGCGACTTTAAAGTCGCCTTTTTTGGTATAAATTAGTTTCCCTCTTTGAGTCGATTTGTTGTAGTGTGTGTTCATCGTGAAAATTGTCAAAATCAGCGAAAGAACATAATGGAAAAAGTGATGGGTGAAATTTTAGGGTTTGGCTATAACTAGTCTTAATTTTAGGCCTAAAATATATTTCGGGTCATATAGTTCAAAGTTGAGCCATTTCAATTATTGGCAGTCACACCATGCCGTTTTTCCTTTAATTAGTTTTATTGTACGTGTGTTGCACGTATCAATAGATTAAAAAATTATACAAAAGAAACAGTTATTGTAAAATAGCAATGACGTCAAAATTGATGCAACATTCCTTTTAATGATAAACTATGTTATGAAATTGACCCAAATATCGTGTCTGATGCATCTAATCTAATATTTATGTATAGCTATAAATTTAATTAAATTGTATTTAAAGTAATAAGATAATATTTTAAATAGGGAAAAGGGACATATTTGTCCTCCGTCAAAGTTTGAGGACAAATATATCCTTCCGTTATTAAACTTGTAGAATTTGTCCAAAATTAACAGAAATGTCACGTGGACGCTACATGGGAGACATATCAGGTGGTCAGACAGTGGGTGGTCAGACACATGCAGGTGGTTAGGCGGTGACGCCGCTGCCATCACCACCAGTTGATGCGCGATTTATGCACACACTAAACGCAAGCACGTGTCGTGACAAGTAATATAGTCTAGAAGACCGAGTTATCGTCCTCGGGGATTAATGTCAAATTATCAACCTCTATTCTATGGTATCTATTTGGTAACCGATAATTGATGAATTGTTTATAACTATAATTATAGATGCTAACTAAATTACTTTATGTTACTTCAGATATGGTGGAAATAGGGCTTCCAAACATCCTCGACTATCGCTCATCTTATTTGTTAATGCAAATAATTATGGTTCTTCTTCTATTTTGAGATAGCAGGTTAACTAAGCCGTTTTATACTCTTGTTAAGGTAATATAAACATTCAACCCCAATATAGAACTCTTCTACCTTTCGGTGACAAGATTGACTATAAATGAGGATTAAGAGAAATAACCTATTAAGCTACACAAGTATCGGGGTACTTTCGTCCACGATTTAACCTATGTTTATTCAACTATAACATATTCACAATCTCCCCTTTCAGCTTTCGATTAGAAATCATATAAGTTATGATAATTAGTGATCAATTAATTACCAAACAATCAAGACAAATATTGAATAAATCTCAACAATATTAAGAAGAAACCAAAACATGCATTAATTCATAAGAATGAGTTTCAAGCGATTCGACATGAAAAACCCTAAATTAAGTTAGTTCCAAGCCATAGACATGCCAAGAACTAAACTAATATCCAACATAAACTAAAAAGAAATAAAATAAAGAACAAAGAAATTACACAAAAGTAGTCTTCAATCTTGATCTCCAAGTTGTGATGAATTGTCAAAAGCGGGAACCCTTAATCTGACCTAGAAAGGTCCTTTTTATAGCCTAGAAAACGTTTACCAACTTTTCCTTCTTGGCCTTGGCCCATTCCCATTCGGATTTGGCAGAATTCCTGCCTCGCCGCGCGCCTCGCAATCGCGCCGCACCAAACTCCCGCGCTTCTATTCTTTGGGCGCCGTGGCGCTCGATGTCGCTGGTTGAGCGGCCATGGCCGCCTGCTTTCTCGACCGGGTTTTCAACTTTCTAGCTTTTTGAGCTCTGGAACCTCTGTTTCTGCCCTCTTTTCGCTCATTTTCACCAATGTGTCACTTTAAACCATTATGACTCAAAAGAATGAAAATTTATCTTAAGACGACACATATTTGTACAAAAAATGGGCAAAAGACTAACTAAAAATGACTCAAAAAGTGTATATAAAATACACCGATCAAATACCCCCAAACATAACCTTTGCTCGCCCTCGAGCAAAGATCAAAAGAAAGAAATAAAGACACGAGGGAAAAGAAAATAGAATGACTCAGAGACTTTGATCACTTTGCTGCATCATTGTTACTTAGAAAAGCATGAAGGTTAGTGGATAATATGCTGGAACATATAGCATGAAGTTTTAGCATTCTGAACACATCAAGTCAGATATTTCGCAAATTCACTTAATCATGCTCAATGGAAGTAAGAGTACCTAACTATGCATGTTAATTTCAAAATTCTATGGCATGTTTACTTGCTATTCTCCACTAATCATGGATACACATATAAGAGATCTTCAGGGCTTTTCAGGGTTGTAATGTAGGCTTAGGCATGGGTAGGTAAAAATAGGCATTTAGACTCAATTTACGTACCATAAGCTCTTTTGCTTCAACTCTTCCCTTTTCTTTTGATTTTTCTTTTTCACTTCATACCTATTTTTCCCCTCTTTTGTTTTTAGAGAATGAAGTGTATTATGAATAGTAAGCACCCCCAAACTTAGGCTTTTGCCTATTTATTTTTTATTTTTTCATTGGGGTGCATCAAAATTGTTCACTCTCTTTTATCTCTTTTTCAACACTTTATATTTCAATCTTCTCAATTTTTCACTTATGGCACAAATATGGAATTATAGGGTGTCAAAGAAAGGTCATATTTTTAGGCTCAATGGGGCTGACTAGGCATACAATTTGAATGTCAGGGATAAGTAAAGAATGGTAGGAAAGGGCTAACAAAGAAATGCCTGAATCATCTCCCTAACATGCATATCCTAACTATTTCGCCTCAAATAGCAAACACGCAGACACATAGGTTTAATTATTAACAATGCACAAATCAAGCAAGATACCTCAAATAGTCCGATTTCATGAATTTTTGGCATATCTAACCTAAGTGTTTAGATGGTTGCTTCTAATTCCATTACATTATTCAACCTTGCTTCACTAGGCGTTTTCAGTAACTACAGCTTGCATGATCTTAATAAAAAAATTATGACTCAAAAATACACAAAACAAATCAAAAAGACTCAAAAATAATAAAACACCCCCCCAAACTTAAATCACACATTTTCCCCAATGTGTGCAAGACTCAAAAATAAAAGAAAAACGAGACAACTTACAAACTTGGTTTAAAGTGGTGGCGGTGGCGGCGGATAATGCATGGACCACTGGTTGAACAAGGAACTCATCTCATCAAATCTCTGGTGCAACTGTTGTTGCTCCCGCCTTAGTTCTTGTTGCCATTGCCTCAGGTCCTGTTGACCTTGTATCATTATGTCAAAATTCTGCATCATCCTCCTCTGGTTCATGAGCAACTGCTCCATTATAGGCACCGGAGGTTCTAAATTCGAGGTTGTTGGCCGCTACCGCTTACGCCGAGCCTCTGTCTCAGGCTCATCTTCATCCATGGCAGCCTATGTTACTGCTGCTGCTAGTGCTGGTCTCCTTCTTGCTGCTGCTGGAGGGACTGGTTCTGGGAAGGCATGCACTATCCCATATGACACAGGAGGTTGGCCCTTCTCATATGTATCAGTGGCTAGGGTTGGGACTCCATGTCTGGAACATAAGCTGCAAATAAGTGATCCATGTTCCAACCCACCTGTAGTTACCAACCTACTGGTTTCTCTAATGTTTTGCAAAATCTCCTTCCCAACGTCAATCGTCTTCCCTTCCATGATTTCATATATCATTTTTATTCTATCTGTTGGCACTCTGGTGAAGTGCGTCGATGGAATTAAAGTGCACCGATTTAAATATAACCAACCCTTGGATGTTTTGTTGAACTGACATCTGCTCAGTCCTCTTGATCCATTTCTTGCAATATCATACTCAGTCCCAGGGTAGCATAATGTGCTTGCGACGATATCCCAGTCGATGTTGTTGGCGTCTCTAGACCAAGTTCTGAAATAGCTTCGATCATCGCCTCTTTCATCAACGTCGGTTGTTCTTAATAGCTCATTCACCACTTCGGTCGTCACAGACACATAATGTCCACTCACAAAGCACCTACCATTTACCCTCTCCGGAAAGTATCATAGAATTTTTTCACCATTACGGTGTTCTGTGGTACTATTCTTTCCGGGTTAACAAATATCTTCCACCTCATGACCTCTATCATTGCCCGAATAGGCTCATAGGCGTCTCCATCCTCAAATGACTCCTTTTGGTACTCCATTACTCTCTCAGGGATCAAGAGTCTAGTACTAAGTTTGTAATATCTATCTTCAGCTTTTTGACTAACAAACCTAGTAGTATCATATTGAGGGACGGATGTGGATGTGGAAGCTCTCCTCTTCTTGGAAGATATTTTTAGATAAATTCGGCAGCGTTTCCTTTGTTTCAGTGATATTACCCAGCAACTATCAATCAAACCAATCAACACACAGTGTAATCAGCAAGCTACAACACTCTTCAACCCTCAAACTTCACTCAAAGCACTGGTACAATACCCCACGCTCACTATGTATAATCTTCCGCGAAATTTTCACACCCAACTTCAACACACCACACACTATCCACCAATAAATCACCTCCCCAAACCTATTACCTCCCCTGATTGTTTTGAAAATTTCAAGAAAAGTGATAAAGGTTACCTTGGACGGTGTTCTTCAAGATTTTCTTGTTCCTAATGATGGATTGAGGCAATAGAATGAGGGTTGTTGTTTGAGATGGCTAAGGGTGCAAGGAATTTAAGTACTTTGGTTGTGATTGAGTTTAGTTTGTGGAAGATTTTGAGTAAGGGAGGTTGATTTCGTGGGTTTTGGAGGAAGGAAAGGTTTGGGTTTTTTATTTGGAATAGGAAATCGGATTAGGGCTCCTTTAAAATTCAGATTTTTCGTCGCGGCGCCCAAACTTCAGAGACCTTCTGGACTTTTGGCGCCGCGGCCCTGCAACTGGCGCCGTGGCGCCCAACTTCCTGCGCCTTTCTGCATTCTCGGCGCCACGGCCCTCTTCTGGGCGCAGTGGTGCTGAGCCGATTTTTCTTTCTTCTTTTCCCGTTTTCGTCCTCCAAATTTTGGCCCTGTACCTGTCATCACAACATGCAAACAATACCTTCCGTGAGACTGTTCTAACTAAAACTAAATTGCATAAAATAAAATAAAATAAAATAACTTTGGGTTGCCTCCCAAGTAGCGTTGTCTTTAACGTTTTTTAGCCGGACGTAAGTTCCTTATCAAGAGGCATGGGGTAAATTAACCCCACAACCTATCTATTTCATAAACATTTTTCGCTTCCGCCTTCTGTTTTTCTGTTTTTCTTTTTCTCTTTTTTCTCAAGAGAAGGTTTAGCGTTGCTCACCTGTACTGGCGGACTTATTTCCCTTGCTTTGGCTTTTGTTGGCTCAACCGATGTGATGACAGTGTTGACTGCAAAACACTTGCTTATGACTGGGGGTTCAACGATGTGCTTAAACACCTTGAGCACCATCTCTTCATTCTCCACTCTGAGTGTCAGCTCGCCCTTCTCCACATCAATCAGGGCTCTCCCGGTTGCCAAGAATGGTCTTCCCAATATGATAGGGATCTCATCATCTTCCTTCATATCAAGGATGAGGAAGTCCGCAGGAAATAAGAATTTTCCCACCTTAACTAATACATCTTCAATCATTCCCCTGGGATGCACCACTGTCCTATCTGCCAACTGCAAGCTCATAATGGTTAGTTTGGCTTCACCCAACCCCAACCTCTTGAAAACGGACAAGGACATAAGATTTATGCTGACCCCCAAATCACACAGGACCCTGTTACATGTCACCCTGCCAACTGTGCAAGGCAATGTGAAACTCCCTGGATCCTTGAGTTTGGGGGGCAATTTCTTCTGCAAGATGGCACTGCATTCCTCCGTCAATGCCACTATCTCATACTCAACTAACTTTTTCTTCTTCCCAAGAATTTCCTTCATGAATTTAAAATAAGTAGGCATTTGCTCCAATGCCTCAATGAACGGAATGTTAATGTGCAGCTTTCTGAATACCTCCAAGAACTTGGAGAATTGCTTATCAATCGCTTTCTTTGCAACCTCTGCGTAAGGAATCCTCTCGGTGTATTCCTCACTGGGACTGGAACTTTCTAACATAGGCGGTCTTCGTGAACTCTCCTCCTTCTCTCAGATCTACTGCTCTACTACAGCCAGGTAGGCCGTTTCTAGCTGCCATTTCTCACCGCACCGCTTGGCATTGTTCTCGCGTTCATCTCTCAGACATTAGGCAGAGTGCCCCGTGGCTCGTTGTTTGTCATCTTTGCTAGTTGTCCCAATGTGTCTCCAAATTCTGATAGAGGATCTTGTCTGCCATGAACTGGTCTGAGTTGGTGAGTGTCGGTCGCTCTCAACTTGTCACGACCGACTGGAAACATCGGTGCCCTACCCGCACTCGCCGTATACATCGAGAATAGCAATGAACATACATAACACATAAACCTGCATAAAGTAAATAACACCGAAAGCCGATAAGGTCGCCTTCCATAAAAATATACTTAATCAAAGTACAACTTGTTCTTACAACCAAAACCACAAACGTGACTACGCACCTCTAAGAATAATAATCGTATGGACAGGCTCGCCATACCCTGAATGTACATAATACCTATAGCATCGTGGAAAACCGCACTAACAAAACAAGCCTCCGAGGAATGGAGCTTCGACACTGCAATGGTGATCCTAAGAATGAGGATCCACCACCGCTACCCCTACCGCAGATTTAACGCAGCTTCGAGAAGGGGTCGACACAATATGTACTAAGTATGCGAAACTGGAAAATACTGAAAATACCCCATAAGTATAAAATAACTGGAGACATGTATAAAAATCAGTTTACAGAACACTGTGCCTTACTAACAATGAGAATATCATCATATAATAAACTGCATGAAAATAGGAAGCTCATGGTCAAAGCAAGGTCATCCGCCCCACAGTATCATTAAGCACTCCTACTCCTGGGACTATTTCACCCGCATGGGTCATGTGGACCCGCATGAGGTATTACTCGCATAGGCTGTACTCACCCGCATGGGACTATTTCACCCGCATGAGCCCTACGGACTCGCATGAGGTATTCCTCGCATCATGGGTAGTGTCACGACCCGAACCCGGGCCCGTGACTGGTGCCTTACCCCGGGCACCCTAGTGATACACCATCAGAGAAAATCAGCGAAAATAAAAACATGAACATGAATTAAGAGACATGATAAATAAACAGGCCAACCAAAACAGTTGCCTTCAGTATATATACATAAAACCCGAACAGTTATCCTTTACGTACATCGCCACAACAGCATTTCTGCACTTCTAAGAAGTGATAACAACTATGACGACAGTGGCCCCGCCATACCACGAATGTAAGAACCTGCACTCGTGGTAACATACCAAGATAAGCCTCCAAGGAACGGAGCTTCCCAACACGCTGAAATGTGATCCTATAAGCGGGATCGGCCGATGACTTTACTGCGCAGATGAACGCAGCCGGGCGAGGTCAAGCATAACAGTACCAAGTATGTGAAATCAGAAATATCAGTAAATGAAATCATAATAGTCTATATAAAGCAGGAGACATGTATGATAACCAAACTACGCTCACAACATAAAAGCGATATGTCAAGTCGTGACTCACGCCTCAAAGTCATCCTCACGCCCGTGGAACTCCTTCCTCACCGTCGGCAGCCTAGGTACAAATCATGTGATACGATAACGTGTCTCGCCCATCTTATGGACCCAATATAGAAACGTGTGGAATACATTCCTGCTCATCCTACGAACCTAGAGTCGAGTGGAATACATTCGGATGAACCCAGAGTCAAGTGAAATACATTCGGATGAACCGTAGTCAAGTGAAATACATTCGGATGAACCAGAATCAAGTAAAATACATTCCTGATGAACCGTAATCAAGTGAAATACATTCGGATGAACCCAGAATCAAGTGAAATACATTCGGATGAACCGTAATCAAGTGAAATACATTCCTGGATGAACCGTAGTCAAGTGAAATACATTCCGGATGAACCGTAGTCGAGTAGAACACAGTACTTGCACAACAAGGCTATCACACGTAACATGGTCAAGTTTCATAACAACAAGCATAAGCAAGTTACACACAACTCAAGGTACTTTCATTTTATGTCAAAGTCCGGATTTTAACCCTAAAGTACTACGTACGTTAAATTCCTTTTAAGAGATCCATTCCTTTTATAAAAGTCACCCGTTACCCGTAGTATATATACATATAAAAAAAAAAGAGTAACTTACATCTTTTAAGTAAACCAAAACAACGTCCATACTTTTCCTTTTTAAAACCAAATTAAGGCAATGTCATGCCTTCTTGTTGGACCAAAACACTTCTCTTTTTAAAGTCAAGTTACCACATTAAAACCAATGATAAAAACCCTTCTTTTGTTCTCATAAAGTCGTTATAACTAACTTCTCATAAAGCTGTTATAACACTTTATGTTTTAAACCAATTTAAGACAAAACAATGCCTTTCTTTTCCCTAGAGTTCCAGTTTGCCTAATTTCAATTACTCAAGTCTCTTTACTTTAGAAAAGTTTCATAGTTCGATGTCTTAATTTCCTTTAAAACAATTGAGTAACATATGCCATAGGCGTGAGCAGTTTATTCTTGTTTATAACCATTTATTAAAGTAGCCATGATCTAGAAAATGTAATATTATTTTGTCTCATCTTAGCTTCTATGCAGATGGAGGTGTCTACTGGTTTTAATACAATACTTCATTATTCAATACATTTCCTTTATTAACGCTGCAGTGGTTTGTCGATACTCATTCTGATTTCCGAAATCAAGAAACATTATTCCCTTTTAAAACCAAGTACTCATTACTCACGAATGAGATTTCACACAAACATCCATATTAAGTCAAGTCTCTTATCTTTTAAGATTAAGTCTCTTAACTCCTAAATCCTTAAACCGTTATTTTTACCACCCTTAAGACGTTATACCTAACTTCCCATAAAGCTAGTATAACACTTATGTTTTAAAACAACCAAATACAGTTAACCCATGTACGTCTACCGTACTACATAGCTCACACATATCATGCTAGAAAAGATAGGAAGAGGTTCACATACCTCGCGACGATTATCGACTAATAGCAAAATGCTCCAAGTACCTCAAACCGTCGGCTACTCCTTAAGCTAAGTAGATCACGCCATACGTAGTACTTCAACCTATAGAGGCCACAAGGCGCCTATTAACATCCTAGATCTCAATGTAGAATATTCTACGTAAAATTCAAGAAGACTCTCCCCGCAACAAACAGTAAATCTCCTCCTCTATCGAGGCCGCTACCAAGCCAACCGTGGGGTGTTTGCACGTCCGACCGGACGTGTACAATTCTACTCACAAAGAATACTACACAAGTTCATCAGAATACAATCCTATGTAATTACAGTCACCACTTCTTAAAATTCAGCTTAAGTCGCAAGACATTGCCGTAAGTATTATTCAGCTTAAGTCGAAAGACATTGCCGCACAACTATGTTCAGTTCTATATATATAGTATACTTAACTATATACTCCTATAACATGTAATTTCCAATTACAATGTAAGGTCAAGAACGTTTACCTCGATAAGCCCAAAATTATCCGAGTTTATATGTCGATCCCGAGCAAGGTTTAGCTCCTACTCCGCAAGGCCCGACTCGCCTCCAACCAACCCTTAGAAGTTCTAACTAACTTCTACTTAAAACTTCAACTACGGGTGAAGATTTACTTAGGTTTCGCTTTTGTGATCGAGGAAGTATAATAGTATTTTTGGGCTTTTGTAAAAGTGTAACTGGGAATACTACAAGGTATTTGGGGCCAAGGTATTTGGGCATTATAACAATACTAGAGAGTATTTCTACACCACAAAAAGGGGTATTATACGAAACAACTAGGCTGGGGAGGGTACCTACGGCTAACCACTACAAAAGGGGAGTGTGGTGGACTAAAGCTCGAGGAGAGGAGTATTTTGAGACTTAGATAGATTGCTCAAGTTTTGATGAAGAAAGTCTTCAACTAGAGGGTATTTATAGGTCAAGTGAAGGCCAACCAATGGCCAAGATGAAGACAAGTGTGGTGCAAGTGTAGGCTAGATTTCAACCACGTGGACCTTATCCATCTACCACACCAACTTGCACAAATATCCTACCTAACCCATTGGCCACTTTTTCGCCAACATTGCCGCCCACTCCTTCCAATTAGAGGTGACAAGTGTCGCCTCTCGCTGGTCCAAAATGTTTCGCCTCTCTAAAAATCCGCAAAAATTATTAATGACATAGCCGAATTTTCCCTACGAAAGTCGTGGAAACGCTTCATTTAAAAACGACTCTTTCGCACTGCGGTACAAATTTCAAACTATGCCTACTTTAAGGCTCAAATTGTATACGCACGCCTCACGCATATACTCGGAAATACGGTATAACATTCTCCTCCTTAGAAACATTCGTCCGAATGTTCCTTCTCAAGACGGATAACGATAAAGTTCTTCTAACAAGTTGCCAACGCCACAATTGGCCACTTAAATAACACATGCACGCAAATACTTATATCCAAGTCCACGAGGAAACACCTCTAACATCACAAACTTTTGTCACTTTGCCGCGAGGTTCTAGTGTCACCCGCGACCCAACATATGGTACCGGATCGCATGCGCGATCCACGAGGTAAAAATATACATCCTTCGACCTTCTCCCTTTACAAGAAATGATCACACACTTTCACTTCTCCCCTATCTCGTTGTACCCTTCTAACACTCGAACTCTTTCTAGTATCCGTACTCACACTTCCACAACGCTTCGCTTTCCCACTTGAAGTCACCACCTCCAACTTGGTTATCTTACTAGCCTCAATCTTCCTTAAGGCCATTCCCGCCTTCACGACCGCTCGTCGAATACACCCACGAACTCATACGATGGTCAACTAAACTGGGCCTAGCACCTCGTGACTTACCACCGGCGACCACCCAGAATGACCCCACCTCGAACAGCGCGGGTTGGCCCGCAACACGGCCCCAACCCGACCCACTGTCGCGCCAACTCGCTTCCTCGACACGGAACAATCTTGCTAAATCACATCATGAAAGATACCACTTTCATTTACCCAACCTGTGGACTTATCACACAATACATTCTAGGCATAAAATGCACTCGACAAGGATCACTCGCAAAATCTTGTACTCAAGACGGCCTTTACATCTAAGGTCTCAACGTAATATTCTAAGGTTCATCATTTTCTCACCCTGTGCTTACCCTTTTTCCCAACCAGTTCCTAAATCACATTTTAGCACAAAGCTATCCGAACATAACACTTAACACATTAACATAACATCAAACATACAAGCCTCTGAGGGTTAAGATATACCGGCTACCGCCCACTCTAATCATAAGTCTCGCAGGCGCATAATCGTAGGTGATGAACTCGCCATCGATCCGCAGAGTCGCGCTGCCGCCGTACTTCTCCTATAAGCACGCCTCTCGTCACATGGCTCGACGGCCGCAGTGAAACAAGCACCAGAAAAGACGACATTCCCGGGATGATGTTTGCCACATCGCACACCGAGGGGACATGAATCTCGCCGCTAGAACCCATGTATATCTCGTGAACTAAGCCCCGAGCTCACCAGCCCCGAATACCTCAACGCCCCGACGATCGCGGGGACCACTGCATCGCGGAGGTACATAACTAGATCGTTGGCCGAGGCGGTCCGCCAAAGTTACCAAAGGACCTCGCTGCTCGCCTCTTCGCCGATCTCGGCCATTCCGTCGACCTCTCCGTGCCTCACATCCTAGTGCATGAGCTTGCACGCGGCAATGTCCATGCCCTACCAAGAGCTACACCCGCATTCAGCCTCGCCAAGTAATCATCCAGCCCGGTGACGTAGCGGTGTACTCGCCCTCCATATCGGCTACTACAACGGAACATACCGAGCTAATGAGTCGAACTCACATTGTACTTTCTAACCGCCCGCCTGCCCCGCCTCAACGCCAAAAATCTGGCCCGAGCCCTCCTCATTTGGGGCAAGAAATGTGCAAGAAAAGCCTCGAGAACTCGCCCCAAACGGTGGAAGTGCATGCTCTTCCCGACAACTCCCACGAATCAAACTACCAATCGCAGATCACGCACTGATGCGAACTCAATACCACCGACGCTCGAGACTCGATCACTTACGATCCGTCAGAGTCGCTTGATAAACTCCCGAGGGTCGCCTCGCCTCGATCCATAACATCAAGCGCTACAACTCATAAAGTCACGTAGCCTCAAACCGCTCGCCGGGTGAACTACGGTGCTATTGGGCCGGAATCAGCCGATTCAAATTTATCTCATATTCGCCACGACTCGCCAAGAATCGCCATCTCCTTGTACTTATCTCATCTCGCTTCCAGCCGTGGATCGAGGCTCGTATCAGAGTCTCAGCAGCCATCGCCGCGCCTAAACTCGCTGGGCGGCGGCGTAAACTCGCCGAAGCACTGCTCAGCATCATCGCTCGCGCTCGCACTCTCAGATCTCACTAATCCTCGATCGCTTGCCCATTCGGGCTCAAGGTTTTACGCGAGGCAAACGGTAATGGAAAGGAATACGCTGGAGGGTTCAACTCATCACACATTTACTACGCACGATCTTAGAATGAGAAGAATGGAAACCAATCCTAAATGTCCTATAGCCTCGACATAAAGCGTGCGCACAACACACCGATAATCAAGACTCTACTAGACACGGTCAGTAGACACTTTCCGAGGACTAATCGCTCGATACCACTTTTGTCACGACCAACCTGCCCGTGGATCGTGCCTTACCCCGCACCCTAGTGATACACCATCGAGAAAATCAGCGAAATAAAAACATGAACATGAATTAAGAGACATGATAAATAAACAGCCAACCAAAACAGCTTTTTCAAGATATATACATAAAACCAACAGCTTATCCTTTTACTGCATCGCCACAAAAGATTACATGCACTTCTAAGAAGGATAACAACTATGACGGACAGTGGCCCCGCCATACCTCGAACGAATGTACAACCTGCACTCGTGGTAACATACCAAGATAAGCCTCCAAGGAACGAGCTTCCCAACACGAAATGTGATCCTATAAGCGGATCGACAATCGATGTACCTTTACCGCGCAGATGAACGCACTTCGGGCGAGGTCGACAACAGTACCAAGTATGTGAAATCGCAAAATATCGTAAATGAAATCATAATAGTCTATATAAAGCAGAAACATGTATGATAACCAAACTACGCCACAACATAAAAGCAACATGTCAAGTCGTGACTCACGCCTCAAAGTCATCCTCATGTCCGTGGAACTCCTTCCTCACCGCCAGATCTAGGTACAAATCATGTGATACGATATCGTGTCTCGCCCATCTTATGGACCCAATATAGAAACGTGGAATACATTCCTGCTCATCCTGAACCTGAGTCGAGTGGAATACATTCGGATGAACCTGTAGTCAAGTGAAATACATTCCCGAATGAACCAGAGTCAAGTGAAATACATTCTGATGAACCAGAATCAAGTGAAATACATTCGGATGAACCTAATCAAGTGAAATACATTCCTGATGAACCAGAATCAAGTGAAATACATTCCGATGAACCAGAATCAAGTGAAATACATTCGGATGAACCTGAGTCAAGTGAAATACATTCTGGATGAACCGGTAGTCGAGTAGAACACAGTACTTGCACAACAAGGCTATCACACGTAACATGGTCAAGTTTCATAACAACAAGCATAAGCAAGTTACACACAACTCAAGGTACTTTCATTTTATGTCAAAGTCCGGATTTTAACCCTAAAGTACTACGTACGTTAAATTCCTTTTAAGAGATCCATTCCTTTTATAAAAGTCACCCGTTACCCGTAGTATATATACATATAAAAAAAAAGAGTAACTTACATCTTTTAAGTAAACCAAAACAACTTCCATACTTTTCCTTTTTAAAACCAAATTAAGGCAATGCCATGCCTTCTTGTTGGACCAAAACACTTCTCTTTTTAAAGTCAAGTTACCACATTAAAACCAATGATAAAAACCCTTCTTTTGTTCTCATAAAGTCGTTATAACTAACTTCCCATAAAGCTGTTATAACACTTTATGTTTTAAACCAATTTAAGACAAAACAATGCCTTTCTTTTCCCTAGAGTTCCAGTTTGCCTAATTTCAATAACTCAAGTCTCTTTACTTTAGAAAAGTTTCATAGTTCGATGTCTTAATTTCCTTTAAAACAATTGAGTAACATATGCCATAGGCGTGAGCAGTTTATTCTTGTTTATAACCATTTATTAAAGCAATATGATCTAGAAAATGTAATATCATTTTGTCTCATCTTAGCTTCTATGCATGGAGGTGTTCATCGGTTTTAATACAATACTTCATTATTCAATACATTTCCTTTATTAACGCCGCAGTTGGTTTGTCGATACTCATTCGATTTCAAATCAAGAAACATTATTCCCTTTTAAAACCAAGTACTCATTACTCACGAATGAGATTTCACACAAACATCCATATTAAGTCAAGTCTCTTATCTTTTAAGATTAAGTCTCTTAACTCCTAAATTCTTAAACCGCTCTTTTACCACTTTTAAGACGTTATACCTAACTTCCCATAAAGCTAGTATAACACTTATGTTTTAAAACAACCAAATACGCTTAACCCACGACGTCACCGTACTACATAGCTCACACATATCATGCTAGAAAAGATAGGAAGAGGTTCACATACCTCGACGATTATCGACTAATAGCAAAATGCTCCAAGTACCTCAAACCGCTTCGGCTACTCCTTAAGCTAAGTAGATCACGCCAAACGTAGTACTTCAACCTATAGAGGCCACAAGGCGCCTATTAACATCCTAGATCTCAATGTAGAATATTCTACAGAAAATTCGGCAGCACCTCCCCCCCCCCGCAACAGCGTAAATCGCCTCCTCTATCGAGGCCGGCTACCAAGCCAACCAGGGGGGGGTTTGCACGTCTGACCTGACGTGTACAATTCTACTCACAAGAATACTACACAAGTCTCATGAATACACCCTATGTAATTACAGATTGATTCACTCTTAAAATTCAGGCTTAAGTCGCAAGACATTGCCGTAAGTATTATTCAGGCTTAAGTCGAAAGACATTGCCGCACAACTATGTTCAGTTCTATATATATAGTATACTTAACTATATACTCCTATAACATGTAATTTCCAATTACAAATGTAAGGTCAAGAACGCTTACCTCGATAAGCCCAAAATTATCCGAGTTTATATGTCGATCCCGAGCAAGGTTTAGCTCCTTCTCCGCAAGGCCCCGACTCTCCAACCAACCCTTAGAAGTTCTAACCAACTTCTACTTAAAACTTCAACTACGGTGAAGATTTACTTAGGGTTTCGTTTTGGATCGAGGAAGTATAATAGTATTTTCCGGGCTTTTGTAAAAGTGTAACTCGGGAATACTACAAGGTATTTGGGCAAGGTATTTGGGCATTATAACAATACTAGGAGAGTATTTCTACACCACAAAAAGGGGTATTATACGAAACAACTAGGCTAGTGGTACCCTACGCTAACCACTACAAAGGGGAGGGGGTGTGGTGACGAAAGCTCGAGGAGAGGGAGTATTTTGAGACTTAGATAGATTGCTCAAGTTTTTGGATGAAGAAAGTCTTCAACTAGAGGGGTATTTATAGGTCAAGTGAAGGCCAACCAATGGCCAAGATGAAGACAAGTGTGGTGCAAGTGTAGGGTTAGATTTCAACCATGTGGACCTTATCCATCTACCACACCAACTTGCACAAATATCCTACCTAACCCATTGGTCACTTTTTCGTCCAACATTGCCGTCCACTCCTTCCAATTAGAGGGTGACAAGTGTCGCCCTCTCGTTGGTCCAAAATATTTCGTCTCTCGGAAAAATCCGCAAAAATTATTAATGACATAGCCGGAATTTTCCTACGAAAAGTCAGGAAACGTTTCGTCGGAAAACGACTCTTTTTGGCACTTGTGTACAAATTTCGAAACTATGCCTACTTTAAGGCTCAAATTGTATACGTACGCCCTCACGTACATACTCTGGAAATACGGGGTATAACAGGTAGCAAATCCACGAAATATGTGGTATAACGTCTTGGGGGTTTACCCCTCATTTATACTCTTACCCTGAAGCAGGTGGTATAACGTCTTGGGGGTTTACCCCTCATTTATACTCTTACCCTGGAGAAAGTGGTATAACATCTTGGGGGTTTACCCCTCATTTATACTTTTACCCTGGAGAAGGTGGTATAACGTCTTGGGGGTTTACCCCTCATTTATACTCTTACCCTAGCTCAACCGGCCATCATACATAGCATAAATAAGTTAAGAAAGCCCCTAACTTCATATTAGTCTTGTTCATTGTCACGACCCGAACCGGGGCCCGTGACTGGTGCCTTACCCCGGGCACCCTCGTGATACAACATCAGAGAAAATCAGCGGAAATAAAAACATGAACATGAAACAAGAGATATGATACAAAACAAAGCAACCAAAATGGTTGCCTTTGCATATATACAGAATCGAATATTACATCCTTTACAACCTCGCCTACAAAAGATTACAGACCTCTAAGAAAGTGATAACAACTATGACGGACAGGCCCGCCATACCCCCGAATGTACAAGAACCTGCTGCACTGTGGTAACATACCACAAGATAAGCCTCCGGAGAAACGGGCTTCCTAATACGCCGAATTGTGATCTCATGAGCGAGGATCCACAACCGATGTACCTCTACTGCGGCATGAACGCAGCCCAAGGAGGTCGATAACAGTACCAGTATGTGAAATCAAATATCAGAATGAAACCATGACACTATATAAAAGAGACATGTATGATAACCAAACTACGCTTTACAACATAAAAGTAGTCATGTCAAGTCGTGGACTCACACTCAAGTCATCCTCACGCCCGTGGAACTCCTTCCTCACCGCGGCATCTAGGTATAAATCGTATGATACGTATAACATGTCTCGGCCCATCCCATGGGACTCGAGGTGGAATCGTGTGGAATACATGTCTCGGCCCATCCCATGAGACTCGATAAGAATCGTGTGGAATACATGTCTCGGCCCATCTCATGAGACTCGATAGTAATCGTATGGAATACATGTCTCGGCCCATCTCATGGGACTCGATAGGAATCGTATGAAATACATGTCTCGGCCCATCTCATGGGACTCGATAGGAATCGTATGGAATACATGTCTCGGCCCATCTCATGGGACTCGATAGGAATCGTATGGAATACATGTCTCGGCCCATCTCATGAGACTCGATAGGAATCGTTCACAACAAATCAGCCGGCCCTCCATCGAGAGACGCGGCGGTATAGAAATACATTAACTGCACAACAAGGCTATCACATGCAAACATAGGCGAGTTACACACAACTCCAGGCACTTTCATTTTATGTCAAAGTCTGGGTTTTAACCCCCAAAGTACTACATACGTTAAATTCTTTTAAAAGATCCATTTCTTTTACAAAGGTCACCCGATACCCGTAGTATTAACAATAGAGTGACTCACATTTTTAAGTAAACCAGAACACTTTCTTTTTAAAATCAAGCAACAACATTCTTTTCAAAAAGTTCAAGTTTGCCTAATTTCAAATACTCAAGTCTCTTACTTTAGAAAGGTTTCATAGTTCATAGTCTTAATCTCTTTTAAAACAATTGAGTAACATATGTCTTATGTGTGAGCAGTTTATTCTTGTTTATAACAAGCTTATCACAAAGACCATGATCTAGGAAATGTAATACAATTTTGTCTTATCTTAGCTTCTATGCGGATGGAGGTTTCTCGGTTTTAATATAATTACGATTTGTCAATACATTTTCCTTTGTTAACGCCGCATGGTTCGTTCGATACTTATTCTCATTTCAAATCAGAAACATTATTCTTTAAAAACCAAGTACTCATTACTCACGAATGAGGTTTCAGACTTCTTAACAACTTTCATATCAATTCAATTAAGTTAAGTCTCTTATCTTTTAAGATCAAGTCTCTTAACTTCTAAAATCAATAAACCATTCTTTTACCTACATAAAGTCGTTATAACTAACTTCCCATAAAGCTATTATAACACTATATGTTTTAAACCAACCAAAACTCGTTTAGCACACGTACGTCTACCGTACTACATAGTTCACAACAATCATGCTAGAAAAGATAGGAAGAGGTTCACATACCTCGCGACGATTATCGATAGCAAAACGCTCCAAGTACTTCAACCTGTCGGCTACTCCTTAAGCCAAGTAGATCACGCCACACGTAGTACTCCACTCCTAAAACGATCATAGTACTTCTATCAACCTTTCTTACCATTGAAGACTTATACCAATAAAAGCCCTTTAATTCTACGGAAAATTAGGCAGCACTTCCCCCGTTTTTACTCACTTTTCCATCTTTCTCCAAGGCCCGAATAACCGTAATTATATGCCATATATAAGGCGTAATAATTAAACAACATAAAGAAGGGGATTACACGCCCAAACGGTAACGCGGTTTACTATCACGCCTTCATAACAACAATAAGTAAAAGAAGGGGATTACGCGCCCAAACGGTAACGCGGTTTACTCTCACGCCTTCATAACAATACAATAATTAAAAAGGGGATCACACGCCCAAACGGAACACGATTGAAAAATCTTCCCCTTAACAGAAATGTAAATACAGTCCAATGTAAATACAGTCCAAAGTAAATACGGTCCAAAGTAAATACAGTCATTTAGTCCACTAGTTGGTGTTCTTGGCCAACTTTCAATAATCATTCTTATCCAAATACTTCATTAGTCATCCAACTTATATTCCATCTTAATATAAGTTATAGTTACTTGTTAAATACTTCTTCACAAGTAAGATACGTTTGATACGTTGGATACGTTTTTACCATTTTAATGGCTAAAAGCCAATCCTTTCTTTTAACAAGTTAACAAGATCCAACTCTTCCAAACTTTACTCCATATATTATATACTCCATAATATACTTATAATATATGTATAATGACCAATTCACAAAGATGTTAAGATTTACTACCTCAAATAGCCCAAAATCTATCCAAGAACTTAATGTCGTTCCAAGCAAGTCTTAGCTTCAATCTTTGCGTACAAACCCACCACAATCACCCTAAGAAGCTCCTAACCATCATCTCTTCAAGAATGAACTCAAACAAGTGAAGAACACTAAGGTTCTTGTTCCTAGAGCTCTCGGCCAAGGGTGGCTTTTGTGGCTAGGGAGGTGAAATCTTTTCTAACTTTTGGTTAAGAGTCTTCCTAATACACTAGGTATGAACACTTAAGAGTTTAGGAATTATTGGACAAAGTTTGGTTAGGGGGGGGGGTGTGTTCGACGAGAACAACAAGTGAAGGAGGGAGAGGGAAAATATTTTTCAAGGCTTGAATTATCTAAGTGTGGAAGATTTCATCAACTAAGGGTGCATATATAGGACAACCAAGGGCTAGGATGAAGGCAAGTGTGTGGTTGAGATTGGGGACAAGTGTGGGTGGGACCCACAAGCCACTTGTCCACACAAAATATCTTGCAAGACTTGGCCACTTGTCACATGAAAATCGGCCAACCTAGCCCACCTAGGGGTGACACGTGTCGCCCCTCTATTGATCCAAAATATTTCATCTTCCGAAAATATCCATAAAGGCCAAAATCTCGAAAACAAAGTGGGCCCCAAAATCGTAGAATTTCTCCGTGGCCCCACGTGACCAATTCCGGAAATAAAATTCCATAATTCTCTAATATTCCACGAAGTCCAAATACCAAATCTGGGAATCCAATTCCCATTAACGAACCTTTTTCCTTCACAAAACCCGGAAACTTTTCCGTCGAAAAATCACATCTTTCTTTCTTTCCAATATTAATGTCAGATTCTCGCACGCACGCATCACATACATACCCTGGAACTACGGGGTGTAACATTCTTCCCCCCTTAGAAACATTCGTCCCGAATGTTCCTTCTAAGTCTCCCAAAAACACACATGCGCCGGTATAGTCTTCACTATTATACTTACAAAACCAATTATGCCACACATGGCCATAATATCACATACGCGCGAAACCCAAATCCAAACTAACGAGGAATCACCTCTAAGATGTAAAACAACACTAACTCTCACTCCTGGTCCAAAGGATACTCTCATCGCACCTTCACTTCACAAAAATGATCACTTCCATCCTCTTAACACATGTTCGCTTCCTTTCTTACTCGTCGTACCTTTCTCGTACACCCGAACTCTTTCTAGTACACGTACCATATTTCCGTCATCGCTGCAGTTTCCAAAACCTTGGAGTCACTACCTCCAAACTTGGTCATCTTACTGGCCTCAAATTCCTTTAAGGCCATCCCCGGCCTTCACGATCCGATTCTGGTTGAACGCATCCACGAACTCGTACCATGGTTACCTAAACTTGGGCCTAGCACCCTCGTGACCCTACCACCTGGCGGGACCACCTCGAACTGACCCCACCTCATTCTGGGCTGCGGGTTGACCCGCAAATGGCCCTCAACCCGACCCCTAATCGCGCCAAACTCTTGTTCCCCGATCCGGAACAATCCTACTAATTTACGTCATGAAAGCTACCACTTCCATCTCACACCCCTCATGTAATTATCTCACAATATTTTTCACGCATTTCAAGTATTTTGGCAAATACTAACCGTAAAATCACCCACTCAAGACGGCCTTGCATCCCAGGTCCTAACTGTTATAATTTCTAAGGCTCACAATTGTCTCGTCCCCAGACTTATCCTTTTTCTAACCAGGCTTCTAAATCATATTTTTCCACAATCCAACCAAACATAATACTAAGCACATCATCATAACATCAAAACAAACTAGTCTCTAGAGGGGTAAGAATATACCAGATCAATCGCCATTTTCCTTCGCCGCTCTAATCATAATCCCGACTGCCGCGCATACCGTAGAAGGCGAGGAACTGCCATCGACCTTAGAGTCGCATCATTCTACTTGTCTCTCTTCCTAGGGCGGTCCACGTCATGTACGACGGCCGCAGTGAAACAAGCACCGATAAAAAGACGACACTTCGACGACGCTTGCGCGCATCGTACACCGAGGAAACATGAACCCGATCGCTAGAACCCATGTATACCGTGAACTGAACCGGAGCTCGACCAGCTCGAATACCGAACGCCCCGAAGGCGCGGAGGACCACTGCATCTTGGCGGTGCATAACTAGTCGCCACGGCGGTCCGCCTCGCAAGTTACCAAAGGACCTGTTGTTCGCCTTATTCTGCTGATCCGGCCATTCCGTCGACCTCTCCGCCTCACATCCTAGTGCATGAGCTCGCATACGGGCAATGTCCATGCCCTGAAGAGCTACCCCAACAAGCCTCTCGCCAAATAGTTATCGAGCGCGACGTGGCGGTGCACTCGTCTTCCATATCGTCACTAAAGCGGGACATACCGAGCCAACGAGTCAAACTCCACGTTGTACTCCCTAATGCGCCCGGCCCGCTTTAACGTCAAAAATCGGCCGAGCCCTCTCATCCGCGAGGCAAGAAATGTGCAAGAAATGCCGCCGAGAACTCGTCCCAACTCGGGAGCGCATGCTCTCTCGGACAGTTTCATGAATCAAACCGATCGGCCGATCGCGGCCCGATGTGAACCTAGGACCACCGACTCGGTCTCCAAGCTCGATCACTCTCGCGATCCATTGTAGTCGCTTGATGAACTCCTGCGGATCATCGTGCCTCGACCCGTAAAATTCTGGCGGTCAGTAACTCGTAAAGTCCCGATCTCAAACTATCCGTTCTCGTGAACTACGGTACTACCGACGGAATTGCGTGATCCACTATCCTCGTGCCTTGCCACTATCACCGCCAATAATCGGGCCATCTCTTGTAACCCATCTCCTCATTCCTTGCCGGTCCGACGCCTTAGGTGCGTGGCCTCGCAGAGACCGCTACTCCACTCGCGTCTCCTCTCGCGCTTGCCTCCCGGGCCCCGGTGCCTTGCGTGGAGGCATAACTGGCACATAAGAATACGTCAGAGGGAGTCCAACTGACAACACAGCTCTAAGGCACGATCTCAGAATGAGAAGAATGGAAACCAATCCTAAATATCCTGTAGCCTCCTGATTATAGATGTGGTGCACGACACACCGATAATCAAGACTCTACTAGATACGGTATGTAGACACTTTCCAGGATTAATCGCTCGATACCACTTTTGTCACGACCAACCGGCCCGTGGATCGTGCCTTACCTCGCACCTCGTGATACAACATCAGAGAAAATCAGCGGAAATAAAAACATGAACATGAAACAAGAGATATGATACAAAAACAGGCCAACCAAAACAGTTGCCTTCTTGCATATATACAGAATCTGAACAGTTACATCCTTTACAACCCTGCCCACAACAGTACTACAGACCTCTAAGAAAGTGACAATAACTATGACGGGACAGGGCCCCTCCATACCCCTGATTGTACAAGAACCTACAGACTCGTGGTAACATACTACAAGATAAGCCTCGGAGAAACGGGCTTCCTAATCTGAATCGTGATCCATGGCGAGGATCCACTGGCCGATGTACCTCTACTGCGGCATGAACGCATCCCCGAAGGAGGTCGACTAACAGTACCAGTATGTGGCGAAATCGTAAATGAAACCATGACGATCATATAAAACAGAGACATGTATGATAACCAAACTACGCTTTACAACATAAAAGTAGTCATGTCAAGTCGTGGACTCACCTCAAGTCATCCTCATGCGTGGAACTCCTCACCGCTCAGCGGTCTAGGTATAAATCGTGATACGTATAACATGTCTCGGCCCATCCCATGAGACTCGAGGTGGAATCATGTGGAATACATGTCTCGGCCCATCCCATGGGACTCGATAAGAATCGTGTGGAATACATATCTCGGCCCATCTCATGGGACTCGATAGGAATCGTATGGAATACATGTCTCGGCCCATCTCATGGGACTCGATAGGAATCGTATGGAATACATGTCTCGGCCCATCTCATGGGACTCGATAGGAATCGTATGGAATACATGTCTCGGCCCATCTCATGGGACTCGATAGGAATCGTATGGAATACATGTCTCGGCCCATCTCATGAGACTCGATGGGAATCGTTCACAACAAATCAGCCGGCCCTCCATCGAGAGACGCGGCGGTATAGAAATACAGTAACTGCACAACAAGGCTATCACACGCAAACATAGGCAAGTTACACACAACTCCAGGTACTTTCATTTTATGTCAAAGTCCGGGTTTTAACCCCAAAGTACTACATACGTTAAATTCTTTTAAAAGATCCATTTCTTTTACAAAGGTCACCCGATACCCGTAGTATTAACAATAGAGTGACTCACATTTTTAAGTAAACCAGAACACTTTCTTTTTAAAATCAAGCAACAACATTCTTTTCAAAAAGTTCAAGTTTGCCTAATTTCAAATACTCAAGTCTCTTACTTTATAAAGGTTTCATAGTTCATAGTCTTAATCTCTTTTAAAACAATTGAGTAACATATGTCTTATGTGTGAGCAGTTTATTCTTGTTTATAACAAGCTTATCACAGCAGCCATGATCTAGGAAATGTAATACAATTTTGTCTTATCTTAGCTTCTATGCAGATGGAGGTTTCTACTGGTTTTAATATAATTACGTATTTGTCAATACATTTTCCTTTGTTAACTGCGATGGTTCGCTCGATACTTATTCTCATTTCCAAATCATAAAACATTATTCTTTAAAACCAAGTACTCATTACTCACGAATGAGGTTTGGACTTCTTAACAACTTTCATATCAATTCAATTAAGTTAAGTCTCTTATCTTTAAGATCAAGTCTCTTAACTTCTAAAATCAATAAACCATTCTTTTACCTACATAAAGTCGTTATAACTAACTTCCCATAAAGCTATTATAACACTATATGTTTTAAACCAACCAAAACTCGTTTAGCACACGTACGTCTACCGTACTACATAGTTCACAACAATCATGCTAGAAAAGATAGGAAGAGGTTCACATACCTCGCGACGATTATCGACAAATAGCAAAACGCTCCAAGTACTTCAACCCGTCGGCTACTCCTTAAGCCAAGTAGATCACGCCACACGTAGTACTCCACTCCTAAAACGGTCATAGTACTTCTATCAACCTTTCTTACCATTGAAGACTTATACCAATAAAAGCCCTCTAATTCTACGGAAAATTGGGCAGCACTTCCCCCGTTTTTACTCACTTTTCCATCTTTCTCCAAGGCCCGAATAACCGTAATTATATGCCATATATAAGGCGTAATAATTAAACAACATAAAGAAGGGGATTACACTCACAAACGGTAACGCGGTTTACTATCACGCCTTCATAACAACAATAAGTAAAAGAAGGGGATTACGCGCCCAAACGGTAACGCGGTTTACTATCACGCCTTCATAACAATACAATAATTAAAAAGGGGATCACACGCCCAAACGGAACGCGATTGAAAAATCTTCCCCTTAACAGAAATGTAAATACAGTCCAATGTAAATACGGTCCAAAGTAAATACAGTCCTTTAGTCCACTAGTTGGTGTTCTTGGCCAACTTTCAATAATCATTCTTATCCAAATACTTCATTAGTCATCCAACTTATATTCCATCTTAATATAAGTTATAGTTACTTGTTAAATACGTCTTCACAAGTAAGATACGTTTGATACGTTGGATACGTTTTTACCATTTTAATGGCTAAAAGCCAATCCTTTCTTTTAACAAGTTAACAAGATCCAACTCTTCCAAACTTTACTCCATATATTATATACTCCATAATATACTTATAATATATGTATAATGACCAATTCACAAAGAGGTTAAGATTTACTACCTCAAATAGCCCAAAATCTATCCAAGAACTTAATGTCGTTCCAAGCAAGTCTTAGCTCCAATATTTGCGTACAAACCCACCACAATCACCCTAAGAAGCTCCTAACCATTATCTCTTCAAGAATGAACTCAAACAAGTGAAGAACACTAAGGTTCTTGTTCCTAGAGCTCTCGGCCAAGGGTGGCTTTTGTGGCTAGGGAGGTGAAATCTTTTCTAACTTTTGGTTAAGAGTCTTCCTAATACACTAGGGATGAACACTTAAGAGTTTAGGAATTATTGGACAAAGTTTGGTTAGGAGGGGGTGTGTTCGACGAGAACAACAAGTGAAGGAGGGAGAGGGAAAATATTTTTCAAGGCTTGAATTATCTAAGTGTGGAAGATTTCATCAACTAAGGGTGCATATATAGGACAACCAAGGGCTAGGATGAAGGCAAGTGTGTGGTTGAGATTGGGGACAAGTGTGGGTGGGACCCACAAGCCACTTGTCCACACAAAATATCTTGCAAGACTTGGCCACTTGTCTTGGCCACTTGTCACATGAAAATCGGCCAACCTAGCCCACCTAGGGGTGACACGTGTCGCCCCTCTATTGGTCCAAAATATTTCATCTTCCGAAAATATCCATAAAGGCCAAAATCTCGAAAACAAAGTGGGCCCCACAAAACCGTAAATTTCTCCCGTGGGCCCCACGTGACCAATTCCGGAAATAAAATTCCATAATTCTCTTATATTCCACGAAGTCCAAATACCAAATCTGGGAATCCAATTCCCATTAACGAACCTTTTTCCTTCACAAAACCCGGAAACTTTTCCGTCGAAAAATCACATCTTTCTTTCTTTCCAATATTAATGTCGTATTCTCGTACGTACGTCCTCACATACATACCCTGGAACTACGGGGTGTAACATTCATATACCCTCTCATTTTAGTTTACATAAGGCACTAACATATCTTAATAAAAGAAATCCGGGAATTTAACCCAAAGTAATATACTATGTACTTCTACTCTTTTAAAACCTTAGGCAATTAATGTCTTAAAAATCAATTTGCCTTTCACAACCTCAAATCATTTATCCGTACTCATTTTACTTAGAGTAAATCTTTTTTTATTAACTTTCCATAAAGCTAATATAATCAACTTCCCATAAAGTCATTATATTAACGTTATACCTTAGTCAAATACATTTTCTTAAAACCCAAGGGACTTACACTTTTAAAAAGGAACAAGAAGCATATACTTGACCATCCTTAAAACAAGTAAGGGATATCGAACCTTGTACGTCTATCGTACTACATAGGTAAAACCATTCATGCTCAAGAGATAGGAAAGTTCCACATACCTCTTCGGTCAATCCACTTGCTAAGTCCAAAATACCGCACGTAGTATGTCAACCTATAATGACCATAATACGTTTATTAACCTCTAGTTACAACGTAGAATAATCCAAGTCCAAAGTCACTAAATTCTATGGAAAATTGGGCAGCATTTCCTTTGTTTCTACATACTTTGCCACTTTTTTCAAGGCCGAATTCAACATCCAAATGCCACATTTAAGGCCCAACAATCCAAACATTTCAAAGGGGATTACACACCTAATCTATGATGTGTAAAATTCTGCCCTACAATGTACAACAACTAACTTAACAAGTTTAAGGTAGTATTTTGGCTACAACATGCTTACATAACCTTCTTATCCAATTCTTTCATATCCAAACCATATTTCTTACATGCAATTTATCTAAGAGCAATATTCCAACTACAAGTTCTTTCTTCTTCACATGCAACACCAAAAACTAGCTACAATAGAAGAATTGTTACCTTAGAGCTTTAGCCAAATTATTCCAACAAGTTTGCTATCCTCCTTTCCAAAAACACCACCACAATACTCCTACAAGCTAGCCAACAAGCTTCCTTCTTGCCACATTTTTTTCAGATTTTCCTCAAGCTTTGATTTCCTCTTGAAATTCTAGAGAGAAGGGAGAGCTTTTAGCTTTAGAGAGAGATGAGAGCTTGAAGAATGACCAAGTCTTCAAGACTTGGTCAATAAGTAGTGCATGCAAAAAATCAGATGGAGGGGGGGGGGACACTTGTCACCCTCCCATGGCCTTTTTTAAAACAAAACAGTTCAGATTTTTCCACTTAACCTCGCAGAACCCGCCTCGGCGCCGCGACCCTGCTGCCGGCGCCGCGGCGCTGAAACCTCTGCCGACTCCCAGAACATTCCGGCACCGCGGTACTGCAACTTCAGCGAACACTCAGATCATCCGGCGCCGCGGCCCTGCATCCGGCGCCGCGGCCCTGTTGCTCCTGACCGAAACACCTTTCTGTCCGACTGCGCACTGAACTTGTAACTCCCATAACTTTCTACTCCGATATCCTATCGACGAACGGTTGGTTGCGTTGGAAACTAGACTCAACGAATTACACACTAGGCCTTTGAAACACTTAGGGACTCTCAAAGTAACGGGTCATAACCCGCCTCAAAGTTGACTAAAACCCGTCCGAAACAACCCGTCAACCTATCCTTCTAAAATTTTAAGTCTTAATCCCTTTTGTACGCTCTTATACGCATGGCCAGAACTACGGGGTATAACATTCTCCCCCCCTTAGAAACATTCATTCCGAATGTTACTTCTAGGCTTACTCAAATCACAATCTCAACATAGACCCTCTTAACTATTTCTCTTGCAAATAAAGACTCTCCACATAGCCACAACATTACTTAAGCATAATTGCTAAATTAAAACTAATAAGTAGGAAAGTGGGTTACCTGGAGGTGTAGGGAACAAGTGAGGGTACTTCTTCATCATGTCCTCTTCTGCTTCCCACGTCATTTCTTCCCTGTTCCCGTTCCGCCATAAGACCTTGACGGAAGCCACATCTTTTGTCCGAAGTCGCCTAACCTGACGATCGAGTATCGCTATGGGACTCTCCTCATATGATAACCCCTCTGTCACCTGGACATCACAAATCGGGTGCACTCTAGACGGATCTCCAACACATTTCCGCAACATAGACACATGAAAAACTGGATGTACTGCCTCCAGATCGGACGACAGATCCAACTCAGAGGCAACCTTGCCTACCCTACGGACAATCTGATAAGGCCCAATGTACCTTGGGCTGAGTTTCCCTTTCTTCCCAAATCTCATCACGCCCTTCATGGGTGATACCTTCAGGAAACCCAATAATCTACCTCAAACTCCAAGTGTCGACGCTGATGATCTGCATACGACTTACCGACTCGAGCCGCCAACCGCTCTGGATAAGCTTCACCTTATCCATCGCTGCTGAATCAAGTCTGGCCCGACTAACTGCACTTCTCCCACCTCAAACCAGCTATCGGTGACACGCACTTCCTCCCGTATAAGGCCTCATAAGGCGCCATCTGGATACTAGAATGGTAGCTGTTGTTATAAGCAAACTCCACAAGAGGTAAATGATCCTCCCAGCTACCCCTGAAATCAATAACACAAGCCCGCAACATATCCTCAAGTGTTTGGATAGTGCGCTCGGCCTGTCCGTCGGTCTGAGGATGAAACACAGTACTGAGACTCACCTGCGTTCCTAATCCCTTCTGGAAATACCTCCAGAAGTTAGCCGAACTGGCTCCTGCATGCGAAATAATCGTCTGAGTACTCGTGCGATCTCACAATCTCACGATATACAATCTAGCATAATCCTCGTAGAAAAGTCGTCATTGGAAGAAAATGAGTGATTTCACACTGTCGACAATAACCCAAATGGAATCATGCTTCCTCTGAGTGTGAGGTAACCCTGTAATAAAATCCATATTTACCACCTCCCACTTCCAAGTCAGAATATCAATAGTCTGCAACAGCCCACCGGGCTTCTAGTGCTCAACCTTGACTCACGACAATTCGTGCATCGCGCGCGAACTCCGCAACGTCCCTCTTCAGGCCATCCCACCAATACACACATCTGAAGTCATGGTACATCTTAGTCGACCCCGGATGAATAGAATAACGAGCACTGTGTGCCTCCCCCAAAATCTGCTGACGAAGTCCTGTCACATCGGGAACACACAACCGGCCCTCAAATCTTAGCACCCCATCAGGTGCTACCTCAAATAGACTCTTCTCCTCCTGGAGAGCTGCATCTCGATACCGTACCATAATCGGATCCTCATACTGTCGCCTCTTCACTTCCTCGACGATGGAAGACTCGGCAACCTCTCGAACCCGAACTCCATTACTATCAGAATCAACCAAACGAACCCCAAGGCTCGCTAGCTGATGTAAATCGCAGACCATGTCCTTCTTCTCTGGCTGCACACCTGACAGACTACCCATCGATCGGCGACTAAGGGCGTCTGCAACTACATTGGCCTTCCCTGGGTGGTATAGAATATCGACATCGTAATCCTTAAGTAGTTCCAACCATCGTCTTTGCCGCAAGTTCAGCTCCCTCTGGCTGAAGATATACTGGAGACTCTTGTGGTCTGTGTAAATATCCACATGAACTCCATATAAATAATGTCTCCAGATCTTCAAGGCATGAATCACCGCTGCCAACTCTAAGTCATGTGTGGGATAGTTCTTCTCATGCTCCCTAAGCTATCGAGATGCGTAAGCTATAACTTTATCGTGCTGCATCAGCACGCACCCAAGCCCGACACCTGACGCATCACAATAAACCACATATCCGTCTAAACCCTCTGGAAGAGTAAGGATTGGGGCAGTCGTCAATTTCTCCTTTAGCAACTGGAAACTCTCCTCACAAGCATCCGTCCACCGGAACATAGCGGCCTTCTGAGTCAGCCTAGTCAAATGTGCAGAAATGGAAGCAAACTTCTCCACAAACCTCCGATAATAACCTGCAAGGCCCAAAAAGCTGCGCACCTCCATCGGTGTAGTGGGTCTAGGCCAAGCCTTGACTCGATCTTTCTTTGTATCAACCCGAATACCATCGGCCCCGATAACATGCCCTAAGAAAGCCACTGAAGCCAACCAAAACTCGCATTTCGAGAACTTGGCATACAACTGCCGGTCCCGGAGGACTCCCAATACCGTCCTCAAATGATCCGCATGTTCCTGCTCTGTGCGCGAATAAACCAGGATATCATCAATAAATACTATAACGAACATATCCAGGAATGGCTTGAACACCCTGTTCATTAAATCCATGAATACTGTTGAGGCGTTGGTCAACCCGAAAGACATCACCCTGAACTCATAGTGCCCATACCGGGTCCTGAATGCAGTCTTTGGGATATATGTCTCTCTATCTCGCACCTGATGATAACCAGACCGCAGGTCTATCTTGGAAAAACACCTTGCACCCTGCAACTGGTCAAACAAATCATCAATCCTGGGGAGGGGATATCTGTTCTTGATAGTTACCTTATTCAGCTGCATCTAATCAACATACATACGCAGCGTCCCATCCTTCTTCTTTACAAATAAAACTGGCGCTCCCCAGGGAGGAACACTTGGCCTGATAAAGCCTTTCTCCAACAAATCTTTCAGCTGGTCTTTCAATTCCTTCAACTCGGCAGGTGCCATCCTGTATGGCGTAATAGATATCGGTCGAGTGTCTAGCGCCAAATCAATGCAAAACTCAATCTCCCTCTCAGGAGGGATACCCGGAAGCTCATCTGGGAATACGTCTGGAAACTCTCTAACGACCGAATCGATCGAAGGTCCGTATCTCACCTCGATGTCGAATACCCGAACCATATGGTAGATATACCCCTTCTGCACCATCTTCCTAGCCTTGAGGTAAGAAATAAACCTACTCCTCGGCGATGCAGTATTCCCCTTCCACTCGATAATCGGCTCACCAGGAAACTGGAACCGAACTAATCTCTCTCTGCAGTCCACATTGGCATAGCAATACGCTAGCCAATCCATACCCATAATCACATCAAAGTCCGTCATATCCAACTCTATCAATTCGGCTAGAGTCTGACGACCGTATATAATCACTGGGCAAGCCTTATATACCCGCTCGGCTACCACCGAACTACCTACTGGCGTAGCTACCTCAAAAGGTTTTATGGACTCGGGATCTATCCCTATTCTACCAGCAATATGAGGAGATATATAGGACAAGGTAGAACCTGGATCTATCACAGCAAGAAACCAATAATGTACCTGTGACGACATCTGGTGACGCCTCCTGGTCCTGACGGCTGGACATAGCATAAATGCGGTTACGAACGCTGAACTGGACCCTACCACGACCCTTGCCGCGCGGCTGTTGGCGTGAACACTCGCCTCGGGCGCGACCGAAGATGAAGATCCAGAACCGACTTCGGTGAACCATAACACTCCGCGCCTGGGGCGGAAAATCCCTCTTCAGATGGCCCTCCTGGCCACATGAGTAACATGCTCCCGAAGCCATACGGCACTCGCCCGGGTGAGACCTACCGCATCGAACGCACCGAGATGTGGGTGGTCTCGATTGGTGACGGTCTCTGCCTCCCTGAAACCTCAAGTCTGGAGCCACGACTGCTCTGAATGACACAGTTGATCGGACCTCGCCGAAAGGCGAGAAGGAGCACTGTCTTGGCGAAATGTGGACTAGTCTGCCGAGGCTTCCCGCCTCAAAATCGCCTCGAGACCACGATGTCCCGGCCTCTTGGGCTGGCCTAAGTCTAGCTGATCCTCCCTCTCTCTGTCCTCAATCCCCTGCGCATACGCCTGCATCCGGGCAATATCCATCCCTGGCTGAAGAGCCACCCCCAAGAATGCAGTAATCATATGACGGTCTAACCCCATCACATATCGATGAACCCTGTCTGCCATGTCAGCTACAATGGTGTGCGCATACCTGGCCAAAGAGACAAACTCCAGGCTGTACTCTCTGATAGTCCTTCCGTTCTGCCTCAAGGTCAAGAATCTATCTACGCGGGCTCTCCTCATCTCAGGTGGCAAGAAGTGATCCAGGAAAGCCTCTGTGAACTCCTCCCAAACAGCTGGAAGAGCATTCTCACCTCTAGACAACTCCCATGACTCAAACCAGTTCAACGCAATATCGCGTAACCGGTAAGAGGCTAGCATGAAGGACTCAGCCTCCGAGGCCCTAAGCACCTGCATAGTCCGCTGTAACTGCCGAACAAACTCCTGAGGATCCTCCTCGGACCTCGAACCATAGAACTCGGGTGGATGACAACCCAGGAAATCCCGAATCCGTAAACCGTCGGCTCTAGGGTTGGCCGCCTGCTACTATGTTGGTCAATAACCAGATCTGTTCCCCGTTATCTCTATACTCGATCGCGGGATGGAGGCTCGCTATCGCGGTCTCGATGGCCGCCGCCGCTCGAACTCGTGAAATTTGGCGACGTCGTGGAACTCGCCGCCCGAAACATCATCTCTGGTAAAGACTGGGCCTGTGCCCTCGTGACCCTCCGCATCCTACTAGCAGCTCCCTCCGCTGCCTTGCCCTTCTGGGTCGCGGTTGCCTTGCGTGGAGGCATAACTGGTACATAAAGGAAAATATCAGAGGAAGTTCAACTTATAACACAGCTCTATTGCACGATCTTTAGAGTGAAAGAATGGAAACCAATCCTAAATATCCTGCAGCCTCCTGATTATAGATGTGGTGCACAACACACCGATAATCAAGACTCTACTAGACACGGTCTGTAGACACTTTCCGAGGACTAACTGCTCTGATATCACTTTTGTCATGACCCGACCCCGGGGCCGCGACTGGTGCCCTACCCGGGCACCCTGTCAGGTATACATCAGAGAATAGCAGCGGAACATACATAACACATAAACCTGTACAAAGTAAACAGCACTGGCAAGCCGATAAGGCTGCCTTCCATAAAAATATACTTAATCAAAAGTACAACTTGTTCTTACAGCCCAAAACCACAAACGTGACTACAGACCTCTAAGAATAACAACTGTGGCGGGACAGGGCCCTGCCATACCCCTGAATGTACATAATACCTATAGCATCAGGGAAAAACCGTACCAACAAAACAAGCCTCCGGAGGAATGGAGCTTCTGACACCAGAACGGTGATCCTAAGAATGAGGATCCACCACCTGCTTACCACTACCTGTGGCATGAACGCTGCCCCCGAGGAAGGGGGTCAGTACACAAAATGTACTAAGTATGCGAAACTGGAAAATACTGAAAATACCCCATAAGTATAAAATAACTGGAGACATAAATAAAAATCAGTTTACAGAACACTGTGCCTTACTAACAATGAGAATATCAACATATAATAAACTGCATGAAAATAGGAAGCTCATGGTCAAAGCAAGGTCATCCGCCCCGCAGTATCATTAAGCACTCCTACTCCTGAGACTATTTCACCCGCATGGGTCATGTGGACCCGCGTGAGGTATTCCTCGCATTTGTACTCACGCGTGGGACTATTTCACCCGCATGAGCCCTACGGACTCGCATGAGGTATTTCTCGCATCATGGGTAGCAAATCCACGGAATAGGTGGTATAACGTCTTGGGGGTTTACCCCTCATTTATACTCTTACCCTGAAGCAGGTGGTATAACCTCTTGGGGGTTTACCCCTCATTTATACTCTTACCCTGGATAAGATGGTATAACATCTTGGGGGTTTACCCCTCATTTATACTCTTACCCTGGAGAAGGTGGTATAACGTCTTGGGGGTTTACCCCTCATTTATACTCTTACCCTAGCTCAACCGGCCATCATACATAGCATAAATAAGTTAAGAAAGCCCCTAACTTCATATTAGTCTTGTTCATATACCCTCTCATTTTAGTTTACTTAAGGCACTAACATATCTTAATAAAAGAAATCCGGGAATTTAACCCAAATTAATATACTATGTACTTCTACTCTTTTAAAACCATAGGCAATTAATGCTTTAAAATCAATTTGCCTTTCACAACCTCAAATCATTTAGCCGTACTCATTTTACTTAGAGTAAATCTTTCTTTATTAACTTTCCATAAAGCTAATATAATCAACTTCCCATAAAGTCATTATATTAACGTTATACCTTAGTCAAATACATTTTATTAAAACCCAAGGGACTTACACTTTTAAAAAGGAACAAGAAGCATATACTTGACCATCCTTAAAACAAGTAAGGGATATCGAACCTTGTACGTCTATCGTACTACATAGGTAAAACCATTCATGCTCAAGAGATAGGAAAGTTCCACATACCTCTTCGGTCAATCCACTTGCTAAGTCCAAAATACCGCAGGTAGTATGTCAACCTATAATGACCATAATACGTTTATTAACCTCTAGTTACAACGTAGAATAATCCAAGTCCAAATTCACTAAATTCTATGGAAAATTGGGCAGCATTTCCTTTGTTTCTACATACTTTGCCACCTTTTTCAAGGCCGAATTCAACATCCAAACGCCACATTTAAGGCCCAACAATCCAAACATTTCAAAGGGGATTACACACCTAATCTAGGATGTGTAAAATTCTGCCCCACAATGTACAACAACTAACTTAACAAGTTTAAGGTAGTATTTTGGCTACAACATGCTTACATAACCTTCTTATCCAATTCTTTCATATCCAAACCATATTTCTTACATGCAATTTATCTAAGAGCAATATTCCAACTACAAATTCTTTCTTCTTCACATGCAACACCAAAAACTAGCTACAAGAGAAGAATTGTTACGTTAGAGCTTTAGCCAAATTATTCCAACAAGTTTGCTATCCTCCTTTCCAAAAACACCACCACAATACTCCTACAAGCTAGCCAACAAGCTTCCTTCTTGCCACATTTTTTTCAGATTTTCCTCAAGCTTTGATTTCCTCTTGAAATTCTAGAGAAAAGGGAGAGCTTTTAGCTTTAGAGAGAGATGAGAGCTTGAAGAATGACCAAGTCTTCAAGACTTGGTCAAGACTTGGTCAATAAGTAGTGCATGCAAAAAATCAGATGGGGGGGGGGGGGGGGGAGGGGGACACTTGTCACCCTCCCATGGCCTTTTTTAAAACAAAACAGTTCAGATTTTTCCACTTAACCTCGCAGAACCGGCCTCGGCGCCGCGGCCCTGTGGCTCCTGACCGAAACACCTTTCTGTCCGACTGCGCACTGAACTTGTAACTCCCATAACTTTCTACTCCGATGTCCTATCGACGAACGGTTGGTTGCGTTGGAAACTAGACTCAACGAATTACGCACTAGGACTTTGAAACACTTAGGGACTCTCAAAGTAACGGGTCATAACCCGCCTCAAAGTTGACTAAAACTCATCCAAAACAACCCGTCAACCTATCCTTCTAAAATTTTAAGTCTTAATCCCTTTCGTATGCTCTTATACGCATGGCCAGAACTACGGGGTATAACACAACTCATCTGGCTTTTCTTGTTGAGCAGGTGCACTGAATTGTTGTGAAGATGAGGCCTGAGTGAATGGTTGCTGATTTTGGTATTGGCCTCGAAACTGGTTTTGTTGCCCTTGATCATCCCTCCATGAAAAGTTAGGGTGATTCCTCCACCCTGGATTGTAGGTATTTGAATAGGGGTTGTTCTGGGGCCTTTGGTAATTCCCCACCGCCTGGCATTATGCTTGCTCGATAGAGATGCTGTTGGGGTCTGCTGATGGGCACCTATCAAAGGTATGAGGACCCCCACACATCTCACAACTCAATGGCATTTGAACTGCATTCACTGACACTGTGTTTTGTTGCAGTTGCTTGGTCAAGAGAGCAACATGTGCATTTAACGTTGTGATGGCATCAATCTCATGAACTCCTATTGCTCTTCTTCCACTCACCCCTCTGTCTTCTGTTACATGATTATTAGTGGTCATGTCTTCTAGCAAATCATGGGCCTCATGTGCTATCTTCCTCATGAAGGTTCCACCTGCAGCAGCGTCAATGATAGTTCTTGTGGTCCCGCTTAGCCCATTGTAGAAAATATGGACCAGATTCCACAGCTCAATGCTATGATGTGGACACTTCCTCTGCAAATCTTTAAAACTATCCCAAGCCTCATAGAGTGACTCTGCATCAGCCTGATAAAAATTGTTCAACTCCCCTCTCAGCTTAGCGGCTTTGGACGGTGGAAAGAACTTTGCTAAGAACTTATGTGTCAACTCCTGCCATGTGAATATAGAATCTGTAGGTAGGGAATTCAACCAAACTTGCGCTCTATCCCTGAGTGAGAAGGGAAAGAGCCTCAATCGGATGGCGTCGTAAGTAACGTCATTATACTTGAAAGTTGCACACAACTTCAAGAAGTTCGCTATGTGCATATGAGGATCTTCCGATGGTAACCCTCCGAACTGAACAGTATTCTGCACTATAATCAGGATCGCAGGCTTGATTTCGAAATTATTTGCTCCTATTACTGGGAGCCTGATGCAAGTCTGTGCTCCATTCACCCTTGGCAGCACATAATCTCTCAAGTTTCTCTCAACTTGAACCTGGACCCTCTCTTCCACATCCATTGGTAACCTCCGGGGCATCCTTTGGTTAGGTTGATGATCACTTAACCCTTCATTCATCTCATTGTTGTTCTGCAAACCTCTCATTGCTATTAAAGACAAAATCTGTTTGTATCTCCGGTTCTGCTTGCAAGTCTTTTCAATCTCTGGGTTGAAGGGAACAAGTGTATCTGCTCCTCTTCTCCTTCGCATAAACTAGATGCATGCAACAGATCAAAATCAACAAACGAATCACGACGCACGATTTCACGAATAAAAGAGAAACATATAGTAATAAGTAAAAACAAAAATAAAAACCAAATTAGAAATTAGGAATAGATAGAATGATATTGAACTACGTCAATCCCCGGCAACGGCGCCAAAACCTTGATGCGCGATTTATGCACACACTAAACGCAAGTGCACGTATCGTGACAAGTAATATAGTCTAGAATACCGAGTTATCGTCCTCAGGGATTAGTGTTCAATTATCAACCTCTATTCTATGGTATCTATTTGGTAACCGATATTGATGAATTGTTTATAACTATAATTATATATGCTAACTAAATTACTTTATGTTACTTCAGATATGGTGAAAATAGGGCTTCCAAACATCATCGACTATCGCTCATCTTATTTGTTAATGCAAATAATTATGGTTCTTCTTCTATTTTGAGATAGCAGGTTAACTAAGACGTTTTATACTCATGTTAAGGTAATATAAACACTCAACCCCAATATAGAACTCTTCTACCTTTCGGTGACAAGATTGACTATAAAGGATGATTAAGAGCAATAACATATTAAGCTACACAAGAATCGGGGTACTTTTATCCACGATTTAACCAATGTTTATTCAACTATAGCATATTCACAATCTCCCCTTTCGGCTTTCGATTAGAAATCATATAAGTTATGATAATTAGTGATCAATTAATTACCAAGCAATCAAGACAAATATTGAATAAATCTCAACAATATTAAGAAGAAACTAAAACATGCATTAATTCATAAGAATGAGTTTCAAGCGATTCGACACGGAAAGCCCTAAATTAAGTTAGTTCCTAGCCATAGACATGCCAAAAACTAAACTAATATCCAACATAAACTAAAAAGAAATAAAATAAAGAACAAAGAAATTATACAAAAGTAGTCTCCAATCTTGATCTCCAAGTTGTGATGAATTGTCAAAAGTGGGAACCCTATAGCCTAGAAAACGTTTACCAACTTTTCCTTCTTGGCCTTGGCCCATTCCCATTCGGATTTGGCAGAATTCCCTCCTTGGCGCGCTGGCACAAACTCTGCGACTCAGACTTTGGGCGGGGGCACTCGATGTTCTTTGGTTGGAGCGCCATGGCTGCCCATTCTGCCCTCTTTTCGCTCATTTTCACCAATGTGCCACTTTAAACTATTATGACTCAAAAGAAAGAAAATATATCCTAAGACGACACATATTTGTACAAAAATGGGCAAAAGACTAACTAAAAATGACTCAAAAAGTGTATATAAAATACACCGATCACCAGTGAGTCGCCGAAAAATTTCAAAACTGAAATTTAAACTTCGGGATTAAGTGTAGGTTGTAGAGAATGTTGAGACGAATACAGTGGTACCACCCACTATCCTCGACGCAACCTGAGCTGACCGAAAAATGCCTATAAATCGTCAGAAAAATTGATTTTGTCGACCGACTGATCTGAGACGAATTGATGGTTGTGAGTTGGTGTAGAACGTCGGCAAGAGGACGAAGAAGCTACTGGACCCAATCACGACCGTCGATTGTAGCCCCGGTGGCCGAAAAATTGACGGCGACGTTTAGGGTTTTAGCAGCCGCCGTCGATTTTCCGGCCACCGGGTCTACAATCGACGGTCGGGGCTTGCACCATTAGATTCGCCGTCCTATACCCGCCATTTTACACCCACCCACCACTGTCAGTTCTTCACGAAACCGTGGGTCCACCAAATCAAAAAACTCGAAATTTTGAGTGTGTTTTTCGGCCAACTCAGGTAATGTCGACGACTGTGGGTGGTGTCCCTGAGTTCGCCTTGGTCTTAGCTACATTTTGCAACCAACCCCGTGCCTCAATTCCTCTTAAATCAAATTTCACCATTGTTGCTTGTTGAAGCTTCAGTCGAGGGAGAAAAAGCAGCGGAGGAGGTGATGTGGGTCCCACCTACTTATGTGTCTCCCACGTGGCGTCCACATGGCATTTCTGTTAATTTTGGGCAAATTCTACAAATTTAATAACGGAAAGGGTATATTTGTCCTCAAACTTTAACGGAGGGCAAATATACCCCTTTTCCTTAAGTTTGAGGGCAAATATGCCCCTTTTCCCTTTTAAATATTCAAATGTACACGATTACAATAAAAAAGTCGTAGACCTTTGATGTAGCAAGGTGCAAGAAAAATTGTGTCATGCATCAATCAGCTATTGAAATAAATAATTTATATATATAATATTTATGTAGTAGCTCAAACAATTAAAAAGAGGGTCAGAAGTGAAAACCACATGCTTGATAGAAATTCTGCTCAAAAATCATCTCACTATCTGTTATTAGAATTTTGTAGTATAGTGTTTGCGTAGATAAATCTAATTAGTCCTTGATGAAATCGATTGTATTGAAGCTCATTAGGCTTGAAGCTCATTATAGCCTGATTTCATTTGGGAAAGGTAGAACTCATCCATGTAGAGTATTAAAAATCGTGAAGAGCAATGCCGAGAAGATAGAAGGCATGCACGAAATACGTAAACAATATGATCAACACAAGTGGTGAGCACAAGACACCGAACTTCAGTCTATTTTGTCCGACAAATTTCATAATCTTCGATCGATCAATAGTAAATCCATCTAATGGGCCGGGTTGGATCGGATCCGGATCGAACCGGTTCAAATCGTGATCTGGACTGTTATGTAGTGGACTGAGATGTTGTGGGTTTATTATTAGACCTGACCCGCACGGGTCTGCTGGGGTGACCGGTTACCCGACCTAGTTGGAACCGGTGAAGTCACATCATGACTGAACCGGCTAACCGGACTGGCCCGGTTTAACAGTAATATTTTGATATTAATTTTGTTTTTTTATATGGAAACAACTTTTGACTTTTTTTTACCGTTACCAACAGTCTTATTGGACAAACGACTACTGGCAGCGACAACCACAAGCCTAGGTCTGGTCCGGATATCGACATATCAGAATAGGACCGATAAGGTTACCGAGTATTTCGGTCTGGATCCTTATGTCAGTTACTCGTATCCTGACCGTTAATTTTTCGGTCCGGATCCTTATGTCTGGTACTCGTATTCAGACCGTTAACTTTTCGGTCCGAGTATCGGTCCATGAGTCAAGTTTGGGAAAGGACCAGCGAAGTCAAAACCAAAGATAGTTGTTAAGGTGTCCAAGAAGATCGACAGTTCCGCTGGGAACAGACAAGTAGATAGTCGAAGCTCTAGTAGACCCACGTCGAAACTAAATGTTGTCGGATTCAGAGGAAGGAGTTCAATGTCGAGTAAAAATACAAGGGTTAAGTCTGCTTAACATAACTAGGACTCAATCATGTATACAGAACTTTGTTTTCTGTTCCATCCTCTTTTAAAATTTACGATATGTCATTCTTATTTTTTTGGTCATCATATTCTGCAATGCCAAGAGCCATTCTCCATGACAAGTCATTGTTGTTCCCTTTCTGTTACTATGTTGCAATCATCTTACTGTTTAGTGACCGTCTGTTATCAAGGACGGAATACAAATTCATGCCATCTGTTATCGGTCCGGTCCGATTCGGGTATCGACATACCGAAATCGGACAGATAAGGTTACCGACTATTTTGGTATGAATCCTTATCGGTTCGGATCCTTATGTCTGGTACTCGTATCCGGACCGTTAACTTTTCGGTCCGAGTATCGATCGGGATATTTTGGTCCGATTCTTGGGTGCTTCTCAGGTGTATCCGGACCGTTAACAACCCTACCCAAACTCCAACATTCCAATTTATTAATGGGGCTGATTTTGCCCTTTTATTTTTTTTAATTTAAAAACTCAACCTCACCCCTTTATAAAATCTATAAATAGCCCCCACCCTACATCATATTTTTTTCACACAACTCTCTTACTACTCTCTAATTTCTATCTCAAGTTCTCAATTCTCTCTCACACACACACAAAGTACTACCAATAATTAGTTTTGTTACTTAATTTTAGTTTAATTTTATTTGCGGTTTATTTTGCAAAAACAAATAGCAACGAGCAGGGCCGGTCCTGAGATTTGGGACGCTCTAAGCCATCACAATTTTTTTTGCCCCCCACCAAATATAGTTAACAAGTAACTAGACTTACTTAAATACATGAATAAAAAAAATTAACATGATTATTAACCTAATATAATAAAAATAGAGGTTGTAACCTTATTCAAAATTGTATAGCTAAGTAACAAGGATATTACATGATGAGTATACGGGCATTGTTATTGAAACATTATCCTTCTCACATTTCTGCTAGCAAAATCATTTATCAAGCTTTCGAAATTGGAATTCACTAGCATTTTCTTCTCAATTGATATCATAGCTAGTTTGTTCAACCTCTCTTGTGACATAGTCGAACGAAGATACGACTTGATCACTTCTGCGGTCCTGATTGAACAACAAAAAACTTAAATCATTGCGGTCCTGATTGAACAACAAAAATCCTATAAAAATTCCATATTATTATTAAACAACAAAAAACATAGTAATCTAGTTACATACTGCTCATAAACCTTCAACAAATCCAAACAAAAATCTAAATTAAATAGAGAGCAAAAACAAAACAAACAAATAATTTAGATTTAGAGTTATACCTGACAGAGAAACTTTAAAGTGCTAGGGACCTAGGATTTTGAATTCTTGATTTTGTTTGACTTCCTATCGGCGCAGAAGTTCAGGTTGATATAAGAGAGTTAGGAGAGGCTCTTAGCTCATCTACAAAGGTGATGGAAACGAAACAGAAAATTTAATTTATGAACTGGCTAGGATGAGTGGTGGAGATAAAGCTTTTGTAAATCTAGTGAATAATGATTTGTTATTGAGTTTATATAAAGGGGTTTTATTAGAGATTCTTTAGAGTCCAAAAAGATGTGAGGAATGTGTATTTTGACCCCTAAAGTTTTGGTTATTGTTATATTTGATAGTCATTTTCCCCAAAAAATGATGCCCTAAGCCATTGCATTGACTGCTTTGGCTCAGGGCCGGTACTGACAACGAGTTATGAGCTACTGCAATGGTGTTAACGTTCAAGTCATCCAATTGTTCTAACACCAACTTATTGCAGAAATTTGGTATGCTCGTTCCATCTCTTTTTCGTATTTAGTATTTGTAAAATCGTATATTTAATTTTTATTATTTTTCTATTTTGTTGTTTGAATTTTGAACTTGCATAATGAATTAATTTTTAAAACGTGCTAATTTTATTCGGGGTAGAAGTAATTCTAGTAGTAGCCGTAGGGGTGGAGGTAGAAAATCAAGAGGTTCTTCTAGTATTAGTAATAATAATAATATGAATGCGTATTTTAAACATGTTTTTGAAATATCGCCAGATAATAATGAGGATTATGTACAGATGCAAGAAGATTATGGCACAGAGGATGATGATAATGAAACTGAAGTAGGAAATAATGATACACCACCTACACCTAATAGTGGAGTTGCTCAAAGTATGGGTATGGTCGTCGTGGGGGCAGGGTTAGGCCACCTTTACCCATGAATATGAAAAGTCGTAGAAAGAGAAGTAAGGCCTGGCAATTTATGTCTGAAACTGAAACTCCCAACTATGTTAAATATAATCTTTGTGATCCACCTTTTATCCATAAAACTGGAGACAACAAAGGGGGGATGGGCACTTTGAAGAGACACTTAGAGGACAAACACCCAATTGAATGGTGTGGTGGTATAGAAGATGATCAAACAACGTTAAACCCAATAATCAGAGGATACCATAAGTATGATACAATGAAGGATAGGGAAGAGTTAGTATGATACTTGTAGAGTTTGTTTTACTTCTGACATTGATCGTGCTGTTAATGAAAATGATTATTTGATCATTACATGTTATTGGGTAAATGATGATTTTATAATGCAAAAACGTATTATTATTTTTAAATATGGTGAAGCTCAAAGTCAAACTGACGTAAATATAAGCCAAACAATTAATGATGTTGCTAAAGACTTCAATCTTAATAAAAAAGTTGTATGTATATCTTTTGATAATGCTTTTAATAATACTGTTGTTGTGACATCTTTAAAAATTCATATGAATTCGTCTTGACTAAATATTTCATGTTAGATGTGCATGTCATATTTATAATTTAATTGTTAAAAATGATCTTGAATTATTTAAACCTGTGGTCACTCTAGTTAAAAGAGTTATTGGTGTTATTCAAGAAAATAATAAATCTAAAAGAATTGATGAATTTAAGAAAAAGTGCAATGAATATGGCCTTTCCCCCAAAGATACATGCCTGAAGAAAATGCTACTAGGTGGAACTATACTTATATATTTTTGAAAGTTTGTTACAAATATAGAGGTCCTATAACTGAAGTTGCTAATACTTTTTGTCAAAATCCAAATCGTTTGTTAACACCTGACGTTTGAAAAATCATTGATGAAGTTGTATTATTTTTAAGAAATTTTTATGTGGCTATTCTTGAGTTTTCTGGAGCTTATTATCCTACTGTTGCAAATGTTTTAGCTCATATAGCTAAAATTTGTTATCAACTTAACAAATTGAAGAAATATATTAGATATACCGAGGTTGTTGAAACAATGATGGATAAATTTAAAAAAAAAAAATTCTACTCCTATTTATCTAATTGGCGTTGTTTTAAATCCTTCTTGTAAGCTGAATGACACCCATAATTCAATTAAAGGTTTGTATTCATTTATGGAAATTGGAGCTGCAAAATCATGTTACTTGACTTGTATGGGTGACCTTAACACACAATTAAAATAATTATATAATTATTATGTAACTTTAGCTGATAATTCTACTATACATGTTATACCTGACTCAAAATTTCCTTCTAGTTCTGCTTCTACATCTACATAATTTGACAACGATAAAGATGTTGCTAATTTTTCTAACCGGGGGCTTTTTCTAGTACCACACCAAATAGCAGGAACATTAATGAGCTTCAATTCTACTTGCAAATGGGCACCGAGCCAAAGAAGGATTTTGCACCATTGAAATGGTGGAAGAACAATGCAAATCAGTTTCTCGTTTTTCCGCAATGGCCCAAGACGTACTAAATGTGCTAATTTCAATCGTTACATAAGAGAACGTATTTAGCCTATCAAGGCAGCAGTTAGGAGACACCCGTCACTCATTGTGTAGCAACGCTTTGAAAGTTCTAATATGTTTCAGAAATTGAATAAGGTCGGAAAGAAGAAATCAAGGACGTGCAGATAATAACCTAGATGAGCCAGAAGACGAAGAGATCGGAGAATTATTGGAAGATGGAGTTCCTAAAAACCAACACCTCATAATGATGTGGATGAACTTACAAAGATGTTTCAAACTTTTCAAAATTGGTGAATCATTGCTAGGAATGGCAAAATTGACCCGACCAACCCTACCCTACTCGTACCCTATCCGGTCAACGCTGATAATTACCCGTTTTTACTGATCCATGGGTCGAATAGGGTATTAACCCGACCTTCTGAGGGCGGGTAAGGATACGAATGTACCCTACCCATGATTCCTATTTTTTTTAATTGTGATTTTATTTGTAGATGAAGTTCCTAGTAGTACTGCATCAAACTTAGTTGAATGTCCAACCATTTATGTTGATGAAGGTATGGAATCTTACATATATTATTTATTAATAAATTAAGGTGTAATTCTATTCTATTTGGTTAATTCAATTAATTATTTATCAATGTTGTAGATCCTTTGAAGATTTTTGAATGGCCAATGTAGTGCTTTGTTGTTCCAAATGTATGACTTTATTGTCGTGTTTTTTCTTCCTCTATATTGAGATATAATTTTTTCTATATAATTTTTTTTTATCATTTTTCTTCTTTTATTTTTTCATAGATTTATGGAGAAGTACACTAAAAGTTTGATGACCTTGAAGACATGGTTGATGTAGTTGCATTTTGTTTTTGAGATGACATTAGTGTTTGGACAATTGTTTTTAATGGAACTTTGATTGTATTTGGTAATTATGAAACTTATTTGGTAATATATTATATGAAATTTGTAGATTTTTTGTCTTTTATTTGAGGAAGTGTATAATGTGTGGGTACCCGTGGGTACCCAATATCCGAAAGGAACAAATAAGGGTATGAAAATTATATACCCAGTGATTAATGTGTAGGGTAGGGTAGCACATTTGGGAGAGTGGTAGGGTACTGAAATTCCAAAACCCGTCTCAAACCCGACCCACTACCGTCCCTAATAATTGCTAGTCTTTATTTAAAAGAAACAGAACCCTTCTTAGAAGATGGATGTGTACACCTAGTTGAAAAAGAACCCTTTCTAGAAGGTGGCTGTGTAAATCAGATACACTTCTTGCATTTGTGACTTTGTGTTCAATTTCAAATATCTATTAAATAAAAAGTTTAAGCCTTGATTTTATTATGAATTGTCTACCTTTATTACTTCTTTTTATAAGTATTAAGTCTTAACTATGAGTACTAAAAAGAAAATCATATGTAACAAAATATATTGCTAGAAGACTTTATGAGTTACACAATGAATGTACGAAAATAGTATTCAACAACTACTAATGCATAGAAAAGATAAATAAATACAATACAATAGGCTTGAAGCCTAACATGAGTTATTACAACAACAATGAGTTTTGTAGTCTTGATCTTCTGTTTTGCATCCGTCTTGAATCTTCTGTCCTTGGATCTTTGTTTCAATTGCAACAAGCTCCTTAATTTTGATAACCTAAAACCAAGAGAAAGTAAATCTCAATTTGTTACAACTGTGCTAAGTCGAGTGTTAGCACTCTGTCCTTAAGATAATATTGCCCCGTATGAATTCTTTAACGGCTATTAGCAACTTATCTCTCAAGTAAAATAGCAACTAAACAAATAAGCAAAGGATACTCAAGTGTTTCTCAAGAAGAACCTTTGAGTGTGTGAAAATATTCTAGAGAGGAAGAGTTCAGAAAATCTAAACTATACAAGTATGAAGTGTGTTCTTGAATTGAGCCAAAAACCTCAATTTATAGTGTGAGTAAGATGCCCTCTCATCTAGCCAAATAACGGAAATCAATGACCATGTAATGACACTTATGAAGAGGTGTTATTAAGCCAAATAACGGATAAATTCATGAGCGATTTCGTGGGGAATCAATGCACAAAACCAGCCCAAAAGTCAAAAAACTTTTCAGCTCACATCGCAGCATTCTGCCTCTGAAGCGCCGCGGCGCCGTAGCTCCAGAAACTTACTGCCCAATTATCACCGCGACGCTGGCTGGAGGCTCCGCGGCTCTTTGATGCAGTGGCTCCGACGGTGTTGCGCCGCGGCACTTCACAGCTATCACGATCTGAACCCCATGCCCGCGACTGGTGCTCTACCTGGGCACCCCCCTCTTGTACCCTCACATCTCATATGACATATAGGCCAGATAACATATGAAAAACTGTATATGTAGCAACAAGGCAAGCCGACGAGGCTGCCGCTATATATATAAACGAAAACATCCCGACAATACAGTGGTACAATTGTCCAACAATAAAATAACTCACACAAACCCAACCCACATATGAATACAGACCTCTAAGAGTTTAACAGTAACTATGACGGGACAAGTCCCCGCCGTACCCCTGAATATACATAAGCCATAATGGAAGACCTTTATCAAAATGACAGGACTCCGGAATAGTGGAGCTATCTCAATCAAAACTGAGTGGAGATCCTAGGCTCGCGGATCACCCAACTGAGTACTTAATACCTGCATGCATGAACGCAGCCCCCCGGAGAGGGGATCAGTACAACAATGTACTAAGTATGTAAACATAAAACACAGTAAATAAGGTCATAAATGGCCAAAAGATGACAGGAACAAGTACGAAAATCAATTACCAGATCCAACCGTGCCATATAAAATAAGAGTCAAACGTACCTTGTAAACGATAGGGAGTCCACTGTGCCTTATAACAAATAGAGAGGCAACTGTGTCTTCTTCTTTTAAAATGGAAATCAACTGTACCATTTCAAAATATGAAATCAACCGTACCATTTCAAAATATGAAATCAACCGTACCATTTTAAATTATGAAAGCAACCGTACCATTTCAAAATATGAAAGTCATGTCAAAATCAGGGACATCTGCCATCAGGATCATTATGCATATCCTATTCATGAGACTATTTCACCCGCATGGATCTTGTAGACCCGTAATGAATATCTATACTTGATACCCGCATCACGGAGATCTAGTCCACGAAATATTCATGGGACTATTTCACCCGCATGGGACTCGAACCCGCATGGATCATTTAGACCCGCATGAGTATACCTACTCGCATCATGGATCGCAAGTCCATGGAATAATATATAAAGTTATCGGTCCTTTAGTGAGGGATGCGGTGATGTGGAAATATAATACTTGCACGAATAGCTATCATGAGCAACCATATGCAAGTTAAATAATCTTTGACTCTCATTAGAACAAATAGAATGAACTATCATTTTAGAAAAACCCATGGCATTACCATGTCATGTAATATTAGGGACTTGAACCCAATAGCACCATGTACGGCCGCCGTACATCCTTTTTATAAAAAGAATCATGTCATGTAATATTAGGGACTTGAACCCAATAGCACCATATACGTCCGCCGTACATCCTTTTTATAAAAAAAACATATCATGTAATATTAGGGACTTGAACCCAATAGCACCATGTACGTCCGCCGTACATCCTTTTTATAAAAAGAATCATATCATGTAATATTAGGGACTTGAACCCAATAGCACCATGTACGTCCGCCATACATCCTTTCATTTAAAAAACCCAAGATACTAGCACTCGTAGCATCAATGCACTTTCACTTTTAAAATCAAGTTACTTACACTTTTAAAATCAAGGCACTTACACTTTTAAAATCAAGACACTTACACTTTTAAAATCAATTAACTTATACTTTAAAATCAAGTAACTTATACTTTTAAAATCAAGTCACTTCCACCTCATGTACCACATGAAATCTAGTTTCATTTAAAATACGTACGTCCACCGTACACTCATTTTATAAAGTTCATGCTAAAATAAGAAAGGAAGAGTTCACATACCTTATAGGCTCTACCAACTTGACAACTAGAATACGTCTCAAGTAGTACTTCAACCTATAATGACAATAACACGTCTATCAACTTCATGATACTATTATATACTTATACCACATAATTAATCTCCTTTCTTATAAAATTTGGCCAACACTTCCCCTATTTATACGTACTTTTCCACCTTTCTAGAAGGCTAATTTCATCAACAACCAAGGCACCAATTAAGGGCACAACCAACAGTTAACCAAGGTGATTCACACACCTATTTCTCACGTAAAAACAACCTCTTATTCACGTAAAATAGTCCACTAAAATCAGTCCATAATTCAACAACAACAAGGGTAAAATGTGAGGCATTTCAACACATTTCCACACCCTTATTCCCTTAGGACTTTCATTAGAAATTACTACATTTAAACATGCATATTAGTGGCTGAATTTCCAGCATTCCAACACCACAAAACAGTCCCTAAAACAGCACAACAACGTCTCACAGTTTCATGCTGTTTTTCGGCCAACTACTAAAACCAAAGCCATTTCCATAACTTCTTATAATCCAATTTATATTTCAACATGTTTATATGAACCATAACAACTTGTAATAACAAGATTCCTTCATTTCAACATGCGATTAGTGATGTTAAATAACAACAATAACCAACGAATCCAACATTACCAAAACTGTCCAGTTTCGGCTATCATGCCCAAAACTGTGACATGCATTTCTTATTCTCATTTTCTCTTAACACAAGTTCATCTATCAATTATAACTTCATGTAACTTCTAATTCACTTCAAGAGTAAGAAGAAATCTTACCTCAATCTTAGCCCAAAACAGTCCCAAAGTCACGGCAACACCACACTATTTTGCACCACTTCTTCAAATTACAATAACACGCATGTATCCTCTACAAGCTTGTATCCATATTTCTTTCGTGTTTTTCTTCTAATAAGTTCATCAACAAGCTTAGGGTTTCAAGACAACTTTCTTGTCAAAACTGTGATCCACAATCTTGCAAGGTTAACTTGGCTTAGAACTTGGTTAAGGTGCTTAATCTTGTAAAATAAGTTATACTTGTTCTTCACTTTATCTAGGGATTTTCGAGACTCTTGGAAGAGAAGGATATATGAGGGTTTGAAAGGGTGAAGATAATATGTTCTAAGTCTTGCAAGACTTGTAAAGCCTTGTACAATATATAAGTGTATACATAGCACAAGTGGAGGGGGACCCTTGAAGCTCCACTTGTCCACTTGTCTTCCCTTCTCATAAAATATCCTCTACACTTAGCCATATATCTCTATATTTTCGATGGCTTCACTTACCATATACCAAGACTTTATTAATTTAACACTTAGTCCATAATTCTATTGGAAAGAATTCAATTACTAGAATTAATTCTTGTCATCACATTAATCTCGAAGAATTTTCATTTAAGAAAATGTAAAAAACTTTCCCTTCCAGCATTCAAATCTAATATCCATAATCATGTTCTCACTTAGTAGCTATGGAATTACGAGGTATAACATTCTTTCCCCCTTAGAAATATTCGTCCTCGAATGTTCATCAAGGGTCTCAAGCTAAACAAATTTCGACATAGTCTCCATTAACTATACCTATCAACCAATACTCGTTAGTGTCAGCACTGCGGCCTTGAATTACTGTCGCTCCTCTAAAGCTTCAGCACCGCGGTCCTGCACGTCGGCACCGCGGTTCCGTAACTCCTGCAGCCTCTCTGAAGTTTCAGCACCGCGGTCCTGTACTTCGGCACCGCGGTGTTGTGCCTGAAATTCACAGCTGACATTTTTTGCTTAACCTCTTCTTATTCTACAAGTTCCAACCATATTCAACAACCCAAATATGCCTCACATGGCCACAATATAACACATGCATTATACACCAATCAATATAGCCAAAAGGAATCGAATTACCTATAAGTGTAGGGAGCAAGTGAATATACTTCTTCTTCATATCATCCTACCAATACATACCTTTTGAGATCATAATACATCATAGTAGATTCATGGGTAATGAAATATTGTGAACAATGGACCTCCATCATAATCTTGTTCTGTAATCCTGTTATATTCAGAATACATTAATGGACCTTCCATCTGAGGTCCCTCTCCTGTAATACTCGAAGGTTGTAGTTCATTTTTCTTCCCGTACGAGGGATGACCCTGTCGTATTCTAAGTCATAGGGCTATCACTATATGAATCCTCCAGTCGGACTCCCACTTAACTACTGATATGTTCCCTCGTGCCAACTCCTCTCCTTAGTTCTTACATTAACCATGCTGCTTATGGGTGCATGATCTTATTGTCAACTTAGTTTGTTTACTAACTGGTGGAAACTCTTACATTCGTAGTATCTCCAACGTGAATAATTTATGAACAATGTCATCAAATCTAGAGTGTGTGTATCACAATTAACTCTCCATTTTTTCATATCTTCTCACCACTCGTAATTATAACACTTCAATTCTTTAACACTTGTTTACTCCTTTCCTTACTTGTCATACTCTTCATAATTCTAAAAATATTCTGGTATACATACGTAATCTCAAATATGGCTCCTGTTTCCAATCATTGACGTTACTATATCCAAACTTGGTCATTATACTTAGATTCAAATTCTTTCACTTGCCTCATGGCTAAGACTTTCTGTCAATGGAATTTTAGGAAAAGATTTCCTTTATCTCGTTAAGTAGTAAACCTAATACTCTACCTATCTCATAGAGCTTACAGTTGATCGGCGTATTTTATATACACCTTTTGAGTCATTTTTAGTTAGTCTTTTGCCCATTTTTGTATAAATATGTGTCGTCTTAGGATAGATTTTCTTTCTTTTGAGTCATAATGGTTTAAAGTGGCACATTGGTGAAAATGAGCGAAAAGAGGGCAGAAACAGAGGTTCCAGAGCTCAAAAAGATAAAAAGTTGACAACTCGGGCGAGAAACAAGGCGGCGCCACCAACCAGCAGCATCAGAGCGCCACGGCGCCCAAAGAACAGAGAGCCGAGAAGTTTCGGCGCCGCGGCGCCAAGGCGGGAAAATTGCCAAATCCGAATTGTAATGGGCCAAGGCCAAGAAGGAAAAGGTTTGGGACGTTTTTGAGGTTATAAAAAGGACCTTTTTAGGTCAGATTTGGGGATCACACACTTGAGAATTCATCACAACTTGGAGATCAAGATTGGAGACTTACTTTTGTGTAATTTCTTGTTCTTTATTTTATTTCTTTTTAGTTTATGTTGGATATTAGTTTAGTTCTTGGCATGTCTATGGCTAGAAACTAACTTAATTTAGGGTTTCCATGTCGAATCGCTTGAAACTCGTTCTTATGAATTAATGCATGTTTTGGTTTCTTCTTATTATTGTTATTATTGATATTTATTCAATATTTGTTTTGATTGATTGGTAATTAATTGATCACTAATTATCATAACTTATATGATTTCTAATCGAAATCCGAAAGGGGAGATTGTGAATATGTTATAGTTGAATAAACATAGGTTAAATCGTGGACGAAAGTACCCCGATACTTGTGTAGTTTGATAGGTTATTGCTCTTAATCATCATTTGTAGTTAATCTTGTCATCGAAAGATAGAAGGGTTCTACATTGGGGTTGAGTGTTTGTATTACTTTAACATGAGTATAAAACGGCTTAGTTAACCTGCTATCTCAAAATAGAAGAAGAACCATAATTATTTGCATTAACGAGTAAAACGATCGGATAGTTAAGGAGATTTGGAAGCCCTATTTCCGCCATATCTGAAGTAAAATAAAGTAGTTTAGTTAGCATCTATAATCATAGCTATAAACAATTCATCAAATTATCGGTTACCAAATAGATACCACATAATAGAGATTGATAATTGAACACTAATCCCTGAGGACGATAACTCGGTCTTCTAGACTATATTACTTGTCACGACACGTGCACTTGCGTTTAGTGTGTGCATAAATCGCGCATCAAGTTTTTGGCGCCGTTGCCGGGGATTGGCGTAGTTCAATATTATTCTTTCTATTCTTAATTTCTAAATTGGTTATTTTTTTTATTTTTTTTATATTGGTGAAACTGTGCGCCGTGATCCGTTTGTTGATTTTGATCTGTTGCAGACATCTAGTTTATGCGAAGGAGAAGAGGAGCAGATACACTTGTTCCCTTCAACCCGGAGATTGAAAAGACTTGCAAGCAGAACCGGAGAAACAAACGAATCTTGGCCTTAATAGTAATGGTAGGCTTGCAGAATAACAATGAGATGAACGAAGGGTTAGGTGATCACCAACCTAACCAAAGGATGCCCCGGAGGTTACCACTGGATGTGGAAGAAAGGGTCCAGGTCCAAGCTGAGAGAAGCTTGGGAGATTATGTGCTGCCAAGGGTGAATAGAGCACAAACTTGCATCAGGCTCCCAACAATAGGAGCAAATAATTTTGAAATCAAGCCTGCGATCCTGAATATGGTGCATAATATAGTTCAATTCGGAGGGTTGTCATCTGAAGACCCTCATATGCACATAGAAAATTTCTTGGAGCTGTGTGCAACTTTCATGTATAATGGCGTTACTGACGACGTCATCCGATTGAGGCTCTTTCCCTTCTCACTCAGCAATAGAGCAAAAGTTTGGTTGAATTTCCTGCCCACAGATTCTATATTCACGTGGCAGGAGTTGGCACAGAAGTTCTTAGCAAAGTTCTTTCCACCGTCCAAAGCAGCTAAGCTGAGAGGAGAGTTGAACAATTTTTACCAGGCTGATGGAGAGTCACTCTATAAGGCTTGGGGGAGATTTAAAGATCTACAAAGAAAGTGTCCACATCATAGCATTGAGCTGTGGAATTTGGTCCATATTTTCTACAATGGGCTAAGCGGGACCACAAGAACCATCATTGACGCATCTGCAGGTGGAACCTTCATGAGGAAGACAGCACATGAGGTCCATGATTTGCTAGAAGACATGGCCACCAATAACCATGTGACAGATGATAGAAGGGTAAGTGGAAGGAGAGCGATAGGAGTTCATGAGATTGATGCCATCACAGCGTTAAATGCACAGGTTGCTCTCTTGACCTAGCAACTACAATAGAACACAATGTCAGTGAATGCAATTCAGATGTCATTGAGTTGTGAGATGTGTGAGGGTCCTCATGCCTTTGATAGGTGCCCATCAGCAGAACCCAACAACATCTCTATTGAGAAAGCAGAATGTCATGCAGTGGGGAATTACCAAAGGCCCCAGAACAACCCCTATTCAAATACCTACAATCCAGGATGGAGGAATCATTCTAACTTTTCATGGAGGGGTGATCAAGGACAACAGAACCAGTTTCGAGGCCAATACCAAAATCAGCAACCATTTAACCAGGCCTCATCTTCATAACAATTCAGTGCACCTGCTCAACAAGAAAAGCCAGATGAGTTGAGAGCAACCCTGTTGACACTCACCAACTCACAGACCCAGTTCATGGCAGAGACAATATCCTCTATCAGGAACTTAGAGACACAGGTGGGACAGCTAGCAAAGATGGCAAATAACAGGCCACAGGGCACTCTTCCTTCCCAGAGAACAGCGCCAGGCGGTGCAGCTGAGGAGTGGAAAGCAGCTAGAACAACCTACACCCCAGCCTGTGGTAGAACAGAGAGTAGATGCAGAGAAGAAGGGGGTTACTGAGAACCGCCCTATCTTAGAGAAGGCTCCAACAGTTCCAGTGAGGGAATACACAGAGAAGATTCCTTACCCTCAGAGGTTGCAAAGGAAAGCATTTGATAGCAATTCTCCAAGTTCTTGGAGGTATTTAGAAAGTTGCACACCAATATCCCTTTCATTGAGGCGTTGGAGCAAATGCCTACTTATTTCAAATTTATGAAGGAAATTCTTGGGAAGAAGAAGAAGCTAGCTGATTATGAGACAGTGGCATTGACATAGGAATATAGTGTCATATTGCAAAAGAAACTGTCTCCCAAGCTTAAGGATCCAGTGAGCTTCACATTGCATTGCACAATTGGCAGGGTGACATGTAACAGGGCCCTGTGTGATTTGGGGGCCATCATAAATCTCATGCCCTTATCCGTTTTCAAGAGGTTGGGTTTGGGTGAAGCCAAACCAACCACTGTGAGCTTGCAGTTGGCGGATAGGACAGTGGTGCATCCCAAGGGAATGATTGAAGACGTATTGGTTAAGGTGGGAAAATTCTTCTTTCCTACGGACTTCCTCATCCTTGATATGGAGGAAGATGATGAAATCCCTATCATCTTGGGAAGACCATTCTTGGCAACTGGGAGAGCACTGATTGATGTGGAGAAGGACGAGCTGACACTTAGAGTTGAGAATGAAGAGATGGTGTTCAAGGTGTTTAAACACGTCGTTGAGCCCCCAGTCATAAGCAAGTGTTTTGCCAAGATCACAAGACATCGGTTGAGCGGCCGAGGCCAAAGTAAGAAATCGATCACAAGATGCAGTGAGCAACGCTAAACCTTCTCTTGAGAAAAAATAGAAAAAGAAAAACAGAAGGCGGAAGCGAAAAATGATTATGAAATGGATAGGCTATGGGGTTAATTTACCCCATGCCTCTTGATAAGGAACTTGCGTTCCGCTAAAAGACGTTAAAGACAGCGCTACTTGGGAGGCAACTCAAGGTTATTTTAGTTTATGCAATTTAGTTTTAGTTAGAACAGTCTCACGGGAGGTATTGTTTGCATGTTGTGATGACAGTCAGGCCAAAGTGGAGGGCAACGTGAAGAGAAAAAAAATTGGCTCGGCCACGGCGCCGGTGAAGAACCATGGCGTCGAGAATCTGAAGCGCGGAGGTTGGCGCCACGGCGCCGATTGCGAACGCGCGAAAGTCCAGAAGGTTTCTGAAGGTTGGGCACCGCGGCGCCAAATCAGAGCGCCACGGCGCCGAAAGTTCAGAGGGTCGCAGATGTTTGGGCGCCGCGGCGCCAATTGTAGGGTCGTGGCGCCGCGACGGAAAAACTGAAATTTAAAGGAGCCATAATCCGATTTCCTATTCCAAATCAAAAACCCAAACCTTTCCTCTCTCCAAAACCCACGAAATTAACCTCCCTTACTCAAAATCTTTCACAAACTAAACTCAATCACAACCAAAGTACTTAAATTCCTTGCACCCTTAACCATCTCAAACAACAACCCTCATTCCATTGCCTCAATCCATCATTAGGAACAAGAAAATCTTAAAGAACACCGTCCAAGGTAACTTTCATCACTTTTCTTGAAATTTTCAAAACAATCAGGGGAGGTAATAAGTTTGGGGATGTGCTTTATTGGTGGATAGTGTGTGGTGTGTTGAAGTTTGGTGTGAAAATTTTGCGGTAAGATTATACGTAGTGATCGTGGGGTGTTGTACCGGTGCTTTGAGTGAAGTTTGGGGGTTGAATGGTGTTGTAGTTTGCTGATTACGCTGTTTGTTGATTGGTTTGATTGATAGTTGCTGGGTAATATCACTGAAACAAAGAAAACGCTGCTGAAATTTTTTCAAAATATCTGCCAGAAAAAAGGAGAGCTTCCACATCCACCTCCGTTCCTCAATATGATACTACTAGGTTTGTCAGTCAAAAAGCAGAAGATAGATATTACAAACTTAGTACTAGACCCTTGATCCCTAAGCGAGGAATAGAGTACCAAATGGAGTCATTTGAGGATGGAGATGTCTATGAGCCTATTCGGGCAATGATATAGGCCATGGGGTGGAAAAGATTTGTTAATTCGGAAAGAATAGTACCACAGAATACCGTAATGGTGAAAGAATTCTATGCTAACTTTCCGAAGAGGGTAAATGGTAGATGTTTTGTGAAAGGACAGTATGTGTCTGTGACGACCCAAATGGTGAATGAGCTATTAAGAACATCCGATGTTGAAGAAAGAGACGATGATCGAAGCTATTTCAAAACTTGGTCTAGATACGCCAATAACATCGATTGGGATATCGTCGCAAGCACATTATGCTACACTGGGGCTGAGTATGATATTGCACGAAATGGTTCAAGAGGACTGAGCAGATGTCAGTTCAACAAAGCGACGAGGTTGGTTATATTTAATCGATGCGCTTCGATTCCATCGACGACTTCACTGAGTGCGTGAATAGAATAAAAATGATATATGGAATTATGGAAGGGAAGACGATTGACGTTGGGAAGAAGATATTGCAGAACATTGGAGAAACCAGTAGGTTGGTCACTACAGGTGGGTTGGGACATGGATCACTTATTTGCAGTTTATGTTCTGCATGGAGTCCCAACCTAGCTCATCGATATGAGAAAGGGCCAACCTCCTGCATCGTATGAGATAGTGCATGTCTTCCTGAACCAATCCCTCCAACAAAGAAAGGAGACCCGGCCAAGACCAGCAGCACCAGCAGAGGCTGCCATGGATGAAGATAAACACGAGAGAGGCTCGGCGTAGAAGCAGTATGGCGCGACCACGCAGGAACTGGAACCTCGGTCTTTATAATGGAGCAGTTGCTCATGAACCAGAGGAGGATGATGCAGAGTTTTGACATAATGATACAAGGTCAACAGGACCTGAGGCAAGGACAACAAGAACTAAGGCAGGAGCAACAACAGTTGCACCAGAAATTTGACGAGATGAGTTCCTTGTTCAACCAGTGGTCCATGCATTACCCGCTGCCACCGCCACCATTTTAAACTAAGTTTGTAAGTTGTCCCGTTTTTTTCTTTTATTTTTGAGTCTTGCACACATTGGGGACAATGTGTGATTTAAGTTTGGGGGGTGTTTTATAGTTTTTGAGTCTTTTTGATTTGTTTTGTGTGTTTTTGAGTATTTTTGAGTCATATTTTTTTTTAAGATCATGCATGCTGTAGTTACTGGAATCGCCTAGTGAAGTAAAGTTGAATAATGTAATGGAATTAGAAAAAACCATCTGAACACTTAGGTTAGATATGCCAAAAATTCATGAAATCAAACTACTTGGGTATCTTGCTTGATTTATGCATTGTTAGTAATTAAAACCTATGTGTCTGCTTGCTTGCTATTTGAGGCGAAATAGTTAGGATATGCATGTTAGGGAGATAACTCAGACATTTCTTTGTTAGCCCTTTCTTACCATTTTTACCTATCCCTGACATTCAAATTGTATCCCTAGTCAGCCCCTTTGAGCCTAAAAATAAGACCTTTCTTTGACACCTTATAATTTCATATTTGTGCCATAAGTGAAAAATTGAGATGATTGAAATATAAAGTGTTGAAAAGGAGACAAAAGAGAGTGAACAATTTTGATGCACCCCAATGAAAAAAAAATATAAATAGGCAAAAGCCTAAGTTTGGGGGTGCCTACTATTCATCAGACACTTCATTCTCTCAAAACAAAAGAGGGGAAAGATAGGTAAGAAGTGAAAAAAAAATCAAAAGAAAAGGGAAGAATCGAAAGCAAAAGAGCTTATGGTACGTAAATTGAGCTTAAATGCCTATTTTTACCTACCCCTGCCTAAGCCTACATTACAACCCTGAAAAGCCCTGAAGATCTCTTATATGTGTATCCATGATTAGTGGAGAATAGCTAGTAAACATACCATAGGATTTTGAAATTGACATGTATAGTTAGGTATTCTTACTTCCATTGAGCATGATTAAAGTGAATTTGCAAATCTGACTTGATATGTTTAGAATGCTAAAAATCCATGTTATATGTTCCTGCATATTATTCTACTAACCTTCATGCTTTTCTAAGTAACAATGATGCAGCAAAGTGATCAATGTATTTGAGTCATTTTATTTTATGTTTCTTTCATGTCTTTATTTCTTTATTTTTATCTTTACTTGAGGGCGAGCAAAGGTTAAGTTTGGGGGTATTTGATCGGTGTATTTTATATACACCTTTGAGTCATTTTTAGTTAGTCTTTTGCCCATTTTTGTACAAATATGTGTCGTCTTAGGATAGATTTTCTTTCTTTTGAGTCATAATGGTTTAAAGTGACACATTGGTGAAAAAGAGCGAAAAGAGGGCAGAAACAGAGGTTTCAGAGCTCAAAAAGCTAAAAAGTTGGCAACCCGGGCGAAAGCAGTAGCCGTCAGCGCCGATTCTGGCGCGTAGCGCGGCGGGAAAATTGCCAAATCCGAATTGGAATGGGCCAAGGCCAAGAAGGAAAAGGTTTGGGACGTTTTTGAGGTTATAAAAAGGACCTTTTTAGGTCAGATTTGGGGATCACACACTTGAGAATTCATCACAACTTGGAGATCAAGATTGGAGACTTACTTTTGTGTAATTTCTTGTTCTTTATTTTATTTCTTTTTAGTTTATGTTGGATATTAGTTTAGTTCTTGACATGTTTATGGCTAGGAACTAACTTAATTTAGGGTTTTCCATGTCGAATCGCTTGAAACTCGTTCTTATGAATTAATGCATGTTTTGGTTTCTTCTTATTATTGTTGAGATTTATTCAATATTTGTTTTGATTGCTTGGTAATTAATTGATCACTAATTATCATAACTTATATGATTTCTAATCGAAACCCGAAAGGGGAGATTGTGAATATGCTATAGTTGAATAAACATAGGTTAAATCGTGGACGAAAGTACCCCGATACTTGTGTAGTTTGATAGGTTATTGCTCTTAATCCTCCTTTGTAGTCAATCTTGTCATCGAAAGATAGAAGGGTTCTACATTGGGGTTGAGTGTTTATATTACCTTAACATGAGTATAAAATGGCTTAGTTAACCTGCTATCCCAAAATAGAAGAAGAACCATAATTATTTGCATTAACGAGTAAAACGAGCGGATAGTTGAGGAGATTTGGAAGCCCTATTTCCACCATATCTGAAGTAAAATAGAGTACTTTAGTTAGCATCTATAATCATAGCTATAAATAATTCATCAAATTATCGGTTACCAAATAGATACCACAGAATAGAGATTGATAATTGGACAATAATCCCTGAGGACGATAACTCGGTCTTCTAGACTATATTACTTGTCACGACACGTGCACTTGCGTTTAGTGTGTGCATAAATCGCGCATCAACAGTCATGTGTTTAAATCCAATTCACGGTGTTACATGATCCAATGGCTTGTCAAGCTTTCTTGTCTTGTCATTATTAGGTCTCTCATCGACCGAGTGCCCATTCGTCTTACCTTTACTTTTGCATTTCAAGTTGCCATGGGGGTATCTTATCTCAAAGTATTTCTCATACTATTGTTATCAAAAGGTATGTAGAATCGTAACATGATGCACAATGTAGCCGAAGCCGAGGACCTTCCCAGTCCAATATCTATAGCATATCTTAGCTTACTAACCTTGATACAAGTAACTCTTAATAATACACAATATCGCCCTTTACGCGAGGAAGAGGGATTATCTCCCTTTCATAATCTTCCTTCCTAGCATTGTTCTCTGGTCCTCACTTACCACCGCTCTTTGTCTTACTATATAACTGGTTGTCCTTAGTACATTGTACTTCCTTTGTAATCACAACCACATTCATAGGGTCCTGTTGCGATTTCCTCTATAATTCTAATCATCAAGCGTCACCTTAAGACGTGTAGATTTTCATAGCCTACAAAATCTTCCAATGATGTCCTCTATTTTTCGTTTGTATCACTTATACTCATCTTATCATGCGTATCAACTTGGGATACCTCAAAATAATGTGGCCATAATTGCCACACCATACCAACCTAATGTACCTTCTTTGGCATATTCCAGCAACCTGATAAACATTTAGAACCCAATACACTTGCCATATTGTGCATTTAATTGCAAACAAAGGTAAAATACCCAATTCATGAAGGCATGGTGATTTCTTAGATCGTATACACCTACTCACTTCCTGTAGACATAGGGCACACTAAGGAATAATCACAACTAATATACTTCACATATATCATGTACTTTAACCCAGATCAAACGTAAAATCTTTTACTCAAGAAGACCTTGTATATATAAGGTCTCAACGATTATCCAATATTCTAAGATTCTCAATTATTCCATGTCCCAAGCTTACATTATCTCTCCCCGCATACGGGAAATATAGTTTCTCATAATCTCAAAATCATGTTGTCTTAACCATAACAACCCTATTTACTCCATACCAATATTATCCGCACATATCACTTAAGCATACAACATAGCTTAATCTAACAACATGATATGCCATCAAGTCAAATTAACCCGATCTCTTAAGAGTTCATCCCCCTCTCAAACAGCTCATCACCTCCTAAATATTCCAAATTAGCACGTATGCCTTGGTGTGGATTCATGATATGCCTTTGTGTGGATTCATTAAATTGTTTCATACCTTTCAAGCAATTATTGAGGCTTAACCAACTCATGATAACCTATAATCACTTCAGACAACACACACATGGCCCCAAATAAATACGTTCGTATAGACGCACATCATCATTACACCAACTATACAACAATTTTTACCAACCTGTATCCAAGGTCCATATATTCCTTTCTGGGTCGTTGTTGCCTTCTTCGGAGGCATAGCTGCAACACCATAATATGTTAGAGAGGATTATCCTAATAACACAGCTCAATTGCACGATCTCAGAGTAAGAAGGATAGAAACCAATCCTAAATATCATGTAGCCTCATGTGTATAAGTATGGTGCACACATACCCATACCCAAGACTCTATTAGACACAGTCTGTAGACATTCTGAGAACTAACTGCTCTGATACTACTTTTGTCACGACCGAACCCCGGGCCCGTGACTGGTGCCCTACCTGGGTACCCCCTCTCTTGCACCCTCACATCTCATATGACACATAAGCCAGATAACATATGGAAAACTGTTTATGTAGCAATAAGGCAAACCGACGAGGTTGTCGCTATATATATAAACGGAAACATCCCGAAAATATAGTAGTACAACTGGCCAACAATAAAATAACTCACACAAGTCCAACCCACATATGAATACAAACCTCTAAGAGTTTGACAGTAACTATCACGGGACAAGGCCTCGCCGTACCCCTGAATATACATAAGCCATAATGGAAGACCTGTACCAAAATGACTAGACTCTGGAATAATGGAACTATCTCAATCAAAGCTGAGTGGAGATCCTAGGCTTCTGGATCACCCAACAGAGTACATAATACCTACGGGCATGAACGCAGCCCCCCGGAGAGGGGGTCAGTACAACAATATACTAAGTATGTAAACATAAAATAGAGTAAATAAGGTCATAAATGGCCAAAAGATGACAGGGACAAGTATGAAAATCAAATACCAGATTCAACCGTGCCATATAAAATAAGAGTCAACTGTACCTTGTAAAAGATAGGGAGTCCACTGTGCCTTATAACAAATAGAGAGGAAACTGTACCTTCTTCTTTTAAAATGGAAATCAACCGTACCATTTCAAAATATGAAATCAATCGTACCATTTCAAAATATGAAAGTCATGTCAAAATCAGGGACGCCTGCCCTCAGGATCATTATGCATATCCTATTCATGAGACTATTTCACCCGCATGGGACTCGAACCCACATGGATCTTGTAGACCCGCAATGAGTATCTATACTCGATACCCGCATCATGGAGAGCTAGTCCACGAAATATTCATGGGAATATTTCACCCGCCTAGTACTCGAACCCGCATGGATCATTTAGACCCGCATGAGTATACCTACTCGCATCATGGATCGCAAGTCCATGGAATAATATATAAAGTTGCTTGCCCTTTAGTGAGGGACACAGTGATGTGAAAATATAACGCTTGCACGAATAGCTATCATGAGTAGGGTTGTTAGTGGTTCGGATATACTCGAGAACCGGACCAAAACCGGACCGGTAAACCCGGACCGAAACCGGACCGAAACCTTAACGGTCCGGATACGAGTATCAAAAAATACCGGACCGATAGAACCGGACCAGAATCTTGAAATACCCGTGAACCGGTCCCCACCCCACCCTCCAGTCCCCTCCACCCCCACCCGGCCAGCCCTCCCGTCACTCTAATTAGTTGTAAATTGATCAAACTTTATATGGTCATAACTTTGCGCTCGGACGTCCGTTTTACCTAATTGTTTTTTTGATTTCGCGTATTTTTTCGATACGGGGGTGGCAAAACTGCTAAAGCGGTCAGATTTCTCTGATTTCTCCAAAAACGTCCATCTTGCCCCTCAATTTCACTTTCCCCCCAAATCGTTACGTTTTTCCCCTTTTCAAATCTAAATATCTCGCGATGTACAATTGATTTCAACGTAAAAATTGCGTGGCACCGCGTCCGAGAATGTCAATTTCAGTATTGGAAATTCAATTTTTTTTTTAAAAAAAAAAATGGCCCGACCCGGAAATTCTTACCGGTCCAGAAGCTGCCGATATGTTTCGTCGGGGCCGGATCTCGTTCAGACCGAAACTCACGGTCCGGTCCGGTCCGACCGTAATCTGATCGGTTCCGTGGTGATACGAACCGACGGTCCGATAACAGCACTAATCATGAGCAACCATATGCAAGTTAAATAGTCTTTGACTCTCATTAGAACAAATAGAATGAACTATCATTTTAGAAAAACCCATGGCATTACCATGTCATGTAATATTAGGGACTTGAACCAAATAGCACCATGTACGTCCGCCGTACATCCTTTTTATAAAAAGAATCATATCATGTAATATTAGGGATTTGAACCCAATAGCACCATGTACGTCCGCCGTACATCCTTTTATAAAAAGAATCATATCATGTAATATTAGAGACTTGAACCCAATAGCACCATATACGTCTGTTGTACATCCTTTTTTTTAAAAAGAAACATATCATGTAATATTAGGAACTTGAACCAAATAGCACCATGTACGTCCGCCGTACATCCTTTCATTTATAAAACCCCAAGATACTAGCACTCGTAGCATCAATGCACTTTCACTTTTAAAATCAAGGCACTTACACTTTTAAAATCAAGTAACTTATACTTTTAAAATCAAGTCACTTCCACCTCATGCACCATATGAAATCTAGATTCATTTAAAATACGTACGTCCATCGTACACTCATTTTATAAAGTTCATGCCAAAAGAAGAAAGGAAGAGTTCACATACCTTATAGGCTCTACCAACTTGACAACTAGAATACGTCTCAAGTAGTACTTCAACCTATAATGACAATGACACATTTATCAACTTCATGATACTAGTATATACTTATACCACATAATTAATCTCCTTTCTTATAAAAATTTGGTCAGCACTTCCTCTATTTTTACGTACTTTTCCACCTTTCTAGAAGGCCAATTTCATCAACAACCAAGGCACCAATTAAGGGCATAACCAACAGTTAACCAAGGAGATTCACACACCTATTTTTCAGGTAAAAACAACCTCTTATTCATGTAAAATAGTCCACTAAAATCAGTCCATAATCCAATAACAACAAGGGTAAAATGTGAGGCCTTTCAACACCTTTCCACACCCTTATTCCCTTAGGACTTTCATTAGCAATTACTACATTTAAACATGCATATTGGTGTCTAATTTCCAGCATTCCAACACCACAAAACAGTCCCTAAAACAGTACAACGACGTCTCACAGTTTCATGCAGTTTTTCGGCCAACTACTACAACCAAAGCCATTTCCATAACTTATTATAATCCAATTTACATTTCAACATGTTTAAATGAACCATAACAACTTGTAATAACAAGATTCCTTCATTTCAATATGTGATTAGTGACGTTAAATAACAACAATAACCAACGATTCCAACATTACCAAAACTGTCCAGTTTCGGCTATCATGCCCAAAACTGTGACATGTATTTCTTATTCTCCTTTTCTCTTAATACAAGTTCATCTATCAATTATAACTTCATGTAACTTCTAATTCACTTCAAGATTAAGAAGAAATCTTACCTCAATCTTAGCCCAAAACAGTCCCAAAGTCACGGCAACACCACACTATTTTGCATCACTTCTTCAAATTACAATAACACGCATGTATCCTCTACAAGCTTGTATCCATCTTTCTTTCATGTTTTTCTTCCAATAAGTTCATCAACAAGCTTAGGGTTTTAAGACAACTTTCTTGTCAAAATCGTGATCCACAATCTTGCAAGGTTAACTTGGCTTAGAACTTGGTTAAGGTGCTTAATCTTGTAAAATAAGTTACACTTGTTCTTCACTTTATGTAGGAATTTTCGAGACTCTTGGAAGAGAAGGAGAGATGAGGGTTTGAAAGGGTGAAGATAATATGTTCTAAGTCTTGCAATACTTGTAAAGCCTTGTACAATATATAAGTGTATACATAGCACAAGTGGAGGGGGACCCTTAAAGTCTCCATTTGTCCTTGTCTTCCCTTCTCATAAAATATCTTTTACACATATATCTCTATATTTTCGATGGCTTCACTTACCATATACTAAGACTTAATTAATTTAACACTTAGTCCATAATTCTATTGAAAAAAATTCAATTACTATAAATAATTCTTGTCATCACATTAATCTCGAAAAAAATTTATATAAGAAAATATAAAAATCCTTTCCTTCCAACATTCAAATCTAATTTCCATAATCATGTTCTCACTTAGTAGCTATGGAATTATGGGGTGTAACAACGGCTCTGCGGCGCTTTCCAACTCGGTTCATTTAATACACATCATACATTTTTTCCTTCATTTACCAACGTGGATCACACATCATTAGGCCAATGTTGTCCATTATTTTATGACTCAAACATTTTACTTACGTACCAATATATCTTTCACTTAATGAAATTTATGATACTTGGCACTACGTGTGCACGTATGTGAAAACGACGTTTCCGACGTGCGAGACCTCAATTGTTTGAGTCATAAATAATGGGTTAAACTTAATTTCACATTAGTAAATTCCATCAATCCCCTCTTGAAGAGATTTTGGCGCACTCACATGGTGACTTTCTAGTAATCTTTCGGCGGACCGATGTTGCATATGGATAGGTAGCCGTAGCTTTGAACCTTTCATAGTAGAATACCATCGGACTTACTTACTGTGCGGTGAACGCGATGTCTTGAACTGTCAGTGTTTAGTGTAAGCCAAGACAATGGTACCAACACAACAATTTTCCTTACTCTGTTCTTCTTAATGTTTTGTTCGTTGTGGTCGTGAACACATTTGAATTCTTAAGTGCGTTCATTTGAGGTGGTCAGTCCTCGCACTTAAATAGGTGGTCTCCTACAAGGTATCCTGTTATACCCCACTTTACAAGTGTTAGACACCATTAAAAGTTTCCCCAAACCTAACCTCAATCAGTGAGGATCATTAAAGGTTTTGGAAACTTAACTTTTACCCACTCTGTAGGTAGCACTTTAATGTCTATCATGGGAATGACCTTGGATTCATGTTTCTATATAGAAATCATTGTCCTAAGTGCTCTTGCTTCCAACGAAGCGCTCCACTGAATTTCACGACTTAATTTTCCCATTGAACCTAATTCCTGGGATCTCCAGTCAGTAAGGTTGGGTGTCCGCGGTATCAGCTCTAATGATTTGGGTTTTAGGCTCATTCCCCTAGACATGCAGAACTCTTGATCTTCGGGTAGTCCCTTAAGTGAAGGGTTTGTTATATCATTCGATTTAGTAATCAAATATGTGTCACCCGATCAACTGCCATACGGTCTTATGTCTGCGACATAGATCTCCAGACGTCGTCATCTGTGCCCTTATAGTGTATAACTGATGAAGGCATGGGTTACTCCCAATAAGGGACATCCTCTAAGAGTTCATGAAGTTACTCAACCTCTAATCATGATTTGTACAAAGCGATAAACTTCGATTCCATCACGAATCGTCCGATGCAAATTTGCTTAGAGGATTTTCTAAAGACACACCATGCACATCCACTTGTGGCTTTGGTGTTCTTCAAGTATGATGTCCAGTTGGCATCACTGAATTCTCCCAGAATCGCTGGACATCCAGAATACTATAATCCATAGATAAGCAAATAGTTCAGAAGTCATCACATCCAATTTAACGCCTTCTATTGATCATTACCAGTGAACCTTAGTTCAGTCGATCTTCTTTATGAGCCGATACAAGGTCAGTTGTAGTGTGTAAGATACATTGAACTACATGTGACATGCGTCTATCGCTCATGATATATGGGTGCACCATGATTCCAATCAATTCTATGATTCATATCCATTGGTGACTTCAACGAGACTGTCAAAACACCTCACAAGTGAGTTTGGTTTAGACCAGTCTGTTAGATGTCTTGGAATTCTCAATTCCTAAGATGTCATATGTAATACCCATATCATTCATATTTAAATATTATTTCAACATACTCTTAGTCTCTAGGATAAACCTAGGACTTCTCACTGTGATCAACCTGTCATCTACGTAAAGGCACATCATGACGAACATGTCAGAATTATCTTTCATGTAAACACATTTGTCACATTCATTAATGGAGAAACTCTTTGATAGTGGAGTACTATCAAATGCTTCGGGGCCTGTTTCAACCCGCACATAGAGTTGACAAGTCGACAGACTTTCTTCTCTTTCCTGAAACCACATACCCTTCGGGTTGTTCCGTATCACTTTCTTCTTCTACTTTCGGACTTTTGGTTTTCCAACTGTTGGTTTTCTACTTCAGAATCAATGTTTTTGTAGTTAGATTCATTGTTTCTATTTTATCTGAAATTTCCACGACCAAAATATAAATATTTCAGGGACCATAAATGAATTTCAGGAAGAAGCCCAACAGTCCATCAAACCAACTTTCCGGTTAGGAATGTTGTATCAACATCCATGTCACGTAAGATTGCGGTGACCCTGGATATTAAGGTATTCTCAGAGGAGCACATGTCCAAGTAGGCCTTATACTCGTCAATAGATCAATCTACTTTGTACTCAATTTGAGTATCCACTTTTATAACCCAGAGGTTCTTTTTCCGGAGGAAGATCAACCATCACACAAGTGTGGTTCTATCTGATGGATTCTATTTATCTCTTTTTAGTTTCTTTCCAAAGTAGCGCTTCTGGAGATGATAATTCTTTGTTAATTGTCCATGGTTCATTTTCAACCATTTAAGCTAGAAGGCCTAGAACAAGTTTTTGTCCCCTCTTTTTGCTCTGTCTCGGTTCAGCATCTAGAATCTCTGAGTTCTGTAGATCTGGAACATCTAGTTCCGTACAATCACGCACTCGCGGATTCTTGTTAACCTTGAGCAATTACTACATTTTCCTTCTTAAGGAAAGTTATCTTCAAAGAATTCAGCATTCTTTGGCACTAGGATGCGATAAGCACTACTGTTATTTGCAGATCTAGTGGATATGCAATCTACAGTCTTAGGTCTAACTTGACCTATTTTGGCTTAGGTACTTCAACCCTTGACACACTACCCCATATCACAACATCTGTATACGGGATTCTTTCCATGTTTCACGTGGAGAATTATCTTTATCCTTATGTGGAGTTTTATTGAGAATCGCATTAGCGGTAAGGATCGCTTTGCCCAAATATCTTGGGCATACAGATCTACGCTTGGCAACCACCGTTGGACTGCGGTAAGTAAGGAACATTCGTTTGATTAACGATGTTTCACATTCTCCCCTATATCCCTACGAATTTCTCAATTTGTGGGTTTTCAACTTCTGCTTCTAAAGCATCGCAATCCTTACTGGGAGGCGCCGCAGCGCCTGAACTACAGTAGCCAACCAGGCTTCAACAATTTCATCGTCGATGAAGATCACAACGTTCTTGTCTCCCCCTCTATTTTTACAAGCGTCAAATCACTCATGTAGGCGTGCCTATGTTATAGAGGAGCGGTGCTTCTTTCGCTATTCCTTCGATGAAATGAAAAGATGATTTTGCCTCTTCGCCTAACTCATACTCATTTGAGGGTTTATTTCGACAGATGACAACAATCTCAACTTAATTAGTTTTGAATGACTTTCTGTTTAACGTGTCTTAATCTATGAAGGCATAGATGCATGAATTACAAATATATCATTCTCTTGGCTACAGTATTACCGTACCACTCTTAGTTATTATATACCAGTTGGACTAGACTCAAAACCATCTTGACCAACATCGTCCTTGAAATCAAGTTTGAGACATGTATCACCTCTTGTTAGAGTGATCTCATTCCCTTAAGTCCTTTTGAGGACAAGCTCTTCAACTTCTTTTACTTTAGAAGTGGTATTTCTTCACATGAACAACCTCTTGTCCATGGTTAGAGCTTAACCGGATCGTATGAGATCTAGATACTCTGGCTCACTCCAGTTGCCTTGGTAGACCGAGAGTCCAATTTCTGTCTTTCTTTTGGTCTTCAAATCATTTAAGATCTGGAAACTCTAACCCACTCCAGTTGCCCGTAGGCTTCGTATGACTGAGTCTCCAGCATCGTCATGTCATATGACAAATCTGGCCTACTCCAGTCGCCCATAGGCTTTGTATGACTGAGTGTCCACTACTATCTTGTCAAAAAGACGGATCTTCTGTCGGAAACGGTGATATGTTTGTCTCTAGTCCTTGTCCTTAGTCCTCTTCCCTTGCTTAGGATTGTCCATAAATCTAGTTTATTACAATCTAAGTCCATTTCTTTTAGGTCGTTGTATATAACAGTCCAATCTTTAAACGGGAAGGTGAGTAGTCCAATTTCTAATTTTAGGGTGTAGGGAATATAAGTTTTTAATAAAAACACTTCATATTCCTAGTCTTGCTTTATTCCCTTTTATTCAGAAATTCTCTAAACATATTATGGACAAGGAAGACTAATTAACTCATACCTTTGGAATCTGGCCCACGTCAGTGACGTGTCCAAATTCTCCTTTCCATGAGATGTAGGCTTTCTGCTATAAGATGGAACATCGTCTTCAGCTCTCTCCTCATGTCTAGTTGACAACCTCAACCTCTTATGGGCGCTTGTTTCCACCACTCTCGGGAGCGATGACAACAACTCTTCATTGATCCTTAGCCTTGCTAACATAACTATCAGCAATATCTTCAAGTTCAGGATCATTCAACAAAGATCTCCCCTTTGACGGAACAGATCTGTAACTATCGTAAAAAAGAGATCCAAAACTAGGACCAGATCTGCTGGCATACATCTTTCTATCACTAGTACCATTATTGTCTTACGATTGTGAGTTACACAAAGGATGTACGGAAATAGTATACAACTACTACTAGTGCTTAGAAATGATAAACAAATATACAATAGGCTTGAAGTCTAACATGAGTTGTTACAACAACAATGAGTGTTGTAGTCTTGATCTTCTGTTTTGAATCCGTCTTGGATCTTCTGTCTTTGGATCTTTGTTTTAATTGCAACAAGCTCCTTAATCTTGATAACCTGAAACCAAGAGAAACTAAATCTCAACTTGTTACAATTGTGCTGAGTCGAGTGTTAGCACTCTGTCCTTAAGACAATATTGCCCCGTATGAATCCTTTAACGGCTATTCGCAACTTTTCTCTCAAGATAAAACAACAACTAAACAAATGAGAAAAGGAAACTCAAGTGTTTTTCAAGAAGAACCTTTGAGTGTGTGAAAATATGCTAGAGAGGAAGAGTTTAAAAAATCTGAACTATACAAGTATGAAGTGTGTTCTTGAATTGAGCTAAAGGCCTCAATTTATAGTGTGTAAGATGACCTCTTATCTAGTCAACTAATGACAATCAATGGCCATGTAATGACACTTATGGAGAGGTGTTATTAAGCCAAATAATGGTTGAATTCATGAGTCATTTCGTGGGGAATCAATGCCCCAAACCAGCTCAAAAGTCAGAAAACTTTTCAGCTCCCGTCGCAGCATTCTGCCTCCGAAGCGTCTCGGCGCCGCAACTCTTGAAACTTACTGCCCAATTAGCACCGCGGCGCTCCGATGGTGTTGCACCGCGGCCTTCACGACTCCACAGCGCTTTTCGACTCGTTTCATTTCTTACACATCGTACATTTCTTCCTTCATTTACCAACGTGGATTACACATCATTAGGCCAATAACCGTCCATCATTTTATGTCTCAAATGTTTCACTTACGTACCAATATTTCTTTCACTTAATGAAATTTACGATATTTGGCACTACGTGTGCACGTGTGTGAAAACGACGTTTCCGACGTGCGATACCTCAATTATTCGAATCATAAATAATGTGTTAAATTTAATTTCACATTAGTTAATTTCCAACAGATTTTTCTTTATATTTTTTATATTTTTTTATTTAGCTACTTTAAATTTTAAAATTTATTAAGTTTGAATTTTGAATTAGACTAAATATTTAATAACAAACTAACAACTAAACTAAAATAAATTATTTTCTTTATTGTAACTTACAACTAACAACTAAACTATTTTTTTTTTATTATATTAAACCCAGCCCGTGTGAAACCGGACCCGCATGGCTCAGCTAGTGGACAAATTGGACCGGATCGGTTGGACCCGGTATGACCAACCCGGACCACAAACCAGCCGGTTTTGTATTTTATCAACCCGGACCGGCCCGACCCGGTAACAAGCTTTAATCAATAGTGAGGAGACCGCCATCGTTGTATAGATATATATATATAAATTAATCTGCAATGCATAAGGGTACGATAGTTAGTACTGGTAATTTCCTGGACCAACCCAAAATTTCCGAGTATCGAATACAAGCAATTGTTTGCTACTTTTCGTTTTCGTTCAATTTATGACACAATAACAAGTAAAACATATATGGAGAAAACTTACAAATAGATTAACAAAAAGTTCTCAATATAATATACGTAAATAAATCAAACAATATTTCAAACTTTCAATAAATCCAAGTCTTACACGTTCAGAATTTTAAGGAATTCTAATCAAACCAGGAGCTTATGATTATAGCCTAATTCAAGATATTAGGAATTTGCGTATCTTTTCAAATAAGAAAATATTTAATAGTCATAACCTAATTAATTTTAGACTTATAAATATGAAAAAAATAACTATTTCTAAATATTAAAAATAATATTAAATGACTATTCTATTCAATATAAATTACAATGTGTTGCATGTGTGCATCGAGTCAATCGATATATATATATAAAATATACAAAAGACGAATTAATTATTGAAAAATAGTAATTGACTTTAAATAAAATATAACATTTGTCCTTTGATGAAATTCAGGGCCCTTTTCGATAAATTAAATATAATAATTCAAAGTTGCAAGTTAGTATATTTGAAGGGTAAATGTTGACAATATTTAAAAATAGAGCGATATTCAAAGACTATCCATGTAAGACATGATGCAATAATCCTACATATCAAAGCAGGAAATCTCTAAATTCTTATGAATGCATATGTATGACATGCAGATTTGATCTCAGAATAAAGCAACGCCAATAAATATTCTCACCAGCCAAATCAATGATACAAACAACCTGTACAAAATTGTAAATAAGTTAAATTCATTATAAATAGAAATCATAACTGACAACTTTTCAATTAACAATTGTTTATCAAGAATAAGCGATCATTTATATTGTAAAACTTCAAATATATACTAAATTTTAGAAATCTTACCTCAATCACAATATTCAAAAGTGGATTGCACCTTAGTGTATTCGAAATTAGATTAGTTAATTACATATTGATCTTTTGTTCTAAAAAAATTAAATAGTAGTTAGTTAAGTTGTTAGTCAAGTTAGTTAGATGATCATTAGATATTTTGGAGGAGTAATTAGATATTTTGTGATAGGAGTTAATTAGATATTTTGTGATATTGTGGTGGTGTGTATATAAACACATTCACTTGACCATTGTAATTCAACACTCATAATATACATTCAGTCCCTCATCTCAGAGCACACAACATTTCCCTCCCTCTCTCTCTTCTATTATTTTTTGTTCTTCTTCACTAATTGCTGGTTTTCCTCGATCAATTGGTCTTGCACTAGCTGTTGATCTTGTGGAGTTCAACATGGTATCAAAGAAGAGTATAATATAGATCGAGAAGATTCAGTCACATACAGTGAGAATCGAAGGATCGATACAGTAGAGATCGAATGTTCAATACTTGAGAAATCGAATTCAAGCACATGCAGTGAGGAATTTGAAAGATTCAAGCACATGCAGTGAGGAATTCGAAGGAATATGTGTATACAATTAAAGAAATTGAAGGACAGATACATACAATTGAAATGAATTCAGCAACAATGGGAACAAATGAATAAATGATGAATGTAGTCGCGATGACAATGATGAACATCGATCACAATCATCCTTTATACTTGTTTCCATCTAATGCACCAGGTTCGTTGTCGATTGGGATAATACTGACTGGTATGGACAATTATACCCTATGGAGTAGAGCAATGAAATTGGCTCTACTAGGTAAAAATAAAATGAGATTCATAAATGGCACTGTGAAAGGGGAATGATTCAATGAGGAATAGGTCAATCTCTGGGATAGGTGTAATGCAATTGTGGTATCGTGGTTAATGGAGAATGTGAGTAAGAACTTGCTCACTGGAATGTTATGTAATTCAAATTCCTATATTATATGGGAGGATTTGAAGGATAGGTTCGATAAAATCAATAGCTCGAGAGCTTTTCTGTTGCACAAAGAGATAGTCTCATTGAGGCAAAGATCATTGTCGGTTTCATTGTATTATTCTAAACTGAAGGATTACTGGGATGAATATGATTCAATCATACCACCACCATTCTGCTGTCTTAAGTCGAAGGAGTTTGTAGATCAATTGCAGTATTAAATGGATGTTGCAATTTTTTATGGGACTCAATGACAATTATAGCCAAGCTAGGAGCCAAGTGCTAATGATGCAACAAATACCAAATCTGAATCAAGTCTATGTCATGATAAATCAGGAGGAAAATCAGAAGATGATGCAGGATACGATGGAACAAGTTGCTATGTTCACAGCAAGCAATAAGAGTGGAGGTGTTCCAAGTCATGGAAGTGGAGGTATTCCAAGGCAGAATAAACCATATAATAATCCCAATGCGATATATGACTTTTGCCATGGAAAAGGACATTTCAGGCTAGATTGTTTTAAACTAATAAAATGTGATTACTGTCTTAAAATTGTACATGTGCAGGATGACTGCTACAGGTTGCATGGTTATCCTGAAAACATTAAAGAGAAACCTAAGAAGGCAAATATAGTGTCAGGAACATTTGAGGATACTGGTCAGGGAAGTCATATGCCATTTGAGAAGATACAACAGCAACATGGGACACATCTTGTATCAACAGGCCAGTTTACCCCAAGTCAACACCAACAACTTCTCAATATGCTTGACAACAGAGGAAATGAGAATCCTAGTGCAAACATGGCAGTTATATCTGATTTTAATACAAGAGCAGTATTGAAATGGATCGTAGATTCAGGCGCAACAAATCATATGATTGGAAGTGATAAATACCTGAAAAATAAGAAACTGGTAGATAATGCAGGAAATATACATTTACCAACAGGGGAATCTACTAAAATCTCACACATTGGTGATTATCATCTAGGAAAAGGTGAGGTCCTTAAGAATGTGTTGTGTGTGCCAGAATTCAAGTTCAATCTTATATCAGTTTCCAAAGTGACAAAGGAATTGAACTGCGGTGTTTCATTTTTTCCTACATGTTGTGTATTTCAGGATCTCTCATCTGGGAAAGTGAGAGCGATTGGTAGTGAGGAGGATGGATTGTACATACTCAGTCTGAACACACAGAATAAAGAAGCAGAATTGAATAAGTGTTTGGCAGCAATCCAGCAGGTAGATACATTCACATGGCATCACAGATTGTGTCATATACATGTAAATGTAAATGTGATGAGGAAGATTCCATGTTTTAAGAATGATAATTTGGTTTTGAATAATTGTGAGGTGTGTCCATTAGCTAGACAAACTAGAGTACCATTCCCTATAAGCAATAGTAGAAAGACAGGACAATTTCAATTGTTACATATGGATGTATGGGGTCCTTATAAAGTTGAAACATATAATGAAATGAGATACTTTTTGACTATTGTGGATGACTACTCTAGGTAGACTTGGATATTTTTACTGAGGTTGAAGTCAGATGTGATCACATTACTTAAATATTTCTTTACTACTATACACACTCAGTTTGATAAGAAGATAAAATGGGTAAGATCAGACAATGAAACATAGTTCTTTAATCAAAACTGTAGGGAGTTATTTCCTATCCCATGGTGTGACACATGAAAGCTCTTGTCCATATACACCATAACAAAATGGTGTGGTGGAAAGAAAACATAGACATATACTTGAAATGGCTAGAGCCATAAAGTTTCAAGCTAATCTGCCAGATATGTTCTGGGGATTTTATGTTGAGACTGTTGCATATGTTATCAACAGGATACCTTTATCAGCAATAGGAGATTAATCTTCTTATGAATTGTTATATAATATAATGACATCACTGTCACATTTCAGAGTCATAGGTTGCTTGTGTTTTGCCACTATTTTGAATAAACCAGACAAGTTTGGTCCTAGACCAGTGAAAGTTGTCTTGCTTGGTGATCGGTGTATTTTATATACACTTTTTGAGTCGTTTTTAGTTAGTCTTTTGTCCCTTTTGTACAAATAAGTGTCGTATTAGGATAGATTTTCTTTCTTTTGAGTCAAGTTGGTTAAAATGACCCAATGACGGAAAAGGAGCTAAAAGAGGGCAAAAGTGGAGGTTCCAGAGCTGAAAAGACGAGAAAGTGGCGAACGAGGCAGAAACACGGACCAGCCATTGTCGACCGACCGGGCGTGGATCGTGCCTTACCAGCACCCTAGTGATACAACATCGAGAAAATCGTGAAATAAAAACTTACATGAAACAAGATATCTGATAAGAAAATAGGCTAACCAAGCGGTCACCTTTCTGCGTATATATAAAAATGATTAAACACGAGCGATTCATCCTTTTACAAACCCGCCCACAACAAGATTCTACAGACCTCTAAGAGTTTTTATAACAACTATGACGGACAGGCCCGTCATACCTGAATGTACAAGAACCTACAAACTCAGGAAACATGCAAAAGATAAGCCTCGGAGAAACGGAGCTTCCCAATCTGTTGCGTGATCCTAGGCGAGGATCAACAACCGATGTACCCACTGCGGCGTGAACGCAGCCACGAAGGAGGTCTGACAATGTGCAGTATGTGGCCCGAAAATATTGTAAATGAAATCATAACCTATATATCTGAGAGCATGTATGATAACGGACTACAATTCACAACATAAAAGCGATCGTGTCGTGTCGAATCACACCTCAAGTCATCCATCATGCGTGGAACCGCCGCCATGCCGGCGATCTACATATAAATCGTATGATACGTATAACATGTCTCGGCCCATCCGTGGGACTCGAGGTGGAATCGTATGGTATCGTGTCTCGGCCATCCATGGGACTCGATGTAAATCGCGTGGTCACACGTGTCCACGACATCTCGTGGGACTCGGTGTAAAATCGCATGGTCACGTGTCGGCCCATCTCTGGGACTCGGTGTCGGATCGTATGGTCACGTGTCGGCCCATCTCACGGACTCGATGTCGGATCGTATGGTCACGTGTCGGCCCGTCTCGTGGGACTCGGTGTCGGATCGTATGGTCACGTGTCGGCCCGTCGTGGGACTCGGTGTCGGATCGTATGATCACATGTCCCGGCCCATCTCATGGGACTCGAGGTGAAATCGTCCATAACCTTTAAACCCTCTTTTAAGACAGATTAAGACAATACCGTGCCTTCATTTTAAACCAAAACACTTTCCCTTTTTAAAGTCAAGTAACAACATTCTTTTTCAAAAGTTCAAGTTGCATAATTTCAAATACTCAAGTCTCTTATTTTCGAAAGATTTCATAGTTCATAGTCTTAATCACTTAACAAAGTAATCTCTTCTTTTAACAAAATTGAGTAACATATATCTTATGTGTGAGTAGTTTATTCTTGTTTATAACAATCTTATTAAAGCAGCCATGATCTAGAAAATGTAATACAATTTTGTCTTATCTTAGCTTCTATGCAGATGGAGGATTCTACTGGTTTTAATATTATTAATTTGTCAATACATTTTCCTTTATTAACGCTGCAATGACTTGTTCGATACTTATTCCCATTTCCGAAATCAATAAAACATTATCCCTTTTGAAGACCAAGTACTCATTACTCAAGAATGCGGTTTCACAACTTTTTAACACAATTCAAGTTCTTAACATCATAACAAGTCAAATATAAGTCAAGTCTCTTGCCTTTTAAAATCAACAACCCATTCTTTTACCTACATAAAGTCGTTATAACTAACTTCTCATAAAGCTATTATAACACTTTATGTTTTAAACCAACCAAATTCGTTTAGCTCACGTACGTCTACCGTACTACATAGTTCACACAATCATGCTAGAAAAGATAGGGAGAAGTTCACATACCTCGCGACGATTATCGACAATTAGCAAAACGCTCCAAAGTATTATAACCCTGCTAGCCTTTTCCACTCTTCAAGTAGAATACGCTACTCGTAGAACTTCAACCTATAAAGGTCACAAAACGTCTATCAACCTCTAGATCACTTCGTAGAACAATTCTAAGCACAAAGTTCCTTATTCTACGGAAAATTCGGCAGCACCTCCCAATTCAAGTTCTTAACATCATAACAAGTCAAATATAAGTCAAGTCTTTTGCCTTTTAAAATCAACAACCCATTCTTTTACCTACATAAAGTCGTTATAACTAACTTCCCATAAAGCTATTATAACACTTTATGTTTTAAACCAACCAAATTCGTTTAGCACACATACGTCTACCGTACTACATAGTTCACACAATCATGCTAGAAAAGATAGGAAGAAGTTCACATACCTCGCGACGATTATCGACAATTAGCAAAACGCTCCAAAGTATTATAACCCTGCTAGCCTTTTCCACTCTTCAAGTAGAATACGCTACTCGTAGAACTTCAACCTATAAAGGTCACAAAACGTCTATCAACCTCTAGATCTCTTCGTAGAACAATTCTAAGTACAAAGTTCCTTATTCTACGGAAAATTCGGCAGCACCTCCCCCCCCCCCCCCGTAACCACATAAATCTCCTCCTCTATCAAGGTCCGCTACCAAGCCAACAACTCCTGGGGGGGTTACACGTCTAACCTGATACGCATAACACCGCCCCACAATAATACTACAAGTCTCATCAGAATACAATCAATGTAAATCTGTTCAATTCTTTATAATCATCCTTCCATAAATCATATACTCAATTATATATTACTACATGTAATCTCCAATTCTGATAGGAGGATAAAGATCATTACCTCGATAAGCCCAAAATTATCCAAGATTATAAGTCGATCACGAGCAACGTTTAGCTCCTATGCATGCGCTCCAAACCGCTCCAAGCAACCCTTAGAAGTTTCTAACAACTTCTCTTAAACACTTCAACCATCTATGAAGATTTCCCTAGGGTTTCACTTTTGCGACTAATGGAATAAAGTAGTATTTCCGGGCTCTTATGTTGGGATAACTTTGGAATACTACAAGAGATTTAGGCTAAGGTATTTGGGACTATACCAACACTTGAAGAATTGTTTTCTACAAAGGGGGGGGGGGGGATTTCGGACGAGAGCTTCAACAAGAGGGGGGATTTTTGTGACTTAGAAATATTTAAGTGGATGAAGAAGTCTTGCAAACAAGGGGGTATTTATAGGCCAACCAATGGCTAGGATTTAAGCAAGTGTAAGGTGAGGATTGGGGACATGTGTGTGGGTAATTTGCCAACCATATGTCCACCACAAAAATGGGACAAGTGGCTTGCCTTGTCCCACAAAAACGTCCAAGTGCCCATCAATTTCGGCCATAGGGCCACATGGGGGTGACACGTGTCGCCCCCCTACTCGTCCAAAATATTTCATCTACCGAAAATATCCGGAATGCCAAAATTCCGAAAATAAAGTGGGCCCCACAAAACCGTAAATTTTTCCCCGTGGGCCCCACGTGACCAATTCCGGAAATAAAATTCCATAATTCTCAAATATTCCAAAAAGTTTGAATACCAAATCTGGGAATCCAATTCCCATTAACGAACCTTTTTCCTTCACAAGATCCGGAAACTTTTTCGTCGAAACATCACATCTTTCTTCCTTTCCAATTTTTGTGTCGTATTCTCGTACGAACGTCTTCGTATACATACCCTGGAACTACGGGGTGTAACAGCCGCGGCGCCTACTGCAGACAGGTACAGGGCTACGGCGCCCGATATCCATAAGGTCGCAGAAGTTGCAGCGCCACGGCGCCGTGATAGCGAGCGGCCGCGGCGCGCCAAATCATCCGTATCGCAGAACTTCGGCGCATGGCGACGCGGGAAAATCAGGTTTAATGACGATTTTCCGGTGACTGAAGGAAAAGTTAGAGGCGGTTTGAGCACATAAAAGAGAACCTGGCGCTTTTTAAGGGTTCCTTCTTCGCAACACAAGACTTCTTGGATTGAAGATTGGAGACCATAATTTAGTAACTTTCTTTTCTTTTCTTTTCTTTATTTCAGTTTTTATGATGAACATTGAATTAGTTCTTGTCATGTCAATGGCTAGGAACTAATTCTATTATAGGGTTTTCCATGTTAAATCACTAGAAACTTATGTTATGAATTAATGCATGGTTATGGTTATTCTTCTTCTTGTTGAGATTTATCCAATAATTGCTTTGAATGCTTGGTAATTAATTGATCACTAATTATCATTACTTATATGATTTCTAATCAAACTTCGAAAGGAGGAGGTTGTGAATATGCTGTAAGTTGGGTAGACATATTTTGGATTGGGGATGAAAATACCTCAATTACTTGTGTAGCGTTAACGAGAGGTCTAAACACCTAATTTTACGCATGGCGCGTGACGGTTAACTAGGTTTTTGGTCTTAATCCTCCTATAGAGTCATCTTTATCACCGAAAGGTAGAAATGAGCAAAACTGGGGTTGAGTGTTTATATTGTTACACCCCGCATTTCAAGTCCAGCTTATGAGACCGTACGAAAGGAACTAGATCAAAATTGAGAAAAATAGGGTGGTGGACTGTTTCAGACGAGTTTTAGTCAACTTTGAGGCGGTTTATGCCCCGTTACATCAGGAGTTTTTAGGTGTTTCAAAAGCCTAGTGTGTAGTCCGTTAAATCTAGTTCCCAACGCAACAAACCGTTCGTCGGTAGGACATCGGAGTCAAAAGTTATGGAAGTTTCAAGTTCGGTGCGCAGTCAGACAAATAAGTATTTTCGGTCGAGCCTGCATGGCCGGAGAAGCGGCCGCTCGGTTGTACTGGGGGTTCGCGGAGGTTACAGCTCCGCGGCGCCGGAATGCAGGGCCGCGGCGCCGGAATGCAGGAAATTCTCAGAGGTGGAAGCGCCGCGGCGGGGCTGCAGCACCAAGACGGGATTTTTCCGCGGTAAAGGGAGAAAAACAGGGGATATTTTAGAGAAAATCCTATGGGAGGGTGACAAGTGTCCCTCCCATCTTTTTGACCAAGAAAAAGGTCCTATTTTAGGGCCAAGTCTTGGAAGACTTGGTCATTTCATCTTAAAACCCTCCTAAGAACTCCTCTCCCTTTCTCTCTAGATTTTTGAAGAAAACCTAGCTTAAGGAAAAATTGTTGGAGCGGCGGCAAGAAGGCAAATGTTGGTGAACTTGTAGGAAGCGCGCGTGGACGAGTTTGACGGGAAAGGAGTTGAAGAAAAAGGGCTTTAGTGGGCCAATCCAAAAGGTAAAAGATTCCCTCTTCCCTTGGAAATAGGTTATAATACTTGTTATAGTTGATATAGATCACGTGAATCATGTATTAAAGATTGGTAAGTACTATGGATTTTGGAAGGCTAGAAAGCCGTAAATGACATGTTTAGCCATTTGAAATTAAAGTACAATTTGGTCGTTATCTAAAATCGTCGCATGTTATCTACTAGAGGATTGTAGTAGTTTTAATCGATTTCGGCTTGATTACATGTCTTACTAAACAACTTGTATTGAAATAGAGATTGAAAGAGAAGTAGTGTTGTTGTAGCCGAGAATTGGATGAGAATTGGTGTTGTTGTACCTCTAATTGCTGAATGTACACTTATATTTTGTGGACTAATTTTGATGTCAATTGTGGGGCGGAATTTTACACGTCTTGTAGGCGTGTAATCCCCTATTGTTAACTACATTGTTGAGCCTTAAATGTGGCGTGTTTGGTTACTGAATTCGGCCTTGAAAAAGGTGGCAAGTATGTAGAAACAAAGGAAGTGCTGTCCAAATTTCCTTAGAATAAGGGGCTTTGCAATTAGAGTATTATACGTTAAAGCTAGGAGCTAATAGACGTATTATGGTCATTATAGGGTGAAGTACTACGAGTAGCATATTCTACTTGAAGGGTGGAAAAGGCTAGCAAGAGTATAGTACTTTGGAACAGTTTGCTACTTGTCGATAATCGTCGCGAGGTATGTGATTCTTCCTATCCTCTTGAGCATGATTATTTGTAAAAATATAGTGCGGTAGACGCACGTGTTATTGAAGGAGTTTGATTTCCCTTTTTGTGCCTTGACTTGTTATGAAGTGTAAAGGGGTTGATTGTGTGGATAATTAGTAAAATCTTATCCGTTAGTAATGGGTACTCGGTTGTTAAAGAAAAAGCCCTCTTGGTCTCATAAACGCTTATAGTTGTAATTGGTTGGTTTAAAACATAAAGTGTTATAATGGCTTTATGAGAAGTTAGTTATAACGACTTTATGTAGGTAAACGAATGGTTTGTTGATTTCAAAAGATAAGAGACTTGACTTATAATTGACCTAAATGGTGTTGAAAAGTGTGAAACCTCATTCGTGAGTAATGAGTACTTGGTCTTTAAAAGAATAAAGTTTTATTTGGTTTCTTGACATTCTAAAGTAAGGAGACTTAAAGGCTTTTTGAAGGTCATGTAACTTGATTTTGGGAAAAGAGAAGTAACTTGAGTTTAATAGTATAAGTAACTTGTTTTCAAATATTGAACTCTTCTTGATGGAAAAATATAAGTGGCTTGGTTTTAAAAGGTAGGAGTACCTTGATCTTAAAGGGGTTAGTTACTTGGGTTTTAATGGTATACTTGACGTTGTGTTAAAAGTGTTTAAAGTACTTGATTTAAACATGAACGTGTTTGGTGCTACGGATATTAGTATCGAGTTGTTTTTACGTAAGAAAAGAATGAGATCTTCTTTTTGAAAGAATTAAAGTATGTAGTACTTTGGGGGTTAAAAACCCGGACTTGGACATAAAATGAAAGTACCTTGAGTTGTGTGTAACTTGCCTATGCTTGTTGAGATAGCCTTTGTTGTGCAAGTGTTTGATTTTGTGCTACCGAGTCTCTCGATGGAGGGCCGGCTATCTGTTTGATTGATGGACATACTGACACGTTGGGTGGCCGGGTATGCTTCCACCAGAGTGTTATCTTGTTATTGTTTGGACATCTTGACACGTTGGGTGGCCAGGTATGCTTCCACGATGGGTGTTATCTTGTTATTGTTTGGACATACCGACACGTTGGGTGGCCCGGGTATGCTTCACGATGAGTATTATCTTGTTATTTGTTTGGACATACCGACACGTTGGGTGGCCCGGGTATGCTTCACTATATGGGTGTCATCTTGTTATCTCCTTTGGGCATACCGACACGTTGGATGGTCCACGGGTATGGGCCCACTAGGACGGTTCCAGGGCCATGCTTATACCGAGGTGAGATGCCGGGGCATGCGGCCATTGTACGGGTTAAATTCCCGGGTTGTATTTGAGTGATGATTTTACGGGCATGAGTCCCTGACTTAGTATGGCTAGCACACATGTCTCTTGTCTTATATAGACTGCTATGATTTCATTTACAGTATTTTCAGTTTCACATACTTGGTACCTGTTGTCGACCGCCCGAGGCTGCGTTCATCTGCGCGAGTTGAGGTACATAACTTGCTGATCCGCACTCTTAGGATCGCTGTTCAGTTCTCGGAAAGCTCTATATCTCCGGAAGCTTGTCTTGTGGTACGGTTCCCTGAAGTCGTAGACTTTTGTACATTCAGGGGCATGGCGGGGCCCTGTCCCGTCGTTGTTGTTATAAAATTCTTAGAGGTCTGTAGTACTGTTGTGGGCAGGGTTTGTAAAGGATATAACTGCGCAAGTTTTTATTTATTTTCAGAAAGGTAACCGTTTTGGTTAGTCTGTTTTCTTATTTCACTGTATATCTTTTATGAGTTTTTATTTCCGCTGATTTTCTCTGATGTTGTATCACTAGGGTGCCCGGGGTAAGGCACCAGTCGCAGGCCCGAGGTCGGGTCGCGACATATATAGCCTTAACGGGAGTATAAAACGATTTAGTAAACCTGCTAGCTCCAAAAGAAGAAGAACCATAATTCATTGCATTAATAAGTAACGTAAGCGGATAGTTGAGGAGACGTGGAAGCCCTATTCCCATCACTACTGAAGTAAACATATAGTTAATTAGCCTTTATAATTGTTAGTTATAATCAACAAAATCAATATCGGTTACCAAATAGATACCAAAAGATAGATAATTGGTACTTGAACACTAATCCTTGTGGACGATATTCGGTCTTACCAAGACTATATTACTTGTCACGATAACGTGCACTTGCGTTAAAGTGTGTGCATCTTTTCGCGCATCAAGTTTTTGGCGCCGTTGCCGGGGATTAGGCATAGTTCAATATCAATTTTATCTATTTTTAATTTCTAATTTGGTTTTTAATTTTTATTTTAGTTCTACGTTTTTATTTATTTGGTAAAAATCGAGTGCCGTGATCTGTTGTCTGTTTTTGATCTGTTTCAGGAAATCAGTTTATGCGAAGGAGAAGAGGGGCAGACACTCTTGTTCCCTTCAATCCAGAGATTGAGAAAACCTGTAAACAGAATAGAAGAAACCAGCGAATTTCAGCCGTGATAGAGATGAACGGTGTTCAAAACAATAATGTGATGAGAGAAGGGTTAGGTGAAAATCAACCTAACCCAGGAATGCCTCAGAGAGTGCCAATGGACGTCGAGGAGAGAGTGCAAGTCCAGGCAGAAAGAAGCTTGGGAGACTACGTGCTACCGAGGGTGAACGGAGCACAGACATGTATTAGGCTCCCTGCAATAGGAGCAAACAACTTTGAGATCAAACCGGCAATTCTAGGCATGGTGCAGAACACAGTGCAATTTGGAGGACTGCCATCAGAGGATCCACATATGCACATAGCTAATTTCTTGGAGCTATGTGCAACTTTCAGATATAACGGCGTTACTGATGATGCCGTCAGATTGAGGCTCTTTCCCTTCTCACTCAGGGATAGAGCAAAAGTATGGTTAAATTCCCTGCCAGCTGATTCGATTTTTACATGGCAAGAGCTGACACAAAAATTTATAGCCAAATTCTTTCCCCCGTGCAAAGCAGCGAAATTGAGAGGGGAGCTGAATAACTTCTACCAAGCAGATGGAGAGTCATTGTACGAAGCGTGGGAAAAGTTCAAAGATTTGCAGAGAAAGTGCCCACACCACTGTATTGAGTTGTGGAACTTGGTCCACATCTTCTATAACAGGCTCAGCGGAACAACCAGAACCATTATAGATGCAGCAGCAGGTGGGACATTCATGAGGAAAACGGCCCACGAAGCTCACGAATTATTAGAAGATATGGCCACCAACAACCATGTCACAGAAGAGAGATCAATGAGTGGTAGGAGAACAGTGGGAGTTCACGAGATAAATGCCATTGCTGTCTTGAATGCCCAAGTGGCCCTTTTGACGAAACAATTGGCAAAGAACATACTGATGTCGATGAATGCGGTCAGATGCCAAAGAGTCGCGGAAATATGTGGTGGCCCACATACATTCGATAGGTGTCCTTCAGCTGATCCTAATAATGTGCCAATCGAGCAGGCAGAGTGTCAGGCCGTGGGTAATTATCAGAGGCCACATAACAACCCATACTCCAACACATATAATCCAGGGTGGAGGAATCACCCAAATTTCTCATGGAGAGGAGACCAGGGGCAGCAGAATCAATATAGGGGCCAGTACCAAAACCAGCAGAACCAAAATCAGCAGCCCTTTACTCAGGCCTAACCTTCTCAACAATTTAATACACCTGTCCAGCCAGAAAAGCCAGACGAGCTGAGAGCAGCTTTGTTGGCACTCACCAACGCCCAGACCCAGTTCGTGAAAGAAGCTAGATCCTCGTTCAGGAACTTGGAAACACAAGTGGGTCAGCAAGCAAACAGCATGCCACAGGGTACACTGCCAAGCAACACAGAGGTGAATCCGAGGGAGTAATGCCAGCAAGATAATGAAGTTGGCAAACATTGGAGCAACATACCACAAACAGTAGTTGAGCAAAGGGCAGAGATAGAAAAAGAGAAGGTGGTTGAATCTCGCCCAGTAGTAGAGAAAACTCCAGAGAATGAGTATACAGAGAAGATCCCATTCCCACAGAGATTGCAGCGGAAAGCAGTTGATAAACAATTCTCTAAATTTTTGGAGACATTCAGAAAGCTGCATATCAACATACCTTTTATAGAAGCGTTGGAGCAGATGCCCTCCTATTTCAAATTCATGAAGGAGATCTTGGGGAATAAGAAAAAACTGGCAGAGTACGAGATGGTAGCATTAACGGAGGAGTGCAGTGCTATCTTACAGAAGAAGTTACCCCCTAAACTAAAAGACCCAGGGAGCTTTACACTACCTTGCACAGTTGGCAGAGTGACATGCAACGGGCTCTGTGCGATTTAGGAGCAAGTATAAATCTGATGCCTTTATCGGTATTTAAACGGTTGGAGTTGGGTGAGGCCAAACCAACCACAGTGAGCTGCGGTGGCCGACAGGGCGATGGTTCATCCAAGAGGAAGATTGAGGACGTGATTGTTAAAGTAGGAAAATTCATTTTTGCGGACTTCCTCATTCTTGACATGGAAGAGGATGAGAAATCCCTATCATATTGGGAGACCATTCTGGCGGCGGGGAGAGCATTGATCGATGTAGAAAGAGGAGAGTGACATTGAGGTGGAGAAGGAAGAAATAGTGTTTAAGGTATTTAAACACATCATCGAGCCACCAACCATGAGCGGTGCTTTGGTAATCAAGACCATCAAACCCCGTGTGAGCCAATACAAGTCAAACCAAGGAGATGAGCCTACAAGCGGTATGTGACGTAGAACCTCCACAAAAGCAGGTATGTGTTCCTGAACCTTCCCTTGAAGATAATTCTAAGAAGAGAAGACGAAGAAAGAACAGAAAACGAAAAATGTGGAGAAAATGGATTGGTTGTGGGGTTAATCCACCCCACACTTATTGAGTTAAGGAACTTGCGTCAGGGTAAAAGACGTTAAAGATAAATGGCTACTGGGAGGCAACCCAAGGTATTTTGATTTATTTTACGTTAATATAGTAGTTTTTATTAAGAACGGTCTCACGGAGGTAGTGTTTATGTTGTGATTGACAGGTGTAGGCCAATAAATTGAAGGGCGAAAAACTGAAGAACAACAGGGATTTCCAGAAAAACGGGTAAGCGTATGGCTGAGCAGGGCGCGCCAAAAAGAGCAAAAAGTCTTGAAGATTAAGGCGGCGCATACCATGCAGGTGGCACGCAGAAATTCCCGGCGGTCTGAGATCAGCCGCGCCAAATGCAGGGCCGCGACACCGAAGCGGAAATCCAGAAAGTAATAAAACGCCCAAAAATCCGATTTTCCCCAAATTCAAACCAAAACCTAACCTTTCTTCTCCACAAAACCCACGAAAATTCAACCCTCACCCACAAATCTTCCATAAAATCAAACCCAACCACAACCAAAAACTCCTAAAGTCCCTAAACCCTTAACCATTTCAACCAGCAAAACCTCATCAAAGTGCCTCAAATCACCATTAGAAGCAAGAAAACCTTGAAGAACACCATCAAAAAGGTAATCTTCATCTTTTCTTGAAAAGCTCTCAGTAGTTAAAAGAGGTAGTAGTTTGGAGAAGTTGTGCATTGTTGAAGTAGTTGGGGTGATGAAAAATTGGTTGTGAAGTTTAGAGGAGGAATATACAAGGAGGGTGTGGGTATTGTGTAATCTGAGGAGTTGGAGTTTGGGGTGTTAGTGTCAGAAATGCTAATTGTTGATTGTGTTGGGGAACATTTGTGATACTAAGTTTGTAAGCTGCAAAAAGTGATTTAACCATGTCCGCTAGAAAGAGAAGAGCCTCCACATCCACCTCAGCCCCTCAATACGATGATACTAGGTTCATTAGCCACCAAGCTTATGAAAGATACAAAAAGCTTAGTACCAGACCCTTAATCCCTGAAAGGGGAATGTACTATCAGAGGGAGTCGCTTGGGGAGGAGGATGTCTATGAGCCCATTCGGACAATGATTGAGATGAGGGGGTGGAAGAGATTTGTAGACCCGGAAGAGATAGCACCAATGAACACAGTAATGGTGCGTGAATTTTATGCTAATCTTCCGGAGAAAGTGAACAATGGATGCTTTGTGAGGGGAAATTATGTGCCTGTGACGGCAGAAACGGTAAATGCGCAATTGGAAACAGATGATGTTGAAGGAGGAGATGGTGATTGGAACTATTTTAGAACATGGTCTAGAAGCACCTCCAACATCGACTGGAATGCCGTCGCAGACACAGTGAGCTACCCTGGGGCTACATTTGATATTGCAAGAAATGGGTCAAGAGGATCGGCATGTGCGGTTCAACAAAGCGACGGGTTGGATGTATTTCGTCGATGCGCGTGATTCCATCCACGCACTTTACCAGAGTGCCAGAAGACAGAATCAAACTGATATATGGAATTATGACGGGGAAGACGATTGATGTGGGAAGGGAGATAGTGCAAAGTATTGAAGAGACCAGCCGGTTGGTAACAACGGGTGGGTTGGGACATGGCTCAATCATTACAACTCTATGCGCCTTCAATGGGGTCCCAACCCTACCCAATGACACTCAAGAGAGAAACCAATCGTGTCTTATGGGATAGTGCACTCCTTCCTGCACTCCAAGCCCCCCAGCAAGAAGAAGAGCACCAAAGACCACCGGCAGCGGCAGAGGCCGCAATGAGCGAAGATGAGCACGAAATAGAGGCTCGATATGCGAGGAGCAGCACCACCAACCACAAAATCGTAACCTTCGGTGCCCATGATGGAAGCGATTACTCCGAATCAGATGAGGATGATGCAGAGTTTGGACACGGTGATACAAGGACAACAAGAAACGAGGCAGCAAATTAACGAGATGAGTTCCTTGTTCAACCAGTGGTCAATGCACTATCCAATGCCACCGCCACCACCACCATTTTAACCAAAGTCTGTAAGTGTCTTGTTTTCTTTTATTGTCTTTGGGTCTTACACACATTGGGGACAATGTGTGATTTAAGTTTGGGGGGGGTGTTTTATTTGTGTCTTATTGTTATAAGTTTTGAGTTTTATTTGTGTCTTATTGTTATAAGTATGTTTAAGTCTTTTTGTTGTTTTTGTGTATTTTTGAGTCATAATTTTTTTCCTTTTGAGTCATAATTGTCTGTCAAAAGATCATGTATGCTGTAGTTACTAGAAACACCTAGTGAAATAAATGTGGAATAATGTAACGGAATTAAAAGCAACTATCTAAACACTTAGGTTGGATATGCCAAAAACTCACAAAATCTGTCTATTTGGAGTTCTTGCTTGAATTGTGCATGCTAAATGATTTAAACCTATGTGTTATGATTGCTTGCTATTTGAGGGGAAATAGTTAGGATATGCATGTTTAGGGAGATGACTCAGGCGTTTCTTTGTTAGTCAATTCTTACCACTCTTTTCTATCCCTGACTTTAAAAATATCCCTAGTCAGCCCCATTGAGCCTTAAAAATTGAAATTTTTCTTTGACACCCTATATTCCCATACTTGTGCCATAAACAAACATGTGAAATAGTTGGAATAAAGTGTGTTAAAAAAGAGACAAAAAGAGCAAGAAAAATTGATGCACCCCACTTAAAAAGTAATGAGAAATAGGCAAAAGCCTAAGTTTGGGGGTGCTTGCTATTATGATACACTTCACGCTCTCAAAACAAAAGAGGGGAAAGATAGATTTGAAGTGAAAGAAAAGAATCAAAAGAAAAGGGAAAAATTGAAAAGCTAAAAGAGCTTATGGTACACAAAAATGAGCCTAAATGCCTATTTTTACCTACCCGTGCCTAAGCCTACATTACAACCCTTAAAAGTCCTGAAGATCTCTTAGATGCATAGCCATGATTAGTGGAGAATAACAAGTAAACATGTCATAGGAATTTTGAAATGAACATGCATGATTCAGTATTTGACTTCCATTAAGCATGATAAAAATGAGTTTGCGAAATATCTAGCTTAATGTATTTGGAATGCTGAAATTTCAGGCTATATGTTCTTGCATATTATTCTGCTAACCTTCATGTTTTTCTAAGTAATACCAATGCAGCAAAGTGATCAATGTCAGTGAGTCTTATATTTTCGTTTCCTTGAGTCTTTATTTCTTTCTTTTTATCTTTGTTCGAGGGCGAGCAAAGGTTAAGTTTGGGGGTATTTGATCGGTATATTTTATATACACTTTTTGAGTCGTTTTTAGTTAGTCTTTTGTCCCTTTTTGTACAAATAAGTGTCGTATTAGGATAGATTTTCTTTCTTTTGAGTCAAGTTGGTTAAAATGGCTCAATGGCGGAAAAGGAGCTAAAAGAGGGCAAAAGTGGAGGTTCCAGAGCTGAAAAGACGGCGAACGAGGCGAAACGACTCTGGACCAGCGCGCCATCGCAGACGAGTCCGTGGCGCGCCCGATATCCGTGGCGCCGAAGTTGCAGTACGCGGCGCCCTGCAGCCAGAGAGGCGGGCGCGCCAAATCATCCGAAGTATCGCAGAACTTCCGGCGCCGACGCGGGAAAATCAGGTTTCTTGGCGATTTTACGGGCCAGCTGAAGCGGAAAAGTTAGAGGCGGTTTTGAGCCTATAAAAGGAGAACCCTAGGCAGTTTTTAAGGGTTCCCTTTCTTGCACAACACAAGACTTCTTGGATTGAAGATTTGAGACCATAATTTAGTAACTTTCTTTTCTTTTCTTTTCTTTTCTTTTCTTTATTTCAGTTTTTATGATGAACATTGAATTAGTTCTTGTCATGTCAATGACTAGGAACTAATTCTATTATAGGGTTTTCCATGTTAAATCACTAGAAACTTATGTTATGAATTAATGCATGGTTATGGTTATTCTTCTTCTTGTTGAGATTTATCCAATAATTGCTTTTAATGCTTGGTAATTAATTGATCACTAATTATCATTACTTATATGATTTCTAATCAAACTTCGAAAGGAGGAGGTTGTGAATATGCTGTAAGTTGGGTAGACATATTTTGGATTGGGGATGAAAATACCTCAATTACTTGTGTAGCGTTAACGAGAGGTTTAAACACCTAATTTTACGCATGGCGCGTGACGGTTAATTAGGTTTTTGGTCTTAATCCTCCTATAGAGTCATCCTTATCACCGAAAGGTAGAAAGGAGCAATACTGGGGTTGAGTGTTTATATAGCCTTAACGGGAGTATAAAACGATTTAGTAAACCTGCTAGCTCCAAAAGAAGAAGAACCATAATTCATTGCATTAATAAGTAACGTAAGCGGATAGTTGAGGAGACGTGGAAGCCCTATTCCCATCACTACTGAAGTAAACATATAGTTAATTAGCCTTTATAATTGTTAGTTATAATCAACAAAATCAATATCGGTTACCAAATAGATACCAAAAGATAGATAATTGATACTTGAACACTAATCCTTGTGGACGATATTCGGTCTTACCAAGACTATATTACTTGTCACGATAACGTGCACTTGCGTTAAAGTGTGTGCATCTTTTCGCGCATCACTTGGTTATGAGACTTCACAGAAAGGATATAAGCTACGTGACATGGATAATGGGATAATTTTTATGAGCAGAAATGTGATATTCATGGAGTCAGTTTTTCCTTTCCAAAATGACACTGAAGATATGTCTGGTTTCATGAGATCACATGATCATTTTTGCTATGATGATCTAGTATATCAGCATAATATAGCAGCGACTGACACATCAATGGAGAATACATGTGGAGGTCCAGATGTTGATGAAGACCCTGCTGCAGTCAACAGTCTAGCACAACAACTTGTGGAGTTGCCACATGCAGAAGTTTCATCTGATATCATGAGATCTACCAGAGCCAGTAGACCACCCATATGGCACAAGGACTATGTTACCAAACATGATAACACTAAGTGGCTATATTCTATATTTGCTAGAGTTGATTATACAAGCCTCTCGTCTGTGTATCAGAAGTTTGTGGTAAAAGTATCAGCTGATACTGAACCTTGTAGCTACTCAGATGTCGTGACAGACAAGAAATGAATAGAAGCAATGCAGAATGAGATTCAAGCACTGGAAGATAACAAAACATGAGAACTAGTTGACCTCCCAAAAGGAAAGAAGGTCATTGGATGTAGATGAGTGTATAAAATAAAATACAAAGCATCAGGGGAAGTGAAAAGATTCAAGGCCAGGCTGGTTGCCAAATGGTACGATCAGAAAGAGGGTCTGGACTATCAAGAAACATTCTCACCTGTGGTCAAGATGACTACTGTGATAGCTGATCGCGATTTATCCACACGCTTAACGCAAGTGCACGTATCGTACAAGCAATATAGTCTGGGTAAGACCGAATATCATCCTCAGAGATTAATGTTCAATTACCAAACATCTATCTATGGTATCTATTTGGTTACCGATATTGTTGTTGTGGTTTTTATCTAAGAACTACTGAATAATTATAAAAACTAACTAGATTACTTTACTTAAATCAGATATGGTGGAAATAGGGCTTCCAATCTCCTCAATTATCCGCTCGCTTTATTCATTAATGCAACAATCAATGTTCTTCTTCTATGTTGAGATAGAAGGTTAACTAGATTGTTTTATATTCTGGTTAGGATATAAAAACACTCAACCCCGATGCAGAACCCTCCTATCTTTCGATGATAGGATTTACCACAAAGGAGGATTAAGAACAATAACCTATTAAACTACACAAGTATCGGAGTATTTTCGTCCACGATTTTAACCTATGTTTATTCAACTACAGCATATTCATAATATCTCCTTTCGGATTTCGATTCGAAATCATAAATGTGATGATAACTAGTGATCAATTAATTACCAAGCAATCAAAATAATTATTGAATAAATCTCAACTATATAAAGAAGAAACCAAAAACATGCATCAAATCATAAAACGAGGTTCAAGTGATTCGAATGGAAAACCCTAAATAAAGTTTAGTTCCTAGCCATAGACATGTCAAGAACTAAAAGATTATCCAACATAAACTGAAAATAAATAAAGTAAAGAAAAAGAATTACTCAAGAACAAGTCTCTAATCTTGAAGCCTCCAAGACTTTAAGTGTTGTGATGAGTTAGGGATTGTGGAACCCTTCAAAAATCTGCCCTAAGGCCCTTTTATAGCCTCCAAAAACGTTTCCAACTTTTCCCTCTTGCCCTTGGCCCTTTCCTTATCGGATTTGACATAAAACCCACGTCGGCGCCACGACCCTGCAGTCTGGCGCCGTGGCACTTAAACTCCTACAACTACTGATCGTCCTGGGCGCCGTAGCCCTGCTGTTCCTGATAGAGTGGCGCCATGGTGCCGCCCTGTACTTTGTCCGGGGTGTCAACTTTTCGTCTCTTTTGGCTCTAGAACCTCTGTTTCTGTCCTCTTTTTGCTTTTTTTCGCCAATGTGCCATTTTAAACCAATGTGACTCAAAAGAAAGAAAAATTATCCTAACACGACACATATTTGTACAAAAATGGGCAAAAGACTAACTAAAAATGACTCAAAAGGTGTATATAAAATACACCGATCAAGAGCAGTAATATCTGTTGCAGCTGCTCATCATTGGAGTATTCACCAGATGGATGTGTATAATGCCTTTTTGCATGAAGATCTCTATGAAGAAGTGTATATGACACTTCCAGAAGGCTTCAACACTGCTGAGAAGCAGAAAATGTGTGCAGACTGGTGAAATCATTGTATGGTCTGAAGCAAGCATCTAGACAACGGAACATCAAGTTAACATCAACACTAAATCTCTTCTGGTTTTACTCAAAGCCAGAGAGATTACTCTTTATTTACCAAGCAGGAGGAGAAGGATAAGATAGTTGTTGTTCTTGTTTATGTTGATGACTTGCTCATCACTGGGAATGACATGACCCTTATACAACATACCAAGGACACACTTCAGTCATCTTTTAAGATCAAAGATTTGGAAGAACTTAAATACTTTCTTGGTATAGAGTTTGCAAGAAGCTTTCCGGACATGCACCAAAGGAAGTATGCTTTGGAATTAATATCATATATGAGATTAACAGGTGCCAAGAGTGCTTCCTCACCCATGGAGATGAATAAAAAACTTACAACAATACAGTATGATCATTCCATTGCTTCATAGACCATTTTGGATACTGCAGGTACTGCAACATCTACTCAGTTACCTGATGAGTTATTGACAGACCCCAGTATCTATAGGAGGCTGATTGCCATACTATTATATCTTATAAATACAAGATCTGATGTATCATTTGTTGTACAATGTCTGAGCCAGTTCATGCAAGCTCCTAAAACCTCATACATGGAGGCTGGTCTGCGACTAGTTCGATATATAAAACATGCACCAGGATCTGGGATTCTTATGTATGCTTGCAGTACTGTTCAACTTTAAGTATTTTGTGATGCTGATTGGGGATCTTGCGTGAATAGCAGGAGGTCTATCACTGGTTATCTTGTGAAGCATGGGCAGTCACCTGTGTCTTGAAAGTCCAAGAAACAAGTGAATGTGTCCAGAAGTTCAGTAGAGGTTGAATATAGAGCCATGACTGCTTCGGTTGCAGAGGTAGTCTGGATTACATGATTATACAAAGAGCTTGGAATTGATGTTCAGTTGCTTGTATCTATTTTTACTGATAGCAAGTCAGCACTCCAGATTGCGGCTAACCTGTCTTTCATGAAAGAACCAAACACATAGACATTGATTGTCATTTCATACGAGAGAAGATTCAAGAAGGCCTCATTTCTACTACTTATTTGTCTTCTGCAGAGCAACCTATTGATTTGCTCACCAAAGCTCTTGACATTGCTCATCATGATCGATTGGTGTCCAAGCTAGGCATGAAGAACATCTTCATATCTCCTAGCTTGACGGGGGATGTAGAAATAATAGTCAAGTGTACAAAGGTTCCATGAGGTGAAGTGTAGGCTATCATTATTAAATGATAGTTAGTTAAGTTGTTAGCCAAGTTAGTTAGATGATCATTAGATATTTTGAAGGAGTTAATTAGATATTTTGTGATAGGAGTTCATTAGATATTTTGTGATATTGTGGTGGTGTGTATATAAACACATTCACTTGACCATTGTAATTCAACACTCATAATATACATTCAGTCGCTCATCTCAGAGCACACAACATTTCCCTTCCTCTCTCTTCTATTATTTTTTGCTCTTCTTCACTAATTGCTGGTTTTCCTCGATCAATTGGTCTTGCACTAACTACTGATCTTGTGGAGTTCAACAAATACAACAAAAATTATTATCTAAAAAAACAAAATAGAAGAATGAAACAAGAAAAGCTTAAGGGGTCACCTGTTATGGAGAGCAAAGCTCATAACCCGACAAAGTGATTGGAATACGAAGTGTTTATTGCGTCTTGGTATTATTGCGTCTAGGTATCATTGTACTATGTTACATAGTCTAAGGGATCGTATTCCATTAGGATTTTAAAAGACTATTTAGGAATGTAACTTAACAGATTTTAAAAGACAATAAAAAAAATTATGTTTGGATTTTAAAAGATTTATCATAAGATTTATAAAGATTTGAAAGGACCACGTGGATTTTTCATGTCAATTTTTCTAACAGGTTTTTCACCGAACAACTTGCATGCATAGATTTCTGAGACCTCTTCTAACATTCCATCGTCCATATAATTTCAAACATTCCGAGTGTTTAGGTTCCATAACGGATGCAAATGCATTAATTGACTCCAAAGATAACCTTCTACTCACCTGTAAATTAACCATTTTAGAGAATATCATGATTTAGATTTAAGTTCTGGATTAAGGAACGTCTGATAACATATTTGAGCTTCTCAGACAGTATACTCGAACAACTAGACAGTGAAGCTGTTTTTGTTCATGAACCCACAAAGCATGGAAAATGTAGCAGTAATACCTTGTTCACGAAAAAGAGTTGGTTATCTTCACAAAGAGATGTTCATCTTTTCTAGCAGACAAAAAATAATATGTGAAAAGTCTGATGGGTTAGTGTGAGATTGTTTATAGGGTTTGATATTTATACCTCCCACTAAAAAGTCACACAAAATCGTAATTAAAAAATCTTTCGAAATTAGCAAGTTTTTGAATACCAAAAGACTTTTTATTACTTGTTTAAAATTCTGATTGAATACCACTTGATTTGGACAATTTCTTTAAAAATCTTAATAATCTTAATTAAATACCATAAGACTTGTTTAGATTATTTAAAAGTTTTAATTGAATACCACAAAATTTATTTATTCCAAAATAGTCTTTTAAAATCCTAATTGAATACACCCAGTATCTGATTTATACAAGCTAAAGTTCTAATTATTAAAGGTATCTATTTATACGAGGATAAATTTTTAATTATTTACAGAGTTCCAGCTATTCAGAATTTTATACCGTTTAAATAAGGAAATATTTAATAAATATATTTTTTTTTAAAATTTCTATCCTAATAATTAAATAATAATTTAAGGCAAATAGTAAATGTTAATTTTATCTACGGTTGAGTCTTTTAGTGAAGAACAAAAAGTTCAATCAATATATCTAAAGCCCTTTGTATTTTTAATATAATATAGATTAAAGTTCCACATGTGTCATCTCATAATAATATTACATGGAGAAAATTGATATTAAGGGTGGGGTCTAATAGGTAATTGGAGAAATATTTTTAATCCAAAAATTAACGTTAAGGGTCATTGATGTTGAAAGGAGGACAAATTTAAGTTATTTTTAATATATTGAGACCCGGCCCAGGAAGAGAAGAAGACCCCAAAGGCCTAAACCCTTGTCATTCACGGTCTTCCTTTTCTCCAATATATTTGGTATATACACTCTCTCTCTCTCTCTATATATATATATGCGCTTTCTCCCTCGATTCAATTATCGTTGTTTGTCTTTCAAGGGTTTTCTCTTTTGCAGTTTTAAAGACCAAAGATGTCTCTGAGACCAAGTGCTAGGACGGAGGTTCGTAGGAACCGTTACAAGGTTGCCGTCGATGCCGAGGAAGGCCGCCGCCGCCGAGAGGACAACATGGTTGAGATCCGAAAGAGTAAGAGAGAAGAAAGCTTGCTTAAGAAGCGTCGTGAAGGCCTTCAAACCCAACAACAGTTTCCTACTAATCTTCAGACTTCAACCGTTGAGAAAAAGGTTACTTTTTTAATTATTGTTTTTTTTTCAATTTGGGTTTTGTTATATCAGTAGATTGTGCATACCCTTTTAGTATTTTAGCTAATTATAGTCGTTTGTGGTCTTTGATTAGCCATATGTTAGTCTTTGTTTAATCAGTCGATCAAATCTCAAACAGTATTAGTTTTGTTATAACTGTCTCACTACTTATCAGGAGTAAAGCTTGTCTGATTATGTTTTAAAGCTCGTTTATAGATGAAATTTTGATCAGATATAAAGCTCCTTTGCTTACCCGCAAGGGTGGCTCAGTTGGTTGAGCATGTGGCTTCCAGAATGGAGGTCTCATGTTCGAAACTCCATGCCTACGACAGCAGTGGATTTTCCTTCTGGGTCAAGTTCGTCGCACGGGCTTGCCTAGTGCGGGTTATCTCCTGTGTGATTTGGGGCTATTACACAGGAGCCCAGTTTACCCGGTGCACACCCGAAGGAAAAAATAAAGCTGATGCTGATCTTTTTAAGTGATTTTGATAAGAAATCCATCAGTTATCTCTCATAGTTGGGACTTGATGTGGTTTTGGGTCGTTCCCTGTTCTGTGCTGATTTGATTGTGAATGTGTTTTACAGTTGGAAAGTCTTCCATCGATGGTTGCTGGTGTTTGGTCAAATGATAACAATTTGCAGCTGGAGGCGACCACACAATTCCGTAAATTGCTCTCGATCGGTATGACTAAGCCTGATCCAGCTTCTTTTCTGTTGGTTTTATTCAATTTGCTTATCACTTACGTGCAAATTTTGATTAACAGAAAGGAGTCCTCCTATAGAGGAAGTTATACAATCTGGTGTTGTTCCTCGATTTGTGGAGTTTCTAATGAGGGAAGATTATCCGCAGCTCCAGGTAGAGAGTGATGCGTCAATTACTCTTTTCTTCCTTTAGTGTTTCATGGTTGTAGGCTTGTAGCCTCATTCATGCTTGCTTTATATTTGTTAGAGATGAACTAACTATCAATCAAGAACAACAAACCAACAATTATGTCAAATTTACGATTGATAAAGCAAAATCCATTCTGCAATTGTTCACTTACCATTCCCTGTCTTAATAACAAGTTGATTTTCATGGTTTCTGCTGTCATAGTTTGAAGCTGCTTGGGCTCTCACAAACATTGCGTCTGGTACCTCGGAGAATACCAGAGTGGTGATTGACCATGCGGCTGTGCCAATTTTTGTAAAGCTTCTGGGTTCTCCAAGTGATGATGTTCGTGAGCAGGTATGATTAAAAATTGGCAGACCCTATGCTGTATAGACTGAAGTTATGTTGATTTGCAGGCTGATTGTATTTTCTTTCCAACTATAGGCTGTGTGGGCACTGGGAAATGTTGCCGGCGACTCTCCGAGGTGCCGTGATCTTGTTCTTAGTAATGGGGCTTTGATTCCTTTGCTGTCTCAGTTGAATGAGCATGCCAAGCTTTCAATGCTGAGAAATGCCACCTGGACTTTATCAAACTTTTGTAGAGGCAAACCACAACCTCCATTTGAGCAGGTTGGTCATTGGCTGTTGAAAAGTTTAATGCATGCAATTATTTATTTCAAAATATCGTGTCTTTCTGAAGCATTCAGAGTAATATGGTAAACCGAAAGAACTTATTGGACGCTTTGCACAACTGATGTCAATTCATTTGTCAGGTGAGGCCAGCACTCTCAGCTCTTCAGAGGCTTGTTCATTCAAATGATGAAGAGGTGCTAACAGATGCATGTTGGGCACTCTCTTACCTTTCTGATGGTACAAATGACAAAATTCAAGCCGTCATTGAAGCGGGTGTTTGTCCACGGCTGGTTGAGCTCCTCATGTGAGTGAGATGTTCTAGTTTTTTGCTCATTTGACCTACTTTTTTTTAAATGTCTAACTTACCATTGATCTGATGTATACGTCAATTGATCCGCAGGCATCCGTCTCCTTCAGTACTCATCCCTGCCCTCCGTACGGTAGGAAATATTGTTACAGGAGATGACCTTCAGACTCAGGTATGTATGGCTTAATGATATCTTATAAGCTTTAAAGGTGAATCCAAACACTTCGATGGATTGACCAATCTCGTGCTTGCAATGAGACTACCACATTTATAGTTAAGTATCTTTGTATAGATTACCAGAAACAAAATGCTAGTGTGTGATGACACCTAACTTGACATGGTGGATGTGATAGATGCAGAAAAATAGAGACTTATAAGCTGTATGCATGTGATATCTTGACCTAATTGTGGGGAAGTTGCGATTTCCATGTTATCCAATAATAAGCATTTGAATTCAAACGCTTTCCAAATATATGCCTGATATAAAGTTGAAAATTTGAAAGAATTTTCAACTTTGTACTTGGTGCAACAATGGAATGTCACTGATATATCCCAATGGTATTGCAGCCCGGCGACCATCGTTCTTCTGATCAGTCACAAAGGGAAAGTCAGATAACTTTTAATAATTCAAATTAAATTCTCTAGGAAATTTTATTTGTTGACTGTTGATTCCTTCTCTCTAAACTAAGAGTAAACTGATCAGATGAGGCTCTTTAATTTTTCGCGCAGAAGATACTAATGTTCCAAATAATTTATTGACACGAAGGACAAAGAACCTGAAAATAATTCTTGGCACTTGGAACATTTTGACTGTTGTTTGTCCCACAAGTGGAACTACTACAAGAATATTGAAGAGGATCGAACATTGTAGATTGATTTGGGATTGTATTGGATTTTACCATCTTGTATCGAAGTGCCTTTTTTTAGTAGTTCCTTTGAAAATAATAATCATGGGACTTTCTCAGAACAAAAAATAGTAATTACGGGATTTTTTGCTGGCACTTGGTTGGGTGTTTGTTACATTATCTTTAAGGCGCAATGTAGTGTTCCTTTTTTTATTTTGCTTGAATTAAGCACTTGGTTGGGCAGGTTTTTTGGTACATTTTTAGATTTTTAATGTTTCACTAACTTGACCCCTTTAAATCTTGATGACAGCAGAGAACATCATCTTTTTATTTAAGTTGGCAATAAGAACTTTCAAGTTGTCTAGATTTAGTCTGTAATGCATCTTCAAATGCTCAACAAGTGTTTCCCAAGCTATGTGGTTTTTGATAGGCGCTTCTAGGAGAATTTATTTTGCAAAATATGAGCTTGAAGTTATGTGATGATGTTTGAAATGAGAATTCAGTTGGTTTGTGGAGAGTTTTGTTTAGCAAGTTTACTTTTTGTTGCAAAAGTCTTGTTGATGGGTTCTGCCCTGTGATGTTGTACACATGTAGTTCTTGCATATCCCATGTTGAAAAGGGAAAGAGTGTTTAAATCACCCTTGTAAATTGCCAGTGTCTTGGGATTGGTTTGCTGGAGATCATGAATTATTTGTCTTTCTTTACTGTCCTGTTCAGCTTTTATAATATCATCCTTCTGTCAATGTGTGGATGAGTGCATCGTGCAAAGACTACACTGGGAAATGGGTTTTTTGTTTGTTCTTTAAATCTTCTGCTACAATATAACTGAGCTAGTCATGCATGTTTTACTAATATCAACTATTTTCACAACCCAGTGCATTATTGAACATGGTGCCCTTCCTTGCCTGCTGAGCTTGTTAACACACAATCACAAAAAGAGCATCAAGAAAGAGGCCTGCTGGACTATATCAAATATTACTGCTGGGAACAAGGAACAAATACAGGTATATCCTCAAGATTTAAACGACAGCTAATAGTTTATAGTCAGCTCCTGGATACATTGTTTGCATGTCTTCTAAGTTCAAACATGTTCTATAATTCTATGGGTGGTTAAATTGGTGAATATGGGAGTATAGTAGTTGGAAATAGAATTGGAAATTTTGAGTTGTGGAGATGTTTTGTTGTAGCGCCACCATCTCTCACTCCACGCCAGTTTTCTTTTCTTTTTGTTGACTTTTCCTTTGAAGAAACCACACTGCATTTTCCATTTATCTAATAGTTTTAAATTTTTGAGCAGGCTGTAATTGAGGCTGGATTACTTGGTCCACTGGTCAATTTGCTTCAAACTGCAGAATTTGATATAAAAAAGGAGGCTGCCTGGGCTATTTCAAATGCTACTTCTGGCGGGACTCATGAGCAGATCAAGTATGTTACTTCCTTTTAGGGTAATCATCTCTGTTATTGCTAATATTTTTACTCATTTCAGTGTTCTCTTGTACTCTTGGCTATAGGTTCTTGGTGAGTCAAAACTGCATAAAGCCTCTGTGTGACTTGCTTGTGTGCCCTGACCCAAGGATTGTCACCGTCTGTCTAGAAGGATTAGAGAACATATTGAAGGTTGGGGAAGCAGAAAAAGCCAACACTGGAGGCATTAATTACTATGCTCAGCTGACTGATGATGCTGAAGGGTTGGAAAAGATTGAAAACCTTCAGAGTCATGATAACAATGAAATATATGAGAAGTCTGTTAAAATACTGGAAACATACTGGTTGGAGGAGGAGGATGAAACATTGCCGGCAGGTGATGGAACACAAAACGAATTCAATTTTGGCGGAAATGATATTCAACTTCCATCTGGCGGATTTAAATTTGGTTGACAGCTATTACATCCATCCACTAAATTTCTCCCTTAACAGGTGGATAACACATTTGATAAGATTCCTTAAATCTGCATGCGATTTTTGGATTGAAAAAAGGCATTTTTGTTAATTCTATTCTCACCTGAAGTGTTAACATGTGCAGGTGTGTGGTGGATGAGAAGTGCAGTTTGAAAGATGACATGTTGGTGCTAGGGTCATGTCAAGTCGAGTCAGATCACCTCCGAGTCTGGTCTGTCCGGGTCAAGAGTCAGTCGTGGTTGAGGAGGTGCCGAAAAGGGGTCATTCCATATGACAGTCTAAATAAGACTGCGTGGAGAGTCTAAGAGGTAAGAGCAGGTGGCATCTTGGGAATTTGATACACAATTCCCCTGATGCTTGTATTGTTTGGTGAAAAGTATGAGAGTTATTATTGTCAGTGAGAGTCGGTCTATATTATTTTGAGTTGCTGAGTGAATGTGTATACATACTTTGAGTCATTTCTTATAAAATATTGCAATAGAACACATTTGAGCAATTTTGATTATTCTTTTTGTCTTTAATTTTTTGGTGGCTCAAGTTCAAGTTACAGTAGCAATCGGCAACATATAAATATCAAGATGAATTGTTCCCTTGTGGAGTTCTTGTATTGCATATATGATCATTAAAGGAATTAGCAGCGTTAAATAATACATACATTTTGTTTTTTGATCATGGTATTAAGCATGCAAGTTTATTGTCTTGTTGCATTATGCTTTACAAAAGACCAAGGGTGTTTGATTTCTGCTGCTATGTATCTTTTAGTGTACTCTGTTTAGCTTATTTATATTGACTCGCTTTTGATATTAATATTTTCATACTGCTTTAAATTTTTTCTGATTGAGTGATCGTTTTTCTTGCTTTGCTCTTGCTTTTGCTTTGTTGGTGCTTATGGTCTGTCTTGAGTCGAAGGTCTTTCGAAAACAGTCGTCTACCTACCAAGGTAGAGGTAAGATCTGCGTACATTCTATCCACTTCAGACCTCACATTGTGAAATTTCACTGAGTATGTTATTACTGTTGTATTGGGATGACATACTTTCAAAATTAACCGGAAAAACGAAACTGAATAATGCGGGACGTGCATACACTAATTAGGGTTGTGATTGCGTATAGGATGTTAGTGGTAGAAGAGCAAAATTTCCTCGAGTAATTAGTGCAGGTATAGATGTTATACAGAGTCAACACGTACTGAAATTCTAATACTATTTTATGCAGTTGTGAAATTATTGGGCTAAGCTATTGGTTTAGACATCTTGTCAAGATCATGCATGTTAAGAGCCATATCGAAAATGAAATGAGAATTTGGAATGAGTCTTGATTCTGATATCATGTAAAGAATGGATTTTGGGTCTAATTCAACCCCAAAAGCTAGCTTGTAGGGTGATGATATATAAAGAGTCCAGACCTCGTTAACTGGAACCTGAACAATATAATTTGGGGTCCAACATCGGTGAACAAAGAATTGAAATGAGTCTGACTCTGATACCATGTAAAGAATGAATCTTAGGCCTAACTCTACAGGATTGTCCAAGAGTCCAAATTCTCATTCCATTTCCGATGTGAAATTCTTAACAATGCACATTGTTTTGCTTGATATTTTTGCTCTTGCCAACGTATATGGCATACTTCAGCCAATCCATGGTTTAGTTACTTAACCCACATTTTATTCCATATAGATTGGGTTGGAACATGAAATAATTCTAATCTATGGGACTAATAATCTCACCCATCCTACCAAACGACTAGAACAGGCCCGAGTCTCGCATGGGGCTGCTCCTAATTGGTTCCTTTTAATCTACTCTCATTGTCGCCCAAATTACAGTATCCTGCCTTCAAATTGATGACTTCTTAATGTCAAATTTATTACGAACATACTTTCAATAAATTGCTACTCACATTTGGAGAGGACTCCATTGGCTAGAATCCGTAAAACCTCGATAAAATATTGAATAGTAGCGCCAAAATGGATCGATCACTGTGCATGATTAGGCACTTTTGAATTTTGTACATGAGCTCTCTCTGAATTTCGGGCACATCCAAAATTTAAATACTTGGATTGAAAGTATGAATTCTAAAATATATATATCCAATTCGCACAAATGCCCCTCTTTCGGGGTGGTCTTTAATTTTTGCCCCTCAAATTGTTTTTTTTTTTAATTTTTGCTCTTCGCTTAAAAATTCCTAGGTTATGAGTTCGAACCCCAACTTAGTCAAAAATTTGCAAGATAGAGTTTGGATTTCGCAAAGCATAAACTCTGAGGGTTTGCAGGTAAATTATGTCTTGCAAAATTCAAACTTTGCCTTGTAATTTTCTTTTTAAATTTTTAACTGATTTGAACCAAGACCTCGAAATATTTTCAGCCATTTTTTAAAGCAAAAGACAAATTAAAAAACAACAATTTGGAACCGGAAGCCGTGGATTCGGCCCACATTGGAGCCACTTGTTATTGCAACATGAAGTGTGTAACAGCTATGATGTGTATGTATATCTATTATATACCACCGTATGAGGATGCATACCTGAGCTAGATTCGCCCACAGTATTCTTCGTCAGCTCTATCCATATCTGATAAAATGATGGATGACAATGGGATGAGTTTCTCATATTATAACATGGGCTTATAATATACAATAAAATATTCAGTAAAATTCCACAATATGAACTCTATTTATTAGTAATATAGGCTTATAATATATTACTAACAAATAGAGACTGATAAGCTTAAGGCTCAATTTGGTACAACTTATTGAAAATAACTTATAGGAGTAGAACTTTTTCAAGTAGAGCTTTTATCAAAAAATTATTAGGTGTTTGGTTGTTAATAAAAAAATATTTTTGTATAAAAAATAAAAAAATTAAAGCCAAAAGAAGCTCTACTCCAAAAAACCTAAATTTTGGGCTTATGGAATAAATACTTATGAGAACATAAGCTCTACTCATTTTTTTAAAATAAGCTCAATCAAACACCTCTCAAAATTTCAATAATAAATACGATAAGCACTTATGAACTTTTCAAAAGCTCAATCAAACGGACACTTAAAAATTAGAGATCAACTGACAGCTTAGTTACGTAAGCACTTAATTTGGGCATATCTTAACTATGATAAGTTAACAGGCCGGGTTCCGTGCTAGTACAAGAATAAAATAAGGAATGAGCAGCGCTTACTTCATTACGGGTTATAACTCATCTCTCGTGATTTGATCACGAGTCATGACATGATAGGAACAAGCCATTACTAAAATCTTTTTTTTATCACTGAATTTTTCAATGAAAAATATTTAGTAATTATTTTTCACAGGATGAAAAAAAATTAAATAATAATATTTTTACACTGAACAATTAAGATTTTTTCCAGCATTTCAATAGGAATCTATTTCTCACTCTGCATTTTACCAGTGAGTCGGTTCAATGGGAACGAGGTAAAAAATTTATATTTTATAGCACAAAATTTTCATCAAATATTGACGAAAAAAAGGAAAAGCCCCTATTTCCAGTAGTGAGCTTAAACATGCAAGTGTTGATTAACAAGTTATAGTGTATATTAATCTGTTACTATTTGTTCCGGAATATCATTCGATGACATTATATAGAGTTATCATGAATTACTAATCTCATTGTGTAATTAATAAAAGTTAAAACTCTTGAAATATTTTATTTTCAAGCCGAGATCTTCCTATTGTTTTTCTTGAGTGAGGAGAGGGGGTAAAATTTTTAAGCCGAAATCTTCCAATTTTACTTTCAAAACACCACCAAAAACTTTACATAATATATAGTTTCTCCAACAAAACTCATAAATTTGGTATTTTAAAAATCTTTTCTTTCTTCTTTATTAGATTTTCACATAATCTATTCAAAGAAATCATTCATACTCTCATAACTCAAGTTGGATAAATTTCAAACAGTTGAAGGAAAGATCATTTGGCAATTAAGTAATGACATTGAAGAACTAAGTTACGGACCACCTAAAGACGCGAAGTTGTAGTGGAGGACTTTGTTTTGGACTGAGAATACTTGTGATTGTTTGAGCTTAATAGTTGCTTGAAATCATTGAATAAATCTGAAACTTGTGATTAACTATTGTTTTGGTAATTAAAGCATGAAGAACCAGAGTCAGCTGTTATTTTTCAAGCTTCAAAGTTGAAATTCGGGTTTGCGAAATTGGACTCATTTTCGATTGGACGGTGTTGCAAAAGATGGGAATATCTTGAGGAGCTTATATCTCAAGTTTGGGACGATTTGCATTGTATATCATATGTATGTCATGTATATAAGTTGATGTACATGACACACATGATAAATAAGATATACACATGGCATAAAGTAATATATATGGTTTTTTTTTTGGTAACTAACTTTCATTTCATTACCAAAGTGAGACATTACAAAACAAAGACAAATAGAGTACTTGTTGGATATACTATCCCCACAAGACCTCCAGCCAAGTATCACACAAACAAAACTTTACATCAGGAGGCTTTGGACTCGGGGATAGGAATGGAGGAGGCGTCTCACTTTTAGAGTTCGCTAGAGCTTGTGGGATGATGATAGCCAATTCGAGGTTCCTGAAGGAGGAACACTAGGTGACTTTCCGTAGTTCGGTTGCTAAGACTCAGATAGACTTTCTGCTCCTTAGAAAAGTTGAGAAAGGTCTTTGTAAAGACTGCAAAGTTATTCCGAAAGAGGATCTTACTACTCGACATAAGCTTTTGGTGATGGATTTGGAGATCAAGTTGGAGAAGAACAGAGGGTTGTGGATGACAGGTTAAGAATCAAATGGGGGAGTTTGACCATGTCTAGTGCAAATGAGTTGGGGGGAGAGGTTGATGGCCAATGAGGCTTGGGGGAGTAGTGGGGATGCGACCAGTATGTGGGACAAGATGGTCAGTTGCATTCGGGAGGTAGATAGAGAAGTGCTAGGGGCCTCGCGGGGTAACCGTGGTGGGCATCGTGGGGACTGGTGGTGGAATGATAAAGTTCAAGAGAAGGTGGAAGTGAAGAAAGTGACGTATGTGAAATTTCTAGAAAGCAAGGATGAGGTGGAGAAATAGACGAATAGGGAACTGTATAAGATGGCAAGGAAGGAGGCAAAACTAGCGGTTACGGCAACAAAAAGTGATAACATTTGAACGCATATATGTGGAATTAGAGGAGAAAGACGGGCATAAGAAGTTGTACAGACTAGCCAAGGAAAGGGAGATGAGGACCCATGACTTGGATTATGTGAGGTGCATCAAGGACGAAAATGATAAAGCACTGGTAGAGGAAGCGCATATTATGTGGATATGACAGTCTTACTTTCATAAACTCTTGAACGAAAAAGGAGATGAATATATTGTGCTGAGAGATCTGGAGTATTCTGGTAGGTACCGGGATTTTGGGGTATTATAGAAGCATTGAGGTTGATGAGGTTAAAGATGATGTGCGCAGGATGTGCAGGGGATGAGAGACCGGGCCTGATGAGATTCTAGTTGAATTTTGAAAAAGTGCAGGCAGAACAGTTTTGGAGTGGCTGACTAAGTTGTTTAACGCCATTTTTAAGACGATAAGAATGCTTGAAGAATGTAGGTGTAGTACAATGATTCCCTTATACAAAAACAAAGGTGATATCCAGAGTTGCAGCAACTATATGGGTATCAAGTTGCTGAGCCACACTATAAAATTTTGGAAAATGGTCTTGGAGATGAGGGTGAGGAGAGACGTGTCTATTTTCGAGAATCAGTTTGGATTCATGTTGGGGTGTTCAACTACTGAAGCTATACATCTTATTAGGACGTTGGTGGAGCAGTATAGGGAGATGAATAAAGGCATACATATGGTTTTCATCGACCCCGAAAAGTCATACGATAAAGTTCATAGGGAGGTTCTATGGAGATGTTTGGAGGTTAGAGATGTACTTGTAGCGTACACTAGGGCGATCAAGGATATGTATGATGGAGACAAGACTAGGGTACGGATAGTAGGAGGAAACTCGGAGCACTTCCCAGTAATGATGGGGATGCACAAGGGATCAACTCTTAGCCCATTTCTATTTGCCTTGGTGATGAACAGACTGACGCGACAAATCTAAGAAAAGGTACCATGGTGTATGTTATTCACAGACAACATAGTCCTGATTGATAAGACTCGCAATAGAGTGAACGCCAAGCTGGAGGTTTGGAGACAGACTCTAGAGTCTAAAGGGTTCAGGTTGAGTAGGACCAAAACAGAATATTTGGAGTGCAAGTTCAGCAACGGGAGCAACCCTGAGACAGGCGTGGAGGTGAGGTGTGGTACTCAGGTCATTCCAGAGAGAGGAAACTGTAAGTACCTAGGGTCTATTATCCAAAGGAATGGAGAGATTGATGAAGATGTCACACATCGTATTGGGGAAGGGTGTATGAAATGGAGGCTCACATCTGGAGTCTTTTGCGACAAAAAGGTGCCACAAAAACTTAAAGGCAAGTTCTATAGGGTAGTGGTTAGATAGACTATGCTGTATGTGGAGGAGTGTTGGCCAATCAAGACTTCACACATACAAAAGATAAAAGTTGCGGAGATGAGGATGCTGGGGTGGATATGTGGGCATACAAGGATAGATATAATTAGAAATGATGATATCCGAAACAAAGTGAGAGTGACCTCAGTGGAGGATAAGATGCGAGAAGCAAGGTTGAGATGGTTCAGGCATGTGCAGAGGAGATACACAAATGCCCCAATACGAAGGTGTGAGAAGTTGGCTATGGACAGGTTCAGAAGAGGTAGAGGTAGGCTAAAGAAGTATCAGGGAGAGGTGAATAGACACAGTATGGCGTAGGTGTAGCTTACTGAGGACATGGTCTTAGATAGGGGATTGGGGAGGACACAGATTAGGGTAAAAGGGTAGTAGGTAGTCGAGCGTAGTCCTACTTACACTTATAAGATGATAGTTGTAGTGTTATAACTGTAGGCCCGATTAGCCTATCACACTTATAGGCACAATAGTGCTATATAGTCACATGTAGTTTGATTTATGTTGCTATGTGTTCTTTAGTGTACTTTGTTTATCTTATTTAGATGTACTACTTCCTTTTGTTAGAAGGCATTACCATGTCGTATTCGATTTTATTATCAGCATGTTCATACTGCTTTAATTTTTTGTCTGAGTCCGACCGTTTCTCTTGCTTTACTTTGCTTGTGATTATGCTTTGTCTTGAGCCGATGGTCTCCCGAAAATAACCACTCTACCTATCAAGGTGGAGGTAAGATTTGTGTACACTCTACCATTTCTAGACCCCATGTTATGAGATTGTACTGAGTATGTTGTTGTTTTAATCTAAAAACTACAAATATATCTTATATAGTGCATTTGTACATGTTATCATTATTTCGTTAAAATACGTTGTGCGTTTGTGTTATCATTAACCTAACAACATTTATTCGGCCTTAATATATGACAAACTAACGAAGTTCAAGATCCATAAATGTTAAGATCAATTATTCATTGGATATATGTATAAAATAGAAAACTCATTAAATTTTCAGTTTAATAAGGTTTGCAGTGATCTAATACTTGTGTTTGTTGTCTTTGCGACAACTAGTTTTAGCGTATGTGCGTTGTATGTGTGTATAATGTCAATTAATAAGAATATATATATATATATAAATATTGAAATATGATAATTGGCATTAAAAAATGAAATATTTATTTAAACAATAAAAATAAATACAACACGACATACCAATATAATATGTTGTATCGCACCTGACAACTCTTTATAAATGATATTATTGGTATATTTTCTTCTGTCGCCTTGACTATAAAAAATATCAATCTGTCACACTTGAAACTAATTATAATATCACAAAGACATCAGTACCTATTTTCTATAGTGTAATACGTACAACCCGCAGCAGAATTTGGCCAGAAGAAGAATGATGACCGCAAGGCCACGAGTTCGATCCTCGCATAAACCTTCTTTGCTTGAAATTGCGTAACACATGGCCAAGTGTGGTTTACATGGGCGACGTGGTTTGCGCTATCTGCGTACCCGGGTTTCTGCATGTACTCGAAAGAAGCGGCCGCGTGCCTTCACAACAAAATAGTGTAATACGTCAAATTATTTTTTTGTTTGCTTCAAACACACTTTCGACCTAATACCGTTAAAGACTTTACAAACTTAATGGTAGCTTCTTCTATACAAGTGTTCGATTCTTCCTTCCAAATGTATTTAGCTTTAAAATTCTAATTTCAAAAGGTATATCAACACAATCAAAAATTTTGATTTACCATTTAAGTCTATCTCTTTTGATTCTAATTAATTTTTTGTGTTGACCTATGTCTAAATTACATTAAATTCTAGTTACATCAATCGAGATTAGTTTTCTTTCTTATCGTATTTTTTGTTTGTTTAAATAATGAAATTATTAATTTTTTTAATTATACTCGAACTAAAAGTCTCCAAATCTTATATCATCACGAAAGAAAGTAGTGGGTAGATAAGATATGTTTACCCTTAACCAGAGATTTTAAACTCAAGTTATGTCAAACAGTTAATGTTATTTGTACAAAATATAATTCTAAACATATTGAAATCCTAAATTATAGGATCTATTCAAATAAGGAAAACTTTAAAAACTAAAAATATTTAGGACATATATTTTTCCAAAAGATACGTACAAATTAAAAGGTGTAAAAGTATAACTAAACACTATCAAATACCTAAATATTTTTAGAATTCAAAACATAACAAATAACCAAAAAGAAATCAAAATATTTCTTCTGACCAACACTACCAAATTATCTAAAGCCGAAATACTCAATGGTTAGTAAAAGTATATATGTCATACATACAATCATTTAGGGCCACATGCACTTGAACATATTCGTATTATTAATGAGATTAATATATTTATGACATTTGCAATTACTGAATTATTATTTGATTGTTTGTATTATTCATTAATGTGCATCCCTTGAACTAAACGTTGTCATTGATAGTGTGAGATATTAATGATAGAACATAGTTCTTAAAGTAGCCTCGACTGATGATCATTGAGAATGAGATATCAATGATATATTATAAGTCGACATGTGGTTTGCATCACATTCTTAGAGAATGTAGTATGTCTCACTTACTACTAGTAATAGTTACTAGTTATGGACACATGGATACTCTTAGAGGGCATTGACATGCCCTGTTGATAAACTATTTGTTAACATGTCTAGAGTATTATCAGCATGTGGAAGATAGAGGTCATTTGACTTGAGGTCAATACGCACCTGGTTTGTAGAATAATGTACTTTGATCCTGTCCTAACCTTAAATTCCTTATAGGATAAGACATGACTTGAATTGGGTACATTGCGATACAGATTAAGGTGGTAGTTGAGCCAAGAATATGATTCATTCCTCGATTAGATATTCGAGAGAACACTCGACTTCGGTCTTTATTAGGTCGACCAAGTCATTGGCCAATGCAAGAGACATATTTGAGATATGATCTAGTTGTCGACTAATATAAATGAGATAAAGTGATCAAGCCATTTGGATAAACACTTGACAAATTCTAAGTTTGATCGAGTGCGTTGAGAATGAAAGGAACTTATCATCCCGCATAGTGGTTGTGTTTACTAAGAGTCTTGTAAACGTACTTCACACATTGAGTTCGTCACTGGTGCAGTTTAGGAGTTCCGTGTGAACCTTAATTTGATTAAGTGTCGATGTGAGAAGGCCTAAAGGGTCACACTAAATCGATTGTCTTTTCGGTCTAAGGGCATATTGAGAGAGGATAAAATATTCGATTTAGAATCGAGATATTTTAACCAATAATAAATTATGAGATAAATTTCATTTGATGGAAATGATTTAATTAAGTCAAAATTAGATTTACTTTGTACACCAATTCTACATAGAATTGACACATACTTTCTTAATTTCTGAACTTAGAGTTCAGAGATTAAAATTCTCTCAAACCTCTACTAAGATTTACTGACTTTCCTGAACAGAGGAGTATACCGTAGTGAAGGCTTGCACCCGAAGAGACATCGCGTGCCACCCTTTAGTACAGATTCAAAGTATCAACTGTAAGTTTATATTTCATGTCTTTACAGGTTTCAATTATAACGTAATCATACCATACGACTTTGTTGGGGCAAGTAAGTTAACAAAATTTTAAATTTCCGCTGTGCCTTACTTATGTGTTTTAGACCCAACAAAACCCTACAATTAGGTTACGTATTATTCTACATGGAGGAAAATAGTCATAATTTCACGCTATTTTGTGCAATTCAGATATGAAAAGAGTTTATATAAATAAAAGTTTACTTGATTTCAAATTCGTACCTATTAAGACTTCCGAAATAGTTCAAATGAGGAAGAATTAATAAATGAACTTTTAATTAATTTCAAAGTCAATAATATTTTGAGTGACAATTTTGTTTATTGCAGAGTCTTTTAATGAAGGTCAAAAAGTTCAATCAACATTTTTATGACCCTTCGTGCTTGTAAGATAATATAGATAAATTCTTTTAATTTATTTGTCAGTAATGTAAAAATTATGAGTAGACTGTTTTGCCCTCTTTTAATATACTATTTTGTTTAATTAATTTTGTAAACATAATTTTTAGGGTATTCAATGAAATGTAAACGTGCTATGCTGATTCATGCACAGTGCACTGCCTTGCTATATATCAACCAACATGTAAAATTGTAGATTCATCGACGACGGCATTGAAAATTTATGGGGAGAATCTACCGTATAAATTAAATTCTCCTGCAAGAATTAGGTTTTTGATTTTTTAAAGATTTTATCAAACAAATATTCCTTAGATTAATTAATTCGAAAAGTTTAAGATTAGGAGACGGTAAAATAATCTAATCATAATTTTTTATATCAATGATAAATAGATTAAAAGAATTGTTACAAAGAATTGATTAAATAGATTAATGGAATTATTAAATAAAGGTTAACGTTATGAAGTAAAATTTGAGAAGAGGCTTATGAAATTACCCCTTACGCTTAGATAATTGATATTCAACTTTGATAAACAAGTAACTCATATGCGTGTAAGATTGTATTAATCTTTCTTGGAGAGTCCTCATTAATAGAAAATATATATAGGTGTACAATGTTGAATCCTTCTACAATAAGGATCTCAGTCCTACAATAATTATAAATTACAAAATATGATAAATATGTAACTAGTCTAGGGTAACCTAGTCTAGGTAGTACACGTGCTAATACACCCCCTCACTTGGAGCGGGAGGAGGCCGGACTCTAAGACTGTGAAAGAAATAATCACTTGATTATTCTATTAATGAAAGACATATATATACAAGTTACAAGGAAGATCATCTTCCTATTCTACCTAGGAATCCATATTCTATAAGAATACTAACTTTACAATTATGGTAATATTATACTCCTAATTAAGGTACAAACCTAAGTATAATATTTACCAAATATACAAAGGAAAGGGAAGGCCCCCACACGGCTGGACAACTGTCTCGTCTATACTTTAACACTTCCCCGCAGTCATAGCGGACGATTTTCGTACGCTGAGACTGTCTCTAAAATCTTCAAAAAGGACCGAGGGAAGACCCTTTGTAAAAATGTCTGCAATCTGATATCTTGAAGGGACATGACAGACACGTACTTGTCATTTGGTTACCATCTCTCGAACAAAGTGAATATCCATCTCTATGTGTTTAGTGCGCTGTTGCTGAACTGGATTACCAGAAAGGTAGATGACACTTATATTATCATAGTACACCAAGGTAGCTTTCTCAATAGGACAATGAAGCTCTAAAAGTAGATTTCGTAACCAACATGACTCGGAAACCACATTGGCTACTCCTCGATACTCGACCTCTGCACTTGAACGTGAAAGCATAGATTGACGCTTGGCAGACCATGATACCAAGTTATTACCCAAAAATATACAATAGCCAGACGTAGACCGTCTGGTGTCAAGACAACCACCCCAATCAGCATCTGTATATGAGACAAGTGTAGACGCCGATGAAGGGTACAAATGCAAACCATAATCAAGTGTTCCCTGAATGTACCTAAGAAATGTGTTTGAGCGCATTCATATGTTCAACTCTGGGATCATGCATAAACAAACACACCTGATGGACTGCATATGTAATTTCTGGTCTTGTGAACGTAAGATACTGAAGGGCGCCTGCAAGACTACGATAACGGGTCGGATCCTCATACGGAGAGCCAACTGCAGCACCCAACTTGGGTTTAGTGTCAACTGGAGTAGAAGTGGACTTACAGGATGACATCCCAACCCTCTCAATGATCTCTGCTACATACTTCCTATGTGTTAAAAATAATCCGCCTGCATGACGAGGGACTGCAAGTCCTAAAAAATAGTTCAAGGGTCCCAAGTCTTTCATGGCAAACGCAGAAATGAGCATTATCATAATAGACTTTCTCAATGCATCAGAAGATGAAGTCAAGATAATATCATCAACATATAACAATATATAAGCCATGGAAGAACCCCGACGATATATGAACAATAAATTATCAGACATGCTGTGAGAAAACCCTATAGTCGAAACAAAATCAGCAAACCTCTTATACCCCCGTGGAGACTGCTTAAGTTCATTATCCATACAAGGACTTTTGTTAAGTGTATTTTGTATACACTTTTGAGTCCTTTTTAGTTAGTATTTTACTCTTTTATTGTGCGTTTAGTATAGTGTTAGGTGTGTTTTTCTTTCTTTTGTGTCACAACGGTTATAAAGGAGAAAATACTACTTTTGAGGATAAATTGCACAAGAAAAGGCCAAGAAATGAAGCCTAAGAAGTCCCGGGAAGCATAAAAGAAATCTGACGAAGTCCGGACGAAAAAAGGACACAGATACGCAAAAACCGGAACTAGCCGGCTCCAACAATGACTGGCTAAAACACCTGGGGTCTGATTTTCTTGATATTTTTTGTAGTGGCATTTCAGGCCTCTGAACGCGGCAGGCGGAAAATCTAATTTTTGGGCCGAGTTTGACACGTTTTCAGGGTTCGAAAGGACAACTTTTTCCAGCTATATAAAATCCTGCTCATTATTCCATACCATATACCACATTCTACATCCTACTTTGGAGAGGCTAAGAAAGAGGCTACAACACAAGATTGAGACAAGGCTTGTTCAAGTTCTTTTTCTTTCATTTATTTTATTTCAGTTTATGTTGGATTGTAATTTAGTTCTTGACATGACAATGTTTAGGAGCTAATTACTTTAGTAGGGTTTCCGTCAAATCTTTTTGAAACTCTTTCATATAGTTAATGCATTGATTATTGATTTATTCTTCAGCATATTAAGATCTATTCAATATTGTTTTGATTGCTTGGTAATTAACTGATCACTAATTATCATAACTCATATGATTTCGAATAAAAAGTCTGAAAGGTGAGATTTTAATATGCTGTAGTTGTTTAGACATAGGTTAAAATCGTGGACGAAAGTACCCCGATACTTGTGTAGTAATTAAGGTTACTGTTCTTAATCCTTCTGTGTGGTAAAATCTATCATAGAAATATAGAAGGTTTCTGCACAAGGTTGAGCTCTCGTATGTCCTAACCGAAATATGATGAAAGATTAGTTAACCTGCTATCTTAATAAGAAGAAAAGTCATTAGCATTGCATTAACAAGTGAAAGAGTGGATAATTGAGAAGATTGGAATGCCCTATTTCCTTCATAACTGTTATAAACCCAAAATATTATAATCTTTAGTTTATTTTCTGCACTTAGTCATAATTCTTAGTATAATTCTCAAACTAAAGAACGTCAACCAAATAGATACCATAGGATATATAATCGATACTTAATAAACCAGTCTCTGTGGATGATAAACTCGGTCTTACAAATCTTTATTACTTGAACGATACGTACACTTGCGTAAGCACTTAGAAATATCGCAACAACTTCTTCAATAGACAGACATGATTAGGATATCTAGTATTCCTGAAACCCAACGGCTGATGCATATACAATGTCTCTTAAAGATGACCATGTAGAAAAACATTCTTCACATCTAGCTAATGAATGAACCATGATTTTGAAAGAGCCAAGCTGAGCACATTGCGAATGGTAGCCGGCTTGACCACCGGGCTAAATGTCTCACCACAATTCACACCAACCTGCTGAGTCTTACCATCACCTACAAGTCTATCCTTATGCCTTGCAAATGAACCATCAGAATTTTCCTTATGAAAACAAATCCACATAGACCGAATAATATTAACACCCGATGGACGGAGTACCAACTCCCACGTCTTATTATCAATAAGAGCATTATATTCCTCAGTCATGTAAATTTTCTAATTAGGGTCATTTAAGGCAGACACAGGATTACGGGGTAAGGGGGATATCAGAAGATTAGAATTCAAATTGAAATGTCTTTTTGGTTTAAAAATATCCTGTTGACTGCGAGTGACTGGACTAAGACTCTGGGCTGGATTGGGTGAATTTTGGAAATATTCGGAAATTTCTGGAATTACCGTCAAAGGCGCCGCGGCGCTAGGGGTGGAGGGCCGCAACGCTGTCTCGCAGGAGTTTTGGCGCTGTGGTGCCTCTGTGCAGGGCTGCGGCGCTGACGACATTTTTTTGGGCAAATCTGAAAAATGACGTAGAACATAGAGGGAGATATCTTCATCCAAAAAATTATAAGAACTAGGCACGGATTTTTCTACTTTAGAAAAGGAAAATTGGGATTCATCAAAGAGAACATGACGACTAATGATGATTCATTTAGAGGAAAAATCAAAGCATTTATAACCACAGTGATTTGACGGAAAACCCAAAAACACACAAGGAGTAGAACGTGCCTGAAGTTTGTTGATTGTAGTGGATGGAAACAGTGGATAACATAAGCATCCGAAGACCCTAAGATGAGAATATGACTGAGACTTATTATATAAGACTTTGAGAGGGGATGAATATGTCAAACCTTTAGAAGGAAGAATATTGAGTAGATCGGTAGCCATTTATAGCGCATGATGCAAAAATAATGGAGGAACGGAAGAATGAACCAATAAAGTGCGGACAATATTATTAATGGTACGAATTTTTCGCTCAGCTTTCCCATTTTGTGAAGATGTATGAGGACAAGAAAAATAAAAATTTATCCCATTTTGAGCACAAAACTTCCTAAATTCCCCATTGTCATACTCTTTTCCATTATCACATTAAATGTTTTTGATTTCCCGTTCAAATTATGTTCTTATGAAAGCTCTAAATTTTCTGAAAATGGAAAAACTTGAGATTTTTTCGCAATTGGAAACGTCCATAAATATTTAGAATAATCATATAAGAATAAAACATAATAACGATGACTCATAGAATTGAGAACCAGAGATGTCCACAAATCACTATGAATAATATAAAATGGCATTGAAGTAGTAGAATTCGACGCTACAAATGGTAACTTAATAATTTTTCCCAAAGCACAGGATTGACAAAGTGGAGTACAATGTGTATCTTTATAAGAAATAAACTTATGTCTATTTAAAGAAGATAAAATAGACGACCCTGGATGACCTAGACGAGCATGCCACAAGGAAGGAGCAAGAGCTGCAAAAATGGATGACATAGCTTGAAGCGAGATGCTGAGACTTGGAGTGATTGGATAAAGATCACCCCTACTGTTACACCTCATGAGATGATTCCCCGTTTTGAAATCCTTCACAGAAAACCCAAACGGATCAAAATTAATAGAAACCCAATTATCAGTGGTGAATTTACGGACATACACCAAATTCTTAATCAATTTTGGGGCATGAAGGGTATGTTTCAGGATAAGAGGTGGATGAGGAGGGAATACAATTTTATGACCATAACCCTTAATTGGAATAGAATTGTCATTACCAACAGTTATACCACGATTAGTGCTCAAATTGGAATAAGACGAGAGAATACCTTGATCAGATATCATGTGGGTAGTGGCGCCGGTGTCCATGTACCAATTTGGGTCCGGTTGAGTCAAGGCAAGCGTATGCATCGCTGCTTCAATGTCGGTCTGGGTGAGTCCCACTGCGTGGTGGGCCTGATGGGGGCGAGGCCCAAGTATACCGGACTGCTGGGGCTACCCATAAGTTGGTCTGAACCACAGTCTGGCGGGAAGAAGGCGGCGCGGCGGCGTCGTGGCGTGTAAGAGGTCGAGCCACGTGTGTAAGGTGGGCAGGTATGTAAGTGGGAACCACCGCCATTTGTCGGGGTCCTGTGTGCTCGAAGCTGCTGTTGTTGCTGAAGGTTGCCTCCGTTGTTGCCACCACAATTCTTGCCATTATTCTTCCGATTCTGGCCCTTCTTACCACCTCCGTTGTTGTGATTTTGAGTCACGTTGGCTGGATTGGAAGGAAAAAATTGGAAGCAGTCATCATGGCGACAGAGTTGGCCCAATCGCCACTTTCTTAGCCAATCTGGCTTCCTCCAAAGTAAGCATAGAACGGGCTAGATAAAATCATGGCAGGGGGTTACTCTGACGAATAACCGAAGAAACACCGCTATAGGCCTCTGACATGCCTGCAAGCATCTGAAGAACTAAACGAATTTGACAAACAAGATAACCCACGTTGCTGAGTTGGTCTGCCAAGTCCTTGAGGCGTTTGCAATAAGAGGAAACGTTGGGAAAACTCGCCATAGCCACCTGGGAGAATTCCTGCTCAAGAATAATAATTCGAGAATGACTGTTATCTTGGAATATTTCTCACAATCGATCCCACGCCGCCATGGCTGTAGAGTTTGGTTCCATAATCGTCTGTTAAAGATCCAAGGAGATAGTGGCATAAATCCGCTGAAAAACCTTGACATCAAACATGACTCATAATTCTGGATCTGCTTATTTAGTGGGCACAACCATCGTAGAAGTAGACGCCGCATCACCCCCATTTGGAGGAGTTGGAGGAATGATGTGGTGGATGACTTTATGTGCCAAAACATGAATCTTAAATAATTCCGCCCATGTCCCATATTGAACGTTTTCTAGGTCAAAAACAATAGGGAGAACGCTCTTGATATTAGAAACTGTGAGGGCAGGGTGAAAAGTGTTCTTATCAGTCATAGGGAATAGAACAACAAGATTCAGAGAAGGGAATTTGTGAGAAAGGATTTTAAAAGAGAAGATACTCGGTTTTTGTGAAAGAGGAAGAACACAAAAAAATCGAGAATTTATGGCAAAATTTCAAAAAGAAGAGAGGAAATTTTGAGGAGCGACAACAAGGTAAAGAGAACCTAGACTCTTGATACCATGAAAGAAATAATTCCTTGATTATTCTTATTAATAAAAGACAAATATATACAAGTTACAAAGAAGATCCTCTTCCTATTCTACTTAGGAATCCCTATTCTATAATAATACTAACTTTATAATTATGGTAATATTATACTCCTAATTAAGGTACAAACCTAAGTCCAATATTTACCAAATATACAAAGGAAATGGAAGGGCCCCACACGGCTGGGCCACTGTCTCGTCTATACTTTAACATACTGGATCTGAAGTCAAGGTAGAGTTGTCTAGGAAGACTTTTGCTGAATATATCCACATACTGATATGAAGAAGACACAGGCATCACCCTAACATGACCAAGAGCAACATTCTCACGAACAAAATGTATATCCATCTCAGTGTGCTTGGTTCGCTGATGCTGAATCGGATTATGAGATAAATATATGGTGAATATGTTATCACAGTAAACCAAAGATGCCTTACACAAGAGACATTGCAACTCCAAAAGAAGGTTTCGAATCCAACCGATCTCAACAACAACATTAGCAATGCCTTTGTACTATGCTTCTGCACTCGAACGAGATAGGATGGCCTGCCTCTTGGCAGACCATGAAATGAGATTATCCCTTAAGAACACACAGTAGCCGGAGGTGGATCATTGCATGTCCGGAAAACCTACCCAATCAGCATCTGTGTATGATAACAACCTGGTCGGTGCTGAGAGGTATATGTGCAATCCATAATCAAGTGTGCTTTTAACATATCGAATGATACACTTAAGGGCAGTAAAATGAGGATCATTGGGGAATGCATGAATATGCATACCTGCTGAACATCACAATCAATATCAGGTCTAGTGAAAGTGATGTACTGTAGTGCACCTGCAAGACTCTTATATAGAGTCGGATCTGACACATGATCACCATCCAAAGCACTAAGCTTTGATTTGGAGTCAATTGGAGTAGACATGATTTTACAATTTGCTATTTTAGTCATGTATACAATCTCCTCTCCATACTTACGCTGTCAAAGAAACATAGTGTCTGCAGATCTAGTCACTAAAATCCTAAAAAAATAGCTCAACTTTCCCAAGTCAGTCATATCAAATTCTGTTTTGAGAAATGTAATGATCTCATGTTTTAACAACTCTGATGAGGCAGTAAGCACATTATCATCCACATATGCAGTGCTACAACCTCTATGAAAAATAAATAGAGAATTATCACACTTGCTGCATACAAATCCAATCTGCAATGAATATTGTGCAAAGCGATCATACAATACTCTAGGGGCCTGTTTCAACCCATAAAGTGACTTACGAAAATGACATATGTACTTCGGGACTGCTGAATGGATAAAACCAGACGGTTGATACATATAAACCGTTTCTTTTAAATCCCCATAAAGAAACACATTTTTCACATCCAGCTGATGGATGAGTCAATGCTTACCCATAGCAATACTCAATATTGTGTGAATGGTAGCCGGTTTAACAACCGAACTGAATGTCTCACCATAATCAATACCCTCTTGCTGATTAGTGTCATTAGCCACAAGTCTCGCCTTATACCTGTCACGACCCGACCCGGACCCGCGACTGGTGCCCTACCTGGGCACCCTTACAAGTATACATCAGAGAATAGTAGCGGAACATACATACAACTCAAAAAGAAATAAATAGCAGGTTAGCCGATAAGGTCACATTCCAAAAGTATACACATAACCCAAAAGACAGTTACCTCTTTTTCTTTACAACCCAATCCACAAAATATGACTACAGACCTCTAGGAATTTTTACATAACAACTGTGACGGGACAGGGCCCCGCCATACCCCTGAATGTATATAAATCTACAACCTCAGGGAACTGTACCAAATGACAAAGCCTCCGGAGAAAGGGCAAGAACTGAATAGTGATCCTAAGAATGAGGATCAACAAGCTATGTACCTCAACCTGCGGCATGAACGCAGCCCCCCGAAGGAGGTCAGTACAAAATATGTACCAAGTATGTAAAAACTGAAAGTACTGTAATTTAAATCATAAAGTCTAGATATAAAAAACTGGAGACAAGTATGATAATCAAATTAACAGTACAACCGTGCCTTGCCGAAATGAAAGTAATGAAAGTCAGTTTTAACTTTTAAAAGTCTATTTCAACACATGAACAATAGTCACACCATGGCTAGGGACACAAGCCCTCAAAACCATCACACATTCCAGTAAGGGTCTCAAGCCCGCAAACATCACACCGTGCCCGTGGAATCCTCCATCACTGCCGACAGCCGTAAGTGTAAAATATATCCATGTACCTATGGCATCCCACATCACTGTTGGCGTGCACATATGCAATATATATATATATATATATATATATATCTCATGCCCGTGGAATCCCTCATCTCGGGTACATGACTTCATGGAGAGCTAATCCATGGGATAATAATCGTATATAACATGCCCGTGGAATCCCTCATCTCGGGTACATGTCTTCATGGGGAACTAGTCCATTGAGTAATAGTATATAACATGGTCGCATGCCCCGGAATTCTTCATCGTATAAGCATGTCCATGGAGTAATAATCGCATCCGGGAATTTAACCCGCATCCTGGTCGCATGCCCCGAAATCCCTCATCGTATAAGCATGTCCAAGGATCAATCACAATGGAAGCATACCCGTGGAATCCTCCATCACTGTCGGTACATCCAAGTAAATTCACAACAAGACAGCCGACCCTCCAACTGAGAGTCATGGCAGCGTAAAAATATAATACTTGCACTCAAATGTTATCACAAGCAAGCATAAGCAAGTTCATAAAATCTTTAGACTTTCATTATCGTACAAAAATGAATCTCATTTTATAAACTCAAGGCACTTTCGTATCACATAAAAATCCGGGAATTTAACCCAAAGTACTACGTACTTCCATTCTTTTCAAAAGACTCCTTTTTATATAAAACCCCAAGATACTAACACCCGTAGTATCAAGGCTTGTCTACATTTCAAACAAGTCACTACACTTTTAGAAATACATTTTTAGGCTTCTAAATCAAGTGACCCTTACTTTAAAACTTTAAGAAATTGATGCCTTTAAATCAAATTGTCTTTCTTTATTCCAAGTCATTTATCTTTGTTTACATTACTTGAGAAAACCATTCCTTTAACCTTTCATAAAGTTGTTATAACCAACTTCCCATAAAGCCGTTATACTAACTTTATGCTTTAGAAACTAAGACATCTTTAACCTTTCATAAAGCCGTTATAACTAACTTCCCATAAAGCCGTTATAACTCTTTATGTTTTATACAATTTCATTCTTTTTATAACCAAGAGACTTATACTTTCAAATCAAGTTACATAACTTTCAAAATACTTCAAGTCTCATAACTTTAGGAATCAAGTCTCTTATCTTTAGAATATCAAGTTTCTCAATCTTTAGAATATCAAGTTTCTCAATCTTTAGAATATCAAGTTTCTTAACTTTAACATAGTTCAAGTAATCAATACTTTACACGTCAAGATGTCTTTATACATAAGATCAAGTAACCTATACCTTTTAGAAGTCAAGTTACTACACTTTCAAGAATCAAGGCAAGGATACTAAAATGGAACCGAGTTCTCTTAATTTACGCACGTCTACCGTACTATACATTTATAAAACTCATGCTCAAGAGATAGGGAAAGTTATATATACCTCTTCGGCTTAATCCACTTGCTAACTTGAATATGCCGCACGTAGAATGTCAACCTATAATAACCACAATATGCCTATCAACTTCTAGCTTTCGACGTAGAATATTTCTAAGTATAAGGACTCTTATTCTACGGAAAATCGGGCAGCACTTCCTTTGTTTCTACGTACTTTTCCACCTTTTTCAAAGCCCGAAAATCAATAACCAAATGCCACATTTAAGGCTCAAAAATTCAGAAATTCCAAGGGGATTACACGCCTAGCCGGACGTGTAAAATTCTGCCACACAATCAATAAAACTGTCCATATCCTTAAGGCACATTCTCGACAACTATCAATATCAACAACAATGTCAATTTCCGTTCAATTCCTTTTTAATCCAAGTTGTTATTCCAATATGTTATATACCCTATAACAATTATAACAACTATAAATCATTTCTTTCTTAACATGCGACGATTGTAACTATCGACCAAATTGATTACAACATAAATGACTAACTTGCCCATTTTCGGTTTATAACATGTCGACATGATCCAAATCTTTTCAAACTTCAATCAATATATATCACATTCTTCAAGCTATTCTCTCTCTCTAAAAATTAAAATCTCTCCCTTCTCTCTAGAAAATCTAGAGGAAATCAAGGCTTGAGAAAAATCTGAAAAAGGTGGCAAGAAGGAAACTTGTTGGCAAGCTTGTAGGAGTTTTTGTGGTGGTGATTGTGGAAAGGAGGCTAGTGAATTTGTTGGATTAATTTGGGTAAGGTCTAAGGTAACAATCCTTTCTCTTTTGCTAGTAGATTATGTTGCATGTGTGGAAAAAGGGACCTATAATTGTCAATATTACCTTTAGAAGTATTGCATTTAAGAATTGGATAAGAAATTGGATTAAAAAGGAATTGGATAAGAAATTATTTTGTTATACCTCAAAAATGGCCAAATTGGACTTTGTAGTTTGTATTAGTTGTTGTATATTGTGGGGCAGAATTTTACACATTCAAGATTAGGTGTGTAATTCCCTTTGTATTGATTGGATTGTTGGGCCTTAAAAGTGGCGTTGGATGTCGAATTCGGACCTTGAAAAGGTGGAAAAGTATATAGAAACAAAGGAAGTGCTGTCCAAATTTCCGTAGGAAATAAGGGACTTTACATTAGAATAGTCTACGTTGAAGCTTGGAGCTAATAGACGTATTATGGTCATTATAGGTTGACATCTACGGACGACATATTGGACTTGGCGAGTGGGTTAACCGGAGAGATATGTGGAAACTTTCTTATCTCTTGAGCATGAGTAGTTATAACTATATAGTACGGTAGACGTACGCGATTTAAATGAAGTTAATCCATTTGTTATACTTGGCTTGTTTTAAGAAAATGTCTAAGTTGGTTGGGTTAAAGAGTTAACTCACTTGTTCTTGAGGAATGGTTTATTCTAAATAAGGTGGACAAGGATTTCTTGACATGATAAAGTATAGAATACTTGGTGGGGAAGTATTGAGTATTGAACTTATTCTAAAGATAAGAGACCTGATTTTTAAGTTAAGAAACTTGTTTTCTAAAGTTATGGGACATGAAGTATTTTGAAAATTGTGTAAACTGCTTTGAAGTATAAGTCTCTTGGTTAATAAAAGAACGAAATTGTTTGAGATATAAGGAGTTATAACGGCTTTATGAGAAGTTAGTTATAACGGCCTTATGAAAGGATAAGAATGTCTTAATTTCTAAAGCATAAAGTTAGTATAACGGCTTTATGGAGAGTTGTTATAATAACTTTATGGAAGGTTAAAGAGTTGGGTTTTCTTGAATAAGGTAAATATAGATGAAAGAATTGAAACTAAGAAGGGCAATTCGATTTAAAGGCATCAATTGCTTAACGTCTAAATGAGGGTCACGTGAGTAAGAAGCCCGAAACATATTTCTAAAAGTATAGTGACTTGTTTGAAATGTAGATAAGTCTTGATACTACGGGTGATAGTTTCTTGGGGTCTTATGTGAAAAAGGGGATCTTTGGAAAGAATAGAAGTATATAGTACTTTGGGGTGAATTTCCCCGGAATTGTTAAGTGGTATGAAAAGTGCCTTAAAGTCATAAAAAATGAGATCCATTTTGTATATTAATGAAAGTCTAAAGAAGTTATGAAGTTTACATGGACATACCGACAGTGAGGTGGGATTCCACGGGTATGCTTCCATTGTCTTAGTATGAGTTTACTTGGACGTATCGACAGTGAGGTGAGATTCCACGGGTATGCTTCCATTGTCTTAGTATGAGCTTACTTGGACGTACCGACAGTGAGGTGGGATTCCACGGGTATGCACCTTGGACATGCTTACGATGAGGGATTCCGAGGCATGCAGTATGAGTTACCTGGACGTACCGACGGTGATGTGGGATTCCACGGGTATGCTTCCATTGTGGTTGATCCTTGGACCCAGGTTGTGGCATTTGCATATTCCGTGGATTTACTACCCACGATGCGAGGAATACCTCATGCGAGTCCGTAGGGCTCATGCGGGTGAAATAGTCCCATGCGGGCGGGTATAGCCTATCTGCCTATGCGAGGAATACCTCATGCGGGTCCACACGATCCATGCGGGTGAAATAGTCCCAAGAGTAGGATTGCTTAATGATACTGCGGGTGGGTGACCTTGCTTTGATCATGAGCTTCCTATTTTCATGCAGGATAGGATATGCGTGATATTCTCATTATTAGTAAGGCACAGTGTACTGTAAATTGATTATCATACATGTCTCCAGTTATTTTAGACTTACGAGGTATTTTCAGTATTTTTCCAGTTTCACATACTTAGTACATATTGTGTACTGACCCCCTTCCTCGGGGGCTGCGTTCATGTCGCAGGTAAGGGTAAGCAGGCGGTGGATCCTCATTTTTAGGATCACTGGAATGGTGTCAGAAGCTCCATTCCTCCGGAGGCTTGTTTTGTTGGTATGGTTTTTCCCTGATGATATATGTATTATGTACATTCAGGGGTATGGCGGGGCCCTGTCCATACGATTGTTATTCCTAAGTGCATTTGTCACGTTTGTGGTTTGGGTGTAAGAACAAAGTTGTCTTGTTTACTTTTGATTAAGTATATTCTATGGAAGCGGCGGCCTTGTCGGCTTGATGATATTTACTATCTACGAGTTTATGTGTTATATATGTTCTGGCTATTCTCGATGTATACGACGGGGTGCCCGGTAGGCACCGATCGACCCGGTCAGTCGTGACAAAAGTGGTATCGTGAGCGATTAGTCCTCGGAAAGTGTCTGACCGTGCACTAGTAGAGTTTTGATTATCGGTGTGTTGTGCACATCTATAATCGAGGAGGCGAGGTATTTAGGATTGGTTTCCATTCTTCTCTCTCTGAGATCGTGCAGTAGAGTTGTCCTACTAGGTTGAATCCTCTCTGACCTATTCTTATGTACCAGTTATGCCTCCACGCAAGGCAACCAGAGCCGGAAGCGGCAATGCGGTGAGGAGCTGCAAGTAGGACGCAGAGGGTTACGAGGGCACATGCCCAGTATTTACCTGAGGTGATGTTTCGGACGGCGAGTTCCACGACGTCGCCAACCCCAGCAGAGCTCGGAGCAGCAGCAGCGGCTACTAAGACCGCGGTACTTGAGCCTCCAGTTCCACAGCCAGGGGCAGAGTATAGGGATTACGGAGAGCAGATCAGGTTGTTGATTAGCATTGTGGCAGGGCAGCGCCGCCATGAGCTGGTAGCTAACCCTAGAGCCGACAATTTAAGGATTCGGGACTTTCTGAGTTGTAATCCACCCGAGTTCTATGGGTCTAGGTCTGAGGAGGATCCTCAGGAGTTCATTCGGCAGGTACGACGGACTATGCAGGTGCTTAGGGCCTCAGAGACGGAGTCCGTTGTGTTAGCTTCTTACCGGTTACGCGATATTGCGTTGAACTGGTTTGAGTCGTGGGTGTTGTCTAGAGGTGTGGGTGCTCCTCCAGCTGTTTGGGATGAGTTCACGGAATCCTTCCTCGGCCACGTTTTGCCTCCTGAGACGAGGAGAGCCCGCTTGGATAGGTTCTTGGCATTGAGACAGAATGGGAGGACCATCAGAGAGTACAACCTGGAGTTTGATTCATTGGCCAGGTATGCGCCCACTATTGTGGCGGACATGGCGGACAGAGTTCACCGCTATGTGATGGGGCTAGACCGTTATATGGTTACTGCATGTATGGGAGTGGCTCTTCAGCCAGGTATGGATATTGCCCGGATGCAGGAATATGCACAGGGGATTGAGGACAGGGAGAGTGAGGGCGGCCAGTCGGCCCGACCCAAGATGGCCGGGGCAGCGGGGTTTGAGATAGTTTTCGTGGTGGGCGGCCTCAAGCGGCGGGTCTACATTTTCGCCGACGCAGAGTGCCCTTCCGGTCTTCGGCGGGTGGTTTGACGCCGGGGATATTCGAGGCAGTCGAGATCGGTGGCGAGTTCACGGTGTCCGAAGATATTAGCTAGTGAAGGCCACCTTTGCCTCGGTGTGGTCACTGTGGTAGATCTCATTTTGGGGAGTGTCGGACCAGGTCGGCGACTTGTTACGCTGCGGCAACATAGCCATTTGGCGAGATCGTCCAGGCGAGTGGCGGTGGGATGGCACAGTCTATTGGATCAGTTGCGGGTTCTTCACCTTCAATGGCTAGGCAGGATGTACATGCCGGCAGTGATGGCGAGGTCGTGGTAGCAGTTCCCAGTTTTAGCGGTCCTTTTACCCGCCTATGTGATGTCAGGTATATCTTTGATCCTTTAGAGATTAGTATGCATGATAGGATTGTTGTATGAGTTAGTGTCATGAACGGAGGATATTGAGGCAATGTACATGTGATAGAATAAGTTGGTAGATACGAACAGGTAATCATGTTAGGCCGTGAAAGGGAGTAAGTGGTGATGGTTCACACTTTGGATTCGTTTTCCTGTTTGACTTACGATGAATGAATATGCGTGTGCGATATCTTAAGGTCACAAATGGCATAATAAGATCCCATTAAGCGTAAAGTACGAGGATGTACCGAGGAATATTAGATTGGCCCCAAAAGAACATTCGGGGACGAATGTTTCTAAGGGGGGGAGAATGTTACACCCCGTAATTCAGGTCATGCCATGAGAACGTACGAAAGATATTAAGACTTAAAATTTTAGGAAGATAGGTTGACGGATTGTTTCGGACGGGTTTTTAGTCAACTTTGAGGCGGTTTATGTCCCGTTACATTGAGAGTTCCTAGGTGTTTCAAAGGCCTAGTACGTAGTTCGTTGAGTCTAGTTTCCAACGCAACCAACCGTTCGTCGATAGGGCATCGGAGTAGAAAGTTATGGAGGTTACAAGTTCAGTGCGTAGTCGAGCAGAAAAGCAACGTCGGTCGAGGCCACAGTGTGGCCTGGAAATCTTGAAGGGTCTCGGGTGTTTGAGCGGCGCAGTGCGCCAGCAGCGCGCCAAGGGGGGTTCTGCGTGGGGGGGGGAAAAAATCAGAACTGTTTTTTTTTAAAAAAGGCCATGGGGGGGGGAAAAGTGTCCCCCCCCCCCCCCCCCCCATCTGATTTTGCATGTCCTATTTATTGACCAAGTCTTGAAGACTTGGTCATTCTTCAAGCTCTTCTCTCTCTCTAAAAATTAAAAGCTCTCCCTTCTCTCTAGAAAATCAAGAGAAAATCAAGGCTTGAGAAAAATCTGAAAAAGGTGGCAAGAAGGAAACTTGTTGGCAAGCTTGTAGGAGTTTTTGTGGTGGTGATTGTGGAAAGGAGGCTAGTGAATTTGTTGGATTAATTTGGGTAAGCTCTAAGGTAATAATCCTTTCTCTTTTGCTAGTAGATTATGTTGCATGTGTGGAATAAGGGACCTATAATTGTCAATATGACCTTTAGAAGTATTGCATGTAAGAATTGGATAAGAAATTGGATTAAAAAGGAATTGGATAAGAAATTATGTTGTTATACCTCAAAAATTGCCAAATTAGACTTTGTAGTTTGTATTAGTTGTTGTATATTGTGAGGCAGAATTTTACACATCCAAGATTAGGTGTGTAATTCCCTTTGTATTGATTGGATTGTTGGGCCTTAAAAGTGGCGTTGGATGTCGAATTCGGACCTTGAAAAGGTGGAAAAGTATATAGAAACAAAGGAAGTGCTGTCCAATTTTCCGTAGGAAATAAGGGACTTTACATTAGAATAGTCTACGTTGAAGCTTGGAGCTAATAGACGTATTATGGTCATTATAGGTTGACATCTACAGACGGCATATTGGACTTGGCGAGTGGGTTAACCGGAGAGGTATGTGGAAACTTTCTTATCTCTTGAGCATGAGTAGTTATAACTATATAGTACGGTAGACGTACGCGATTTAAATGAAGTTAATCCATTTGTTATACTTGACTTGTTTTAAGAAAATGTCTAAGTTGGTTGGGTTAAAGAGTTAACTCACTTGTTCTTGAGGAATGGTTTATTCTAAATAAGGTGGACAAGGATTTCTTGACATGATAAAGTATAGAATACTTGGTGGGGAAGTATTGAGTATTGAACTTATTCTAAAGATAAGAGACCTGATTTTTAAGTTAAGAAACTTATTTTCTAAAGTTATGGGACATGATGTATTTTGAAAATTGTGTAAACTGCTTTGAAGTATAAGTCTCTTGGTTAATAAAAGAACGAAATTGTTTGAGATATAAGGAGTTATAACGGCTTTATGGGAAGTTAATTATAACGGCCTTATGAAAGGATAAGAATGTCTTAATTTCTAAAGCATAAAGTTAGTATAACGGCTTTATGGGGAGTTGGTTATAATAACTTTATGGAAGGTTAAAGAGTTGGTTTTTCTTGAATAAGGTAAATATAGATGAAAGAATTGAAACTAAGAAGGGAAATTCGATTTAAAGGCATCAATTGCTTAACGTCTAAATGAGGGTCACGTGAGTTAGAAGCCCGAAACATATTTCTAAAAGTATAGTGACTTGTTTGAAATGTAGATAAGTCTTGATACTACGGGTGATAGTATCTTGGGGTCTTTTGTGAAAAAGGGGATCTTTGGAAAGTATAGAAGTATATAGTACTTTGGGGTGAATTTCCCCGGAATTGTTAAGTGGTATGAAAAGTGCCTTAAAGTCATAAAAAATGAGATCCATTTTGTATATTAATGAAAGTCTAAAGAAGTTATGAAGTTTACTTGGACGTACCGACAGTGAGGTGGGATTCCACGGGTATGCTTCCATTGTCTTAGTATGAGTTTACTTGGACGTACCGACAGTGAGGTGGGATTCCACGAGTATGCTTCCATTGTCTTAGTATGAGCTTACTTGGATGTACCGACAGTGAGGTGGGATTCCACGGGTATGCACCTTGGACATGCTTACGATGAGGGATTCCGAGGCATGCAGTATGAGTTACCTGGACGTACCGACGGTGATGTGGGATTCCACGGGTATGCTTCCATTGTGGTTGATCATTGGACCCAGGTTGTGGCATTTGCATATTTCGTGGATTTGCTACCCACGATGCGAGGAATACCTCATGCGAGTCCTTAGGGCTCATGCGGGTGAAATAGTCCCATGCGGGCGGGTATAGCCTATGCGAGGAATACCTCATGCGGATCCACACGACCCATGCGGGTGAAATAGTCCCAGGAGTAGGATTGCTTAATGATACTGCGGGTGGGTGACCTTGCTTTGATCATGAGCTTCCTATTTTCATGCAAGATAGGATATGCGTGATATTCTCATTATTAGTAAGGCACAGTGTACTGTAAATTGATTATCATACATGTCTCCAGTTATTTTAGACTTACGAGGTATTTTCAGTATTTTTCCAGTTTCACATACTTAGTACATATTGTGTACTTACCCCCTTCCTCGGGGGCTGCGTTCATGCCGCAGGTAAGGGTAAGCAGGTGGTGGATCCTCATTTTTAGGATCACTGGTCTGGTGTCAGAAGCTCCATTCCTCCGGAGGCTTGTTTTGTTGGTACGGTTTTTCCCTGATGATATAGGTATTATGTACATTCAGGGGTATGGCGGGGCCCTGTTCCGCCACAGTTGTTATTCCTAGAGGTCTGTTGTCACGTTTGTGGTTTGGGCTGTAAGAACAAAGTTGTACTGTTTTACTTTTGATTAAGTATATTCTATGGAAGGCGGCCTTGGCTGGCTTGATGATGTTTACTATCTACGAGTTTATGTGTTATATATGTTCATTGCTATTCTCGATGTATACGGAGTGCCCGGTAGGGCACGATGCGGCCGAGTCGGGTCGTGTGAGGTGGATCTGTGGTTCCGGGACGCGAGATGTGGGTACCGAGTCAGATCAGTTTCTATTTTGTGTGACAGGATACTCGTCGACTAACGGTGGTGGTAGAGTTGGGGTGACGACTGGGAAATGAATTGGGGTGGCGACTGGGAAAGGTACTGGGGTGACGGGTGGATGGCGGTTCGACAAAGAAAACGATTGGTGAGGATATGGTGATATCGAGGAGGAGTTCCAGGGAGTGGTTGGTGCTCGAGATGGTGACGGAACTGAGTTGGTGTCAGAACTAAGAAAGACAACATTTGACGGACTGTACACTGAGGATGATGGCTCGGGCTGACGGACGGCGGGAGCGACAAGGTGAGACATATGAGGCACAGTGGTTATCGGGAGCGACGACGACTGAACATTGGTGGCACACCCAAGAGGATGAGGAGGGGAGACCGTGACTAGACAATCGGTGGTGGAATTTATTGCGGCGGCTGCCGCTGGAATAAGAGCTGCATGACGGAATACTTGTTGGACAAGCGGTGATGGGTCCGAATATTCGAGGAATTGGTAATCTGTGACTCGAAATTTTTTAATATTGTCAAACGAGAAAACATACTCAACAATGGTGACATGGCATGAAGTTATAATTTTATCGGTAGAGAGCTCACAACACGAATACCCCCTATGGTTTGACGGAAAACCTAGGAAGGCGCACGGAGTAGACCGGAGTGCTAATGTATGAGGTGTCGTGGATGTCAGATTTGGGTAACATAGACAACTGGAAATTCTAAGGTGGTCATAGGTGAGGATCCAACGATATAGAATTTCGGTGGGTGTTCTATTTTGAATCGCACGAGTAGGTCAAATGTTGAAAATGTTTTCTACTATTTTTAATGCATATACCCAAAAATTAGGGGGGGGGGGGGGGAGACGCGTGAAAAATAAGGATACGAATCATATTATTAATGATTCAGATAATTGTTTCAGCTTTTCTATTTTGAGGGGAGGTATGAGGGCACGAGAAACTAAAGATCATACCGTTATCCGCACAGAATTTTATGGAATATGGAATTATTAAAGTCACGACCACTATCATATACAAATTTGGAGAACACTTGAGATTTGAGTTTGAGTGGATAGACCCAAAGGAAGTGAGAGAAATCATCCAAAAATACTAAATAATATTTATGGCCTAGGTTGCTAGTTATTGGAGATGTCCATAAATCAGCGTGAATAATATCAAATGGAGAGAAAGTAGTACTCACAGAAGTCGTAAATGGTAGTCGAACGTGTTTTCCTAACTGACAGGAGGAGCAACTATGAGAAGATTTCATTTGTTACATTGAATTAAATTTTGGTTTCTAAGAGAATCAAAGATGTGAGAGCCCGAATGACCAAGTCTATTATACCACGTAGAGGGAGATATGGTTGTTAAAACGGTGGGAGAAGTGACACTAGCAGCGGATGTGGGTAGGAAGAGATATAGATCCCCTCACTATTGCATCTCGTAAGATGTTTCCCGGTACAAAGGTCCGTTACAGAAAATCCAAACGGGTCAAAGTTAATTGAGATAATTATCAGTGACAAGTTTTCTAACAAAAATTAGATTTTTGATGATGTTTGGGACATAGAGGACGTTATTAAGAGAGAAGTGGGGATGTGGTGGTGGGGTTAGTGTGTGACCAAACTCTTGAATTAGAATGCGATGATCACTTCCAATCATAATAGATTGAGGAGTATTTAAACTTCGCAATTGAAAAAGATTACCAGAGTGAAAGGGAGAAAAGCACGCAGAGGCAGAAGAAGAGAAAGGCTATGGGGTTGTAGCCTTGTTGTTCTGAAACAGTAGCCTGCCTCCGTTTGACCTTTTTGTTTTGACATTTAGATTCCTGGTTTGCGCCAGACTAGTTCTGAATATAGTAGTAACAGTTCCTCAACACTACTATCAGTAAATTGCAGAATGTGCTCTAATAATCAGTGTTTGAGAACGTACAACGGATAGCACCTACGAAAATTAACCCCAAAAGAGAGTAAAATGCTCTCACTGGGAATCGATCACATACTGCAAGTGTCCAGAGCGAGGGGGTCACCGACGGGACACTTTTAGATTTTCTAGGTTTGTAGTGTGTTGACTCTGATACCATGTAAGATTGTATTAATCTCACTTGGGGAGTCCTTCTCATTAATACAAATATATATAGGTGTACAATGTTGAATCCTTATACAATAAAGATCCAGTCCTACCATAATTATACAATACAAAATATGGTAAATATGTAACTTAGTCTAGGTTAACCTAGTCTAGGTAGTACACGTGCTATGGATCTCAGTCATACCATAATTATACAATACAAAATATGATAAATATGTAACCTAGTATAGGATAATCTAGTCTAGATAGTACACGTGCTAATAACGTGAGTATGAATGAATTTGGTTGCCATACAAACAAGCAGTTTCTACGAGTTTAAATGTATAGTTGACTCCTATTATAAGTATTATTTATTTATTGTGAATGTCCATCTTTAAAAGAAAAATTAGAGTTAGTAACTTTGGGACCAAGTCAATTTTTTCATATAAATAAAGGGTTCTTTATTGTATTTACATCTTTTAATAGAAATAAAACATTTTACTCTCCTCTCTTTCTCTATAAATATTTGTTCTAATTTTATTGTTATATAATAAGTTATCAGCGCAACACGAATCTCTAATCTTTTATTGGATTTTAGCCATGTCAAAACTAACGTTTCTATGTCATCCATGCCTTACTGGAAATCAAGGTATTATCCACCTATCTATAGTAATATACTTATGCAGGAGTTATTTTGTTATTTACGGTGGCTGCATTAATGATGAATTCTCCTTATGGAGAACGATTCAGGGTGGTGTAGGTAAATAAGGTATGTTTACAATGCTTCATCAGATTTGTGTATTTAGTAAATTATATTATAATATAATAGCAAACTATTAAGGCGGCCATCACAAGTAAAGTTATAATTACTTGCTAGATTAATTATGTGCTATGTATACATATTATGCAGTAGTTATTGTCGTATTTATCTTCATAATGTTCATCTTAATTTGGTTCACTGGACCTCCAACGAAGTTGCAAGAAATATATAGCATCTGTATTCTCTAGTGACAATGTTTTTTGAGGATTTATTTATGTTTATAATTATTAGAAGTGGTAGTATTTTTATATGTTTATTGAAGATATGTTTGAAAAAAATATTGTATTGTAGGTATGTATGTCTCGATTTGCTCCTGAAGTAGCAATATCTTAAAAGAGGTTCTAACCAATCATAATTTTATATGATTAAGGTACGTTCAGATAATTATGTTCCATTCATGAAGAATGAAAACTTTTGGTAAAAATTATAAATACAGATTCATTCCCTGAAGTGAATGTGACAGTATTAAAGATTATATATAAGAACGTGCATTTGATTGTGAAGTTATCATGATTCACCTCAAGAAGAGGTAGAATAATTGAGAAGAAATATTCTGAATATATTATTCTTTAATTCTGAAGTAGTAAATCTTTGAACTTTACTCTTAGAGTAGTAAAACATTTAAAAGTTACTCACAAATAGTAAACTTTAAACTTTATTCTTGAAGTAGTAAGCTTCAAATTTATGTCCAAAATAATAAGACTCTGAATTTTACTCTTTAAGTAGTAAATTCAAAATTTACTCTCGAAGTAGCAAATTCAGAAATCTGCTCCTGGAGTAACAAATTTAGAAATATACTCCCAGCATATAGCAAATTCAGAAATCTGCTCCCCGCGTAAAAAACTCAGAAATCTGCTCCCGAAGTAGTAGAACTTTGAGTACTCCTGAAGTAGTAGAAACTATGAAATTTAGTCACAAATAGTAAATCCAAAACCGTAAGACTTTGAAATCTACTTCAGAAGTAGTAGAACTTTAAAATTTAGTCTTCAAGAAATTTCATAGTTTCTTCTGACGTACTAAGACATTGAAAAATGTCTAAGAAATATTTTGAGAAATTATTTTCTTGTGCTTGAAAAAAATATTATGAGCTACTGAAAGCTATACTTGAAGTGCATATAAATGGCCAGATTATTCCCCGAAGTGAATGAAAAAAATATCACAACTTAACTCCTCTAGAGATACAATAACAAAGACATACATACTATTTATGTGGTATAAAAGTTATTACAACATGTATCTGCCGTACGTTGAAATATCTTGATTAATTTTATTAAGTATCATTCTAAGGCAAATACATCAGATTTTGTTGAATATTTTCTATTATATGTTATTGATTTTCTCGCAATTCGTGTAGGATGCAATTACTATGTGATTGTCCTTTTGATACAAATATTCAGATGTTAATGAGCCTCCCTTAGAAAACATTTAAAATACCGATGGTTAGAACTTAATGTTTACTTTTAGTTATTTATGAATTTACAATTGTTTTTAAATATTCTTTTGATTACTGTTTTTTTCATGACACGAGTAGTGTCTTACTAATTATCTTTCATGACACCAACAATGTTCTAAGCAATAATTGATAGTATAAAATTAATGACCAAAGGTCTCTAGAAGAACCTACTCATTTTTCTACAAGAATTTTGACATAAGTAGTACAAACAATGTCTGATTATGGAAAGAAATTAGAAGCTCCCGAAGAGTTTATTTATTATTATGTCCTTCATTTTATACTGCAATATACAAAATCGTTACAATCGAAACACAGATTATAGTAAATTCGAAGTTTACTAATAAAAATAATTAGATACAAAAGATTGAAAGATTGAATATCTTCAAGTAATTATGGCTAAAGATACGTATATGAAAGGTTATCCAATTTGTATTACAAATATAAGCATGATAAAATCACGTGCCGCGATAAACTAGAAGTTTATATAATTTTTTGTCATAGTAAATCAGAAGTTTACTAAAAATGTACATGTCGTGTAAACTTGAAGTTTACTTGTATAAATAATATTATCAGTTGGCACGCTCAGTTTTTTCATCCTGATTCAAATATGATGTGCAGAATGAGTGTTTGACATAAATTGAAGAACTAGAAGATTCTTCAAGAATTTATTTTTATTGCTTGTTCTTATGATAAGTTGATTATACTGGCTAATATTGGATTGAATTTTCTAAATTTTGAAGAAAAAATGTGAATATGGCTCGTTCACCTGTTATGTGATGTTTTAAATAGATGCATCAATAAAATGATCACATGTGCGTTTATTGTCAACCCGCAGTTTGACATATGCAAAGTTACTTGTTCAAAATAATTGAGTTAAAAGCACAACTTTTAAATTATGTAATCAAGATAATTCACCTTGTTAATGCTAATTTATATCCAAGCTATTTTAAAGTTGAATGACTCCGATAAATAGCTAAAACATTGCTAATGAGAACAAAACTTCATGTGTTGAACTGAAATATGATACTTCTTAAATTTGGGTTATCGCTATACTGAATTGAAAGAATGACTCTCGCAACAACATTTGTATGCTTCAAATCAATAAATTATGATAAATTCCCCCCTCACAATTGATTCATGGTCAGGAATCAAATATTTCGATCTAATATTTTTTATGTGTGGTATATGATTAATTAATATATCATGATGCACAAAGATGGATTTCCCCAAAGAATATGGAATATGTGTTAGTTTTTCTAATATAAGGGGGAGAAGAAGCAACAACTAAGAAATATGTTATGGATTATAATTGGTATGATCCTCATTCAAAGATAATTCAAGTCCAATGCTAGAAATATTTGCTAACCCAAAATTAATTTCTAATTTTAGCTGCAACATGCTCCTATTAAATTAATGTCTCTATAACATGTATTAAGCATGGTAGATCAATCGATTCTAAAATGAAATAATCCTTGAAAAGGGAGATGATCAAAATGGTCATAATAAGGATGCAATGTGAACTCAGAGAGCCTACGCCACAACATTTCATGAAACATCGTGAGAGATTTAACTTGCAGAACTCTTTGGTCCTGAAGTGCTATATATTTAAGCAATTGATGCATTTGTATATTTTGTTATGTCTATGAGAAATTACAGTCATACGAAATTGTTGTACATGACAGTAAAATCATATAAAGATAATATCTATTTATAAAGTAAGCCAGGAATGTACTTGGAGTGATTTCAACAATATTATATGCAAATGCAATTCTATCCGATAATCAAAGATGCATCAACATATATATCTACTTATTCGGAGTTATTTTTCCTTCTTCTGTTCCCGGGTAAATTACTTTGTGCAAACTCTAAACTTTCGGCCGGTAGTGCAACTGTCCGAAAGTGCTGTGGAACGTTGGAGAGCGATCAGACTTAATGATTTGCATCGAAGTCGGTCCAAAATCTCTTTCACGACAGTGGCTTGCAATGACACAATTGTGATTCAATAAGTTATTTTTATTATTTTATTTATTCTTGATCAATATTGTTCTTTAATTTTACTAACAATTTAAAAGCAATTTTATACAATATTGATACGATGGTTAATTCTATGAACAAAACTCTTCCTGATTTATCAAAATTTGAGCCTTTGTACGAAAATAATTTTAAACGTTGGTCTAAAAAACTTTTGATTTTCCTTGAACAATTAGAAATTGATTATGTTTTATTTGACGAATCAGTTGTTGTTGTTCCTAATAATATTTCTAACACCAATGGTAGTTCTGTTGCGACCGATAGTTCTACTGCCATTGTTAGTCCTATTGCTACAGTGGTTATTGATGATGCTACTAAAAAGAAATTTGAAAAGGATAATAAAACTGTTAGAGGACATTTGCTTAACCATATGACTAATTCTCTGCTTGATTTATTTTTTATTGGTAAATTTGCTAAAGAAATTTGGGACAGATTGGAAAAGAAATATGGTGCTAATGATGCAGGAAAGAAAAAGTATGTTGTTGGCTAATGAATTAAGTTCTAAATGGTTGATAATAAACCAATTATGGAACAGGTTCACGAGTATGAGAACTTGACTGATGATGTTCTTACCGAGGACATGAAGACGTGGGAGATTTTTTAAGCAAATGTTCTGCTTGAAAAATTCCCACCATCTTGGAGTGATTACAAGAACCAATTAAAGCATAAGAAGAAGAACTTGATTCTTCAGGAACTGATCAACCACATGAGAACTGCGGAGGCAAATCGTCTCAAAGATAAGATGAAAATTATTTCCCTTAATTCTTCTAAAGTTAATCTTATGAAAACTTCCGATACTGTTGTGAAAGACATATTCAAAGGCAAATAGAAGAAAGTCCTGAAAAAAAGGAAAATGAAAAGAAGAAAAACCTTTTCAACAAATCGGATAACTAAATTTAGAAGTCAAAGATACCTTGTTTTATTTGTGTAAAATTCGGACATAGGGTTGCCCAGTGCTATCAAAGAGAAAATCTCAAAACAGGGAGGACAAAGTTCTACCAAAGCTAATCTTGCTACCGAAAATGAAGTGATTGATGCGGTAGTCGTATAGGTGAATCTGGTGGCTAACAATGCAGATTGGGTGCTGGACACGGAAGTTTCAAGGCATCTTTGTACTAACAATGAGTTGTTACAGACCTTTGACAAGTCTACTGATGAAGAGTGTGTCTACATGGGTAACTCCACTATTGGTGGAGTTATGGGTAAAGGAAAAATCCTTCTTAAGTTAACTTTTAGAAAAACTTTAGCCTTGAACAATGTTCATTATGTACCCTCCCTTTTTAGAAACTTAGTTTCTGCAGCACTTCTCAACAAAGCAGACCTTAAACTTATTTGTGAAACTAATAAACTTATTATTTCTCGCGGAGGAGTCTTTGTTGGGAAGGGATATCTTAGTGGAGGTTTATTTGTATTGAACATTGTTCAAGAGACTATCAATAATAATATTTCAAATTCTACTTATATTATTGAGTCTGTTGATTTATGACATGGTAGACTGAGTCATATTAATATTGCTTCCATTAAAATACTTAGAAAAATAAAATTAATTCTTGCGATAAAAGTTAATGAATTTTCTAAGTGTCATGTGTGTGTAGAAGCAAAGCATGCTAAGAAATCATTTAAACATGTTACTAGTAGAAACACATAATTACTTGAACTAGTACATTCAGACTCAGCTAATTTCAAGAACACTGTTAATAAAGGTGGAAAGAAATATTACATTACTTTTGTTGATGACTTTTTTAGATGCACTATGGTATATCTTCTTAAGTCTAAAAATGAGGCTGAAAGCATATTTTTGAAATTTAAAGCAGAAGTAGAAAATTAATTAGACAGAAAAATCAAGAGATTTGATAGGGGCGATGAATATAGTACTAATTATATAGAGACCTTTTGTGAGAAAATTGTATTATACATGAGGTTAGTGCTCCCTATACTCCCCAACAAAATGGTGTAGTTTAACGCAAAAACGAATCCTTAAGCAAATAATGAACTCTATGCTTTTAAGTTCAAGTCTATCTGACAACATGTGGGGTGAAACTATTTTGTTTGCATGTTATATTCTTAATAGAGTCTCTCATAAGAAGTTAGACAAGACTCCATATGAGTTGTGGAAAGGGTTTTTCCCTAACTTGAAATTTCTGAAATTGTGGAGAAGTTTGGGGTTAAGGTTGGTCTACTGATCGGTGTATTTTATATACACTTTTAGAATCATTTTTAGTTAGTATTTTACTCATTTTGTTGATATTTAGTATAGTTTTAGGGTCGTTTTTCTTTCTTTTGAGTCACAACGGTCATAAAGGGAGAAATGACAAAAAGAAGATGAAATGAGCTTAATTGAGGTGATATTGCACACTAAAAGGGCCAAGATATGAAGCCTAAGAAGTTCCGGGAAGTATAGAAGAAAATCAGACGAAGTCCAGATGAAAAAATGACGAAGAATGCGAAAGCCGAAAATCAACGCCTTCGGCGCCTGCCAGTAGCGCCGCGGCGCTAATTCCCCTGAAAGTCTGAAACGTTGTAGTATTTTCGGCGCCCGACTGCGGGCGCGGCGACACGGGATTTTCCGATCTGGGCGGGTGACACGTTTTTAGGGTCCGAAAGGGACAATTTTTCCTACCTATATAATCCCTAAACCCTGCTGATTCTATTGATTCTCCATACCACCATTCTAACATCTTCCATCTTGTAAATACTCCACAACACAACTCTTGGAGGCTAGAAGGCTTTGAGACCTAGTTCAAGTTTTTTTTCTTTTTTTTTTTTTATTTCAGTTCATGTTGAAGATTGTATTAGTTCTTAGCGTGACTATGATTATGAGCTAATTACTTTAATTAGGGATTTTCATTCGAATCACTTGAACCACGTTTTTATGATTTAATGCATAGTTTTGGTTTTTTCTTTATATAGTTGAGATTTATTCAATAATTGCTTTAATTGTTTGGTAATTAACTGATCACTAGTTATCATCACATATATGATTTTGAATCGAAATCCGAAAGGGGAGGTTCTGAATATGCTATAGTTGAATAAACATAGGTCAAAATCTTGGACGAAAGTACCCCGATACTTGTGTAGTTTAATAGGTTATTGTTCTTAATCCTCCTTTGTGGTAAATCCTATCATCGAAAGATAGAAGGGTTCTGCATCGGGGTTGAGTGTTTATATATCCTAACCAGAATATAAAACGGCCTAGTCCTGCTATCTCAACATAGAAGAAGAACCTTTATAATTGCATTAAGGATTAAGGCGAGTGGATAGTTGATGATCTTGGAAGCCCTAATTCTCCATCATAACTGATTTAAACCAAAGTATTTTCATAATTAGTTTATTTCCTGCAGTAGTTTTAATTATTAGTCTAAAAATCCAAACCAATTTACGTTCACCAAATAGAAACTAAAGCTTAGATAATCGGTAATTGAAAACCAGTCTCTGAGGACGATATTCGGTCTTACCTAGACTATATTACTTGTAACGATACGTACACTTACGTTAAGCGTGTGGATAAATTGCTATCATCTACCTGATTTGAAACGGGTAAATGTAAGATCTAAGACTTTGTGTCTTTATTGGTTATGCTCAAAATAGTGTTGCTTATAGATTTATGTCTTTGAATGATTATTTTATTTGTGAATCTAGAGAAGCAGAATTTTTTTAGCATGTTTTTCCTTTGAAAAATGACGTCTCTAGTTATATTCAAAATAATTCTTCTACATTTATGCCTGTTAATTCTCATGTACACCCCCACCCAACCCAAAATATTTTTGTTTTTTTTTGTTTTCTCCCCCACCCCCCCGACCCCCACCAATTTATTTTTCATAAAAAGTTCTAAAAACAAATTCGGTCCACCCTCCTCTCTCCCCACTCCCCTTTGAAAAACCTCCTACCAATTTTTTTTCCGGTTTTCTACCACACCCCCTCAAAAAAATTGTTTTTGAAAAGTTTGATTTTTTTTTTGTTTTCTATCCACAGTCCGCTCCTACTGCACGGGAGTCTCAGCCGGTCGATTCCTTCTTTTAATGATGTTGATAATGCGCTTGAAATTGAATTTAGAAGGAGTAAAAGACGTATAATTGAGATTAATTTTGGTCCTGATTTTATTACTGCTTTCTTAACTAAGAATTGTGATATTTATGTTTTAAATGATGAATTAGTGTCTATTTAGTTAAATAAAAATACCGTAAGACTTATGATGAAGCTATAACAACTCAAAAAGTTATTTTGCTTATTTTTCCTTGAAATCCCCTTAATTACCCTTCTAGAGTCTTTATTTGCTTGCTCGTGACTTGCGGGGATGGGTGGTATGGTTTCCGAGGTGATCAGGTAGGTTTTGTATCCTTTATGATAGATTTGAGAAATGTTAAGTTAAGAGAATGGAGAGTTTGACTCATAGTTAACTTTTGGATAAATGTATATTTTCATAGTTTCGTCAGTTTCATTAGCTCCAAAATGACGTTTATGACTTAGTCAAGCCTTTGGTTTGATTTTCAAGACAGTTGGGTGTGTTTTGGGTGTTTGGTTGTGAAATTATAAAACTAGAACTTAAGAGTTGATTTTAGTCAAACTCAAGCCTTAGATACATTTTCTAGAAAATCCGAGGGAGCGAGCAGTTCTGGAATGCATTTTCTAATTAGAATACATGTTTGATTTGTATCCGAAAGGTCCCAGGAGTGTTTCGAATGTGACTGGGAGTTAAATGTTTATGGACTGCTACTGGTGTCTGGTGTTCGTACCAGCGAGCTTATGTCCACTTTCGTGGGTTCGCCTCTGGAGGTCTGGCTCACAGAAACGAAACTTGACCATGTGTCGAGGGTCCGCTTCTACGAATGAGTTCCTTGCTAATGTGGACGTGCCTTTGCGGATTTCCCTTACGCCCCAGCATAGTTTGAAATTTTAAGTGACCTCGCCTCATCAAATGGGTTTTCCTTCGAAGCGTGTCCGCTCCAGTGAAGTCGATTCCGCTGGAGCGGGATCAATATTCAAATTATAAGAGTTCAATGACCTAAAAATTATTATTTACATTCCCCAAAAACATTTTTCTGGGATTGGAGCTTAGGTAGTAGGGTTCTTGAAAATTTCAAATGAGTTCATCATTAAGGTATTTTCCTCCCTTTAATTAATGTGTATTGGATATGTTTTGTTCTAAGTATGATTCTTATTTGGGGAAAATACATAAATGGCTTTTTTGAGAGTAACATTTGGGAATTGGAAACTAGTATTGCATTAGACTAGTGGGTGATATTTTATTGATCAATTGCATGTTAGAAACCTTTTTGCGAATTGAGGAAAATTCTAGAGTTAGAATTGAGACTTTTTGCTAATTCATGAAATTGAGGATCCATTCGGGCTTAGTTACTAAATTAACTTGAGATTATGATTATCTAGATGTTATAGTACTATTGAGTAATAAAGTTCGTATTTTGATAATGTCGCCTCGGGTTTCTTTTGTAGTTTAACTTGGGGATTCTAGTTTTGCATATATATATGAGTATAGTTAGACTCTCGATCTCATATAATTAATGTAATTGATCAGAGTAGGCTCATGAGGAGACTTAGAGGAAAGTCAAGGTTGTTGCGTGAGTCTTCGGCTTCGAATTAGTCAAGTTAAGACTTACTAGACTCTAGTATAGTGTTATGTGTTGGTATGCTATGAATGAACTAATGGGAGTGATGGGGAATTGGAGGTCCTATATTAGTGAGGTTGTGAGCACTAATATGGGTATCAGTGAACTGATCTTGGGTAAATAATGAACTAGTATGATATACTTGAAGGAGTTCTTCTGTTTAGCCTTTGGGCTGTGAGCGCAGTGCATAAATCCGCTTAGGTTTGGTATGATTGCTGATTATTTGGGCTTGTAGCCATGTTTGACACTTATATCCTTTATTTGACTTGTCATGCATTCATCAGTCTACATCTCGTCTAATACTTGAAAAGGAACTTATATACTGATTGTATTGATTATGCTGATTGAATGGTGTACACAGATATATCTTATTCATACATATTATATTTGGCATTTAAACTATTGAGCTACTACTCCAAGAGGCTTGCGAAACAGGTTATTGAATATGGTACATGATACGAGAGTGATGAATGATGATGATACTTCAGTCATAGAGCTAGTATCTGATGGGATCAGATGGGTATAAAAACCTTATGAGTTCCTCATGGGTCACGTAACAGCTACTGTAGTTGTGTGTGTATACCAGATAAATATGGTTATTGCATACAAATATATCATTTGCATTGATTCATATATTAGATATGTCCTTGATATTGTGTGTACTCGGTATTATTTTCTGATAAACTATGCGATCTTATGGCTTGATAGAGGAAATACGAATACTTGAGACTTATAATTGTTGTGGCTTAATCTTAACATAAATCTGAGAAGCTTGTAAATATTTGTACATTGTTGAACCGTAGAACTATTGATAGATTTGGTTAACTGAATCCTTTATGTATTTAATTGACTAATTAGTGGAGAAGTATCAGAAATTACCAACCCTCGCTACCGTTATAGCTAGGGTCGATCGACGATGCTGCTGATTACACATGTTTTTCAATACTCACTCTACGTTTGCTGCACTCTATGTGCAGGTACTAAGCCAGCCTATCCAGGAGCAGCTTGATTCGCGGCATTGGAGAGTGATTATCTGAGTCCAAGGTGAGCCACAACTTCATTCCCGACACCGAAACTCCCTCTATATTTATATTTTTATCATTGTTATTTTCAGACAACATGTGGATTTCAATATTTAGACTTGTATTCAATTCTATAGATTTGTACTCATGACTATCAGATTATGGAGGATTTCTTTCAAACTATGTATTAAGTCCTAAGACTTGTTAATACTTCTCTTGTTATTTATTTACTTTTCACATTTACTTTCATATTCCTTATGTTGCATGATTGTGGTTTACCTACAAATTAGGGTAGATGCCTTCACGACACAATGGTATTGAGTCATGACAGAAGCAATGAGGTCAATAGATGTTATGTTTTGGAAAAAAACCATTAAAAGTGAATTAGATTCTATGGTTTCGAATCATACTTGAGACTTGCATGATTTACCTGAAGGGTCTAAACCCATAAGTAGCAAGTGGATATTTAAGAAGAAATTGTGACCTGAAGGTACAATTGATAAACATAAGGATAGACTTGTGATTAGGGGTTTAAACCAAAATAAAGGTATTGATTACTTATTCTCATGTGACTAAAATAGCGATCATTAGAACTCTTATTGTCTTAGCCGCTATTTATAGTTTAGTGGTACACCAAATGGATGTTAAAATGCCTTTTTTAAATGGTGATTTAGAATTAGAGATCTATATGATTCAACCTGAGGGTTTTGTTGTCTCAAGAAAGTAAGATAAAGTATGCAAGTTGGAAAATCCTTGTATGGTTTAAAACAGACACCTAAACAGTAGTATGAAAAATGTAATGATACATTAATGGATGTTGATTTCTTGCTAATGCTTCAGATACCTATGTTTATTCTAAAATGATAGGATCAAGTTGTGTGATTATATGTTTATATGTGGAGATCATGTTAATCATTGGTCCTAATGTGAATGTTGTAAACGGGACTAAGAGCTTTTTGTCTTCTAAATTTAAAATGAAAGATCTTTGAGAAGGAGATGTGATTTTAGAAATTAAAATCAAAAGAATTGTTAATGACTTTTCTTTGTGTCGGTCTCATTACATTGAGAAGATATTGAAAAAGTTTTATTGTTTTGATATTTCTCCGGTAAGAACTCCTTATGATCCTAGCATACACTTGAGAAAGAATAGAGAGTCTAGTGTTTCTCAAACTAAACATGCTAAAATAATTGGGAGTGTAATATTTCTCATGAACTATACTCGGACTGATATTGCCTATATTGTTAGTGGATTGAGTAGATATACACATAGTCCCAGTAGTGAACATTGGACTGCTCTTCATAATTTGTTAAGGTACTTGAGAGGTACCATGGATTGGTGTTTGCATTTTAATAAATTCCTGCTGTTTTAGCAGTTTTTTTGTGATGCAAATTGGGTAACTGAAAATGATGAAGTTAGATCCACCAGTGGCTATGTGTTTACTTTTGGTGCAGGTGTTATTTCATGGAAGTCTTCTAATCAGGCTTGTATAACACCCTCTACTATGAAATCTGAGATTATTGCTCCTGTCATGGCAAAAAGTTAAGTGATTGAGAAATCTTTTCACATATATGTGATTGTAGGGGAAACAAGCTTCTCTAGTCTCCTTACACTATGATTCACATGCAGCAATTGAGATTGTAAAATACAGTGTGTACAATACAAAACATAGACATATTCACATCAGACATTGTGTGGTTAAACAGTTATTGAAATATGGTGTTATCTCCTTGAAATATATAACGTTCGAAAGAAATTTGATGGATCCTTTAACCAAGAGTTTGGCAAGGAAGATGATCCTTGAAACGTCGAGAAAGATGTGGCTAAAGCCTATGGATTGAGGTAATATGGTGGATACCATTTGTGGTCAAACGAATTCATATAGGCCATCAATATACACTACATTTTCTATCCCTATGGCGTGTGATGGTGCTTATAAGGTTGATCTTATTTTATCTTAATGATTTCATAGCCTTAAGATGGTCTATGTTGAGATAAACTTGAGGGAATCACCTACGTGGGTGTAAAGGTGTGATCACCTTTTATGAAAGACTTAGTCCATCTTTCTAGAGCGTTCATTAGACCCAAGGTGTGTGTGCATGACCATAAACGTACTTTGTTAGTGTCGCGGAGTTTGCATAAAATAAAGAATATATTATGTATTGTGGGGGTCTAAACTTACGTCCAATCAATTCAAGAGTTCAATTTTTGGATATTAGTTGTTGCCTCATTTCACTACTTGTTAATTCAAATCGAAAGATATTGACACTTAAGTACATGTTCCTTCTATTTGCCTAAATTCATTCTTATTCTTTACCTTTGCATTAGTGGGGATTGTAGGAGTTATTATCCTATTTCCTTTACTCTCTTATTCTAAATAACGCAAAGCCAAAGAATCTTTGTAGGTTCCTTTTCGTTCTCTCATTCTTGACTTTTGTGAAATAAACTTTGTACCACATTAGTGGTGGAAATACATTTCTTCCTTCTTATATTGAAATGTGCATTATTGGGTTAGTAAATAGCTTAGAACAAGAGGGGTCTCGCGCATATGGGAAATGGGCCGGCAAGGCAAAACATGTCGATTTCCCCCCTGCACGCGAGGTATACTTGAGGCCTAATTCAATTTCGATTTTGTAAAATATTATTTTTGATATTTTTTGGATTACCCGAAATTGTCCAAATTCATGCTTACCGGATCAAAGTCTGGACGTAGCTCTCATACCTCCGGAACTAATTGTTACGAATTCGGTCAAGACTTATTCTTCCGGAATCAATTGTCCTGGGATCGGTCAAAGCTCATTACTTCGGAATTAATTTTTGCAACGATCCATTATTCATAAATACTCTGACCTAATGACGATCTTTATTTCTTTGAATGTCGGGAGACGTTTCAAATCTTAGTATTTTTTTTAACGTTACTAGACGTTGTAGATCACAATATTCACTATCCAGGCCTTGAAACCTACCTATATTATACTGGTAGAGACTTCACTTGTTGACATAAAATATATCTTCTTCTTCAGAGTTCTTTTTCCTTCTTCTGTTCATGGGCAAATTACTTTATGCAAACTCCAAATTTTCAGCCACTAGTGCAAGTGTCTGGAAGTGCCGTTGAACCTTGGGGAGCGATCGAGTCAAACAATTTGCACTGGAGTCGGTCCAAAATATCTTTAAAGACAGTGGCTTGCCACGATACAACTATGATTCGATAAGTTATTTTTTACTATTTTATTTGTTCTTGATCAATATTATTCTTCAATTTTACTAATAGTTCTTTTACATAGTAGAATATTTATCTTCTCCCGTATGGATGTAGGTCAACTGATTATATACCATATTATAATAAATTTTATTTATTTTTTATTTATCGTTAATCAAATTTTACAGTTGTTAGCTTATACATGACACGTCTTGTTATTTCGATCCCAACAACATGTAATTGTTGAACTAAGAGTGAGTCTTAGGTAACTTTTTCATGAGTACCAAATATTTGAAAACTTCCTCATGAGAAATGAGTGTTGTTTTGACATGGATTAAAAAGAAAGTTGGCTTGTGAATGAAAAGAGTATTATGTTTCCTATATCATGATTTATCCTTTAGGTTTTCCCCTAAAATGAAGGTTAAAGGATTTATTTCCATAGAAAGAGACCCGTTCTATAATCGAAGGGCGTCGACGATTGGGTGGTTGGCTGCTCTGATGAACCGGAGTAGCGGATTGGCCAATTGAATAGAGGGAGTAGAAGTAGTGGGGGGGGGGGGGTGGCGATGTGGGTCCCACCTGCCATATGTCTTCCACATGGATCTGATGTAGTGTCCACGTGAATTTTTCGTCCATGGAGGGCAAATGTGACAACTTTGCTAACAGAAAGGGCATATTTGATCTCATACTTAAACGAATGACAAATATGACCCTTGTGAAAGATTATGCTAGACCACCATAAGAAAGATTGTATGGGATTATATTGTCAAGTTTGATTAGTTGGTGGTTAAGAAAGTTAGAATGTAACTATCTCATAAAAGTGTCCAGATACATAGATACATAGAAGTGTCTAGATACATCACATATTGAGATGTGTATAAATACAAGTGTAATAGAGCATTTCACAATTAATACACTTTTCTCTCTTCTCGGTTACCGACTCTCCTCTCTCAACTTCTCTATAATTTTCTCACTACTTCTTCTCCTTACTTCTTCTACTCTTCATATATTCATACATCTTGAACACATTCCCTACTGATTACAGCTTCTAGATCGTCTATATCACTGAGTGAACCAATGGCTGAATACTTGGCCACTGGATGAAGTAATTATCACTGATGTGATAATTTAACTTGGTATCAAAGCTAGGAGGAGCGATGATGTAGATTGAGGGAATTTACGTCACATGCATGAAAGAATTCGAGGAATCTATACATCCCGTAAGAAAATTTTGAATTCGATCAACGGAGATTCGTAAGTAATGATCTGTTGATTTTGAGGATTTTGAGATATATAAATCTGTAATTGATTGGAGTAAGGACGTATAAATCTATAATCGCAATATATAGATTTACAGTTTCTTCTCTGAAATTGATACATGCATTGCAATATTAGCCTAGTTTGAGTATCCGGACATCTGCCGATTGGAAGCTGAGAGTTGTTACATTGATTCGATTTGAAATTTGATCTGAATTGCTGATATTCTGACTGTGTAGCTGTAGAATTTGTGCTAGATTTGCATGATATAGTAAATGATGGAGAATGTTGGTGAGGAACTGTCAAGTGAAACCACAACAATGACAGTAAACATAGACCACAACCATCCATTGTATCTATTTCCATCAGATGCCTCTGGATCCTTATCAGTAGGTGTCACATTAAATAGGATGGACAACTACACATTATGGAGTAGGGAAATGAAGCTAGCTTTGTTGAGAAAGAACAAGCTAGGGGTTGTAGATGAAACTATAATAAGGGAAGCATTTCAGGGAGATTTGGGAAGACTATGGGATAGGTGTAATGCTATAGTCATCTCATGATTAATGGAAAATGTGAATAAGAGTCTCTTCAGTGGTATGTTATTCAATTCTGACCCACATACCATTTGGAAAGAATTGAAGGAAAGATTTGATAAGGTTAACAATGTAAGAGCTTTTCAGTTACACAAGGAGATTTTCACACTTCGACAGGGAACAATGCAAATGTCAGTATATTACACTAGGCTCAAAGATCTATGGGGTGAGTATGACTCAATCATGCCACCACCTGTCCAAAGTCAAAGGAGTTCATTAATCACTTGCATTACCAGAGGATGTTACAATTCTTGATGGGGTTGAATGAATGATACAATCAAGCTAGGAGTCAAATTCTCATGATGCAGCAGATACCTAATCTGAATCAGGTTTATACAATGATAAATCAAGATGAAAGTCAGAGAATAGTTGCAGGAAACAGTAGAGTGATGCAATAGGCAGTCGAGTCATCTGTAAGGTTCACCTCTAAGAATGGAATAGGAGGGGGGAATGGAATCCAGAAACAGAGAAAGCCATACAACCCAAATGCTTACTGTGACTTTTGCCATGGAAAAGGTCATGTCAGACAGGATTGCAACAAACTGAAGAAATGCGACTTCTGTCACAAGACAGGACATGTGCAGGATGACTGCTATAGGCTCATTGATTATCCTGAGAATTTTAAGAACAAGACTAAGAAAGCTTATATTGTAACAGGAAATGATGCATATTGTGATGGTGTTGGCAGGAACAATGACAAACACAATCAAGGATACTGGCAGAACCAACAGAGGAGCCAATTTGCTGAAGGCTATGGTCCTAATCAGGAGAGTCAGCCATCATTCATGCAGCTAACACCAAGTCAACAACATCAACTTCTTAAATTGCTGAATGAGAAGACTGACAGAATGGCAATAGCTAATCTGGCAGGTACACATTTCTCTAATACTGAGGAATTAGTGAAATGGATTATAGATTCAGGAGCTACCAATCACATGGTTGGTAAAAAGAGTTACTTACGATACACATTTGTGAAAGCACGGAAGTGTACATACGCGGTGGTGACTCTGCCAAGGTGTCACATATTAGTGATTGTCATCTTGGAAAAGGTGATGTTCTTAATAATGTATTGTGCATACCAACATTCAATTTTAACCTACTTTCAGTCTCAAAAACAACCAATGAGCTGAATTGTAGTGTTTCTTTCTTCCCATATTATTGTGTCTTTCAGGACCTCTCATCTGGGAAGGTGAGGGGGATTGGTAATGAAGAAGATGGACTATACATAGTGTGTTTAGATCCACAGAATAAGGAGGACCTGGTGAAGTGCATGGGAGCAGTTCAGCCTATTAATACAGTGGTTTAGCACCAAAGGTTATGCCATGTACCTATGAGTGTTTTGAGAAAAAATTCATTTCTTAGCAATAACAAATCTCTTGTTATAGATAAATGTGAGATATGTCCCCTGGCTACGCAGACAAGAGTACTCTTACCTATTAGTACTAGTAGATCAACTAGTGCATTTCAATTACTACATATTGATGTATGAGGTCCTTACAAGGTGGAAACACATGATGGAATGAGATATTTTTTGACAATAGTAGATGGCTTCTCCAGATGGACATGGATATTTCTCATGAGATTAAAATCTGATGTGTTCACAGTGTTGAAAAATTTCTTTGTTAAAACTAGAACTCAATTTGAAACTGGAATTCAGAGAATCAGGTCAGACAATGACACTGAATTCTTTAATCATAATTGTAAAGAATTGTTTGCTCAATATGGTGTAATACATGAGTGTTCATATTTGTAAGGAAGTTAGAATGTAACTATCTTATAAAAGTGTTCAGATACATAGATACATAAAAGTGTCTAGATACATCACATATTGAGATGTGTATAAATACAAGTGTAATAGAGCATTTCACAATTAATACACTTTTCTCTCTTCTCGATTACCGACTCTCCTCTCTCAACTTCTCTATAATTTTCTCACTACTTCTTCTTCTTACTTCTTCTCTTCATATATTCATACATCTCGAACACAGTCCCTACTGATTACAACTTCTAGATCGTCTCTGTCACTGAGTGAATTAGTGGCTGAATACTTGGCCACCGGATGAAGTAATTATCACTAATGTGATAATTTAACTACCTTTTTAAAAAAAATCGATGACAAATATGACCATTTTTTCATAAATAAATGTGGCTCTTTAAGCAAAATTTAAAAAGGCGTTACCCCACCTACCCACTGGCGATACAAATAAAATAAAGATATGAATGAGAAAAGAGGGGAAGAAAACATATAAAATTGTGGGTGTGCAGCAAGAAGTTTGACCAGAATTGTATTATAAACTGGTCAAAACTGAAAGCTCTGGGAGTCACGAATCACTATGCACATGCATTATGAAACTGTAATTTCTATTCCATTTGCTAGGCTATAGCCGCTACACTAATACTCCGTTTATTTTTACTTATCTAGTGTTCTGAAAATAGATTTTATTTTTAGTTGTCACTTTTAATATATGAAGAAAATATAATTTTTCATGTTTTATATATAGTATTAATTGATCATTTTAAATTATTTTTAAGTCTATTAAAACTATACATCAATTAATGTGAGTATCATGATAAATTATGTATTTTATTTATTATTTTTTAAGAATTATATAAATTTTATAGTGGACGAGTAAAAGTGAACAGAAGAAGTATTTGTTATGTCTGCTAGTGTTAAATTGAATAACTTGGAAACCAGAAACATTCTTAATTGAAATCGACGTCATTCAATTTAATGGCCTCCTTCTATTTCCATTAGAATTGTGAGTGGTAATGTGTAAAACGGGAAAATAATAACAACAATAAATTGTAATAAAACTTGAAAATGATCAAATAGAAGGGATTGATGAGTCGACCAAATTCTTGATCTATCCTTAAGATAATATTGCCCCGTATATCCTTTCAACGGTTGTAATGACAACTTATCTCCCAAGATAAAACAACAATCAAATAAATGAGCAAAGGGAACTCAAGTGTTTGCTTTGGAAGAAAGATCTTTGAGTGTTTTTGTGATTGCAAGAGAGGAGGAAGTATTTCAGATTTCAAGTGTTTTGCAAATGAGTCTAAGACCTCATTTTATAGTGTTGTGAAGATGACTCTCCAATTGCCCATGTAATGGCCTTGAATGGCCATGTAATGACCTTGATTATGGAGTGTTAATTCAGCCAAATAATGACTGAATTCATTTGGGATGTAATGGAGGTTTAATGCCTGAAAAACCAACCCAAGAGTCATGTCTTTTCGTCTCCCGTCGCAGCCTCTGGACTACCGGCGCCGCGGCCCTGCAGGGAGGCGTCGCGGCGCCACATCTTCAGAGAGTTGACGCCGTGGCCCTGCAGTTTGGCTAGGGCCGCGGCGATTCATGACTCGTTTCATCTTTAAACACATTTATACACTTCTTCCTTCATTTACTAACGTGAAACCTACGTCATTTGACCAATAACCATCTATTACCTTACATCTCAAAAAATTCGTATACGTACCAATATCTCTTCCATTTAAGGAAATTATGATCATCGGCATTGTATGTACACGTGTGTGGAAACAATATTTCCGACGTGTTGGGCCCCTAATGTTCGATTCGTAATTAAATAGGATTAACTTTATTTCACGTTTAATAAATATTTCCAACAATCCCCTCTTGGAAGAGATTTTGGTGCACGCGTATGGTGTCGTTCTAGCAATCACTTGGCGGAACGATGTTGCATCTAGAGAGGTAGCCGGAGCTTTGAACCTTCCATAGTAGAATACCATCAGACATATTTCTTAAGCGGTGAGCGTGATGTCTTGAGCGAATCGGTGTTTAGTATATGCCAAGACAATGGTACCAACACAACACATTTCCTACTCAATCTTTCTAGTGTTTTGTCCGTCGTGGGCTGTGGACACACTTGGATTCTTAAGTACGTTCATTTGAGGCGGCCTGTCCTCGTACTTAAATAGGTGGTCTCCTACAAGGTATCCTGTAATACCCCTCTACACAAGCGTTAGAAACCATTAAAAGTCTCCCCAACCTAACCTCAATTATTGAGAATCATTAAAGGTTTTGGATACTTATCATTTACCCCTCTACAGGTAGCACTTTATGTCTATCACGGTAATGACCTTGGATTATGTTTTTTAAGAAGAAATCATTATCTGAAGTGCTCTTGCTTTCACCGAAGCGCTCAACTGAACCTTTACAGTTTAATTTTCCCATTGAACCTTATCCCTGGGATCTCCAGTCCGTAAGGTTGGGTGTCCACTATATTGGTTCTTATTGATTGGGTTTTAAGCTCATTCCCCTAGACAAGCAGAACAACTGATCTGTGGGTATTCCCTTCGTCAAGGGATCTGCGATATTTTCATTTGATTTTATATAATCAATGGAAATAATACCCGAGGTGATCAACTGCCTAACGGACTCATGTCTCCGTCGAATATGACGAGGCTTACCATTGTAAATAGAACTTCGTGCCCTTCCTAGAGCCGACTGACTATTGCAGTGGATCATTACAGAAGTCACGGGTTTATCCCAACATGAAATATCTTCTAAGAAACCATTAAGCCATTCAGCTTACGGGTGAGTCTTGCCAATTTATTGACTTCTAACCAATGGTGTCGTTGCAGGTGAATTGTCGAACATCTCAAATTTCTTCAGCACATTCTTGATATAGTGAGATTGAGACGAGACCAATCTGTTAGTTGTCTTAGAGACCTTGATCCCTAAGATAACATCTACGACACCCATATCTTTCATGTCAAAACATTGTTTTTAGCACAATCTTAGTCTCTAGGATTACCCTAGGACTGCTACCAGTGATCAATAATTCGTTTACATAGAAGAATGTTATGCCTAATGAATCGGTCATAACTTATGCCTAATGAATCGACCATTTCCTCTTCTTGTAAACACACTCATCACGCTTGTTAATAGAGACTCCTTACGATAGTAGACTATCAAATTTCTCGTGCCATTATTTAGGACCTCTTTCAGCATGTACAATGATTTGACAAGCAGACCTTTGTCTTTTGTTCTGAAACCACATACCCCTCTAGTTGGTCTATGTATATTTCTCCTTCCAAATAATCATTTAGGAAGACTATCTCGACATTCATTTGATGTAATTCAATATCCCGCAAGGCGGCGATAGTCATGAACATACGTATGAATGTCTTGTCTATAGACCCATTGGCATTGTAAGTTCTCATTTTTGCTTTGTGACGTTTAGATGTATCAGAGGCTCCATTTGTACTTTAAGTAAGTAAAGTGGCAAAATCTTATTCCATCATCTAAGAAAGTCACAAAGGGCTTGTCCCCCCCCTCTAGTTCTAAATCACATCTATTGATATATGTGAGTTCTAGAGAAGCGGTTTCTCGATTAATGCCCCAACCAAGAATTGTTCGTTGGGCTTCAATCCTTCCAAGTCTAGATGATGTAGAATCATTTGAAATTTCTGGACTTGGGTTGACACACTTTTGTTATCCACCATTTGAAATTTCAGAAATTTCCCAATGATGAACTTCTTACTACCCGCCTCTTGGGTGTTGTACTTCTTTTGTAGTTTGTCCATGCGCTTGGCGGTTTCAGCGGTCTGATATATACCGTAGAGAGGATCGGACAAATTGTTTTAGAATGTAGTTTACGCACATGAAATTCTTGTGTTTCCATGCCTCGCGAACCATCTTCATGTAAATCAACATGGTTACCTTGGCCTCCCGCCAAATTATTTGGTGAGGTCCGTGTCATCTGACTTGTGGAGGTCTTGGTTAGGAAAGCGTTTTAGTCCATGCTATCGGCCAAAAACAATATCTTTTCTTTGTCATCGCTGAAATGTGTACCCATGAACTTTTGGGGCGTTCGAGTGAAAACCGGGAGTTGGGCGAGTACTCCGCGACCAGTAGCAAAGGCGTTGTAAGTACCTTGAGCAGGAGCATGGGCATTGTGAACGCCTTGAGGAGCAGTGGGGGCACTAGTTGTGCCAAACGCAGCAGGTTGGAAGACATTTGGAATGCCTGGATTAGTGGGAGAGTAGGTAGTGTCATTGCCTTGAGTGTTGGGATTGAAGGAAGCGGGATTGCCTTGAGCATTGACGTTGTTCAAAGCGTTGAATTGATCTTCAGCAGACATGTTGTTGTTGTTGAAATAACAGATATTATCTTAAGCTTGTGAGTGGTAATGTGTAAAACGGGAAAATAACAACAACAAATTATAATAAAACTTGGAAATGATCAAATAGAAGGGTTTGCTGAGTCGATCAAATTCTTGATTTATCCTTAAGATAATATTGCCCCGTATATTCTTTCAATGGTTGTAATGACAACTTATCTCCCAAGATAAAACAACAATCAAACAAATGAGCAAAGGGAACTCAAGTGTTTGCTTTGGAAGAAAGATCTTTGAGTGTTTTTGTGATTGCAAGAGAGGAAGAAGTATTTCAGATTTCAAGTGGTTTGCAAATGAGCCTAAGGCCTCATTTTATAGTGTTGTGAAGATGACTCTCCAATTGCCCATGTAATGGCCTTGAATGACCATGTAATGACCTTGATTATGGAGTGTTAATTCAGCCAAATAATGGTTGAATTCATTTGAGATGTAATGGAGGTTTAATGCCTCAAAAATCAGTCCAAGAGTCATGTCTTTTCGTCTTCCGTCGCAGCCTCTGGACTACCGGCGCCGCGACGCCACAACTTCAGAGAGTTGGCGTCGTGGCCCTGCAGTTTGGCGCCGCGGCCCTATCGTGAAACCTACGTCAAACCAACGTGAAACCTACGTCATTTGGCCAATAACCATGTGAGAGAGTGGGATAACTAATCATAAAATAACTTTCTCACAATTAATTATCTTTAGATAATTTATTTCCAACCAAACAGCCCCTTAAAGCTAATGGAAATATCATACTAAGAATGTCATTTTGCCTTTATAGTACAGCTAGTGGTCACCGATACAGGATAAAGATGGTCTTTTTAAGAGGAACGAATAATTAATTACCATAAACCTAACAATGACATGGTCTTCCTAAATTCATTTTGTATTCTCTTCTTAAAATGGTTTCACTTTTTTCTTTTGTTATTTTACTATTTATGTGTTATTTTTTTCTTTGGAATTTTAGATCTCTTAATATTGATCATACATTTAGACATACAATCTTTTAGTTTTTTTTTTTAAAATAACATTTACATATTTATAAATTACGTAAAAAGTACTATAAGATATACTAATTAATAATTTATAGATATTATAAGACATATAAAAAATTATAATTAAAGAATAATTCGTTTCACTCTTAAATTCAAATATTTGAGATGGAGTATTTATTATCTTCATGCCAAGACTTAGGTGTTGCATCTCATTTCACATACTTTAAAGCCAAATTTGGTCATTTTTTGCTTATTAATCAACTAATTAGGTTAATTGGTAGGCTTAATTAAGTTCAGTCATATTTGGAACGATAAGGACATGTGTGGGCTAAATTATTAATGAATGTCATATTTGCTCAATTTTGAATATCTTAAGGGCATGTGTGACCCTTTGCCGTTTAATATATATTATCGACTTACCTATTGAGCAAATAAACATAATTTATAAAGTAAGAAAATGAAAAAGAGAAAATTTTAGTACATATCATGTTCCTATTGGACGGGATTAAAACTTTTCCCTTTAATAAACCTGCTCTACCAAACATACTCAACTTTGTCATAAAACATACAAATTATTTTATTTATTCATAACAAATTATTTTATTTGTTCCCACACCGTGGGGTCTGGGGAGGGTAGAGTGTACACAGACCTTATATCCATCTTGTTAGGTTGAGCGGCTGCTTTCGGGAGACCCTTGGCAACCTGGGAAATAAAAAAAAAGGTTGAGCGACTGCTTTTGGGAGACCCTTGGCAACCAGTTGTGGGAAATATGTGTAGAGACAAGGAAATGGGAATGCAACAACAACAACAACAATAACAAGTGAGTAAGAAATCTGAAAATGATCAAATATGAGGGCTTGCTGAGTAGACCAAATTCTTGATCTATCCTTAAGATAATATTTCCCCGTATATCCTTTCAACGGTTGTAATGACAACTTATCTCCCAAAATAAAACAACAATCAAATAAATGAGCAAAGAAAACTCAAGTGTTTGCTTTGGAAGAAAGATCTTTGAGTGTTTGTGATTGCACGAGAGGAAGACAATTTCATAATTTTTTAGTGAATGTCAGGTGTCTTTCCAAATGAGCCTTTTATCTCATTTTATAGTGTGTAGATGATGACCTTCCAAATGACTAAGTAATGACCATGAATGTCATGTTAATGCCTTGAATTTGGAGTTACAATTCAGCCAAGTAATGGCTGAATTCATGAGCAAAATAATGGAGAGTAAATACTCCAAAGTCAGCCCAAGAATCAGTTTTTAATTCACCTCCAACGGATTGAAGCGATCAGTCGCGGCCGCCAGTTCGGTAACTTACTTTGGGCTGGGCGTCAATTAGAGTCGCGGCCCTTCGGGGAGGCACCGCGACCCTTCTCGGTTTCGTGGTGATTTCTGATTCATGTCATCTTTACACATTATACACTTCTTTCATTTACCAACGTGAAATCATTCGTCATTTGGCCAATAACCGTCTATTACCTTACGTCTCAAACAATTCGTATACGTACCAATATCTCTTCCATTAAGGAAATTTTGATCCTTGGCACTACGTGTGCACGTGTGTAGAAACAAGGTTTCCTACGTGCGGGGCCCCAATTGTTCAATTCATAATTAATAGGATTTACTTTATTTCACGTTTAATAAATAGTTTCAACAATCACCTCTTGGAAGAGATTTTGGTGCATGCACATGGTGTCTTTTTAGCAATCATTTGGCGGAACGATGTTGCATCCAGAGAGGTAGCCGGAGCTTTGAATCTTCCATAGTAGAATACCATCGGACATATTTACTGCGCGGTGAACGTGATGTCTTAAACCGTCAGTGTTTAGTATATGCCAAGACAATGGTACCAACACAACACCTTTCCTACTCAATCTTTCTAGTGTTTTGTCCATCGTGGGCCGTGGACACCCTTGGATTCTTAAGTGTGTTCATTTGAGGTGGCATGTCCTCGCACTTAAATAGATGGTTTCCTACAAGGTATCCTGTAATACCCCGCTATACAAGCGTTAGGAACCATTAAAAATTTCACCAACCTAACCTCAACTTTTGAGGATCATTAAAGGTTTGGAAACTTATCATTTACCCTGTGAAATCCGAAAAAAAAATATATATATATAGTTGTGGTTGGGTTAATAAAAATATATATATAAGAAAATAAAGAATAAATTGCATGGGATAGAGTTAGTGTTAAAGTTGGATAAATAGATAGATGAAATGAAAATAAGAAAATAAAAGAAAAACAAAAGAAAAAAAAAAAAAAAAGGTGCAGCAGCCAACATGCACGTAAATGTGTGCTTTCCCCCCTTCCCCCCTTTTCATTTCCCCTCCAACTCTTGTCATTTCACCTCCCATAGGTTATAGAAAACTCTCCACTTATACATTGTAATTACACACAAATAAAATACCTAACACAAAGAATAGGAAATCAGAAAAAACAAGTGAAAAGAAGAGGAAAAAAATACCAAGAGGGCAAGAAGAACAAGGAGCAAAATACTAGAGAAGTAAGGATAATTTTAGCAACCACACAATAATAATCTTCACACTTACAAGGTGAGTTTTCTCACTCAGAAATTCTTGGTAACATCCTTTATTTTTAGTTCAATACATGTTAGAATAAGAATTGAGTGTTGAAAGGAAATATTGAACTTTTGATTGTTTAGACAACTAGTTGCGTCATGAACTTTACGAACTGTTCTCACTGAGTTATAATTGTTAGAATTTGATGAAATTCGGAGGAGTGGTACACCTCTCTAATATGATCATATAGAACCAAAAATGAGGTAAAATGGACGTACGGTTTGAAAGTTATCATAGTTCAAAGTTCCTGCCTTAGATTTGGTCGAAATTCGAAAAGGCATAATTACGGACTGTTTTTATTGAGTTTTACTTATTAGAATTATATGAAAATTTACATGGTTGTAAATCTCTCTGTTACGGACAGATGTATATAAAGATTTATTAAAACGGACTTACGAGTTGAGAGTTATTGTAGTTTGAAGTTGCTGCCTCGGATTCGTCGGAATCCAGAAGGGCAGGACGTTGAAACGTAAAACTGTACTAATATGTGGGGAATATGAAAATTGTTGCTAAATGAAAGTTCTAGATCTCTTTGTTGTGGACATTTTGAGACCTTACGGGGGTCTATCCGACTTACGGATTGAGAGTTATCGCTGTTTAAAGTTTCTGCCTCAGATCTATCGATATCCAGGAAGGGCAGCGAACAAAAGTGTAAAACTGTACCAAATGGTACATAATATGAAAGAATGGTTCACATGGAGACGTGTAGCTCTCTGTTCTCGTCGTTTTGAGAATTTATGGGGATTGAACGGGTTTACAGATTAGGAGTTATGACTATTATAAGATTGGGTGCTGTTTAATAAAAATTCTGCCGAAATAAATTTCATATGGCTGTTTTGAGGATAAATTTGTGTTAGTTACCTAAAGTAGTTTTAAATGAAATTTGGTACAGTGAAAGATCCCGTCTTACCTTAGTTTCCGCTTGAGAAACACCTTAGTTGGAGTTATGGTTAAAAGTTATAATCGTTACAAGTATGAATGACGAATGTTAGAAAAAGAATAGTATTTGTTTGATCTTACGAAAAATGAAAAGTGAATACGTGTTCACATAAATATATAAATATATAATGGATCGGGTTGCGCGCAACAAAGCGTAAAGTGAATACGCGTTCACAAATACGTAAACATAATGGATCGGGTTGCACGCCGCAACAAAGCGTAAAGTGAATATATGTTCACAAATACGTAAATATAATGGATCGGGTTGCGCGCAACAAAGCGTAAAGTGAATACACATTCACAAATACGTAAACATAATGGATCGGGTTGCGCGCAACAAAGCGTAAAGTGAATACGTGTTCACAAATACGTAAATATAATGGATCGGGTTGCACGCAACAAATATGAAAGATGAACACATGTTCACTATATATAAATATGAAAAGTGAATACGCGTTCACAAATATATAAATGTAATAAACATGTGGAAATGCAGGAATGTCTCAACGTATAATACGAGATAAAATGAAGTGTTAGTTAAACCAAGAATTTCCTATGAGGAGTTGTTGCATATTTAAAGATGTTGTAACTTTGATATGTTTTGCAATATGCTTATTACGTTATAATGTGATTGCACTTGGAATATTGTGGTGTTACTTTGAATTGCGGTAAGGTTCTCACTCATTCGGATGGTAGGGTGACCCTTTATTTAACATGTTTGAGAAAGGGTGATAGAGGAAAGGCTCACGTCGAGGCTAGCGATCGTCCATGACCTCTTTTCATACCAAGTCCATTGTTTCGGGCTTGGTACTCGTCAGGTTCAGAATGTCAGTTCCAATGTCTCGGGATATGCCCGTGTGGAATGATCTCCCTTCCAACTTAGAATAATCTTTGTCAGTATGTCTATGTAGAAACAATATTTGCACGAGCATGGGCTCGCGTTATGTTTTTTCCATATAAAGTCATAAACATATTTCTTTATTGTTATTTTTATTAATCGCTCCGTATTTGAATATAAGTTCAAATTTCTAAATAAAGAGAATTAAATGGTGCTCCTGGTGGAAAATAATTGTCCAGGTGTCATCACGCCCTAAGTAAAGACTTAGGAAAAGTCGGGGCGTGACAAGTTGGTATCAGAGCTAAACCAGGTTAGGAGATTCTAGGAAGTTTCTTCGAGTTGGGTGTTTGAACGGTTACTTATTGCGACGGTGTGCGCGCCACCTTAGTAATAAGTAAACGGAATAATATCCTAAAGTTTCACTTCTTTCGTACTCTTCTCGTGCCTATCTTGAGTCTTTTCAAAGATTTGGTTCTCGTACTTCCTCCTTCAAATGATTGTGGAAGGGGATGTGCAACGATAAACTATGGACAATCTGAGGTGTGGTGGAGAAACTTTAGAAGAAATCGTTCCCGATGTCACCACCGATGATGTGGGGAGTTGAGTCGTATTCATTAAAAGTACATGCCTAACACCAGAAAAGATGCGCTCAGCGTGAGTTTGAACAATTGAAACAAGAAGACCAATGTGAAAGAATATAATACCTAATTCATGCAATCTTGACATACAACGTGCATATTATTCCTACGAAAGGAGAAAGTCAAAAGATTTGTGAGGTTTAAACCCGAACTTGGTAGAAAGGTAGTGGCATTAGCCTATGATCGGACGTACCTTGGATCGTCAACATGACAATGAGGGTAGAAGGTTTTGCCAAATCAAAGAGAGTATTCACGAAAGAGGCATTTATGTGACTCGACCTTTTCAACTATCCGATTGAGTCATACTATAGAAAATAGTCAACTCCATCGGAGAGAGTTCCACTTATCGTTTAGAAGATCAATAAAGGTATGTGGAACTTTCCTATCTCTTGAGCATGAATAGTTGTACTTATATAGTACGCTAGGCGTCTGATACTTTGATATCCTTTACTTATTTAAGAATGGCCAAGTTGGGCGAGTTAGGAGGTTAACCCACTTTAAAACTATTAAGGATGTCTTAAGTTTTCAAAGTTAAGGGACTTGAAGTGTTTTGAGTATATGATACTTGTTTTGTTTTAAAAGTTTAAGTCCCTTGGAAATAGAAAAATGTAATTGACTAAGGTATATGATTAATATAACGACTTTATGGGAAGTTGGTTATATTCGCTTTATGGAAAGTTAAAAGGAGAGATTTACTTTAAGTAAGATAAGTAAGGACAAGTGACTTGATGCTATGGTTATTAGTATCTTGGAAGTTTTATATAAAAAAAGAGTCATTCGTTTTAAAAGAGTAGAAGTATGTAGTACTTGGGATTAAATTTCAGGATTCTTTTATTAAGACATGTTAGTGCCTTAAGTGAACTAAAATGAGAGGATATATTAATAATGTCAATAAGAAGTTAGGGGATTTCTTGACTTACTTATGTTATGTAGGATAGTCGGTTGAGCTAGGGTAAGAGTATAAATGAGGGGTAAACCCCCAAGTCGTTATACCACCTTCTCCGGTAAGAGTATAAATGAGGTAAACCCCAAGACGTTATACCACGCCTGCAGGGTAAGAGTATAAATGAGGGTAAACCCCAAGACGTTATACCACCTGCAGGGTAAGAGTATAAATGAGGGCAAGCCCAAGACGTTATACCACCTTCTCGGGGTAAGAGTATGAATGAGGAAAGCCCAAGGCGTCATACCACCTTCTCCAGGTAAGAGTATGAATGAGGAAAGCCCAGCGTCATACCACCTTGGGTAAGAGTATAAATGAGGAAAACCCCAAGGCGTTATACCACATTAGGTGGATTTGCTACCCATGATGCGAAAAATATCCTCACGTCGACTTATTTCCTACCTTAGGTCTCAAAAGTTATTAAGGAGTCACAAAGTGGGTGCATATCCGGCTAATATAGTAGATACCCAAAAAGAGTCCCAGTGATGCATGATGTCCTATTGTTTGAAAAATTTGAAGGTTTTTTCTGAAGATCTCGGGCCTTCCTCGGGTAGAGAAGTGGAGTTCGCTATAGAGTTAATGCAGGTACAAGACCTATTTCTATTCTTCTATATCGAATGGCCCACTAAATTGAGAGAGTTAAAAGAAACGGTTGAAGGATCTTACGGATAAAGGATTTATAAGGCCTAGTGTTTCCCGCAGGCGCGCGATCCTTTTGTGAAGAAAAAGATGGATCGCTCGAATGTGCATCGATTATCGACAACTCAATAAGGTCACGATCAAGAATCGATATCCATCACCAAGAATCGATGATCTTTTGACCAACTTGAGAGCCAATTATTTTTCCAAGATTGATCTTCGTTCGAGATATCATCGGATGAAAATAAATCCGAATGATATATCAAAAGCGACCTTTAGGACTGATATGGCCATTATGAGTTCTTGGTCATGTCTTTCGGATTAACGATGCCCCAGACTTTTATGGATCTAATGAACATAATCTTTAAACCATTCTTGGATTTGTTCGTAATTGTATTTATAGATGATATCCTAATTTACAGCAAGTGTGTTGAAGAACAGGAAGAGCATCTGAGGGTAGTGCTTCAAGTCTTGAAACAGGAGAAACTATATGCTAAATTTTCAAAGTGTGAATTTTGGTTGGAAAAGGTAGCCTTTGTGGGTCATGTTGTGTCAAGGGATGGAATTATGGTAGACCCCCAGAAGATAGAAGCGATGAAGCGGCCAAAACCACTCCAACAGAGGTTAGAAGTTTCTTGGGTTTGGTGAGTATTATAGAAGATTCGTAAAGGTTTTTCTAGTCTTCTTGCTCCTTTGACCGGTTGACTCAAAAGCGGTTAAGTACCCGGTGGTGAAGCATGTGAAGCAAGTTTTGAAACTAAAGGAATTGTTGACTCTTGCACGATCCTAAACTTACCATCGGTACAAGAAGGGTTCACAGTCTATTGCGATGCCTCCAGAGTTGGGTTAGGATGTGTCTTGATGCAGTTTGGAAAAGTTATTGCGTATGCATCTAAACAATTGAAGATACATGAGAAGAATTACCCAACTCATGACTTGGAATTAGTTTCGGTGGTGTTTGCCTTACGAATATGGAGACATTATTTGTATGGTGTGCATGTGGACATATTCTGAGATCATAAGAGTTTGCGTACATAACCACGCGAGAAGGATTTGAATCTCAGACAAAGAAGATGGTTAGAGTTGCTTAAGGATTATGACCTTAGTATTCTTTACCATCACAGGAAAGCTAACGTGGTGGTGGCGCTCGATGGGAGATCAATGGGCAGCAGCCCATTTGGCAATACAAAAGAGGGTATTGTTCGTGAGGTACAAAGATTGGGAAACCTCGGGGTTAGTTTAGCGAGATCGGTGAAGGTAGGGTGGTGGTACATGATACCTCGCGATGCGCCTTAGCTGAGAAATAAAAGAAAGTCGGTTTGAGGATACGGAGTTTGTTGGATTTCGGGAGAGGATCAACAGGAAAATCTTCACGATTTACATTGAGAGATAATGGCGGAACCGCCCGGTATAAGGGTAGGTTATGTGTTCTAAGGTAAATGATCTAAGGAGGAAGATCTTAGATGAGGTCACAACACAAGATATTCCATTCATCCAGTCAACAAAAATGTATCAGGACCTCAAGGCAAATGCGGTGGGGCGGGATGAAGAATGACGTTGCGGAGTTTGTGCGGAGGTGTCTTATATGTCGGCAGTGAAAGTGAACATCAAAAACCGCGAATTACTTCAGGACATTGGAGTCCCGTGTGGAAATGGGAGGCGATTCATATGGATTTTATGGCGGTCTACCAAAACTCGAGAAGGGTATGATTCTATTTGGGTGATTGTTGATCGCCTTACAAAGTCAGCCCATTTCTTACGGTCAAGACTACGATCGCGCACCACAAGATGCGCAGATTTATTTGAAGGAGATTGTGCGGTTACACAGATTCCTTTACAAATTATTTGAGATAGGGGTTCCAGTTCACCTCACACTTTTGGCAAAGTTTCAGCAGGTCTCGGGACAAAAGTTAAGTTAAGCCTGACTTTCCACCCGCAAAGCAGATGGGCAAGGTGAGCGAACAATTCAAACACGAGGACATGTTGCGATCTTGTGTGTTAGATTTTCGGGAAGCTGGTTGGACCATCTATGTCTAATTGAGTTCGCCACAACAATAGTTTTCACTCTAGCATACAAATGGCCGTTTGAAGTATTATATGGACGAAAATGTAGGTCTCCACTTGGATGGTTCGAGGTGGGTGATCTGAATCGTTCGGACTGAAGTCATTCAAGAAACAAATAATAAGGTCTGAGATGATTCGGGAGCGGATCAAAACAGCTCATAGCCGTCATAAGTCCCGTGCGGATCATCGGAAAAGAGATCTTGAATTCAAGAGGGAGAAAGTATTTTAAAAAAGTGTCCCCCGATGAAGGAGTGATGCGCTTTGGTAAGAAAGGAAAATTGAGCCCAAGGTTTATTGGGCCATATGAGATCTTGCGAAGAGTGGGAATGTGGCTTACGAATTAGCACTTCCACGAAATTTGGAAGTAGTGCATCCGGTATTTCATGTGTCAATGTTACGAAAATACTTGCACGATCCAAGTCACGTCATCCTTCCCGGAGATAGTTCTTAATGAGAGCTTGATATGAAGAAGTTAGGTGGAAATACTTGATAGAAAGGTCCAACGCCTTAGAAATAAAGATATTGCTTAGTGAAGGTCTATGGAGGAATCACTCCTGAGGAAGCCACGTGGGAAGTCGAAGATGCGATGAAAGTCAAATATTCATTCCTATTTGACTAAGGTAAAAAAAATGCATTACATAGTACTTCATATGTGTCATTTGCGTGTCTATGTGATTATGTTACGACCTTATTCACATTCGAGGACGAATGTTGCTTAAGGAGGAGAGAATGTGAAATTCGGAAAAAAATAAAATAATATATAGTTGTGGTTGGGTTAATAAAAATAAACATTATTGTGTCTATGTGATTATGTTACGACCTTATTCACATTCGAGGACGAATGTTGCTTAAGGAGGAGAGAATGTGAAATCCGAAAAAAAAATATATATATATAGTTGTGGTTGGGTTAATAAAAATATATATATAAGAAAATAAAGAATAAATTGCATGGGATAGAGTTAGTGTTAAAGTTGGATAAATAGATAGATGAAATGAAAATAAGAAAATAAAAGAAAAACAAAAGAAAAAAAAAAAAAAAAAAAAGTTGCACACCCCAACATCCCCGAAAATGTGTGCTTTCCCCCCTTCCCCCCTTTTCATTTCCCCTCCAACTCTTGTCATTTCACCTCCCATAGGTTATAGAAAACTCTCCACTTATACATTGTAATTACACACAAATAAAATACCTAACACAAAGAATAGGAAATCAGAAAAAACAAGTGAAAAGAAGAGGAAAAAAATACCAAGAGGGCAAGAAGAACAAGGAGCAAAATACTAGAGAAGTAAGGATAATTTTAGCAACCACACAATAATAATCTTCACACTTACAAGGTGAGTTTTCTCACTCAGAAATTCTTGGTAACATCCTTTATTTTTAGTTCAATACATGTTAGAATAAGAATTGAGTGTTGAAAGGAAATATTGAACTTTTGATTGTTTAGACAACTAGTTGCGTCATGAACTTTACGAACTGTTCTCACTGAGTTATAATTGTTAGAATTTGATGAAATTCGGAGGAGTGGTACACCTCTCTAATATGATCATATAGAACCAAAAATGAGGTAAAATGGACGTACGGTTTGAAAGTTATCATAGTTCAAAGTTCCTGCCTTAGATTTGGTCGAAATTCGAAAAGGCATAATTACGGACTGTTTTTATTGAGTTTTACTTATTAGAATTATATGAAAATTTACATGGTTGTAAATCTCTCTGTTACGGACAGATGTATATAAAGATTTATTAAAACGGACTTACGAGTTGAGAGTTATTGTAGTTTGAAGTTGCTGCCTCGGATTCGTCGGAATCCAGAAGGGCAGGACGTTGAAACGTAAAACTGTACTAATATGTGGGGAATATGAAAATTGTTGCTAAATGAAAGTTCTAGATCTCTTTGTTGTGGACATTTTGAGACCTTACGGGGGTCTATCCGACTTACGGATTGAGAGTTATCGCTGTTTAAAGTTTCTGCCTCGGATCTATCGATATCCAGGAAGGGCAGCGAACAAAAGTGTAAAACTGTACCAAATGGTACATAATATGAAAGAATGGTTCACATGGAGACGTGTAGCTCTCTGTTCTCGTCGTTTTGAGAATTTATGGGGATTGAACGGTTTTCAGATTAGGAGTTATGACTATTATAAGATTGGGTGCTGTTTAATAAAAATTCTGCCGAAATAAATTTCATATGGCTGTTTTGAGGATAAATTTGTGTTAGTTACCTAAAGTAGTTTTAAATGAAATTTGGTACAGTGAAAGATCCCCGTCTTACCTTAGTTTCCGCTTGAGAAACACCTTAGTTGGAGTTATGGTTAAAAAGTTATAATCGTTACAAGTATGAATGACAGAATGTTAGAAAAAAAGAATAGTATTTGTTTGATCTTCTGAAAAATGAAAAGTGAATACGTGTTCACATAAATATATAAATATATAATGGATCGGGTTGCACGCCGCAACAAAACGTAAAGTGAATACGCGTTCACAAATACGTAAACATAATGGATCGGGTTGCACGCCGCAACAAAACGTAAAGTGAATATATGTTCACAAATACGTAAATATAATGGATCGGGTTGCACGCCGCAACAAAGCGTAAAGAGAATACACATTCAAAAATACGTAAAAATAATGGATCGGGTTGCGCGCAACAAAGCGTAAAGTGAATACGTGTTCACAAATACGTAAATATAATGGATCGGGTTGCGCGCAACAAATATGAAAGAAGCACTCATGTTCAACTATCTATAAAAATGAAAAGTGAATACGCGTTCACAAATATATAAATGTAATAAACATGTGGAAATGCAGGGAATGTCTCAACGTATAATACGAGATAAAATGAAGTGTTAGTTAAACCAAGAATTTCCTATGAGGAGTTGTTGCATATTTAAAGATGTTGTAACTGATATGTTTTGCAATATGCTTATTACGTTATAATGTGATTGCACTTGGAATATTGTGGTGTTACTTTGAATTGCGAGGTAAGGTTCTCACTCATTGAGATGGTAGGGTGACCCTTTATTTAACATGTTTCAGAAAGGGTGATAGAGGAAAGGCTCCACGTCGAGGCTAGCGATCGTCCATGACCTCTTTTCATACCAAGTCCATTGTTTCGGGCTTGGTACTCGTCAGGTTCAGAATGTCAGTTCCAATGTCTCGGGATATGCCCGTGTGGAATGATCTCCCTTCCAACTTAGAATAATCTTTGTCAGTATGTCTATGTAGAAACAATATTTGCACGAGCATGGGCTCGCGTTATGTTTTTTCCATATAAAGTCATAAACATATTTCTTTATTGTTATTTTTATTAATCGCTCCGTATTTGAATATAAGTTCAAATTTCTAAATAAAGAGAATTAAATGGTGCTCCTGGTGGAAAATAATTGTCCAGGTGCCATCACGCCCTAAGTAAAGACTTAGGAAAAGTCGGGGCGTGACATACCCCTCTTACAGGTAGCACTTTTTGTCTATCACGGAAACAACCTTGGATTATGTTTATTTAAGAAAGACACATTAGCTGAAGTGCTCTTGCTTCCACCAAAGCGCTCACGGAACCTTTACAGTTTAGTTTTTCCATTGATCCCTAAGATGACATCTGCAATACCCATATCCTTCATGTCAAAACATTGTTTCAACATGTTCTTAGTATCTAGGATTATCGTAGGAATGCTCCATGTTATCAACATGATGTCTATGTAAAGGCAAATCATGACGAACGAGTCGGCATTTCCTTTCGTGTAAACACATTTGTCACACTCATTAATGACGAACCCTTTCGATAATAAGGTATTATCAAATTTCTCGTGCAATTACTTTGGGGCCTGTTTCAGCCCGTACAGAGATTTGACAAGCCGACATACTTTCTTCTCTTGTCCAGGAACCACATACCCTTCAGGTTGGTCCATATAGATTTCTTCTTTCAAATCACCATTTAGAAAGGTTGTCTTGACATCCATTTGATGTATTTCAAGATCCTGCAAGGCGGCGATAGCTATGAAATACGTATGGATGTCATCCTAGACACCGGAGAGTAGGTGTCAAAGTAATCAAGACCTTCTTTTATCGACAACCCTTGACTACCAACCTGACCTTGTACTTGTCTATAGATTCATCTGCTTTCAACTTCCGTTTGAGTATTCATTTACACCCTAACGGTTTGTTTTCCGGAGGAAGATCAACCAACTTCCAGGTATGGTTGTGCAGGATGGACTCTATCTACTCTCTATAGCTTCTTTCTAGAGCGGTGCTTCTGGAGTTGACAATGCTTCAGCAATTGTCTGTGGTTCGTCATGAACCATATAAGCTACAAAGTCCGGACTGAAGGAATTCTCTATCCTGGCCATTTTGCTTCGTCTTGGTTCATCTCCGAACCCTCCAAGTCCTGAGAATCTGGAATATCGGATTTCGGATAATCAACTACTCTAGAGTTTACTAGATCTGAACAGCCTTGATCCGGGAAGTCAATGACTCCCGAATCCTGTGAGATTTCTTCATAACTTCGTTTGTGAGAGGTTATGTCTCTTTCCTTCATAGGAAATGAGTCTTCAAAGAACCTGGCGTTTCTTGATTCCATGATTGTACCCACATGAATGTCTGGTACACTTGACTTAAGCACTAGGAAGTGATAAGCACTACTGTTATTTGCATATCCGATGAATATGCAGTTTACAGTCTTAGGTCCAATTTTGACCTGCTTTGGCTTAGTTATTTCAACCTTTGTCAGACAACCCCATACTTTAAAATATTTATAGTCGGGTTTATTTCCTTTCCATAGCTCGTACGGAGTCTTGTCCTTACCCTTATATGAGACTCTATTAAGAATATTACACGCGGTAAGTACAGCTTATCCGCACATGGGTTGGGGAAGGCCTGAATTGATGAGCAAGACATTCATCATTTTCTTTAACGTAAAGTTCTTGTGTTCAGCAACACCGTTTGATTGAGGTGAGTAAGAAGTTGTAGTTTGATGAACAATGCCCAATTGGGCACAATATTCTTCAAAAGGCACTACATATTCTCCCCCTCTATCGCTACAGATTGATTTAATCCGTCCGCTTAGTTGGTTCTCAACTTCTGCTTTGTAGCGTTTGAATTCTTCAAATGTTTCATCTTTACTTTTTAGTAAGTAATGTTAACAATACCTTGTGATATCATCTATGAAGGTCACAAAGTACTTGTTCCCCCTCTAGTTGGTGCGAACTTCAAATCACATATATCGGTGTGTATGAGTTCTAGAGGAGAGGTTTCCCTTTCAATGGATCTAAAGGGATTCTTTTAAAGTTTTGCATCTACGCACACCTCACACTTACGTTGAGGGTTTACGTTGATAGCCGACAGCAACTCCAACTTTACCAATTTTTGGATAGATTGATAGTTTACGTTTCCTAATTTGTGATGCCATAAATTAGAAGACTCAAGCAAGTAAGTAGAATGCTCAATTTTATTAATAATAGGAGCAACAATTACAGATGAAACATTCACTTTAAAGAGGCCTTCACAGACGAAACTTCTTCCTACAAATGTTCCATTTTTGGTGATTACAAATTTGTTAGCCTCAAACACTAGCCTAAAACCAACATTTAGCAATAAGGGTCCAGAAATTAAATTTCTTCGAATTTCTGGGACACACATCACCTCCTTCAGAGTAAGCTTCTTTCCGGAAGTCATCTTCTGGACTACCTTTCCTACCCCCAACACCTCCGAAGAAGCATTATTTCTCATGAACAACTTCTTATCTGTGACTAATGTATATGTGGAGAAGGCATCTTTGTTGGAACAGATGTGTCGGGTAGCACCCGTGTCCATCCACCACTTGCATTGGATTCTCAACGAGGTTAGCTTCAAGAACCACCACCGATAACTCCTCAATCATAACGTCTACGAGCGTATCTTCGACGATGTTAGACTTACCCTTGCCCTTGGCCAACGTTCTCATTATTGAGTTTGAGGAAATCCTTGACCATGTGACCAGGTTTACCGCAGTGATGGCAAGTCCCCTTAAACTTGTCATTTGTTGGGCCCTTACCGTCCTTCTGGAATTTTCGCTTCTTGCTAGAACTTCCTTTGGCTTCCGCCAGGTTCGCCTTGGCCTCAGCGGGTAGTTTCCCTTTGGCATGACCTTCTTATTATCCTCCTGAATTTGGAGCTTGATAATAAGTTCCTCTAGGGTCATCTCTTTCATCTTGAGATTTAGGTAACTCATAAACTCATTATATGAATGAGGTAACTTTTCAATTAACGATGCAACCAAGAATTGCTCGTTGGGCTTCAATCCTTCCAAGTCCAGGTGATGTAAAATCATTTGAAATTCCTGAACTTGGGATGCCACAGTTTTGTTGTCCACCATTTGAAATATCAAAAATTTCCCAACGATGAACTTCTTAGATCCCGCATCTTGTGCGTTGTATTTCTTTTGAAGTTTCTCCCACAACTTTTTGATAGTTCCAACGATGCTGTATACCGTGTAAAGAGGATCGGACAAACAATTTAGGAAAATAGTTCCGACAAAGGAACTCACTATGACTCCAAGTATCTTGAGTCATCTTCATGTCATTAATGACATGTATATCTTGGCCCCTCCCGCCATTTGATTAGGCTGAGGGTCCACTTCATCTCTAACTTGTGGAGGATCTTCGGTTAGGAAACAAGATATTTCCATAACCGTCATGAAGAACAACATCTTGCCATCTTTTGAAATTAGAGCCCATGAATTTTTCAGGATGCTCATGATGAAAGCCAACAGGTGGTGGAACGGAAGCGTTCCCAGGAGCATTGGAAAAGGCGTTGTGAACGCCTTGAGCAGTAGAGGGGTTGGCACTAGTTGTGCCATGAGCAGTGGTGGTGAAGGCATTAAGATTGCCTTGAGCAGTAGCGGATGTTTCAGTGTTGAATCCAGTCATGTTGTTGTGCTAACAACAATATTGTCTTAAGTTTGTGAGCATGAAATGTGGTTACAAGGAAATGGGGAAGTAGCAACAAGAACAAGAGTAACAATCTGGAAATGGAAACAAGAAACAACAACTATAAGAATTCGATGAGTCTGGTGTTAGCACCCTGTCTTTAAGATAATATTGCCCCGTATTAATCCTTTAACGGCTATTGGCAACTTGTCTCTCAGGATAAAACAACTACAAACAATTGAACAAAGGATAGCTAAAGTGTTTACTAAAAAGAAGAATTTTTTAGTGTATGGAAGATTGCAAGAGAAGAAGATAATTTCTGAAGTGTGTTTTTCAAATGAGCCAATGACTTCATTTTATAGTGTGGAGAAGATGACCTTCCACCTAGCCAAGTAAAGGCTTTGAATGACCATGTAATGACCTTGAATATGGGGTTACAATTCAGCCAAATAATGATTGAATTAGCGTGGGAAGTAATGGAGGTTTAATGCCTCAAAACCAGCCCAAGAGTCATGTCTTTTCGTCTCTCGCTCGTGACTTATGAAAGCCAAGCGAGGGCGCCGCGACACTTTACGTCCAGTAAATCACTGGAACTCAAAACGTCATTTAGAGTCGCTGCCTTCGGGGAGGCGCCGCGGCGCTTCACGTCCAGTAAATCACTGGAACACAAAACGTCATCTAGAGCTACGACCCTTCATGGAGGCGCTGAATTCCAGTAACCAAACCCGTCGTAGGCGTCGCGGTCCTGATCGGCTCCGCGGCGATTCATGACTCGGTTCATCTTCTAACACATTGTACACTTCTTCCTTTATTTACCAATGTGAAACACTTGTCATTTGGCCAATAACCGTCTATCATTTCATGTCTCAAACATTTTGTATACGTACCAATATCTCTTTCACCAAGAAAATTTACGATCTTTGGTACAACGTGTGCACGTATGTGGAAACTATGCTTCCAACGTGCGGAGCTCCATTTATTCGAGTCATAAATAATAAAATTAACTTTATTTTACGTTAATAAATTTCCAACAATTGGTTGAATAGAAAAATTTGAAGGCAGTGAATAAGCGTTTCCTATATAAGCATGGACATATGCAACATAAATATTGTTGTAATCACTAGATGTTTACAATAAAATTACATACCCTATTTGGCCTATGGAACAATATTCAAAAGTGAAGCATATATTTCATGTTCTTTTGAGTAATAGCAGTGAACAAATGTGAATTTACCATATTAGTACTTTCAATTGAATTCAACATCTTTGATAATGACAATAATTATACTTCAATAGCTAATAATATAAAATTGACTATATAAATCTTCACTGATTATAATTATTTATTTAAATTCAACTCATCTCATCACATATATCGAATAAAATAAATTACAATTATATATAATAATAATAATCATAGTATTAATAATACAAAAAGTTCTCTATATTCTCGTAACTAGTAGATATTACCTACATATAATTTTTTCTTTTCTTATGCCATATCTTTAGTTAAGTTTGCATACGTTGTTCGAGATAACTTCTTTCCATGTGATTGTAGGTATATCCTGTCCTCCTTCCAACACCTCACTTCTATAGTTGCAAACCTACGGATGAGTAATATATAGGTTAATGAAGGACATAACCAAACAATCTTAAGTGACTTCGTTCATTTTTCATCAGCGCGTGCTATTTGAACCATCCAGAAATGTGGTCATTTTATCTTGTTTGACCGCATATTTATCATACATCCGCATCTTTGCAACACTCAACTTGTAAATATGTTAAACCTTAACGACCTATCATATAATATTATCACTCTTATAATTGTTCTGTAAAATTTACTTTTAACTTTGGTATGCTCCTATCACATAGCATTCTGGTAATACTTCTCCATTTCAACCATATTATTTTAATTATATGAATGATATATTAATTTATCATTTCAACATCTTCTTGATTATTCAAGCAAATGAAGAGATTGACAATGATATCACTCATCGTATTGGTGCATGGTGGGATGAAATAGAGGATCACATCTAGAGTCCTGTGTGATAAAAAGGTATCACCAAAACTTAAAGACAAGTTCTACCGAGTGGTGGTTAGACCGACTATGTTGTATGGGTGGGGGTTTGACCAGTCAAGAACTCACACGTTCAGAATGAAAGTTGCGGAAATGAGGATGATGCGATGGATATGTGGGCATACTAAGAGAGATAAGATTAGGACTGAAGATATATAGAACAAGGTGGGAGTAGTCTAAGTTGAGGATAAGATGTAGGAAGCGAGACTGAGATGATTCTGATATATGCAAAGAAAATGTGTTGATGCCACAATGTGGAGGTGTGGGAGGTTGGCTATGGATTGGTTCAGGAGGGGTAGAGGTAGATCAAAGATGTATTGGAGAGATGTGATTAGATATGACATTTCGCAGGTTCAGCTTACCGAGGACATGACCTTAGATAGGAGGTTATAGAGGACGTGAATTAGGGTTGAAAGTTAGTATGTAGTTGAATGTTGTCCTACGTATCCTATCATACTAGTAGTCATAGTATTAGTCTTGTAGTTTCTTGTACTTCAATTTCTACAACTATATGTTCTTTCTGGTACTTCAATTATCCTATTAATTTGTGATAGTTACAACTACTTTTTTCAGATAACCTTATCATGTTTTTATAGTATTTTGCCATGATTTTTTATACTGTTTTGAATTGTTTGTCCTTGTGTCGAGGGTCTATCAATAACATCTTTTCTACCTCTCAAGATAGAGATAAAATCTGCGTATACTCTATCCACCCCAGACCCCACTTTATGATATTTTATTGGATTGTTATTGTTGTTGTATTTTATTGATACAAGAGCCTAGATATTTAAATTTTTTTGCATGTTTGAACCACATGCAATCCCGCCTAGTCTCACTTAAAACTTCACTCTTCTCATGCTGGCTAAACTATTACAGTGCATGTATTCAATCTCAATTGAGTTGCTTCAATTTATACCTAATTACTCTCTTATGTACTTCTCTTTAGTTCAAATTAATACCCTCACGGATTTCGTTAATTAATACAATATTATCAGCAAATAGTACACGCCATAGAACCTCATCTAATATTGTGTCGGTTAGCTCATTTGTAACTACAGTATATAAGTAGGTGTCAAATGTCTATTCCTGGAGTAGACCACTACTATGAGAAACTCCTTAGTATCTTTTACTACTGTTCTCATACAAGTAATGATTCATCTATACATATCTTTTATGTTTATTATATACTAGTTTTTGCGTAGGCTCTTTGCGCGTGATCAAAACGCGTATTTTATTTGATAACAAAATATTATAAAAAAAATTAATTTAACTATAAACTTCATCGTTAATCCATCGCTATATTACTATCGCTAACAAAAAATAATAATTCATCGCTAATTCACCAGCACAATATTATAACGAATCGTCCTCGTATGTCTTATTATGTCAAAGGTCTTAATGGGGATATATCTTATGAAAAATATTACCAACTAAAATTTTTACTAAATCATATCACAATTACAAGGAGAAAAACAAAACCGAAACCCAAAATTTGTAATAATACATCCCCATAAAAATTATAAACACATTCAACAGTGAAAAGCATAAATAAAAAATAAATTGTTGGGATACTATATAGGATATTAGCATTCAAAGAGAACAAACAAACACGGAATGAAATATAAATTAGTATGCTAACAATGTACCTTAAATAAATTAAACAGAAAAGGTGGATTTCTTATCTCTCCATAGAGGCATGTCACATGTGCATGTGTTTGTTTAATTTGTAGAAAACGTAAGAGTACTACTAATGCTTTTCTAATAAAAGTCTCATAATATTTAATTTGAATAGGAATCAAATTCATGGTTTATCGATGAAGAATTCAATTTAGATAAAATTTTAGTTGAATTCTGTTAATACTAGGATGTGTGTTATGACATTTTTTCTAACATATCGTTTTTCAGAAAATGACGGTACAAATGTCTTGACATTTAGGCTTGACATTCTGGTACCAGTTTTGTCTATCTTCACGGACAGTTTTTCAGGAAACTGTGACTTTTTTATCACATAACAAATTGACTTGGCAAGGAGTATTTGGAGCTGATTACAAACGAGGAAGACCAAGTCCAAGAGGAGCATAACTTAAGGAGCAAGACGAGGAAGAAATAGTTCAAGCAATTGGAGATTTTCGTGCCTTAAGCTACTGCCTCACGTGCCCACTACTATATTTCTAGGATAATGCAACGCCCCCAAGCCGTCACATTAGGTCCTTCTGGCCATTGCATTAGACCTAATGCAACGGCTAGGGGACGTGGCATCTCCTGGCGTTGCATTAGGTCTAATGCAACGGCCAGAAGAGCCTAATGTGACGGCTCTATAAGTGTCGCATTAGATATGAAGCTAATGCGACGGATGTGTTTAGCCATCGCATTAGCTTCATATCTAATGCGACGCCTATACCACTGTCGGCGACTCCCATCCCTCTGTCGACTTCCTCCCTCTAATGCGACGTCCAGGCAGAGCCGTCGCATTAGATAGTCAATTGTTTTTATGATTATTTAACCCTCTAATGCGATGGCCAGACAGAGCCATCGCATTACATATTCGACTGTTTTGAGGCTTTTTTAACCACCTAATGCGACGGTCAGGTACACAATATTCTAAAATAAATAATTAAAAGAGAAAAATAATAATAAAAAAGGATTGTATTACTAATTGTTCACAAATGTACAATAATACAATATTAAACCCCTTAGGACATATTACAAGATAATTGTTCACAAAATTAAATATCTACACATAAGCCTCCACCTACACGCCCATTTGTTAGATTGCTAAATTTCTTCTCCATTTAGCTCACCAGACTCCTACAAGGTAACATAAAGAGTAGTCATAAGTAAAAAAAGGTAGACTAGCCAAAACATCATAAATAATAACTTCAATGTAGTTTACTCATATAAAAATATATAATTTCACAGTATAATAATATATAAAATTTCAAGCTCCAGAATATTACTATGTGTTGGAAAGAAGGGAAACACAAAATTACCTGATTAGCTGTCCCAGGAGACTGTCTATTTGGTTCACTAACATGCGGTGCACTAGACGAATCATTTGGAATTGATGGACTCCCAAAAGAAGGAATCACAAGATTTATTCCATTATTGGCTTCTTGAAGTTGTGATATAATCACTGATGCAACGGTCGGTGCAAGCTGTTGCACTAACTCAGCTTTCATACTCTGCAAGAATTCCTCCGGAATTATGAAACCTGATTTTTTTTCTTTTTTCTTCAAATCAGTCTTTATCACACCTTTTCCGACAAGTCGTAAGCGATCTTTGCTTTTGGAACCTCGAAGCACTTCAGAGTAAAGAACTAGATCCATAGAATTGCTACCTTCTCTGTGTTGAGTGGACTCCATAGCATCTATCTTTGCCTATTTATAGAATGTTAAGTCATTGTCTTGCTAAATTATCAATAGTACGCAAATATATGATAATACAATTTGTTAACTCACAATATTATGTTCAGTTTTCTCGTTGATTGTATGGTATGTTCTCCCTGGAACTCTTTTCCTTGATTCTTTGTAGACCTTTGCTTGAGAAGGTTCTTCCTTATTTAGATCCTTTTGTTGCTGTAAAAAACAAAATAAAATTTAGCACACAAATACCTAAGTCTTAAATTTTTACAAATTAAAATTAGTGAGAACTAATGGAAGCAAAGAGATAATTCAATTATTGAAAAAGAAAAGTGTATACCAATTCATGACGTAACATTGCAACCAACTTACGACCCATCGTGTGCATATCATCAATCAATAGACGATTGTCTCTATTTCTCTTACATTCTGCCTGTGAGATAAAAATAATAAGTTAGAATAATATTACCTCATTATTAATACACGAAAACTTAAGAAAATTTAATTGAATACCTCAATCTTTTCACAATTCCAATAATTTAAGAGGTCCTGAAACTGAGATACTGAAATAGTCTCAGGTTTGTGAAACCATCTTAAATCATCACTATCATATTTATAGAAGTGATTCTTCTTAATTCTGCATTTATAACTTCGCCAACTTGCATTAACTGCCTCCATTACATATTTCCTTCCGTCTTCAGCAACCATATATTTTTCCTATATCAATCATTAAAGCGACACATTAGTAATAAATAAAGGTCTAGAACCAAGAATATACTCGTAATATTTCAACATACCAAAACATAAACCCATATTTTGTCATGTGTGGGAAGACTTGGAAAACAAGTATAATTCAATGGCGCAAGCTCGGAATCCTTCCCCAAAGTTCCCAAGAAAAATTTGAATTCATCAAGTATTTCCTTCGTATGTCCAACTGACTGACTTAATGAGATCAAAATAATAACTTGGCGCTCCTCTTTTGTACGTGCATGAACCTTTGTAAGCTTTGTTGGCCCTCGATGCTTCTTTTTATTGGCATCTGTTTTAGATTCAACTATTAATTCATGTATTAATTTAGTATGCTAATAAGCTATATGATTAATAAATAGTAATGTGTACCTTCATTTTCGTCTTCAGCCGCTGATTCCAAATCTTCATGGTCATGTCCCACATCATTGACATTATCATTTAGTTGGACATAATCATTATCATCTCTTTCATTATCTTGTCTTTCTGCTGATGCATTAGTATGTGTGACAATCTGATTCCTTGTGCAATCATTTCTATGTTTTCTACTTGTTTTTTCCCGCAATTCAAGATATGCTGACATAGAACCTGGAGAACAAAATGACCTCTTTCTCTGTTACTTTTGCGGTACAAAAGATTGTTGATTCTTCTCAACTTGATGATCCTTCTGTTTTTTATTATTCTTTTTCACAAAATCTTTCATATTTTGTGGCCGAGCTAAAACCTGTAATGGACGAATTAGAGTATGAACGAAACTATGCAGCTGCTGCTCGTCGAGGCAGGAAGTAGCAGCAGCTGCTGCTCATCGAGGCAGCTGCTCGCCTAGGCAGCAGCAACAACTGCTAGTCGAGGCAGCACCAGTACCAACATCAGCGGCATTTCTGCCATTGAGGCAATCGCTCGTCGGCGAGACACGATGCAACATCAATAATGCAACAGGTTCAAAAGTTCAAACGTTTACCTTTCTTTTTGCACCCATATTACTACTGGTTTCCTCTTCGTTACCGCCTCCATCATATGCAGATGTGACCTCATCATCTTTTTCTTCCAACTGGTCATTGCGATGTCCACCGCTACTTGGACGATCCAAACCAAGAATCTTTTTACGTAGTATTTGATTAGCCATATATCCAGCACCTTGAGCATCCATAAATTCTGCATTCATTTTCAATTCTCGATCTGTTGTCGCTCATACTCTGGAATCTGACTTTGCGGAGCAGAATATTTAGACTTATTAGCTTTCATCTGCACATATCAATAAATATAAAAACAAGTACATAAGTCAAAATGTGATACAAAATTAACTAAAAAGTAAAAATAAGTTAAAACACGAGTAAATAATTAGATATTTTAATACCATCAGAAATTCCTAGGAGGGATTTCAACAGCATACTGCCAATCCTTTTTGTTTAAATTTTCAACAAAAAACACTTGATGTGCCTGAGATGCCAAGATAAATAGTTCTTCTACATAAATTGTCTTATTCATGTTAACCATGATAAACTCATCATCATCTTTTTTCGAGTGAAACCACAAACAGTTGAACAAGACAACACTAAAATGCCCATGATAAGATATTTCAATGATGTCTGTTCAAACAGGCAAAGTGTTTCAACTACATCTGACTTGAGTTTGTCAAGATGTCAAAGATCAATAACTTTATTCCATATGCCTCTGAAAAAAATACAAAGTATTATCAATGGAATAACAACATCTTTGGGTAATGTTGTTTTCACAACAATAGGGAGCAAGTAATTCATCATAAAATGAGCATCATGACTTTTGTAGCCTATGATTTTCCTTTCTTCAATATGCACACATCGAGCAATAGTAGAAGCATACCCTTGTGGTAACTTAACATTTTTTATGACTTGGCAGAACTTGCGCTTTTCTTCAATTGACACCCAGAAGCGAGAGCATGGAATTTCTTCGCTACCATCTTCTAATTCTATTGGTTGAAGCTCTGGCATAATTTTAAGTTCTATCAAATCTCGACGAGCACTTACATGATCTCTAGGCTTCCCCGGCATGTCTAACAATGTTCCAATGACATTATCAAACACATTTTTCTCGATATGCATTGGGTCAAGATTATGACGATTAGAACAATGCTTCTAGTATGGCAACTGAAAAAGTATGGATATTTTTCTCCATGGATTTGGATCATCATTATCATTACTCCTTCTTTTTCTTTCGCTTCTTTTCAAATTCATTTGAAAAATCACGCAACATATTCTCAATATCAATTCATGTCAAAGGAATATGTTCACTTCTTTCCTCGGTTTTTCCATCGAAATTCCTCTTATTTTGATGCCAAGGGTGAGTTGGATCAAGAAATCTACTAGTTGCCCTGTAGCAATTCTTATTACTATAACCTATCAGAATCTATTTTATAATGACATGAAGGGCATGCCAAATATCCTTTTGTGCTCCACCCGGACAACATTGCATAAGCTGAAAAATCACTAACAGTAGTCATCAAAGCTACACGCATGTCAAACCTTTGATTACTTGAAGAATCGTAAGTTTCCAACTCAGACACCCATAAATCCTTCAAATCCTTGATTAGTGATTGCAAATAGACGTCAATATCATTACCCGGGGAAGAAGGACCAGTGAATTAAAGTCAATATCAAAAACTCTGTCTTCATAATCATCCATGGAGGCAAGTTATAATTGATCAATATAACAGGCCATGTAGTATGAATAATGCCCATCGAGTTGAATGGGCTAAATCCATCTGTGGTTAACCCCAACCTCACATTGCGCGGATCTTCTGCAAACTTTGAGTATACAGAATCAAACTCTTTTCAAGCTTGGCCATCCACTGAATATTGTAAAATCCGATCTTTTTCACGCCCATCAGCATGATATGTCATGTACTTCGCCGTCTCTTCGTACATAAATAACCGTTGCAATATTTTCTTTATTGGAAAGTACCTAAGGATCTTATTAGGAATCCTATGGATCTTTCCATTTTCATGTCGTGTGTCATTCTCTTTATCATTCGACTTTCATGTTGGTGTCTCACAAACATGGCAGCTTGTAGCATTTGCATGTTCTTCCCAATACCATATGCAATCATTGGGGCATGCATCTATCTTAGTATAATCCAACCCTAGTACTTTTAAAACACTCTTCGCTTCATTAAAAGACTTAGACAATTTTGCAACAGGTAACACCTCCCTTACAAGCTCTAATATATCAGCAAATGCAACATTGGTAAGTCTGTGATTACACTTCAAAATAAATAGTCGAATCATAAAGGAAAGCTTTGAATATTTCTTGCATCCGGGATATAGTTCCTCCTGACCTTCTTCAATTAACTTGAAAACTTTTTTGCCTCGTCATTCGGACCCTCTGTAAAAACATCACGAGCATCATTCAACAACCCTGTTATGTCATCACTGCAATCATCCATATTTAATTGTTCATCATGATCCAGATTAGTTATTTCTCTTTCAATTTCGATCCCTAATTCAGATAACTTATCTGTTCTTGGCACAAAACCATTACATATTACGTGATCTCTCACAACATTCTCATGCTTTCAATAACGATAGTGACAACTATCACATGGACAACAAATTTGGTTTCCTTGAGACTTTGTAGCAAAAGCCTTTTTAATATACCCGTCTACTCCTCGTTCATATTCATCACTCCATTTGGCAGCCATCCACCACTCCTTAGTTCCACAATCCATTTCCGCAATGTAATATTTAGGAGACTAATAAATAAAATCTAGAAAAACATACATTAAACAAAATGTAAAACGACGACGGTAAATTACAAACATTCTCTGTAATTTAATTTGGAATTACAATTTACAAATAAACCAAATATTGGAAGAACAATGAATAAAATCTAAGTAATTCGATTTCAGCAGTTCGATAACGCAACGACGGTAAAATCTAAATAAATCTATACACATACATTAATCTAACCTTGAATTAATAATGATAAAACATGAAAGAAGAAGTCTAACCTTGGAGAAGAGGGAATGTATGTGTATAGATTTGCTTTCTTCTTGAACAGCGATAGTGCCGCGGAACGGCGATAGTCTTTGCTATCTTTGAACGACTATGAGCAGGGGAAGGGTAATGCGATGGCGACGAGGATGTATGGTAATGCGACGATGAGCTGGGGGAAGGGGATGCGACGGTAGGGTGAAATGAAAATGAACCGCGGGCTTTTGAAATGAAATCAAAGTCGTCTGATTTGGGAAATTAAAAGGGAGGTATCATCGCATTAGCCTTCCAGAACCGTTGCATTAGATAGGCTAATGCGACGGCAATCGTGGGTGTTGCATTAGACCATAAGGCACGTCGCATTAGCCTTCCACATCCGTTGCATTAGATAGGCTAATGCAACAGCTATAGTGGGACGTCACATTAGACCATACGAGACGTTGCATTAGCTTATCTAATGCAATGACTCTGGATTTTAGCGTGTACCTGTCGCATTAGCCACATCTAATGCGACGGCTCTCCAACACCCGTCGCATTAGACCTACCTGGGGCGTCGCATTAGGTAAGAAATGTAGTAGTGGCCTCTTTTTCAGCTCAACTTCCACAACCTGATGACGAGTCTTTCAAGATAACTCTCTACTATAAATAAAGAGGTCACTTCAAGGATTCGATATCCAGAATTTTAGAGTGAAAACGATATAGAGAGATCTCCACAAATATCGATCAAGTAGATCGAGTCATTTGTGCTCGTATTTGTGGCGACATTACATGCGACATTATAATTGCTACTTAGATTCTAGATTTGTTCTTTCATTGAAGCAATTGTAATGAGGTGTTGATTACTTCTATTTAGATATATTTTTCAGGCATAAGTCATCTGCGGCTTAATCTTTTTATCCCTTTTGTATCAACTTATAATATTGTAAAGAAGGAATATATCAATTGTATATGTATATATATATATACAATACCTTTGGTCATTGACCATCATGGGTTATATTAATATATAACCTATGAAAATTAATCCTTTGTGTTCTTTATCTATTTCCGCTGCACTTTAATGTTATACCCCGTGGTTCGGGCCTGGACATGATCGGGTCTCAGCCAGCCGGGAAGGCGTGGCGCGCAAGGCGTGATTGTAGGCCGCGGCCGAAGTCGTGGCGCGGCTCGAAATCGAGGGTCGCTGAGTTTCAGCGCGGCTCCGGAAGGCGCAGCGCGAAGATCCGGTGTCCGCGAGATTCGCGCCAGCGCGCCGGAATCGAACCATGCGTAGGCGGAAATTTGGGCGGAAAAACTTAGAAAATCTGATTTGTGTTTTAAAAGAGGCCATGGGAGGGTGACAAGGGTCCCACATCGATTTTCGAATCATGCAATATAATTGACGAGCTTGGTCACTTTTCCATCTTTCATCTTTACTCTCTCTCTCTCCAAGGCTCGAGCTCCCTTCTCTAAAACCTCAAGAGGTGTTCTAGCCTAAGAAAATCTGAAAAGTTAAAGCGAAGGAAGGTTGTGACTAGCTTAGAAGTGCTATTGTGGTGGTGTTCTTGGAGAAAAAGGCTAGCAAGGTGTTGGAATAAGTTTGGCTAAAACTTAAGGTAACATTTCTTCTCTTGTAGTTGGTATTGGGTGTTGCATGTTTAATAGGAAGAACTTGTAGTTGGAAAAATGCACTTAGGGTAGTTGCATGTAAGAAATGGGGTTTGGTTATGAAAGAATTGGTTAGGGGGATTTTATGAGCATGTTGTTGCCTAAATACTACATTAGACTTGTTGGGTTAGTTGTTGTAACTTGTGGAGCTGAATTTTACACACCAAAATTTAGGTGTGTAATCCCAGTGTTGGTTGGTTGTTGAGCCTTAAACATGGCATTTGAGCGTTAAAAATCGACCTTGGAAAAGGTGGCAAAGTATGTAGAAACAAAGGAAACGCTGCCCAATTTTCCGTAGGAAATTGGTGACTTTAACTTGGAAAAATTCTGCATTATAAATTAGAGCTTGATAAACGTATTGTGGTCATTTTAGGTTGACATACTACATGCGGTAAATTGGACTTAGCTTGTGGATTGACCGAAGAGGTATGTGGAGCTTTCCTATCTCTTGAGCATGATTAGTTGTACCTATGTAGTACGGTAGACGTACAAGATTTGGAAATCTTCGTTTGATATAAGTATTTGATACTTGCCGTTAAAAGAAAAGTAGAAAAATCCTGGACTTAAGGGAATGTGTTTTACTATTGTTTAACTCTAGTATAACGGCTTTATGGGGAGTTGGTTATATTAGTTTGTGAAAGTTTAATGGAGAAAGGTTTTGATGATTTGAACTTGTGAAAGGAAAATGGTTTTAAGGCATGAAGTGCCTAAGGTTTTAAGAAATGAAGTCACTTAATTTAGAAGCTTGAGATAGTTTTAAAAGGAAATGTGACTTGTTTTGAAAAGAAATCGTAACTTGATACTATGGTGATTAGTATCTTGGAATTTTTGTATAAAAAGAGTTATTTCTTAAAAGGTTAGAGGTACATGATACTTGGGTTAAATTCCCGAATTTTTATTAAAAGACATGATCGTGCCTTAGGTATACTAAAATGAGAGGATGTATTAATACTATTAATAATAAGTTAGGTGATTCTTAACTTGCTTAAGTTATGATAGGCCGGTAGTGCTTATGTTGTGATGTGATAGGCCGGTAGTGCTTATGTTATGTTTAATAGCCGGATGAGCTATGTTATATATATTTATATTGTTACGGGTAAACCCCGGGTTATTATTTATGCCATGGATTTGCTACCCATGATGCGAGTGCGACGCTTGTACTACGCGGATCCGGACCATAGGATCCATGCGGGTGAAATAGTCCCATGCAGTACGCGATGGTACTCATGCGGATCCACAGGATCCATGCGGGTGAAATAGTCCCATGCGGGTGAAACAGTCCTATGATGAGGCGGATGACCTCATGCGGGTCCACAGGACCTATGCGGGTGAAATATTCCCAGGAGTAGGATTGCTTAATGATACTACAGGCGAGTACCTGCTTTGATCATGAGCCTCCTATTTTTATGCTATAAAATGTATACTTGTTACTCTCATTATTAGTAAGGCACGGTCTGACATAATTTGGTTTTATCTATAACTTTAATGTATTTTGGACTTATGATATTACTACGTATTTTCGATTTTACATACTGTACGTTGTGTCGACCCCTTCCTGGGGCTGCGTTCAATCTGCAGTAAGGGAAAACATGTGGTAGATCCTCGTTCCTAGGATCTTGTACTCAGTGTCGGGAGCTCCATTTCTTGGAGGCTCGACTTTTGGTATGGTTCTCCTGAGTCATTGTTATTTTGTACATTCAGGCATGACGGGGCCCTGTCCGTCATAGTGTTATTCATTCTTAGAGGCTGTAGTCTTGTCGAACTTGGTTCGTTAAGGATGTATTGCTCGGTTTATGTACTTTTAGGTTAGCTTGATTTGGGCTAGACTATTCTATATCTTAATGGTTGTTTATCTTGAGTTTACATTCCGGTTTTCTCGATGTTGGTCACTAGGGTGCGGGTTAAGGCACCGGTCACGGGTCCGGTTCGTCGTGACAAAAGTGGTATCGTGAGCGATTAATCCTCGGAAAGAGTCTGAGCCGTATCTAGTAGAGTCTTGATTATCGATGTGTTGTGCACCACATCTATAATCGTGAGGCTGCAGATATTTAGGATTGGTTCCCATTCTTTCACTCTAAGATCGTGCAATAGCCGTGCTATAGGTTGAATTTCCTCGACGTATTTTTCTGTATCGATTATGTCTCGCGCAAGGCAACGCGGCCCGAAGGGCAAGCGATGAGAACTACCGCAGGGCACCGGTGGTCACCAGGCAGAGCACGTCCCTTACGAGCGAGTGTTTGGACGGCGAGTTCTACGACGTCGCCAACCCCAAAGAGTCGGAGGCGGCAGCGGCAGCCGAGACGCGGTACCGAGCCTCGATCCAGCGGCGAGCGGAGGATATGGGCTACAAGGAGATAGCCCGATCGCCGTGATCGTGGCCAAACAGGAGATAAGTGAAGCGGAGATTCATTTGCACCGTAGTTCAGCCAGGCTAGCGAGGCGAGAGACTTTTGAGTTGCAGCCCACCGAGTTTTATGGGTCGAGGCCCGAGGATGATCCGCAGAGTTTATCAAGCGATTGCGAGAGGATCGCGAGGGTGATCGGGGCCGGAGACCGAGTCGGTGGTATTAGGTTCGCATCGGTGCGGGGACAGCTGCGATTGATCGGTATGATTCGTGGAAGCTGTCGGGGAGCATGCACATCCACTGTTTGGGACGAGTTCTCGAGGCGCATTGGCCATTTCTTGCCACCGCAGATGAGGAGGCTCGGGCGATAGATTTTTGACCCGAGACAGAATGGGCGGGCGGTCCGAATACAATGTGAGTTTGATTCATTGGCTAGGTATGTGCCGCATTGGTAGCGAACATGGAGGACGGTGCACCGCTATGTCACGGACTCGATGATCACTTGGCGAGAGTTGCTCGGGGTGGCTCTCGTAGGGCATGGACATTGCCCGCATGCGTGCACATGCTCTCGGGTGTGAACGCAGGGCAGCGGATCGGCAGTATCGATGAAGAGGGCAGGCAGCAGTGGTCCTCTGGTAGTTTTAGGGTAGGCAACCCAAAGAAGAAACAGATTTGCACCACGGCCGGTCAGAGCGCTCTCCACCATCTTCGGGGCGACAGAGTATTCAGGAGCGGGACAGGGTTCGTGGCCGGGTTTCGGAGGACGAGTTCGGTCGGATGAGGCCACCTATGCCTCGGTGTGGTCGATGTGGTGATTGCCATTATGGGGTGTCTTGTTCCTCCGTGAGCTTGTTATTCTTGCGGCAGCGAGGCCATTTGAGAGAAGATTGTCGATCCAGTGGCGGGAATATGATGGCTCACCGGATGTGGTCGATGGCTGGTCTTCATCGTCGATGGCGATGCGCCCGGAGGCGTGGTGTTCCGGACGACGAGCGCGGCGAGGTCGTGGTAGAGGTTCGATTCAGCGGTCCTCGAACCGCATTTATGCTATGTCCACCGCCAGACCGAGGCGCCACCCGATGTCGCCACGGGTACATTGTTGGTTTCTTCGTGATGTATATGCTTTGATAGATCCGTGTTCTACCTTGTCCTACATATCTCCTCATATTCTTTGGTAGAATAGGGATAGAGCGAGTCCATAGAATCCTTTGAGGTGGCTACGCCGTAGGTGCCGGTGTTAGGCGGCGGGTATATAAGGCTTGCCCGTGACTTTAGATGGTCGTCGGACTCTAGCGACTTGATAGAGTTGGACATGGCAGACCGATGTGATTATGGGTATGGATTGGCTAGCGTCTTGCTATGCCAATGTGGACCGCAGAGAGGTTAGTTCGGTTCGGTTTCTGGTGGCCGGTTATCGAGTGGAAGGGAATCTGCATCGCCAGAGGGTAGGTTTATTTCTTACCTCAAGGCTAGGAAGATGGTACGGAAGGGTATATTTACCATTTGGTTGGGTATTCGATCGAGGTGAGATCTGGACCTTGATCGGTCCGGTGGTTAGAGAGTTTCGGACGTTTTCCAGGCGAGCTTAGGGTATCCTCCCGAGAGGAGATTGAGTTTGCATCGATTTGGCACGGACACTCGACCGATATCTATCCCGCCATAGAATGGCACTGCCGAGTTGAAGGAATTGAAGGACCGGTGAAAGATTTCTTTGGAGAAAGGCTTTATCGGGCCAAGTGTTTCTCCCAGGGAGCACCTGTTATTTGTAAAGAAGAAAGATGGGGCCTGCGTATGTGTATTGATTACGGTGAACAAGGTAACTATCAAGAATAGATATCCTCCCGGGATTGATGATTTGTTTGACGATTGCGAGTGCGAGATGTTTTTCCAAGATAGACTGCGTTCCGTTATCATCAGTCTGAGTTAGAGAAGCGGATGTCGAAGATCGCATTCGGGACCGGTATGGGCACTATGAGTTCGTGGTGATGTCTTCGGGTTGACCAACGCCCAATGGTATTCATGGATTTGATGAATAGGGTGTTCAGACCATACTTGTATATTTTCGTTATAGTTTTCATCGATGATATCTTGGTGTATTCGCGCACAGAGCAGGAGCACACAGATCATTTGAGGACGGTGTTGGGAATCCTCAGGGACCGGCAGTTGTATGCCAAGTTCTCGAAATGCGAGTTTTGGCTGGCTTCAGTGGCTTTCTTAGGACATGTTATCGGAGCCGATGGTATTCGGGTTGATCTGACAAAGATTGAGGCAGTCAAGACTTGGCCTAGACCCACTACACCGACAGAGGTGCGCAGCTTTTTGGGCCTTGCAGGTTATTATCGGAGGTTTGTGGAGAAGTTTGCTTCTATTTCAGCACCTTTGACTAAGCTGACTCAGAAGGCAGCTATGTTCCGATGGACGGATACTTGTGAGGAAAGCTTCCAGTTGCTAAAGGAGAAGTTGACGACCGCCCCAGTTCTTACTCTTCCAGAGGGCTTAGATGGTTATGTGGTTTTTTGTGGCCGTCAGTGTCGGGCTTGAGTGCGTCGATGCGGCCGCGGCAAGGTTATAGCTTATGCATCTCGGCGGCTTAGGAAGCATGAGAAGAACTATCCCACGCATGACTTGGAGTTAGCGTGATGATTCATGCCTTAAAGATCTGGAGGCATTATTTATATGGAGTTCATGTGGACATTTACACAGACCACAAGAGTCTCCAGTACATCTTCAGCCAGAGGGAGCTGAACTTGCGGCAGAGACGGTGGTTGGAGCTACTTAAGGATTATGACGTTGATATTCTGTACCACCCAGGGAAGGCCAATGTAGTGGCAGATGCCCTTAGTCGCAGATCGATGGGTAGTCTGTCTGATGTTCAGCCAGAGAAGAGGAATATGGTCCGAGAGTTACATCAGCTAGCAAGCCTTGGGGTTCGTTTGGTTGATTCCGTTAGTGCGAATTCGGGTCGAGGTCGCGAGTCTTCCATCGCCGAGGAGGTGAAGAGGCGGCGATATGAGGATCCGATTTTGGTACGATGCAGAGACGCAGCTCTCGGGAAGAAGAAGTCTATTTGAGGTAGCGGATGGGGTGCTAAGATTCGAGGGCGGTTGTGTGTTCCCGATGTAGCGAGGACTTCGTCACAGATTTCAGGGAGGCATGCGGTGCTCGTTATTCGATTCATCCGGGGTCGACTAAGATGTACCACGACCTCAGGTGCATATATTGGTGGGATGGTTTGAAGAGGGACGTGGCCGGTTTTGTTGCCCGATGTCCTAATTGTCGAGTTAAGGTTGAGCACCAGAAGCCCGGTGGGCTATTACAGGCTATTGATATTCCGATGTGGAAGTGGGAGGTGGTCAACATGGACTTTATTACAGGGTTACCTCGCACCCAGAGGAGGCATGATTCCATTTGGGTTATTGTTGTGGTGTGAAATCAGCCCACTTTCTTCCGATCGGGGCAGCGTTTCAGCCGAGGACTATGCCGATTATATATTAGAGATTGTGAGATTGCGAGTCGGTGTCGATTATATCGAGATAGAGAGCCAGTTCACGGCTAACCCGGAGGTCTTTCGAAGGGATTAGGACACAGTGAGTCTCAAGACGGCGTTTCATCCTCGGACGGACGGACAGCCGAGCGCACTATCCGAACACGAGGATATGTGCGGGCTTGTGTTATTGATTTCGGTGGTTTATGGGAGGATCATTTACCTCTTGTGGAATTTGCTTATAACAACAGCTACCATTCTAGTGTTCAGATGGCGCCTTATGAGGCCTTATACGGGAGGAAGTGCAGGTCACCGATAGGTTGGTTTGAAGTGGGAGAAGTGCAGTTAATCGGGCCAGATTTGGTTCGTGACGATGGATAAGGTGAAGCTTATCCAGAGCGGTTATTAGCAGCCAGTCGGCGAAATCATACGCAGATCATCGGCGACGACTTAGAGTTTGAGGTTAATGATTGGGTCTTTCTGAAAGTGTCACCCATGAAGGGTGTGATGAGATTTGGGAGGAAAGGGAAACTCAGCCCAAGGTACATTGGGCCGTATCAGATTGTCCGAAGAGTGGGCAAGGTTGCCTATGAGTTGGATATACCCGTCCGATCTTGAGGCGGTACATCCAGTTTTTCACGTGTCTATGTTACGGAAATGCGTTGGAGATCCGTCTAGAGTGCACCCGATTCAGGATATCCAGGTGACAGAGGAGTTGTCGTATGAGGAGAGTCCCATAGCGATACTCGATCGTCAAGTTAGACGACTCCGGACGAAGGAGGTGGCTTCCGTCAAGGTTTTATGGCGGAGCGAGCAGAGGAGATGACGTGGGAAGCGGAGGATGATATGATGAAGAAATACCCACACTTATTCCCTATACCTCCAGGTAACCCCCTTTCCTACTAATTGGTGTTAATTTAGTTGATTATGCTTGAGTAATGTTGTGGCTCGGGGAGCATTCTTATTTGCAAAGGAATAGTTAAGAAGATATGTTTATATTGTGTTTTGTGTGAGGCTAGAAGGAACATTCGTTACGATTGTTTCTAAGGGGGGTAGAATGTTATACCGTGGTTCGGGCACTGACCGCGATCGGGTCTCAGCCTTGCGCGGAGGCGAACGCATGGCGCCAGTGATTGTAGGCGCGGCCGGAAGTCGTGCGCGGCTCGAAAATCTTGGTCGCTGAAGTTTCAGCCGCGGCTCGGGAAGCAGGGCGCCGAAAGATCGCGGTCCGCAGAGCGGCCGCAGGGCCGAATCGGCCGCGCGCAGGCGGAAAAAGGGCGAAAAATCTGATTTGTGTTTTAAAAGAGGCCATGGGAGGGTGACAAGTGTCCCCATCTGATTTTCAGAATGCATGCAATATAATTGACGAGGCTTGGTCACTTTTCCATCTTTCATCTTTACTCTCTCTCTCTCTCTCTCTCTCCAAGGCTTGAGCTCCCCCTTCTCTCTAAAACCTCAAGAGGTGTTCTAGCCTAAGAAAATCTGAAAAGTTAAAGGCAAGAAGGAAGGTTGTGACTAGCTTAGAAGTGCTATTGTGGTGGTGTTCTTGGAGAAAAGGCTAGCAAGGTGTTGGAATAAGTTTGGCTAAAACTTAAGGTAACATTTCTTCTCTTGTAGTTGGTATTGGGTGTTGCATGTTTAATAGGAAGAACTTGTAGTTGGAAAAATGCACTTAGGGTAGTTGCATGTAAGAAATGGGGTTTGGTTATGAAAGAATTGGTTAGGGGGATTTTATGAGCATGTTGTTGCCTAAATACTACATTAGACTTGTTGGGTTAGTTGTTGTAACTTGTGGGGCTGAATTTTACACACCAAAATTTAGGTGTGTAATCCCCAGTGTTGGTTGGTTGTTGAGCCTTAAACATGGCATTTGAGCGTTAAAAATCGACCTTGGAAAAGGTGGCAAAGTATGTAGAAACAAAGGAAAGCGCCCAATTTTCCGTAGGAAATTGGTGACTTTAACTTGGAAAAATTCTGCATTATAAATTAGAGCTTGATAAACGTATTGTGGTCATTTTAGGTTGACATACTACATGCGGTAAATTGGACTTAGCTTGTGGATTGACCGAAGAGGTATGTGGAGCTTTCCTATCTCTTGAGCATGATTAGTTGTACCTATGTAGTACGGTAGACGTACAAGATTTGGAAATCTTCGTTTGATATAAGTATTTGATACTTGCTTCGTTAAAAGAAAAGTAGAAAAATCCCTTGGACTTAAGGGAATGTGTTTTACTATTGTTTAACTCTAGTATAACGGCTTTATGGGGAGTTGGTTATATTAGTTTGTGAAAGTTTAATGGAGAAAGGTTTTGATGATTTGAACTTGTGAAAGGAAAATGGTTTTAAGGCATGAAGTGCCTAAGGTTTTACAAGAAATGAAGTCACTTAATTTAGAAGCTTGAGATAGTTTTAAAAGGAAATGTGACTTGTTTTGAAAAGAAATCGTAACTTGATACTATGGTGATTAGTATCTTGGATTTTTTGTATAAAAAAGAGTTATTTCTTAAAAGGTTAGAGGTACATGATACTTGGGTTAAATCCCCGAATTTTTATTAAAAGACATGATCGTGCCTTAGGTATACTAAAATGAGAGGATGTATTAATACTATTAATAAGAAGTTAGGTGATTCTTAACTTGCTTAAGTTATGATAGGCCGGTAGTGCTTATGTTGTGATGTGATAGGCCGGTAGTGCTTATGTTATGTTTAATAGCGGATGAGCTATGTTATATATATTTATATTGTTACGGGTAAACCCGGGTTATTATTTATGCCATGGATTTGCTACCCATGATGCGAGCGCGGCTTGTACTCGTGCGGATCCGGACCATAGGATCCATGCGGGTGAAATAGTCCCGTGCAGTACGCGATGGTACTCATGCGGATCCACGGGATCCATGCGGGTGAAATAGTCCCGTGCGGGTGAAATAGTCCTATGACGAGCGGATGACCTCATGCGGGTCCACAGGACCTATGCGGGTGAAATAGTCCCGAGTAGGATTGCTTAATGATACTACAGGCGAGGTACCTGCTTTGATCATGAGCCTCCTATTTTTATGCTATAAAATGTATACTTGTTACTCTCATTATTAGTAAGGCACAATGCAACATAATTTGGTTTTATCTATAACTTTAATGTATTTTGGACTTATGATATTACTACGATATTTTCGCTTTACATACTTGTACGTTGTGATCGACCCCTTCCTGGGCTGCGTTCATCTGCGGTAAGGGAAAGCAGGTGGTAGATCCTCGTTCCTAGGATCTTGTACTCAGGTGTCAGGAGCTCCATTTCTTCGGAGGCTCGACTTTTGGTATGGTTCTCCCTGGAGTCGTTGTTATTTTGTACATTCAGGCACGACGGGGCCCGTCGTCATAGTGTTATTCATTCTTAGAGGCCTGTAGTCTTGTCGAACTTGGTTCGTTAAGGATGCTTGCTCGGTTTATGTACTTTTGGGTTGCTTGATTTGGGCTAGACTATTCTATATCTTAATGGTTGTTTATCTTGAGTTTACATTCCGCTGGTTTTCTCTGATGTTGGGTCACTAGGGTGCCCGGGTTAAGGCACCGGTCACGGGTCCGGGTTCGGGTCGTGACATTTAATTCTTTCAAAGGTTTTCTGTTTTTATCCAAATGTCATAACTTATGTCAGATGACATTTTGCTGACATTTAATATTGTTTCTGCATACGTTCAGTTCTACTTTGCTGTTTGATTTTATTTAATCCATAGTATTAACCCACGGGACCCAACAAGTGGTATCAAAACCAACACTTAACATAATAAGTGCTAAGGTCCTTTTACTTTAACTATGGATCCAACTAATCCAAATATTGGTAGACTTCCTATATTAGATGGTTCAAATTATCCTTATTGGAAGATTCACCTACGTTCTCATATCAAATCCATTGATGTGAGAGCATGGAGATCAATTACAAATGGATATATTGTTCCTATTCTCCCACCGGATGAGGAAGGCGACATATTACCTAGGCCTGAGGCCGAATGGAGTGTGGAAGAAACCAATAGTGCAGGCTTCAATGAAAAGTCTCTAAATGCTATTTTTGGATGAGTAGATCTTTATATGTTCAAACTTATCCAAAATTTCTCCACAGCCAAGGAAGCTTGGGTTACCCTACAAACTCATTATGAAGGTAGTTCAAGTGTTCAACGAACGAAACTCCACATGCTCATGAGTAAATATGAGCGTTTAAGGATGGAAGAGACGGAGGATATAAAAACTTATTTTGAAAAGTTGATCGACATTTCTAATGAATGTCAAGTTCTTGGATCTCCACTGACCAACAAACAACTTGTAGAAAAGGCACTTCGTTCCCTTCCTGAAAAGTTTAATATTAAGATATGTGCGATTGAAGAAGCCCACAATCTTGCTACAATGGACCTCCATACGTTAATGAGCATTCTCACAACATATGAGAAGAATATGAAAAATCAAAGGACATTGTATAAAAGTAAAGATATTGCTCTTCAAGAAAAATCCTTAGAGATGCAAGTCAATGAAGAGGATGAAAGTCTTGAAGAAATCGGTGATGGTGCTAATGTTGGCCTTCTTACTCGATAATTTAATACGATGTTAAGGAGTTCAACGAGATAAAAATAAACCTAAACCCAAAGAGTACCAAGGCCACGGCTTCAATCCAAGATTCACTAAAACCTTCTCTACGGCGCAAAAAGGAAACCAACATAGTAGGACCAACTCAGACCGTACCAAGTTCGATCCCAAGCAGCTTGAAAGTATACAATGCCATGCTTGCTCGGGATGGGGCCATTATTCCAACGAGTGTGCTAACACCTTAAGAAAATTTGGGAAGAGTCTATGGGTTTCTCTAAGTGATGATGAAGGCGAAGAGGAAGAAGATCCAAAAATGAAGTCACAAGCTATGCTGGCCACTGTTTTCGAACAGTCACTGTCAGATGATGAATATGTCACTGACTGTGTTGTCCCGAATGTCACAATATTTTTGGCAACATCAGCGATGACATCTGCAAGTCTAGTAACATCCGACAGGTATGAATTTTTTAACTATTCAGATGTTAACTGCTTTAGTGGTTTTATTTCAAATTGTGAATCTGACCCTGAGACTCAAGTCGACTCAAAGGACGACATGATTAAAGAATTGCAAAAACTGTGCAAGGACTTAATTGTTGAATCCAAACAACTTGACTCAAAGGTAAAATCATTAACTCTTGAGAATGCAGGTTTGAAAGACACAATAACCCGATTAGAGGTGACCCTTACCAAAAAGGATCTTGAATTTGGTAAGATTAGTGCGAAGTTGGATTTAGCCGAAGCTACCTTCCGAAAGCTTAACACCGGTACTTCCACACTAGATGAAATCCTAAGTGTTAGTCAATCACACCATGCAGGTTTGGGCTACAAGAACTACATTAATGCAATATGCTCCAACTTGTTTGATAAAAATGAGAAAACGGGCTTCATAAAAAAAGAGGAATTTTGTGTGCCATCACTGTAACAAGACTGACCATTTAAAACCTTACTGCTTTAAACTGCAGAAATCCAGGAGCAGATATCGTCGAAAATGCTGTCCAACATTCCAGACAACACTCGAGGCAGTTTTTTAGAATCTAGAAACAGGAAAAAGGTAAAGAAGGTCTAGATTCCCAGTATGAATGTGAGATGTAATGTAGCTATTACTGCGTTGAGACCTAACATTTCAGGATTGTGGTACTTCTACAGTGGATGTTCTCGACACATGACGGGGACAAAAGAGTGTCTAAAGAACTACAAAACTCTAAGTGGAGGTAATGTACATACGGAGGTGGAGGAAAAAGTAAAATCATAGGAAGAGGAACCTTGAGTGTTCCTGGAGTTCCAACACTAAAAAATGTCTTGCACGTTGACGGTGTGATGTCTATCTAGTTAGTATAAGTCAATTATGTGGTGACGATATAGAGGTAAAGTTTAACAAGTATGCTTGTACAGTTACTAATGAAGCTAACCAATGTGTAATGACAGGTACAAGAACGAGCGATAATTATTATCTTGTTGGAGAACAAGAGATTTGCAATAGTGTTAGGACCGATGACACGACCTTGTGGCATCAAAAATTAGGGCACGTCAATTACCACAACCTTAAAAGATTAATTTCTTATGAGGCAGTAAGAGACATCCCTAAACTAAGTCCTATGGATAAAACAGTGGTTTGTGAAGATTGTCTCAAAGGAAAGCAAACCCCTGTCTCCCACAATGTTGTCCAGAATGACGGACAACATTCAGGTACGTCTCACTGTTTTCAGCTTTTGCACATGGATCTTATGGGTCCAATCGAGGTAGACAGTCTAGGAGGCATGAGGTACTCATATGTGATTGTGGATGACTTTTCCAGGTATTCATTGTTAGCGATTTTCCAAATTCTTAACGCAAGTGTACGTATCGTTCACAAGTAATATAGTCTGGTAAGACCGAATATCGTCCTCAGAGACTGGTTATCAAGTACCGATTATCTAAGCTATGGTTTCTATTTGGTGAACGTTAATTTGTTTGTATTTTTATCTAATAGCTAAGACTAAGTGCAGAAATTAAACTAAATTAATTTGGTTTAATCAGTTATGATGGAGATAGGGCTTTCAATATCCTCAATTATCCACTCTCTTCAATCTTTAATGCAGCTAGAATGACTTATTCTTCTACGTTAAGATAGCGGTTAACTAGACTGTCTTATATTCCGGTTAGGATATATAATCACTCAACCCCAGTGCAGAACCCTTCTATATTTCTGTGATAGAATTTACCACATAGTAGGATTAAGAACAGTAACCTATAATGCTACACAAGTATCGGAGTACTTTCGTCCGCGATTTTAACCTATGTCTAGTCAATTACAGCATATCTAAATCTCTCCTCTCGGTTTTTGATTCGAAATCATATAGGTTATGATAATTAGTGATCAATTAATTATCAAACATTCATACCAAATATTGACTAAATCTTAATCAAGCGAAGAAGAAATCAAACTACTGCATTAATTCATGAATAAAAGTTTCAAGTGATTCATAAGGAAAGCCTTAATAGAGTGTTTAACTTCTAGCCATAGTCACGCTAAGAACTAATACAAACCAACATAAACTGAAATAAAAACAAAAAAAAGAAAAGAAATTTGAACCAAAGTTGTCTCCAATCTTGTGTTGTAGCCACTTTTTCCCCTCCAAAGTATGATGTGAGATGTAAGATCCCAGATGAATAATGAGGTTATGGTTTTAGGGATTTATAGTTGGGAAGAGTTGCTCTTTCGGACACTGAAAACGTGTCAAAATTCGGCCGAGAACGTGAAAACCCCGCCTCGGCACCGCGGTGCCGAAAATCCTGCGGCTTCTCAGCAATTATGGCACCGCGGTGCTAATTGCCTTGTAGACCCAGTCCGGTTTACAGGATATTTCTCGTCCAGACTTCGTCTGATTTCTTCTATACTTTCCGGGACTTCTTAGGCTTCATTTCTTGGCCATTTAAGTGTGCAATTCTACCTCAATCAAGCTCATTTCATCTCATTTTTGTCATTTCTCCATTTATGACCGATGTGACTCAAAAGAAAGAAAAACGATCATAATACTATACTAAAACACAAAAGAAATGAGTAAAATACTAACTAAAAATGACTCAAAAGTGTATATAAAATATGCCTAACATTCATGGATATTCTTTTTAAAGGAAAAGTCTCAAACGTTTGGCATGTTCAAGGTACTACACTCTAGAATAAGAAATCTATATCATTCATCTATTTTTCGAATTAGATCCGACCATGGAAAATAGTTTGAGAATAGTCAGTTCTCTACATTTTGTGAAAAAGGGCATTTTTCATGAATTTTCTGCTCCCAAAACCCCAAAGTAAATGGTGTAGCAGAGAGGAAAAATAGGACTTTACAAGAGATGGCTAGATTCATGTTGAGTTCTAAGAAGTTGTCAAAACACGTTTGGGAATAAGCTCTAAATACTACAAGTCACATCACGAATAGAGTCTATCTTAGGCCTGAAACTAAAATGACATCTTATAAGCTTTTGAAAGAAAAGAAACCCAATATGCGTTACTTTCATATGTTTGGGTATGTGTGTTATGTTCTTAATGATAGAGATTACCTAGCTTAATTCCCAAAATAGCCATGCTTACCGAGTTTATAATCTTCGAACCAAAATCGTACAAGAATCTGTTAACATTGTCTTTGATGATTCTGCTGAGCTTACAGGAAATAAACCAATAGATTATGTTATCATAATAGTTGAAGATGCACATAATTAAATCGAGATATTGCTCCAAATGTCACGACATCTGCAGCAACACCTGAAGCAAAAATCGAGAGCACAGAAGGTGTGGATGAGGAATCAGAGGCTGAATTGCGAGACCCAGTACGCGGGGATCCCTCATCCAGGATTAGAAAAAATCATCCTACAGAACAAGTGATAGGAGAGGTGTTCGAAGGTGTTAGAACAAAAAGGAAGGAACCACAGAATTATCGAGATATGGTGAAATATGCGTGCATGTCCACCGTATATCATAAGGTAGGTCATTCTTATTATGTATTTACATTGGAACAAAAGAATATCAATGAGGCACTCAAGGATAGTTGGTGGATACAAGCTATGCAAGAAGAATTAGAATAGTTCACCAGAAATGAAGTTTGGGATTTAATTCTTCGCCCCAATGATACTAATGTTATTGGAACTAAATGGATCTTTAAAAACAAATCAAATGAGTCTGGAACTGTTGTGAGAAATAAGGTTAGACTAGTTGCTCAAGGATACTCTCAAGTTGAAGGGATTGACTATGATGAAACTTTCGCTGCAGTTGCTAGAATTGAGTCAATTAGACTATTGCTTGACATAGCTTGCTGTTTGAAGATCACTCTCCATCAAATGGATGTAAAAGGTGCTTTCTTGAATGGATATATTGACAAGAAAGTGTATTTTGAACAACCTAAATGATTCGAAGATCCCAACCATCCACAATTTGTATACAAGCTGAAAAAGGCCTTATATGGATTAAAACAAGCTCCACGTGCTTGGTATTGTCGTTTAAATCAGTTTCTTCTTGAAGTTGGTTTCAAACGTGGTGTAGCTGATTGCACTCTATTTATAAAACACCATGGAGTAGATATGGTCATTGCTCAAATCTTTGTAGATGACATAGTTTTTTGTTCGACTTCACAGTCTCATCTTAAGACATTTGTCGAAGCTATGTTCTCAACATTTGAGATGAGCATGATAGGGGAATTAACCTTTTTCTTAGGCTTGTAGATAAAACAAAATGAGGAGGGAATCTTCATCTCCCAGAGCAAGTATGCCAAGAATTTGGTCAAGAAGTTTGGATTGGAGAATGCTAAACATATGAGGAATCCAATGGGATCAACACAGACTATATGCAAAGATGATATTGGGGTAAATGTCGACCCAACTTTGTATTGTTCTATGATAGATAGTCTCTTGTATCTCACCGCGAGTCATCCTGATCTAATGTTTAGTGTATGTGTATGTGCTCGATTCCAAGTCTGTCCCAAAATCTCCTACTTAAATGTCATAAAACGTGTCATCAGATATGTTGCCGACACATGTGAGTTGGAAATTTGGTATTCCAAAGACACTAATCCTAATTTGATAGGAAATAGTGACTCGAATTGGGCTGGTGATGTGGAGGACAGAAAGATCACAAGTGGAGGATGTTTTTACCTTGACAATAATTTAGTTTCTTGGTATAGTCGCAAGCAAAACTGTGTTTCACTCTCAACTGCTGAATCTGAATATGTAGCAGCTAGGAGTTGTTGTTCTAAATCAATATGGTTAAGACACATGTTAGACGACTATGATTTTTCAAATAATGTCTTTGTTTTGTATTGTGATAATATGAGTGTCATTAACATTTCAAAAAATCTAGTTCAGTACTCTCGTACACAATATATAGATATTAGACATCATTTTTTGAGAGATTTGATTGAAAAACATCTTGTACAAATTGATTATGTTGACACACTACATCAACTAACTGATATATTTACAAAAGCTTTAGATCATGAGAGATTTTTCAGTTTGAAAGATCTCTTGGTCTCTGTACTTTCTGAATTCGGCACTGTTAGGCGAATGTCGTCTGAAATGTCTCTAACATTTCGGGTGACATTTACCCTTGTAATAGCAGAATCTGATTTTCAGTATTTTGTTATGACTGGCTTTTTGTGCATACATGTATTGTTTTCAAATAAGAACATGAGTTTAATGTGATACCGTTCTCTGCGATGATATGAGATATCATAAAAAAAGAGTATCAAATTAAGGCAAAGCCTTTGTAATTCTCGGCAATTGTGAAAATTGGGCAAAGCCCTTGAAAATTGATATTGTTCCTATACTATAAGAGTATCAAAGTGCTTAATCAAAAGAAATTATGAGGATGCTAAATAAGTATTCTTGTTTTTTACACGAAAATATATTTCGTATGTGTTTTTTTATTAGATCTAGAACTCAATGGGAAAATGGTACATTGGTCTGGAGATTGAACTCATGAAATCATATACGAAATATGTCTTGATTTGTTGTCGAAATGTAAGTGTTCTTGAGAGATTGTGATACATGTGTTGTTCAAAATGTTGCTAACATTACTAGTGACATTCTCGAATCGATATTTTTGGGATGCGATTAATCGATTTTTGAAAAATCTGATTATATTTTCCCTCGTGTGTCGTTGATTGTTGAACATATTTTAATGTTTTTTGTTGATAATGATCTAATCTAGATGTCTATCTTTTAAAAACTCAAAATTTTAGGAACAAGTATTGGAATACAATACAAACTCTTAAAATCTGGAAATAAATTTTTTTTGTCAAGTGTATAAATGTATCTTCAGTTGCTAATCTTTCTAGTCCAGTTCATTTTCTTCCCGAAAAGTTTTTAAAAAAAGGAAGAAATTTGTCACATCGTCTCGGTTTATAATCAGAGAACCGATGGATCCCTTCCAAAGCATACCACTTTCCCAAACCCTCAAAAACCCTAACACTCATTCATCTTCTTCACCATTATCACCAATGGATACATCACCAATGTCCCCAAAATGTCACCAAACATTCCAGAACAAACACCAATGAGCAAAAATCAGCCAAACTGCACAATCATTGTGTTGAGTGAGTTTCAAGAACCACTAGACACTGCCTACCCAGGAGATAACCCACAGCCCGATTGATTTGGAAAATACTCCTGATGTCACTGTGTTACCAAAAAGGGAAGGCACTTCTAAATTTCCCACTCGGAGGTCCACTCGAATGTTTAAAAGAGATTTCGGCAGCACAGAATCAGCTGCGAAACGACTGAAGATCGATCACATTGCCTCTGCAGTTTCAAGCAGTGATTGGAGTGATTACGACTTCAATTTGTCCAGCGACGATGATGCTGAGAGGACTCCATCAGTCGAACTACCAACAGAAGCTCCAGCGTCACCATCGTACTCAAATATCTTTGTTCCTAATATTGTGGATTCGAGTGAAGAGCAGAAAATCCCAGATGATACGCCTTTAAAGAAATTTTGCCTCAGAAAAGTCTTGCAAAAAACAGTGATTGAAGAGTCGTCAGAAGATACCCCAGATGTTGCTGAATGTGTCACAACATCTCCGGCAACATCCCAACATGTGACAAAAGAATCAAGTTCTCCAACCTCATCGAGCAAATCTGCAACAGAATCGGAGAATGAGGTACATCCTTACTCAGATAAGTTTCTAACTAAAGAAAAGTCTGAACATTGGTCGTGGTATAAAAATAGAATAATCAGAATAGAAAAAGTAGTGGACATAGCATCGTGCACCGAATATGGCCTGATAGATTTCTTTACTGAAAAAAATCTACTAGGCTTTGTCAATAACAAGTGTTCATACATTGAGGATATTGTGAGGTTGTTTTATGCTAATCTGGAAACTAAAATGGAGAAGGTCACGTCAAAGAAGTTTGGCAAGAGTTATCTCTATAACATGTTTTACGACTTCACACCTACCACAATCAACCAATGTTTGAATTTGAGTGGTGGATTAAAAGAAAAAGAAGAAAGGGATGTTGTAAATGACAGAGATGAAGTGATTAACTATATCACTGGAGGTATTTTGAAGAAATGGGTCTCAATGTGTCCGGCGTCGAAGCTTACCGCATTATTTGCTATATTACACAAGATTGCTATATACAATTTATCACGACACGAACCGACGGGTCGCGACTGGTACCCTAACTGGGCACCCTTATACTCACACATCACACATAATCAGAGGAAGCTACAGAACAACTCATTTATTTTGTTTATTATAATGAACTTTTATTTTAGAAAAACCAAGACACTATCATATCATATATCCTTTCTTAAACCATCATTTAAAAAATCAAAGGCACATTCATATCACGTATCATTAAGAATTAAGGTCCAATAGAACTATGTACGTCCGCCGTACACTTACTTCATATAAATATGTCAAAAGAAGAAAGGATGGTTTACATACCTTATAGGTTATACCAACTTGACAACTAGAATACGTCTCAAGTAGTACTTCAACCTATAATAACAATAACACGTATATCAACTACATGCTTACTACTGTAGGACATATACCAAGTAAAGGTTCTATTTTCGTATAAAAATTTGGGCAGCACTTCCCCTACTTATACATACGTTTTCACCTTACAAATAAGACCAATAACATCAATAACCAAGTACCCATTAAGTACACAACCAAAATAGCAACCAAGGTGATTCACATACCTACTTCTTATGTTAATCCGGCCTCTTAATCCATATAAAACAGTCCACTAAAAACAGTCCATAATCCAACACAACGAGGGTAAGATGTGAAGTCTTTCTACACCATTCTACACCCTTAATCCTTTAGGACTTACATTAGCAATTACCACACTTAAACATGCATAATAGTAACTGAATGTCCAGCATTATAACGTTACAAAACAGTCCCTAAAATAGCACAACAACGTCACACAATTTTTAGGAAGTTGTCGGCCAACAACCCTTTTGTAACTCCTTAAAATCCAATTCACATTTCAACATGTTTATATAAACCATAACAACTTGTAATAACAATATTTCCTTCATTTTAACATGTAAGTAGTGACGAGAATAACAACAATAACCAACGAATCCAACAACACCAAAACTGTCCACAATTCGTCTAACATGCCAAAACTATCACATGCATATCTTATTCTCCATTTTACTTATCACAAGTTCATTCCTTAACTATATCATTATATAACCTCTAATTACTTCAAGAGGAAGAATAAATCTTACCTTAGTTTTAGCCCAAAACAGTCCCTAAGTCTCAGCCAAACCGTGACCCTGCTTCACTTTTGCACCATTTCTTCACGTTACAATCACACACACGTATCCTCTACAAGCTTGTAACCATCTTGCTTTCATGTTTTACTTCCTAAAAGTTCATCAACAAGCTTAGGGTTTCAAGACAACTTTCAAGCTAAAAACGTGACCCACTAACTTGCAAGGTTAACTTGACTTAGCACTTGGTTAAGGAACTTAATCTTGTAAAATAAGTTGATCTTGTTCTTCCCTTTTTCTAGGGATTTTCGAGAGGTTCAAGGAGAGAAAGAGATATGAGGGTTTGAAGATTAAGATATTTGTGAGCTAAGTCTTCAAGACTTTGTATCTAAATAGGTGTACATGCACAAGTTGAGGGGGACCCATGAACCCCACTTGTCCACTTGTCATCTCTTCACATAAAATATCTCCCACACTTAGTCATTTTTTCCAATATTTTCGATGGCCTTACACAACATAATACCAAGACTTAATAATTTAACACTAAGTCCATAATTCTATTAGAAAGGATTCCACTACTAGTATTAATTCTTGTCATCACATTAGTATTGAAAATTTTCCATATAAGAAAACGTAAAAATTCTTTCCTTCCAACATTCAAATCTTATTTCCATAATCATGTTCTCACTTAGTAGTCATGGAATTATGGGGTGTAACACAATTGGCTCCCCTCACTGAACGAGTCAATTGTAACTATAGAGCAAGCAATACTCCTTTACAAGATATGAAAAGGTTTACGAGTCGATATGGGAAAGACAATCTTTCAATAGATTGTAAATTTGGCTGAAAATGACTCCAACATAATCCTACCATTTCCCTCCTTGATCTTTAAAGTTCTGACGTCTCAAGAGTTCAAACCACCAAAGAAAGATATGATAAGGAAAGAACTTGAGGTGTATATTGTTAATAAAACAGTACTGAAGAGCTCGAACAGAATCATTGATCTGCCTTGGAGAAAAGAAGTTGGAAGTGAGGATGTTGTCAGAAATGTTCCTGACATTCTAGGCAACATACCGCAGTCAGTACTGTCTATTGCCTGGTTGGTAAGAGAAATTGCAAGAATCAACTCGCAGATAGATGGAGTTGATCATGTCAGGGCAACATTAGTTCAAGCCAGAGATCACTTTCTGTTTTTGCTTTCTTCCCAAAAAGGGGGAGATGATGATGATGGTACTGTGCAGGGGGAGAACGGAGGAGATGAAGTTGTTGTGCAGGAAAAAGAACAAGCTGAAAGCAGCAGGACTGCAGCTACTCAAAGTAGAACTCGTCGATCACCTGGTACTGTTGCAGGAGGAGGAAGGCAGTGAAGTCGACTGATGTAGAAAGAGGATGGAATCTACTACTTATGTCTGATTTCAGAGAAGACTGTTGTTGTTGATGAGTTGCTGCTGCTGCTGTGTCACTATGATGTTTTGCTGATAATCTGTGTGGACTGGATATCTAATCCAGTAGAAATTTGTTGGGATATTTTGTTTTTTGTTATAGTATTCTGTTTGATTTGTAATGACACTAATTGGTTCTGCTTTGGATGTTTTTTTTAAACTTCATTAAATGACATATATATGTATATATTGTGTTTGTATGCCGATTTCAGGTTGATGGGGGAACATTTGAGTGAATTTGTCATTGTTAGGTCACTCACACTCAGTTGATTAAGTTTTGTGAAGAAAGAAAAAAATGGGGAGAATGTTAATGCTAGGATGTGTGTTATGACATTTTTTCTAACATATCATTTTTCCGAATATATCGGTACAAATGTCTTGACATTTGGGCTGACATTCTGGTAACAGTTTTGCCTATCTTTACGGACATTTTTTCAGGAAACTGTGCCTTTTTTATCACATGGTAAATTGACTTGGCAAAGAGTATTTGAAGCTGATTACAAACGAGGAAGACCAAATCCAAGAGGAGCATAACTTAAGGAGCAAGACGAGAAAGAAATAGTCCAAGCAGTTGGAGATTTTCGTGCCTTAAGCTACTGCCTCACATGCCCCTTTTTCAGCTCAACTTCCACAACCTGATGAGGAGTCTTTCAAGGGAACTCTCTACTATAAATAGATAGGTCACTTCAAGGATTCGATATCCAGAATTTTAGAGTGAAAACGATATAGAGAGATCTCCACAAATATCGATCAAGTAGACTAGATCGCTGTGTTGCCTGTATTTGTGACGACATTCTGTACGACATTATAATTGCTACTTAGATTCTAGATTTGTCTTTCATTGAAGCAATTGTAATGAGGTGTTGATCACTTCTATTTAGATATATTTTTTAGGCATAAGTCATCTGCGGCTTAATCTTTTTATTCATTTTGTATCAACTTGTAACATTGTAAAGAAGGAATATATCAATTGTATATATATATATATATATATATATATATATATATATAAAATACCTTTGGTCATTGATCATCATGGGTTATATTAATATATAACCTATGAAAATTAAACATTTATGTTCTTTATCTATTTCCGCTGCACTTTAATTTTTTCAAAGGTTTTCTGTTTTTATCCAAATGTCATAACTTATGTTAGACGACATTTTAGCTGACATTTGATATTGTTTCTGCATACGTTCAGTTCTACTTTGCTGTTTGATTTTATTTAATCCATAGTATTAACCCACGGGACCCGACAAATTCGAATTATTAGGTAAAGATAAATATACATTCTTATCCAATATGAATTATCTCTTTGAACAAATAATTTAGCTTTTTAGTGGTATAAAAGTTGATAAGCGTTTTAAGAGTGATGTCAAGATTTCACAAACCATAACTCTTTTAAAGATATGTTGTTGGTAAGTTGGTATGAGAAATTGAGAATTCGACCAGATTGTCATAGAAATTCAGTGTGTATTTGCACTAACTTTGGTTGGTGTATTCTGACTATTATAGTGATAAACGTAAAACGTTCTTAGCAATCATGAAACTTTAAGTCAATTCAAGCGTACCATGCAACTTTTGTGAGATAAGGAGAGAAATTTGAAAATTACCCGATATCACTGTTCTTCGAGCATAAATAGGAATATCTATCCATATGATCATCTGCAACACTAAGGATCAACTTTAAAAAACTACTAAATTATATCATCATTATAAGGAGAAAAATCAAATTGAAACCCAATATATAATAATACTTCCCATAAAAAGTATAAAGAGTTAAACACATTCAAGAATGAAAAGCAGAAATAAACGAAGCATGATGTAGTCTCAAGGATATAATTAGATGTTTATGTTCTTGTGTTAGTTGCAGGATGATGTACAGGATATTAACATTCAAAAAGAACAAACAAACACGGAATAAATCAATATAATACCACTGTACCTTACAAATTAAACAAGAGTAGATTTCTTACCTCTCCATAGAGGAGGGTTGTCCAACGGGGCGGGGCGGACCAGGGGCGAGTCCCAGCAGGACGGGGTAGGGCGGGACTGGGACCCGGAGGTACTGGCGGGTTCTAAAAATACAATAAGTTATAGGTCTTCTATAATCATAAGCAACAAGTAGTTGCTCGTATAAAGAATCTCACGTAGTGGCTACTTTTTCGGAAATTTTTCTATAAGGTAGTTCGCAATCATGACAAGTTTTTTTATATTCGTTGTATTCTATTACTTTTAAAAATATAGTTTATAGCAAATTGTATTTTATCAACAATGTCTTGAAAAAGTAATAGATAATCCTTTACAACTAAGTTATAAATATAGCAGACACATTTTATATGAAAATGATTTGGAAAAGATGGAGTTAAACGTCTTTCAGAAGTCTAATAACAAAATAATTAGAAGAAGCGTTATCTAATGTAATAGTCATAATTTCATCAATTATGTCATAATAATCGCAAACTGAATAAATATTTTCTGAAATAAAATTATCAGTGTGCCTACTATCTATATTTCTAAAATACATTTTTGCATAATCCATTTATAATCAATCCAATGACATGTTACCGTTAAATAAGCATGGTCGTTAGTACTACGACCTATATCAGACGTGAGAGATACTTCTCCAGGAAAATGATATAATGAATAACATAAATACTGTTGATATTCGTATGCAAATTTAAAAATATCTCTCCTAACAATTGATCTAAGAAAACCGTTAAAAACAAGATTATATATTTCTCTAATGTAATGAATAAAATCAGGAGAAAAAGGAAATGAAAAATGCAAACTCTCCATAACGACTAATTTTGATAATGTTTCTCTATCTCTATGTTTATCCTATTTAGGGCTTACGATTTCTCCCGTCATAGGATTAATTTGACCCTGTACCTGATCCAGGACAGTATGTTAACCTTGTCCCGACTAAGAGCGCATTGGCGACCCAAGAAGCCAACAATATTCTTCTTGAAGACCCACTTGCATCCTATGGGTCTAACCCCTGTTGGCAAATCTACCAAGTTCCATACTTGATTTATGTACATGGATTCCATTTCGGATTTCATGGCTTCTTGCCATCTCTGTGAATCAATGTCTAACATTGCTTTGATGTAGGTAGTATACTCATCATCATCGGGAATATCTATCTCATTGTGTGTTTCAACAAGGAGGTTAAGTCTTTTAGGTGCACGATGGGTCCTAGTGGTCATACAAAGTTGAATATTCTGCGTTTCAGTATTTGTTGTATTTTGATTATGAGAAGGTGTTTGTGTGTTGGACAATCCAGCACCTTGAGAGCTATCAGGAATATCATTCTGAATAGGATGATGCACAACCATTATGTCTTCTTCCATTGATTGTGTATGAGAGTCTTGCATTTCTGCATTATCCCTCACATCACTCCCACTGGCTGAATGGCGTACTCTAAGTACCCAATCATTATCAAATACTCCCACTGAATCCTTGCCTAGGTCATTTGACAAGGGTTCATTCTCCATATTATTTTGCACTTCTTGAATTTCTTCAAGTTCTATCTTGTTGTAACTCTGTTCCTTGTAGACATAGTCTTCTTCAATGAAAGTTGTATTTCTGGAAACAATTACCTTATGTTTGCCAGGAAGATAGAAGTAGTATACCCTTGTTTCCTTAGGATATCCCACAAAATAATACTTCTCACCTTTAGATTCCAATTTGTCAGTAAGAAACTTTTTTACATATGCAGGCACCCCAGGGTCGCATGTGTTCACGACTTCTTGCCATTCATATCTCATATGGAGTTTTCTCTACTAACTTTGAAGGAACTTTGTTCAAAATATAGATTGAGCTTTGTAATGCATATCCCCATAGGTATGTTGGTAGAGATGAGAAACTCATCATGGATCTAACCATATTTAATAAGGTCTGATTTCTCCTCTCAGTAACACTATTCATTTGTGGCGTTCCGGGAGGTGTCCATTGTGATTGAACTACATGAAGCTTCAAGTAATCTAGAAATTTTTTACTTAAGTATTCACCTCCTCGATCTGATCGAAGAGTTTTAATACTTGTTTCAAGTTGCTTCTCTACTTCTGACTTGTACTCCATGAATTTCTCAAAAGCTTCAGACTTATGTTTCATAAGATACACATGCCCAAACCTTGAGAAATCGTCTGTAAAAGTGATGAAATAAAGAAATCCTCCCTTAGCTTGAGTTGAAAATGACCCACATACATCGGTATGGACTAACTCAAGCACCTCTTTGGCACACACTCATTTCCCATAAGTGATTTGGTTGTCATTTTTCCTCTTAAGCAAGATTCACAATTACCATATGACTCTAAGTCAAATGATTCTAGGTAATCTAATTTTCTCAATCTTGTTACCCTTGATTCATTGATGTGACCAAGTCTGCAGTGCTATAAGTTGGTGAGATTTCTTGGATTACTTATTTTAGCTCGTTTATTTTGAATATTGAAAATTTCATGGCTACCGTTTAAAACATAAAGCGATGCATTTCCACAAATAAAACCACTATAAGATAAAACATAACTTCCATTGGTAATAAATGAGAAAAACCCCTCAATGTCTAACATAGGGACATAAATAATATTCCTCGTTAACGAGGGAACAAAATAACAATTATTAAGTTCTAACAAAATCCTGAAGGTAAATCTAGTCTATAAGTCCCACGCGTTCAACACCAACTCTTGCTCTGTTTCCAACACGTAGATCTACTTCCAAGGTCCAACCTTTCTGTTGTCAATTAGCCCCTGCACATTGTTACAAATGTGTGAGCCACAAGCGGTATCTAATACCCAACAGTGAGAATTAGTTATAGACATATTTATTTCAATAACAAACATACCTTGTCCAGCAGGGCCAGAAGCACCTTGTGCTTTGTCTCCCCCTGGGGTTGTACATTCCTTATTCCAATGCACATTTCTCTTGTAATTGAGGCAAACATCAACAACTACATTGACCTTCTTTTGAACAACTCTTCGAGGTTTCACAGTTGTGGGTGTGGCGGCAACCGCCTTACCCTTCTTCTTCTTCTGCATATTCTTACCCTTAGGCTTGAACTTGCTAGATGAGCCCACCATGAGCACAACTTTACCTTTGAAGGTGGACGATTTGAAGGTCTTCAACATATTATGAAGCTCTGGGAGATTCACTTTGGTTCCATTCATGTTGTAATTTACAATAAAGTTCTCAAAAACAGGAAGCGAATTCAAGATTAGGTTGACAAAAACTGTTACGGGCAGCTTCGTTCCAATCGAAGCTAACCTTTATATTAACCTAATCATCTTCAAAACATGTTGTGACACCTGACCCCCTTCGTTCATCTTACATTTGAAGAGGTCTCTTAGCAACTCGTACTCCATAGTCTGAGACTGTGAGTCATAGAGACTCTTCAGATGTTCCAGCATCTCGTTAGGGCCCATATTTTCATATTGTCTTTGTAACTCTGGGGTCATAGAAGATAACATGACACATTGTGCCACAATAGCATCATCAAGATATTTCTGATAAGTTACCTTGTCAAACAGGGCATACGCTTCAGAAGATTAAACAGGGACAGTAGTGACTGCTGTATCCAATACATACTCAATCTTTTCTAATCGCAACATCAAACGCAAATTTCTTAACCAGTCAGGAAAATTGGCTCCATTCAGCTTGTTTGTTTCAACCAACATTTTAAGTGACAGATTCAACATTGTAACTGAAGAAAAGATAGACTTGAAATTAACATTCTAACATAATTTCTATTGAACACATTCGTTAACTAATTAACATGGTCTTTAGTCTAATTATCTCTCTCTATTTTAACATACTCTTTTACCCCATAAAAGAATACATACTCATATCAAATACGGTCATAATGGGCTACGATTCAGACTCATGTTCTCTCCGCGTTTGCTGAGGCTGATAACTTCAACAACATGATCCGGTAGGTCTCTAAACCAATTACAAACAATTTGCAACACTTGGTTGGCCGAATGTTCTAAACAATACGATTTGCTTCCCTCGGCTATCCGATATTGGGGCTCCAAGACAACCTAGCAAGTCAACCCCGTTATGCGACTGCAATTATGTATCTAAGTGGGTTTTGCCTTCATCGAGCAAACACTGGGGTGTAAATACTCACGAATGTTTATCACCTACTACAACATTTATATGCATCTATGAAAGGGACTGAGTCCTCGTAGACTTAGAGCAAATGTTAGGGCATAAATACTCATCTCGCCGAAAAGGATTTTGCACCACAATTAATTATAACGGATGACGCGTTCATTTTAAATGAGACCCGTATTAAATTTTGGGGAACATTTTAATTCAGAGTTATATTCAAGATCAACTATTACCTGTTTCAAACATTACTCAAAGCATTTAAACATGTATTTGGGTGCCGCCTACCCAAGCATGATTGCGGACTCTAAACTAATTTTGGGCGCCGCGTACCTAAGCATAATTTGCGGACTCTAAGACTTGGTAAAGTAAATAACGATCATTTAGCACGTAATCAGTATACCAACATACTGTGTAATAATAATCATAGATTAAATTTCAAAAACTGAGATTTTAACTACGGACATCGGTAGCGCGGCGCGCCTCCAAGAAGCGCGGCGAGCGAGCATAAACTTTTGGTTTCTGTGAATTAGGATCGCGGCGCTTCAGTTCCAGTAAGTCCCGATTTTTTTTAAACGAAGGTTTTAATCACGACCCATGATAATTACCGTGAACGGCGCTGCGATGCCGCCGTGAAACCCTAGCTGGCGCCGTGGCGCCGACGTCCTTTTCAGAGCAATTTCCGTGCTGATTTTCTGAAATCGTCCAACCCCTAAATCTAATTTAGGGTTCAGATTACGGGTCCCTTACTACCACCCACCATTATCAATAACGCACATGTCGACCATCATCCATTCATACACGTTCTTCGTCGTGCATCATGTTCGCAATGAACCGGTTTCTCCACAAGGCTTAGTTCGTGCTAGAACGGAATGACTTCCTCGATTTAGCGTAGTTGATAATTTAGGATGATTACAAAGGTTAATCGCACAGTCAAAGTATGTCAGATTTCAAGTAGCCTTGTTTTAATTTAGATTAAAATCAATTTTACGTTTAACCCATTATGTTTTTCAATTATTACGTAACCATTGAACCAGCCTGGGCTCTGATACCGTTGTAGGGTTTTGTTGGGTCTAAAACACACAAGTAAGGCACAACGGAAGTTTAAAATTTTATTAACTTACTTGCCCCAACAATTCCGTCTCTGGTATGATTATGTTACAATTGAAACATGTAAAGACATGAGAAACAAACTTACAGTAGATATTCTTAAGTCTTTACTAAAAGGTGCACACGCGCTTGTCTCCTCGGGTGCAAGCCTTGCTACGGTATACTCCTCTGTCAAAAAATCTTGGCAGAAGTTTGAGAGTATTTTAATTCCTGAACTATGAGTTCAGAAAGTAAGAATTCAAGTGTAAATTCTGTGTAGAATCAGTAACATAAATTATGAGGTTAAATGATGAATATATAGGGGAGATTAGGATACAAATCAGACTGGGATTGGACTTAAAAACCTATCCCAAAACTGAGTTGCAGTGGGCCAGTCGAACTGGGCCCACTGCCATACCAGCGCCTCGGCACTTCCCTTTTATTTCAGTGTTCCAACACGTTTTAATTTTAATTAAATCCAAAATCTAATTTTGACTTAATTAATTAATTTCCATCAAATGGAATTTATCTCATAATTATTGGTTAAAATATCTCGATTCTAAATCGAATATTTTATACTCTTTCAATATACCCTTAGACCGAAAAGACAATCGACTTAGTGTGACCCTTTAGGCATTCACACATCGACACTTAATCAAATTAAGGTTCACACGGAACTCCTAAACTGCGCCACGTGACGAACTCAATACGTGAAGAACGTTTACAAGACTTTAGTAAACATGACCTCTATGTGATATGATAAGTTCCTTTCATTCGTAGCACACTCGATCAAGCTTACGATTTACCAAGTGTCTATCCAAATAGCTTGATCACTTTATCTCATATATATTAGTCGACAACTAGATCATATCTCAAATATGTCTCTTGCATTGACCAATGACTTGGTCGACCTAATATCACTGAGAAGCTGAGTGTCTCTCGAATATCTAATCGAGGAATGAATCTTATTCTTGGCTCAACTACTACCTTAGTCTGTATCGTAATGTACCCAATACAAGCCATGTCTTATCCTATAAAAAATTTAAGCTTAGGACAGGATCAAAGTACATTACTCTACAAACCAGGTGCGTATTGACGTCAAGTCAAATGACCTCTATCTCCCACATACTGATAATACTCTAGACATATATAACAAATAGTTTATCAGCAGGGTATGTCAATACCCTCTAAGAGTATTCATGTGTCCATCACCAACAACTATTACTAGTAGTAAGTGAGACATATTACATTCTCTAAGAATGTGATGCAGACCACATGTCGACTTATAATATATCATTGATATCCCTTTTCTCAATGATCATCCGTCGAGACTACTTTAAAAACTATACTCTATCATTAATATCTCACCCTAGGAATGACAGCGTAAGCTCAAGGGATGCACATTAATGAATAATACAAACAAACAAATAATAATTCAATAATTGCAAATGCCATAAATATATTAATCTCATTAATAAAACGAATGTGTTCAAGTATATGTGTCCCTAAAATAATTGTCTCTAGGACATATATATTTTCAAAAATTGGATAAACATTTTAAAAAAAAATATCTTAATTCAAAATCCGAATCGTCTAAACGTTTGATCCAATGTGTAGCTACTCTTGACATGAAGCCTTGATTAAACAAGTTTTAGAAAATATTTGTTCATATTGAAAGTAGTAGTAGGTGGATAATAACAAAAATATTAATTCAATTTGACATGAAATTTAAGAAATAAAGAAATATTTTTAAATCTTGTGGTATTAAATTAAAGATGTGTGAGGTCTTTTAAATCTTGTGACCTTAAATTTGCTTTGGATTGAAAAATTTACTAAATATAGAAATATACTCTTTTTGATAAAGATTAAAAAAAATACTTAAATTGAAACGGATGGAGTTCTAATTTATTTTTAAAAGTTAATAATAATTGTGATTCTTATTAACAGATTGTGTTAGTATAACGTTTCCTGGGGAAGTGGCTTTGGCGGGGGGATCACTGATCAGGTACCCAAAACAAACCCTAGTCTTCACATAATGCGGCAAACAATAAATTCCATGTATACCAAAATTACCCCTATCTAAATTAAGAAAAAACAAAGTAATGGTGCTCCTTCTAATTAAAGCATAAGAAATTTTGGCGGGTGAAGTATGGATTCACAAAATTTGTAACCAAGGATAGTTACGTCATTTCACAAATCCTCGCGCCTAGGGTTTTCGTAAGCCCCTTTATAAACCCCACATTTTATATCAACCTGATCAGCCTCTCAACTCCAATTCATTGTCGGTTCTCATCTCTATATCCTTCCCAGCAGCTTTCTTTACATCTGTCTCTCCATGTCGGTTTTCTCTACCCCTATAATTTCTACTCATTTTTTCTTGCTAAACCCTTTTGTTTCCTTGAAATCCAGTGTTTTTTTCAAGTTTAATCAAGTGTGATCAGCTGATTTTTGGTGTTTATATACCTTTCCTTGTTCTTGGTATAGTGGTTTTAGTTTTGATCATTGAAGTTGAGTTGATCAAAGCGATGGATCTAAGTGATAAGGTGAGTGATCAAGATCCATCCTTGTACCATTTTAATTCGATCGGAATTCTATTATATGTTTACCTATGTTTGATTTTTTTTGTTGATATAGGGTTCGGGATCTGAAGATGTGAGCAGCCAAACAACAACCCCAGAAAGGGAAAGCAGCCAAAGCCAACTGAAAACATGTGTTGATTGTGGTACCACCAAAACCCCTCTTTGGCGTGGTGGTCCTGCTGGCCCTAAGGTATAAACACCATCTTGATTCTTGATCGATGATTTTCGTTAATCGAATGTGTCTAATGATGTTTTTTTTAATGTTGTTGAATGCAGTCGCTGTGTAATGCGTGTGGAATCAGGAGCAGGAAGAAGAGAAGAGCACTTGTTGGATTGAACAAAGAAGACAAGAAGTCATCCAAGAAATCATCATCTGCAAACAAGAACAACCAGAGTCAGAGCAGTAACAGTTGTACCAGCAGCAGTGGTGATAGTACCAGCAGCAGTAATGGTGGTTCTTTGTTGAAAAAGTTGTCACCTTTGCAAAGACCAAGATCAAATTCAACTCATAGGAGGAATAATAATAAGCTTGGTGAAGTTGAACAAGCTGCTTTTTTGTTGATGACCCTCTCTTGTGGCTCTGTTTAAAACATAGAGAAAAAATAATTTACTGTTGTACTAGGGGCAGTGATGGTTGTACCTTTTTTTTTGGTTGGGTCTTATCCTTTTAAATTAAATTTATTTTAGTTTAATGAGATTCCCTTGTTATATGCTTCATTTACAAAATTACAATTGTTTGCTCGTTAAAATCATGATTTCGCTTGAATGACATCAGAATTCTCTTGAAATTAGAAAAATCGCTTGTTTTGAACTGATTAATCAACAATTTCTTTAAATAATTAAAATACAATCATAAGTAGGGAGGATGTCAAAAAGTGCTATGATTATGTCCGAACATTTGATAATTTTTTATCATGTTTTTTTTTTTATATTTTTCTAAATTATATAACAATTTTAATATAGTTTCTAAATATATGAATTTTAATTTTATAAATTTATATCAAAATTATAAAATTTAACCTGAAAAAATTCACATTAAATTGAATTGAAACTGAAGGAGTATACTTTAATACTAGAATCTGCTTGATCAGATGATGTTGACGCAACACACAAATTAGATAAAGCATTTCTCTTTTTGGATTCTGGTAAAGCGAATGTTATTTTCCAACTCATCATTGAAAGTTTTGTGATCCTTTGCCTCTTACCTTTTACATTTTGCTTCATATTTGGACGAAAAACTGTCCAAATATGTTTTTATACATGCAAAAACTGAGTAGATCTGCCTTTTGTTAATACTTGATTCAATATGCTTTTATTTTAAATGGTTTCTCCACATAATCTAATTAAGATATTAATTTATCAATTCACACCAGATTTTGACACATATTGTAATCATGGCTCGTTTGGTACATCGCATTTGACTGTATATTTTTATATAAATTGTATTGTATTGTAATAGACTAGACTGTATTAATATATAATAGACTGTATTGTTTTGTATTTTTTATTTTAGTACAGTCTAGGGAAACCTATCTACTCAAAAATGACGGTTAGAGTGTATTATTTTTAGAAATAGTCTGATCTAGTCAAATTTAAACGCCACCAAATTTGTATTCTTTTTATCCCGCAAGATGGTATAGCATACCAAATGAGCCAGACCTAAACTAACCCGGCCTCATATAGATGGCATATTTGGTTTATTCGCACCGGCTTTTATATTATTTGTTTATTAAAAAATTGTCTTGTTCGTTCATGGTAATGCAATAGAAATTTATAATGATTCGATTTCTATAAGATCATCAGAGAACAACAAATTTTTGATTTCTTTTTTTGGCGGCTATCTCTCGTTCCCAAGAACATAATTTTGTCTACTTTTTCTTCCGTGCCACTATATACTATCCGTATATGATATTCCTAAGCCGATATACACCTACTATACAACGACCATAAGCCGTTATATACCTCGTATACATCCCCACATACACCTCGTAAACGTCCCGAACCCCCTATTCTTTTCTCTCACCCACTCTCCGGAAATCTTCATGGCATCGACATATATTCATGGCAGTGGATGGTTGGATGAAAACTAGGCCTCTAGCAAGAGTCCAGCATCACGGGCCACGTTTCCAACAACCTCGGGCCATCAGCAATTGGGCCATCAGCAATTGGGGCTACATCGGCCCAACTTTGAGCAACCAAACAACCCAGTTTCTAGCATTCAATTTTGGGCCCAACCTTAGGCAGCCCAGCAGTCCGCTCCAGATCGGTAGATGGGCCATAGTCATCCGACCTAATTTCCTGCAGCCCAGCAGTCCGCTACAGGCCTTCTCCAATCTAATTTGGGGAAGGCTTTCGCCACATTGATTCCTCGGCAGCCAGATAATGCGTGGTATATGGATACGGGCCCCACTTGTCACCTCACCAACAACTCTGATAATCTTCCACAACTACAGAATTTAAATACTCCACAATCTATTATGGTTGGAAGTGGTCATCACATTACAATTCAAGGGTTTGACCACACAATAACTCCACCAATGCATCCGTACTTCTCCCTAAATAACGTCCTCTATGCCCCAAATATTATGAAGAAAAAAAAAACCTAATCTCCGTTATAACATTTTCCACGGATAATTTTGTATTAATTAATTTTGACTCGTTCGGATTTTCTGTAATGGACCTACGTATCTAAGACGATATACACCTACTATACGGTCGCTACTGAACGTATGCGATGACCATAAGTCGTTATACACCTCGTATACATCCCCACATGTTGCGATACTTCTAAGTGCTTACGCAAGTGTACGTATCGTTCCAAGTAATATATTCTGTAAGACTGGGTTTATCGTCCACAAAACTGGTTTATTAAGTACCGATTATCTATCCTATGTGTCACGACCAGGCCGGGCGCGCGGTGCCCTACCCAGGCACCTGTTCGGTATACATCGAGAGAATAGCGGCGGAACATACACAACATACAACATTTTTAGACAATAATAACAAAGCTGGCGATAAGGCGCGCCATAAAATATGCATAATCAAAGAAAAATTGTACAACTCGGTTCTTACAGCCCCAAACCACAACATGTGACTACCGACCTCTAGGAATAATGTTATACCCCGTAGTTTCAGGGTATGTATGCGAGGACTTACGTACGAGAATACGACATTGGAATTAGAAAGGAAGAACGAGGTGATTTTTCCACGGAAAAGTTTCCGGTTTTTGTGAAGGAAAAAGGCTCGTTAATGGGAATTGGATTCCCAGTTTTGGTATTCGGACTTCTTGGAATATTAGAGAATTGTGGAATTTTTATTTTCGGAAATGGTCACGTGGGGCCAGGAGAAAATTCTGATTTTGTGGGGCACTTTGATTTCGAGATTTTGGCCATTGTGGATATTTTCGGAAGATGAAATATTTTGGACGTGTAGGAAGGCGACACGTGTCACCCCCCCTAGTTGGCTTGGACGAATTTCACTTTGTGCACAACACCCGTTTAGAGTCGTTTTCCGACGAAACGTTTTACAAGACTCGCGTAGGATAAATTCCGGCTATGTCATTTCTAATTTTTGTGGATTTTTCCGAGAGACGTAACACTTTGGACCAACGAGAGGGCGACACTTGTCACCCTCCGTTGGTGGACTTTGGTATTATTAGGGCGAATGGAGGCTTATTTTGTCTTGGAGTTGGTAGGATATTTTGTGTGCAAGTTGGCCAAGGACACTTGCCTAAATCCTCACCCTACACTTGCCTTGCACTTGGCATCATCTTGGCCATTGGTTGGCCATCCCTTGACCTATAAATACCCCCCTTGTTGAAGAGTTATTTCATCCTAAATTGAGCAATCTTTCTAAGTCTCAAATCCCTCTCTCCCTCTCATTGTTTTCGTCCAAACACACCCCTCCCCTGTGAGAAGCCACTGGCGAGAGCAACCCCCTCTAAAGCTAGCCTAGAGAAACACTACCCCCCTGGTAGAAAAGTTGCCTTCTAGTATTGTTATAATGCCCAAATTACCCTAGCCCAAATCCCTTAGTCCTTAGTAGAAGTTGTGAAGAACTTCTAAGGTTTTCTTGGAGCTAACGGAGCGCTCAACTTAGGAGCTAAACCTTGCTCAGGCGCGACTTTTATCTAGGATATTATTGGGCTTACCGAGGTAAATAACCATATCTTCCTTTTGTAATTAGAGTATATATACTGTAGAAGTATAGGAATAAGTATTAAATACTTAGAAGGATATTTCAGAATAGAATTGAACTGTTATCACATTAGAAGGGCTTAAAAGAAGAATAATAGAACAGATTTACATGGGATGTTTCACGATGAACTTGAGTAGCTCGGGTAGGGAAGTCTTGCCCAATTGTCCATAGAATAGCAAACCCTCTGTTTAGAGCTTTATGCGATCTGATCTAGGCGTTGATAGACGTATTTGGTGATATAGGTCGATACTCTGCGGCGACATATTCAACTTGGCGGTGGTTTTCGTAGGAAGGTATGTGATTCTTCCTATCCTCTTGAGCATGATATTTTAAAGAATATGTATATAGTACGGTGACGTCGTGTGTTAAGCGAATAATAATTACGGCAATGTCTTGGACTTAAGCTGAATAATAATTACGGCAATGTCTTCCGACTTAAGCGAATAAAAAGAATCGAAGTAGTTCAAGGAATTAAGAAACCTTTTTGAAAGAAGAGTAACACTTGGTTTTAAAAGCTTAAGAGTTATACTAGCTTTATGGGAAGTTAGGTATAACGACAAGAGTGATAAAAGGAATAATGTTTCCGATTTGAATCGGAATGAATGTCGAACAAACCACAGCCGCGCTAATAAAGGGAAAATGTTTTGACTAATAATGTATTAAAACCAGTAGAAACTTCCATCTGCATAGGATCTAAGATGAGACAAAATGATATTACATTTCCTAGATCACATTTCTTTATGTCAGTTGTTATGAACAATAATAACCTACTCACACATAGGGTATATGTTTCTCAAATTGTTTTAATGGATTAAAACTATGAACTACGGACCCTTTCGAAATGAGAAAATTGATTAATTGAAACTATGCAAACTTGAACGTTAGGAAAGAATGTTGTTACTTGATTTTACAAAGAGAAGTGTTTTGATTTACTTGAAAAGGAAATTACTCTATTTTTATACTACGGTATTGTATGACTTTTGTGAAAGAAGCGGATCTTTTAAAGAGTAATACATGAAGTACCTTGGGGCTAAAAACCCGAACTTGTTATCATAATGTAGAAAGTACCTTGTGTGAATAACTTGATTTTGTTTATTTGTGATAGTCTCGTAATACTTTTTTGTTGTATTTTTTAGTAAGCTTGTTATTATTCTTCGTGAGTTAGTATCTTTTGATGTTTATGTAGAGGGGTTTTCCCTTATTGTTCTTAGGTTGTTTAGCGATAAAGCCCATGTTGATATTATATCACTCATGATTAGGGGTTAAGCGCCTCCGTCTGGGGTAGACTCAGGCGGGTCGATGGACCTATGATTCGAGAATACCTTATGCGGTGCAGATGGCCTATGCGAGCTACGGAGCTCAGTTAGTATCGCGGCCCTTGTGGTCACGCGGTCCTTGTGGCCGTGCGGGCGCGAGTCGTGACGCCTAGGGAGTAGCTACCTCGATGCGGGGTTATACCTCATGCGGGCCTATCGATTGGCCCGTGCGAGCTATGGGAAGTTCGAGGGGCTAGGCGCACATTAGATCTGCGCGAGTGGCGGCTTTGATCATGTGTGATGCAGACCGATCTCATAATCTGATTCACGATCTTGTTATGCTTGGGGTTTTTAGTAGTCGGCTATGCCTCGCATTTACCGTGCGATTTTATGATGACTTTGAGGCGTGAGCCACGCAGCAACATGTTGCTTATTTGTTGTGAACTGTAGTTTTGATTATCATACATGTCTCCTGCTTTATATAGACTACTATGATTTCATTTACGATTTTCGCCACATACTTGGTACTGTTATCGACCTCCTTCGGGGCCGCGTTACGCCGCAGTAAAGGTACTCCTACCGTTGATCCGTTCTTAGGATCACCGTTGGGCTGGGAAAGCCCGTTTCTCCTAAGCTTAGCATTTTAGTATGGTCCCCGTCGTTGTAGATATTTGTATTCAGGGTATGGCGGAGCCCTGTCCCGCCATTGTTGTTTTAAACTCTTGAGGTGCAGACTGTTGTAAGGTTGGGATATAACTGCTCGCTTTTGGGTATTTTATATATATATATGCCGAAAGGCAACTTTCTTCGATAATCGTGTCTCAATTTTTATCGTTTCATATCTTGGTTGTTTTATATTCACGATTACTCGATGTATGACTACCGGGTGCCCGTAAGGCACGATCCACGCCCCGAACGGGTCGTGATGAAGTGGTATCGAGCGATTAATCCTCGGAAGGTGTCTACTGCACCGTATCTAGTAGTCTTGATTATCGGTGTTGTGCACCACACCAATAATCGTGAGGCTATAGGATATTTAGGATTGGTTTCCATTCTTCTCACTCGAGATCGTGCTTTAGAGTCGTGTTATAAGTTGGACCTCTAACGTATTCCTTCCTTTACCAGTGATGCCTCCGCGCCAGCAACTCGCCCGTGGCGAAGGCAAAGGCGGAGCCGCGAGTGGAGTTCAGAGATTTAGAAGGGCACAGCCCAATCATCACCGAGGTGATGCTTCACGCGAGTTCGAGACGTCGCCAGCAAGAAGCAGAGTTTGGCACGTGGCAGCAGCTCCATCGCGCCATGACATCCGGACTTTCGGCCCACGACTTGGAGCAGAAAATATGGATTGGAAGGAGACGGCCCTGTTGCTAGCAAAGGACTTGGCAGCCAGAGAGTATTTTATGTACCGGTATACCAAGGATATGGATGCTTATCTAAAGAAGGGTTGTGAGGGAGTAGATCTTCAGTCAGGAACGAGCCAGGCTTGCGTTCAGGATTATGTGCAGCAGGCTGGGAGATGTAGAGATCGACAGGTTAGCCAAGAACAGCGGAAGAGGGCCCGATTGGCAAGATCATTAGGTAACTCTCGAGGCGGACTGCCTCAGCAGCAGAGTAGACATGCGCCCGCTTGGTGCAGTGTCCTCCACAGGTTCGATTTTTCCTCGTTGTTCACAGGTGTAGCGTCATCCCGGGAAGTGCCGTCTTTTTACTGGGGCTTGTTTTTCTTGCGGCCGTCAGGGCCATATGGCGAGGGAATGTTCTATGAGGAAGGATGCAGGTAAGAGGACCCAGCCTACTAGACCAGTTGTGGATGCAGTGGTTCGGAAAGGAGGGGGTGTTAGCCAGAGGAGGCCACCCCCATGTGGCCGTTGTGGTCGATGTCATCGTTGGGAGTGTCGTGCTTCTGCGACAGCTTGTTATGTTCATGACGCAGGCCATGTTATGGGAAATTGTCCAACCGAGTTGGAGGATGTAGGGACTCACTTGGGGATCGTGGATAGTTCATCACCTTTCCCATCTATGCGCCCAACAGGGAGTGATTGATTAGAACGACCTAGGGGAAGTGCCGCGTAAATACAGGTATATCCTTAACCCTTTAGAGATTTTTATGTGTAGTAAATGCGAATATATTAAGTATTGTTTTCGGTTAGCATGGTGTTAGTGTGATTAGAATTATTTTAGTTAACCGGGTAAGATTGGGGGATAGAGAAAGTGGGAGCTTTAGAATATTATACGTAGAGACCTTAGAGGCGAGGCCATCTTTGGTAAAAGAACTATTTCATGTTTGACCCTTATCGGAGTGCATAATATACGTGAGACTATTTGTGGGATAAGTCCCTGAGTAGTAGGAAATGAAAGAGGGTAGTGGAGCTAAAAGGATCACTAGGTTTTCGTAACGTGATTAGTGAGATTGTTCCGGATCGGGGAGCTAGTGTTTTGCGCGTTGCCGGGTCGGGTTGAGGCCGTGTTGCGGGTCGACCCACGCCCTGTTAGGTGGTGGGGTCAGTTTGTGGTGGTCCCGTTTTGTGTCAGGATCACGAGGGTGTTAGGCCCAGGTTTAGTTAAACATTGTACGAGTTCGTGGATGTGTTCGACCAGTAGTCGGGCCGATGGGGTCAACCCGTCTTATCTTTTAGTCAAAACCGTGTACTCGGTAGTAAGTTGCGAGATGATTATTTCAAGAAGGTTGTAAGGCTGCACGGGGTGCCTACCTTCACCTTATGGCTGTCAGAGGAGTCCAAGTTACGGCTGTTTCTTTTCTGGAAGAGTTACCAGGCAAGGTTAGGAACTCAGGAGAATCTCAGTGTCGCATTCACCCTCGGGCTAGTGGTTGGATTTCGGGTTTAGCTGTAAGGACTCTTCACCTCTTGTTGAGTATGTATTATATAACTACCATTTCAAGATTCGGTGTCTCCGCTTTGGAGCCTTTGTATAAGACTAGTGTAAGATTTCGATCGATCGATTCGATGTAAGCGTGCGCAGATAGTTGGTTCAGTACTTGTTCACAGGCGTGGATAGGATGGAGCTTATCCGTAAGAGGTTATTGGCAACTCGAGTCGGTGGAAGCGATGCCGAACATGGTAAGAGTTAAGGAAAAGTTCGAGTGTACGAGAAGGTTACGACGAAAAGGCAAAGTGACAAAAGTGGTATGGAAAGAATCGGGCATGACATGCATAGGTGTGATCGCTTTTGTTTGTTAAGAGTAGATCACGAAGGAGTATCTTTTTAGACCTCGAGTAGGAGTTTCTTTTGTGATTGAGGTGATTCATCGTGGACTTGGAGATAAGTGTGCGCTTGTTGTGTCAGAGTGTGTGGCGTATGGTTGTTTCCGTAAAGATAAAGAATGGCGACTATCTGGCGCCGCTTGTTTTGATATTTAGAAGGAACATTCGACGAATGTTTCTACGAGGGGAGAATGTTATACCCCGTAGTTTCAGGATATGTATGCGAGGACGTACGTACGAGAATACGACATTGGAATTAGAAAGGAAGAACGAGGTGATTTTTCCACGGAAAAGTTTCCGATTTTTGTGAAGGAAAAAGGCTCGTTAATGGGAATTGGATTCCCAGTTTTGGTATTCGGACTTCTTGGAATATTAGAGAATTGTGGAATTTTTATTTTCGGAAATGGTCACGTGGGGCCCACGGGAGAAAATTTACGGTTTTGTGGGGCCCACTTTGATTTCGAGATTTTGGCCATTGTGGATATTTTCGGAAGATGAAATATTTTGGACGTGTAGGAAGGCGACACGTGTCACCCCCCTAGTTGGCATGGACGAATTTCACTTTGTGCACAACACCCGCTTAGAGTCGTTTTCCGACGAAACGTTTTACAAGACTCGCGTAGGATAAATTCCGGCTATGTCATTTCTAATTTTTGCGGATTTTTCCGAGAGACGTAACACTTTGGACCAACGAGAGGCGACACTTGTCACCCTCTCATCGTGGACTTGTGTGATAGGGCCGAATGGAGAGGCTTATTTTGTCTTGGAGTTGGTAGGATATTTTGTGTGCAAGTTGGCCAAGGACACTTGCCTAAATCCTCACCCTACACTTGCCTTGCACTTGACATCATCTTGGCCATTGGTTGGCCATCCCTTGACCTATAAATACCCCCCTTGTTGAAGAGTTATTTCATCCTAAATTGAGCAATCTTTCTAAGTCTCAAATCCCTCTCTCCCTCTCATTGTTTTCGTCCAAACACAGCCCTCCCCTGTGGGAAGCCCTATCCGAGAGCAACCCCTCTAAAGCTAGCCTAGCCAAACACTACCCCCCCTCCCTTGGTAGAAAAGTTGCCTTCTAGTATTGTTATAATGCCCAAATTACCCTAGCCCAAATCCCTTAGTCCTTAGTAGAAGTTGTGAAGAACTTCTAAGGTTTTCTTGGAGCTAACAGAGCGCTCAACTTAGGAGCTAAACCTTGCTCAGGCGCGGCTTTTATCTAGGATATTATTGGGCTTACCGAGGTAAATAACCTTATCTTCCTTTTGTAATTAGAGTATATATACTGTAGAAGTATATGAATAAGTATTAAATACTTAGAAGGATATTTCAGAATAGAATTGAATCATATCACAGTAGGGGCTTAAAAGAAGAATAATAGAATTACATGTGAATTTGCTTCACATGAGACTCGAGTAGCTCACCGCAGGAAGTGCTGCCCAATTGTCCATAGAATAGCAAACCCTCTGTTTAGAGCTTTATGCATCTGATCAGACGCGTTGATAGACGATTTGATCGATATAGTCGATACTCTGCGCGACATATTCAACTCGCGTGGTTTTCGCGAGAAGGTATGTGATTCTTCCTATCCTCTTGAGCATGATATTTTAAAGAATATGTATATAGTACCAGACGACGTGTGTTAACTGAATAATAAATACGGCAATGTCTTCGGACTTAAGCCTGAATAATAATTACGACAATGTCTTCTGACTTAAGCCCGAATAAAAAGAATCTGAAGTAGTTCAAAGGAATTAAGAAACCTTTTGAAAGAAGAGTAACACTTGGTTTTAAAAAGCTTAAGAGTTATACTAGCTTTATGGGAAGTTAGGTATAACGGCTTAAGACTGATAAAAAGGAATAATGTTTTACCGATTTCGGAAATCGAATGAATGTCGAACAAACCACAAAGCTTAATAAAGGGAAAATGTTTTGACTAATAATGTATTAAAACCAGAGAAACTTCCATCTGATAGATCTAAGATGAGACAAAATGATATTACATTTCCTAGATCACTACTGTCAGAATCGATTGTTATGAACAATAATAACCTACTCACACAGGGTATATGTTTCTCAAATTGTTTTAAAGGATTAAAACTATGAACTACGGAACCTTTCAAATGAGAAACTTGAGTAATTGAAACTAGGCAAACTCAACGTTAGGAAAAGAATGTTGTTACTTGATTTTACAAAGAGAAGTGTTTTGATTTACTTCAAAAGGAAATTACTCATTTTTTATACTACTGTATCAGATGACTTTTGTGAAAGAAACGGATCTTTTAAAAGAGTAATACATGAAGTACCTGGGGCTAAAAACCCGAACTTGTTATCATAATGTAGAAAGTACCTTGTGTGAATAACTTGATTTTGTTGATTTGTGATAGTCTCGTAATACTTTCTTGTTGACTTGATAAGTAAGCTTGTTAGGATGCTACGTGAGTTAGTATCTTGTGATGTTTATGTAGAGGGTTTTCCTTATTGTGCTTAGGTTGTTTAGCGATAAACCGCCATGTTGATATTATATCACTCATGATTCCGGGTTAAGCCGCCTCCACGCTGGGTAGACTCAGCGTGGTCGATGGACCTATGATTCGAGAATACCTTATGCGGTCTCAGATGGCCTATGCGAGCTACGGAGCTCCGTGTTAGTATGCGGCCCTTGTGGTCACGCGGTCTCTGGCGCTACGCGGACGCGAGTCCGTGACGCCGGGAGTAGCTACCCTCGATGCGGGTTATACCTCATGCGGCCTATTCGATTGGCCCACGCGAGCTATGGGAAGTTCGGGGCTAGACGCGCACATTAGATATCGCGCGAGTGGCGCTGATCATGCGACGGCCTAGACCGATCTCATGATACGCTGATTTATCTTGTCAGATCGGGGTTTTAGTAGTCGGCTATGCCTCGCATTTACCCCGTACGGTTTTATGATGACTTTGAGGGCGTGAGCCCCTGACTTGACATGACTGCTTATTTGTTGTGAACTGTAGTTTTGTTTATCATACATGTCTCCTGCTTTATATAGACTACTATGATTTCATTTACAGTATTTTCGCCACATACTTGGTACCAGTTATCGACCTCCTTCGGGCCGCGTCATGCCGCAGTAAAGGTACTCCTACCGTTGATCCGTTCTAGGATCACCGTTGGGCTGGGAAAGCTCCGCTTCTCTGAAGCTTAGCATTTTGTATGGTCCTACGTCGTTGTAGATATTTGTATTCAGGGTATGGCGGGCCCGTCCCGCCATTGTTGTTTTAAACTCTTAGAGGTCTGTAGACCTGTTGTAAGGTTGGGATATAACTGTTCGTTTTGGGTATTTTATATATATATATATATGCCGAAAGACAACTTTCTTCAGATAACTGTGTCTCAATTTTTACTGTTTCATATCTTGGTTGTTTTATATTCCGCTGATTACTCTGATGTATGACTACTGGGTGCCCGTAAGGCACGACCACGCCCGAACGGTCGTGACAATAACAACGATGGCGGACAGTGGTTCGCCATACCTGAATGTACATAAATCTACAACATCGTGGAAAATCACTAAAAGACAAGCCTCCGAGAAATGGAGCTTCGACGTCCGATAAGTGATCCTAAGAATGAGGATCCACCACCGCTACCCCTACCGCAGATTTAACGCAGCCCCGAGAAGGGGGTCAGACACATTATGTACTAAGTATGTAAACGAAAATATCAGAATTACATCATAAGTTTAAAACTAAGCCGGAGACATGTATGATAATAAAATTACAGTACACAGTGCCTTACTAACAATGAGAGTAACTAATAGTATACGTACAACATAAAAATAGGAAGCTCGCGATCAAAGCAGGACCATCCGCCCGCAGTATCATTAAGCAACCCTACTCCTGGGACTATTTCACCCGCATAGGTCGTGTGGACCCGCATGAGGTATTCCTCGTGATAGGTCAGACTACCGCATGGGACTATTTCACCCGCATAAGCCCATAAGGACTCTCATGAGGTAGTCCTCGCATCGTGGGTAGCAAATCCACGGAAACAGGTGGTATAACTATCTTGGGGATTTACCCCTCAATTATACTCTTACCCTGAAGCAGGTGGTATAACGATCTTGGGGATTTACCCCTCAGATATACTCTTACCCTGGAGAAGGTGGTATAACGATCTTGGGAATTTACCCCTCAGATATACTCTTACCCTATCTCAACCGGCCATCATACATAACATAAGCACTACCGGCTTATCATACAAAAAGTAAGCAAGTTAAGAAATCCCCCTAACTTCTTATTCATATACACTCTCATTTTAGTTTACTTAAGGCACTAGCATATCTTTTATAAAAATCCGGGAATTTAACCCAAGTACTACATACTTCTACTCTTTAAAACAAATGACTCTTTTTAGTATAAAACTTCCAAGATACTATTAACCGTAGTATCAAGTCGAAATTACGTTTCAAGACAAGTCACAATACCTTTAGAAATAAAGTTAGGTTTCTAAATCAAGTGACTCATTTTCTTATAAAACCCTAGGCAATTGATGCCTTAAGATCAAATTGCCTTTCATTAAATCAAGTCATTTATCTTTCCATAAAGCTAATATAACCAACTTCCCATAAATTCGTTATATTCACTTTATACCTTAGTCAAGTACAATTTCCTATCCAAGGGACTTATACGTTTAAAACGAAACAAGTATCACATACTTTAAAACTCTTCAAGTCCCTTAACTTTAATAAAACTTAAGACATCCTTAATACTTTCAAAGAAGTGAGTTAATCTCCTAACTCACCCGACTTGGCTATTCATAAAACTAGTAAAGGATATCAAGGTCTTGTACGTCTACCGTACTATATACATACAACTAGTCATGCTCAAAAGATAGGAAAGTTCTACATACCTCTTCGGGTCAAACCACTTGCCAAGTACAAAGTCCCGCCCGTAGTATGTCAACCTATAATATTCACAATACGTCTATTAACGCCTTACTTCAAACGTAGAATATTATAAGTGTAAAGTCTCTAAATTCTACGGAAAATCGGACAGCACCTCCTTTGTTTCTACTTACTTTGCCACCTTTTTCAAGGCCGAATACAATAACCAAACACGCCACATTTAAGGCCCAATCAATGCAATTAACAATAGGGGATTACACGCCTACTAGACGTGTAAAATTCCGCCCCACAATAGATATCAAACTAATACAACTACTAGTCCAATTCGGCCACATTGAGATGCAACAATACCAATTCTTATCCAATTTCCATTTCAATCCAAGTTGTTAGCATAACATGATATCAAGTCGCAATCGATTATAACTACTATAATCTTCAAGTAAGTAACATGCGACGATTCTAATAACGACCAAATTGTAATCCAACTTCACATGACTTACATTACATTTCGGATTTTAAGGCTACAAGCAATCCATAATACTTATAAACTTCAACACATATCCTTCATGCTAGCAACATGTAAAGCTAACAACAATATAAATAATCTTGTAACACTTTTAAGAGACAAGATTATACCTCAACGAATCTTAATCCAACTCCAACCAAGTCGCCCTTAGCAACTTAGAGCCTCTTCAAGACACTTCAATCCGCTAGTTGAGACCCTTAGAACAACACCAACAAATTTCCTTCAAACTTCCAAACAAAACCTAGAAAGCAACTAGGTTTTCACCTTGCGACTAATACGAAAACTATCGTTTTCCGAGATTTTTCTATTGAGATACACTTACAATACACTCAAGAACCTTGGTTTAAAGTGTGGAGCTTAATGAACAAGAAACAATTTTTTTTCTTTTTCTTCTTGAGGGAACCCGAGAGCAACTATTGTTGGTCTTCCAATTTCTTGAATTTTTTTCTAAGTGTTGGGCTCACTCTTGCTACTAGTAGTATTATATAGCACAATGGAGGGTCAAGATGTAAACAAATGGGTGGCTTGGATGAGCTCTTATTAAATATCAAGCCTTGTGGACCCATTGACCAAGTCAATTTTGTCAAGCTCTCTACTTGCAAGACTTAGTCATCCTACAAAGGTCAAATGACCCTTTAGCCCTTGCTTAAATCGTCCAAGGCAACCATAAGGGGGGTGACACGTGTCGCCCTCCCATTCGTCACAATATTACGTTTTCCGACAATTTCATAATTCCGATAAATTTTTACAACTCTCAAATCTTAACACTTGTGAGTTCTTACGTACATTCTTAAAACATGTCCTATAAAATACGGGGTGTAACACTATGGTATCCATTTGGCAATCGTTCTTTTGTTTGAGAATTATAACTAAAAATTATGATTAAGTGCAGGAAATAAACTAAAGATTATAAGACTTTGGGTTTATAACAGTTATGAAGGAAATAGGGTTCCAATCTCCTCAACTATCCACTCTTTCACGTGTTAATGCAATGCTCATGATTCTTCTTCTTATTAAGATAACATGTTAACTAATCTGTTATTATATCCGGTTAAGACATACAAGAGCTCAACCTAGTGCAGAAATCTTATATATTTATATGATAAGTTTTACCACACATGAGGATTAAGAACAATAACCTTTAAATGTCACACAAGTATCGGGGTACTTTCATCCACGATTTTAACATATGTCTAGACAATTACAGCATATTCAAATCTCACCCTTCAGACTTTTGATTCGAAATCATATAAGTGATGACAATTAATAGCTAGTTAATTATCAAGTAATCATAACAATATTGAATAGATCTTAATATGATGAAGAAGAAATCAATAATCAATGCATTAACTATATGGAAGAGCTTCAAGAAGATTCGATGGAAACTCTACTAAAGTAATTAGCTCCTAAACATTGTCATGTCAAGAACTAAATTACAATCCAACATAAACTGAAATAAAGTCAAGGAAAGAAAAAGAACTTGAACTAGAGTCTCCAATTGTAGCCTCCTTATTCTCCTCTCCAAAGTTGTGTTTCGAATATGGTATAAAATATGGTATATGAGCAGGGTTTTAGGGATTTTATAGCTGAGAAAAGTTGTCTTTCAGACCATAAAAATCCTCTCCATTTCGGCCCAGAAAACCTGAAAAATACGTGTCGGCACCGCGGTTCCTCTGAGAGGCACCTAGGTGCTAATTGGCTGAAAATCACTGGAAGTTACTGGAATAGAGGCACCGCGGTTCCTCTGTCAGGCACTTAGGTGCCTCTGCCAGGCACCCCGGTTCCTCTGTCAGGCACCTAGTGATCGGTGTATTTTATATACACTTTTTGAGTCATTTTTAGTTAGTATTTTACTCATTTCATTTATGTTTAGTATAGTATTAGGGTCGTTTTCCTTTCTTTTGTGTCACAACGGTCAGAAACGGAGAAATGACGAAAATGAGATGAAATGAGCATAAAAGAGATGAAATTGCACACTAAAAGGGCCAAGAAATGAAGTCTAAGAAGTTCCGGAAATTATAGAGGAGATCAGACGAAGTCCGGACGAGAAAAGGACGACGAAACAGAATCCGAAACGTCACGAACGCGGCGCTGGCGGCAGCGCATGGCGCAGCGGCCAGCGCGCCCAAAGGTGCTGAAAGACCCGAGAGTTGCTGATTTTCAGCGCATGGCTGATCTGCGAGCCGCGGCGCCGTCTGGATTTATGAAATGCAGGCGGGTGACATGTTTTCAGAATCCTAAAGGGATTACTTTTCGTACCTAAAGGGATAACTTTTCCTACCTAAATGGATAACTTTTCCTACCTTAAAACTCTTACCTAAAAGGATTCTAATAACTTTTCCTACTTACAAATCTTTAACCCTTCACTAAAGGATTCCTGGTCTATAAATAGTCTCTACATCATTAGAAGAATTCACTCTCCATTCCACCATTCACCATTCTACATCCATCCATCCACCAATCCATCTTGTAAATATTCCACAACACAACTCTTGGATGCTAGAAGGCTTGGAGACTCGTTCTTAAGTATTTTCTTTTCTTTTCTTTTCTTTACTTTACTTTCAGTTTTTATGTTGGATATTGAATTAGTTCTTGTCATGTCAATGGCTAGGAACTAATTCCATTATAGGGCTTTCCATGTTAAATCACTAGAAACTTATGTTATGAATTGATGCATGGTTATGATTATTCTTCTTCTTGTTGAGATTTATCCAATAATTGCTTTGAATGCTTGGTAATTAATTGATCACTAATTATCATTATTTATATGATTTCTAATCAAACTTCGAAAGGAGGAGGTTGTGAATATGTTGTAAGTTGGGTAGACATATTTTGGATTGGTGATGAAAATACCTCAATTACTTGTATAACGTTAACGAGAGGTCTAAACACCTAATTTTACGCATGGCGCGTGACGGTTAACTAGGTTTTTAGTCTTAATCCTCCTATAGAGTCATCCTTATCACCGAAAGGTAGAAAGGAGCGATACTGGGGTTGAGTGTTTATATAGCCTTAACGGGAGTATAAAACGATTTAGTAGACCTGCTAGCTCCAAAAGAAGAAGAACCATAATTCATTGCATTAATAAGTAACATAAGCGGATAGTTGAGGAGACGTGGAAGCCCTATTTCCATCACTACTGAAGTAAACACATTAGTTAAATTAGTATTTATAATTGTTAGTTATAATCAGCAAAATCAAATATCGGTTACCAAATAGATACCAAAAGATAGATAATTGGTACTTGAACACTAATCCTTGTGGGCGATATTCGGTCTTACCAAGACTATATTACTTGTCACGATAACGTGCACCTGCGTTAAAGTGTGTGCATCTTTTCGCGCATCATGTTTTTAGCGCCGTTGCCGGGGATTAGGCATAGTTCAATATCAATTTTATCTATTTTTAATTTCTAATTTGGTTTTATTTCTGTTTTTATTTTTATTTGTTTTTTTTGCTCCAAGAACAAGTTTCTAACTTGTTCTGCGAGCATCTTTTTATCACCTTTTGTTGTTTTTCTTATTTTGCAGGTTAAATTCGAAAAAAAAAACGAAAATAAATAAATATATATATATAATAAAATCAGGACACATGGACTACTACTATCAGAGACAGTGGAGTCATCAACAACAGCTTAACCCACAGATTTCAGAGGAAGATCGAAATGAGTTGCAGGCAGACATACTTATGTTCGCCAAGTGCTAGACTCAGTTTATGGCTGAGACAAGGGTGTCACGACCCGATCTCGGGCCCGCGACTGGTGCCTTACCCCGGGCACCCTAGTGATACAACATCAGAGAACATCAACGGAAATAAAAACTTAAACATGAAGTAAGACATAATGTAAGAAACAGGCTAACCAAAACCGGTCACCTTCCCTTATATAAAAAAAACCCGAACAGTTATATCCTTTTACAAACCTTGCCCACAACAGTACTACAGACCTCTAGGAATATAACAACTATGACGGGACAGGGCCCCGCCATACCCCTGAATGTACAAGTACCTACAATGACAGGGGACTATACCAAAAGATAAGCCTCCGGAGAAACGGAGCTTCCCAACGCTGAACTGCGATCCTATGAGCGAGGATCAACAACTGGTGTACCTCTACCTGCGGCATGAACGCAGCCCCCCGAAGGAGGTCGATACTGAGTACCAAGTATGTGGCGAAAAATCGTAAATGAAATCATGTCAGTCTATAGAAACCCGGAGACATGTATGATAACCAAACTACAGTTTACTACATAAAAGCAGTCATGTTATACCCCGTGGTTCGGGCCGTGCGTGTGGGGCCGTGCGAGAAATTAGAGAAACACGTTCAGGGGCCTCGAGCGCGGCGCGGAGGCGAGGCATGGCGCGAGTGAATGCGGTGGCGCTGAAGTTCCAGCACGGAAGCGAACGCGCGCCTAAAGATCCGAGTCCGCAGAGATTGCGCATGGCCCGAAGCGAAGCCGCGGCGCCGAGGCGGGAAATTTGGGCGGAAAAACTTAGAAAGTCTGATTTTTGTTTTAAAAGAGGCCATGGGAGGGTGACAAGTGTCCCCCCCCCCATCTGATTTCTGCTACATGCATTATATTGACCAAGACTTGGTCATTTCTTTCAACTTTTCATCTTTACACTCCATCTCTCTCTAAGTTAAAAAGCTCATCCTTCTCTCTAAATTCCCAAGAGGAATTCTAGCCTAAGGGAAAAATCTGAAAGGGTAATAGGAAGGAAAGGTTATTACAAGCTTGTGAAGACTATTGTGGTGGTGTTCGTGGAGAAAAGGCTAGCAAGGTGTTGGAATAAGTTTGGCTAAAACTTAAGGTAACATTTCTTCTCTTGTAGTTGGTATTGGGTGTTGCATGTTTAATAGGAAGAATTTGTAGTTGGAAAAATGCACTTAGAGTAGTTGCATATAAGAAATGGGGTGTGATTATGAAAGAATTGGTTAGGGGGATTTTATGAGCATGTTGTTGCCTAAATACTACATTAGACTTGTTGGGTTAGTTGTTGTAACTTGTGGGGCTGAATTTTTACACACCAAAGTTTAGGTGTGTAATCCCAGTGTTGGTTGGTTGTTGAGCCTTAAACATGGCATTTGAGCGTTAAAAATCGACCTTGGAAAAGGTGGCAGTGTATGTAGAAACAAAGGAAACGCTGCCCAATTTTCCGTAGGAAATTGGTGACTTTAACTTGGAAAAAATTCTGCATTGTAATTAGAGCTTGATAAACGTATTGTGGTCATTTTAGGTTGACATACTACGTGCGGTAAATTGGACTTAGCTTGTGGATTGACCGAAGAGGTATGTGGAGCTTTCCTATCTCTTGAGCATGATTAGTTGTATCTATGTAGTACGGTAGACGTACAAGATTTGGAAATCTTCGTTTGTTATAAGTATTTGATACTTGCTTCGTTTTAAAAGGAAAGTATAAAAATCCCTTGGACTTAAGGGAATGTGTTTTACTATTGTTTAACTCTAATATAACGGCTTTATGGGGAGTTGGTTATATTAGTTTGTGAAAGTTTAATGGAGAAAGGTTTTGATGATTTGAACTTGTGGAAGGAAAATGGTTTTAAGGCATGAATTGCCTAAGGTTTTACAAGAAATGAAGTCACTTAATTTAGAAGCTTGAGATAGTTTTAAAAGGAAATGTGACTTGTTTTGAAAAGAAATTGTAACTTGATACTATGGTGATTAGTATCTTGGAATTTTTGTATAAAAAGGAGTTATTTCTTAAAAGGTTAGAAGTACATGGTACTTGGGTTAAATTCCCGGATTTTCTATTAAAAGACATGTTGGTGCCTTAGGTATACTAAAATGAGAGAGGATATATTAATAATGTTAATAAGAAGTTAGGGTATTTTCTTAACTTGCTTATGTTATGATATGATAGGCCGGTAGTGCTTATGTTATGATATGATAGGCCGGTAGTGCTTATGTTATGATATGATAGGCCGGTAGTGCTTATGTTATGTATGATAGCCGGATGAGCTATGTTATATATATATATTATTACGGGTAAACCCCGAGTTATTCTTGTTACTTCCTTTGGACATCTTGTGCGATGGGTGGCCCACGGGTATGCTCCAATAGGATGGTTTACTACTTATGCCATGGATTTGCTACCCATGATGCGAGTGCGGCGTTTGTACTCATGCGGATCTGGACCATAGGATCCATGAGGGTGAAATAGTCCCATGCGAGTACGCGATGGTACTCATGCGGATCCACAGGATCCATGCAGGTGAAATAGTCCCATGCGGGTGAAACAGTCCCATGACGAGGAGGATGACCTCATGCGGGTCCACAGGACCTATGCGGGTGAAATAGTCCCAGGAGTAGGATTGCTTAATGATACTACGGGCGAGGTACCCTGTTTTGATCATGAGCTTTCTATTTTTATGCAGTATATATATATACATTTGTTACTCTCATTGTTAGTAATGCACAGTGCAAGGTAAAGCGATTTTAAATCTATAACTCCGGCTTATATTTTGACTTATGATATTATTACGGTATTTTCGGTTCGCATATTTGGTACATGTTGTACTGACCTCCTTCGGGGGGCTGCGTTCATGCCGCAGGTTGAGGTTCATAGCTTGCTGATCCGCACTCTTAGGATCACGGTTCGGTTCTCGGAAGGCTCCATTTCTCCGGAGGCCTCATCTTTTGGTACGATTCCCTGAGGTTGTAGACTTTTGTACATTCAGGGGGTATGGCGGGGCCCTGTCCCGTCATAGTGTTATACCTTCTTAGAGGCTTGTAGTCCTGTCATGAATTGGGGTGTAAGGATGTAACTGTTCATTTTATTATATTTAGAGGTAGCCACAGGGTTGCTTTGTTTATATTCTTATATAGTTCTTGTTCGTGAGTTTATTTCCATGGTTTTCTCGATGTTGTATCACAAGGGTGCGGGGTAAGGCACGATCCGCAGATCCGAGTCGGGTCGTGACAAAAGTGGTATCAGAGCAGTTAATCCTCGGAAAGGGTCTACAGGCCGTATCTAGTAGAGTCTTGATTATCGGTGTGTTGTGCACCACATCTATAATCAGGAGGCTGCAGGATATTTAGGATTGGTTTCCATTTCTACTCACACTAAGAACGTGCGATAGAGTGTGTGGTTAGGGTCGTCTCCCTAACAGGATATGGTGTTTGCATTTCTGAGAGCGTGATGACCCGAGAGAAGAGTATGTGGATTGTGTATCGGGTTGGTAATACTTGTAGTATAGTTGGTATTGTGACATACATTTATCTGATTTACGTATGAGTCACATATGTGTTGCCTAGAATGATTTTAGATTACCAGGATTTGGTAAGGACTAAATAGATACCGGGAAGGTATGAACAATTAAGGAACTCTCATCGAGGTTTTACGTGCTAGTTTGAGAAAATTTGGAGACGATGAGTTGTCGAAAAAAGTAATGGAACCTTAAGAAGCTTAATTAAGGGGCCCAATGGGAGACTATGTTTGTAAATTAAGCTACGTGGTATGCTTAAGAGGATAGTACGGATGAGATCTGTGTGGAGTAAGTAATGGTTGTTGTGATCAAGACGACACGGTCATGGTATTATGAGAAGTTAGGGTACCCGTTTATGGGGTGGGATCAGTTGATAGTAGTCCGCCACGTGTGAGTCACGCAGTACAAGCCCGAGTCTAGTTAATCGTTTTACGGATGCGTGGACGCATTCCACCGGAACCAGGTTGTGAGAGCCGGAAATGACCTTATATTGTTTAACTTAGTAACTCCAAGATTGGAGGCCAGCTTTATTATGGAAGTTATGTACGTAAGCTAGAATAAGGTTGGAAGTACGGAAAAGAGTACGACCGGTAAGGAAGTGAGCAACCAAGTGTGAAAGAAATGAAGCCAGAATCCATGAGAACCTTTATGAGGTAACCACACCCGTGAGTGTGGGGTGGTAGCTGAGTGGACAGATAATAATTGTCGGTAACGATACAGTCGTCGGACCCTAGCAGAGCTGTTATGACAGACGTTGAGGTCATTATGAGTACGGGCTAGTTGGCCTCATGTTATGCCAACATGGACTACAGAAGAGATTGATTCGGTACGGTTCCGTGGCGGTTATCGAGTGGAGAGGAAGGGAAGTGGTAGTAACCAGTGAATTATCCTTCCTTCTTTGGCATCATTGTTTTTAATAAGTCTGTGTGACTTGTTCATTAAGGTAAATTGGCGCAAAAAGTAAGTAATACTTGAATTTGAAGAAATTTAGGTTAAGTGCTCTTGGAGGTACTTGGAGTTGGTTTGGTGTGGCGGTCAGGGCCACGACCTTCCGGATAATTTCAAGGAAATGTGCAAGGCAAGAATAAAATAAATCTGGTAGCTGCCGACGGACGGTGAGGCATCTTTGGTAGGTTTTGAAAATCTACACGATTTTAAGGCGGTGCGTAATGATTGGATATTCTGGGACCACGAGAGGACCCGGTGATTAGGGTTGTGACACCAAGGAAAGTTTATTGAAGGGAGATAAGTTCTCTCCCATACATAAAAGGATAGTCTTACGTATTATGGGGTTATGTGTACCCATGTAGTTAGACGAAGGATGGGAGACTGGTAGGTCTTCAGTATCGTCTTGCCATAAGTTACAGTTTTAGATAACCGTGGAAAAAGTATTATGTTGGGGGTAATTAAGAACGACGTTACGAAACGGTCAGGGAAGTGTCGTAAGAAAAATGCAGGTAGTACTCATATTTGAAACTGTACGATTATAGATCAAATTAGAAACACTTTACTATTAATAAGCATAAGGTAGGTTATGACCAGAAGGATAAAAGAGAATACAACTATGGTTATGTAAGTTGCACGACATACAGTTACCCCGGACTAGTGTAAGACCATTAGTAGGTAATGGGCATTAGGAACACCTCGAGGAAAGGTAGTAGCATCTGTACTGACGAGAAAGATAGTAAGAGAATACGGAGAGGTAAGGGACCCCAGGACAACTTGAATTAACTTATAAAGGAAAGACGAGTAGACACTCGAACGATAAGAAATCTTGACAAGTCATTGGATTATGTAATACCGTGAATTGATGTTGAACACCGGACTATAAGCTCTACGAGCTGAGAGAGGATATTAGGATTACTACTTGACAAGATCAAGGAAGTCTTCCCCCTAAATTGTGATTGGCAGGAAGTCTTAGCCATGCGGCAAGCAAAGGAATCAGATCCAAGTATAGTAACCAAGTTTGGTTGCAACAGGGAAACAGGAACCATAACTGAGATTAAGGATGCCCGAATATTTCGCAAGTGCAAGAAAGGCTTCCAGTTATTGGAAGAGAAGTTGACCACGACTACAGTTCTAACCCCTCTTGAGAGACTAGAGGGTTAGGGTATTATTGTAACACGTTGGGTGTTGGGCTAGGTTGTGTGCTGACGCAACACGATAAGGTTAGAGCTTATGTTTCCCGGCGGTTAGGGAGGCAAGAAAGGAATTACGTTACTCACGATTTAGAGTCGGCGGCAGTTAATCGTACCTTGAAGATTTGGAGGCAATTTCCTTATATCGATTTCATGTGGATATTTGCGTAGACCACAAGAAACTCCGGTATATCTTGGTGAGGCGGCTGAATTTGCGGCGAGGCGGTGGTTAGGGTTACTCAAGGATTGTGATATTGATATCCTATACCACCCAGGGAAGGCCAATGTAGTTGCAGATGCCCTTAGTCGCAGATCGATGGGTAGTCTGTCGGGGGTGCAGCCAGGGGAGAAGGACATGGTCCGCGAGTTACACCAGTTAGCAAGCCTTGGGGTTCGTTTGGTTGATTCCGTTAGTAACGGAATTCGGGTTCGAGAGGTCGCCGAGTCTTCCATCGTCGAGGAGGTGAAGAGGCGGCGATGAGGATCCGATTTTGATGCGATCAGAGATGCAGCTCTCGGGAAGAGAAGAGTCTATTTGAGGTAGCACGGATGGGTGCTAAGATTCGAGGCGGTTGTGTGTTCCCGATGTAGCGAGGACTTCGTCGGCAGGTGCAGAGAGCCGCGGTGCTCGTTATTCGATTCATCCGGGGTCGACTAAGATGTACCATGACCTCAGGTTCATGTATTGGTGGGATGGTTTGAAGAGGGACGTGGCCGGTTTTGTTTCCCAGTGTCCTAATTATCAACAGGTTAAGGTTGAGCACCAGAAGCCCGGTGGGCTATTACAGGCTATTGATATTCCGATGTGGAAGTGGGAGGTGGTAAACATGGACTTTATTATAGGGTTACCTCGCACCCAGAGGAGACATGATTCCATTTGGGTTATTGTTGACAGGCTGACGAAATCAGCCCACTTTCTTCCGAGCGGGGCGGCGTTTTGGTAGGACTATGCCGATTATATATTAGAGAGATTGTGAGATTGCACGGAGTCCCGGTGTCGATTATATCAGATAGAGGAGCCCAGTTCACGGCTAACTTCTGGAGGTCTTTCCGGAAAGGGTTAGGGACACAGGTGAGTCTCAAGACGCGGCGTTTCATCCTCGTGACGGACGTCAGCCGAGCGCACTATCCGAGCACGAGGATATGTTGCGGGCTTGTGTTATTGATTTCGGGTAGTGGGAGGATCATTTACCTCTTGTGGAGTTTGCTTATAACAACGGCTACCATTCTAGTGTTCGGATGGCGCCTTATGAGGCCTTATACGAGAAAGCGCAGTCACCGATAGGTTGGGTTGAAGTGGGAGAAGTGCGATTAATCGGGCGGTTGGTTCATGAGCGATGGATAAGGTGAAGCTTATCCAGGAGCGGTTATTGGCAGCCCAGAGTCGACAGAAATCATATGCAGATCATCGGCGTCGACACTTAGAGTTTGAGGTTAATGATTGGGTCTTTCTGAAAGTGTCACCCATGAAGGGTGTGATGAGATTTGGGAGGAAAGGAAAACTCAGCCCAAGGTACATTGGGCCGTATCAGATTGTCCGAAGAGTGGGCAAGGTTGCCTATGAGTTGGATCTGCCATCCGATCTTGAGGCGGTACATCCAGTTTTTCACGTGTCTATGTTACGGAAATGCGTTGGAGATCCGTCTAGAGTGCACCGATTCAGGATATCCAGTGTGAGAGGAGTTGTCGTATGAGAGAGTCCCATAGCGATACTCGATCGTCAAGTTAGACGACTCGGACGAAGGAGGTGGCTTCCACAAGGTTTTATGGCGAACGAGCAGAGAGGAGATGGCGTGGGAAGCGGAGGATGATATGATGAAGAAATACCCACACTAATTCCCTATACCTCCAGGTAACCCCTTTCCTCGATTGGTGTTAATTTAGTTGATTATGCTTGAGTAATGTTGTGGCTCGGGGAGCATTCTTATTTACAAAGGAATAGTTAAGAAGATATGTTTACATTGTGTTTTGTGTAAGGCTAGAAGGAACATTCGGACGAATGTTTCTAAGGGAGAATGTTATACCAGTGGTTCGGGCCGTGCGTGTGGGGCGTCACGAGAAATTAGAGAAACATGTTCGGGGGCCTCGAGCCGGCGCCGGGCGAGGCAGCGCCAAGGCGGAGTGAAGTGCGGTGGCTGAAGTTCCAGCACATGGCCACAGGAAGCGAGGCTGAAATTTGGGGAAAAAAACTTAGAAAGTCGATTTTTGTTTTAAAAGAGGCCATGGGAGGGTGACAAGTGTCCCCATCGATTTCTACATGCATTATATTGACCAAGACTTGGTCATTTCTTTCAACTTTTCATCTTTACACTCCATCTCTCTCTAAGTTAAAAAGCTCATCCTTCTCTCTAAATTCCCAAGAGGAATTCTAGCCTAAGGGAAAAATCTGAAAGGGTAATAGGAAGGAAAGGTTATTACAAGCTTGTGAAGACTATTGTGGTGGTGTTCGTGGAGAAAAGGCTAGCAAGGTGTTGGAATAAGTTTGGCTAAAACTTAAGGTAACCTTTCTTCTCTTGTAGTTGGTATTGGGTGTTGCATGTTTAATAGGAAGAATTTGTAGTTGGAAAAATGCACTTAGAGTAGTTGCATGTAAGAAATGGGGTGTGATTATGAAAGAATTGGTTAGGGGGATTTTATGAGCATGTTGTTGCCTAAATACTACATTAGACTTGTTGGGTTAGTTGTTGTAACTTGTGGGGCTGAATTTTTACACACCAAAGTTTAGGTGTGTAATCCCCTTGGTGTTGGTTGGTTGTTGAGCCTTAAACATGGCATTTGAGCGTTAAAAATCGACCTTGGAAAAGGTGGCAATGTATGTAGAAACAAAGGAAACGCTGCCCAATTTTCCGTAGGAAATTGGTGACTTTAACTTGGAAAAAATTCTGCATTGTAATTAGAGCTTGATAAACGTATTGTGGTCATTTTAGGTTGACATACTACGTGCGGTAAATTGGACTTAGCTTGTGGATTGACCGAAGAGGTATGTGGAGCTTTCCTATCTCTTGAGCATGATTAGTTGTATCTATGTAGTACGGTAGACGTACAAGATTTGGAAATCTTCGTTTGTTATAAGTATTTGATACTTGCTTCGTTTTAAAAGGAAAGTATAAAAATCCCTTGGACTTAAGGGAATGTGTTTTACTATTGTTTAACTCTAATATAACGGCTTTATGGGGAGTTGGTTATATTAGTTTGTGAAAGTTTAATGGAGAAAGGTTTTGATGATTTGAACTTGTGGAAGGAAAATGGTTTTAAGGCATGAATTGCCTAAGGTTTTACAAGAAATGAAGTCACTTAATTTAGAAGCTTGAGATAGTTTTAAAAGGAAATGTGACTTGTTTTGAAAAGAAATTGTAACTTGATACTATGGTGATTAGTATCTTGGAATTTTTGTATAAAAAGGAGTTATTTCTTAAAAGGTTAGAAGTACATGGTACTTGGGTTAAATTCCCGAATTTTCTATTAAAAGACATGTTGGTGCCTTAGGTATACTAAAATGAGGGAGGATATATTAATAATGTTAATAAGAAGTTAGGGTATTTTCTTAACTTGCTTATGTTATGATATGATAGGCCGGTAGTGCTTATGTTATGATATGATAGGCCGGTAGTGCTTATGTTATGATATGATAGGCCGGTAGTGCTTATGTTATGTATGATAGCCGGATGAGCTATGTTATATATATATATTATTACGGGTAAACCCCGGGTTATTCTTGTTACTTCCTTTGGACATATTGACACGATGGGTGGCCCACGGGTATGCTCCAATAGGATGGTTTACTACTTATGCCATGGATTTGCTACCCATGATGCGAGTGCGGCGTTTGTACTCATGCGGATTTGGACCATAGGATCCATGCGGGTGAAATAGTCCCATGCGAGTACGCGATGATACTCATGCGGATCCACAGGATCCATGCGGGTGAAATAGTCCCATGCGGGTGAAACAGTCCCATGACGAGGCGGATGACCTCATGCGGGTCCACAGGACCTATGCGGGTGAAATAGTCCCAGGAGTAGGATTGCTTAATGATACTACGGGCGAGGTACCCTGTTTTGATCATGAGCTTCCTATTTTTATGCAGTATATATATATACATTTGTTACTCTCATTGTTAGTAAGGCACGGTAAGGTAAACCGATTTTCGTCTATAACTCCGGCTTATATTTTGACTTATGATATTATTACGATTTTCCGATTTCGCATATTTGGTACATGTTGTATCGACCTCGCCGGGCTGCTCATGCCGCAGTTGAGGTTCATAGCTTGCTGATCCGTACTCTTAGGATCACGTTCGGTTCGGAAGGCTCCATTTCTCGAGGCCTCATCTTTTGGTACGATTCCCTGAGGTTGTAGACTTTTGTACATTCAGGGGGTATGGCGGGGCCCTGTCCCGTCATAGTGTTATACCTTCTTAGAGGCTTGTAGTCCTGTCATGAATTGGGGTGTATGGATGTAACTGTTCATTTTATTATATTTAGAGGTAGCCACTTGGGGTTAGCCTGTTTTATATTCTTATATAGTTCTTGTTCGTGAGTTTATTTCCGCTGGTTTTCTCTGATGTTGTATCACAAGGGTGCCCGGGGTAAGGCACCAGTCACGGATCCGAGGTCGGGTCGTGACAAGTCAAGTCAGGGACTCACGCCCTCCAAGTCATCCCTCATGCCCGTGGAACTCCTTCCTCACTGCCGGTAGTCTAGGTATAAATCGTATGATACGTATAACATGCCTCGGCCCATCCCGTGGGACTCGAGGTGGAATCGTATGGTCACATTCCCGGCCCATCTCATGGGACTCGGTGTCGGATCGTATGGTCACATTCCCGGCCCATCCCATGGGACTCGGTGTCGGATCGTGTAGAATACATTCCCGGCCCATCTCATGGGACTCGGTGTCGGATCGTGTGGAATACATTCCCGGCCCATCTCATGGGACTCGGTGTCGGATCGTGTGGAATACATTCCCGGCCCATCTCATGGGACTCGGTGTCGAATCGTGTGGTCACATTCCCGGCCCATCTCATGGGACTCGGTGTCGGATCGTGTGGAATACATTCCCGGCCCATCCCATGGGACTCGGTGTAGAATCGGGTGGTATACATGTCTCGGCCCATCTCATGGGACTCGAGGTAGAATCGGCCATAACATTTAAACCCTCTTTTAAGGCAGATTAAGATAATACCATGCTTTCCTTTTTAAAACAAACTAAGGCAATATCATGTCCTCCTTTTTAAACCGAAACACTTTCCTTTTTAAAATCAAGTAACAACATTCTTTTCCAAAAGTTCAAATTGCATAATTTCAAATACTCAAGTCTCTTATTTTCGAAAGATTTCATAGTTCATAGTCTTAATCACTTAATAACGTAATTTCTTTTAAAACAATTTGAGTAACATATGCCTATGTGTGAGTAGGTTATACTTGTTTATAACAATCTTATTAAAGCAGCCATGATCTAGGAAATGTAATACAATTTTGTCTTATCTTAGCTTCTATGCAGATGGAGGTTTCTACTGGTTTTAATAATAATTAATTAGTCAATACATTTTCCTTTATTAACGCTGCAGTGGTTTGTTCGATACTTATTCTCATTTCCGAAATCAATATGACATTATTCTTTAAAAACCAAGTACTCATTACTCACGAATGAGGTTTCACAGCTTTTTAACAAATTTCATAACAAGTTAATTAAGTCAAGTCTCTTATCTTTCAAGATCAAGTCTTTTAACTTCTAAAATCAATAAACCATTCTTTTACCTACATAAAGTCGTTATAACTAACTTCCCATAAAGCTATTATAACACTTTATGTTTTAAACCAACCAAAACTTGTTTAGCACACGTACGTCTACCGTACTACATAGATCACAACAATCATGCTAGAAAAGATAGAAAGAGGTTCACATACCTCGCGACGATTATCGACAAAAAGCAAAAAGCTCCAAAGTACTGTAACCCTGCTAGCCTTTTCCACCCTTCAAGTAGAATACGCTACTCGCAGTACTTCCACCTCGATAAGCCCAAAATTATCCAAGATTAATAAGTCGATCCTGAGCAACGTTTAGCTCCAAATCCTTACGCTCCAACCCGCTCCAAGCGACCCTTAGAAGTTTCTAAACAACTTCTCTTAACACTTCAACCAAGCTATGAAGATTTTTCTAGGGTTTCATTTTGCGACTATTGGAATAAAGTAGTATTTCCGGGCTCCTAGTATTGAAATAACTTTGGAATACAACTAGGGATACTAGGCTAAGGTATTTGGGATTATACAACAATACTTGAAGTATTTTCTACACAAGTGGGGGGGGGGGGAAACGAGAACAAGCTAAAGGGAGGGAGTATTTTGCTTTGGAAAATCTTTAAGTGTGGATGATATGAAGTCTTGAACTAAGGGGGGGGGGGGGTATTTATAGAGAATTCAAGGGTCAAGATCTATGCAAGTGTGTGGTCAAGATTGGGTCATGTGTGTGTGGGTCCCACCACACCACATGGCCAACGAAAATGGTGTCAAGTGCCATGGCCATTTCGGCCAAGGGGACAAGTGGCAAGACACTTGTCCCACCATTTCGGCCAAGGTGCCACATGGGGGTGACACGTGTCGCCCCCCTACTCGTCCAAAATATTTCGTCTTCCGAAAATATCCAAAATACCGAAAATCTCAAAAACAAAGTGGGCCCCACAAAACCGTAAATTTCTCCCGTGGGTCCCACGTGACCATTTCCGAAAATAAAATCTCATAATTCTAATATAATCCAAGAAGCCCAAATACCAAATCTGGGAATCCAATTCCCATCAACGAACCTTTTTCCTTCACAAAACCCGGAAACTTTTCCGTCGAAAAATCACATCTTTCTTTCTTTCCAATATTACTGTCGTATTCTCGTATGTACGTCCTCACATACATACCCTGGAACTACGGGGTGTAACAAAGGGAATCCCTCAGAAAGTTGGAGACACAAATAGGGCAATTAATGGATGAGATGAGCAATACAACTCAAGCAAATCTGCCTAGCGACATCATTATGGGAGGTGGTAAGCAAATAGAAGAGCCTGAACCACACCCAGCTGTTGAGGAATCTGGCGAGATAAGTGGTGTAGAGAAGGAAAAGGGTACTGAGATCCAGTCATTCATCTTTTTGGATTCCTTGGAGAATGTTTTTCTTGTACCTATTGCAGAAGAAACACCACCAGCTGTCAATGTTGACCCCCAAAAAGAAAGTCCATACCATCAAGGGCAACCCCTAAAGTTGAGAGATGTAGGAAGATTCACTGATCCCTACATTATAGAGAGCCTAAAAGACAAGCTTGTCTTGTGTACTTGGGGGATAATCGTATATTTGAGGCCCTTGTTTGAAGCAATTGTTGTAGTTGAAGTGAGACCTGCAACAATAACTCTGCGGATTACAAGCAGTTCGCAGAAGGATCCAATGGGCACTCGTAAAGGTTAATTGCGTCCGGCTAAAAGACGTTAAAGACAACGCTTGTTGGGAGGCAACCCAATGTTTTTAATTATGTTATTTTAATTTCTGTCTTTAGTTTATGTTACTTTTGTCTTGAACAGTCTCACGGTCTTGGGTTCTTGTTTTGTGTTGTTGGATGACAGGTGGATTGAAAGCTAAAAACGAGGAAAAAAGAGCAAAAACGCTAAAAAAAAGGAAAATAGCGATCGCGCCAGAATCGAGCTGGCATGGCGCGAACTTCATAGAGCAACAAGATTAGCAGCGCCTGAATCTCGTGGTCGCGCGAACTCGTAAACCCAGATTCCGTGCAAATTCCAGATTTTTTCCTCATAGACCTCCGTTATGACCGCTGTGTTGTGTCAGTAAGTTGTCCCTATTTTTTTTTTTTGAGTCTTGCACACATTGGGGACAATGTGTGAGTTAAGTTTGGGGGGATGTTTTATTATTTTTGAGTCTTTTTGAATTGTTTTGTGTATTTTTGAGTAATTTTTGAGTCACATTTTTTTTTTAAATATCATGCATGTTGTAGTTACTTGAAACGCCTTGTGAAGTAAAGTGGAATAATGTAGTGGAATTAGAAGCAACCATCTGAACACTTAGGATAGATATGCCGAAAATTCATAAAATTGAACTATTTGGGGTATCTTGCTTGATTTATGCATTGTTAGTGATTAAACCTATGTGTCTGCTTGCTTGCTATTTGAGGCGAGATAGTTAGGATATGCATGTTAGGGAGATGACTCAGGCATTTCTTTGTTAGCCCTTTCTTACCATTCTTTGCCTATCCTTGTGTCACGACCCGAATCGGGGCCCGTGACTGGTGCCTTACCCCGGGCACCCTAGTGATACAACATCAGAGAAAATCAGCGGAACATAAAGCATAAATATGAAACAAGAGACATGATAAATAAAAGCAAATAGGCCAACCAAAACTACGCCTCCCAACATATATATATAAACATTTGAACAAGCATAATCCTTACACTCGCCCACAACAAGGCATGCACTCTAAGATTTATACAACAACTATGACGACAGGGCCCCGCCATACCCCGAACGCATAAGAACTTACATGCACTGTGGTAACATACCAAAGATAAGCCTCCGACGAAACGAGCTTCCCAAAACGCTAAATGAGATCCTAAACGCGGATCGATAACCGATGATTTACTCATGCAGATGAACGCACTTCGGCGAGGTCAAGACAGTACCATGTATGTGAAATCAGAAATATCAGAAAATATCAGAAATGAAATCATAATAGTCTATAAAAGCAGAGACAAGTATGATAACCAAACTACAAGACACACACATAACAGCTTATATCAATTCGTGGTCTCACGCCACAACATCAATCCCGCCCATGAGTACCTTTCTCACCGGCAGCCTATGATATGATAACAACAAGACAAAGAATCCAAATGGAGCATACCCGTGCGCTACGCATCGTGGTCGGTATGTCCAAAGGGAACAAATAAAACAACATTCCAAATGGAAGCATACCCGCGCCACGATCGTGTCCATGAGGTCCAAAGTGGAAACAATAAGACAAAGATTCCAAATGGAAGCATACCCGCGCGCTACGATCGTGTCGGTATGTCCAAAGGGAACAATAAGACAACAAGGCGGTAATCAAAGTGGAAGCATACCCGCGCGCCACGATCGTCGGTCGATGTCCAAAGCGATTAGCAAAAGTAACACTATCAGCGAACGCACTGGAATTTCTCCGCACGCCAAGACGCCCAAATAAGTTCTCAACAAGTCAACCGACCTCAATCGAGAGACGCCAGTAGTATAGAAACACAATTCTTGCACAACAAAGGCTATCACAACAAGCATAGGCAAGTTTCACAACAACAAGCATAGGCAAGTTTCACAACAACAAGCATAGGCAAGTTTCACAACAACAAGCATAGGCAAGTTTCACAACAACAAGCATAGGCAAGTTTCAAAACAACAAGCATAGGCAAGTTTATACACAACTCGAAGTACTTTCATTTTATGCCCAAGTCCGGGTTTTAACCCTAAAGTACTACGTACGTTAAATTCCTTTTATAAAAGTCACCCGATACCCGTAGTATAAAAATAGAGTGACTTATATCTTTTAAGTAAACCAAAACAACTTCTATACTTTCCTTTTTAAAACCAAATTAAGGCAACACCATGCCTTCTTTTTTGACCAAAACACTTCTCTTTTTAAAGTTAAGTTACCACATTAAAACCAATGATAAAACCTTTCTTTTGTTTTCATAAGGTCGTTATAACCAACTTCCCATAAAGCTGTTATAACACCTTATGTTTTAAACCATTTTAAGACAACACAATGCCTTTCTTTTCCCTAAAGTTCCAGTTTGCCTAATTTCAATTACAAGTCTCTTTTTGAAAAGTTTCATAGTTCAATGTCTTAATCTCTTTTAAAACAATTGAGTAACATATGCCATAAAGTAGTAGGTTATTCTTGTTCATAATCAATCTTATTAAGCAGCCATGATCTAGAAAATGTAATATCATTTTGTCTCATCTTAGCTTCTATGCAGATGGAGGTTTCTACTGGTTTTAATAATACTTAATTATTCAATACATTTTCTTTTATTAACGCTGCAGTGGTTTGTCGATACACATTCTGATTTCAAATCAAGAAACATTATTCCTTTCAAAAACCAAGTACTCATTACTCACGAATGAGGATTCACACAAACATCCATATTAAGTCAAGTCTCTTATCTTTTAAGAATAAGTCTCTTAACTTCTTAACCATTAAACCATTCTTTTTATCTCTCTTAAGACGTTACACCTAACTTCTCATAAAGCTGGTATAACTCTTATGTTTTCAAGCCAAGTATACACTTCTTTCAAAAAGGTTTCTTAATCTTTTAGAATACTTCAAGGTTATTTATTATCACACATCAAGTCGGTTATAAGTCAAATCAGTTATCTTTTAAAAACCGCAAAGCATTTCTTATTTACATAGAGCTGTTATAACCAACTTCCCATAAAGCCGTTATAACACTTTATGTTTAAAAACAATCAAATACATTTAACACATGTACGTCTACCGTACTACATAGTTATACACATATCATGCTAGAACAGATAGGAAGAGGTTCACATACCTCGCGACGATTATCGACTAATAGCAAAACGCTCCAAGTACCTCAAACCGTCGAATACACTTTAAGCCAAGCAGATCACTCCACACGTAGTACTACAACCTATAGAGTCCACAAGGCGCCTATTAATATCTTTAGATCCCGACGTAGAATATTCTACAGAAAATTCGCAGACTCTCCCGCAATGGCGTAATTCTCCTCTCTATCGAGGCCGCTACCAAGCCAACCGAGGGGTTTACACGTTTAACCGGACGTGTACAATTCTACTTCACAGTAATGCTATACAAGTCTACTGTAATACAGTCCTAAGTAATTACAGTTCAGTTCTCTTCTTAAAGTTCAGGCTTAAGTCGCAAGACATTGCCGTAAGTATTATTCAATTCTATATATAGTATACTTCAACTATATATTCCAACAACATGTAATTTCCAATTACAATAGGAGAACAAGATATTTACCTCGATAAGCCCAAAATTATCCGAGTTATAATGTCGATCCTGAGCAAGGTTTAGCTCCTACTCCGCGCGCTCCAATCCGCTCCAAGAAACCCTTAGAAGTTCTACGCAACTTCTACTTATAACTTCAACTAACAATGAAGATTTCCTTAGGGTTTCGTTTTGTGGCTAAAGGGAAGTATAATAGTATTTTCCGGGCTTTTTCGTATAAAGGGTACTTTGGAAAGTACTACAAGGTATTTGGCTAAAGTATTTGGGCATTATAACAATACTAGGAGAGTATTTCTATACCACAAAAAGGGGGGTATTTATACGAGACAACTAGGCTAGGGGGGGGGGGTACCCCACGGCTAGAACACTACAAATGGGAGGGGGAAGCTTTCGGCCAAGGGCCTTCTCAAAGGGGGAGGGGGGTGTGGTGGACGAAAGAACAAGAGGGAGGGAGTATTTTGAGACTTAGGTAGATTGCTCAAGTGAGGATGAAGAAAGTCTTCAACTTAGAGGGGTATTTATAGGTCAAGTGAAGGCCAACCAATGGCCAAGATGAAGACAAGTGCCAAGCAAGTGTAGGGTCAAGATTAAGCCATGTGTTTGTGGGTCCCACTTTCTCATCTTCCACACAAAATATCCTACCAACTCCTTGACTAAGGAGAAGGCACAAAAAACGTGCCAACCATGCCCATTTCGTCCGTCCACTTCTTCCAATGTGAGGGTGACACATGTCACCCTCCCGTTGGTCCAAAATATTTCATCTCTCGGAAAAATCCGCAAAAATTATAAATGACATAGCCGAAATTTTCCCTTCGCAAGTTTAGTAAAACGTTTCGTCGAAAAACGATTCTTTTCGGCACTTGTGCCCAAATTTCGAATCTTGCCAAAACCTTAAGGCTCAAATTTAAATACGTACGCCCTACGTACATACTCTGGAAATACGGGGTATAACACCTTGACAGTCAAATTATATCCATAGTCAGCCCCTTTGAGCCTAAAAATAAGACCTTTCTTTGACACCCTATAATTCCATACTTGTGCCATAAGTGAAAAATTGAGATGTTTGGAATATAAAGTGTTGAAAAAGAGACAAAAAGAGAGTAAACAATTTTTATGCACCCCAATGAAAAAGTAATAATAAATAGGCAAAAGCCTAAGTTTGGGGGTGCCTGCTATTCATCATACACCTCATTCTCTCAAAACAAAAGAGGGGAAAGATAGGTATGAAGTGAAAAAGAAAATCAAAAGAAAAGGGAAGAGTTGAAAGAAAAAGAGCTTATGGTACGTAAATTGAGCCTAAATGCCTATTTTTACCTACCTCTTCCTAAGCCTACATTACAACCCTGAAAAGCCCTGAAGATCTCTAATATGCGTATCCATGATTAGTGGAGAATAACAAGTAAACATGCCATAGGATTTTGAAATTAACATGCATAGTTAAGTATTCTTACTTCCATTGAGTATGATTAAATTGAATTTGCGAAATATCTGACTTGAGTGTTTAGAATGCTAAAAATACATGCTATATGTTCCTACATATTATCCTACTAACCTTCATGTTTTTTCTAAGTGACAATTGTGCAGCAAAATGATCAGTGTCTTTGAGTCATTTTCTTTTCTTTCACGTCTTTGTTTATATTTTTTATCTTTGCTCGAGGGCGAGCAAAGGTTAAGTTTGGGGGTATTTGATCGGTGTATTTTATATACACTTTTTGAGTCATTTTTAGTTAGTATTTTACTCATTTCATTTATGTTTAGTATAGTATTAGGGTCGTTTTCCTTTCTTTTGTGTCACAACGGTCAGAAACGGAGAAATGGCGAAAAGGAGATGAAATGAGCATAAAAGATATGGAGTTGCACACTAAAAGGGCCAAGAAATGAAGTCTAAGAAGTTCCGGAAATTATAGAGGAGATCAGACGAAGTCCGGACGAGAAAAGGACGACGAAACAGAATCCGCCTGAAAAACGTCACCGGAGCCTCGGCGCCCGCGGCGCCAAAGTGCTGAAAGACCCGAGAGTTGCTGATTTTCAGGCGCCGCGGCGCCGATGCGGGATTTATGAAGTCTGGTCCGAATTTGACATGTTTTCAGAATCCTAAAGAGATTACTTTTCCTACCTAAAGGGATAACTTTTCCTACCTAAAGGGATAACTTTTCCTACCTTAAAACCCTTACCTAAAAGGATTCTAATAACTTTTCCTACTTACAAATCCTTAACCCTTCACCTAAAGGATTCTTGGTCTATAAATAGTCTCTACATCATTAGAAGAATTCACTCTCCATTCCACCATTCACCATTCTACATCCATCCATCCACCAATCCATCTTGTAAATATTCCACAACACAACCGTTGGATGCTAGAAGGCTTGGAGACTCGTTCTTAAATATTTTCTTTTCTTTTCTTTACTTTACTTTCAGTTTTTATGTTGGATATTGAATTAGTTCTTGTTATGTCAATGACTAGGAACTAATTCCATTATAGGGCTTTCCATGTTAAATCACTACAAACTTATGTTATGAATTGATGCATGGTTATGGTTATTCTTCTTCTTGTTGAAATTTATCCAATAATTGTTTTGAATGCTTGGTAATTAATTGATCACTAATTATCATTATTTATATGATTTCTAATCAAACTTCGAAAGGAGGAGGTTGTGAATATGCTGTAAGTTGGGTAGACATATTTTGGATTTGGGATGAAAATACCTCAATTACTTGTGTAGCGTTAACGAGAGGTCTAAACACCTAATTTTACGCATGACGCGTGACGGTTAACTAGGTTTTTGGTCTTAATCCTCCTATAGAGTCATCCTTATCACCGAAAGGTAGAAAGGAGCGATACTGGGGTTGAGTGTTTATATATCCTTAACGGGAGTATAAAACGATTTAGTAAACCTGCTAGCTCCAAAAGAAGAAGAACCATAATTCATTGCATTAATAAGTAACATAAGCGGATAGTTGAGGAGACGTGGAAGCCCTATTTCCATCACTACTGAAGTAAACACATTAGTTAAATTAGTATTTATAATTGTTAGTTATAATCAACAAAATCAAATATCGGTTACCAAATAGATACCAAAAGATAGATAATTGGTACTTGAACACTAATCCTTGTGGACGATATTCGGTCTTACCAAGACTATATTACTTGTCACGATAACGTGCACTTGCGTTAAAGTGTGTGCATCTTTTCGCGCATCACCTAGGTGCTTTCGACGGTGATTCAGTTTCGGACTTTCTGGAAATATTACGCCTCGGTGCTAATTCTTCTGACCGCGGTTCTATGGCACCGCGGTGCTGCTTGGCTAGGCACCGCGGTGCCTCTGTGATTATTGTCCGGAATGTGCCAGATTTCTTCTGTTCTTCTTGACACTTCTTAGGCTTCATTCCTTGGGTTGTGCTTGTGCAATTTTCATCCTCAATTAAGCTCATTTCATCCTCAAAAGTGGTATCTTCTCCTTTATTACCGCTGTGACACAAACGAAAGAAAAACACACCCAACACTATACTAAACGCAAAATAAAAGAGTAAAATACTAACTAAAAAGGACTCAAAAGAGTGTATAAAATATACTCAACACCACATACACCTCGTATACATCCCCACATACACCTCGTATACGTCCCGAACCCCCCTATTCTTTTCTCTCACCTACTCTCCGGAAATCTTCATGGCAGCGACGTATATTCATGGCAGTGGATGGCTGGATGAAACCTAGGCCTCTAGCAAGAGCCCAGCATCACGGGCCACGTTTCCAACAACCTCGGCCCATCAGCAATTAGGGCTACATCAGCCCAACTTCGAGCAACCAAACAACCCAATTTTGGGCCCAACCTTAGGCAGCCCAGCAGTCCGCTCTAGATCGGTCGATGGGCCACATCCATCCGATCTAATTTCCTGCAGCCCTGCAGTCCGCTATATGCCTTCCTCAATCTAATTTGGGAAAGTCTTTCGCCACATTGACTCCTCGGCAGCCAAATAATGCGTGGTATATGGATACGGGCCCCACTTCTCACCTCACCAACAACTCTGATAATCTTCCACAACTACGGAATTTAAATACTCCACAATTTATTATGGTTGGAAGTGGTCATCGCATTCCAATTCAAGGGTTTGATCACACAATAACTCCACGACCGCATCCGTACTTCTCCCTAAATAATGTCCTCTATGCCCCAAATATTATGAAGAACCTAATCTCTGTTATAACATTTGCCACAGATAATTCTGTATTAATTAATTTTGACTCGTTCAGATTTTCTGTAATGGACCTACGTACCGGGAAACTCCTTACGAGATGCAATAGTGAGGGGGACTTCCTTTCCTATCCACACCCGCTGCTAGTGTCACATCTCTAACTGCTCATGTCTCTCCTCCCACCGCTTTAGCAATAATCTCGCCGTCAATTTGGCACAATAGACTTGGTCATCCAGAAGCTCATGTGTTTAATTTTCTTCGCACCAATAATTTAATCCGATGCATTAATGTGAAATTTGCCCAACAATATTTCTTGTCATTTAGGCAAACATGTTCACCTTCAATCGTCTTCTTTAAGTGTTACATTTTCTCCCTTTGACACTATTCATGTCGATTTATAGACATCTCTCATTACTAGCTCATTGGGTCATAAGTTTTATTGGATGATTTTTCTCACTTTATTCCCACTTAAATTTAAGTCTGAGGTTTTTGCCAATTTTCTTGAATTTCATGTCTATATCAAAATACAATTTGAAAAAGCCATAAAATCATTTCAATGTGATAATGGACGTGAATTTAATAATTTTGTCTTTCAAAAATTTTACACTGATAACGGCATGGTTTTTTCATTTTTCATGTCCCCACACCTCCTCCCATAAATAACATGATTCGTACTATTCTCTTTCATGCCTCTCTCCCACCCTTTTATTTTGGGTTTATGTTGTTACAATGGACGAATATATTCTAAATATTTTTCCCACCCAAACCCTTCAAAATAGAACACCCACCGAAATTCTATTCCATAGAGTCCCAACCTATGAGCACTTACGAATTTTTGGCTGCCTGTGCTACCGAATCTTTCCTCCAGAGCCTCGCATAAACTTGTACTCTGCACCACTCCTTGTGTGTTTTTAGGTTTCCCACCTAATCATAAGAGATATCTATGATATGACGTGTCTTCCCGCAAATCATTATCTCTAGTCATATCACGTTCAATGAAGCAATCTTCCCTTTTGCAAATATCAGAAAATTTTAAAACACGGATTATACGTTTCTAGACGAGTCCACAGTAGCCACCCCTACCCCACCAGTTCTTCCATCACCAGTGTCAGTCCGTACCACCACCACTACATCCATTGTTCTATCTCCACCTACCCAAGTTATCACAGTCAGCACCATGTCAAGTCGTACACCGACAGAGACGACGGAACTCATCGTCATCTCCTTCACCCTCCGGCTACTTGGGTCGCCAAACCTAGTGTCACCCCCACATTTCCTCAACCCTCTCGTCGACCACCCAACCTATAAACCACCCCTCGACGAGCCCATCAAATTAACCCAACAATGTCACCGTCGCCAGAACTAGAACCGACATCGACTCTTCCCTAACCCATCGACCTAAATCGATACCCTACCACACCCAACCAGTTACCGATGCCGAGCCCAAATCACTCATACCCCACCGACACATCCCGACACCTTCCTTTCACTATTATAGACCCGCCGACCCGAACCCAGAACACAACCTTTGACCCGCCACCAACCCAATCCACACCCCTCTAATATACCAGTAATGCCCTGCCCCCAACACACGTATGGAAACCAGTGCACAACATAAGATTTTCAAACCCAAAGTCTAATTTAACCTATCCACACAAATCATATCCCCAATTCTCAAAAACCCAAAATTAGCCAACTAGACCCAAATTGAAATGCGTCCATGTGTGAGGAATTTAATGTTTTAACAAAATAGCACACTTGGGATTTGGTTCTTAAATTGGAGGGGGTGAATGTGATCCGATGCATGTGGCATTTTTGTCACAAATACAGAGACAACGGTGATCTTGAGAGATATAAAGCGAGACTTGTGGCTAATGGTACTAATCAGCAGGAGGGCATTGATAGTGGTGAGACATTCAGTCCGGTTATTAAACCAGCTACCATTCACACAGTTCTGAGCATTGCTATGGGTAAGCTTTGGTCGATTCATTAGCTTGATGTGAAAAATGTGTTTCTACATGGGGATTTGAAAGAAACTATTTACATGCACCAGCCACCTGGTTTTGTCCATCCAGCAGCCCCTCAGTATGTATGCTATCTTCGTAAGTCACTTTATGGTTTGAAATAGGCTCCTAGAGCGTGGTATGATTGCTTTGAACAGTACATTATGCAGATTGGGGTTGTATACATCAAGCATGATAATTCTCTATTTATTTTTCATTGTAGTAGTAACATTACCTATTTGTTGTTATATGTGGATGACATTGTGCTTACTGCCTCTTCAGATCTGTTAAAGAATGAGATCATTGCATTGCTTAAAACCAAATTTACTATGACTGATTTGGGGAAGTTGAGTTATTTCTCGGGGATATCAGTGACTAGAACTGCAGATTCTATATTTTTGTGTCAGCGTAAGTATGTAGAAGAGATTGTGTACAGGGCTAAGATGGCAAACTGCAAGCTCATGTCCACTCCAGTGGACTCTAAATCAAAGCTTAGTGTTGTTGATGGTGATCCAGTGTCAGACCCCACTCTTTATAGAAGTCTTACAGGTGCACTTCAATATCTTATTTTCACCAGGCCTAATATTGGTTATGTTGTTCAGCAGGTGTTCTTATTCATGCATGCCCCCATAGAGCCTCATTTTACTGCTCTTAAACGTATCATTCGATACGTTAATGACACCCTTCATTATGGATTGCATCTATACCCCTCAACACCGACCATGTTATTATCATATACGGATGCTAATTGAGAAGGCAGTTCGGAAACGCGACGCTCCACATCCAGCTAATCCAGCTACTGTGTCTTCTTAGGGGATAATCTTATTTCTTGTTCTGCCAAGAGGCAAGTCACCCTATCCTATTCGAGTGCAGAAGCAGAGTATAGAGGCATTGTGAATGTTGTTGCTGAGATCTGCTGGCTCCGAAACCTTCTTTTGGAGCTCTAGTGTCTCTTGCGTAAGGCGTCTTTGGTGTACTGTGATAACATATCCACAATATATTTATCTTATAATTCGGTTCAGTATCAGCGAACCAAACACATTGAGATGAATACATTTCGTCTATGAGAAGGTTGCTCTCGGTCATGTCGAGGTGTTGCATGTGCCTTCTTTGTATCGGTATGCAGATATATTCACAAAATGACTTCCTAGACAGTTTTTTCTAGACTTCAGATCCAGTCTTAGCATCCAGCCTCCTCCCGCTCCGACTGAGGGGGTGTATTAGTGAATATTATAATCCATATTGTAATTATTAGTGATCTATAATTATGATAGAAATATGATTCCTATTGTATTAGGATTCCACATTGTACATACTATATATATTGGTATTAATGAAAAATAAGACTCCCCAAGAGAGATTAACACCATCTTACAAAAATTACTTAAAAATTGAACAGTTTGCTGATCAACCGAATATTGGATGATATATCAACTCTTGAAGCTATAAAAAGAAGAAATATGAGTTTAGTTGTTCTTTGTTTTGAAACAAATTCTATTTCCATAGTGTATATTGTTATTTTCGATTGCAAGCTGACACAACAAGGAAATTAAGAAGTTAAGCTAGACAACCATAAAGATGGGTGTTAAACATGAAGATTTTGTTAGAATATAGAACTTAACACTCATACTTTCTAACTGTTTGTATAATTTATAATTTCTTCATTAACTGTATAGACCAGAAAAATATACCTCAGTGATCCCATTGGACAAATGATTTCGTCGATGTTTAGATAATATTATGCTCCTCTCATGTAATATAATACTTTCTTCTACGGTAACTAACTTTCTTTTCTATATATTCTGATCTTGGGTGTCACAAGTATTTTCTTAATAAATAATTTTCTTTAATTCTTAAAGAGTTTGATAGATTAATAACTTTCCAAAAGCAAAATATGAGGTTAATATGAATTTATCAGTCTATGATTAGGTATTCAGGTACTGCACTTTTAAAAGTTCTTAAAATGAATAAGTGTAGTTCTTTCTTCATGGAGTATAGATCTATAAATGTGTTACTGTGGAGAAATCGGAGCCTATACTTTTCTGTTTATCAGGCAGTCTAAAATTAATTAATATAATAATATTGTCTGGGCAAAGGGATTATGCCATTTTTGATAATTTAAATGAAGTTATCTCAACGTATATATGTCCTAGATATAATCATTTTAGGGACATATATACTTAAACACATTCGTATTATTGATGAAATTAATATATTTATGGCTTTTGCAATTATTAAATTATTATTTGATTGTTTGCATTATTCATTAATGTGCATCCTTTGAGCTTACGTTGTCATTTGATAGAGTGAGATATTAATGATAGAGCGTAGTTCTTAAAGTAGCCTCGACTGATGATCATTGAGAATGAGATATCAATGATATATTGTAAGTCGACGTGTGGTCTGCATCACATTCTTAAATAATGTAGTATGTCTCACTTACTACTAATGATGAATACTCTTATAGGGTATTGGAATGCCCTGCTGATAAACTATTTGTTATACATGTCTAGAGTATTATCAGCATGTGGGAGATAGATGTCCTTTGACTTGAGGTCAATACGCACATGGTTTGTAGAGTAACGTACTTTGATCATGTCCTAAGCTTAAATTCCTTATAGGATAAGACATGGCTTGAATTGGGTACATGCGATACAAACTAAGGTGGTAGTTGAGCCAATAATAGGATTCATTCCTCGATTAGATATTCGAGAGAACACTCAGCTTCTCAGTGATATCAAGTCGATCAATATAGATGAGATAAAGTGATTAAGCCATTTGGATAGACACTTGACAGATCCTAAGCTTGATCGAGTGTGTCGCGAATGAAAGGAATCTATCATCTCACATAGAGGTTGTGTTTACTAATAGTCTTGTAAACGTTCTTCACATATTGAGTTCGTCATGTGGCGCAGTCTAGGAGTTCCGTATGAACCTTAATTTGATTAAGTGTCGATGTGTGAAAGTCTAAAGGGTCACACTAAGTCGATTGTCTTTTCGGTCTAAGAGTATATTGTGAGAGGATAAAATATTTAATTTAGAATCGAGATATTTAACCAAAATAAATTATGGGATAATTTCAATTTGATGGAAATTATTTAATTAAGTCAAAATTAGATTTTGGATTTAATTAAAATCAAAATATGTTGAAACTTTAAAATAATAGGGCAGCGTACGCACTAGGTTTGAGCCATGACGCTGGTACGAAAATGGGCCCAAATTGACCGCCCATCGCAACTCTGTTTTGGATAAGGTTTTTAAGCCTAATCCCAGTCTGATTTGTATTCTAATCTCCCCTATATATTCAACTCTTAACCTCATAATTTAGGTTACACATAATTTACACTTAATTCTCATTTTCTGAACTCAGAGTTCAGAGAAAAAAAAAATCGCTCAAACCTCTGTCAAGATTTCCTCACAGAGGGATATACCGAAGCAAGACTTGCACCCGAGCAGATAATCGCGTGCGCACCTTTTAGTAGAGATTCTAAAGCTTGTAAACTGTAAGTTTCTTTGTGTCTTTGCAGATTTCAATTGCAACATAATTATACCAGACGAGTTTGTTGGGGCAAGTAAGTTAACAAAATTTTAAACTTTCGTTGTGCCTTACTTGTGTGTTTTAGACTTAACAAAACCCTATGTTATCTTCAAATGAATATTTCATCAAGCATTACTATGTTATGCATCAGAAAGATTTACCAAATGTGAGAAATAAAATGATATGTTACTATTTGAATGTGTATATGATGTCAGTAGGGCGGGTAAATGCGGGTACCGCCCCGCACTCGCTCCAGTTGGGGCGGGTATGAGGATGGTTTGGTGGATGGTGGGGCGGGTATGATTATCAAAAGTGCTACCCGCATGGATAGTGGGGCGGGGTGAATTTCATATAAGACCCGCACTGTACCCGCCCCTCCCCGCTACCTGCACCATATCCACACTGCCCGTACCCGCACCGCCAATATCCGTACCGCCTATTAATTTAATTAAGTTATTTACTAATTTATTTGATCATTTTCATGATTTAAAATGTGACTTCACTTACATGGGCCATTCCCTTTTTATTAATTCAGCCGAGGGATCCAAGGCCCCAGGCCCAACTCAGCTCAGCATTCCCTCTCTAAGGAAGGCAAGTTGTTTATCTCGCCCTTCTTAGCTCTCTTCTTCCCTTATTCCTTCTCTTCCGCCCCTTCTTGGATCTCAAATCAAAAGAACGCTTGGGAATCGGAAAAGCGATGGAAGGTGAACTGAAGCTTTCAATACTAAAATTCTAAACTCAGCAAAACGGCAAACAAAACTTGCACTTTCAATACTAAAATCCTAATTTCATCTTCCCAAAATCGCAACAGCCAGTAGGGTCTAAAAAAAAGCTCCAAATCGCAGTAGTCAGCAGGGGTCCTCTAAATCAAACCACTCAATCGAGCTGCATTTTTCAACCCAATGGAAGGTGAGTCTGTTCGGCTGAGTGTAGTTATCTTTGACTGGTTTTCTGTTTATGGGTTATGATTGGAAACTAAGTTATTTCTTCATGTTTCGATTTGAGTATTGTGTATATTTTTGTCTTGCATAGTGCTTGTTGAAGGCTTTGATTTGTTGGATTTATTCAAAGTACATCATTTTCAAGACCATGACACAGTATAGATGGTTAGATTTAAGCAAAATATTGGAGTTTGCATATTAACATCCAGCAATAACTTCGGCCACGCTAATGTAGTACTATTTAACTGATTCCATCAGTACATCATTGTTGTTCTGTATCCATTATTTTATTTGTTCTCAGCTTTAATAGAGTTTGACTAGTTTCTTGCTTTTTTTTTCTTTCTTTTGCTTCTTCCTGATGGTGTATAAAGATGATTATTTCATAATGGATTTGTTTGTGTGTATGTCAATAGGAAACTGAGTTCTTTCTTCTTGTTGTAGTTCCATTTTACTATTAATTTCTGAGTTTCCCTTTTTGGATATTGTGTATATGTTGGTTTGGATTTATATATGTGTATGCCAAGTAGTTCTGGAGATGAAAATTTTAATTTCGGGACAAGACCTTTCGGAACGGAAAGTGATTTTGAAGGTTCTTCCGGTGCAAATCTGATTCCTTTAGAGGGTCCAAATGAAACAGAATCAGACCTAGACCCTTCTATTAAACCTCTTACTAGTAGGCATACATCCGAAGTTTAGAAAAATTATAAAAGGAAGAAGGTAAATGATCAAACAAAAGCCGAATGTAACTTTGGTACGAAGCTTTTGGCAGGTGGGCCAAAAGTTGGCACATCTCATTTGATATATCACAATAAGTCTTGTGCCAAGAGAGTATGCAAAGATATTCGACAAACTAGATTATTTGGGTCACTATCTAATCCCACCAATAATGGTGAAACACTATCATTGGCGGCATATGAGTTTCACCAAGCGGATGGGAGACGAGATTGACAGAAATGATTATCCTCCATGAATACCCATTAAATATGATTGAACACTACAGATTTAGAAAATTTTGTAAGACATTATAACCGGGTTTCAAAGTACCATGCCGTAACACAATTAGGAATGATATTATGAAAATGTATGCTACTGAGAAGGAGTTAATGATTCAGTTATTGGACAAGACCAAGAGTAAGATTGCTTTAACAACGGATATGTGGACTTCAAGTAATCAACGAAAAGGCTACATGACAGTCACTGCTCACTTCATTAGTAATACATGGAATGTACAAAGTCGTATTCTAAGGTATATACATGTTTCAAATGCACATGTTTTCTGTTTGAAATATTTTTTTTTCTTTTCTATAATGTTCTATTTTGTGATGTTTTGTGCTAAAATTTGTTGTTTTGTGACCGATATATCGTGCCTTATATGTCATTTTTTATTCTACATTTTTATATGTGGAGGCACCTCATACAAAGGAAGTCTTAGCTGAAGCTTTGTGTCGGTGTATTTACGATTGGAATCTTGATTGTTCTATCTCTTCCATCACTTTGGATAACTGTACAGCAAATGATGTTGTAATAGAAATTTTGCGTGGTAAACTTCCTAATGAATCACTTATGGTAAACTTCCTAATGAATCACTTATTTTGCGTGGAAAGTTTCTACACATGTGTTGTTGTGTCCATATTTTAAATCTGATTGTCCAAGATGTTTTAAACATAATTGGTGAGGGCATTGAAAAGGTTAGAAGTAGTGTGGTTTTTTGGACAACTTCTATTTTAAGAGTGACAAAATTTGAAAGCACGGCTAGGACTCATGCTAAAAATTGCTCGAAGAAGCTTGTACTTGATTGCAAAATTCGTTGGAATTCAACTTATGAAATGCTTAAAGTTGCAATAATGTACAAGAACGTTTTTGATGTTTTAAGTGGTAGAGAGTCGGAGGTTTACAAGTGTGTTCCGCTTAAAGAAGATTGGGAGAAAGCAGAAAGAATTTGTGAGAAGTTGGAGTTATTTAATGATGTCACTTATGAGTTTTCCGCCATTACATATCCTACTGCTAATGTTTATTTTCCCAACATATGTGAAATTAAATGTGCATTGAATAACTGGATTACATCCTCTGATCCTCAGATAAAAAATATGGCAATAAAAATGTTGGAAAAATATAACAAGTATTGGAGTAATGTGAATACTCTTCTAGCAGTGGCAACCATATTAGATCCTCGATATAAGATACCACTTGTTCGCTATTACTACAAGCAAATTTACGAGGACTATGAAGTTGATTTGGAGGTGGAAAAGGTGGAAAAGGTGAAAAATATTTTGAAGGAATTGACGAGTGAATATGGAAAGGGTAAAGAAAAGAACCAACTTTTAATTCCCAGCTACCACCATCTGGTAAAGTTAGTGGAAAAGGAAGGATGAGTGGATTTGCTAAATATTTGGAGGTGGAGGAGAATCAAGTTCAAGAAAAATCGGAGTTGGAGAAGTATTTTGAGACTCCTAATGTACCTCTTGACGATGACTTTGATATCCTTGTTTGGTGGAAAATCAATGGATCGACATTCCCCATTCTTCAAAGGATATCAAGGGACATCCTAAGTATCCCCGTTTCTAGTGTTGCTTCTGAATCGGTTTTTAACACAGGTGGTCGTGTGGCGAGGCTTTAATGTTTGCTCAAAACTGGATTTGGACTAATATTAAAGGTAAGTAGAATGGTAGAAGTTTTATTTTAAATTCAATTCAACTTGTTTCTTTATATAATTTATTATTTTAAATTTGTATTATCTCTTCATTTTAATTATTAGGTGATGATGGGCTAAAAGAAGTTGAGTATCGGTAAATTATTGACGAAATGGATGAGGAAGAGTGTATTATCGAAGATGAGGCTGCTGGTAACTGATGCTACATTTTTGTTGAAGTTACTTTTACTGAAGTTGAGTCCCTGTTGAAGTTACTTATCACTGGAAACAGTAATCGATATCCGATCACGATTTTGCCACTATTTTCTCTGCTTCATATGGTATAAGATCAAAAGTGTATTCTCTGTAATAGCTTTGAGAAATCTCAAATAGATTGGATATTTTCTCTGCTTCATATGGTATAAGATTAAAAGTGTATTCTCTTTTTTTTATTGACGAAGGAACTCGCAGCCGCTACTCTTTCGAGTGCGCAGTGGTAAACCCTGACCGACGCAAAGAGTCGCAAACCACGTCAGCCATGTAAACCACACTTGGCAAGCCATGTGTGACAGGCTCAACCAAGAAGGTTTATGCAGGGGATCGAACTCGTGACCTTGCGGTCCCGCGCTCTACTGCTACACCAACTTGGCTACCCTTGCGGGTTAAAAGTGTATTCTCTGTAATAGCTTTGAGAGATCTCTAAGTAGATTGGAGGGCCCTATTTTGTTTGTACTCTACCACTATGTTCTCCTACTTGTCAGTAAATCTTTTCCTTATCGGCAAAATAGAACATCCACACTACATCTCTTACCTTTATATCGGCATGGCTTTTGTTTTATGATTCATTTCTCTAAAGCTATTGAGGAGAATTAATTAATGTGTCAATGTTGGCTTCTTTGTTAGAGATGTTCTTGCTCTTATTAGATTTGCTTCATTGTCTTATTCGTAGTTCAAAGCTAGCCAATAATTCTCTTAGATGTTTAAATTGGAAATTTTGATTTCAGTGTTACCAGAGCAAGAGTACGCCTATTTAGGTGGTATTCACGGGTAAGTGGACCCGCCCGGTAAGTATGGGCAAAGTGAGGAATTACTACCCGTGATGGGTGGTGGGGCGCGGATGGAATTGGGTTTTAGGTGGGCGGTATGAGTATGGAATACCCTTCCCCCGTTCCCGCCCCGCCCCGCCCCATTGACATCCCTATATATGATAAGGCCATTTTTGAAAGAGTCTTCATTTTATGTGATTGGATGAGATATATATATTTCTTTTCTTCTATTTTATTCTTGAGCATTTTTACTATATTTGATTGTCGCCTGTTCCTAATGTCAGTAGGTGACTGTTCCGATCATGTGAACTTTACAATTTAGGCTGAGGATGTAATAATAATTTTGGTCTATTATTTGTCAAAATGATATTTCTCCAGCTGTTGGTGTGATACAAGCAATGGCCTCAATATATATATACTCTTCGATGTCACAAAACATCACCAAATAAAATGACATCAAGTACATTGCATAAATGAATAGAAGTGAATCCCATACGATTATTTCATCCCATGTGGTCATATAGATACAAGTGTTTAAGACTAATAATAATGGAAGACATATCTAATCATACTCTAATTATGTGATACTAATTTACAATCATATTCTAATCATATCCTAAGTTATGTGATACTAATAATTACAATTGATATGAGATGGTCTAATTATGGCTAATTATCCTAACAGTCCCCCGCAGTCTTAGCGGGATGTTCTCGTAAATTGAGTCTGTCACTGAAATCATCAAATAGTACGCGCGGAAGACCTTTGGTGAAAATGTTAGCAATTTGATCTCGGGACGTACATGGAGAACATGAACTTTTCCACGTGCAACCTTTTCTCGGACAAATAATATATCCATTTCTATGTGTTTTTTGCGTTGATGGTGGACTGGATTACCGGATAAGTATATCACACTCACATTATCACAATAGACCACAATTGCTTTTTCAATCGGACAATGGAGCTATAAAAGGAGATTATGGAGCCAACATGATTCAGCAACCACATTGGCGACCCTTCGGTATTCTGCTTCAGCTCTTGACCGAGACATCATCGGCTGTTGTTTTGACGACCATGAAATGAGATTGTCTCCCAAAATCACACAATAACCCGAGGTGGAATGTCAGATGTCCGATGAACTACCTCAATCAACATCTGTATAAGATGAGAGACTCAAAATGGAGGACTTATTCAGATGCAATCCAAAATGGAGAGTACCCTTAACATACCACATAATTCGCTTGAGAGCCCCCATATGCTTTTCTTTTGGATCATGCATATATATGTAAACATACTTGTTGAACCACATAGGAGATATCATGTCTCGTGAAAGTAAGATACTGCAATGCCCCTGCTAAGCTACGGTAGTGTGTTAGATCATTGTATGGAGCACCTGTAGAGCTACTCAATTTTGCCTTTGTATCAACCGGTGTATATGACGGTTTGCAGGATGACATACCAATTTTTTCAATGATCTCATCGGCATATTTATTTTGATTGAGGAGCATACCACCTGCATATTGAGTTACAATAATTCTGATTTTTTTAAAAGACCCAGATCATTCATTGAAAATTCTGCTGCAAGGAAGGACATAATAGACCGGCGAAGTGACGTAGATGATGACGTGAGAATGATGTAATCTACATATAGAAGGATGTATGCCATGTCATTTCCCTTCTTATAAATGAATAAAGATTGATCGATTTGATGTGTAAGAAAACTAGTGTGGATACAAACCCTGCAAACTTGTTATACCACGTCCGGGGAGCCTATTTCAAACCATACAAAAAATATTTCAACATGCAAATATAATCCGGATGTGAAGGATCTAGGAAACCCAAAGGCTGGTGTATGTAGACTGTCTCATGTAGATGACCATGTAGGAATGCATTTTGACATCAAACTGATGAATGGACCAAGTTTTTGATAGTGCCATACTAAGAACAGTCCTGATAGTTGTTGGCTTAACTACCAGACTGAATATTTCACCACAATCCACGCCAAACCTGCTGAGACTTACCATCACCAACAAGACGAGCTTTGTATCTCACAAAAGAGCCGCCAGGATTCTTTTTTGACAGAAGACCCACATAGACATGATTATGTTCACATTAGATGGATGAGGCACTAACTCCCACATCTTATTTTAATAAGAGCATCAATTTCCTCTAACATGACATCTTTCCAATTCAGGTCTGATAGGGCTGCTTTGGGATTTTTTAGGAAGAGGTGATGGTTGGACTGAAGATGTTAGGTTAAAATGACGATGGGGTCAAAATATCCCATGCATGACACGGGTTTCAATGGTCCAAGGGTGTGGATTTGGGCTATTTGGTAGGCTATTGGGTAGAGGCAGTCCTTTCTTGGGTCAAAACTGATGGGTCACTTTTCATTTGGTTATTTACATGGGTGAGGGAGCAGTGGGCTCCCTCTTTCGGGCCTTCCAGCCACGAGATGTGGACTGGGCCGAGAACGATGCTAACGAGGTAATGACCTCCTCAAATTGGACTGGTCCAATCCCATTTTATGGTTGTATGGTATGGTGTGAGGAGTATTTTAGGCTGGTCCAACATGATTTTGGTTATGTATGTGGTGATGTAAAATTGGATGTATTTCATCGTCCAAAAAATCATATGAAGTTAGGGATGCCACATGAGATTTAACAAATGGAATGTAGACTCATCAAAAACTACCTGGCGATTAATAAAAAAATATCCCTGTTTGTCATATCATAACATTTATGTCCCTTATGATTTTGTGGGTATTCCAAAAACACACAAGGAATGGAACGAACCTGTCGTTTGTTAATGGTTGTGGACGAAAATAAAGGATAACACAAACACCCAAAAATCCTCAAATATATAAACGATGGGAGACGATGATACAACATTTGTGTGAATGATATATTGGAGAGTAGTTTGCTAGAAAGAATGTTTAAAAGATATGTTGTCATTTGGAGTGCATGATGCCAAAATAGCGGTGGTGTGAACGAATGCACAAGAAGTGTATGAATTATATTGTTAATCATTCGAATATTTCTTTCGATTTTTCCATTTTGAGGTGATGTATGTGGACATGAAAGATGCAAAGACATTCCATTATGGTGACAAAAATCATTAAATTGGGCATTTATAAATTTCCTCTCATTGTCACACTGAAAACACTTAATGGATTTGTCAAATTGAGTTTTGATAAAAGCACTAAATTATTTTAAAACAGTGAAGACTTGCGATTTCTGCCCTAAGGGAAATGTCCACAGAAAATTCAAATAATCATCCAAAAGAAGCATATAATATTTATGACATGCATAACTCAAAACTGGGGAAGTCCAAAAATCACAGTGCATAAGATCAAATGGCATGAGCGTATGCAAAGTAGATAATGAAAAAGGAAGTTTAACATGCTTCTCAATCACAAAATCCTGGAAAACATGAGATTCCAATAGTTTATTACAAGCAACCAAATTATTTTTCCTAAGAGTATTGAACGTCGGTGCTCCCGGGTGTCCCAACCGATTATGCCACATGATAGGGAAAATAATTGAAAAGGTTGATGGGTTGGTCACTTGGTTGTTGGAAGTGGTAGTGATGTGATACAAGCCCCTCATGCTATTACATCTCATTAGTGGCATCCCCGTCTGAAAATCCTTCACAGAAAATTCAAACGGATCAAAATTCACACAAACATTATTATCAGTTGTAAAACGTCGTACATATACCAAGTATTAATTAGTTTTGGTGCATGTAAGATGCCTTTCAAATATGTCAGTAGGTGAGGGGGGGGGGGTTTACTTGACCAATACCACGAATTAGAATTTCCTGTCAACTGCCGATAATAATATTTTTATTACTACTTATATTAAAATAAGACGAGAGATTACCTTGAAATGTCGTCATGTGTGACGTAGCCCCTGTGTCCATGTACCACGAATCATCCGAAATATTCAGATTAATATTGTTCATGGCATGTTCAATATTGATGGGAGCATAACTTGCGGAAGATGGTCCATGTGCTGCAAAAGCTTGTTGCAGACAAGAACCTAGAACTCTGAACTGTCAGTTTGAAGATGATGGCTGGGCCCACGACGAGATGGGGTATGGCCACGGAGGGGCAGCCCATTGTGGTGCCCAATCCCACAGCGGGTACTGCCCTCACTGGCCCCGCCGGACTGGGCTTGTGGCTACCATTGGCTGGTGGTTGTTGTTGTCGCCGGCTGGTTAGCCACCGCTCTTACCTCGTCCTTTTCCGCCATTATTTTTCCCCATTTTGTTGTTACGATTTGACCCCCATTTTTTACCACTATTGTTGCGATTTCCAGTTCCACCCAAATCAGAATTGTGTGTCACAAAATCCGTGGAATATAAGCTAGTGGAGACAAGGGTTGTTCCAGCGGTGGCTGCCCCTGAGGCTGTCTGCTTTGCCTTGCGGGTTTCTTCGAGAATCAACCTCGAACGAGCCTCATAAAATAGAGGCAACATATTACTTTATTTAATGAACATAGCAACCCCATCATACTGTTCATTCAACCCCATAATTAATTAAAGAACCAACCATTGATTCGTCACCGACGCACCAACGTTGAAGAGTTGTCCGACAAGTATTTTCAAGTCTTGACAATAGGTGGAAACATTTGAAAAATCATCCAACTTGATGTTGGTGAATTTGTTTTCAAGATATACCGCCCTAGAAAGTTTATTATCCTGAAAAGTATTTTGTAAACTCTCCCACGCTTGTTGAGCCATAGAGTTTGGTTCCAAAATAGTATGCAAAAGATCGTTGGAGATGGTGCCGTAAATCCATTGAAGGACTATAACATCTAAGTGTGACCATAATTTTTTGTCAAGACCAGTAGTGTCCGATGAAGACTTAGAAGGGAGGATATGGTCTATTAATTCGTATGCTCAGCAATGAATTTTGAATAACTCCGCCCACCAGGAGTATTGCCCTTTTTCCATCTCAAGTGTAATGGAAATAAAGTTCTTGACGTTGTTTACGACAAGAACATGATGTAATTGTTTTTGTTCGGCCATGGTTACTCGAAAAACAACCACAAGAAAACAAGAAAGAAGTATGGAGGAAAAAACCCAAATTAGGGTTTGGAAGAAGATGTGTCGGCTAGGGTTAGGTGAAACCCTGATTAGGTTTTAGAGTAGCCGAGTGATTTAGGGTTTTTCGAGAGGAGAGGTGGGCGGCCGGGTAGGGTAGAAAAAATTCAAATTTTGGCTCTTGATACTATGAAGGAAGTCAATCCCATAAGATTATTTCATTCCAATGTAGTCATCTATATACAAGTGTATAAGACTAAAAATAATGGAAGACCTATCTAATCATACCCTAATTATAAAATCATATCCTAATCATACCCTAAATTATGTGATACTAATAATTACAATTGATATGAGATGATTGACTAATTATGGGCTAATTATCCTAATGTGTGATACTAATTTACAATCATATCCTAAATTATGTGATACTAATAATTACAATTGATATGTGATGATTTTGGCTAATTATCCTAACAATAAAGATCAGAATGAGCTCTTCCCTAATGTTATTAGATTTCAATTGCTATTGCAGGTGGTTGTTTAAACTAGAAATCTGCATTTTTTATTTACTCCACTGACCTAGCGAGATTTAGATCTGTGAGAGATTAGATGAGTATGAATGATTGTTACTATACAACTTAGAAGAGAAACTCCAGATGCTTGCTGCTTTGAGACAAAATACTTTTCCAAATAAAACTGCTAAGGTTTGGTGTTATATATCTAATGTTTGGTGCGTCCATTGTCTATAGTAACAGATAAAGGTCTGAGGTTCATTTGTCTGACAAATGAGATTTCTGATGATTAAGTGAGATCTGAGGGAACATTTTGACCTAAATCATTATTACTATTTAAGACAATAATGCATTAGGAATAGATATTCTGCTGCGAACTTACATATACATGTATGTATTAACGTGATTCTGGCTTTGCTGATGTTGAATATCTTGGGTGGCAATGCAATAGTAACTATATGTTAAGGATTCTTCATGATAAAAAGCAACAACATACTGCTTTATATTTTTCAACATGGAGGAACAAAAACAGGCTGTGGTGGAAAAAAATGGCCGCCAAATTCATGGACGGGAGCTCTTTGCTACAAGCCCTCATGTCGACAAATGTCTATGTTGTGCATTTATTTGAAACCAAGGAAAATTGCAGAAAGTAGTAACATAAATATTGCTGTTCTATCACAGATTAAGTCCTTCCACTTCTCTCTGTGACAGAAACTACGGCTTGACCTTTTGAAAAGAAGTTTGGGGTAATGCTTCCACAACCTTGAGCTTAGCTGAAAGAACAAGACAGATATATGAATATGTTTTTAGTAGTATGTTCAATAAAATGAAATCATTTACCTTATGTTCTTACAGGTGGAAACTTTTTATTGTAAAGTGATAATCGACTATTATGAGATGTTTGTTTTGAATTTGACTGGATAATTTCAGTTTTATTAGAACTTACTGGTGTTACTTTGTATTGCTTTGATATAGCTATAGCTTTATGTCCGGGGTAAGGACAAAACTAGTGGTCTCGCCAAACCATCGCACCGTGTCCAATAAGAAAAAGAACCTATTTGAATGCTAAAAACGTCATCCGGTGGATGACGGTTTTTGTAAGTGTCATTATAGTCAGTGTCACGAATAGATGATGATTTCAACAATTATCACAAAATATGTGACGGGCAAAAACCGTCACAGATTTTTTTTGAGTATTTAAAAATTTTGGCTGTAAAATATTTGAATTTTATTAATTTAATATAGTTTTTGCGGTAATTTTTTAAAGAAATTTGAATTTGAATTAATTTAATTTAAATATAAAACAATTGCGGAAAAATTGATTTTGGCACATTTGTATTTAATAATTAATTTAATTAATTATTTTTTTAATTTTTCAATAATAGTTAAATTTGTGGAAAAATAGAATATTGTAAATAAAATATAACTAATTAATAAAATCATTTTAATACACAATATTGAAACATTTACGAATTGTTTTACAAAACAAAATGTTCCCAAATGTATCCAAAACAAGCTATTAAGAGAGCAGATTTTTAAGCAAAGACCATTTTCGACTAGAACATAAAGATAACATCTTCATCTAGAGCTGACTCAATAAGAAATAGCATTCAAGCCTATCCAATGTCTTCTGAAGATCTTCTTTAAGGGTATGCACTACACCCTTGAGCTCCACCACACTTAAATTCAAAATTTCCAAACTCTTCATTCTAGCAGTGATTTCAACATCAGATTGACCTCTTAACCACTTAGGAAAATTGCATTTGGAGTTACATTACTGTAAAATTAATCAAATATTAGTTTAACAAGACAAAGAAGAGACGGCAGCCAAATATAACTGCATTTGACTTCTTCCATTTTCTCTTAAAACTTCTGTTTTTTGTTGTCTGAACATGTTATGAATTATGATCATGTTGATGAATGTAAATTTTTGTACATTTGTGCACGAGAATCCAATATCATAAATCTTAATTCTACATTCTGAACTTTATTACCATGTAAAACCTCAAGGGTGGTCATGTTGAATTTGAAAGCCTTTTTTGAGAATGTTTCTTTTTTGACATGAAATCCAAGTGCTTAATCAATTGTATCATATATGATCAAACAAGTTGAGCAAATAAAACGGCATACAGCCATAAGGTGGGATAAAACATGCTTTGATTTGAGAACTGGATTTTCTAGCCCAAATATGGTGAAATGTGATAAATCCTTTATCCTTAAGACAACCTCAAAATGTTCATCAGAACAGAGTTTCTTCTTCTTCTTTTTTCCTTATAATCTCTAGTGTTTTCTGAACATGTTATAACCATATCGAAGAATACAAAATGTTCTGTCATACCAGAAAGCTAAATCCTACATGTTTAATCACTGCTATATTTCATGCAAACCCTCAAAGGTGGTCATGTTTAATTTGGAACAAGATACCTGGCAACATTTCCTTTTTTGATTTCATGTTTCTTATTTTCTCTCTTTTTTGGAAACTTTTGGGCTTAATGAATTGCATCATACGATGAAACAGATTAAAAAGAGAAGAAAAAAAAAAGATAAAGAAGAGAAGAAGAAAAAAAAAAAGATTAAGAGGAGAAGATTACATACAAAAATAAGGTGATGTATAGAACATGCTTTGATTAGATAAAATCAGTTTTTGCTTAAGGAATAAAACAACCCATGCATAATGATATCTGACAAAAACTTTAGAAGAAACCACATCAAAGTGTTTCTTCAATAAAAAAAAATCACCTTTCAACTTATTTTGGACATACTGAGCATGCCTCTTTCATAGATGTGAATTATATGATCTAAAGGACAGAAACATAGAAAATTGGTATTTTGGGTATGACAATTAGTATATCAGTAACAGTAGTTAACAAACATTTGCAGGACGAAGACATGAAAGAGACAAAGAGAAGTCGTATTATTGAAAAGAAGAACACACCTCCTATAGCAGTATCAAAAAGTTTTAAATCCAAAGGTTCCACGGTATGCAATTCATGTAGAGTAGCAGGGAACTTCATAATAATGACTGAGCTTTGGAACAAGATCCTCACCTTGAGAGACTTGCTTGACTTGTCCCCTTGTATTGGATCTGCATCTGTAAATGAGGTACTTTTCTATTATTTGCCTTCAAAACTCAAACACAATAATGAGGCTTATCAGCTTATGCCATCAGTATACTCAAAATAGTTATAGCAGGTTACTTTAACGTGATGGTATAAGAACTTTATACTGTCAGCTTACAGAAGTTAACAAGAAAAAGAGCAAAGCAAAATTTGGTAACCTCTGTGGTGAATTGTTTTCCCCACAGCTGCTGCTTTTGACGCTGAAAGATCTGCAACAACTGTATCCTACAATCAATCCATCTATTTCTTTGTCAAAAATTGATGCTTGTTTACTCAACTGTATTGATCATTACATATTCAACGTTTTGCTATAGCGGATTCACAGTTCACTGTGCTAACCAATTGTTATATTTCTCAGGCACTGCAATTCTTTTTTGATACTCTGATATCAATCGGAGAAATGTGGATAGACAAGATGAGTGGATGGTCAACTGCAAGGAGGATTGATTCAGTAAATTAGAAAGATTCTTCATTTTTTGTTCTTTCTTTGTTTTTGTCTTTTCTCTTCCTTTTTTAAAGATAAAAATAAAATACAAAAATAAAAATATTAAATAAATATTTAGATTAATAAAATATAAAAAGATAATTATATAATTAGATTACAACAAGAAATAATATAAGAAACATACTAAAGTCACTAGCTTATTTATTAAAATTAAAATTAATAATTTTTTTTATAACTTTTATATTTTGCAAATGAAAACAAAAGTTATATGTATCTAAAATATTTGATAAATGTGATATCTTTTTTGTAATTATTTTTATAATTTGCTAAATATGATTATAAAAAAATCAAAGTTAAGCTTAAGCTCTATTTGTTGATTTTTTAAAATAATTTTTTATTGTATATTAAATTAAAGTGTGGTAAAAGTGTTAATAAATTAAACATTTTGAAAATTTGAACCTTCTCTGATAATCTAATAATTTATTAATGATACTCTTTTTGTACAACTCAAACCTCCAAAATCCAAAACCATAATCTCTCTTCTTGCAACCCTTATATCACATTACAACACATTCTCTCTATCTTTTTTTCCAACGTATGTATAGAAATTGTATCGTTGTAGTATAGAATATGCATCACTATTGTATATGTATAAATATATATCATTGATGTATATAATATGTATCCCTACAATATGTGTATAGAAATTGTATGATTGTTGTATAGAATATGTATCAATGTTGTATATATATAGAAACTGTGATGTATAGAATATGCATCCCTACAGTATATGTAGGGAAAATGTATCATTATTGTATAATTTATGTATAATAAGGTATAATACATATATAATCAATGTATAATGCGTACACACTAATGATAAACATATTATATAATTATTATATATTATTTATACGCAGACAAGGATTATCGAAAAAAGTGGAGACCGTCGAAAAACTTTTTCGGCCAGATCTGTACCAAATAACCATAGATCTGATGATTTCACAATCACAAAAAAATAAGTGTAGATGAAGATTAAACAACAACTTTATACGCAGGCAACGTTTTTAGATATGTAACTTATCTAAAAGAAGAAAAATTGTGTGAACAAGAGAGAAAGGGAACAATGGAGTTGGGGGTGTTGTGGTCATCGTTGTGGTGGCGGATACATTAGAGAAGTGGGGGTTTGTCGGAGATCTGGCTGGCATCGTTGGAGATGGTGGAGAAGAGAGAAGCAAGGTGGGGTCTGTTTGTTGAGGCTGGTCGGATTTTGTTTAGTTCGTCGATGGTGGCTCAGGGTCAGTGATGAGGGGAAGCAAAAGGGGAAAAGGAGGCAGAGAGATACGAGAGGGGGAAAAAGGGAGACGAGGTGCACCGTGGGTTGGTCAGAGGTTTTCTTCATCTCTGTTCCCATTTTTTGACCGCCGGAGATTCGTCGGCGTCGATCTACCGACGTTGGAATTTGTCGGAGAAGTGCGACGGGGTAGTCGTCATGAAGCTTGGGTGGTCCTCCTGCGAGTGGGAAAAGAAAGAAGAGAAAGTGAAAAAATAAAATTTGGCTAAATTTGTCTTTATTTTGGCCCTAAGGGCTATTTTGGGTCATTTACTTAAACTTGAGCCTTTTTGGGTCTTTTCTTTTTGCTGGTGGCCACACCATATACTTTTTCCTTTATGTTCCTGTATGTTAGGCCCGTGCTTAGCACGTGCCAGTCTCCTCTAGTTTAAATCTAAACTATGATTTATTTCTCCCAAGTCGGCTTATGTTCCATTTTCTGTCTATGCGGTTCCTCCTTTGTATTTTTTTGGGCCAAATATTTTTTCAAAGTACGCGCGTGAGACTAAATATGCCCCTCAAAGTATGTGCATGGGATCAAATATGTCCTTCATGAGGGTCCCAACGAAACTAATCACTTTTCTTCTTTCTCATTCGGAAGGCTCAGTCTCACACCTGACTTAATTTAGGTCTCTTAGATTATTACACGACTGTCAAAATCTAGTGTTAATAACTAATTATTCTAGTAATTAGGTTAAGTGGGAAAACCATTTAAAATAATAGCATATTGTTGAGATATTAGAAGATGTTAGATAGGTGCACCCATGTACAGTAAGGGGTAGCACATAGTATAATTTCTCATATAATATCTTTAGTGTAATTAATTAGAAGGTGTATAATTAGTTAGAGCCTTAGATATAAATATGTGTAGATACATGTACAAAAGCTTTAAGCTCTCATTTTTAACTGCTCTCCAATGTAATAGTTCTCTTTCCAGAATTCCATTCTTCTTCAATCTGCTTAATCACTTGCGGATCTTAAGCTCAGTCGAAGCTCTTTATGGTATCAGAACCATCGCGAACACTGATTGTCGAAGAAGTTGAGGAGTTGCGTGATTGTCGAAAAAGCTGATGAGTTGAGATCGAGAAATCAGTTGCGATTGAAGTTAGCATTCCAAGTCGAAGGAATCGAGATCGATAGTAGGTCGAAGGAATCGAGGTCGACAGTGATTGCATGCAAGGGATTTTGATTGTAATAAAACACAGAAAGCGATAAACAACACAAGGATGAGAACAGTTGAGGATTCTGCAGCAGGTGCTTCGATGGTGATAGATCACAATCATCCGTTGTATCTATTTCCCTCGGATGAGCTAGGATTGCCAATCGGAGTAGTTCTAACAGGTATGGACAATTATACCTTGTTGAGTCGAGCAATGAAATTATCCTTATTAGGAAAGAATAAATTTGGATTCATAGATGGAACTGTGAAAAGAGAATCCTATAATGGAGTACTAACTGGATTGTGGGAGAGATGCAACGCCATAGTTGTATCGTGGTTGATGGGGTATATGGTCACATCAATGTTGTTCAATTCTGATTCACATACAATTTGGAAAGATTTAAAAGAGAGATTTGACAAAATTAATAGTTCAAGGGCTTTTCAATTACATAAGGAAATAGTTTCACAGAGACAATGGATGTTGTTTGTATCAATATATTATTCAAAATTAAAGGACTTATGAGATGAATATGATTCGATCATGCCACTGCTAATCTGTTGTGACAAGTCGAGGGAATTTGTGGATCACTTACAATACCAAAGGATGTTGCAGTTTTTAATGGGATTGAGCGACAGTTTTAATCAAGCTAAAAGTCAGGTTCTAATGATGCAAAATGTCCCTAGTTTAAACCAAGTCTATGCCATGATCAATCAAGAAGAAAGTCAGAAATTGATGCAAGACATGATAGAACCTGTAGCTATGTTTACAGCAAGGAATAAAAGTGGATCTATGAAGCAAAGAAAGACATATAATCCCAAAGTAGTATGTGATTTCTGTCATGTAATGGGGCATGTGAAGTTAGATTGCTTTAAACTAATGAAGTGTGACCATTGTCACAAGACTGGACATCTAGAGAATGACTGTTATCAACTGAATGGTTTCCCTGAAGATTTCAAAGGAGAGTCGAGGAAGGAAAATACAACAATAGGAGACGGTTCTTATTTTGAGGACACTGAAGAAATGAGCAATAAATCTATTCATTATGTGCAACAGGGAACATGACAAAATGGAAATCAGAGGAGTAATGAACTGCTGAGAAACATCACACCAGAGCAACATCAGAAGCTACTGAGAATTCTTGACAGTGAGGATACAATAGGGAATACCTTTAATGCAGTTGCAAACATGGAATGTATGTCTGCCTTGAAGACAGAAAGGATAATAAAATGGATTGTGGACACAGGTGCCACAAATCACATGACTAATAATCAGAAATTACTGAAGATTAAGAATCTTATAGGGAATGCAGGTAAAGTACATATGCCAACAAGATACTCAGCTAACATTACACATGTTAAAGATTATCATTTATGAGGAGGTGATGTGCTTAAGAGTGTATTATGCATACCTACATTCAAATTCAATCTCATGTCTGTTTCTAAAGTAATCAAGGAACTACATTACAGTGTTACATTATTTCCTAAATATTGTGTGTTTCAGGATCTCTCGTCTGGGAAGGTGAGAGCGATTGATAAGGAGAAAGGAGGACTATATGTGCTGAAAATTAATGCAGAGAGTAATAAAGGAGATATGATCAGGGCTATGACATAAGGTAATAAAATAGATGTGGTAAGAGCTATAACAACTTCACAGCAAGTTGATGCTGCTACTTGGCATCTTAGGATGTGCCATGTTCCCATATGTGTGTTGAAGAAAATGTCATGTTTTAGTAATAACGATTATTTTACATTGAGCAATTGTGAAGTATGTCCATTAGCTAGGAAAATTAGATTACCATTCCCTACTAGCACAAACAGAAGACAACCCCTTTTTAACTACTACATATGAATGTATGAGGTCCTTATAAAATTGAAACTTTTAATGGAATGAGATATTTTCTAACTATTGTGGATGACTATTCAAGATGGACTTGGATATTCTTGTTGAGATTAAAATCTAATGTCATAACTGTGTTGAAAAACTTTTTCATAAAAGTGAAAACTCAATTTGATGTGGCAATAAAATGTGTAAGGTCAGATAATGGATCATAAATTTTCAACTCTAATTGTAAGCAGTTGTTTCAGAGTTATGGTTTAATACATGAGAATTCTTGTCCATATACACCCCAAAAAATAGTTTTGTGGAAAGGAAATATAGGCATTTGTTGGAAACAGCCAGAGCTGTGAAGATTCAGGCAAACTTACTAGACAGGTTTTGGGGATTTTATATAGAAAATGCAGCATACATCATATATAGAATACCCTCTACTGTTTTGAAGAACAAATCCCTATATGAGATGCTATATAAGAAGACACCTTCACTTTCTCATTTGAGAGTGATAGGATGTTTGTACTTTGCAACAAAACTGCAAGACTGGACAAACTTAGTCCTAGAGCAGTGAGGGCTGTAATGTTGGGATATGAGAGTTCACAAAAAGGTTATAAATTGTATGATATGGAGAATAGAATGTTTTCATGAGCAGGGATGTGGTGTTTGTGGAATCAGTTTTTCCTTTTAAAAATGACACAAAAGACAGGCCTGGTTTCATGAAAACACAAGATTTTTTTTGTTTTGAGTATCTTATATTGTCACAGCATCAGAGAAACCTGAACAATGTACCTACAACACAAAATTTAGATGATACTGATATGATGGGCAATGGATATGAAGAACTGTGTGAAGATGAGCAGCCAATGACAGTGGAAACATATGTAGATCCACCTATGGAGGCAGTCATAAAATCCAACAGGCAATGTAAACCACCTATTTGGCATAGGAACTATGTTACTAGTCATGGATCCTCTAGGTGTTTATATTCTATATATGATGGGGCAGACTACACTGGATTGTCATGTCTGTATCAGAATTTTGTTGGACATATTTCAAAAGAGGTTGAACCACATAACTATTCAGAGGCAGTCAGTGACAAAAGATGGATAGAAGCAATGAATGTTGAGATTCAAGCACTGAAAGACAACAAGACATGAGAGATGGTAGACCTGCCAAAAAGGAAGAAAGCTATAGGATGTAGATGGGTGTACAAGGTGAAATACACAGCATCAGGGGATATTAAAAGGTTCAAGTCTAGGTTGGTGGAAAATGGGTATAACAAAAAAAAAAGGACTTGATTATCAGGAATCATTTCTCCTGTGGTTAAGATGACAACTGTGAGAGCTGTTATAGCCATTACTGCTGCTAAACATTGGAGGATATTTCAAATGGATGTATAAAATACATTCTTACAAGGTGATTTGTATGATGAAGTATATATGACACCACTAGAGGGTTTCAAACCAGAGGACAGAATAAAGTGTGCGGGTTATTGAAATCTCTATATGGTTTAAAACAAGCTTCGAGACAATGGAACGTCAATCTTACAACAACACTACTTGGAGCTGGATTCAGTCAAAGCCACAGGGACTACTCTTTGTTTATCAAACAAGGGAGGAGAGAATGGTGGTCATACTTGTGTATGTTGATGACTTACTCATCACAGGGAATGATTCACAACTAATCCAACACACCAAGGAAACACTGCAAACAACATTCAAGATCAAAGACTTGGGAGAACTTAAATATTTTCTTGGGATTAAGTTTGCTAGAAATCCAGATGGGATTGTTATGCACCAAAGCAAATATGTTTTGGAATTGATATCGGATACGGGGTTGTCTGGGTCGAAGTGTGTTTCATTACCAATGGAAGTAAACCAGAAACTAACTACTATCACTTATGATACACATATTCAGTCAGGAAAGGATGCAGTTGATGCTGGAATTGAAGCTATTGATCAGATATTGGAGGATCCTGGAGTATACAGAAGGTTGATAGGAAGGCTAATGTATCTCACAAACACAAGACCAGATATAGCCTTTGTTGTTCAATGCCTAAGCCAGTTCATGAAGGAACCTAAAGCTTCACACCTGGAAGTAGGAATGCGACTGGTAAAGTACATAAAGGAAACACCAGGTTCTGGTATTTTCATGTCCAGTAGAAGCAGTACTACACTACAAGTTTTCTGTGATGCAGACTGGGGATCGTGTGTTAATACTAGAAGGTCGATCACTGGTTACTTAGTGATGTTTGGTCATTTCCTATAGCATGGAAATCAAATAAGCAGGTGACAGTGTCGAGGAGTTCTACAGAAGCAGAATATCGAGCCATGGCAACTTCAGTTTGTGAAGTCATTTGGCTGGCTGGTTTATATGAAGAACTAGGACTACATATACAGTTGCATATAACTATCTTTACGGATAGCAAATCAGCTCTTCAAATTGCAGCCAATCCCATTTTTCACGAAAGGACGAAACATATCGATATTGATTGTCACTTTATACGAGAGTGGATTCAGAAGGATCTGGTTCAGCCTGTTTATATGTCCTCAAATGTACAACTAGTTGATGTCCTCACCAAAGAACACCACAACATGTGTGAATTGCATCCAAACTAGGATTGAAGAATATCTTCATATCCCCTAGCTTGAGGGAGGTTGAGATATTAGAAGATGTTAGATAGGTGCACCCATGTACAGTAAGGGGTAGCACATAGTATAATTTCTCATATAATATCTTTAGTGTAATTAATTAGAAGGTGTATAATTAGTTAGAGTCTTAGATATAAATATGTGTAGATACATGTACAGAAGCTTTAAGCTCTCATTTTTAACTGCTCTCCAATGGAACAGTTCTCTTTCTAGAATTCCCTTCTTTTTCAATCTGCTTAATCACTTGCGGATCTTGAGCTCAGCCGAAGCTCTTTCCATATTTAAACCAAATATTGGATGGTAATCACAAATGTGAGATAAAGTAGCAGTCTACATATGACGAGGGCGTATTTGGACCTTTGCATCTACTTTTTACTCTTCACTTCAATAACCTTTTTCCTTTTGAAAATGAAACATTTAATAAAGAGAAAATAAAAGGATGTCGTTTTCAGAAAAAAGTATCTAACATTTGTAATTCATATTAGACATGCTGAATTAGTTTAAATAACATTGTTGGGTCCCGGGGCTACGTATTAGTAAAAAATATAAGATTAAAATCGCAAAAGCTAGAACAACAAAAACAGTCACTGGATGTTGCCTTCAATGTTGTGTCAACATCTGAGGGAACATTGTGATAAAACAGTATAAACCTTTGTAGAGTATTTGTAGCGGAAAAAGTAAAGAGACACAAGGTTTATATTTTCAAAGATATATATAAATATATCCCTTGATGGTCAATGACCAAAAGAATTGTATAAATTATATAAAATTACAAATGAATTTCTTTTTACAAATTGAACAATACATACGAAAAAGAAATTTCAAAAATGAAGTCACAGATGATTTCGCCTAAAGTTAAAAAGGTCTAAAAAAGACAAATACTACATCTTCATTACAATTTCTTGAACAGTAATCTTAATCTAGAATAAAGATAGCAATTTTAATGTGGGACTAGATGTTGTTATACTACTTTAGGCTAGATGTGTTGATCCAATTTTCTAAGGTAAAATCCGAGAGCTCTCTTGGAAATTCTTCTTCTACAAATCTGGATATCGATACTGTGAAACTCCCTTCTATTTATAGTGTAGATCTTCCCTTGAAATACTCACTAATTGTTTGCAGAGGTTGAGTAAAAGCCAACTGCTTGGACCAATTCTTCCTCCTAAAGAATCTCAGTGTCTTGGACTTGGTCTTCACGCTGCTTCATCTCCAAGTCTTTGACTATTTCTTTTACCACGTTTTAAACACAACAACATTGTAAGCTTGCCTAGGTCATTTTTTACTCACAGTAACACGTCCTATTTTGGCCGGAATAATAGGAAAAATCGTTATAGAGATGTTGTCAGGAATGTTGTCACAACATCGCAGACAACATACTGAAGATGTTGTCCTGAGCTTTCCCAGATATTGTCACAACATCCTATGCAACATCAACAATCTCCCCCTTTTTACCTTTCACAAAACTCCATACGATGCGAAAATGACTAGGATATTGATTCCCGATGTAACCCTTACATTCCAAGAATCAGTATGATCAGTGATATGCTCCCCCTTAACCTGCAGTACAAAATTTCAAGCAAGTGTTGTATCGATGTTATGATTAGTTAGGAATCATGTTATGTCCGTCGTGACTTTCTTACAACAGATGCGGAATTGGTCTACACTGAACATGCATAACAATCCACGTCAGGCAAATATATACAAATTGTTTAGAAATTAATCACAAGTATATATGTGCCAGAACAAACCAAAAATATCCCATCGTTAAATATTACAAACCAAATAAAATAATTTCATTGTCTGTGAATCCAACATTCAACTAAACAGGACTAACAGATTATCAGCCTTCAAGAATTCATCATTCCAATACATTCATCGATCAACAACACCTATCAACATCTTCAGCTTTACAAAACTAGTAGTCAACATCATCATCATCTCAACTCATCCCCCCTATATCATAGCTTGGCCATGCACCCTCAGTAGATCTCCCTGGCTGTCTGCTTCCAGCAGCATCATCAGCATCAGCACCAGCAGCATCATCTCCCCCTTTTTGTGAAGAAAGTAATCCATCATAGTAGTGTCTGGCTCGCACTATCTCTTGAATTAGCCTGTCAATTTCATCAACGTGCTTTCGAAGCCAGTGTAGGGACATTGGGACCTTTTCATGATCAATGTTACCAGGAATGTTGGCAACATCGTTCGATGTATCACAGTCCCATTCTTCTCTCTTCCAAAGTAGATCAATCACCCTGTCCTTGTTGTTCACTACTGCTATCTGTACTGAGTAAACCTCTAAGGCTGGACTCAACTTTTCTCCTTTCGGAGTCTTAAAACCTTGGTTGAGCAGGATTTGGAAAATTAAGGAGGGGTATGAAAGGGCATAGTTGCTTTGTCTTTATGCCAAATTGGCAACATGATTGAAAATAAGAGTTCCTAAGTCAACCTGTTGGTTCCTTCCAAGTTTATAAAACAATGACACTTAATCAAGGGTTACAACTGTCTCGTTGAGAGAGGGTAGCCAGTTGTATATAGCCAGTTTGTGCATGGTGACAAATAAGGCAGTGAGTTTAGAGACAGGACTGCGAGGGGCCCAAACAGTGATCAGATTCCCCGTAAAGTATTTGATCATCGTATTGAGTTCTTCGACAGTGGGGTTCGGTTGAGACTCTCTTTCATTAATACTTATCCCAAGTGTGGAGTTGATAATGTCGGGTGTAAAGTTATATACTTTGTTGTAGATGTACACTTTCCCGAATTTCTTCGAGTTGGTGTCCCTCACAACAAGTTGCAGATTATCATAGAAAACCCTAATTACCTTCTTACAATAAGGTTTCTTTCCAAAAACAGAGCTCAAGACTTTGCGACTACTCAAGAATTCGACTAAATTATTGATGGAAAATGAAGTATGGTCAATCACTTTTTCTCATCTAACTCCTCTATTCTTAAACCAACTCCAGTTACTAGAGCACGACTTTATTAGAAACATAGAAGAGTAGGCATTACCTCAGAATCTGTTTCAGATTCTGTGTGCTCTTGTCTTGATGAGGTGGGTGCTGGTGTTGCCTCGGATGTTGGGGCAACATAGTCAGGGTCCTTCTCCTCGTCTGTTGCCTTTGATGTTGAGGCAACATTTTCAGCAAAGTTCCAGTAGGTTCTTCGGACCCCTTTAGGAATGAAGTTCCTTAAGGGTATGTCATCTGACATTTCAGCTTTTTCTTCTTCATTTTCAGTTGCAGCTTGTGGAATGGAATCTGATGGAGTTCTGGAGGAACTAGGCATACTAAAATCAGAGTCAGTTCCACTTCTAATAGAAGTATCAATAGGGAAAGTCGACTCTTCCCTGGATTTTTTTGCAGGCTGGTTATCTCCGAATTGGTTTTCGAAAACCCTTTTCGATCTTCTCATCGGCATTGTCGATGTTGACTGTCGCGAAGCAAGGTTCGAAAAGTCTGATATTGTTTCAACATCGATGGGGTTCCCAAAGTCACAATGATAGCTCACCTGTAGGGGTTCTTCCGAACCAAGAAGGATCATAACTTGTGTGCAGTCTTCCTCTATCGGCTTCAGATCATTGATGGTAGTGTAATTCTGGTACACGTTATTGATGTTTGCTAGGCTTGTCGACATTGGAGAGTATTATTTGGTTTCAGTAGATTTTGGAGATATGGATATGGGAGAGAGTTTCGATGAGTTAGGCGTGTTTGAGAAGCTTTGGCTTTGGAAAAATGACGGTGTTTGGGCTTCTAGTTGATGGATTGATAGGCGGCTGACTGATGTGACAAGTCTAAGGCACAATTGGGGGTTTTCATCATGGCAACACTTAATTTACACTCAAACTCTTTTCTTTAAATTTAGGTAGTGGAGAATAATTGGAACCTGACGCAAACACACACACTAAACATGATATCTGGGCGACTGAAAGTGATGTATAAAAGGCTACCTATCATAGATAGGTATAATATTGGGTTAACATCTTGTCCAACATCATCTTTACATACCTGTTGCGTGGAGCCCATTGGAGTCTTCATGTGTTTAGCATTTTCCAGACCAAATTTCCTAACAAGATTTTTGGCGTACTTGCTTTGAGATACAAAAATCCCTTCTTTATTCTGTTTAATCTGCAAGCCTAAGAAAAATGTTAGTTCTCCAATCATGTTCATCTCAAATGTTGTCGACATGCTTCGACAAACGACTTCAAGAAGGATTATGTGGTCGAGCTAAAGACAATATCATCAACATAGATTTGAGCTATGATTACATCTACTCCGTGTCTTTTAATAAATAAATTTTTGTCAGCTTCTACAAGGGTAAAACCAAACTCAGCTAAGAAGTTAGTTAAACGACCAGACCATGCACGTGGTGCCTGTTTTAGACCATACAAAGCTTTCTTGAGCTTGTACACATGATGTGGATGGTGAGGATCTTCAAAGCCCTTTGGTTGTTCAACATATACTTCTTTGTCCAAGTATCCATTGAGGAAGGCACCTTTAACGTTCATTTGGTGCAAGGTAATTTTCAAGTAGCAAACAATAGCAAGAAGCAATCTTATTGATTCAAGTCTAGCCATAGGTGCGAAGGTCTCATAATAGTCGGTACCTTCTACTTGTGTATATCCTTGAGCAACAAGTCGAGCTTTGTTCCTAACAATTTTCCTTAACTCATCTGATTTTTTTTTAATATCCACTTGGTCCTAATAACATTTGTGTTGTTGGGTCGTTGTACCAAATCCCAAACCTCATTTCGGGTAAACTGTTCAAGCTCATCTTGCATGACTTGTATCCAAAAATTATCTTTCAAAGCTTTCTCAATATTTTTAGGTTCCAAAGTAGATGTAAGACAAGAAAGACTAACATGTTGGTATATGGTGGACATACACACATACCTAACCATTTCTCGGTAGTTCACTGGCTCTTTCTCTCTTATTCGCCTCTGCTAAAAAACTCCCCCTATCACTTGGTCGGGTGGATGGTTCCTCCTAATCCTCGATGGAGGGTCTCTTCTCACTTGATCATTCAGCTCAGTCGGAGACTCCTCCTCGACTTCGTCCTCTGTGTTCTCTTCTTGAGGTTCAGATGTGTCTTCTGATGTTGGGACAATAACTGTTGCTTCAGTGAGTTGCTCCTCTTCAATCGCAACCACAATGTTGTTTTCTGAAAATCTACCAAATATATCTAGTAGGTCATCAAAAAATAACATTAATAGACTCCTGGATGATCTTTGTCAAAAGATTGTATATTCGGTAAGCATGGCTATTCTGAGAGTAGCCGACGAATATCCCCTTGTCACTCTTAGAGTCAAATTTAGCCAGTTTATCCATGTCATTAAGAATATGCACACACACATAAAGACATGAAAGTATCTCACTGTAGGTTTCTTTCCATTTACCAGTTCATAGGGCATCATCTTGGTCCCTGGCCTTAGATAAACTCTATTACTTATGTGACATGTTGTGTTCAAGGCTTCTGCCCAAAACCTCTTTGATAACTGCTTAGAACTCAACATTACTCTTGCCATTTATTGTAAAGTTCTGTTCTTTCTCTCGGCAACCCCATTTTGTTGAGGTGTTTTTGGTGCTGAAAATTCATGGAATATGTCTTTCTTTCCACAAAATTTTGCAAAGGTTTGATTTTCAAATTCCTTTCCATGATCAGATCTAATTCTAAAAATTGAAGAACAAAACATATTCTTAATTCGTGAGTAAAGTGTTCTAAACATCTCAAAGATTTGTCATTTTTCCTTTAAAAAATTGATCCAAGTAAATCTGGAAAAATCATCAACAATCACATAAGAGTATCTCATCCCTCTTATTCTATCTACCTCAATTAGACTCATAAGATTCATATGTAACAATTGGAAGAAATGCGACGTACCTGAATGTTGTCCGTCATGTTGGACAACATTATGAGAGACTCGGGTATGCTTTCCCTTCAAATAATCTTCACACAGTGTTTTATCTTTTGGATCCAGTCTGGGAATGCCTTTGACAGCTTCAAACGAGATCAGATTTTCCAAGGTGCCGTAGTTGACATGTCCCAACTTCTGGTGCCAAAATGTCAAGTCACCTACCTTTACGGAGTTGCAAAACTCTTGTCTACCTACCAGATAGCAGTTATCTCCGGTTCGAGTTCCTGACATGACACACTTGTTTGCAGAATCTGTAACCTTGCATCCAAGCTTGTTGAATTTCACTTCGAGATCGTCATCACATAGTTGGCTTATGCTAAGGAGATTAGCAACTAAACCTTCTACATGAAGCACATTCTTCAAAGCTGGTACATTTGGAACATTAAGAGTTCTTTTACCAATAATCTTACTCTTACTTCCTCCTCCAAAGGTCACGTACCCTCCATTGAATACTCTATACTCCTTCAAAATACTTTTGGTACCTGTCATATGACGTGAGCAACCACTATCGAAGTACCAAGAACCTACTATGTTGGTACGCAAGACAGTTATGCACACATTACATCTCAGATTCAGTTTGGGTACCCATTTCTTTTCAAACCTTTACTTCCTTCTGCTCTCAGGCTTGTTGCTTTGAATGTTGTCAGTGATGTTGGGCAACATTGGTGACAACACTTTAGGCAATAGTCTGAGTGCAGAGTTCTGAAGTTTGTAGCAGTAGGGCATAATATGTCTTGATCTTTTATAGAAGCTACATACAAACTTCGATCCAATCATAGTGATCTGAGAGTTACTAGCATTTTCTTTGACAAATTTTATCCTCTCAGTTTGACTATGAATTCTGAAAGTATTGGTTTTGCTAGGAGATTGGTAACCAAGCCCCGTACTTGTAGGATTACTGAAGTTCAGTATTTCATCCAGTTTGGAGGTTCCCGTATTGAACCTTTGAAACGTGGTCTCAGTTGTGTTCAATCGTGCATGAATCTTACCAAGCTCTAGATCATTCTTGGTAAGTGTCACCTCTAATCGGTTGATTGTTCCTTTCAGATTGTTATTTTCAAGAGCCAGTAATTTTGCTTTTGAGTCTAGTTACTCATATTTATTGATTAAGGCTTTACAAAGACTTTGTAATTCCTTTATCACTTCGTCTTTGGAGTCAACTAGATCCAAATTAACAGCCTCAGATAAAGAAATAAATTTACTAAAACAATTTACATCAGAATAATCGAAGTATACATACCTTTCTGATGGTGTAGACATTCCTGATGTGTAGTTCCTGATGTTGTCGCAACATCGTCAATAACATCTTCATTGTCGGACAGTGAGTGTTCAAACATGGCTGCCAGCATTGCTTGTGGTTTTTCTTCTTCTTGATCTCCTTCTTCCTCTTCGTTCTCATCATCACTGAGGGTTACCCACATAACCTTACCAATTTTTCTAAGGGTGTTTGCACACTCATTAGCGTAGTGTCCCCAGCCCGAGCATGCATGACACTACACCCCTCGAGTTGTTTGGGATTGTAATTGGTACCGTCGGAGTTGGATTTCCTAAGTGGGTTGTGATTCCTATGCTCAGAAGGTGACCTATTTGGCTGCTTATTGAAGAGTGGGTTCTGATGCTGATTATATTTGGCTTTATTGCGATCAATGTTGATCTTTCTCACCATCAAATTGAATCGACGAGTGAGTAAGGCAACAATTGCATCACTTCCCAATTACTCCAGGTTTTCTTACTCGTTTTCCAATTCAGATTTCGAGGTTTGTCCTTGGAGTGTCAAAGTATTGTCTTTGTACAGATCTATTTGGATCTTCATGTTCATCTCATATGTTTGAAAGATGTTCATAAAGGCATGAAGATCCATAGTAACAAGATTATGGGTCTCTTCAATAATAAAAATCTTAGTATTGAATCTTTCAGGAAGAGATATGAGAGCTTTATCCACAAGTTGTGTGTTGGTTAAAGGAGACCCAAACACTTGACACTGATTAGCAATGTCAATCAACTTTTCAAAATAGGATTTTATGTCATCAGATTCTTTCATCCTTAAGCGTTCGTATTGACTCAAGATCATGCGAAGCTTTGTACGTCGAACACTCGAGGTACCATCACAATGAGTTTGTAAGATTTTCCAAGCATCCTTGGCCGTTGTGCAATTCTGGATAAGCTTGAACATATAGAGATCTACCCATCCAAATATCGTATTTAGAGCCTTTTCATTAAAGCTTGCACTGTTGATATCTTCCTGGGTCCATTCCGACTAGAGTTTTGTAAGAACATCACCATCCTCGTCTACTAGGTACTTGAGGATTACATAGTATTCGAAAACTGATCTCCATGCTCGAACATCAATGGATTTGATGTGCGAACGTAGTTGAATTTTCCATTAGGCATAGTTAGATCCGTCAAGTATTGGAAGTCTACCAACGTTTTGTATAGCCGATCCATAGCCGTAATATTCAGAATCAAACACTTATTGTATCAAGTGAAAACTTTGATACCACTTGTTGGGTCTCGGGGATACAGATTAGTAAAAAGCATAAGATTAAAATCGCAAAGGCTAGAACAACAAAAACAGTCACTGGATGTTGTCTTCAATGTTGTGTCAACATCTGAGGCAACATTGTGATAAAACAGTATAAACCTTTGTAGAGTATTTGCAGCTGAAAAAGTAAAGAGACACAAAGTTTATATTTTTAAGGGTATATATAAATATATCCCTTGATGGTCAATGACCAAAAGAATTGTATATATTATATACAATTACAAATGAATTTCTTTTTACAAATTGAGCAATACATACGAAAAAGGTCTAAAAAAGACAAATATCACATCTTCATTACAATTGCTTGAACAATAAGCTTAATCTAGAATAAAGATAGCAATTGTAATGTAGGACTAGATGTTGTTTTACTACTTTAGACTAGATGTGTTGATCTAGTTTTCTAAGGTAAAATTCGATAGCTCTCTTGGAAATTCTTCTTCTACAAATCTATATATCGATACTGTGAAACTCCCCTCTATTTATAGTGTAGAGCTTCCCTTGAAATTCTCACTGATTGGTTGTGGAGGTTGAGTAAAAGAAGCCAACTGCTTGGACTGATTCTTCCTTCTGAAAAATCTCAGCATCTTGGACTTGGTCTTCACGCTGCTTCATCTCTAAGTCTTTGACTGTTTCTTTTACCATGTTTTAAACACAGCAACATTGTAAGCTTGCCTAGGTCATTTTTTTACTCACAGTAACACATCCTGTTTTGGCCGGAAGAATAGGCAAAATCGTTACAGAGATGTTGTCGGGAATGTTGTCACAACATCGCAGACAACATACTGAAGATGTTGTCCTGAGCTTTCCCAGATGTTGTCACAACATCTTATCCAACATCAACAAATATGTTGAGTTGTTGTTTTTAGATAGGATTACAGGAAGCGGGAAATGAATTACACAGTCATCCCTTAATAAATAAACCGTATATTTCGAAGTTGCAAAAAAAAACTATTTTACAAGCCATTTTGAGTCTTTGAAACGCATCCAACCGAACTAATGTGTAATTGTTATGGTTTGGAAGTTGAAGTATTATTAATATTGATTTGCATTGCCTGCTTGTTGATTAAGATGAATATCCTACTATAATTAATATAAAGACATGTATTCATATTTGAGTTAGATGAATAATGTGATTTTCATTCAAAAATAAATTAGAAGGGAAGCAGAAATAGGGGTAGTAGGACACTAAATGGAGATGAAGCTCAACATATTTGTTTTCAGCTATTTTGTAGTTTGGATTCAGAAGAAAGGAAAACTTAAACTCAATTATCATCCAGGAGCAAAAGCTCATGAAATGATCTCTTATAGTAGTTATAATAATTTGTACGTGTGGAAGATATATCATAATTGTATGTACCCTCAATGTATAGGAAGAATGATATTTAGTTAGTTCTAAGTTAGTTACAAAGTTGTTAGAAGTTTGTTAAGAGAAGTTAGTTAGTTACAATTGGTTGATATTAGTTGATATGTGTAATTAGCTAAATCTACTTGTATATAAGTAGTATAAGAGATGTAATTGAGGTCTTGAGTTCATAATATACAAAAATCACATTTGCCCTTTCTCTCCCTCGTCCATATTCTTCTCCTCTCTTCCACTTTCTCTTCTTTCTTACATTTCCTTTACTCTATGTTCCTTTATGCTATTCTCTTAATGTCATGTACTGATCGATTTTCATCATGGTATCAAAGCCGAGTGGAATTAATGCATTTAAATCAAATTGAAGCATTTGATATGTACATGCAAACAAATATGAGTATCGATCTATAAGATTAAGTGGAATCAGAACTCAATAGGAGTAGATCGAATGGAATCTGTTACATGCAGTGTGTTAATCGATGAATCGAGAGGAATTAGTCACATGCAATTCAATGAATGTCAAATTGAAGTTGTGATGTGTGCGATCTGTTAGATTTGTCATTTTTCATTTTTTTGTGTTCCTGTAGAATTTTCACCACTGAGAAGAAGAATAAAAAATTTGACGAAGAACAATGGAAAAGAATGAAGACATCTTGACTGATGGAGGTGCGACAGTCAATGTAAGTATATATCATAACCATCCTTTTTATCTGTCATTCGGATGCGCCTAGATCACTGTCGGTTGGAATCGTTCTAAATGGAATGGACAATTACACACTATGGTGCAGAGCTATGAAGCTTGCTCTACTGGAAAAAAAATAAGATATGCTTTATTGATGGATCAGTGAGGAGATTTTCCTTCAGTGGAGATTTGGCGAAATTGTGGGAAGGGTGTAATGTGATAGTTGTCTCTTGGCTAATGGGGAATGTAGTAAAGGTTTACTTACTGGAATGTTGTTTAACTCAGATTCATACAACAAATGGGAAGAATTAAAGGAGAGATTTGATAAAATAAATACTTTCAGAGCCTTCCAACTACATAAAGAAATATTCACCATGCGACAAGGATCATTATCAATCTTCATGTATTACTCCAAGCTGAGAGATCTATGGGATGAGTATGACTCTATCATTCCAATTCCATCATGTTGCCTAAAATACAAAGAGTTTATCGATCATTTGCAGTACTAGAGATTACTGTAGTTTTTAATGGAACTGAATGAAAGTTATGGTCAGGCCAGAAGTCAGACACTCATGATGCATCAGATACCGAGTTTAAATTAAGTATATGCCATGATCAACATGGAAGAGAGCCAAAAAATGGTAGCTGGAACAAGCACGATGGTGCAGGATAAGATGGAGTCATCTTCTGTCATGTTCACAGTTGGTAATAAGAATGGAAATGCAGGAATGAAACAAAAGAAACCATACAATCCAAATGCTATGTATGACTTTTGTCATATAAAAGGGCATTGGAAAGTAGATTGCTATAAACTAATGAAATGTGATTATTTTCACAAGACAGGACACATACAAGATGATTGCTACAGGCTGCATGGATATCCTGATAATTTCAAGAATAATAAAGCTAAGAAAGCTTATGCAGTGACAGGAGGAAATTATGCATTTGAAGACACTGGAAAGTGTGTATCAACAAAGCATGAACCAGAATCCTCAGGACCAGAGGGCACAGTTATTCACTCAGCTCACACCTACTCAACATCAGTAACTTCTTAGATTGCTCAACAACCAACAAAACACTAGAATCAGTGCAAATATGGCAGGTACATGTTTCTCTGATCCAAAGGATATCCTGAAATAGATTATAGATACAGGTGCAACTAATCACATGATTAGTAATCACAAATATTTATATAATAAATAATTCACAGAAGGTACAGGAAATGTTCAATTACCTACAGGGGATTCAACCAAGATTTCATACATTGGTGACCATCACTTAGGAGTAGGTGATACTCTTAGAAATGTCTTGTGTTTACCAACATTCAAATTCAATTTGATGTCTGTGTCAAAAGTAACCAGAGAGCTCAATTGCAGTGTTACTTTATTTCCTATATGTTTTGTGTTTCAGGATCTCTCTTCTGGGAAGGTGAGGGGGATTGATAGTGAGAAAGATTGACTATACATTACGTGTTCAGACATCCAGAATAAAGGAGAATGGTTAAATAGTTGTTTGTCATCCTCTCAGCATGTAGATACATCAATATGTCATCAAAGGTTTTGTCATGTACCTCTGAGTGTGTTGAAAAAGTTTTCTTACTTTAAAAAGGGATGTTGCTGTCTTTACATTGAATAATTGTGAAGTTTGTCATGTAGCTAGACAAACTAGGATCCCCTTTCCTCTTAGTAATAATAGAGCATCCAAGCCTTTTCAATTGTTGCATATGGATGTATGGGGACCTTTTAAAACTAAAACATACAATGGAATGAGGTTTTTTCTGACTGTTATGGATGATCATTCCAGATGGACTTGGATTTTCTTGATAAGATTGAAGTCTGATGTATCCACAATACTTAAAATTTCTTTGTTGAAATTAGTACTCAGTTTGGAGTTAAAATACAAAGGGTGAGATCTGATAATGGAACAAAATTCTTTAATAAAAATTATAAGGAACTGTTTCTGCAGCATGGTGTAGTGCATGAAAGTTCTTGTCCCTACACACAATAGCAAAATGAGATTGTGGAAAGAAAACATAGACATATACTTGAAACAGCAAATGCAATTAAAATACAGGCAGGACTGCCAGATAGATTCTGAGGTAAATGTGTGGAAAATGTTGTATACGTAATCAATAGAATCCCATCTACTGTCATTAAGAATAAATTACCATTTGAAGTATTGTATAAAAGACTACCTTCACTTAATCATCTTACAGTGATTGGATGTCTTTGCTTTGCTACTATTTTAACCAACCATGACAAGTTTAGTCCCAGAGCTGTGAAGGCTGTTTTACTTGGTTATGATTCTGCTCAGAAAGGATATAAACTCTATGATATGGAGAATGGAGTGTTCTTTATGAGCGGGATGTGGTATTCATGGAGACCATATTTCCCCTTAAATGTGGCAATAATGAGGAGATTAATCATATCAGTTCACATGAACAATTCTGCTATGATGATTTGATTCATCACCAGATTGAAGTTCAGAACTCCCACATGCCTGAACATGAGAACACAGGATCAGATACACCAAATGCAGACTCAAGTCATGATGTATACATGTCCAGTGAGGGTCATCACACTCACTCTCCCAGACATGATCCTAACCCTGAATGCACAGGAACATGTTTAACACATGAGATGTACCAGAGTCAGTAGACCTCCCATCTGGCACAAGGACTATACTACTCAGCATAACACTTCCAATTGCCTATATTTTATATCTAATTTTGTTGATTACACAGGGTTGTCACCACAATATCAAAGTTTTGTATCCAAAGCTTCTCTTTTTACTGAACCACAAAAATATTCAGAAGTTGTTGCAGATAAAAGATGGATTGAAGTCATGACGACTGAAATAAAAGCTTTGGAAGACAATAGGACATGGGAACTGGTTACATTGCCATAAGGAAAGAAGGCCATTGGATGCATACGGGTATATCAAATTAAATACAAAACAACATGTGAAGTGGAGAAGTTTAAGGCAAGACTGGTGGCCAAGGGGTACAGTCAGAAGGAGGGACTAGATTATCATGAAACATTCTCACCAGTGGTTAAAATGAGCACTGTGAGGGCAATCATATCTCTTGCAGCAGCAAAGCACTGGGTGATACAATAAATGGATGTCTACAATTCCTTCTTGCAGGGTGATCTTTTTGAGGAAGTCTATATGACAATCCCTGAAGGATTTGGTGATAAAGGAGGGAAGAAACAGATGTGCAAGTTACTGAAGTCATTGTATGGATTAAAACACAAGAATCAAGACAATGGAACATCAAGTTGACTGAATCTCTTATGTCTTCTGGATTTACTCAAAGTCACAGAGATTACTCACTGTTTAAAAAGAAAGATGCTGGCCATATTGTGATAGTGCTAGTATATGTTGATGACCTTCTAATCACTGAAGATGATCACTCTTATTAGATGCACCAAAGAAGCCTTGCAGTCATCCTTCAAAATTAAATATCTAAGTGAGCTCAGGTATTTTCTTGGGGTGGAATTTGCAAGAAGTTCACAAGGCATCCTGATGCATAAAAAGAAATATGCATTGGAGTTGATCTCATACATGGGACTGGCAGGTACCAAGCCTTCACCTACACCTATGGATGCAAATGTGAAATTTACCACTATAGAGTTTGACAGAAGTGCTGCATCAACATCAGATCCTGCATCATCACAATCTGATTCACTCCTTACAGATGTAAGTGTTTATAGGAGACTGATTGGCAGATTACTGTATTTAACAATCTGATTCACTCCCTTCCTGACATGACAAGCTATGTAGGCGATATTTGAGCTCGGTCGCACCAAACAAAAAAACAAAGAAATCCATTGGAATCCCCTAAGATACGAAGATTTCAAAAATTTCCTCGCAGAGTCCCTGGACCCCAAACTTGCAATTGGGATAGAATTTTTTAGAGGGTCTAAAAAATGCCAATAACAAATCCGACTCAACAGTCAGTCGACCTTAGACTTTCAACAGGGGAATTTGTTTTTAGGGTTTAAAAAATTCCTTCACTGTAATTCAGCACGAGAATTCGCTGCAAGTCAATCTTCAACTGCAGTAAAAAAATTTAGGAGGTCTAAAAAATTTCACCCGACCAACAAGGAATGCGTCCTAAAGTGACAAGGATGGTCGAATAACCTCGCTCAATACATATATGTCATGACAATGAGTTAATATTTTTTAAAGAAATGAAAGTATCTTTAGTCAAATATTGTTTTAAATTATGATCAACATTTTTGGAAAAACACTTTCATCATAAGTTAAATTCATCTGTCATAATACTGAGCCCAAGAGGGTCGACACCGGGAAGTAGAGAAATGACATAGCAGGAGTCGATGACACTGGGTGGCCTTATGAAAATTAACATCTTTTCTGTGACTGCATGTTTCCAAAATGTCGTCAAGATGACGGTGGTTTGTTCCACTAACTTGTTTGTTCGTGATGAAACATGTAAAGCAAAGGAGAAACTCCGACACATGGAGATGATTCAATCTAGCCACAAGAGCTCATTAAAGCATGAAGTGCTAGAGGGACATCACAATCCGGCCATGAGAGCCACATAAGGGACAAAGCTATATAAGGGCGGCACAATCCAATCATGAAAGCTATAAAAAGGACAAAATGGCCATATGACCAGAAGGGTCACAACCAACAAAGTACAAAAGAAAGACAATCTAACCATGGATCCACATAAAGGACAAATCTACACAAGGGTGGCACAATCTAGCCATGAGAGCTATAAGAAAAATAAAATGGCCATCCAACTGAAAGGGTCACAACCGACAAAAAGAAAAAAAAAGATAATCTAACCTCAAGGTTCATAACTGTCATAAATGCATGCCGACAAGGCCATTCATACAAATTATATACCGAGAGGGTCATTCATTCAAACATTACTGAGAGGAACATTCATACAAACTGCATACCGAGAGGGTCATTCATTCAAACACTACCGAGAGGACCATTTATACAAACTGCAAGCCGAGAGGGCCATTCATACAAACTGTATGCCAAAGGGCCATTCATACAAACTGCATGCCGAGATGGCCATTCATACAAACTGCATGTCGAGAAGGCCATTTATTTAAACACTACCGAGAGGGCCATTCATACAAACAATAAGCCAAGATGGCCATTCATTCAGACATAAGCATTGTCGGGAAAGTTATTTAATTATATCAAATTGTCACAAGGGACATCTATGCATTCATACAAATTCACTAAAAGGATTATACGAGCCAGACAGTGTTGGATGAGACATTCTCTCAAACAAAATCAATAGAGTCATATGAGCCAGATGGTGTCAGAAAAGGCACCCGCTTAAACAAAATCAACCAGAGAAAACATACGAGCCATAAAGTGTCAGAGGTCTAAATAAGCTCAACCATGAAGTCATACGAGCGATACAGTATCAGAGATTTCACCCGCTCAAAATATTCATCCAAGAGGTCATAGCAAACAAATCCGTGTAGGTGTGGCAAAATAAACAATTAGATACGTTAATATCCCAGCAAATGGAAACACGCCGGAAGCTAGCAGAGGATGAAAGCAAGCAGGCCATATATAAATGCATGTGGAGCAATATGGAACATTTTCTTGGGTTGTCGATCAAAATAGTTTGCCAACGAGAGTCAAGCTCTCTGGACTTGGGCTTAAATATCACTGCACACCACACTCAATCACAAATAGTAAGAGAAATTTTTAGTTTTTAGAACACCGAGACCGGTCAGACATATACCAGAAAGGTTTTTCAACACTAGTAAAGGCATTCTCGCATAAGGGATACCCTTTTTAGTCTATTAAGTCGAACTACAAGTAGCCTAATTACTGAAAACCGTGGATATGTAGGCGAATTCAATACCCGAGGATCTTTCACATTTCAATAATTTTTTTCTCGAATTAATGTAACATGAAACCTATTAGGCCAAAAGCTCCATGAAGAGCAATAAAAGTCCACAGACCCCCCAATTGATAACAACAAATAAAATTTCCTTGTGCTTCGAGGCCCTATAGTAATAACAACGAATGTGCTAAACTATTAGCATGAGTAGAAACTGCGGTAGTTAAGAAATTAAAGCCTTCCAAATAAGAACTGGTCAATCCATGGGTATACCATGAAGTTACAAATGTTGTACATGTGAACCAACCCCTACAACAAAATAAGCACAAGGAAAGAGCAATAGACGGACCAACCTATAAAAATGAAATGGTCCCTCCATAATCAGTCATCCATAATATCAATTACCAAAGGCTATAATCATAGCGATCCTCCTATTCAACTACTTCTACCATTTCTCATGACTTTTAGTTCTGGAATTTACTTTATTTTATCACTTTTCTAGCAGTCTAATTGAGTCGAACTATAAGTGGCCTGAATTCTCATATAGCATGAGATATGTATGAAACCCAGAGACTAGGGTCCGATCATAAGTTTTAAAATTGCAAAAAATGAGAAGTACTTTTCAATTTATTGGCTAAAATTAGGTTTGTCAAATTTCGCTACTCACGGTGGTCCTGCCATCCCCGAACAGTGATGGAGTAATTTTTGGCACCTAATTTTTACCCTTCATTAATTTTTATTTAATTATTCATGATTTCGGAGTCATTGACGGAGAAAAATATACTTTTTAGAAGACAAAAAATATTTTACAAAATTATTTCGGAATTGCCAAAAATGACAAAAATGACAAATTTCAGAGTACGTTTGCTTTGCACAGGAATTTCCCTTTCCCTTACACCGCACAACTACCACCGCCACACCAAGCTGAGGTTGTCCCTCCCGTTGCTTTTTATACTGCAATTTTATGAGTTCTTGTCTCATTTGTTTTCAAACTTTGGTTTCTGATTGGTTAAGAACTTTTGAGAGGGAAATTTCTCCCTAATTTGTTCTCCCACATTGGCGTCAACCTAAAATTCTAGGGTTTGGTATTGTCTATAAATTAAACCACAATCTCTCGAAATTCTAAGTCTTTTATATTTTAAGAGCTGTTTTTTAATTCCATACTTGACTGATTTTGAGATTTTTTTATTACAAGCCCTTTGGTGGAATCCTAGTCTCAAAATTGGTCTTCTAGTATTAAAACTTTGCTTTTTATTGTGTGTGCGAGTGTGATTGAGCATGGACTGAAGAAATCAAGCCCCAATCTCGATCCTAGGCTGCCTCACAAGAAGGTATTTGCCTCTTCATTTACTTTACTTTAAATTTAGTTCATTTACTTGCATATTTATGTGTTTTATGAGTTTGTTTAAATGAATTCATGCCTGTCAAATGTTACTTAGTTAAGTCTAAAATGACACGAAACCATCATGTATGGTTCAAACTGATTAGGTAGTGACAACTTTGTTCAAACTGATTTTATATGTAAGTGTTGATTTTGGTTTAGACTTGGTATGAATTTAAAATGAGGCTTAGATAATATGTGACTTGCCTATATTAATAAAAGACTTGTGTAGTGCCTATTATGTTTATCATAGTTAATGTTAGCTTAGTGTAAGTCTAATTGATATGATGACATCTGTTTTAGACTTTTTTCGTGTTGTATTCACTGATTTGAAGTTGTGTAATTTAGGTGTGGCCTTTAATGATTTGTTTGGCCTTAAATTTGAGCATGAGATGCCTTGTTGCTTGCTGTTAACCTTTTAGTTGCACCTAGACATGTATGTTGGTATGTAAACTACCTAGTGTAGATAAGAGATGAACTCAAAATGCCTACTTGTTCCTAACTTAGATAATGAACCATGTGTGATCTATCTGTAGGTACCTAAGATCATAAATGATTAACTTAAGTGTAGAATAGACTTATAGTAACTGTAATTTCAGGTGTTAGATGATTTTCTGAACATTTAAGTTGATTTAGACTTCATCTGTACATATTAGCATATTAGTTTCACATTTGTATGAATTGTGGTCTTCTGTGTGGGTGGTATAGTTCAGTAACTGGTTAGTTGCTTGGTTTTTTATCATGCCTATGTAAGCCCTGATTTCATGTTTAACCCATGTATGCTTACTTTAGTGTCATGTGATCCTGTCATGTCAGAAGATAAAGTAATTTTCATATCAGTCTTTGATAAGAGCTTATATATTCTAGTACTGGATCCTTATTGAGCTTATTGCACCCTGTGTGATAATTATTTTCTGGGTAGTTACCTTAATCTTTGTATCAATAGGTGTATTAGCAGGTTTAGTTGCAGATAGACCAAGTTCTGAGATAAGCTCTAGACAGTACTTCCTTTGGTGCATTATCATGTCTTGTTTTGATCTTGCAAATTCTATTTCAAGAAATAATTTAAGATCTCTTAGATCTTTCATCTTAAACACTTGTTGAAGTGACTGTTTAGTTGCCTCAATGAGTTCTAAACTCTTCCAGTAACTAGCATGTCATCCACATACACAAGTATCATCACAGTTCCTTTTTCTATCTTCTATATGAACAAAAAGTGATCATTTGACTTTGTTTGAACTTGAGCTTTAATAGTGCCTCAGTAGCTATGCATTACACTGTCTAGAGGTTCGTTTTAATCCATATAAGGATTTAATGAGTCTGCGAGCTAGTCTAGGCTCCCTCTGACTCATAAATCCTTGAGGAAAATCCATGTAAATCACATCATACAAATCTTCTTGTAAGAATTCATTGTACACATCTATTTGATGAATGTGTCAATGGAGACAACAAGAGCTAGAATTGTTCTGAGTGTAACCATCTTGACCACATGGCTAAAAGTTTCTTGATAAGCAATGTCTTCTTGTTGGCTATAACCTTTGGCCATAACTCTAGCTTTAAATCTTTCAACCTCTCCATTTGCCTTGTATTTTATTGTGTATATCCCTTTACAGTCTATTGGTTTCTTTCCTTCTAGTAGATTGACTACTTGCCGTATATTGTTTTTTTAAGAGCTTCAATCTCAGCTTGCATAGCCTTCACCCATTTAAGATCCTTGACTGCCTCTAGATAACTTCTTGGTTCTGAAACAGAAGAGAAAGCTGACTTAGTGAAATAAAGTCCTTCATCCATATAGGAGCCTTTTGGCTCTTTTTGATTGTCTAGTGTTTGAGATTTGCTGTGCAGTATCATTATTTTGAACTTGCACTTGTGTTGTCTGTGGTGGTGCATCATGTGTGTTTGAAACTGGAATTGAGTCTGATATTTCATGCCCTATGTTGTCATTGCTTTCCCTTGTAGGTGAGACATTTTCAGTACCTACATTATACAATTCAGTAGTTGTATCAATAACAATATGATAAATTATCATAATATCTTCATCAGACATATTTTTTTATTAATTAAACAATAATGGTGTAGAGTTATAGTCTTTGCTTCTAAATGGAAATTCAGTTTCTTTACCAACCGCATCTCTATTAACAAAGAAGGATCCTTTACCTCCACCAAAAAAAAAAAGAAAAGAAAAAAGAAGGATCCTTTACTTAGATCATATAGGACATAGCCTTTTTGTACGTCAGAGTAGTCCATTAATACTGCAGGTTTTGATCTAGATTGTAGATTATTAGTTTGATGATTATTCTTGGCATAACACAAGCAACCTATAACCTTCATATGACTAAGAGATGGTTTCCTTTTATGTAATTTTTCACAAGGAGATATATTAATGACTGAAGAAGGTAGTCTATGATAATGTACACAGAAGCTAAAACACAGTAACCCCAGAATTTGATTGGTATACTAGCTTGAAATCTTCAGGTCGTAGTTACTTCAATTATATGTATGTGCTTCCTCTCAGCTACACTATTTTTCTGAAGGGTATATGCACATGATTTTTGATGTATTATAACTATACTTTTAAACAAGGCCCCATATATTTCATTTATAAATTCGGCACAATTATAACATTACCAAAAAATACTGCATTGTAGCACATACATCTGATTTCAGTCATAAGAAATAGATCCAAATCATTCTTGTGTAGTCATCAACTATGATAAGAAAGTATTTATATCCATCACCTATCAGTACTCTTAACACTACTAGTAGGAAATGGTAGTCTTAACTTTCTTAGCACAAGGACATACAGAACATTTATTTATAGAATTTTATATAGACTCTACTTTACTAGGCAACAATTTGTTAAGAATCATAGTGGACACGTCCAATCACCACAAGCTAATACCAGAAGCACTAAGTGACACATTTGCTTGAGTTGTTTGTGTTGTAACACCTCGTATTTCCGGATAAGTGTTTGAGCACTTATACCTAGACAAGTAGATCCGAACCCCTACAAATTTAGGTTGTACTTGCGTATACTAATAAGAAAATTAGTATATAAAAGAATGCGATCCCGAAATAATTTGGATTTAACAAGTGTGACGACGTGGATTAATAATAATAATTGCATGTCCTCAGGGAGGCTACGGACTAGTGTCATATTATAAGAATTATGACATCGGGTAAAAGAAGATTTTATAAGTCGTCAGAATTTAAGTTAATTGGGATCCAGAATTTTATTATATATATAATTAATTAATTATGAAATTAATTAATTATGAGCGGATGACTAATTTGGTGGCCTAGTACGTGTTGTCTAATAAGACAACAGTACCGTGACTCATTCTAAAATACAATTGATGGCAGCATTTCCTGAGTCTAACATTCATCTTCTCCATTCCTTTCTCTAAGAAGCTTATCTCCTTTAAATTTCTGTAAAAAAAAATCCTTTCTCTAAGAAGAGATTAACACCTAAAAATTAGGAGTAATCTCAGTTGATTCGACCCTCTGGAATTTCGACCGAAATTGGGTGAATATGTTGAGCTTCTGCACATCGAAAAGCAAGAAATTCATGACAGTTTGGGCCTTGAATTCAGCAAAAATATTGAAACCTAGAAGCAAGTTTGAAAACTCAGAAACCAAACTAAAACTTTGGATTTGGAAAAGGTGCTAGAAATCGAGTTGTGGGTACTGTTTTCTGTTCGTCGAAGTTCGGTACCGGCGAAGGGTTTCCGACGATTTTCGTTGCTACTTCTAACAAAGGTAATTTTTCCTATTCTTTGGGTTATACAAATTACAGAACATGATTCTTGCCATTAGTTCTAAAACGATTATCGAAAATACTAATTTTGGGTTTGGTGTTATTGGGGATCATGAAGTAGATGAAACAACACAGGGATGGAATTTCCCTCAGATATCACGTCATGACCGGATGTGCATTTCATTCACTAATCCAGGCTCTTCTGAGGTCACGGATAACCCACAATCTTGGGGGTCTATTAATTAGGGCTCGCCAGCCCGTGTTATTGGATACGCGCATGAGGAAGCAAGGAGACAAGCCAAAATAAGGCGAAGGGTTACTAAGGATAAGAGAATTCTGCCAGATCAAGATTCACATATAGGACCAGGAGAGGACATTGTAGTGATATGGTTATGTGAACTTATAGATCCCGCCATTAAAGGCTGAACTTAATTCCCTTTGTGTAAGAATATGATATTTTGTGTTTGGTCTTGATTGAAGTATGTAATATATGTGATGGTTGTAAATTTTGAATATTATCGAAATGTTTCTTCTTAAAATTATTTTAAGCCTGCTCTGTTGATTCATGGAATTTGGTATTGCTACAGGGTTATATTTTGGGGTAATCAAGAAATAAATGGATTGTGTATATGAATTGATAGGATTGTTTTTGATAGGGTAATGATATGCATCTAGATGAACATGTTTTTTGGGATCATGAAGTGTGTGGTTAATATGTGGTTTAGTTAAGTCATGAAATGACTTCAAATTTGTTTTGTATGCATAGCTAGGTAATAATAAACATTAAGTATTTTAGAAATTCAGGGTAGTGTCTAATTATGTTAAAGTGTTAAGTTGAATATCATGCCTACATACTTTCATATATTGAAAATGTTAGCTTGAAGCCTGAATCACTTGATCTAATGCCTTGTTGGCTAAAGTTTAAGATCTGAGGGTTGTATAATCAGTTCCTCAATGATACATGTTTGAATTGCTCCTCGGCTAAATTGAAAAAGGGTTGTGCTCAGTACCCTAGTATGCATGTACCTAAACATAAGCTAAATTGGCTTATCATTGTTAATCTAAATAAAATAGTATAGCTAGCATCTTTAGCCTGAAAGGTTTGTTTGGATCATATTAGTATTATATGTTGCTTATGAAGTTGTAAACATTCAGGTTAAATCCAGGGGTGCATATTCTTTATTGATATGATTGATTAGGTTCCTAACATGTTGTCTGTGCTTAAGAATGACCTGTTTAGTTTGATACAAGATCTTAAATGGTTTGGTATCTACTTGATCTATGTTGCAACTTGCATTATCCCACAATATTTAGCTTAGATTAAGTATGAATGGAAATGATATTTCTATGTTATTCATCCCTTAACATATGAAAATATTAACCTGTATGTATATTTCTCTATTTGATTATAAGTCACAAAGAGGAAAGACGTTATATAGGCACACCACCTGCAGCCAGACTATCACAAAATAGCCCTAAGAGGCCACATATCGTGCATGTGTGGCCTAAATGGATGCCTGTGTGGCCAAGGCGATATGATATGAATTGCCTGTGTGACCAATATACCCAGATGCCCACAGAGGCGGTTATGTGTAAGATGCATGTGTGGTCGTAGTATACTGCATGTACACCATGACATTTATGTATATTATGCCCACAGAGGCTCTTATGGAAAAATAGACGCATGTGTAGCCATCAGTATACTGCATTGATATTGCATAACATTTAGACATTTGTACTAAGTCACTCAGAGGCAAATACTGTCGGTCAGTTGTTTCTGTTTCAGATTGTGATACATCTCTGTCATGTTATTTCCTATGCCTGACATACTCAGTACATCAGTCGTACTGACGTTCCCTTTGCCGGGAGGACGCTGTGTTTTATACCCACAGGTTCATACTAAGAGGGTGACATATTGTGCTAGGAGATTACTGGTTCAGTTGTGTGGGAGCACTCTACTTATTTCAGAGTTGCAGTTTGATTGTAGTACATATACTCTTAGAGGCTTGTAGATAAGTGTCCTGTAGTTAGTTGTCATGCATGGTCTTATCGACCTTGATGTATATATATATGGTTATGCATGGTTTGTATGGTCAGGGGTGCCCGGTGGGTTGGGTCCGGGTGCCCGTCGCAGCCCTCTGGTTTGGATGTGTAGTAGCTTTAGCAGCTAGATTTACTTTAGTAGACGGACTTCCACAGTTTTGATTCATTAGAATGTAAAGACCATTTTTTACTCTACCAATCTCCTTTACCTTTCCACTGGTGAGATCCTGAAACACGCAAAAGTCAAGATAGAACAAAGCAGCACATCTAAGTTCCCTTGTTAGTTTAGAAACAAACATAATTTGTATTTGAATTTAGGCAATACAAATACATTATTCAAAGTACTATTAAAAGATATGTAACTTTTTCCAATGAGAGTTACTAAGGCTCTATCTCTATTAGGCAGGAAAACGTTTTTAGGATTAGCAATTTTTTAACAGTTAACTTGTCAAGTTTGGTATCAGCAATCATATAGTTTGTAGCACCAGTGTTTATCATCCATTTGACAATTTCTGATACTAAAACAAGCTATATCTATAGCTTACTTTTTACCTGTAAGCTCCCCATTACCAGTACTAGTGCTAGCTATAATTGCACTTGCTTGTGGATATCAAGTTTGGTTCAACATCTAAATATTTTCTCATACTGACTCTTAGTGAACACACAAGCTCCTGGCTAATCAAGTTGGATCTTTGAGTCATTTGTCCCATAGCATTAAGGTAACTCATCTGGTTCATATCATGTTGTTCTTGATTCTGACAAAGACCTGTAATATTGTCCACAACATGTTCCGTTTGATCATTATTGAACCCTAAGTTTTGAGTCTGCACTTAATGAGAATTATTATTTGACCACTATAGGCTTGTCGATGATGAATATTACTATTATATCCAGAAGAAGAACCATGTTGATATTCAGACCCTTGTCAGCTTCCTCCTCTTGGTCCTCCTTTTCTCTTCTTGAAACTAGGAGGATATTCTACCACTTTGTAATAAGTTTCCTTGGTGTGTCCTTTGAGCTTGCAGACTTCACACTATAGATTGTAGTCTTTCTTGTATTTCTGACTCACTTAGAATAAACTATTGTATGATCATAGTTGGCATAGGAGCAGTCCCTAGCAACCCTGTAGAAGTAGATGAACTAGTCTTTTGCCCCTCATTATTCATTATCATGGCATAAGCTTGAGTCACTGAAGGCAGAGGATTCATAAGAAGTATTTGGCTTCTGGCTTGCATGTATGAACTGTTTAAACCCATCAAGAATTGATATTTTTTTTGTCTCTGAATGTAAGTAACAAAACCCCTAGACATATCACAATCACAACCCGGAGAAGGGACCAAGGCTTTAAACTCATTTCACTAGTTCTTCAATTATGTAAAATACACAGAAATTATTTGTTCCTTGAGTTAAAGTAGAAATTTCTTGATGCAAACTAAAGGTTCTTGATCCACTAATTTCATCAGACCTTTATTTTAGTTCTTTCAATATAGCCCGAGCATTAGAAGCATACACTACCCCACTCAATAAACTACTAGACACAAAATTCATGATCCAAGATAACACAATGACATTCAACATTTCCCATTGATCCCATAGATCAGAACTGAAGCTTTATTTCTTGTAGGTTTCATCTACCAGACAAAATTTCTTTCTACCTAATAAGGCTAGTCTCATATACCTACTCCATAGTGAATAATTTTCAATTCCAGTCAACTGAATTGAAAACAAGAAAATGCCACTTACATCATTAGAATGAAGGAAGATAGAATGGTTTATATCCACTGATTGTGCATTTCCAGCAGTTACATCATCTGTTGTTTGTTGTTGAGTAGAAGAATTACCACCATTTGAAAGACTTTCAGTGGTTCTTTCAATGTTTTTCATATTGGTATTCATTTTGTTGACACAGATCAGAAGAAATCAGATGAGAATTTTTGACAGAAAAATCACTTCCAAGAATCAGAAGTAAAAGAAGTGATAGAATACATATTTCACTCATAGCAGAACTAGTGAAAGAATTGAGATTGAAATAAGCCGAGATAAATTCGAATGCTCTGGTACCATGAAGTTATTTAGACAGTCATGAATGCTCTTACAAAAGCTTCAAAAAGGAGAAGAAGAATGCAGAAAGTGAAAGAAGAAGAAAGAACATTTGTATTCTTGTATTCCAAAGTGTTAATCAATACAATGAGTAATGTGTGTATTTATACACTACAAGATGAATCAATCTTCTACGCATTACTACTAATTGTAATTGGTAACTAACTAACAGCTTGTTTAACTAACTAACTAAGCAGTAAGTATTTACGACAATGCCACTGACTAACTAACTTTGTGAAGACTAACTAACTCTATGATATACACGATATACACGATATACACGATATACACAGTGATATACCATCCAATATATATGCTTTAAAAACATGGTTCCTACAATATCACGGAATTAATTCCTAATCGTTGTGAGTTCTCCATTTTATCACTAGTATAATAAAAAGAAAAAAAGAGCATGGACAAGCATAACAAAGAAAATAGCATTTCCTATACTTGGACCATTAGAGATTAATTAAAATTGGATTGAATCTTATTAGCTAATATTCTTCATATATTTTCCATATATTGTGTAATTATGAATACTATATATTTATGGTATATTAGAATCGTTATTGTATTAGGATTCCTCCTTTGTACACACTATATATATTTTATAATAATGAGAAGACTCCCTAAGGGAGATTATTACAATCTTACATGGTATCAAGAGTCAAAATCCTGGGTATTTTCTAAAATTTCTGCCCCCTTCGGATTCTCACCCGGCGGCTACCTTTTGGCCGAAAAGACCCTTTCCCCTTCTTTGTTATTCCTTGTCTTTTTTCTCCTACTTTGATAAACTTTATCCACTATAATAAATCCTCCTACAACTCCCTCCATAGCCTTATCCTCAACCGTCGTCACCCTGACATACCTAAATAATCATTTTCACCCTTTGTCCATCTCGCCCTCACCGTCACCAATATCAAGAACTATCTCCCATAATTCTTGATCAAGAAAATGGTTAGCACTCTCCATGGTTTGAACTTTTTCATATTCATGCATGTGTTTATAGCGTGCTTGACCATATCGACGACTCTTTCCCTCGCCCCTCTGAGTTTGATGACTCAACATGACATCGTCTAGACGCCGTTGTCAAACAGTGGATATATGGCATTATCTCTCAGGACTTGCTCCTTACTATAATGAAATCCGGCGCATCCGCCTGTGATTTATGGTTTCGGTTAGAGGAAATTTTTCAAGATAACAAGCACACTCGTGTTGTGTATTTGGAAGAATAATTTAATAATACACTCCATGAAAATTTCTCTAACATGTCACATTATTGCAAGCAGTTGAAACTTGTGGCGGACCAATTATCCAACGTTAGCACACCTGTTTCTGAAATCAAGATGGTCCTACTATTAGTTACAGGCCTGCCTAGGGTGACTACGACACTTTAGCCACTATGATACATCAAGCTGATCCGTTACCTAATTTTAACAAGGCCCATTTACAATTATTGCTTGAAGAAATCCGACGTGTAAAGCAGGACGAGCACAATCAAAAGATGTTAGCAGTCGAAACGTCTCCCCAAAATAACATCACCGTCGCCTCACCTCCACCGGAAAATAATCAGCCTAGGAAATGGCAGAGGTGGGAAAGGGAGCCGCGGCCAGCAACAGACCTCACAGCCGCAACAGCTCAGTCCTTATTCGACTTGGACCGACCCAGTTCCCCAATATCAGAATGGGAACTGGGCCTCATATCCTGCCCAAGTACCGACCTAATTCCCTTACCCACAACATGGATTATTGGGCCCTGCTCCAACAGCTTGATCAACCACCTATCAGCCACACCAAGCCCACTTCATGTAGGCCCAGTACCCACAACCTTTCTCTGGTCTGGCCCCGACTGATTTGGTCCAGGATTTTTGTAGTTTGAACTTGCAGTAGCCCAATGAAAATTAGTACATAGACTCGGGAGCCACATCTCACGTCACCCGATATGTAGGTAATATTGTCAAACTATTTTCATTAAAGTATCCTCAATACATTACGGTTGGCAATGGTCATCGCATTCCAATAAAGGGCTATCGTACCACCTACACCCAACTGCCTCATCCATCATTTTCTCTTAACAATGTCATGTATGTTCCAAACATCATAAAGAACCTAATTTTTGTTTGAAAATTTACTCGTAAAATTATGTCTCTACTGATTTTGACCCCTTTAGTTTTACTGTGAAGGATCTTCGTACGGAGACACCTCTTACGAGATGCAATAGCACGGAGGATCTCTATCCTTTCCCATTCACCTCCGCTGTCAGCTCATGCTCTCCCATTTCTTTCGCTGCTATCTCTCCGTCAACTTGGCATAATAGGCTCGGCCACCCAGGAACCCCAGTTTTTAATTTTCTTAGACGCAATAATTTTATTAAATATAATAATAGGAAACTTGCCTAGCATTGTGTTTCTTGTTCTTTAGGCAAACATGTCCGTCTTCCGTTTAAATCATCTTCATGTATTACGTTTTCTCCCTTTGATATTATTCATGCTAATTTGTGGAAGTCTCCTATCTCTAGTTCACTGGGTCATAAATATTATCTTGTCTTGTTAGATGATTTTTCTCATTATATTTGGATCTACCCACTCAACTTTAAATCAAAAGTGTTTGCAAAATTTCTTGAGTTTCGTACTTTTATCCCAACACAGTTTGAAAAATGCATAAAATTATTTCAGTGTGATAATGGCTGTGAATTCAATAATTCCATATTTCACCAATTCTGTAGAAATAATGGCATGGTTTTTCGATTATCGTACCCCCATACTTCACCTCAAAATGATCAAGCAGAACGAATCCTCTGCACCATTAATAACATGGTTCGTACTCTCGTTTCATGCCTCCCTTCCTCCGTCCTTCAGGGTCTATGCAGTCAAAATGGTAGAATACGTTCTAAATATTTTACTTATTAGTACCCTTCACAATATAACTTCAATTGAAATTCTATACCGTAGAATCCCCTCTTACGATCACCTAAGGATATTCAGTTGTCTCTATTATCCCAATCTTGCTTCCACTACCCCTCACAAATTAGCACCTCAAACTACTCTATCTGTCTTTGTAGGTTTCCTATCTAATCATAGGGGCTATCTCTGCTATGACTTGTCCATTCGTCAGATCCACATCTCTCGTCACGTCACGTTTGACGAGACCACATTCCCTTTTTCGAATCTCCAAAAATTCTAAAAAATAGATTATACCTTTCTTGACGAGCCCGACATTTCCCCCGTCATTCTCAACCAACTTCATCAGTCAGCCATCGTTAACCCATCTATGCCACCCACTATTGCTATTGCCGTCGTCAGCTCCACGGTAGTGTCCCGCGCCACTTCTCAATCACACCCATCGCCAGTTGTCATCGCCACTGGCAACCGGTCAAGCTCCCCTGTCTCACCACCGGTCCTCCAACCCCACACCACCCAGAACCTTCACCCACCACCAGATGTTCTGCCACATCCACCAACTGACAATTCTGACAGCCCAACTACCCACCCATTCCCCGTCGACCAGCCCATTATCGGCAACACCACCGCCACACTAACGCACCCTCACTACAAACCAAACCCACCACCATCCCCCTACCTAACGATACCTACCCCACAACCCTCTTTTCTGACCATACCCACACTTTCCTCAACCCTACCAGATCTACCATCACACCACTTCTTACCTCACCCACTTCCCTATTCCACCACTCCACAATACAACCACCCGCGGCAGTTCTGTGACCCGCAACCATCCAACCACGTGAATAACCACCCACCTACTGCCCCCACGCACCGAATAGAAACTTGTGCCCAATATGGGATTTTCAAGCCCAAATCTCATTTTAACCTATCCACACAAATAGTTTCTCAAATTCCCCAAAACCCCAAATTATCCAAACTAGACCCTAATTAGAATGCGGATATGTGTGAGGAATTATTGCTTTAAAAAAATAGCACACATAGGATTTGGTTTCTAGATCGGAGTGGGTGAATGTGATCCATTGCATGTGGCTCTTTCATCACAAATACAGAGACATTAGTGATCTAGATAGGTATAAGGCACAACTTGTGGCTAATGGCACAATCAGTATGAGGGTATTGATTGTAGTGAGATGTTCAGTCCGGTTGTCAAACCGGTTACCATTCGCACGGTTCTGAGTATAGCTATGGGCAAGCATTGGCCGATACATCACCTTCATGTGAAAAGTGTGTTTCTACATGAGGACTTGAAATAAACGGTTTTTATACACCAAACACCTGGCTTTGTCCATACATCATCCCCTCAGTATGTATGTCATCTCCGTAAGTCACTGTATGATTTGAAATAGACCTCCAGAGCGTGGTATGACTGCTTTTCCAAGTACATTATACATATTGGGTTAGTATGCAGCAAATGTGATAATTCTCTTTTCATTTTTCATCTAGGTAGTAGCACTGCTTAGTTACTGCTATATGTGGATGATATTGTTCTCACTACCTTATCTGAAGGGTTGAAAATGAGATTATTGTTTTACTTAAAACCGAATTTTCTATGACTGACTTGGGCAAGTTGAGTTACTTTTTAGGGATATCAGTGACCAGGTCTGCAGATATTATGTTCTTGAATCAGCGTAAGTATGCAGAGGAGATCATGTACATGGCTAAAATGGCTAATTGCAAGATCATGTCCACTCTGGTAGATTCTAAATCAAAGCTTAGTGCTATTGATGGTGCTCCAATCTCCTATCCTACTCTTTATAGGAGCCTTCCAGGTGCACTTCAGTATCTTACCTTCACAGGCCTGATATTGCGTATGTTGTTCAACAAGTGTGTTTGTTTATACATGCCCACATGTAGTCTCACTTTACTGCTCTTACGCGTATCATCTGATAAATTAAGGGCACACTTGATTATGGATTGCATCTATACCCCTCTGCACCGACCAGGTTACTATCATATATATGCAAATTGGGCAGGGTGTCTGGACACACAAAGCTACACCTCTTGCTATTTTGTATTCTTAGGGGATAATCTCATTTCATGATCTGCCAAGAGGCAAGCCACACTATCCCGTTCGAGTGTTGAATTAGAGTACAGAGGCGTTGCAAAATGTTGTCGCTAAGATCTGTTGGCTTCGAAATTTACTTTTGGAGCTCCATTGTCCCTTGCGTAAGGCTTCCATCGTCTACTGTGATAACATATCTTCCATATATCTATCTCACAGTCCGGTTCAATATCAGAGAACCAAACACATTAAGATGGATATCCACTTTGTTCGTGAGAAGGTTGCTCTCGGTCACGTCAAAGTGTTGCATGTGCCTTCCTCATATCAGTATGCAGATATCTTCACAAAAGCACTTCTCAGACAATTATTCCTCGACTTCAGATTTAGTTTTAGCGTCCGACCTCCTCCCGCTCCGACTGAGGGGGTGTATTAGCGAATATTCTCCATATATTGTGTAATTATGAATACTATATATTTATAGTACATTATGATCCTTACTGTATTAGGATTCCTCCCTTGTACACACTGTATTTTTTTTATAATAATAAAAAGGCTCCCTAAGAGAGATTATTACAATATTACGATTCTAATTTTTTCATATCCGGATATTAAGTTCTTCACATTTATGAGACGAGAACTTTAATTTTGAAAGTTGTGTTTATCCCAGATTGTAAGTTGAGTTCTTTTGGGATTGTTAAGTCATTAATTATGCTTTGATTTCTATGTTTTTTATTCTTTAAACTTTATTAATAAGAAATTAAGATAAGATAAATTAATTAAAAAAGATTAAATTTGTCAGATTAATATTATTTTACATTACAAATTAATATGTTAATAGAAATGTTACAGAAAAATTAAAATAAGAAAGATAGACGTAGTATCGTTAACGAGAAGTTAGTGTTACGAATCGAAACCTGAAAGGAGGTCTCTCGAATTATCCCTAAAAATAATTATTGTCCTAGATTTCAACTGTTTGAGTAAACTCCATATGATTTTCTTGAAATTTTATTTATAAAAGTTGAAACTTAACTACAATAATTAATTTTTAATTACAAAAATTAAAACATAGTTATTTGTAAAATTTCACGGATTAATCGTCCGCTACCCCCATTTTTCAGTTACATTGGGATAGTAGAAGGGCACGTGGAAGAGAGAAATGAATGTAGACTTGTCACATGAGAGAATTTTACCTAGTATCACATTCATTTAGACGCGGAATTATGTTTTTTTGTTACGAGTTCTAGACCACTTCTTTTTATTTAATTGATATTAGATAAATTATTTATATATATTAAATAAAAATTTAATATAATTGTTATATATAAGCTAAAGCTGTTGAATTTGTCAAAGACATAGCATTATGTTTGTTCCGCTAGCCAAGGCGAGGGAGAGAAAGACACGTGATCTGGATCAAGTGAAGTGCATCAATGACGAGGATGATAAAGTATTAGTGGAGGAAGCTCTCATTAAACGGAGGTTGCAGTCATAGTTTCATAAACTCTTGAACGAAGAAGGGGACAGAGATATTGTGTGAGGAGATTTAAAATTCTCCGAGAGGCGTGGTTATTTTGGGTATTGTGGGAATATAAGGGTTGAAGAGGTTAAGGGTGTCATTCGTAGGATGCGCAGGGAAAGAGTGATCGGGCCTGACGAGATTCCTATGGAATTTTGAAAGAGCGCAGGCGGTGCAGATTTGGAATGATTGACCAGGTTGTTTAATGTCATTTTTAAGACGACGAAGATTCCCGAAGAATGGAGGTGGAGTACAATGATTCTGTTGTACAAGAACAAAGACGACATCCAAAGTTGCAACAACTATAGAGGTATCAAGATGTAAAGCCACTATATGAAAGTGTGGGAAAAAGTGGTGGAGATGAGGGTGAGGAAAGACATGCATATTTCAGAGAACCAGTTCGGATTCATGCCGGGGCACTCAACTACAGAAGTCATTCATCTTGTTAGGTGACTGGTAGAACAGTATAGGGAGAGGAAGAGGAACTTACACATGATATTCATCGACCTAGCAAAGGCCTACGATAAAGTGACAAGAGAGGTTCTATTGAGATGCTTGTTGGCTAGAGGTGTACATGTGACATACATTATGGCGATAAAGAACATGTATGATGGAGCCAAGACCAGAGTTAGGACAGTGGAAGGGTACTCAGATCATTTTTCCATTGTGATGGGGTTGTACCACAGATCGGTCCTAAGCCCATTTTTATTTTCCCTCATGATAAATGATTTGACGCGACAACTTTAAGGTGAGGTGCCATAGTGTATGTTCTTCGCGGATGACATAGTCTTGATTAACGAGGCTCACGGTGGAGTTAATGATAAGCTGGAGGGTTGGATACAAAATCTGGAGTCTAAAGGGTTCAAGTTGAGTAGGAACAAGATGGAGTACTTGGAGTGCAAGTTAAGTGATGTACCACATGAGGCTGGCGTGGAAGTGAAGTTTAGTACTTAGGTCATTCAGAAGAAATGTAGTTTCAAGTATCTTGGTTTTATTAGACAAGGAAATGGGGATAATGACGAGGATATCACACATCATATTAGTGCAGGGTGGATGAAATAGATGCCCGCTTTCGGAGTGTTGTGTGATAAGAATGTACCACAAAAAATTAAAGGTATGTTCTACAAAGTGATCGTTAGACCCACTCTATTGTATGGGGCGGAGTATTAGCCTGTAAAAAACTCTCATGTTCAAAAGATGAAAGTTGCAGAAATGAGAATGTTATAATGGATGTGTGGGCATACTAGGAGAGATAGGGTTAGCAATGAAGATATCCGACACAAGGTGGCATTAGCCTCAGTGGAAGACAAGATGCGGGAAGCGAGGTTAAGATGGTTTGGGCATGTGAAGAGGAGAGACACATATGCCCCTGTGCGGAGATGTGAGAGGTTGGCTATAGACGATTTTAAATGAGGTTGAGGTAGGTGCAGTTTCAGCTTACTATTGAGTGTATATTATACACTCTTTTGAGTCCTTTTTAGTTAGTATTTTACTCTTTTATTTTGCGTTTAATATAGTGTTAGGTGTGTTTTTCTTTCATTTTGTGTCACAACGATCATAAAGGAGGAAATACATAATCGAGGATGAAATGAGCTTATTGAGATTGAGTTGCACACTAAAAAGGCCAAAAATGAAGTCTAAGAAGTCCCGGGAAGTATAGAAGAAATCAGACGAAGTCCGGACGAGAAAATGAGAAAAAATTAGAAAATTCGAGAGAAGGCCGCCTCCGGCGCCGCGACACCAAATGTACTGCACTGTCTGATTTCACTTCAGTATTTTCGGCGTCGTGGCGCCAGCCTGCAGGGCCACGACGCTGACGCGGAAAATCTAATTTTTTTTGTCGAATTTCAGAGGGTAAAAGGGTCTGAAGCGCAATTTTTCTCAAGTATAAAACTCTAAAACCCTGCTCATTATGCCATACCTTATATCATATACGATAACCTAAAATCATTCTTTGGGAGGCAAGAAGGAGGCAAGACAATTGGAGACTCTTGTTCAAGTTCTTTTTCTTTCTCTTTTATTTATCAGTTTATGTTGGATTGTAAATTAGTTCTTGACATGACAATGTTTAGGAGCTAATTACTTTAGTAGGGTTTCCATCGAATCTTCTTGAAACTCTTTCATATAGTTAATGCATTGATTATTGATTTCTTCTTCAGCATATTAAGATCTATTCAATATTGTTATGATTGATTGATAATTAACTAGCTATTAATTGTCATCACTTATATGATTTCGAATCAAAAGTCTGAAAGTTGAGATTTAAATATGTTGTAATTGTCTAGACATAGGTTAAAATTGTGGACGAAAGTACCCCGATACTTGTGTAGTATTTAAGGTTATTGTTCTTAATCCTCCTGTGTGGTAAAACTTATCATAGAAATATAGAAGGTTTCTGCACAAGGTTGAGCTCTTGTATGTCATAACCGGAATATAATGACAGATTAGTTAACCTGCTAGCTTAATAAAAAGAAGAATCATTATCATTGCATTAACACGTGAAAGGGTGGATAGTTGAGGAGATTGGAACCGTATTTCCTTCATAACTGTTATAAACCTAAATTATCATAATCTTTAGTTTATTTTCTGCACTTAGTCATAATTCTTAGTTATAATTCTCAAACTAAAGAACGTCAACCAAATAGATACCATAGAATAGATAACTAATACTTAATAAACCAGTCTCTGTGGACGATAAACTCGGTCTTACAATCTTTATTACTTGAACGATACGTACACTTGTGTACGAATCTATTGTATGTGGTGGAGTATTAGCCTGTAAAAAACTCTCATGTTTAGAAGATGAAAGTTGCAGAAATGAGAATGTTATGATGGATGTGTGGGCATACTAGGAGAGATAGGATTAGGAATGAAGATATCTGACACAAGATGGCATTAGCCTCAGTGGAGGACAAGATGCGAGAAGCGAGGTTGAGATGGTTTGGGCATGTGAAGAGGAGAGACACAGATGCCCCGGTGTGGAGATGTGAGAGGTTGGCTATGGACGATTTTAAATGAGGTTGAGGTAGGTGCAGTTTCAGCTTACGGAGGACATGATCTTAGATAGGAGGTTATGGAAAACCCACATTATGGTAGAAAGTTAGTAGGTAATATCGTTTATCCTATCATACTGGTAGACACAATAATATTTATAATTTCCTGTCATTTGATTTTTGTTGTTATCTGTTGTTTTGTTTACTTTGATTATCTTATTTACCTGAGGTAGTTACTGCTTCTTTTTTCAGAATGTTTTGTCATGGCTTATTCACTTTCATTACTTTAATTTGCATATTGCTTTAAATTTCTTGTTTGTGTCTGACCGTTTCTTTTGCTTTTGCTTTTGCTTTTGCTTTTGCTTATGCTTTCTCTTGATCCGAGGGTCTTTCGGAAACAGACTCTCTACCTACCAAGTTAGAGGTAAGGTCTGCGTACACTCTACTCTCCCTAGACTTCACGTTATGGAATTTCACTGAATATGTTGTTGTTGTAATCTGTTCGCGACACCCTTTCAGTTTTCTTTTGTCCATTTCAAAAAGATAATTGTTTTTACTAGTATTTAGAAACTCATTATTGTTTTTTATCATTTTACCAATATGAGTTCCAAATATATCCCGATTAAAAAGTTTCTGTTTCAATTTTTTTATATTTTATCCGAACTTATTGATCAAGAATTAAAAGCCTTAGTGTATTTAGTTAGTACGAAAAATACCGTCTTGACGAAACGTCAAGAATTGTTTTTAAAAAAATCTAAATACACTAATTTAGAAGATAGAGAATATACGATATACATAATATAAATTCTTTCGCATCTGGATTTTGGTGTATGACTGTAGGGCTGTTCCAACGGGGCGGGGATACCCAACCTCGCCCCGACCCCGCCTGACCATGTACCGGGATCGAATACCGGTATACGGTATCGGTTTCGGTACGTGGTCGGGAATTTTCCCGACCTCGGCCCAGCCCCGCCCCGACCCTTCCCCAACCGTTGCACAACGGCTATACACAATTTGGTCGTTGTGCAACGACCAAATTCCCCCCACCCCAACCCCCATACCCCTTAATATTTATTTTTAACCCCTAAGTTATTATATTTACACTTTAACACAATTTTTTCAACTATAAATACCTCATATTCTCTTCATTCTTTCTCACAAATTTTCCTACAATCTCTCTAATAATCTCTCAATCTATCTCTCATTCTCTCTACATTGTCTACTAAATATTCAATTTTACTTATTCATTTGGGAGTAAAGTTGGCAACTAGCTTGAGGATCATCCATCGAGCAAAGTTTTAATTTTCAACCTCTCGATTACACGTCGATATTACGTCGGCGTTTGGTACATTTGTTCCTTCATTAAATTATTATTGTTTCTTCATTTTATTTAGCGCACTTAATTTCACTATCTTTAATTATTCATTTGCATAATTATAATGGAAGGACTTAAACCTATGATTACGGGTAAAGGTAAGGGTGTTTCTACTAGTAGGGGTAATAAGGGTAATAGTACTTCTTCTAGTCATCCTATTCCTCCTAGACATGACGATTTTGTTGATACTGAATAATTTCCGGAAGTACCATTAGATTTAGACGATGAACTATTTTTTGGAACTAAACAAGACTTTAATTTAGAAGATAATCTAGATGACACACCCACTAATATAGATGACACACTCACTAATGCACCTCAAACTGAACCGCCTCATATTCCCCCTAGTATGAGACGTGACCCACCACAACAAAAATTAACATCAAATGTATGGGCTTTTTTTGATAGGGATGTAGAAAATCAAGTTGCTAGATTCACAATTTGTAAAAATATTTATAAATTTAAAATAGGAAAAGGCCAGAGCGGGGTGAGAGGTTTAACTACGCATTGGAATAGATTTCACAAAGCTAGGTGGGAAGAATATAAAGCGAAAAAGGCGGGTCCGTAAATGCCTCAATGCCCTCTCAGTCGGGACAAGGTTCATATACTGTCCCAGACCAGGTACATGGTCAAATTGACCCTATGACGGGGGGAATTGTAGGCCCTAAATACGATAAACAAATAGATAGAGAAACATTATCAAAATTAGTTGCAGTGGAGGGTTTGTCTTTTTCATTTCCTTCCTCTCCTGATTTTATTCATTACATGAGAGATATATATAATCCTGCTTATAACGTTTTCTTAGATCAACTATTAGGAGAGACGTTTTTAAATTTACATACGAATATCAACAATATTTACGTTATTCATTATATCATTTTCCTGGCAAAGTATCTATTACGTCTGATATAGGATGTTGTACTAACGGCCATGATTATTTAACGTTAACATGTCATTGGGTAGATTATAAATTGAGTATGAAAAAACGTATTTTAGCGTATATATATATATATATATATATATATATATATATATATATATATATATATATATATATAATAGGCACATGTATTTTTATTTCAGAAAATATTTTTTCAGTTTGCGATTATTATGACATAACTGATAAAATCATGACTATTACATTGGATAACGCTTCTTCTAATGTTACTGCTATTAGATTATTAAAAAATATTTTAACTCCATCTTTTCCAGATCATTTTCATATAAAATGTGCATGTTATATTTATAACTTAGTTGTAAAGGATGATCTATAACTTTTTGAAGACATTCTTGAAAAAATACAATTTGCTATAAACTTTATTTTTAAAGTAATAGAATACAGCGAATAAAAGAATATAAGAAAAACTTGTCACGATTGCCAACTACCTTATAGGAAAATTTTCGAAGAAGTATGCACTAGATGAAATTCTTTATACAACCAACTACGTGTTGCTTATGAGTATAGAAGACCTATAACCCAATTTTTTAACGCCCGTAATCAAAATTCCACTGATATGATTATTGATTTCGATTGAGATACTATTTTAGAACTTATTACATTTTTAGAGAAATTTTATCTAGCTACTGTTACACCCCGTAATTCCATGGCTACTAAGTGAGAACATGATTATGGAAATAAGATTTGAATGTTGGAAGGAAATGATTTTTTTTACATTTTCTATACGGAATAATTTTGGATACAACAAATGTGACGACGAAAATTAATACTAGTAATTGAATTCTTTTCAATAGAATTATGGACTTAGTGTTGAATTAATTAAGTCTTGGTATATTGTAGTTGAGGCCATCGAAAATTTGGAGAAAAATGGCTAAGTGTGGGAGATATTTTATGTGAAGAGATGACAAGTGGACAAGTGGGTCTCCATGGGTCCCCCATCCACTTGGCTTGTACACCGATTTAGATACAATGTCTTGAAGACTTAGCTCACAAATATCTTCATCTTCAAACCCTCGTATCTCTTTCTCTCCTTGAAGTTCTCGAAAATCCCTAGAAAAGGTGAAGAACAAAATCAACTTATTTTACAAGATTAAGTTCCTTAACCAAGTGCTAAGCCAAGTTAACCTTACAAGTTAGTGGGTCACGATTTTTAGCTTGAAAGTTGTCTTGAAACCCTAAGCTTATTGATGAAAATTTTGAAAGTAAAACATGAAAACAAGATGGTTACAAGTTTGTAGAGGATACGTGTGTGTGATTGTAACGTGAAGAAGTGGTGCAAAAGTGAAGTAGGGTCACAGTTTGGCCGAGACTTATGGACTGTTTTGGTCTAACATTGAGGTAATATTTATTCTTCCTCTTGAAGTAATTAGAAGTTACATGATGTTATAGTTGATATATGAACTTGTGTTAAGAGAAAAGAAGAATAAGAAATACATGTGACAAGTTTTGGAGTAGTTGCCGATTTTGAGGCAGTTTTGGTATTGTTGGATTTGTTGGTTATTGTTGTTATTATCGTCACTACTTGCATGTTAAAATGAAGGAAATCTTGTTATTACAAGTTGTTATGGTTTATATAAACGTGTTGAAATGTGAATTGGATTATAATGAGTTATGGAAAGGGCTTTGGTTTGGTTGTTGGCCGAAAAACTGCATGAAACTGTGGGACGTTGTTGTACTGTTTTGGGGACTGTTTTGTGACGTTATAATGCTGAAAATTCAGTTACCATTATGCATGTTTAATGTGGTAAATTGCTAACGTATGTCCTAAAGGAATAAGGGTATAGAAAGGTGTAGAAAGCTTTACATTTTACCCTCGTTGTTGATGAAGTATGAACTATTTTAGTGGACTATTTTTATATGAATTAAGTGGCCGGATTAACATGTGAAATAGGTGTGTCGATCACCTTGGTTGATGGTTTGGTTGTGCCCTTAATTGGTGTTTGGTTATTGATGTTATTGGCTTTATTTGTAAGGTGGAAACGTATGTATAAATAGGGGAAGTGCTGCCTAAATTTTTATATGAAAGGAGAACCATTACTTGGTAAATGACTACACTAGTAAGCACGTAGTTAATGTACGTCTTATTGTTATTATAGGTTGAAGTACTTATTGAGGTGTATTCTACTTATCGAGTTGGTATAGCCGATAAGGTATGTGAAACTATCCTTTCTTCTTTGACATGATATTTATATGACATGGGTGTACGACGGACGTACATAATTCCATTGAGTCTTTATTCTTATTGATACATGATATATAGTGCCTTGATTTTCCAAATGATGATTTTAAAGGATACATGACATGATAGTGCCTTGATTTTCTAAAATGAAAGTTCATTTTAAGATTTGTTGAGAGTCAAAAGATGATTTAAATTTCATATGATTGCTTATAATAGCTATTTGTGCACAATCCCTTATATGTTCGTCGTGTCCTTCATTAGAGGGTCGGGCAGTATAATTATATGATCCATGGATATACATCCATGATGCGAGTATAGATACTCAGGTTGTATATTATTCCATGGACACCTTTCCATGATGCGAGTATATATACTCAGGCTGTATATTATTCCATGGACACGTTTCCATGATGCGAGTATAAATACCCACGCTGTATATTATTCCATGGATAGGTTTCCATGATGCGAGTATAGATACTCAGGCGGTATATTATTCCATAGACATGTATCCATGATGCGAGTATAGATACTCAGCCAGTATATGACTTCCACTTTTAAAGAGACACATTTGATTCTCTATTTTGTACAAGGTACATTTGGCTCTTATTTTATATGGCACGGTTGGATCTGATATTTGATTTTCATACTTGTCCATGTCATCCTTATGATCTTATTTACTGTACTTTACATTTCCATACTTAGTACCTATTATGCGACCCGCTTCTCGAAGTGCGTTAAATGCCGCAGGTGTAGGTACTCAGTTTGGTGATCCTCGAGCTTAGGATCATTGCTCGACTTTTGGGATAGCTCCATTGATCCGGGGCTTATCATTTTGGTGCAGTTTTGGCTGTTACATGCTTATGTATATTCAGGGGTACGACGGGGCCTTGTCCCGTCATAGTTATTGTTATACTCTTAGAGGTCTGTAGTCATGTGTGGGCTGAACATATGTACAGTTGTGGTTATTTGGATATTTATATATACAGTGGCGGCCTTGTCGGCTTGCCTGTTTTATGATGAGTTGTTCTTAGTTTCCGCTGATTATATGTTATGTGTGGGTATAAGTGTGCCCAGGTAGGGTACCAGTCGCGGACCCGTCGGCTCGGGTAGTGACAAAAGTAGTATCAGAGCAGTTAGTCCTCGGAATGTCTACAGATTGTGTCTAGTACAGTCTTGTGTATGTTGTGCAACATACTTATACGCATGAGGCTGCAGGACATCTAGGATAGGTTTCTATTCTTTCATCCCATAGAACGTGTGATAGAGTGTGTTATTAGGAGAATTCCCCTCTCTAACGTATTATTGTGTCACAGCTATGCCTCCGAGGAAAGCGACAGTTGCCCAGAAGGGCAAATCAGTAGCAGGAGCTGCTAGTCGGACCCAGAGAGTTACTAGGGCACATGCCCAGTCTGTACCTGAGATTGTGCGCCAGTCGGCGAGCTCGGTTACACCGCCATTACTAGAGGAGCTTAGAGCACCCCCAGAGGCCCCGATACTTGAGCCTCCAGTTCCTCAGCCAGAGGCAGAGGACAGAGCCATGAGATATGCGGTACAGCTGCTGACTAGGGTAGTGGAAGGGCAGACCCGCAGACAGACACTGGGAGATGACCCTAGATCCGACAGTTTGAGGGTTCGGGACTTCTTGCATTGCCACAGGAGTTCATCCGACAGATGCAGCGTACCTTGAGGGTGATCAATGCTTCGGAGACTGAGTCGGTTGAGTTGGCTTCATACCGGATGCGAGATGTAGCGGTTAATTGGTATGAGTCTTGGGGGTTATCCAGAGGTGAGAATGCTCCTCCAGCTGTGTGGGATGAGTTTACAGAGGCTTTCCTTGGTCACTTCTTGCCTCTAGAGATGAAGAGGGCTAGAGTTGACAGATTTCTATAGTTGAGGCAGAGTGGCAGGACCATTAGAGAGTACAACCTTGAGTTTGACTCATTGGCCAGATATGCACCCAATATTATAGCAGATATGGCAGACAAGGTGCATCGCTATGTGATGGGCTAGACCACTATTTGATCGATGGGTGTATGGCTGTGGCTCTTCAGCCGGGTATGGATATTGCTCGTATCCAGACATACGCACGTCGAGGACCGACATAGAGGGCGACAACCAGACATAGTTTATGATAGAGGCCAACCTAAGAGGGTCAGGACGACGGGGTATTCAGGTGAGTTTCGGGGCGAGCAGCCTCAGCAGCAGGTTAGACATTCATCCCAGCCAACACAGAGTGCTCCCCTACAGTCAACATGCAGGAGATTCGACTGTCCCGGGTATTCAGGAGCCGTTCAGAGCTCCAAGGTTGCAGGTTCACATGCGAGCAGGGGTCCTAGCCAGTCGAGGCCACCTTTACCTCGGTGTTCTCGGTGTGGTAGGTCCCATTTTGGGGAGTTCCACATTATTACAGGTGATTGTTATTCTTGCGGCCGCCAAGGCCATATGAGGAGAGACTGTCCTTCCAGAGGTGGTACGAGTGGTATAACTCAACCTACTGGATCCGTTGTTGGCTCATCGTCTTCCATAGCTATGCGCCCCACAGGGCAGGGTGCTCACAAGCCAACACGCCATGGTAGAGGTCATGGTGGAGTTTCTAGTTCTGGCGGTCCTTCGAACCACATTTATGCTCTGGCCAGTAGAAACGACCAGGAGGCGTCATCAGATGTTGTCATAGGTATATTATTGATCTTTTCCCGTGATGTTTATGCATTGATAGATCCGGGTTCTACTTTATCCTATATATCTCCCCTTATTGCTAGTAAAATTAGGATAAAACCTGAGTCGATAGAACCTTTTGAGGTAGCTACACCGGTAGGGGATTCAGTCATAGCTAAGCGGGTGTATAAGAATTGTTCGGTGGTTATATATGGTCGTCGTACTATAGCAGACTTGATAGAGCTAGACATGACGGAATTTGACATCAATATGGGTATGGATTGGTTGGCTTCTTGTTATGCCATATTGATTGTAGAGAGAAGTTGGTTCGATTCCAGTTTCCCAGTGAGCCGATTATAGAGTGGAAAGGGAATACAGCATCGCCGAGGGGTAAGTTTATTTCATACCTCATGGTAAGAAAGATGGTCAGAAAAGGCTATATTTACCATTTAGTTCGGGTGTATGATACGGAGGCAGAGGTACCGACTCTTCAGTCAGTTTCGATAGTTAGTGAGTTCCTGGATGTATTCCCAGATGATCTTCCAGGTCTCCCTCCAGAGCGGGAGATAGATTTCAGTATTGATGTACTGCCAGATACCCAGCGTATATCTATTCCTCCCTATAGAATGACACCTGAAGAGTTGAAGGAGTTGAAGGAGCAGCTGAGAGACTTGCTGGAAAAAGGATTCATTAAGCCTAGTACATCTCCTTGGGGAGCACCGGTGTTATTTGTGAAGAAGAGAGATAGGTCGCTGTGGATGTGTATTGATTATAGGCAGCTGAATAAGGTAACCATCAAGAATAGGTATCCCCTCCCCAGGATTGATGATTTATTTGATCGGTTACAGGGTGCTAACTGTTTTTCAAAGATAGACCTGCGGTCCGGTTATCACTAGGTATGGGTTAGGGAGGCAGATGTTCCAAAAACAACATTCAGGACCCGATACGGGCATTATGAGTTCAGAGTGATGCCTTTTGGGTTGACCAATGCTCCAGAAGTGTTTACAGATTTGATGAACCGGGTATTCAAGTCATTCTTGGATATGTTTGTTATAGTATTCATTGATGACATCCTGGTTTATTTTCGTTCAGAGCAGGAGCATGCATACCATTTGAAGACAGTACTTAGAGTCCTCCAACACCGACAGTTGTATGCCAAGTTCTCTAAGTGTGAATTCTGGTTGGCCTCATTGGCATTCTTGGGGCATATTATCAGAGCTGATGGTATTTGGGTGGAAACAGAGAAGATTGAAGCAGTTAAGACCTGGCCCAAACCTATGACTCCTACAGAGGTACGTAGTTTTCTGGGGCTTGCTGGGTATTACCGGAGGTTTGTGCAGAAGTTTGCCTCTATCTCAGCGCCTTTGACAAGGCTAACTCAGAAGGCGACTAAGTTCCAGTGGACGGATGCTTGTGAGCATAGTTTCCAGTTGTTGAAGGACAAGTTGACTACGGCCCCAGTGTTGACTCTTCCAGAGGGACTAGATGGCTATGTCATTTATTGTGATGCTTTAGGTGTTGGGCTAGGTTGTGTGTTGATGCATCATGACAGAGTTATAGCTTATGCCTCCCGACAGCTCATGAAACACGAGAAGAACTACCCTACTCATGATTTGGAGTTAGCGACAGTGATTCATGCCTTGAAGATATGGAGACATTATTTATATGGAGTTCATATGGACATTTATATGGATCATAAGAGTATCCAATATATCTTTAAGCATAATGAGTTGAACTTACGTTAGAGACAGTGGTTAGAGTTACTGAAAGATTATGATGTTGATATCTTGTACCACCCAGGGAAAGCCAATGTGGTAGCGGATGCTTTTAGCCGTCGGTCTATGGGTAGTTCGCCGGATGTGCAGCCGGAAAGAAAGGAGATGGTTCATGAGATACACCAGCTAGCGAGCCTTGGAATCCGGTTGGCTGAATCTGGAGATAATGGAGTTCTTATCCGAGGGGTTGTCGAGTCTTCTATCGTAGAAGAGGTGAAGAGACATCAGTATGAGGATCCTGTTCTGGTACGGTATAAAGATGCAACTCTTCAAAAGGAGAAGACTCTATTTGAGGTTGCACCTGATGGGGTGCTAAGGTATGAAGGTAGATTGTGTGTACCTGAAATTGCAGGGCTACGACAACAGGTTATGGGAGAGGCACACAGTGTACGGTATTCTATTCATCCGGGGTCAACAAAGATGTACCATGACCTCAAATGCGTATATTGGTGGGATGGCCTGAAAAGGGACGTAGCGGGGTTTGTTACTCAGTGTCTGAATTGTCAGCAGGTTAAGGTTGAGCATCAGAAGCCTGGTGTATTATTACAGGAGATAGAGATCCCGACGTGGAAGTGGGAAGTGATTAATATGGACTTCGTTACAGGCTTACCTCATACTCAGAGGAAGTGTGGCTCCATATGGGTTATTGTGCACAGGCTGACGAAATCAGCCCATTTTCTTTCGGTCAGGACTACTTACTCTGCTGAGGACTATGCTAGGCTATACATCAGGGAGATAGTGAGACTGCACGGGGTTCCCACATCCATTATATCGGACAGAGGGCCTCAGTTTACAGCTAACTTTTGGAGGTCGTTCCAAAAGGGATTTGGGACACATGTGAATCTTAGCACCGTATTTCATCCTCAGACTGATGGGCAGGCATAGTTCACCATTCATACACTAGATGATATGTTGAGAGCCTGCACTATTGACTTCAGGGGTAGCTGGGAGGATCATTTGCCACTCGTTGAGTTTGCGTATAACAATATCTACCATTCTAGCATTCAGATGGCCCCCTACGAGGCCTTATATGAGAGGAAGTGCAGGTCACCTATTGGTTGGTTTGAGGTAGGCGAGACCAAGTTACTTGGCCTAGACATAATTCAGCAAGAGGTGGATAAGGTGAAGCTTATACAGGAGAGACTATTAGCAGCCCAGAGTCGACAGAAGTCGTATGCAGATAATCGGCGTCGACACTTAGAGTTTCAGCATGATTGAGTATTCTTGAAGGTATCACCCATGTAGGGTATGATGCGGTTCGGTAAGAAATGGGAGCTCAGCCCGAGATACATTGGGCCTTACCAGGTTATTCGCAGGGTAGGCAAGGTTGCCTATGCGTTGGATCTACCATCCGATTTGGAAGCGGTACATCCAGTTTTTCATGTGTCGATGCTACGTAAGTGTATTGGTGATCCTTCTAGAGTCTTCCCAATAGATGACGTCCAGGTGACAGAGGAGTTGGCTTATGAGGAGAGTCCCAGAGCCATACTTGATCGCTAAGTTAGACGGTTACGGACTAAGGATGTGGCTTCTGTCAAGGTATTATGGCGGAACAATAATAGGGAAGAGATGACGTGGGAAGTAGAAAAAGAGATGAATAAGAAGTATCCTCACTTGTTCCCGATGCCTATAGGTAATTCCAAACCCTATTTGACTACTTTGATTGATGAATGAGACTATGTGTTATATTGTGGCCATGTGAGACATCATATGTTTGTTGAATGTTGGTTGTTGGGTATAGTTAAAGGAGACTATGCCTGAATTTGTATAGCTTGAGACCTATTGTGAACATTCGGGACGAATGTTTCTAAGGGGGGAGAATGTTACACCCCGTAATTCCATGACTACTAAGTGAGAACATGATTATGGAAATAAGATTTGAATGTTGGAAGGAAAAGATTTTTTTTACATTTTCTATAAGGAATAATTTTGGATACAACAAATATGACGATGAGAATTAATATTAGTAATTGAATTCTTTTCAATAGAATTATGGACTCAGTGTTGAATTAATTAAGTCTTGGTATATTATAGTTGAGGCCATCGAAAATTTGGAGAGAAATGGCTAAGTGTGAAAGATATTTTATGTGAAGAGATGACAAGTGGACAAGTGGGTCTCCATGGGTCCCCCATCCACTTGGCTTGTACACCTATTTAGATACAAAGTCTTGAAGACATAGCTCACAAATATCTTCATCTTCAAACCCTCATATCTCTTTCTCTCCTTGAAGTTCTCGAAAATCCCTAGAAAAAGTGAAGAACAAGATCAACTTATTTTACAAGATTAAGTTCCTTAACCATGTGCTAAGCCAAGTTAACCTTGCAAGTTAGTGGGTCACGGTTTTTAGCTTAAAAGTTCTCTTGAAACCCTAAGCTTGTTGATGAATTTTCTGGAAGTAAAACATGAAAGCAAGATGGTTACAAGCTTGTAGAGGATACGTGTGTGTGATTGTAACGTGAAAAAGTGGTGCAAAAGTGAAGCAGGGTCACGGTTTGGCCGAGACTTAGGGACTGTTTTGGGCTAACATTGAGGTAAGATTTCTTCTTCCTCTTGAAGTAATTAGAAGTTACATGATGTTATAGTTGATATATGAACTTGTGTTAAGAGAAAAGAAGAATAAGAAATACATGTGACAAGTTTTGGAGTAGTTGCCGATTTTGAGGCAGTTTTGGTATTGTTGGATTTGTTGGTTATTGTTGTTATTATCGTCACTACTTGCATGTTAAAATGATGGAAATCTTGTTATTACAAGTTCTTATGGTTTATATAAATGTGTTGAAATGTGAATTGGATTATAAGGAGTTATGGAAAGGGCTTTGGTTTAGTTGTTGGCCGAAAAACTGCATGAAACTGTGGGACGTTGTTGTACTGTTCTAGGGACTGTTTTGTGACGTTATAATGCTGAAAATTCAGTTACCATTATGCATGTTTAATGTGGTAAATTGCTAACGTATGTCCTAAAGGAATAAGGGTATAGAAAGGTGTAGAAAGCTTCACATTTTACCCTCGTTGTTGATGAAGTATGGACTGTTTTAGTGGACTATTTTTATATGGATTAAGTGGTTGGATTAACATGTGAAATAGGTGTGTCGATCACCTTGGTTGATGGTTTGGTTGTGCCCTTAATTGGTGTTTGGTTATTGATGTTATTGGCCTTATTTTGTAGTGTGGAAACGTATGTATAAATAGGGGAAGTGCTGCCTAAATTTTATATGAAAGGAGAACCATTACTTGATAATTGACTACACTAGTAAGCACGTAGTTAATGTACGTCTTATTGTTATTATAGGTTGAAGTACTTATTGAGGTGTATTCTACTTATCGAGTTGGTATAGCCGATAAGGTATGTGAAACTATCCTTTCTTCTTTGGCATGATATTTATATGACATGGGTGTACGGCGGACGTACGTAATTCCATTGAGTCTTTATTCTTATTGATATATGATATATAGTGCCTTGATTTTCCAAATGATGATTTTAAAGGATACATGACATGATAGTGCCTTGGTTTTCTAAAATGAAAGTTCATTTTAAGATTTGTTGAGAGTCAAAAGATGATTTAAATTTCGTATGGTCGCTTATGATAGCTATTTGTGCACAATCCCTATATGTTCGTCGTGTCCTTCATTAGAGGGCCGCGCATTATAAGTATATGATTCCATGGATATACATCCATGATGCGAGTATAGATACTCAGGCTGTATATTATTCTATGGACACGTTTCCATGATGCGAGTACAGATACTCAGGCAGTACATTATTCCATGGACACGTTTCCATGATGCGAGTATATATACTCAGGTTGTATATTATTCCATGGACACTTTTCCATGATACGGGTATAGATACCCAGGCAGTATAATATTCCATGGACACGTTTCCATGATGCGAATATAAATACTCAAGCTGTATATTATTCCATGGACACGTTTCTATGATGCGAGTATAAATACTCAGGTTGTATATTATTCCATGGACACCTTTTCATGATGCGAGTATAGATACTCAGGCAGTATATTATTCCATGGACACGTTTCTATGATGCGAGTATAAATACTCAGGCTGTATATTATTCCATGGACACATTTCCATGATGTGAGTATAGATACTCAGGCAGTATATTATTCCATGGACACGTTTCTATGATGCGAGTATAAATACTCAGGTTGTATATTATTCCATGGATACGTTTCCATGATGCGAGTATAGATACTCAGGCGGTATATTATTCCATGGACATGTATCCATGATGCGAGTATAGATACTCAGGCAATATATGACTTCCACTTTTAAAGAGGCACTGATTCTCTATTTTGTACAAGGTACAATTGACTCTTATTTTATATGGCACGGTTGGATCTGGTATTTGATTTTCATACTTGTCCCTGTCATCCTTATGATCTTATTTACTGTACTTTACGTTTCCATACTTAGTATCTGTTGTATTGACCCCCTTCTCCTGGGGGCTGCGTTCATGCCCGCATGTGTAGGTACTCAGTTTGGTAATCCGTGAGCTTACGATCATTGCTCGGCTTTTGGGATAGCTCCATTGATCCGAGGCTTATCATTTTGGTACTGATTTTGGTTTATTCTGAGCTTATGTATATTGAAGTGCAGCGGGGCCTTGTCCCGTCATAGTTACTTTTATACTCTTAGAGGTCTGTAGTCATGTGTGGGCCGGGCATATGTACAGTTGTGGTTATTTGGATATTTCTATATACAGTGGCGGCCTTGTCGGCTTGCCTGTTTTATTATGAGTTATTCTTAGTTTTCGCTGATTATATGTTATGTCTGGGTATAAGGGTGCCCAGGTAGGGCACCAGTTGCGGACCCGTCGGCTCGGGTCGTGACAACTACTAAAGAATTTTACGGTATTTATTATCCTACTATTTCATCAATGTTATCTTATATAGCTCTAATATTTATATTACTGAGTGAATATATGGAAAAACTAGCTTATAAGGAACCTATTAAAAAAATGTTTCTAAAAATGAAAAAATATTTTATTCCTATTCCCCCAATTTATATTATTAGTTTTGTATTAAATCCGTCTATTAAAATAGACAGTTGTAAAGCACTTATTGAAACTATTTATGATTGCATAGATAAACTTCCACCTCCATCTCCCAAAAATCAAAATGACCTACCACCTATTGAAAACACTAGATAAGAAGTGTTGTCTAGCAGACGAGATGAATGTAAAAAAATATATACACATTACCAACAAGAAAGTGCTAGCAACCAACCGGCTTCCATGCCATTTTCTTTTTCTTCATCAACACAACTTCAAAAAACGACATGATGAGACTAGTATTGAAAGCCTCAGACATAGAATGTTTAGTGGTGACATTTCTAACCAAATTAGCGAGTTTGATGTTTTTGTTTTGCAGGGTGTTGTACCGTACGAAGAAATTAAAAATGAAGAGGGACGTAAAAACTTGCTAAAATACTGGAGGAAGAATGAGAAGACATTTTCAAAACTATTGTTACACCTCGTAGTTCCAGGGTATGTATGTGAGGATGTACGTACGAGAATACGACATTAATATTGGAAAGGAAGAAAGATGTGATTTTTCGACGGAAAAGTTTCCGGATTTTGTGAAGGAAAAAGGTTCGTTAATGGGAATTGGATTCCCAGATTTGGTATTCGGAATTCTTGGAATATTAGAGAATTATGGAATTTTATTTCCAGAATTGATCATGTGGGGCCCACGGGGAAAATTTACGGTTTTGTGGGGCCCACTTTATTTTCGAGTTTTTGGATATTATGGATATTTTCGGAAGATGAAATATTTTGGACGAATTGGAGGGCGACACGTGTCACCCCCTTAGGTGGCCATGTGGGCTGAAATGGTGGGACAAATGGCTAGCCACTTATCCACCTTGGCCGAAATAGTCATGACATTTGTCCCAAGTTTTTGATGGCCACTTGGATGGTGGGACCCACACATACATGTTCCAATCTAGACCACACACTTGCTTTGATCCTAGCCATTGGTTGACCTATAAATACACCCTTAAGGCTTGCAAGACTCTTCATCACTTAAACATTTCCAAGAGAAAAATATACTCCCTCCTTTGTGAGTTTTCGTCCAAACACCCCCCCCCCCACTTGTGAAGAATTTCTTCAAGTGTTGTTGTTATCCCAAATACCTTAGCCTAGTATCCCTAGTAGTATTCTAAAGTAATCCCAACATAAGAGCCCGGAAATACTACTTTATTCCAATAGTCGCAAAATGAAACCCTAGAAAAATCTTCATAGCTTGGATGAAGTGTTAAAAGAAGTTGTTTAGAAACTTCTAAGGGTTGCTTGGAGCGGATTGGAGCGTAAGGAATATGAGCTAAACGTTGCTCAGGATCGACTTATAAATCTTGGATAATTTTGGGCTTATCGAGGTAATGATCTATGTCCTTCTATTGTAATTGGAGATTACATGTTGTAGTAGTTTGTAGATGATTATAAGATATATGGAAGGATGATTAAAAAGAATTGAACTGTATTTACATTGGACTGTATTTACAGTAGACTTATGTAGTATTACTGTGGGGCAGTTTTGTACACATCCAGTAGGCGTGTAATCCCCTTTGAGTTGTTGGCTTGGTAGCGGGCCTTGATATATGAGGATATTTATGTAGTTTCAGGGGGGGGGGGGGGAGGTGCTGCCAAATTTTCCGTAGAATAAGGAACTGTATACTTAGAATATTCTACGAAGAAGTCTAGAAGTTGATAAATATATTGTGATTGTTATAGGTGGATATTCTAAGCGCAACATACTCAACTTGGATTGTGGATTAAGCCGAAGAGGTATGTGATTCTTCATATCCTCTTGAGCATGACTATGTGAAAAATATATAGTGCGGTAGACGCACGTGTGTTAAAGGAGTTTGATTTCCTTTTTGTGTCCTTGACTTGATATGAAATGTTAAAGACTTGAATTGTGTTAGAAAGTTGTGAAACCTCATTCGTGAGTAATGGGTACTTGGTCTTTAAAAAAATAAAGTTATCTTGATTTCGGAAATGAGAGTAGTTGTCCTTGGTTGGTTTAAAACATAAAGTGTCATAAATAGTTTTATGGGAGGTTAGTTATAACGACTTTATGAAAACAAAGGAATGGTTTTATTATTGGATTTAAAATGGTAACTTGACTTTAAAAGGAGAAGTGATTTGGTTTAAAAAGAAGGCATGGTATTGTCTTGGTTTATTTAAAAGAAGGTATGGAATTTTTTTTGGTTACTTAAAATAATAGTTACTCTATTTTGGATACTACGAATGTTAGTATCATATGACTTTTGTGAAAGAAATGGATCTTTTTAAGAGAGTTGAAGTATGGTAATTTGCTTGTGCTTGCTTGTGATAGCCTTGTTGTGCAAAGGTTGTATTCTCATGCTACCGCGTCTCTCAATGGAAGGCCGGTATATTGTTATTGTTGTTACATGGACATGTCTACACCGATGAAGAATTCCGGGGGCATGCGGCCATGCGGCGGGTTAATCACCCGGTATATAGTTATTGTTGTTACATGGACATGTCTACACCGATGAAGAATTCCGGGGGCATGCGGCCATGCGGCGGGTTAATCACCCGGTATATTGTTATTGTTGTTACATGGACATATACGCCGATGAAGAATTAGGGGCATGTGGCGTCTGGCGGGGTTGATTACGGTATATTGTTATTGTTGTTACATGGACATATACGCGATGAAGAATTGCGGGGGCATATGGCGTCGGCGATGTTGATTACCCGATATATTGTTATTATTGATACATGGACATGTCTGCACCGATGAAGAATTCCGGGGGCATGCGGCCATTCAGCGGGTTAAACTCCCGGTCATATTATTATTACATCCTGGACATGTCTACACCGATGGAGAATTCCGGGGGCATGCGGACATGATGCGGGCATGATATATATGTAGATATATATTACATTGGCGCCTGCCGGCCATGAGGAAGGAATTCCACGGGCATGATTGATATTGTGGGCGTGAGACCCTTGGTTATATTTGGGTGATGACTTTGAGGGCGTGAGTCCCTGACTTGACATGGCTGCTTACATATTGTGTACTGTAGTTTGGTTATCATGCATGTCTCCTGTTTTATATAGACTGTTATGATTCCATTACCGTATTTTCAGTTTCACATACTTGGTACCTGTTATCGACCTCCTTGAGGCTGCGTTAAATGTCGCGGTAGAGGTACACCGGTTGTTGATCCTCGCCATAGGATCACGATTCTGCGTATTGGAAGCTCCGTTTCTCGGAGGCTTATCTTTTGGTATAGTCCTGTCATTGTAGGTACTTGTACATTGAGGGTATGGCGGCCACATCCCATCATAGTTGTTATAAAAACTCTTAGAAGTGCAGTGAAATCTTGTTGTGGGCAGGGTTTGTAAAGGATGTAACTGTTCGGTTTATATAAATGCAGAAAGGTGACCGTTTTGGTTAGCCTGTTTCTTGTATTATATTGTTAATATCCTTGAGTTTTTATTTCCGCTGATTTTCTCTGATGTTTTTTTTTATCACTAGGGTGCCCGGGGTAAGGCACCAGTCGCGGGCCCGAGGTCGGGTCGTGACAAAAGTGGTATCAGAGCAGTTAATCCTCGGAAAGTGTCTACAGATCGTATCTAGTAGAGTCTTGATTATCGGCGTGTTGTGCACCACACCTATAATCAGGAGGCTGCATGATATTTAGGATTGGTTTCTATTCTTCTCACTCTGAGATCGTGCCTTAGAGCTGTGTTATAAGTTGGACTCCCTCTGACGTATTCTTTTTACCAGTTATGCCTCTACGCAAGGCAACCAGAGCTCGAAGGCAAGCGGCGAGAGGAGTGCGAGTAGAAACCTGAGGTCACGAGGCAGGCCAGTCTTTACACAGGTGGTGCTACAGACGGCGAATTCTACGACGCCGCCAACCCCAGGAGAGTTTAGAGCAGCAGCGGTCTCTACCGAGGCCACAGTACCTGAGGCTTCAGTCCCACGACCAGGAGCCGATAATATGGATTACAAGGAGATGGCCTAGTTATTAGCTAGGATTGTGGCGAGGAATGAGGACAGACGTGAGGCAGCGGTTCCGGTTGTACCCGTAGTTCACCCTAGATCTGATAGTTTGAGACTTCGGGACTTTTTGAGTTGCAGTCCACCAGAGTTCTATGGGTCGAGGACTGAGGATGATCCTCAGGAGTTTATCCGACAGTTACAACGGATCATGAGAGTGATCAAGGCCTCGGAGACAAAGTCGGTGGTATTGGGTTCACATCGGCTGCGTGATACTGCAATCGACTGATTTGATTCATGGGAACTATCCCGGGGGGAGCATCCGCTTCCAACTATTTGGGACGAGTTCTCAGAGGCGTTTCTTAGCCATTTCTTGCCTCCAAAGATGAGGAGGGCTCGGGCCAATAGATTTTTGATGTTGAGGCAGAACGGGCGGACGGTTCGGGAGTACAATGTAGAGTTTGACTCATTGGCTCGACGCGTCCGCTTTAGTGGCGAACATGGAGGGCGAGTGCACTATGTCTCGTGGCTCGATGATTACTTAGCGAGAGGTTGCAGGAGTAGCTCTTCACCGGGCATGGACATTGCCGTATCTGAGCTTATGCACGAGGATGGAGAACGTAGAGACGGCGTAGGAGACCATGATCAACATAAGAGGGCCAAGACAGCAGGGTACTTTGGTAACTTTCGAGGCGGACCGCCTCAGCAGCAGGCTAGTTATGCGCCTCCGCCCGATGCAGTGGTCCTCGCGGCCTTGGCGTCCAGGTATTCGAGGCGGTCGAGCTCGAGGGTTCGAGTTTTGAGGAGTAGGGGTGTTGGCGGATCGGCCACCCCTACCTCGGTGTGGTCGATGTGGTAGACCCCATTTTGGGGAGTGTCGTGCTGCTAAGGGAGCCTGTTATATTTGCGGCCGTCAGGGCCATTTTGCGAGGAACTGTCCGACTAGATGTAGCGCGGATGTTACGACTCACCTTGAGATCGATGGCGGTTCATCGCGCTCTGGTATGCGCCTGCAGTAAGGACTGTGATTAGAGTGAAGCAGTAGTTACAGGTATATCCTTAACCCTCTAGAGACTAGTATGCGTAATAAGATGATTACATGTTAAGTGTTATGTACGGATAGCATTGTGTAAATTGTGATTTAGAAAACATGGTTAGTTGAAAAAGTAAGTTTGGGGATAGGTAAATAGTAAACCTTAGAAATTATAACAGGTGAGACCTTAGATGTAAGGCCGTCTTGAGTAAAAGATTTTACGGTTAGTCTTTGTCGAAGTACTTGTATGCGTGAAATGTATTGTGGGATAATTCCATGGGTTGTGTAAGATGAAAGTGGTAGCTTTCATGACGAAAATAGTAAGATTGTCCCGGACGGGAGCAAGAATTTGGAGCGATAGTGGGTCGGGTTGAGGCAAGATCGCAGGTCAACCCGCAGCCCGGAATGAGGTGGGGTCAGTTTGGGGTGGTCCCGCCAGGTGGTGGGGTCACGAGGGTGCTAGGCCCAAGTTTGGAGGTAGTAACTCGAGGTTTTGGAAGCCAGGCGATGGCGAAGTGTGAGTGCAGCGTAATAGAAAGAGTTCAGGTGTAAGAGAAGGGAAGTGATCATTTTGTGAAGTAAAGATATGAAGAGAGTATCCTTTAGACCAGAGGTGGAGCTAATAGTGTTGTTGTACGCTTTAGAGGTGATTCCTCATTGGCTTGGATTTGAGTTTTGCGCATGTGTTATATTATGGCCAGGTGTGGCATAATTGGTTATGTAAGTATAGTAGTGAAAACTATACCGGAGCATGTATGTTTGGAGACTTAAAAGGAACATTCGGGACGAATGTTTCTAAGGGGGGAAGAATGTTACACCCCGTAGTTCCAGGGTATGTATGTGAGGACGTACGTACGAGAATACGACATTAATATTGGAAAGGAAGAAAGATGTGATTTTTCGACGGAAAAGTTTCCGGATTTTGTGAAGGAAAAATGTTCGTTAATGGGAATTGGATTCCCAGATTTGGTATTCGGACTTCTTGGAATATTTGAGAATTATGGAATTTTATTTCCAGAATTGGTCACGTGGGGCCCACGGGGAAAATTTACGGTTTTGTGGGGCCCACTTTATTTTTGAGTTTTTGGATATTATGGATATTTTCGTAAGATGAAATATTTTGGACGATTGAAGGGCGACATGTGTCACCCCCTTAGGTGGCCATGTGGGCCGAAATGGTGGGACAAGTGGCTAGCTGACATCGCGCCAACGAAATAGTCATGACATTTGTCCCAAGTTTTTGATGGCCACTTGGATGGTGGGACCCACACACACATGTCCCAATCTATACCACACACTTGCTTTGATCCTAGCCATTGGTTGGCCTATAAATACACCCTTAAGGCTTGCAAGACTCTTCATCACTTAAACATTTCCAAGAGAAAAATATACTCCCTCCTTTGTGAGTTTTCGTCCAAACACCCCCCCCCCCCACTTGTGAAGAATTTCTTCAAGTGTTGTTGTTATTCCAAATACCTTAGCCTAGTATCCCTAGTAGTATTCTAAAGTAATCCCAACATAAGAGCCCGAAAATACTACTTTATTCCAATAGTCGCAAAATGAAACCCTAGAAAAATCTTCATAGCTTGGATGAAGTGTTAAAAGAAGTTGTTTAGAAACTTCTAAGGGTTTCTTGGAGCGGATTGGAGCGTAAGGAATAGGAGCTAAACATTGCTCAGGATAGACTTATAAATCTTGGATAATTTTGGGCTTATCGAGGTAATGATCTATGTCCTTCTATTGTAATTGGAGATTACATATTGTAGTAGTTTATAGATGAGTATAATATATATGGAAGGATGATTAAAAAGAATTGAACTGTATTTACATTGGGTATGTATTCTGATGAACTTATGTAGTATTCTTGTGGGCGATTTTGTACACATCCGATGGCGTGTAATCCCCTTTGAGTTGTTGGCTTGGTAGCGGGCCTTGATATAGGAGGATATTTATGTGGTTTCAGGGGGGGGGGGGGGGGAGGTGCTGCCAAATTTTCCGTAGAATAAGGAACTGTATACTTAGAATATTCTACGAAGAAGTCTAGAAGTTGATAGATATATTGTGATTGTTATAGGTGGATATTCTACGCGCAACATACTCAACTTGGCTTGTGGATTAAGCCGAAGAGGTATGTAATTCTTCCTATCCTCTTGAGCATGACTATGTGAAAAATATATAGTCACGGTGAGCCTTGCGTGTGTTAAAGGAGTTTGATTTCCTTTTTGTGTCCTTGACTTGATATGAAATGTTAAAGACTTGAATTGTGTTAAAAAGTTGTGAAACCTCATTCGTGAGTAATGGGTACTTGGTCTTTAAAAAAATAAAGTTATCTTGATTTCGGAAATGAGAGTAGTTGTCATTGGTTGGTTTAAAACATAAAGTGTTATAAATAGTTTTATGGGAGGTTAGTTATAACGACTTTATGAAAACAAAGGAATGGTTTTATTATTGGATTTAAAATGGTAACTTGACTTTAAAAGGAGAAGTGATTTGGTTTAAAAAGAAGGCATGGTATTGTCTTGGTTTATTTAAAAGAAGGTATGGAATTTTTTTTGGTTACTTAAAATAATAGTTACTCTATTTTGGATACTACGAGTGTTAGTATCATGTGACTTTTGTGAAAGAAATTGATCTTTTTAAGAGAGTTGAAGTATGGTAATTTGCTTGTGCTTGCTTGTGATAGCCTTGTTGTGCAAAAGTTGTATTCTCATGCTACCGCGTCTCTCAATGGAGGGCCGGTATATTGTTATTGTTGTTACATGGACATGTCTACACCGATGAAGATTTCCGGGGGCATGCGGCCATGCGGCGGGTTAATCACCCGGTATATTATTATTGTTGTTACATGGATATGTCTACACAGATGAAGAATTTCGGGGGCATGCGGCGGGTTAATCACCCGGTATATTGTTATTGTTGTTACATGGACATGTCTGCACCGATGAAGAATTCCGGGGGCATGTGGCCATGCGGGGTTGATTACCCGGTATATTGTTATTGTTGTTACATGGATATGTGCGCAGATGAAGAATTAGGGGCATGTGGCGTCTGGCGAGGTTGATTACCCAATATATTGTTATTATTGATACATGGACATGTCTGCACCGATGAAGAATTCCAGGGGCATGCGGCCATGCGGCGGGTTAAACTTCCGGTCATATTATTATTGCATCCTGGACATGTCTACACCGATGGAAGTGCAGGGGCATGCGGCCGTGATGCGGGCATGATATATATGTAGATATATATTACATTGGCCTTTTGCCATGAGGAAGGAATTCCACGGGCATGATTGATATTGTGGCGTGAGACCCGGTTATATTTGGGTGATGACTTTGAGGCGTGAGTCACGACTTGACATATCGCTACATATTGTGTCTTGTAGTTTGGTTATCATACATGTCTCTGTTTTATATAGATTATGATTCCATTACCGTATTTTCGATTTCACATACTTGGTACTTGTTATGTCTTGACCTCGCCGAGGCTGCGTTAAATCCGCATGAGATAAGTACCGGTTGTTGATCCTCGCTCATAGGATCACGGTTCTGCGTATTGGGAAGCTCCATTTCTCCGGAGGCTTATCTTTTGGTATAGTCCCCTGTCATTGTAGGTACTTGTACATTCAGGGGTATGGCGGGGCCCTGTCCCGTCATAATTGTTATAAAAACTCTTAGAGGTCTGTAGTACTGTTGTGGGCAGGGTTTGTAAAGGATGTAACTGTTCGGTTTATATAAATGCAGAAAGGTGACCGTTTTGGTTAGCCTGTTTCTTGTATTATATTGTTCATATCCTTGAGTTTTTATTTCCGCTGATTTTCTCTGATGTTTTTTTTATCACTAGGGTGCCCGGGGTAAGACACCAGTCGCGGGCCCGAGGTCGGGTCGTGACAACTATCTAAGATGGCCTGAGATGTGTTGAACATTCAAGCGTCATCAACTACTCTGAAAGCGTTTTTTCGGCCGGTAAATATCAAATAGGAGAGCACATACATTCATTGGTGGGAGACTCATTGGAGAATGCAATTCTAATAAGAGAATGGATTCATGCGGAGCGTAGGAGGTGCGGCCAATCGGAGATCAATGAAAAAGAAGACTACAACTACAACGAAATCTTATTCGACGGAGGTGGAAGCTACGTCGACCAATTTGACCAACTAATACCAATTCCAACCGAAGAACCACAAAAAATTATAAAGAAACTGGAAAACGTGTTTCTTAACATGTAATTCTTTTAATTGTAATTTTACTATGTTATTTATTTGCAACTTTAAATATCACGAAGTTGCAATTTTGAAATTGTATTACCAAAAAAAATCATACTTCTATTAAATATTATAAGAGACACAAAAACAGTCTTGGGATGTTTTTATTAAACTATCTTGTTGTGTGTGTGTGTTTGTTATTATTTTAATTTAAGAGCAAAACAAAATGACCCACCCCGACCCCTCCCCGACCCCGACCCCACCCCCGACACCTCGGGATCGGGACGGGACGGCGAAAGACCTCGCCGGCCCCGACCCCGCCAGCCTCGCCAAACCCCACCAAACCCCGACCACGCCCTACCCCCAGCCCCGACGGACCCCGACCCCGCCAGCCCCGCCCCGACCCCACCCCACTTGAGTAGTGATATATAATTAATTATCTAAGAGGAAACATGAAAAGAGACGAGAGAAAGGTTGGGGCGAAAGAGGAGAAGAGAAAATTGACCACCGAAATCGTATTAGGATTGGCTTTTGTTTTGCGAAGTCGGCCTTTTGGGACCCCAATAAACATGACATCCAGCTCATCAACCATCCATGCCTATGCCTTTACTTATTTCGTCCTTGATCTTCAATTATTTCACCCCTCCCCCCTCCTTTTCCCACCTAGTCAAACACATTTATTACTATTTCATCGACAATTTATTTCGTTGGACTTGTTAAGATTATTAGGTAGAGTAATAATTTTTAATCGATGTAACAAAAGAAAGCAAAACAGGAACTCAAGTTCAACTGTTAGAGCCAATTAAATTGAGTAAGAGTAGATAGTTTACACTATTAGGATAAGTTACTTACCATGAAAGATAATTAATCATAGCAAATACAATAATGTAGCCAGAACAGATATATAGTACAAAATATAATAAAATAGATTTAACTATGTTAATGTTGGGTTTGGTGTTATGATATTTTGCCCAACATCTTTCGTGTGTAAGCCCCCCAAAATGATTTTCAAAAAAAGGGTGATCAAAAGATCGAATTACTATGCCTATCTTGGTGGTCGTTACTTTTGGTGGTCTTTCTTTTTGGCTGACTCCTCTTCGTGTTCTATTGATCAGAAGCATCCAGCAGCACCACGCCGGTTTAGAATTCGATTCTAAGGGCGGCCGACCCCCGGCCCTTCCCACTTGGCTTTGTGTGGGCCTCGTTTTTTTTTTTTAAGAATAAAAAAAAAGTGGAAGGGTGTGGGGAGAAATGAGAAGAAGATATTGGAACATAAATTTGGAAGAGATGATGGAGCAAGGAGTTTATTTTGGTCATGGTACTAGGAAATGGAATTCTAAAATGGTGCCTTATATCTCTGCAACGCGATAGAGCAAGCAAGAAAGAAAAGATCAAAACATCACGGGCCGCACGCAAAAGAAGAGAGAGGATAACCAAAATTGTATTGAGGCCGCAACAGCAAGAAAACAACAAAAGCACGTCTTCCCAAACAAAGCGACCTTGGCGGGAGGCGCACTACAATGCCTCGATTCCTCTGTTCCCGAGTGAATTTTGATGATTGATCGGTGTATTTTATATACACCTTTTGAGTCATTTTTAGTTAGTCTTTTGTCCATTTTTGTACAAATACGTGTCGTCTTAGGATATATTTTCTTTCTTTTGAGTCATATTGGTTTAAAGTGGCTCATTGGCGGAAAAGGAGCAAAAAGAGGGCAGAAACGGAGGTTCTAGAGCTCGAAAAGTGAGAAAGTGGCGAACCAGGCACAAAACAGGCCAGCCAGCAGGGCTAGAGCGCCACGACGCCCAATCTTCAGAGAGCCTCGATGAATTCCGCGCGGCTGATAGAACATGGCGGCGGGAAAATCAGCAGTTTCGAATTGACTATGGGCCAGGCCTGAAGGAAAACCTGCATCACGTTTTGGAGACTATAAAAAGAGGACTCTAGGTCAGATTTAAGAGTTCCTCTTCTTGCCAAATCACACCACTTTTGGAGATCAAGATTGGAGACCTTTTCTTAGTAAATTCTTGTTCTTGTTTTACTTTCTTTACAGTTTATGTTGGATATTAATTTAGTTCTTGGCATATCTATGGCTAGGAACTAAATCAACTTAGGGCTTTTCATGTCAATTCACTTGAACCTTATCTTTATGAATTAATGCATGTTTTTGGTTCTTCTTCTTGTTGTTGAGATTTATTCAATAATTGTCTTGATTGCTTGGTAATTACTTGATCACTAATTATCATAATCCTTATGATTTCTAACCGAAAGCCGAAAGGGGAGGTTGTGAATATGCTGTAGTTGGATAAACATAGGTTAAATCGTGGACGAAAGTACCCCGATACTTGTGTAGTATTAATAGGTTATTGGTCTTAATCCTCTTCTATAGTCAATCTTATCACCGAAAGGTAGAAAGGTTCTATGCTGGGGTTGAGTGTTCATATAACCTTAACAGGAGTATAAAAAGGCTTAGTTAACCTGCTATCTCAAAATAGAAGAAGAACCATAATTAGTTGCATTAATAAGTAAGTTAAGCGGATAGTTGAGGAGATTTGAAAGCCCTATTTTCACATTACTGAAGTAAAACAACCTAGTTTAGTTAGGTTTCATAATTATAGTCATAAACAACATATCAATCATCAGTTACCAAATAGATAACATAGAATAGAATTTGGTACTTGAACACTAATCCCTGAGGACGATAACTCGGTCATCTAAGACTATATTACTTGACACGACACGTGCACTTGCGTAAGTGTGTGCATAAATCGCGCACCAGTACTAAATTAAAATCAGAAAATGTTGGAACAAATGTCATGACATTCGGACCAACATTCTGATAACAATTTTGCCTTACTTCATGGACTGAAGCTGATCTCGTAGGATTTTTACCACGATGTTAAAGTGACCTGACAAGAAGTTTTGGAGCTGATTAAAAATGTGGGAAGACCAAGTCCAAGTCGTTGCTAAACTTGGAGTCCAAGAAGTTAGAGGATCTTGCTCCACATTCTTCTCCAACAAATCCTATCAATTTGTCCACTTTTCTCGCAACCTCTACAACGATTCATTGAGCATTTCAAAGAAGACTCTCTACTATAAATAGAGAGTCTACATCAAGGAATCGATATCCAGAAAAATCAAAAGAAAATATCAAGAGAGCTCTCTGATATCACGATCAGAAAACTGGATCACAAATGTTGTCTGAGCGTGTCGACAACATTCTGTTCAACATTATAATTGTTGCTTAGATTCTAAATTTGTTCTTTATTGAAGCAACTGTAATGAGATGTTGTCTATGTCTATTTAGGTAGATTTTTCAGGCATAAGTCATTTGCGACTTAACCTTTTTATTCCTTTTGTATTATCTTGTAATATTGTAAAAGAAGGAATATATTCAATTATATATATATAATACTTTCGGTCATTGACCATCATAGGTTATATTAATATATAACCTAAGTAAATATAAACCTTTGTGTTCTTTATTATTTCCGCTGCATTTTACTCCTCAAAGGTTTTTTCTGTTTTTATCTAAGTGTTGTCACTTGTGTCGGACGATATTGTCAACGACATTTGCAAACTGTTTCAGCATACAAGCTATTTTACTTTCGGTTTGTTTTTAATTATTCCATAGTGTTACCCCCGAGACCCAACAAGTGATATCAGAGTCAACACTTTACATAATAAGTGCTTGGTCCTGTTATATAAACTATGAATCCGGCTAATCCAACAATTGGTAGACTTCCTATATTAGATGGATCAAATTATGCCTATTAGAAAATTCGCATACGCTCTCATATCAATTTCATTGATGTTAGAGCATGGAGATCTGTTACCAATGTATATATTGTTACAATGCTACCACCGAATGAGGAAGGTGAAATTCTTGTTAAGCCTGAATCTGAATGAAATGCGGAAGAAACCAAAAATGCAAGCCTCAACGAAAAGGCCTTAAATGCCATTTTTGGATGGGTTGATCTTTATATGTTTAAACTCATACAAAATTGCTCCACGACCAAGGATGCTTGAGATACTTTACAAACTCATTGTGAAGGTAGCTCTAGTGTTCATCGAATGAAGCTTCGTATGCTCATGAGTAAATATGAACGTTTAAGGATAGAAGAGACAGAGGACATTAAAACCTATTTTGAAAAGTTGATTGACATTTCTAATGAATGTCAAGTGCTTGGTTCTCCATTAACCAACACTCAACTTGTGGAAAAAGCATTCTGTTTCCTTCCTGAAAAGTTCAATATAAAAACTTGTGCAATTGAAGAAGCTCACAATCTTGCTACAATGGACCTTCATACCTTAATGAGTATTCTCAAAACTTATGAGATGAATATGGAGAATCAAAGGATATTGTATAAAAGCAAGAATGTAGCACTTCAAGTAAAATCCTTAGAGAATCAAATCGATGAAGATGATGAGAGTCTTGAAGAAATTGGTGATGGTGCAAATGTTGCCCTCCTTACTCGAAAGTTCAATTCGATGGTAAGGAAGTTCAACATTGATAAAAATAAATTTAAATCCAAAGAGCATAAAAACCTAGGCTTCAATCAAAAGTCCACTAACTCTCTTCCTATAGTACAAGGAGGAAATCAACTAAAGAGAACCAACTCAGACCGAATCAAATTTGATCCCAAACAACGTGAAACTGTGCAATGCCATGCTTGTTCAGGGTGGGGTCATTATGCCAATGAATATGTGAATACCTTGAGAAAATTTGGTAAAAGTCTATGGATTTCTCTTAGTGACGACAAAAGAGAAGATGAAGGAGATCAAGAAATAGAGTCACAAGCAATACTAGCCACTGTTTTTTAGCAGTCCTGTTAAGACAAAAAAATGTCATCGACAGTGTTGTACCGAATGTTAACACATTTGCTTCAACATCTGCGACGACATCTGCATATCCAGCAACATCCGAAAGGTATGAAGATTTCAACTATCCTGATGTTAATTGCTTTAGTAGTACTATTTCTAGTAGTGAGACTAACTTTGAAAATTAAGTTGACTCCAAGGACGAAATGATTAAGGATTTACAAAAACTTTGTAAGGACTTAATTCTAGAATTCAAGCAACTTGACTCAAAAGTAAGATTTTTAACTCTTGAGAATGCAGGTTTAAAAGACACAATAACCCGTTTAGAGGTTACACTTACCAAAAAGGATCTTGAATTTGGTAAGATAAGTACAAAATTAGATCCTTCCGTAAGCTCAATACAGGTACTTCCAAACTGAATGAGATACTAAGTGTTATTCAACCACCTCACGCAGGTATTGGGTACAAGAACTCTCTTAATGTAATATGCTCGAATTAGTTTGACAAAACTGAGAGAATAGGTTATGTAAAAGAAAAATGATTAAAAGAAAAGTTTTCGGTCTCATCAAATGATATTAAGTTTGGGTGCCATCATTGTATCCCCTGGACACATAAGACCTTATTGTCACAAACTTCAGAATTCTAGGAGCAGAATGTTGTCAAGACAACTGTACAACATCTCAGACAACACTCAAAGCAACATTTCTCAGTCCATAAAGGAAATATGTTCTAAGAGAGTTTGGATTCCAAAAATGAATGTGAAATGTAGATATAAATGCTTTAAGGACTAACATTTCAGGTTCTTGGTACTTTGACAGTGGATGCCCATGCCACATGACAGGGAGAAAGAGGTACCTAAAGAACTACGAGTTGCTCAGTGGAGATAACGTAACTTATGGAGGTGGCGACAAAAGTCAAATCATAGGAAATGAATTTTAAATGTTCCTGATGTTCCTGGCTTGGAAAATGTCTGTCACGACCCAACCTCGGGCCCGCGACTGGTGCCTTACCCGGGCACCCTAGTAGGTATACATCAGAGAAAACCAGCGGAATAAACTCAAAGACATAAAACAATGTAGAATAAGAAACAGGTTAACCGATAATGTTACCTTTCAACATGTATATAAAAGTCAAAGCCTGAACAGTTATATCCTTTACAAACCCAACTTACAACAGGACTACAGACCTCTAAGAGTTTATAACAACTATGACGGGACAGGGCCCCGCCATACCCCTGAATGTACATGAACCTACAATGACGGGGAATCATACCAAAAGATAAGCCTCCAGAGAAACGAAGCTTCCCAAAACGCAGGACGGTGATCCTATGAGCGAGGATCAACAACCGATGTACCTCTACCTGCGGCATGAACGCAGCCCCCCGAAGGAGGTCAGTACAACAGGTACCAAGTATGTGAAACTGAAAGTACTGTAATGAAATCATAACACTCTAAAACAAATCCACAGACATGTATGAAAAACCAATTAACAATACATAGTGCCAAAGTATATACGAGAGCAAATAGGTGTAACCTGACCGGTTCTGAATAGACAGCCAATGATCGAAGTAGGGTCATTCGCCCTTAGTATCATTGCGCAAATCATAATCCTGGACTCTCGCAATCCGCATAGGTCACGTGGACCCGCATGAGGTATTCCTCGCATCAGGGGTAGCTAACCCGTGGCATTTCCTGGACTCCCGCAATCCGCATAGGTAACATGGACCCGCATGAGGTATTCCTCGCATCGGGGTAGAGCACCCGGGGTAATTCCTGGACTCCCGCAATCCGCATAGGTCACATGGACCCGCATGAGGTATTCCTCGCATCAGGGGTAGCTAACCCGCGGCATATGAACAACGTAACATGGCCAGGGTTTAAGTGATATAATACAAACACAACCGGTCATCGTAAACAACATAAGTAAATTAGGAAAATATCCTTAACATAAAAGTCTCAAGACACTAACGCCCGTAGTATCATAGCACTTTTACTTCTCAAACCAACTTACTACACCTTCAGAAATCATTACAAGGCTTTTATAATCAAGTAAGTAAACCTTTCTTTTTATCCTCCTCATGTCGTTATAACTAACTTCTCATAAAGCTATTATAACACTTATATTTTTTAATGATTCAAAACAACTACATTCATTTGGAAAACCAAGAGAACTTATTCTTTTAAAACCAAGGATCAATTCCTTTTCAAATAATGATTCACAACCTTTTTTTAGAATAATTCAAAACTCTTAAGATTTAGAAGTCAAGTTAAGGACATCAAAAATGAAATCAAATTCATTTAACACACGTACGTCTACCGTACTATATATTTCACAACAATCATGCTCAAGAGGATAGGAAGAATCACAAACCTCCTCGGTTAAATCCACTTGCCAAGTCGAATATGCCGCGCGTAGAGTATCAACCTATAATAACCAGAACACGTCTATCAACTTCTAGTTTTCTTCGTAGAATACTTCTAAGCATAAGGTCTCTTATTCTGCGAAAAATTAGGCAGCACTTCCCCTGTATCTACATACTTTTCCACCTTTTTCAAGGCCCGAAATCAATAGCCAACATGCCACATTTAAGGCGCAGTAAATCAACAACTCAAAGGGGATTACACGTCTAACTGGACGTGTAAAATTCTGCCCCACAATTATACAGAAACAGTCCAATGTAAATACTTGTTTCAATACTTCTTTATTATTCCAACTTATGTTCCAATCTTTATATAAGTTATGTTAACCTTGTTATTAACTGTCAACAAGTAATAGGTAATGTTTTAACCATTTGTGTGGCTAGCATGCCCATTCGGTTTTTAACATCTTAATAAGATCCAACTCTTTTCAATCTTCCTTCCATATATCACAAACTTAGTTATATACTACTATAACATGTAATCTCCAATTTCATTATAAGGACAAAGATCATTACCTCAATAAGCCCAAAATTATCCAAGATCTATAAGTCGATCCTTAGCAACATTAGCTTCTATTCCTTACGTTCCAATCCACTCCAAGCAACCCTTAGAAGTTCCTAACCAACTTCTCTTAACACTTCATCAAAAAATATGAAGATCACCTTAGGGTTTCACTTTGCGACTATTGGATTAACGTAGTATTTTCGGGATATTTGTGTTGGGATATATTTAGAACACTACTAGGGACACTTGGCTAAGGTATTTGGGATTAAACAACAATAATTGAAGAATTGTTCTTCACAAATAGGGGGGGTGCCGAGAGCAATACTAAAGGGAGGGAGTATTTTTGTGTCTTGGAATTTCTCTAAGTGTTGATGAAGTCTTGCAATCCTAAGGTGTGTATATATAAGACAACCAAGGGCTAGGATCAAGGCAAGTGTGTGGTTGAGATTGGGGACAAGTGTGTGTCGGTCCCACAAGCCACTTGTCCACACAAATATCTCACAAATATCTCACAAATATCTTCCTTCACTTGTCCACTTGAAGCCCTTGGTTGATCATCTCCCCTTGGCGAAACACACCCTCCCCCCACCTTGTCTTTAACCAATACTTATACATGTACAAATACATATACATATACATACACATACACCTTTGCTACACAAGTGGGGAGGGACACATGTCACTTTCTCATTGGCCCAAAATATTTCATCTCCCAAAAAAACATCCATATTGGCCAAAATCTCAAAAATAATATGGGCCCCACAAAATCGTAAATTTTTCCCATGGGCCCCACGTGACCAATTCCGAAAAATAAAATCAATAATTATTATAAATTCTACAAGTCTCAAATACCAAAATTGAAAATTCAATTCCCAATAATAAACTTTTTCCTTCACGAGGTTCGGAACATTTTCCGTAGGAAAAAGAAATCTTTCCTCTTTTTCAAATCTAGAGTCGCATTCTCTTACACACGTCCTCATATACATACCCTGAAACTACAGGGTATAACATTCTCTCCCCCTTAGAAACATTCGTCCCGAATGTTCCTTCTACGTTCAATCACATCGGATATCGGCATAGTCTCTCTTAACTATACCCCACATAAACAAGAATGCCATACATGGCCATAATAACACTTAAGTATATATGTCAATTAAAATCAACAAGTAGGAAAGTGAGTTACCTGGAGGTGTAGGGAATAAGTGAGGATACTTCTTCATCATGTCCTCCTCTGCTTCCCAAGTCATCTCCTCTCTGTTCTCGTTCCGCCACAAGACCTTTACGGAAGCCACGTCCTTTGTCCGCAGTCGCTTGACCTGGAGATCGAGTATCGCTATGGGACTCTCCTCATACGATAACCCCTCTGTCACCTGGACATCGTCAATCGGGAACACTCTGGATGGATCTCCGATACACCTCCGTAATATAGAAACGTGAAAGACCGGATGTACTGCCTCCAGGTCGGACGGCAGATCCAACTCATAGGCAACCTTGCCCACTCTACGGACAATCTGATAAGGCCCAATGTACCTTGGGCTAAGTTTCCCCTTCTTCCCAAACCTCATCACACCCTTCATGGGTGACACCTTCAGGAAAACCCAATCATCAATCTCAAACTCCAAGTGTCGACGCCGATTATCTGCATACGACTTCTGTCGACTCTGAGCTGCTAGCAATCTCTCCTGGATAAGCTTCACCTTATCCACAACCTGATGAATCAAGTCCGGCCCAACTAACTGAACCTCACCCACATCGAACCAGCCTATCGGGGATCTGCACTTCCTTCCATATAAGGCCTCATAAAGCGCCATCTGGATACTGGAATGGTAGCTGTTATTATACGCAAACTCAACAAGAGGCAAATGATCCTCCCAGCTACCCCTGAAATTGATAACACAGACCTGCATCATATCCTCAAGTGTCTGGATAGTACGCTCTGCCTGTCCGTCGGTCTGAGGATGAAATGCAGTACTGAGGCACACCTGCGTCCCTAATACTTTCTGGAAAGACCTCCAGAAATTAGCCGTAAACTGGGCTCCTCTATCTGATATAATAGATATAGGGACCCCATGCAATCTCACGATCTCCCGGATGTAAAGTCTAGCATAATCCTCGGCCGAATAAGTCGTCTTGACTAGAAGAAAGTGGGCTGATTTCGTCAGCCTGTCTACAATAACCCAAATGGAATCACACTTCCTCTGAGTGCGAGGTAACCCTGTAACAAAATCCATGTTGATCACCTCCCATTTCTAGGACGGAATCTCAATCGTCTGCAGCAACCCACCAGGATTTTGGTGCTCCACCTTGACCTGCTGACAATTCGGACAGTGAGCAACGAACTCTACAACGTCCCTCTTCAGGCCATTCCACCAATACACACATCTGAGGTCGTGGTACATCTTTGTCGACCCCGGATGAATAGAGTAACGAGCGCTGTGTGCTTCCCCTAGAACCTGTTGATGAAGTCCTGCAATATCGGGTGCACACAATCTACCCTCGTATCTTAGCACCCCCTCAGGTGCTACCTCAAATGGACCCTTCTCCTCTCGAAGAGTCGTATCTCGATACCGTGTCATAATCGGATCCTCATACTGTCGCCTCTTCACCTCCTCGACGATGGAAGACTCGACAACTTCTCGAACCCGAACCCTACTACTATCAGAACAAACTAATCGACTCGCTAGCTGATGTATCTCGCGGACCATGCCCCTTCTCTCTGGCTCCACATCTGACAGACTACCCATCGATCTACGACTAAGGGCATCTGCAACTACATTGGCCTTCCCTGGGTGGTATAGGCTGTCGACATCATAATCCTTAAGTAACTCTGACCACCAACTCTGCCGCAAGTTCAGCTCCCTCTGGCTGAAGATATACTGGAGGCTCTTGTGGTCTGTATAAATATCCACATGAACTCCATATAAATAATGCCTCCAGATCTTCAAGGCATGAATCACTGTTGCCAACTCCAAGTCATGTGTGTGGTAGTTCTTCTCATGCTTCTTGAGCTATCGAGATGAGTAAGCTATAACCTTACTATGCTGCATCAGCACACACCCAAGCCCGACACCCGACGCATCACAATAAACCACATATCCGTCTAAACCCTCTGGAAGAGTAAGAACTGAGGTCGTCGTCAATTTCTCATTCAGTGACTGAAAGCCCTTTTCACAAGCATCTGTCCACTGGAACTTAGCCGCTTTCTGAGTCAGCCTAGTCAATGGTGCTGAAATCGAAGCAAACTTCTCCACAAACCTCTGATAATAACCCGCAAAGCCCAAAAAGCTGCGCACCTCAGTTGGTGTAGTGGGTCTAGGCCAAGTCTTGACTGCCTCGATCTTTGCTGTATCAACACAAATACCATCGGCCCCGATAACATGCCCTAAGAATGCCACTGAAGCCAACCAAAACTCACATTTAGAGAACTTGGCATACAATCACTCTGGAGGACCGCCGATGTCGCCTCAAATGATCCGCATGCTCCTGCTCCATGCGAGAATAAACCAGGATGTCATCAATGAATACTATAACAAACGTATCCAGAAATGGCTTAAACACCCGGTTCATTAAATCCATAAATACAGCTGAAGCATTAGTCAAACCGAAAGACATCACCCTGAACTCATAATGCCCATACCGGGTCCTGAATGCAGTCCTTGGGACATCTGCCTCCCTAACACGCACCTGATGATAACTAGTTCGCAGGTCTATCTTGGAAAAACACTTCGCTCCCTGCAACTGATCAAACAAGTCATCAATCTTGGGGAGGGGGTATCTATTTTTTATGGTTACCTTGTTCAGCTGCATGTAATCAACACACATGCGCAGCGTCCCATCCTTCTTCTTTACAAATAATATCGGCGCTCCCCAAGGTGAAGTACTAGGCCTAATAAAGCCTTTCTCTAGCAAATCTTTCAGCTGGTCCTTCAACTCCCTCAACTCGGCAGGTGCTATTCTGTACGGTGGAATAGATATAGGCCGAGTATCAGGCAGAACGTCAATACATAACTCTATTTCCCTCTCAGGAGGAATGCCTGGGAGATCGTCTGGGAAAACATCCGAAAATTCTCTAACAACCGGAACAGACTGAAGATCTGGCAACTCAGCCTCTGTATCAAATACCCGAATAAGATGGTAGATATATCCCTTCTGAACTATCTTCCTAGCCTTGAGGTACGAAATAAACCTACCCCTTGGCGACGCTGTAATCCCTTTCCACTCGATAACCGACTCATCGGGAAACTGGAACCGTACCAATCTCTCCCTACAGTCCACATTGGCGTAGCAAGAAGCCAACCAATCCATACCCATAATAGCATCAAAATCCATCATATCCAACTCTATCAAGTCGGCTAGGGTCTGACGACTGTATATAGTCACCGGGCAAGCCTTATATACCCGTTCCGCTACCACCGAATCACCTACTGGTGTAGCTACCTCAAAAGGTTCTATGGACTCAGGCTCTATCCCTATTCTACCAGCAATATGAGGAGATATATAGGACAAAGTAGAACCCGAATCTATCAAAGCATATACGTCACAGCATGAAACCAATAATGTACCTGTGACGACATCCGGCGACGCCTCCTGGTCTTGACGGCTGGATAAGGCATAAATGCTGTTCTGAGGACCGATGGAACTAGGACTCCTGCCACGACCTCTGTCGCGACCTGTTGGCCCATGAGCAACCTGCCCTCTGGGGCGAGTAACCGCATGAGATGAAGACCCGACGAACGACCCTGTAGGCTGAACCCTACCATCTGCGCTACCTCTGGTCGGACAATTCTTCGAAAAATGGCCCTGCCGGCCGCAAGTGAAACAAGTTCCTAAAGCACTACCACAATTCCCGAAATGGGGTTTACCGCATTGGCCACACAGAGGGGTGGGTGGTCTCGATCGGTTATAACCCCTGCCTTCCTGGAAACCCGAAGTCCTGGAGCCACGACCGCCTCGAATACTCGGGCGTCACGAAGATCGCTGCGAGTACTCTGTACTAGCTGAGGTGCATATCTAGCCTGCTGTTGAGGCTGTCCGCCTCGAAAGTTACCAAAGGACCCTGTTGTCCTGGCCCTCTTATGCTGATCCTGGTCCCACGCCGACCTACGCTCTCGCCCCCTATGCATAAGCCTGTATGCGGGCAATGTCCATGCCCGGCTGAAGAGCTACCCCTGTGCAACCCTCTACTAAATAATCATCAAGCCCCGTGACATAGCGGTGCACTCTATCCTCTATGTCTGCCACTAGAGTGGGGGCATACCGAGCCAACGAGTCGAACTATATGTTGTACTCCCGAACCGTCCGCCCATTCTGCCTCAACATCATAAACCTATCCACCCGAGCTCTCCTCATCTGTGGAGGCAAGAAGTGGTTAGAAACGCCTCCGAGAACTCGTCCCAACCAGCTGGAAGCGCATGCTCCTCCCGGAACAGCTCCCATGAATCAAACCAGTTGACTGCAATATCACGCAGCCGATGAGAACCCAATACCACTGACTCGGTTTCTGAGGCCTTGATCACTTTCATGATCCGCTGCAGCTGTCAAATAAACTCTTGAGGATCTTCCTCAGTTCTCGATTCATAGAACTCTGGTGGACTGCAACTCAAGAAGTCCCGAAGCCTCAAACTATCAGTTCTGGGGTGCACCACTGGTACCACCGACTCCCGTCTGTCCTCCTGCCTCGCCACGATCCTAGCTAGTAACTGGGCCATCTCCTTGTAACCCATATCCTCTCGCTTCCGGCCGTGGCCTGAGGCTCGTATCGTGGCCTCGAGATACCGCCGCACTCTAAACTCATCTGGAACTGGAGGCGTCGTAGAACTTGCCGTCTGAAGCACTATCTCAGGAAATGACTAGGCCTGTGCCCTGGTAAGCCTCTGAGTCCCGCTAGCAGCTCCCTCTGCTGCTTTGCTCTTCTGGGCCGCGGTTGTCTTGCGTGGAGGCATAACTGGTACATAAGAATATGTCAGAGGGAGTTCAATCTATAATACAACTCTATTGCACGATCTCAGGTGAGAAGAATGGAAACCAATCCTAAATATCCTGTAGCCTCCTGACTATAGGTGTGGTGCACAACACGCCGATAATCAAGACTCTACTAGATACGGTCTGTAGACACTTTCCGAGGATTAACTGCTCTGATACCACTTTTTTCACGACCCAACCTCGGGCCCGTGACTGGTGCCTTACCCGGGCACCCTAGTAGGTATACATCAGAGAAAAACGAGCGGAATAAACTCAAAGACATAAAACAATGTAGAATAAGAAACAGGTTAACCGATAAGGTTACCTTTCAACATGTATATAAAAGTCAAAGTCTGAACAGTTATATCCTTTACAAACCCAACTTACAACAGGACTGCAGACCTCTAAGAGTTTATAACAACTATGATGGGATAGGGCCCCGCCATACCCCTGAATGTACATGAACCTACAATGACAGGGAATCATACCAAAAGATAAGCCTCCGGAGAAACGGAGCTTCCCAAAACGCAGGACGGTAATCCTATGAGCGAGGATCAACAACCGATGTACCTCTACCTGCGGCATGAACGCAGGGCGAGGTCAAGACAACGATTACCAAGTATGTGGCGAAATCTTGAATGAAATCATAACACTCTAAAAAAAATCCACATACATGTATGAAAAACCAATTTACAGTACATAGTGCCATAGTATATACGATAGCAAATAGGTGTAACCTGATCGGTTCTGAATAGACAGCCAATGATCGAAGTAGGGCCATTCGCCCTTAGTATCATTGCGCAAATCCTAATCCTGGACTCCCGCAATCCGCATAGGTCACGTGGACCCGCATGAGGTATTCCTCGCATCAGGGGTAGCTAACCCGCGGCATTTACTGGACTCCCGCAATCCGCATAGGTCACATGGACCCGCATGAGGTATTCCTAGCATCGGGGTAGCACACCCAGGGTAATTCCTGGACTCCTGTAATCCGCATAGGTCACATGGACCCGCATGAGGTATTCCTCGCATCAGAGGTAGCTGACCCGCGGCATGTGAACAACGTAACATGGCCAGGGTTTAAGTGATATAATACAAACGCAACCGGCCATCGTAAACAACATAAACAAATTAGGAAAACCTCCTTAACACAAAAGTCTCAAGACACTAACGCCCGTAGTATCATTGCACGTTTACTTATCAAACCAACTTACTACACCTTCAGAAATCATTACAAGGATTTTATAATCAAGTAAGTAAACCGTTCTTTTTATCCTCCTCAAGTCGTTATAACTAACTTCTCATAAAGCTATTATAACACTTATATTTTTTAATGATTCAAAACAACTACATTCATTTGGAAAACCAAGAGAACTTATTCTTTTAAAACCAAGTATCAATTCATTTTCAAATAATGATTCACAACCTTTTTTTGAATAATTCAAAGCTCTTAATATTTAGAAGTCAAGTTAAGGACATCAAAAATGAAACCAAATTCATTTAACACACGTACGTCTACCGTACTATATATTTCACAACAATCATGCTCAAGAGGATAGGAAGAATCACATACCTCCTCGGCTAAATCCATTTGCCAAGTCGAATATGCCGCGCGTAGAGTATCAACTTATAATAACTATAACACGTCTATCAACTTCTAGTTTTCTTCGTAGAATACTTCTAAGCATAAGGTCTCTTATTCTACGGAAAATTGGGCAGCACTTCCCCTGTATCTACATACTTTTCCACCTTTTTCAAGGCCCGAAATCAATAGCCAACATGCCACATTAAAGGCGCAGTAAATCAGCAACTCAAAGGGGATTACACGCCTAACTGGACGTGTAAAATTCTGCCCCACAATTATACAAAAACAGTCCAATGTAAATACAGTCCAATGTAAATACTTGTTTCAATACTTCTTTATTATTCCAACTTATGTTCCAATCTTTATATATGTTATGTTAACCTTGTTATTAACTGTCAACAAGTAATAGGTAATGTTTTAACCATTTGTGTGGCTAGCATGCCCATTCGGTTTTTAACATCTTAATAAGATCCAACTCTTTTCAATCTTCCTTCCATATATCACAAACCTAGTTATATACTACTATAACATGTAATCTCCAATTTTATTATAAGGACAAAGATCATTACCTCAATAAACCCAAAATTATCCAAGATCTATAAGTCGATCCTTAGCTACGTTAGCTCATATTCCTTATGTTCCAATCCACTCCAAGCAACCCTTAGAAGTTCTTAACCAACTTCTCTTAACACTTTATCCAAAATATGAAGATCACCTTAGGGTTTCACTTTGCGACTATTGGATTAACGTACTATTTCCGGGATCTTTATGTTGGGATATCTTTAGAACACTACTAGGGACACTTGGCTAAGGTATTTGAGATTAAACAACAACAAGTGAAGAATTGTTCTTCACAAATAGGGGGTGCCGAGAGCAATACTAAAGGGAGAGAGTATTTTTGTGTCTTGGAATTTCTCTAAGTGTTGATGAAGTCTTGCAATCCTAAGGTGTGTATATATAAGACAACCAAGGGCTATGATCAAGGCAAGTGTGTGGTTGAGATTGGGGACAAGTGTGTGTGGGTCCCACAAGCCACTTGTCCACACAAATATCTTACAAATATCTCACAAATATCTTCCTCCACTTGTCCACTTGAAGCCCTTGGTTGATCATCTCCCTCGGCCGAAACACACCCCCTCCCCCTACCTTGTCTTTAACCAATACTTATACATGTACAAATACATACACTTTTGCTACACAAGTGGGGAGGGACACATGTCACTTTCTCATTGGCCCAAAATATTTCATCTCCCAAAAAAACATCCATATTGGCCAAAATCTCAAAAATAATGTGGGCCCCACGTGACCAATTCCAAAAAATAAAATCCATAATTCTTATAAATTCTACAAGTCTCCAATACTAAAATTGAGAATCCAATTCCCAATAATAAACTTTTTTCCTTCACGAGGTTCGGAATATTTTCCGTAGGAAAAAGAAATCTTTCCTCCTTTTCAAATTTAGAGTCGCATTCTCTTGCGCATGTCCTCATATACATACCCTGAAACTACGGGGTGTAACAATGTCTTACATGTTGACGGATTAATGGCTAACTTAGTCAGTATAAGTCAATTGTTTGATGACAATCTAGAGGTAAAGTTTAATAAGTATGCTTGTATAGTTACAAATGATGCTAACAAATGTGTAATGTCAGGTACAAGGACAGACGACAATTGTTATCTTGTTGGAGAACAAGAAATTTGCAATAATGTTAGGACAGATGACACAATCTTGTGGCATAAAAAATTAGGGCATGTCAACTATCGTAACTTAGAAAGATTAATTTCTTATGAGGAAGTAAGAGACATCCTAAACTAATTCCTAAAGATAAAATAGTGGTTTGTGAAGATTGTCTAAAAGGTAAGCAAACTCGTGTCTCCCATAATGTTGCCCAGAATGACGGACAACATTCAAGTACGTCTCACTGCTTTCAGTTATTGCACATGGATCTTATGGGTTCAATCGAGGTAGACAGCTTAGGAGGCATGAGATACTCGTATGTGATTGTAGATGATTTTTCTAAGTATTCGTGGATATTCTTTTTGAAGGAAAAATCTCAAACTTTTGGCATGTTCAAGATATTGTACTCTAGAATAATAAATTTGTATCATTCTTTTATTTTTCGAATTAGGTCCGATCATGGAAAAGAGTTTGAAAATAATATGTTCTCATCATTTTGTGAGAAAAAGGGTATTTTCCATGAATTTTCTGCTCTCAAAACTCCTCAGTAGAATGGTGTAGCAGAGAGAAAGAATAAGACTTTACAAGAGATGGCTAGAATCATGTTTAGCTCTATGAAAATGTCAAAACATTTTTGGGCCGAAGCCTTGAATACTACAAGTCACATAACAAGTAGACTCTATCTAAGGCCTGGAACAAAAATGACACCCTACGAGCTATTGAATGGAAAGAAACTCAATTTGCGTTACTTTCATGTGTTTGGGTGTGTTTGTTACATCTTAAATAATAGAGACCATATAGAAAAGTTTGACTCTAAAAGTGACAAAGGAGTCTTTGTCGGCTATTCTCAAAATAGTCATGTTTATCGTGTATACAATCTTAGAACCAAAACTGTACAAGAATCTGTTAACGTTGTTTTCGATGATTTTTCTGATCTTATAGGGAATACGCCTGAAAATAACATTGTTATTACAGTAGAGAATGAGCAAAATGTTGAAGATCCAGATGTTGCCCCAAATGTTACCACACCCGAAGTAGGGATGACAATTGGAGCAGGGCAGGGCGGGGCAGGGAAAACTCTTAACGGGGCAGGACAGGGGAAGACTTAAACGGGGTAGGGCATAGCGGGGCTGGGCAAGATTAATTTTGTTAAAAATTAAAATAGGGCAGGGCAGATGGTGGATTTTGAAGAAAATTTTGAATGAAAAGTTCTATTTACACCATTATTATATTTACATCAAATACTACTTTTGTATTATTAATACATGATACATGTCTTTTATTGGTAACAGTTGTCGATATAAATTTATTTTTATAATTATTATAATAATTAATAAGATAATAGAATATTTCAGCAGAGAATAATGTAGTATATTATTCTTCATAATGCCAAATCGTCTTCACATTGTGTGTTCCACTATTTGTATATCGTTATTGATAAATTTCTCACTCAGTCTTGCGAGAATAATTTCATACACAAAAGATAATAGATATGAAATTTTACTGACATCAAAATAAACGTGTGAAAGCATATGTTGTCAAAAAGATTCAAACTTTCATAGATGTATTACTTCACTGATACCAAATAAATTTTAAATGTATTACTTTGGTGATATAAAATAAACTTTAATACTTGTCTTGAGAAAATTGTAAAAGGTATAAAATAGAAACTTACAAGAATAAATTCTTTATATGATTTTTTTAAAAATTAATTTTCAACTTAATACATAATATTGTATTATAATCCAATCGAGTTATTATCTATAAATGAAATTCAAATATTAAGAAATTAAAAGGAATGAAAAAATACAAACGGGGCGAGGCAGGGCTTAGCAGGGCAGGGCATTTTTTTGGACAAAGCTAAACGGGCAGGTCAAAATCTGAATAGGTAAAAGCTTGACCCGCCCTAACCCGCCTATTTGTCATCCCTAATCCGAAGCAACGTCTGAATCTGAACCCGAGAGCACATAAGGAATAGATGAGAAGCCGAATGCTGAATTAATAGATCAAGTTCGAAGAGAAACCTCATCCAGGATTAGGAAGAACCATCATACATGTCAGGTGATAGGAGAAGTGTTCGAAGGTGTAAGAACAAGAAGGAAAGAACCCCTCAACTACAAATATATGGTTAGATATGTGTGCATGTCTACCATGTATCAAAAGGTAAGTCTTTCTTGTTATGTGTCTACATTAGAATCAAAAAATATTTCAGAAGCACTCAAAGATAATTGTTGGATTCAAGCTATGCAAGAAGAATTTGAACAGTTCACAAGAAATGGAGTCTGGGATTTAGTTCCACGCCCAAATAATACCAATGTAATTGAAACTAAATGAATATTTAAAAACAAATCAGATGAATCTGGAACTGTTGTGAGAAATAAAACTCGCCTAGTTTCTCAAGGATACACGCAGGTCGAAGGAATTGACTATGATGAAACCTTTGCTCTTGTTGCTAGAATTGAGTCAATTAGATTGTTACTTGATGTTACTTGTTGTCTGAAGATTACTCTCCATCAGATGGTCGTAAAAGGTGTTTTTTTGAATGTCTATCTTGATAAAGAAATCTATGTTGAACAACCTAAAGGATTTGAAGATCCTCATCATCCACAGTGTGTATACAAGCTCAAAAAGGCATTGTATGGACTAAAACAAACTCCTCGTGCATGGTATGGTCGTTTAACTCAGTTTCTTCTTGAATTTAGTTTTAAACGTGGTGAAGCTGATTGTACTTTATTTATAAAACATCACGGAGTAGATATAGTCATTTCTCAAATCTATGTAGATGACATAGTTTTTTGTTCGACTTCACAGTCCTACCTTGAGACATTTGTCAAAGTTATGTCGTCAACATTTGAGATGAGCAAGATAGGGGAACTAACTTTTTTCTTAGGCTTGCAGATAAAGCAAAATGAAGATGAAATCTTCATCTCCCAGAGTAAGTACGCCATGAATTTAGTTAAGAAGTTTGGATTGGAAAATGTTAAATAAATGAGGACTCCAATGGGATCTACACAGAAGATATGCAAAGACGATGTTGGCAAAAATGTTGACCCAACATTATATCGATCTATGATAGGTAGTCTCTTGTAGCTCACTTCTAGTCGTCCTGATCTAATATTTAGTGTTTGTGTGTGTGCTCGATTCCAAGACTGCCCCAAAGTCTCCCACTTAAGTGACGTAAAACGTGTCATTAGATATGTTGCCGGCATATGTGAGTTGGGAATTTGATATTTCAAAGACATTAATCCTAATTTAATATGATATAGTGACTCTGATTGGGCTGGTGATGTGGATGACAGAAAGAGTACGAGTTGAGGATGTTTTTACCTTGATAATAATCTTGTTTTTTGGTATAGTCATAAACAAAAATGTGTCACACTTTCAACTGCTGAATCTGAATATATAGCAGCTGGAAGTTGTTGTTCCCAATTGATATGGTTAAGACATATGACGACTATGGGTTTTCATGTAATATCTTGATTTTGTATTGTGATAATCTGGGTGCTATAAATATTTCAAAATATCCAATTCAACACTCTCGTACAAAACACATTGATATAAGACATCAATTTTTAAGAGATAATTTTACAAAAGCTTTGGATCATGAGAGATTTTCTAGTCTGAAAAAATCTCTTGGTCTGTGTAATCTCTGAAAAAGGCACTGGTTGGTGAATGTCGGTCGAAATGTCTTTAATATTTTGGGTGACATTTACCTCATGTCACGACCCAGAACTCCGGGCCCGCAACTGGTGCCCTACATGGGCACCCTTCTACCCATACAACACAAGTAACCCGCGGAAGCTAAATAACATTTTTTTTTCTTTTAACAAACAAAGGCAAAGCCGGCAAGGCTGCCATAATATATAATACCCGAATAGGACTACGACTATACAACAATATAAATACAACTCACGCAAGTCCAACCCACATATGAATATAGACCTCTAAGAGTTTGACAACAACTATGACGGGACAAGGGCCCGTCGTACCCATAACTGTACATACGACTATAATACAACTCTGTACCAAATGACAACACTCCGGAATAGTGGAGTTGTCTCAATAGAAGCTGGCTGGAGATCCTAAGCTCGCGAATCACCCAACTAAGTACCTAATACCTGCGGGCATGAACGCAGCCCCCCGAAGGGGGTCAGTACAACATGTACCAAGCGTGTAAACATGAAGTACAATAAACAAGATCATAACTGTACAAAAGAATGACAGAGACAAGTATGAAAAATCAAATACTAGATCCTACCGTGCCAAAAATAAGAGCCAACTATACCTTGTATCACTGTACCCCTGTACCACTGTATCACTGTACCACTGTACTACTGTATCACTATACTTTATAAAAATGATTCAACTGTACCTTTTTAAAAATAAGAGTCAACTGTGCCTTTAAATACTCTTTTGACCCTCAAAGGAATAAAACCAAGTTACCATCATGTCGTGTACCAATCATTAAAATGAACTCTCTTTTTATAAAAACCTGGGCACCAAAATATCATGACCAAATAATTTAATCAACTATCTTTTTAGAAAATTTGGGCACCAAATAATCTAATCAACTATCTTTTTAGAAAATATGTGCACCAAAATATCATGCACCCAATAATCTAAGTAACCTTTTTTTAGAAATTTGGGCACCAAAATGTCATGCACCCAATAATCTAATCAACTATCTTTTTAGAAAATCTGGGCACCAAAATATCATGCACCCAATAATCTAAGTAAACTCTTTTTAAAAAATGTGTGGCACCACATATCATGTACCAATCACATATAAAAAACTTTCCTTTTAGAAATGTGTGGCACCACATATCATGTACCAATCACATATAAAAACTTTCCTTTTAGAAATGTGTGGCACCACATATCATATACCAATCACATATAAAAACTTTCATTTTTGAAACTCAAAGTACTATCAATAGGATATATATATATATATATATAACAATCTTTCATTTTAGAAACTCCAAGTACTATCAATAGAATATCACTAAGGATTAGAATCCGCTCAGTTATAAAGATCAAGTCAAGTATAGGGTCCACTCGTCGTTTGTACCAACTCGATAATCTAATTCGTCTTGCTCCTCTGTCTAATATTATGGAAATATTTGCATGGTGATACCGGATCCGAATTGCCAAATTAATCCATTTTATGAGCCATTAGGCTATATATTAATCATGATCTTATCTAATCAGTTGTGAACCTAGAAAGTGTAAAATGAATTGGTTATATCTTAGCTACTATGCAGATGGAAAATTCTACTTATTTCAATATAATAGATTGTCGATTCCTTTTTCATTAACGCTGCAATGGATTGTTCGATGCCATTTTCTCATTAGTACTGTAACTAGCAAGATCAATTCGACTCCAACATTTACTAAAAACTCTTACCAACATCTCCCATAAGACTTGGTAAGAACTTAGGAATAATTTAGACATGTCTTTAGCATAGAATCAATAACAAGAATACTCCTTAACTTCTTAGTGTAGAATAACTTCTGAAACCATACCACAGTTATGACGAAGAACATGCCAAAAGAGAGAAGGAAGAGGTTCACATACCTCATTGAAGACTAACCAACACGACAAGTAGAATACGCCCCGAATAGGTACTTCAACTTTATCGGCTATTCCACACGCCAAGTAAAAAATGCCACAAGTAGTACTTCAACCTATCACAACAATAATACTTCTATCAACTTCATACACACTACTATAAGACTTGTACCAAGTAATGGTCCTCTTATTCTACAGAAATTTGGGCAGCACTTCCCCCGTTTCTACGTACTTTTTCACCTTTTCCAAGACCCGAATTCAACAACTAACAAGCCACATTTAAGGCACAACCAACAGTTAACTAAAGGGGATTACACGCCTACTTGACGTGTAAAATTATGCCCAACAATCACATAAAAACAGTCCATAAAATAGTCCACCATTAATCAACAATAAGGGTACAATGTGAAGCCTTTAACACCCTTATTCCTTAGGACTTTCATTAACCATTTTACCACATTAATCATGCATGTTGGGGGCTGATTTTTCAGCATAATAACACCCCCAAAAAGTCCATAAAAACGACACCACAATATCTAACAGTTTTGGGCAGTTTCTCGGCCACAACAACTACAACAATCCAAAGCCCTTTTCCAAAATTCTTTATAATCCAATTCATATTTCAATACTTATATACACTCCATATTAACTTGTAATAATAGGATTACTTCATTATAACATGCAATAGGTGACGTTAACAACAACAAAAATCAACGAACCCAATTGTCACCAATAATTGCCTAGTCTCGGCCAACCCCCAAAAATGGGACATGCACTTCTTATTTTTCATATCTTCCTTAATACAAGTTTATCTACTAGTCATAACAATAAGTAATATCTAATTACTTCAAGAGAAGAAGAACTTTATGTCACGACCCAGCCTCGGGCCCGCGACTGGTGCCTTACCCCGGGCACCCTAGTGATAACACATCAGAGAAAAACCAGCGGAAATAAAATCATAGACATGAAACAAGATATAAAATAAGAAACAGGCTAACCAAAACGGTCACCTTTCTGTATATACACATAAAAACCCGAACAGTTATCCTTTACAAGCCCAACTCACAACAGTACTACAGACCTCTAAGAGTTTTATAACAACTACGACGGGACAGGGCCCCGCCATACCCCTGAATGTACAAGAACCTACAAACTCAGGGAATCATACCAAAAGATAAGCCTCCGGAGAAACGGAGCTTCCCAAAATGCAGAACCGTGATCCTATGAGCGAGGATCAACAACCGGTGTACTCTACTGCGCAGATGAACGCAACTCCCCGGGCGAGGTCAAGACAACAGTACAGTATGTGACAATCGAAAATGCGTAATGAAATCATAAGAGTCTATATAAAACAGGAGACATGTATGATAACCAAACTACAGTACACAATGTATAAGCAGTCATGTCAATTAAGGGACTCACGCCATCAAAGTCATCACTCAAATATAACCATGGGTCTCACGCCGATAATATCAATCATGCCCGTGGAATTCCTTCCTCACTGTCGGCTGTCTATGATATAACAACACCAAGGAGTACACATGAACACCAGGTCCCACGGTTTATAAAACCGTGACGGCAAGCACGGCGCATAGGTACGAGAACCAACTGCATCATCAATCGACCGGCAAGTACGAAAGCTACTACGTAACCTACCGTACCAACTATGTTATAGAATCGGCCGAGCAAAGAAGGCATAGCTACTGTAACTACTGCGTCGCGCATCCGGCCGGCAAGTACGAAGCCAACTACGGATTCGCTGCATCACCAACCTCATTCCACTGCGCCACGGCCGACCGGCAAGTACGAAGCCAACTACCGTAACTACCGCATCACGTCGCTGACCGGGGCAAGTACGGAGGCTAGCCACCAGAACCTCCTGCATCACGACACTTCGTGGGGAACTAGTCCGTGGAATGACACTATAAAGAACTGACCGGGGCAAGTACGAAAGCCAACTACCAGAACCAACCTGCATCAGCAACGACCGGGGAAAGTACGGGAGCTAGCTACCAGAACCAGCCTACATCAGTAACCCTCATGGAGAGCTAGTCCATGGAATAACATGGCCGCATGCCCCCGGAATTCCTTCATCAGTGCAGACATGTCCATGTAGCAAATAATAACGTAACGGGAGTTTAACCCGCCGCATGGCCGCATGCCCCCGGAATTTCTCCATCGGTGCAGACATGTCCATGTAACAATAATAACATACCAGCCCTCCATTGAGAGACGCGGTAGCATAAGGATACAACATTTGCACAACAAGGCTATCACAAGAAAACATAGGCAAGTTACTCACACTCAAGGTACTTTCATTTTATGTCAAAAATCCGAGTTTTAACCCCAAAGTACTACGTACTTTAACTCTTTAAAAAGATCCATTTCTTTCACGAAAGTCACATGATACTAACACTCGTAGTATCAAAATAGAGTAACTATTATTTTAAGTAAACTAAAACAATTTCCATACCTTCTTTTTAAATAAACCAAGACAATACCATGCCTTTTTTTTAAAACCAAATCAAGACAATACCATGCCTTCTTTTTAAACCACATCAAGACAATACCATGCCTTCTTTTTAAACAAAAACCCTTCTCCTTTTAAAGTCAAGTTACCATTTTAAATCCAATAATAAAACCATTCTTTTGTTTTCATAAAATCGTTATATCTAACTTCTCATAAAGCTATTATAACACTTTATGTTTTAAACCAACCAAGGACAACTACTCTCATTTCCGAAATTAAGATAACTTTATTCTTTTAAAGACCAAGTACCCATTACTCACGAATGAGGTTTCACAACTTTTTAACACAATTCAAGTCCTTAACATTTCATATCAAGTCACTTAACTTTAGAATCAAGTCAAGGACACAAAAAAAGATGTCAAACTCCTGTAACACACGTGCGTCTACTGCACTATATATTTCACAAATATCATGCTCAAGAGAATAAGAAGAATCACATACCTCTTCGGCTTAATCCACAAGAAAAGTCGAGTATGCCGCGCGTAGAATATCCACCTATAATAACCACAACACATATATCAACATCTAGGTTCCTTCGTAGAATATTTCTAAGTATAAGGTTTCTTATTCTACGGAAAATTCGGCAGCACTTACCCTGTATCTATTTACCTTCACCTTTTTCAAGGTTCGGTATCAATAGCCAACATGCCACATTTAAGGCGTAGTAATACAACAATCTCAAATGGGATTACACGCCTAACTGGGCGTGTAGAATTCTGCCCCACAATACAACACAGTCATTTTCTTTTCAACCTTCTATCCACATACCATATACTCAATTATAAACTACTACAGCATGTAATATCCAATTACAATAGAAGGACAAAGAACATTACCTCGATATGCCCAAAATTATCCAATGCTTAAAAGTCGATCCTTAGGAATCTTAGCTCCAGTTCTTTACGTTCCAATTCGCTCCAAGCAACCCTTAGAAGCTCCTAACCAACTCCTCTTCAAGAACCAACTCCAAATAGTGAAGAACACTTAGGCTCAAACTATGGCAACTTTCGGCCAAGGTGGGGTTTCAAGGCTCTTGGTTCACAATCTTTTCCAACTCTTGGTTCACAATCTTCCTAACACCTTAAGGAAGAACACTTAAAAGTTTAAGGATTTTTGGACAACTTTTGGTCAAGGTATTGGCCCTATTGCCGAGAACAACAAGGAGAGGGGGAGTATTTCAAGTCTTGAAACTCTCAGTGTGGATGAAGTCTTGCAAGCTCGAGGGGTATTTATAGGACAATCAAAGGCTAGGATCTTAGCAAGTGTGTGGTGAGATTGGGGGACAAGTGTGTGTGGGTCCCACCATCCACATGCTACACAAAAGCTTGGGACAAGTGGCTTGCCACTTGGCTAAGCATTTCGGCCAAGGCCACTTGTACATGAGAAAACGGCCAACATGGCCACATGGGGGTGACACGTGTCGCCCTCCTACTCGTCCAAAATATTTCATCTCCCGAAAATATCCATAATATCCAAAATCTCGAAAACAAGGTGGGCCCCACAAAACCGTAAATTTTCCCCGTGGGCCCCACGTGACCAAATCCGAAATTAAAATTCCATAATTCTCTAATATTCCAAGAAGTCCAAATACCAAATCTGGGAATCCAATTCCCATTAACGAACCTTTTTCCTTCACAAAATCCGAAAAAATTTCCGTCGGAAAATCAAATCTTTCTTCCTTTCCAATCTAAATGTCGTATTCTTGTACGTACGTCTTCGCATACATACCCTGGAACTACGGGGTGTAACATTCTTCCCCCTTAGAAACATTCATCCCTAATGTTCCTTCTAAGTCTTCAAACACACATGCGTCGGTATAGTCTTCACTACTATACTTACAAAACCAATTATGCCACACATGGCCATAATATAACATACGCGTAATACTTAAATCCAAGCCAACGAGGAATCACCTCTAAAGTGTAACACCACATAAGCTCCCACCCATGGTCTGAAGGACTCTTTCTTCGCATCTTTCACTTCACAAAAATGATTACTTCCATTCTCTTAACACATGCTCGCTTCCTTTCTTACTCGTCGTAACTTTCTCGTACACCCGAACTCTTTCTAGTACATGTACCACATTTTTGCCATTGCTTCAGTTTTCAAAATCTTGGGGTTACTACCACCAACTTGGTCATTACTAGCTTCAATTTCCTTTAAGGCCATTCCCGGCCTTCACGATCCGATTCTGGCCGAACGCATCCACGAACTCGTACGATGATTACCTAAACTTGGGCCTAGCACCCTCGTGACCCTATCACCTAGCGGGACCACCTCAAACCGATCCCACTCCAATTCGGGCTGCGGGTTGACCCGCAAGTGGTCCTCAACCTGACCCGTCTTGCGCCAAATTCTTGTTCCCGGTCCGGAAAAATCTCACTATTCGAGTCACGAAAACCTAGTGGTTTTCTTAGCTTAACTATCCACTTTCATTTCACACCACTCATGGACTTATCACACAAATATACTCCACGTATAATAGGTACTCCGACAAAGATCAACCGTAAATCTTTTACTCAAGACGGCCTCGCATCTAAGGTTTCCATGTGAAATATTCTAAGGCTCACACCTTCCATGTCCCCATACTTACCTTTTCAACTACCCATGTTTTCTAATCACAATTTACACAATGTTATCCGAACATAACACTTAATATATAATCATCTTATCATGCATACTAATCTCTAGAGGGTTAAGGATATACCTGTATCTACTGCTTCACTTTCCCTTTGTCGCTCTAATCATAATACTGACCTACTGGGCGCATAGCTATAGAAGGTGATGAACCAGCCACTGATCCCGAAGGCGGTGTCGTAACATCCGCGCTACCTCTGGTCGGACACTTCTTCGCAAAATGGCCCTGCCGGCCGCAGGTAAAGCAAGTTCCCTGAATAACATGACACTCCCCAGTATGGAACCTATCACAATGGCCACACCGAGGTAGGGGTGGTCTCATCTGACTAACATCACTGTTCCCCCGAAATCCTGAAACCTTGGAGCCCTGACCTGCTCTTGAACATCCCGAACGTCCTGAAGACTGTGGAGGAGCACTCTGTATCGGCTGAGGTATATATTCAGTCTGCTGTTGAGGCTGCCTGCCTCGAAAGTTACCAAAGGACCCTCCAGTCTTGTCCCTCTTCTGCTGATCTTGGTCATTCCGTCGACCTCTACGTTCCTCCGTCTGCTGCGCATAAGCCTGCATGCCGGCAATGTCCATGCCCGGCTAAAGAGCTACACCCGTGCAACCCTCTGCTAAATAATCGTCAAGTCCTGTGACATAGCGGTGCACTCTGTCCTCCATGTCTGCCACTAAAGCGGGGACGTACCGAGCCAATGAGTCAAACTCTACATTGTACTCCCGAACCGTCCGCCCGTTCTGCCTCAACATCAAAATCTATTGGCCCGAGCCCTCCTCATCTGCGGCGGCAAGAAATGGCTAAGAAACGCCTCTGAGAACTCGTCCCACACAGCTGGAAGCGCATGCTCCCCCCGGGATAGTTCCCATGAATCAAACCAGTCGACTGCAGTATCACGCAGCCGATGTGAACCCAATACCACCGACTCTGTCTCCGAGGCCTTGATCACTCTCATGATCCGCTGCAACTGTCGGATAAACTCATGAGGATCATCCTCAGTCCTCGACCCATAGAACTCTGGTGGACTGCAACTCAAAAAGTCCCGAAGTCTCAAACTATCAGATCTAGGGTAAACTACGGGTACAACCGGAACCGCTGCCTCCTGTCTATCATCATGCCTTGCCACGATCCTGGCTAATAACTGGGCCATCTCCTTGTAATCCATATCATCGGCTCCTGGTCGTGGGACTGAAATCTCAGGTACTGTGGCCTCGGTAGAGACCGTTGCTGCTCTAAACTCTCCTGGGGCTGGCGGCGTCGTAGAATTCGCCGTCTGTAGCACCACCTCAGGTAAAGACTGGGCCTGTGCCCTCGTAACCCTCTGTGCTCTACTCGCAGCTCCCTCTGCTGCCTTGCCCTTCTGGGCCCTGGTTGCCTTGCGTAGAGACATAACTGGTACATAAGATTACGTCAGAGGGAGTCCAACTTATCACACAACTCTAAGGCACGATCTCAGAGTGAGAAGAATGGAAAGCAATCCTAAATATCATGTAGCCTCCTGATTATAGGTGTGGTGCACAACACGCCGATAATCAAGACTCTACTAGATACGGTCTGTAGACACTTTCCGAGGATTAACTATTCTGATACCACTTTTGTCACGACCCGGCCTCGGGCCCGCGACTGGTGCCTTACCCCGGGCACCCTAGTGATAACACATCAGAGAAAAACCAGCGGAAATAAAATCATAGACATGAAACAAGATATAAAATAAGAAACAGGCTAACCAAAACAGTCACCTTTTTGTATATACACATAAAACCCGAACAGTTATCCTTTACAAGCCCAACTCACAACAGTACTACAGACCTCTAAGCGTTTTTATAACAACTACGATGGGACAGGGCCCCGCCATACTCCTGAATGTACAAGAACCTACAAACTCAGGGAATCATACCAAAAGATAAGCCTCCGGAGAAACGAAGCTTCCCAAAACGCAGAACCGTGATCCTATGAGCGAGGATCAACAACCGGTGTACCTCTACCGCAGATTTAACGCAGCCTCGGGCGAGGTCGATAACAGTACCAAGTATGTGGCGAAAATCAGAATGAAATCATAACGTCTATATAAAGCAGAGACATGTATGATAACCAAACTACAAGACACAATGTATAAGCGAATATGTCAAGTCGTGGACTCACGCCCTCAAAGTCATCACTCAAATATAACCATGGGTCTCACGCCCACAATATCAATCATGCCCGTGGAATTCTTTCTTCACTGCCGGCAGTCTATGATATAACAACACCAAGGAGTACACATGAACACCAGGTCCCACCTATGTTATAAAACCGTACGGGGCAAGTACGAAGGCATAGCTACGTAACCACTGCATCATCAATCGATCGGCAAGTACGAAAGCTACCTACGTAACCTACCGTACTAACTATGCTATAGAATCGGCGGGCAAGTACGGGCGCATAGCTACTGTAACCACTGCGTCGTGCATCCGCCGGGCAAGTACGAAGCTAACTACGGATCCGCTGCTACAAAGATGATCGGGCAAGTACGAAGCCAACTACCGTAACTACCGCATCACGTCGATCGGCAAGTACGGAGGATAGCCACCAGAACCTCCTGCATCATGACACTTCGTGGGGAACTAGTTCGTGGAATGACACTATAAAGAACTGACCGGGGCAAGTACGAAAGCCAACTACGTAACCAACTGCATCAAGAATGACCAGGGAAAGTGCGGGTTAGCTACGTAACCACTGCATCAAGAACCTCATGTAGAGCTAGTCCATGGAATAACATGGCCGCATGCCCCCGGAATTCCTTCATCGGTGCAGACATGTCCATGTAACAAATAATAACGTACCAGGAGTTTAACCCGCCGCATGGCCGCATGCCCCCGGAATTCCTCCATCGGTGCAGACATGTCCATGTAACAATAATAACATACCGGCCCTCCATTGAGAGACGCGGTAGCATAAGGATACAACACTTGCACAACAAGGCTATCACAAGCAAACACAGGCAAGTTACTCACACTCAAGGTACTTTCATTTTATGTCAAAAATCCGGGTTTTAACCCCAAAGTAAAACGTACTTTAACTCTTTAAAAATATCCATTTCTTTCACAAAAGTCACATGATACTAACACTCGTAGTATCAAAATAGAGTAACTATTATTTTAAGTAAACCAAAACAATTTCCATACCTTCTTTTTAAATAAACCAAGACAATACCATGCCTTTTTTTTAAAACCAAATCAAGACAATACCATGCCTTCTTTTTAAACCACATCAAGACAATATCATGCCTTCTTTTAAAAAAAACCTTCTCCTTTTAAAGTCAAGTTACCATTTTAAATCCAATAATAAAACCATTATTTTGTTTTCATAAAGTCGTTATATCTAACTTCCCATAAAATTATTATAACACTTTATGTTTTAAACCAACCAAGGACAACTACTCTCATTTCTGAAATCAAGATAACTTTATTCTTTTAAAGACCAAGTACACATTACTCACGAATGAGGTTTCACAACTTTTTAACACAATTCAAGTCCTTAACATTTCATATCAAGTCACATAACTTTAGAATAAAGTCAAGGACACAAAAAAAGATGTCAAACTCCTGTAACACACGTGCGTCTACTGCACTATTGATGCGCGAAAAGATGCACACACTTTAACGCAAGTGCACGTTATCGTGACAAGTAATATAGTCTTGATAAGACCGAATATCGTCCACAAGGATTAGGGTTCAATTACCAACTATCTATCTTTTGGTATCTATTTGGCAATCGATATTTGATTTTGTTGTTTATAACTAAGAATTATAAAGACTAATTTTACTAATGTGTTTACTTCAGTTGTGATGGGAATAGGGCTTCCATGTCTCCTCAACTATCCGCTTATGTTATTTATTAATGTAATGAATTATGGTCTTCTTCTCTCGGAGCTAGCAGGTTTACAAAATCGTTTTATATTCCCGTTAAGGATATATAAACACTCAACCCCAGTATTGCACCTTACCTACCTTTCGGTGATAAGGATAACTCTATAGGAGGATTAAGAACAAAAACCTAGTTAACCGTCACGCACCATGCGCAAAATTAGGGTTGTTAAACCTCTCATTAACGCTACATAAATAATTGAGGTATTTTCATCCCCAATCCAAAATATGTCTACCCAACTTACAGCATATTCACAACCTCCTCCTTTCGAAGTTTGATTAGAAATCATATAATGATAATTAGTTGTCAATTAATTACCAAGCATTCAAAGCAATTATTGGATAAATCTCTCAAAGAAGAATAATAACCATAGATACGCATTAATTCATAACATAAGTTTCTAGTGAATCAACATGGAAAGCTTATAAAAGAATTAGTTCTAGCCATAGACATGACAAGAACTAATTCAAGGTTCATCATACAAAACTGAAATAAAAGAAAGAAAAGAAAAGAAATTACTAAGTTTAGGGTCTCCAATCTTCAATCCAAGAAAACCTTGTGTTGTGCAAGAAAGGGAACCCTTATAATCTGCCTAGGTTCTCCTTTATAAGTGAAAACCGCCTCAAACTATTCCTTCAGGGCCCGAATTTCGTCCAAAACCTGATTTTCCGCGTCGGCCGCGACCTGCTCGGCCGGCGCCGAACCTGCGACTTCGGGTGATTTGGCGTCGCGACCGTTCTCGCTGTCATGCAGCCGCGCTGGAACCTCTGTAGCCTCTGCGATATTGGGCGCCGCCTCGCCTGCTGGCATGCGTAGGCGCGCGTACTGGAACCTCTACCTCTTCGATATTGGGCGCCGCGTCTTACTGATTGCGAGGCGCTGGGCCTGCTCTGTTCTGGTTTCGCTCGATTTCTCTGTTTTCAAGCTCGAACTTCCACTTTTGCCCTCTTTTAGCTCCTTTCCCGCCATTTGGCCATTTTAACCACTTTGACTCAAAAAAAAGAAAATTTATCCTAATACGACACTTATTTGTACAAAAAGGGACAAAAGACTAACTAAAACTGACTCAAAAAGTGTATATAAAATACACTGATCAAATACCCCCAAACTTAACCTTTGCTCGCCCTCGAGCAAAGATAGAAAGAAAGAAATAAAGGACTCAAGAAAACGAAAAATAAAAGACTCGCTGTCATTGATCACTTTTGCTGCATTAGTGTTATCTAGAAAAACATGAAGGTTAGCAGAATAATATGCAGGAACATATAGCATGAAATTTCAGCACACTAAACACATTAAGCTAGATATTTCGCAAACTCATTTTTATCATGCTTAATGGAAGTCAATATACTAAATCATGCTTGTAAAATAGAAAATTCCTATGGCATGTTTACTTGCTATTCTCCACTAATCCTGGATATGCATAAAAGAGATCTTCAGGACTTTTAAGGGTTGTAATGTAGGCTTAGGTATAGGTAGGTAAAAACAGGCATTTAGGCTCATTTTTGTGTACCATAAGCTCTTTAGCTTTTCAATTTTTCCTTTTTCTTTTGATTCTTTCCTTCACTTCAATTCTATATTTTCCCTCTTTTGTTTTGGGAGAGTGAAGTGTATTATAATAACAAGCACCCCCAAACTTAGGCTTTTTCCTATTTCTTATTACTTTTTTATTGGGGTGCAACAAGCTTGTTCACTCTTTTTGTCTTTTTTTTAACACAATTTATTCCACTATTTCATATTTTTACTTATGGTACAATTTGTGGGAATATAGGGTGTCAAAGAAGAAGTTTCAATTTTTAGGCTCAATGGGGCTGACTAGGGATATATTTAAAGTCCGGGATAGAAAAGAGTGGTAAGAATTGGCTATCAAAGAAATGCCTGAGTCATCTCCCTAACATGCATATCCTAACTATTTCGCCTCAAATAGCAAGCAATCATAACACATAAGTATTCATCATTTAGCATGCACAATTCAAGCAAGGGACTCCAAATAGACAGATTTTGTGAGTTTTTGGCATATCTAACCTAGGTGTTTAGATAGTTGCTTCAATTCCATTACATTATTCCACCTTACTTCTCTAGGTGTTACTACTAACTACAGCATACATGATCTTTTGACAGACAATTATGACTTAAAAGAAAAAAAATTGTGACTCAAAAATACATAAAAACAACAAAAACACAAATAAAACACAAATACAACACAAATAAAAACACAAATAAAACACCCCCCCCCAAACCTAAATCACACATTGTCCCCAATGTGTGTAGACTCAAAGACAATAAAAGAAATAAGACACTTACAGACTTGGCTAAAATGGTGATGGTGGCGGTGGCATGAGATAGTGCATGGACCACTGGTTGAACAAGGAACTCATCTCATTGATTTGCTCCCTTGTTTCTTGCTGTCCTTGTATCACTGTGTCCAAGCTCTGCATCATCCTCATCTGATTTTAGAGTAGCTGCTCCATCATGGGCACTGAGGGTTCTGCTTCTGTGGTTGGCTGGTGGCTAGGTCCTGCCGCATATTGAGCCCATATTTCAGGCTCATCTTCGTTCATTGCGGCCTCTGCTGCTGCTGCTGGTGGTGGTTGTGCTCTTCTTCATCGCTGGGGCTTGGGTGCAGGAAAGAGTGCACTATCCCATAGGACACGGGCAGTTGGTTTCTCTCATTAGTATCAGTGGGTAGGACTGGACCCCATTCATGGCGCATAGAGTTGTAATGATTGAGCCATGTCCCAACCCACCCGTTGTTACCAACCGGCTGGTCTCTTCAATACTCTGCACTATCTCCCTTCCCACATCAATTGTCTTCCCCGTCATAATTCCATATATCGCTTGATTACGCTTTCCGCACTGTAAAGTGCGTGGATGGAATCATGCGGCATCGATTTAAATACTGACCAACCCTTGATCGCTTTGTTGAATCGCACTGCCGATCCTCTTGATCCATTTCTGGCAATATCAAATGCAGCCCCAGGGTAGCTCACTGTGTCTGCGACGGCATACCAGTTAATGTTGGAGGTGCTTCTAGACCATGTTCTAAAATTGTTCCAATCACCACCTCCTTCTTCAACATCACCTGTTTCAAATTCCGCATTTACCGCTTCTGTCGTCACAAGCACATATTTTCCCCTTACAAAGCATCCATTTTCCCCCTTCTCCGGAATATTAGCATAAAACTCACGCACCATCACTATGTTCATAGGTGCTATTTTTCCGGGTTTTACAAATCTCTTCCACCCCCTCATCTCAATCATCGCCTGAATGGGCTCATACACATCTCCCTCTTCCAGCGAGTCTCTTTGATAGTCCATTCCCCTTTCAGGGATTAAGGGTCTTGTTTTGAGTTTATGGTATCTATCTTGAGCACTTCGGCTGACAAACCTAGTCTCATCATATTGCGGGGCTGATGTAGATGCGGAGGCTCTTCTTTTTCTGGCGGACATGGTTAAATTACTTTCTGCAGCTTACAACTTAGTAGCACAACGTTCCCCAACACAATCAACAATTAGCAGCTAAAACACAAACACCCCCAAACTTCAATTCTACTACCCAATACCCACACCCTCCTTGTCTACTCCTCCTCTAAACTCCACAACCAATTTTTTTAGCACCCCAACTACTTCAACACTACAATACTCCTTCAAACTACTACCTCTTGTGACTATAGTAAAGATCTTAAGAACAGACAAAGATTACCTTTTTATGGTGTTCTTCAAGGTGTTCTTGCTTCTAATGGTGATTTGAGGCAGTGGAATGGGGTTTAGTTGGTAGAGATGGCTGAGGTTTCTAGGAATTTAAGAGTTTTGGTTGTGGTTGAGTTTGATTTGTGGAGGATTTATGGGTAAATTATGGATTTTCATGGGTTTTGTGGAGAAGGGGGTTAGGTTTTGATTTTGAAATTGGGGAAAATCTGATTTCAGGGATTTTTAAGTTTCTGGATTTCCGCTTCGGCGCCGCGGCCCTGCTTTTGGCGCCGCGGAGCCCAATGTTCTGCACTCCTTCGGGAATTTCTGCGCTTCACATTCTGGAAATAGCGCTTAAACTTCGCTTCTTCTCGCTTTGGCGCCGCGCCGCTTCCCAGCCATGCGCTACCCGCTTTTTCCGAAATCCCTGCTGTTCCTCAGTTTTTCGCCTTTCAATTCATTAGCCTGTACCTGTCAATCACAGCACAAACACTACCTCCGTGAGACCGTTCTTAATAAAAATTACTAAAGTAAAATAAATTAAAATACTTTGGGTTGCCTCCCAAGTAGCGCTGTCTTTAACGTCTTTTAGCCGGACGCAAGTTCCTTTGTTTAATAAACGTGGGGTGGGTCAAGCCCACAACTAACCCATTTTCTCCACATTTTTCGTTTTCTTTTTCTTCTTTTCCTCTTAGCATTATCATTAAGGGGGAGTTCAGGAACACATACCTGCTGTTGTGGAGGTTTGGCAAACCATGCCTGCTTTCTTGGGCTCATCTCCCTTTGGTTGACTTGTACGGGCTCACAGGGGGGGTTGATGGTGCTGATTGCAAAGCACCTAGTCATGGTTGGTGGCTCAATGATGTGTTTAAAAACTTTAAACACCATTTCTTCCTTCTCCACCCTCAATGTCAACTCTTATCTTTCTACATCGATCAAGGCTCTCCCCGTCGCTAGGAATGGTCTCCCCAATATGATAGGGATTTCTGCATCTTCTTCCATGTCAAGAATGAGGAAGTCCGCGGGAAAGAAGAATTTTCCTACTTTGACAATCACGTCCTCAATCTTCCCCCTTGGATGAACCACTGTCCTATCGGCCAGCTGCAGGCTCACTGTGGTTGGTTTAGCCTCACCCAACTCCAATCGTTTGAATACCGATAAGGGCATCATATTTATACTTACCCCTAAATCACACAGAGCCTTGTTGCATGTCACCCTTCCCACTGTGCAAGGTAGTGTAAAGCTCCCTGGGTCTTTTAGTTTTGGTGGCAACTTCTTCTGCAAGATAGCACTACATTCCTCCGTCAGTGCTACTATTTCGTATTCTGCCAGATTCTTCTTCTTCCCCAAGATCTCCTTCATGAACTTAAAATAGGAGGGCATCTGCTCTAATGCTTCTATAAAAGGGATGTTGATATGCAGTTTCCTGAATGTCTCCAAGAATTTGGAGAATTGTTTATCAACCGCCTTCCGCTGTAATCTCTGGGGGAAATGGATCTTCTCTGTATACTCCTTCTCTGGAGTTTTCTCTACTACTGGGCTAGGTTCAACCACCTTCTCTTTTTCTATCTCTGCCCTTTGCTCAACCATCGGGCCGAGGTATCGCTGCTGCTCCAATTGTTTTCCACTTCTCAATTGTACTGCCTGGCATTGCTCCCTTGGATTTACCTCTGTGTTACTTGGCAGTGTACCCTGTGGCCTGCTGTTTGCCTGCTTTGCTAGCTGACCCACTTGTGTTTCCAAGTTCCTGAACGAGGATCTAGCTTCTGTCACGAACTGGGTCTGGGCGTTGGTTAGTGCCAACAAAGCTGCTCTCAGCTCGCTCGCTTTCACGAATCGTGCATTGAATCGCTGAGGCCGCGGCTTGAACGGCGGTCCGACTGCTCGCTGGTTCTGCATCGCCCCTATATTGATTCTCGCCGCTCGGTCTCTCCATGAGAAATTTGGGTGATTCCTCCACCCTGGATTATAAGTGTTGGAGTATGGATTGTTTTGTGGCCTCTGATAGTTACCCACGGCCTGACACTCTGCCTGCTCCATTGGTATATTATTAGGATCAGCTGAAGGACACCTATCGAATGTATGTGGGCCACCACATATCTCACAGCTTTTAGGCATTTGCACCGCATTCACTGACACTGTATGTTGCTGCAACTGTTTCGCCAAAAGGGCCACTTGGGCATTCAAGGCAGCAATGGCATCTATTTCGTGGACTCCAACTGTTTTCCTCCCACTTGTCGACCTCTCTTCTGTGACATGGTTGTTAGTGGCCATATCTTCTAATAACTCGTGAGCGTCGTGGGCTGTTTTCCTCATGAATGCCCCACCTGTTGCTGCATCTATAATGGTTCTGGTTGTACTGCTCAGCCCGTTATAGAAGATGTGGACCAAGTTCCACAACTCAATGCAATGGTGTGGGCATTTTCTCTGCAAATCTTTGAACCTTTCCCAAGCTTCATACAAGGACTCTACATCTGCTTGGTAGAAGTTGTTCAACTCTCCTCTCAATTTTGCTGCCTTGCATGGGGGAAAGAACTTGGCTAGGAATTTCTGTGCCAGCTCTTTCCATGTAAAAATCGAATCGGCCGGCAGGGAATTCAACCATACTTTTGCTCTATCCCTGAGTGAGAAGGGAAAGAGCCTCAATCTGACGGCATCATCAGTAACGCCGTTATATCTGAAAGTTGCACATAGCTCCAAGAAATTAGCTATGTGCATATGTGGATCCTCCGATGGCAGTCCTCCAAATTGCACTGTGTGCTGTACCATGCTCAGAATCGCCGGTTTTATCTCAAAGTTGTTTGCTCCTATGGCAGGGAGCCTAATACATGTCTGTGCTCCATTCACTCTAGGCAGCACATAGTCTCCCAAGCTTCTTTCTGCCTGGACTTGAACTCTTTCCTCAACATCCATCGGTACTTGCCGAGGTATTCCTGGATTGGGCTGATTTTCACCTAACCCTTCTCTCATCATGTTGTTGTTTTGAACACCGTCCATCTCTATCAATGTTGCAATCCGCTGATTCTTTCTGTTATGTTTACAGGTTTTCTCAATCTCTGGATTGAAGGGAACAAGAGTGTCTGCCCCTCTTCTCCTTCGCATAAACTGGTTTCCTGAAATAGATCAAAAACAGACAACAAATCACGGCACCCTGATTTTTACCGAAAATAAAGAAGAAGAAAAAACGTAAAAATAAAATAAAAATTAAAAACCAAATTAGAAATTAAAAATAGATGAATTTGATATTGAATTATGCCTAATCCCCGGCAGCGGCGCCAAAACCTTGATGCGCGAAAATATGCACACACTTTAACGCAAGTGCACGTTATCGTGACAAGTAATATAGTCTTGATAAGACCGAATATTGTCCACAAGGATTAGGGTTCAATTACCAACTATCTATCTTTTGGTATCTATTTGGCAATCGATATTTGATTTTGTTGTTTATAACTAAGAATTATAAAGACTAATTTAACTAATGTGTTTACTTCTGTTGTGATGGGAATAGGGCTTCCATGTCTCCTCAACTATCCGCTTATGTTATTTATTAATGCAATGAATTATGGTCTTCTTCTCTCGGAGCTAGCAGGTTTACGAAATCGTTTTATATTCCCGTTAAGGATATATAAACACTCAACCCCAGTATTGCACCTTACCTACCTTTCGGTGATAAGGATAACTCTATAGGAGGATTAAGAACAAAAACCTAGTTAACCGTCACGCACCATGCTCAAAATTAGGGTTGTTAAGCCTCTCATTAACGCTACATAAATAATTGAGGTATTTTCATCCCCAATCAAAAATATGTCTACCCAACTTACAACATATTCACAACCTCCTCCTTTCGAAGTTTGATTAGAAATCATATAATGATAATTAGTTGTCAATTAATTACCAAGCATTCAAAGCAATTATTGGATAAATCTCTCAAAGAAGAATAATAACCATAGACATGCATTAATTCATAACATAAGTTTCTAGTGAATCAACATGGAAAGCCCTATAAAAGAATTAGTTCCTAGCCATAGACATGACAAGAACTAATTCAAGGTTCATCATACAAAACTGAAATAAAAGAAAGAAAAGAAAAGAAATTACTAAGTTTAGGGTCTCCAATCTTCAATCCAAGAAAACCTTGTGTTGTGCAAGAAAGGGAACCCTTAAAATCTGCCTAGGGTTCTCCTTTTATAGGCTGAAAACCGCCTCAAACTTTTCCTTCGTGCCCGCCTAATTTCGTCCAAAACACGATTTTTCAGCGCCAGGCTGCGGCGAACTCGCGACCCGGGTGATTTGGCGCCGCGACCGTTTATCTTTGTTCGGGCGCCGCTGGAACCTCTGCAGCCTTCTCGATATTGGGCGCCGCGCCTCGCTTCTGCTCATGATGGGCCTTGGCGCTGGAACCTCTGCAGCCTCTCTGGATATTGGGCGCCGCGCCTCGCTTCGATGCAGGAGGCGCGCAGTCACGCTCGTTTCGCCTCGTCGCGATTTCTGCTTTCAAGCTCTGGAACTTCCTCTTTTGCCCTCTTTTAGCTCCTTTCCCGCCATTTGGCCATTTTAACCACTTTGACTCAAAAGAAAGAAAATCTATCCTAATACGACACTTATTTGTACAAAAAGGGACAAAAGACTAACTAAAACTGACTCAAAAAGTGTATATAAAATACACTGATCAACTATATATTTCACAAATATCATGCTCAAGAGAATAGGAAGAATCACATACCTCTTCGGCTTAATCCACAAGCCAAGTCGAGTATGTCGCGCGTAGAATATCCACCTATAATAACCACAACACATCTATCAACATCTAGGTTCCTTCGTAGAATATTTCTAAGTATAAGGTTTCTTATTCTACGGAAAATTCGGCAGCACTTCCCCTGTATCTATTTACCTTCACATTTTTCAAGGTTCGGTATCAATAGCCAACATGCCACATTTAAGGCGTAGTAATACAACAATCTCAAAGGGGATTACACGCCTAACTGGGCGTGTAGAATTCTGCCCCACAATACAACACAGTCAATTTCTTTTCAACCTTCTATCCACATACCATATACTCAATTATAAACTACTACAACATGTAATATCCAATTACAATAGAAGGACAAAGATCATTACCTCGATAAGCCCAAAATTATCCAATGCTTAAAAGTCGATCCTTAGGAATCTTAGCTCCAATTCTTTACGTTCCAATTCGCTCCAAGCAACCCTTAGAAGCTCCTAACCAACTCCTCTTCAAGAACCAACTCCAAATAGTGAAGAACACTTAGGCTCAAACTATGGAAACTTTCGGCCAAGGTGGGGTTTCAAGGCTAAGGGTGTGAAATCTTTTCCAACTCTTGGTTCACAATCTTCCTAACACCTTAAGGAAGAACACTTAAAAGTTTAAGGATTTTTGGACAACTTTTGGTCAAGGTATAGGCCCTATTGCCGAGAACAACAAGGAGAGGGGAGAGAGTATTTCAAGTCTTGGAAACTCTCAAGTGTGGATGAAGTCTTGCAAGCTCAAGGGGGGGGGGGGTATTTATAGGACAATCAAAGGCTAGGATCTTAGCAAGTGTGTGGTGAGATTGGGGGACAAGTGTGTGTGGGTCCCACCATCCACATGCTACACAAAAGCTTGGGATGTGGCTTGCCACTGCAAGATTTCGGCCAACGCCACTTGTCCATAAGAAAACGGCCAACATGGCCACATGGGGGTGACACGTGTCGCCCTCCTACTCGTCCAAAATATTTCATCTCCCAAAAATATCCATAATATCCAAAATCTCGAAAACAAAGTGGGCCCCACAAAACCGTAAATTTTCCCCGTGGGCCCCACATGACCAAATCCGGAATTAAAATTCCATAATTCTCTAATATTCCAAGAAGTCCAAATACCAAATTTGGGAATCCAATTCCCATTAACGAACCTTTTTTCTTCACAAAATCCGAAAAAAATTCCGTCGGAAAATCAAATATTTCTTCCTTTCCAATCTAAATGTCGTATTCTCGTACGTACGTCTTCACATACATACCCTGGAACTACGGGGTGTAACACTTTACCTCAAAAATGGCCCAAAAATGCACCAAGTCAGTCCGCTATATTTTGGCCCGTAGTTTTCGTTTTGCTCCACTTCTTCAAGTTCCAATCACATATATGTTTCCTCTAGAAGCTTATGACCAACTCCACTTCACATTTCGCTTCCAAAAAGTCGACGGAAACCCCTAGGATTTCACCCTCATTTTCGGCCAACACAAGATTTGGAGGGTTTGGAGAGTTAACTTGTTTTAGCACTTGGTTTAGGAGCTAATCTTGGAGAAAGAAACTTGTCAACACTTGTTGATCTTTGGCTATGGAGATTTTTTAAAATGGAGCTCAAAGGGAGAAGATGAGAGCTATATGGATAAGTGTATAATGTTCAAGTCTTGCAAGACTTGGATATTTATCCAAGTGTATTGCCAAGTGGAGTGGGACCCATGTCCACTTGTCCTCAAGTCTCAAAATATCTAAGTCCAAGTCAATGACAAGTGGGGGTGACACCTATTGGTCCAAAATTATTTCTTCCCCAATAATTTCCATACTTGGCCAAAATATCTAAAAATCCCATGGGACCCACAAAGTCGTAAAATTTCCTGTGGGCCCCACATGACCAAATCCGAGACTTAAAAATCCAAAACTTCAATGTAATATAATAATTCCATATACCAAATTTGAGAATCAATTCCAAATTATAAACCTTTTTCATTCACGAAGTTCCGAAATTTCCTTAAGAAAAAGTAATTATACTTTCCTTCCAACGTTCAAGTCTTACTTCCTTACTTACGTTCTTTTATACATGTCTTGGAACTACGGAGTGTAACATTCTTCTCCCCTTAGAAACATTCGTCTCCGAATGTTCATCCAAGGTCTCAAGTTATATAAACTTCGGCATAGTCTCTTTTAACTATACCTATCACCCAATACTCGTTAGTGTCAGCACCACGGTCCTGCATGTCGTCACTGTGGTTCCAGAATTCCTGCAACTCTCTGAGGTTTCAGCACCGCGGTCCTGTTCTTTGGCACCGCGGTGCTGTGCCTGAAATTCACAACACTCATTTATCACTTAATATTTCCTTCTTCTACAAGTTCCCACAATACTCAGCAAACCAAAAGATGTCTCATATGGCCACAATATAACACATAATCTCATTCATCCATCAACATAGTCAAATAGGAAACCGAATTACCTTTACATTTCCATTTCAAGTTGCCCTGAGATCTCTTATCTTCAGTTTCAATATTATCTTCAACTCTAACCACACAAGTAGTACTTGGATTGGATCTTAATATCTCACCTCCTTTTCATACAAACATAGGCATACCAAGGAATCATCATAACTAATATACTTCGCATATACCATGTACCCCAACTAAGATCAAACATAGAATACTTTACTCAAGAAGGCCTTGTATATCTAAGGTCTCAATTATAATTACAATATTCTAGGATTCTCAATCATTCTATGTCCCAAGCTTACATTATCTCTCCTCGTATACGGGTAAGGTAGATTCTCATACTCTCTAAATCATGTTGTCTTAACCACAACAACTCTATTTACTTCATACAAATATTATTCGTACATATCACTTAAGCATACAACACAACTTAATCTAACAACATGGTATGCCATTAAGTCAATTAAACATGACCTCTTAAGGGTTCATCACCCTCTCCGACAGCTCATCACCTCCTAATTATTCCAAATTAGCACATATATTATGCCTCGGTGTGAATTCAATAAACTATTTCACACCTTTCAAGTAATTATTAAGGCTCAACCAGCTCATGATAATCCATAATCACTCCAGACAACCCACACATGGCCCCAAATAAATACGTTCGCATAGATGCACATCATCATTACACCAACTATACAACAAGTTTACTAACGTGTATCCAAAGTCCATATATTTCCTGTCACGACCCGACCCCGGGGACGCGACTGGTACCCTACCGGGGTACCCTATCAGGTATACATCAGAGAATAGCAGCGGAACATACATAACACCTAACTTATAATAAGGTAAACATCACTGGCCAGCCGACAAGGCCGCCTCCCATAAAATAACTTAATCGAAAGTGAAACAGTACAACTTATTCTTACAGCCCAAACCACAAACGTGACTCTGCACCTCTAGAATAACAAGCGTATGGACGGGGCCCCGCCATACCCCGAATGTACAAAAGTCTATAACCTCGAGGAATCATACCAAAATGACAAAGCCTCGGAGAGATGGAGCTTTCAAGAAATGAACAGTGATCCTAAGAGCGGATCGCCAAGTTACGATCTCAACTGCGGCATGAACGCAAACGGGCGAGGTCGATAACAGTACCAAGTATGTGAAACGAAAATCGTAATGAAATCATAATAGCATATATAAAGCAGGAGACATGTATGATAGCCAAACTACAGTACACAATATATACGCAGCCATGTCAAGTCAGGGACTCACGCCCTCTAAGTCATCACTCAAATATAACCATAGGTCTTATGCCCATAATATCAATCATGCCCGTGGAATTCCTTCCTCACTGTCGGCAGTCTATGATATAACAACACTAAGGAGTACACATGAACACTAGATCCCACCTGTGTCATAAGAACCGTACGAGGCAAGTACGAAGGCATAGCTACCAGATCCACCCTACATCCTCAACTGACCGGGGCAAGTATGAAAGCCAGCTACCAGATCCATCCGTACCAACAATACTAATTACCTGAATCACGAAGCTGACCGGGGCAAGTATGATAGCCTCTACCAGATCCACCTTGTGTCACATCGCTGACCGGGGCAAGTACGCAGGCTAACCACCAGATCCACCCTGCATCACACAACTTCGCCCTAACACTGACCGGGGCAAGTACGAAAGCCAACTACCAGATCCACCCTGCATCACGTCTCTGACCGGGGCAAGTACGAGGGCTAACTACCAGATCAACCCTGCATCAGTAGACCTCATGGAGAGCTAGTCCATGGAATAACACTATCAACATGGAAACGAACCCTCATCATGGCCGCATACCCGTGGAATCCTCCATCACTGACGGTACGTCCCAGTAGACTCATAACTACATGCTTTTAATTCGAATTGCAATACCATGTCTTTACATAAACCAAGACAATTACCATACCTTCTTTTCACAAGAACCAAGAGAATCCTTAGTTAAGCAAGCCAAAGTACTTATCAAGGCACACATAGAATAATTCTCAATTAAACAAGCCAAAGTACTATCAAGGCACAAATAGAATAATTCTCAAATTAAACAAGTCAAAGTACTATCAAGGCATATTTATTTTTCAAAGTAAGTTACTACACCTTTAGAACACTCATTTCAAAGCTTGAAACCAAGTAACTTCAATTTTTCACAATCTAGGCAACTTATGCCCATTAATCAAATTAGACAACTTTCTTAACCTTCCATAAAGTTATTATAACCAACTTCCCATAAAGCCGTTATACTAACTTTATGCTTTAGAAATTAAGACATTCTTATCCTTTCATAAGGCCGTTATAACTAACTTCCCATAAAACCGTTATAACTCCTTATAAACCATTTCGTTCTTTTACTAATCAAGAGACTTATACTTCAAACAAATTTACACAATTTTCAAAATACTTCAAGGCTCTTATCTTTAGAATAATTCAATACTCAATACTTTCACACCAAGTACTCTATACTTCTTTATGTCAAGAAATTCTTGTCTACCTTATTTAGGATAAACCACTCCTCAAGAACAAGCGGGTTAACTTCTTAACCCAACCAACTTAGACATTTTCTTAAAACAAGTCAGGTATAACAAAAGGATTTACTTCATTTAAAACACGTACGTCTACCGTACTATATAGTGATAACTACTCATGCTCAAGAGGTAAGAAAGTTTCCACATACCTCTTCGGTCAATCCACTTGCTAAGCCCAAACTACCGCAAGTAATATGTCAACCTATAATAACCATGATACGTTTATTAACCTCTAATTTCAAATGTAGAAATAATCTAAGTTCAAAGCCACTAAATTCTATGGAAAATTGGGCAGCATTTCCTTTGTTTCTACATACTTTGCCACCTTTTTAAGGTCCGAATTCAACATCCAAACGCCACATCTTAGGCCCAACAATCCAAACATCTCAAGGGGATTACACACCTAAACTTGGGTGTGTAAAATTCTGCCCCAAAAGGTACATAATTGACTTAATCAAGTTTAAGGTAGTTCTTAGGCTACAACATGCTCATAATATCTTCTTAACCAATTCTTTCACATCCAAACCATATTTCTTACATGCAATGAATCTAAGAGCATTATTTACTAATACAAGTTCCTTCTTCTTCACATGCAACATCAATACTAGCTATAAGAGAAGAAATGTTACCTTTAGAGCTTTAGCCAAAACTATTCCAACAATTTTGCTAGCCTCTTTTCCAAGAATACCACCACAATAACTCCTACAAGCTAGCCACAAGCTTCCTTCTTGTCCTTAACTTTTCAGATTTTTCTTAGGCTTGAATTCCTTTTGGAATTCTAGAGAGAAGTGGGAGCTCTAACTTAGAGAGAGGGAAAGTCTTGAAAGATGACCAAGTCTTCAAGACTTGGTCAATATAAGGGACATGCAAAAAAATCAGATGGGGGGGGGGCACACTTGTCACCCTCCAATGGCCTTTTTTTAAAAGAAGAAATTCAGATTTCCTCAGTTTTTCCGCCAGGATTCCCGCCTCGGCGCCGCGGCGCTGAATCTTTCGCAACTCTACAGATCTTTCGGCGCTGCAACTCCAGCGACCCCTCAGCATATTCGGCGTCGCGGCTCTATGGCTCCTGTCCGAAACACATTTCTGTTTGATCGCGCACTGAACTTGCAACTCCCATAACTTTCTACTCTGACGTCCTATCGACGAATGGTCGGTTGCGTTGGAAACTAGACTCAACGAACTACGCACTAGGCCTTTGAAACAACTAGGATTTCTCAATGTACCGGGTCATAACCCGCCCCAAAGTTGACCAATACCCGTCCGACATAATCCGTCAACCTATCTTCCAAAATTTTTAAGTTTTACTCCCTTTCGTACGCTCTCATATGCATGACCTGAACTACGGGGTGTAACATTCTCCCCCCTTAGAAACATTCATCCCCGAATGTTCTTTTGGAGCCAATCTACTATTCCTAGGTACATCCTCGTACTATATACTAATGGAACTTCATTATGCCACCTATAACCCTAAGATATCGCACACGCATACCCATTCATCGTAAGTCAAACAGAAAACGAACCCAAAATATGAACCATTACTACTTACCCCCGTTCACGGCCTAACAGAATTGCCCGTTCGTATTTACCAACTTATTCTAACACATGTACACAATCTCAATATCCTCTGTTCATAACACTAACTCATACAACAATCCTATCATGCATACTAATCTCTAAAGGGTCAAAGATATACCTGTAACTATTGCTTCACATTCCCCTTGTCGTTATAATCATGATCCTGCCCTGCACGGCGCATAACAAAAAAAGGCGATGAACTATCCATCGATCCCGGCGTCGAATCTCTACATCCGTGCTATCTCTGGTCGGACAGTTCCTCGCATAATGGCCCTGCTGGCCGCATGTATAGCAATTACCTAAACTAGCACGACACTCCCCATAATGGGTCTTACCACATCGGCTACACCGAGGTAGAGGTGGCTTCCTCATACTAACACCCCTACTCTCCCGAAAACTTGAACCTCGAGCCCCGTCCCGCTTCTCGAATCTCCAATGTCCTCAAGATCGTGGTGGAGTACTCATCGGCCGAGGCGCATAACCGGCCACTTCTGAGGCGGTCCGCTCGAAATCGCCCCGAGATCTCGCTGCCTCGCCTTTGGCCGGGCTCGAGCAAGCCGACCCTCCTTTCTCTGCCCTTCTATCCTCGCGCATATGCTCGCATCTCCGCAATATCCATACTGGTGAAGAGCTACTCCCAAGCATGCAGAATCATGACGGTCTAACCCCATCACATAGCGATGAACTGCTCGCCATGTCGCCACAATAGTGTCGCGATACCGCCAATGAGTCAAACTCGTGTTGTACTCTCACGGGTCCTCCCATTCTCGCCTCAAGGTCAAGAATCTATCCACGCGGCTCTCTCAACTCGTGAGGCAAGAAGTGATCGGGAAGGCCTCGCGAACTCCTCCCAAACCGTGGAAGAGCACCTCCTCTAGACAATTCCCATGACTCAAACAGTTCAACGCAATATCGCGTAACGGTAGAAGCTAACACAACGAACTCCGTCTCACGAGGCCCTAAGCACTGCGTAGTCCGCACTGCCGAATAAACTCCCGAGGATCCTCGCCGGACCTCAACCATAGAACTCGTGGATTACAACTCGTAAAGTCCGAATCTTAAATCGCCGCCCTAGGGTTAGCCACGGCCGCAGGCCGCCGCCACGATGCTAGTCAACAACCCGATCTTCTCCGTAATCCTATACTCGCTCGGCCGCGAATCGGGGCTCGGTGCACGAACCTCTGGAGTTACTGCCGCTCTCGGCTCCTCTAATACTGCCGGCGTAGCTGAACTCGTCGACCCGCCTACTACCTCAGGCATAGTCTGTGCCCGAGTCCTGGTAACTCTCTGCGTACCACTAGTAGCCCATGTTGTTGCCTTGCCCTTCTGGGCTCGCCCTTCCGCGAGGCATAATCGGCATGTAAGAAGAAGAGGTCGGTGAGATTCAACCTAGTAGACGACTCTATCGCACGATCTCAGAGAGAGAAGAATGGAAACCAATCCTAAATGTCCTGCAGCCTCGTGATTATAGATGTGGTGCACAACACACCGATAATCAAGACTCTACTAGACACGGTCTATAGACACTTTCCGAGGACTAACTGCTCTGATACCACTTTTGTCACGACCCGACCCCGGGGCCACGATCGTACTTACCGGTACTCTATCGTATACATCGAGAATAGCAATGAACATACATAACACCTAACTTATAATAAGGTAAACATCACTGGCCAGCCGACAAGGCCGCCTCCCATAAAATAACTTAATCGAAAGTGAAACAGTACAACTTATTCTTACAGCCCAAACCACAAACGTGACTACTGCACTTCAGAATAACAACGGTGGAGGGTGGCTCCCGCCATACCCCGAATGTACAAAAGTCTATAACCTCGTGGAATCATACCAAAATGACAAAGCCTCGGAGAGATGGAGCTTTCCAAGAAATGAACAGTGATCCTAAGTGCGGATCGTTAAGCTACGATCTCAACTCGCGGATGAACGCACTCAAGGCGAGGTCAAGACAACAGTACCAAGTATGTGAAACTGAAAATACTGTAATGAAATCATAATAGCATATATAAAGCAGGAGACATGTATGATAGCCAAACTACAGTACACAATATATACGCAGCCATGTCAAGTCAGGGACTCACGCCCTCTAAGTCATCACTCAAATATAACCATAGGTCTTATGCCCATAATATCAATCATGCCCGTGGAATTCCTTCCTCACTGCCGGCAGTCTATGATATAACAATACTAAGGAGTACACATGAACACTAGATCCCACCTGTGTCATAAGAACCGTACGAGGCAAGTACGAAGGCATAGCTACCAGATCCACCCCGTGATCCTCAATCGATCGGCAAGTACGAAGCCGCCTACCGATCCACCTGCACTAACAATACTAATTACGAATCACGAAGCCGACCGGGCAAGTACGATAGCTCTACTGTGATCCACCTCGTCACATCACGATCGGGCAAGCACGCAGCTAACCACCGATCCACCTCGTGATCTCACAATCGCGCTTTAAAATCGACCGGCAAGTACGAAGCCAACTACGATCCACTCGCATCACGCCTCTGGCCGGGCAAGTACGAAACCAACTACGGATCCACTCGCATCACGTCTCCGGCCGGCAAGTACGAGGGCTAACTACCAGATCCACCCTGCATCAGTAGACCTCATGGAGAGCTAGTCCATGGAATAACACTATCAACAGGGAAACGAACCCTCATCATGGCCGCATACCCGTGGAATCCTCCATCACTGACGGTACGTCCCAATAGACTCATAACTACATGTTTTTAATTCGAATTGCAATACCATGTCTTTACATAAACCAAGACAATTACCATGCCTTCTTTTCACATGAACCAAGAGAATCCTTAGTTAAGCAAGCCAAAGTACTTATCAAGGCACACATAGAATAATTCTCAATTAAATAAGCCAAAGTACTATCAAGGCACAAATAGAATAATTCTCAAATTAAACAAGACAAAGTACTATCAAGGCATATTTATTTTTCAAAGTAAGTTACTACACCTTTAGAACACTCATTTCAAAGCTTGAAACCAAGTAACTTCAATTTTTCACAATCTAGGCAACTTATGCCCATTAATCAAATTAGACAACTTTCTTAACCTTTCATAAAGTTATTATAACCAACTTCCCATAAAGCCGTTATACTAACTTTATGCTTTAGAAATTAAGACATTCTTATCCTTTCATAAGGCCGTTATAACTAACTTCCCATAAAACCGTTATAACTCCTTATAAACCATTTCGTTCTTTTACTAATCAAGAGACTTATACTTCAAACAAATTTACACAATTTTCAAAATACTTCAAGCCTCTTATCTTTAGAATAATTCAATACTCAATACTTTCACACCAAGTACTCTATACTTCTTTATGTCAAGAAATCCTTGTCTACCTTATTTAGGATAAACCACTCCTCAAGAACAAGCGGGTTAACTTCTTAACCCAACCAACTTAGACATTTTCTTAAAAGAAGTCAAGTATAACAAAAAGATTTACTTCATTTAAAACACGTACGTCTACCGTACTATATAGTGATAACTACTCATGCTCAAGAGGTAAGAAAGTTTCCACATACCTCTTCGGTCAATCCACTTGCTAAGCCCAAACTACCGCAAGTAATATGTCAACCTATAATAACCATGATACGTTTATTAACCTCTAATTTCAAATGTAGAAATAATCTAAGTTCAAAGCCACTAAATTCTATGGAAAATTGGGCAGCATTTCCTTTGTTTCTACATACTTTGCCACCTTTTTAAGGTCCGAATTCAACATCCAAACGCCACATCTTAGGCCCAACAATCCAAACATCTCAAGGGGATTACACACCTAAACTTGGGTGTGTAAAATTCTGTCCCAAAAGGTACATAATTGACTTAATCAAGTTTAAGGTAGTTCTTAGGCTACAACATGCTCATAATATCTTCTTAACCAATTCTTTCACATCCAAACCATATTTCTTACATGCAATGAATCTAAGAGCATTATTTACTACTACAAGTTCCTTCTTCTTCACATGCAACATCAATACTAGCTATAAGAGAAGAAATGTTACCTTTAGAGCTTTAGCCAAAACTATTCCAACAATTTTGCTAGCCTCTTTTCCAAGAACACCACCACAATAACTCCTACAAGCTAGCCACAAGCTTCCTTCTTGTCCTTAACTTTTCAGATTTTTCTTAGGCTTGAATTCCTCTTGGAATTCTAGAGAGAAGTGGGAGCTCTAACTTAGAGAGAGGGAAAGTCTTGAAAGATGACCAAGTCTTCAAGACTTGGTCAATATAAGGGACATGCAAAAAAATCAGATGGGGGAGACACTTGTCACCCTCCCATGACCTTTTTTTAAAAGAAGAAATTCAGATTTCCTCAGTTTTTCCGCCAGGATTCCCGCCTCAGCGCCGCGGCCCTGCAACCGGCGCCGCGACACTGAATCTTCCGCAACTCTACAGATCTTTCGGCGCCGCGGCGCTGCAACTCCGACCCTCAAGATATTCGGCGCCATGCCCTATGGCTCTGTCCAAACACATTGCTCGATCGCGCACTGAACTTGCAACTCCTATAACTTTCTACTCCGACGTCCTATCGACGAATGGTCGGTTGCGTTGGAAACTAGACTCAACGAACTACGCACTAGGCCTTTGAAACACCTAGGAGTTCTCAATGTACCGGGTCATAACCCGCCCCAAAGTTTACCAATACCCGTCCGAGACAATCCGTCAACCTATCTTCCGAAAATTTTAAGTCTTACTCCCTTTCGTACGCTCTCATACGCATGACATGAACTACAGGGTGTAACATTTCCCCTCTGGGCTGCTGTCGCTTTCTCATAGCTGCAATCACAATAATACGTTAGGGATGGACTACCCTAACAACACAACTCTATCGCACGATCTTAGAGTAAGAAGAATAGAAATCAATCCTAAATGTACTATAACCTCCTATTTATGGGTGTGGTGCACAACACACCGATAACCAAGACTCTACTGCACACGGTCTATAGACATTCTGAGGACTAACTGCTCTGATACCACTCTGTCACGACCCGAACCCCAGGCCCGCGCCTGGTGCCCTACCTGGGCACCCTTCTACCCATACAATACAAGTAACTCGTGGAAGCTAAATAACACTTTTTTATTATTATTTTAACAAACAAAGGCAAAGCCGACAGGGCTGCCACAATATATAATACCCGAATAAGACTACGACTGTACAATAATATATATACAACTCACGCAAGTCCAGCCCATATATGAATACAGACCTCTAAGAGTTTGTGTTACACCCCGTGATTCCGGGATATGTTGATAACAACGTACGTAAGAACTCAAAATTGTTAAGATTTGAGACGAGTAAAAATTTATCGGAATTTTGGAATTTATCGGAAAACGAAATATTGCGACGAACGGGAGGGCGACACGTGTCACCCCCCCCCCCCCCTTAGTGGTCTTGGACGAATGTGACATGGTTAGAATGGTCGTTTGATCATAATTTAAATGACCAAGTCTTGCCGAGACTAAGAGCTTGACATTGTTGACTTGTCAAAGGGCCACTTGGGCTTGATCCTAGTGAAATGCATCCAAGCCATCCATATGTACTAATATTGACCCTCCATTATGTTATATATGTATACTACTAGCAAGACAAAGCTCTATACTTAGCTAAATTTTCAAGAACAATTGGATGAACATGAGAGGAGCTCTCGGCTTTCATAAGGGTTTCAAGAAAAAAAATTTGTTTGTTGTCCAATAATCTCCCCACTTTAAACCAAGGTTCCTAAGAGTATTGTAGGGGTATCTCAATAGAAAGATCCCAGAAAAGTGGCGTTTTCGTATTAGTCGCAAGGCGGAAACTTAAGGAGTTCTTCAACTTTGAAGTTGGAACTTGAAGATGAGTTCTTCATAAGCTTCTAAGGGTTTCTTGGAGTGGATTGGAACGTCAAAAATAGGAGCTAAAGTTGCTAAGGATTGACTTGTAATCTTGGATCATATTTGGGCTAAATGAGGTAATAATCTTCGTCTTACTTTTGTAATTGAAGATTTCATGTTATGATAAGTTAGAAATCATCATGTGATATGTTTTATGAAGATTGATAAGTGTTATGGAAGTTTAGAAGCAAAAATCTGAAATGACATGTTAAGCCATTTGAAATTGAAATACAATTTGGTCGATAATTAGAATCGTCGCATGTTTACCTACTTGAGGATTATAGTAGTTATAATCAATTGCGTCTAGATAACATGTTATACTAAACCACTTGGATTGAAAAGGGATTGGAAACGAATTTGTATTGTTGTCCCTAATTTGCCGAATGGACATTGTATTTTGGACTTGTTTGATATCAATTGTGGGGCGGAATTTTACACGTCTTGTAGGCGTGTAATCCCCTATCGTTAACTACATGGTTGAGCCTTAAATGTGGCGTGTTTGGTTATTAAATTCGGCCTTAAAAAAGGTGGCAAAGTATGTAGAAACAAAGGAAGTGTTGTCCGATTTTCCGTAGAATTTAGTAGCTTTGCACTTGGAATATTCTACGTTTGAAACTAGAAGTTAATAGACGTATTATGGTCATTATAGGTTGACATACTACGTACGACATATTGGACTTAGCCAATGGATTGAACCGAAGAGGTATGTGGAACTTTCTTATCTCTTGAGCATGAATAAGTTGTAAATGTATAGTACGGTAGACGTACAAGATTTTGACAATCTAGTCCATTTGATATCCTTGGCTTATTTTAAGAATGTCCAAGTTGGTTGAGTTAGGGAATTAACTCACTTGTTTAAAAATATTAAGGATATCTTGGGTTCTAAAAGTTAAGAGACTTAAAGTATTTTGAAAGTATATGATACTTGTTTTGTTTGGAAAGTTTAAGTCTCTTAGTTATAAAGAAGAATGTAAGTATCTAAGATATAAAGCTAGTATAACGGCTTTATGGGAAGTTGGTTATAATAGCTTTATGGAAAGTTAAAAAGAGTGGTTTACTCTAAGTAATATATGTATGATAAATGACTTGAAATAATGAAAGGCAAATTGATTTAAAGGCATCAATTGCTTAAGGTTTTAAAAGAAAGAAGTCACTTGATTTAGAAGCCTGAAAATGTATTTCTAAAAAAAATATTGTGACTTGTCTTAAAAATGTAGTTATGACTTGATACTACGGTTATTAGTATCTTGAAAGTTTTGTATGAAAAAGAGTCATTTTTAAAAGAGTAGAAGTACGTAGTACTTTGGGTTAAATTCTCGGATTTTTTATAATGACATGTTAGTGCCTTAAGTAAACTAAAATGAGAGTGTACATGTATAAGACTAATAAGAAGTTAGGGGATTTATTAACTTGCTTATGTTATGTATGATAAGCCGGTAGCGCTTATGTTATGTATGGTAAGCCGGTAGTGCTTATGTTATGTATGATAGCCGGTTTGTGCTAGTGATATATTATTCATTACGGGGTCATTCCCCGGGTTTGTGGCATTTGCATATTCCGTGGATTTGCTACCCATGATGCGAGGAATACCTCATGCGAGTCTGTAAGGGCTTATGCGGGTGAAATAGTCCACGCGGCAGACCAGTCCTATGCGAGGAATACCACGCGTCTACACGACCTATGCGCGGATACATCTATGCGAGGAATACCTCACTGGTTCCATACGACCGCGGGTGAAATAGTACCGGAGTAGGATTGCTTAACGACATCTGGCGGTGGCCCCGCTTGATCATGAGACTCTATTTTTTTATGCGAAGAAAGTATACTCTTGTTTACTCTCATTGTTAGTAAGGCACAGATTATCGTTATCCGAGTGATCATACATGTCTCGGCTTTATTTTAGACTTATGATTTCACTACGATTTCTGGGCCACATATTTGGTACATGTTGTACTGACCTCCTTCGGGGGGCTGCGTTCATGCCGCAGGTAGAGTACAGGTTGTTGATCCTCACTTTTAGGATCACTGATTCAGCTGTGGAGAAACTCCATTACTCCGGAGGCTTATCCCTGGTATTGTCGGTTGTTGTACATTCAGGGGTATGGCGGGGCCCTGTCCCGCCACAGTTGTTATTCTTAGAGGTCTGTAGTCATGTCTAGTGGTTTGGGTTGTAAAGAAAGAATTGTAACTGATGTTTCTTTTGTTATGTATGTTTTACGAAAGGTGGCCTTATCGGCTAGCCTGTTGATGTATTATGTCTAAGTGTTTCTGTGAGTTGTGTATGTTCCGCTGCTATTCTCTGATGTATACATGTAAGGGGTGCCCAGGTAGGGCACCAGTCGCGGGCCCGGGGTCGGGTCGTGACAGTTTGACAACAACTATGACGGGACAAGGCCCCGTCGTACCCATAACTGTACATACGACTATAATACAACTTCGTACCAAATGACAAGACTCCGGAATAGTGGAGTTGTCTCAATATAAGCTTACTGGAGATCCTAAGCTCGCGGATCACCCAACTGAGTACCTAATACTTGCGGACATGAACGCACTTCCGAAGGGTCGATAACATGTACCAAGTATGTAAACATGAAGTACAGTAAACAAGATCATAACTGTACAAAAGAATGACATGGACAAGTATGAGAAATCAAATACTAGATCCTACCGTACCAAAAATTAGAGCCAACTGTACCTTGTATCACTGCACTTCGTACTAATCGCATCATCAGACATCAGACGTTGTACCACCGCATCATCAGACATCATGTATTTATAAAAATGATTCAACTGTACCCTTTTTAAAATAAGAGTCAATTGTGCCTTTAAATACTCTTTTGACCCTCAAAGGAATAAAACCAAGTTACCATCAAGTCGTGTACCAATCATTAAAATAAACTCTCTTTTTATAAAAACATGGGCACTAAAATATCATACACTCAATAATCTAATCAACTATCTTTTTAGAAAATCTGGGCACCAAAATATCATGCACCCAATAATCTAATCAACTATCTTTTTAGAAAATCTGGGCACCAAAATATCATGCACGCAATAATCTAAGTAACCTCTTTTTAGAAAATTTGGCACCAAAATATCATGCACGCAATAATCTAATCAACTATCTTTTTAGAAAATCTGGGCACCAAAATATCATGCACCCAATAATATAAGTAACCTCTTTTTAGAAAATGTGTGGCACCACATATCATGTACCGATCACATATAAAAAAAACTTTCCTTTTAGAAATGTGTGGCACCACATATCATGTACCGATCACATATAAAAACTTTCCTTTTAGAAATGTGTGGCACCACATATCATGTACCAATTACATATAAAAAAATTCATTTTTGAAACTCAAAGTACTATCAATAGGATATATATATATATATATATATATATATATATATATATAACAATATTTCATTTTAGAAACTCCAAGTACTATCAATAGAATATCACTAAGGATTAGGATTCGCTCAGTTATAAAGATCAAGTCAAGTATAGGGTCCACTCGTCGTTTGTACCAACTCGATAATCTAATTCGTCTCGCTACTCTGTCTAATATTATGAAAACATTTGCGTGGTGATAACGGATCTGAATTGCCAAATTAATCCATTTTATGAGCCATATGCTATATATTAATCATGATCTTATCTAATCAGTTGTGAACCTAGAAAGTGTAAAACGAACTGGTTATAACTTAGCTTCTATGTAGATGGAAAAATTCTACTCATTTCAAAATAATAGATTGTCGATTCTTTTTTTATTAACGCTGCAATGGCTTGTTCGATCCCATTTTCTCATTAGTATTGTAACTAGCAAGATCAATTCGACTCCAACGTTTACTAAAAGCTCTTACCAATATCTCCCATAATACTTGGTAAGGACTTAGGAATAATTTAGACATGTCTTTAGCATAGAATCAATAACAAGAATACTCCTTAACTTCTAAGAGTAGAATAACTTTTGAAACAATACCACAATTATGGTTCACACGAAGAACATTCCAAAAGAGAGAAGGGAGATGTTCACATACCCCATTGACGCTAACAAACACGACAAGTAGAATACGCCCCGAATAGGTACTTCAACCTTATCGGCTATTCCACACGCCAAGTAGAAAATGCCACTAGTAGTACTTCAACCTATAACAACAATAATACTTCTATCAACTACATACACAATAGTATAAGACTTGTACCAAGTAATGGTCCTCTTATTCTACGGAAAATTGGGCAGCACTTCCCCCGTTTCTACGTACTTTTCCACCTTTTCCAAGACCCGAATTCAACAACTAACAAGCCACATTTAAGGCACAACCAACAGTTAACCAAATGGGATTACACGCCTACTTGACGTGTAAAATTCTGCCCCACAATCACATAAACACAGTCCATAAAACAGTCCATCATTAATCAACATTAAGGGTACAATGTGAAGCCTTTAACACCATTATTCCTTAGGACTTTCATTAGCCATTTTACCACATTAATAATGCATGTTGGGGGATGATTTTCCAGCATAATAACACCCCAAAACAGTCCATAAAAATGACACCACAATGTCTAACAGTTGTTAACACCCAATTTTGACCCTCTCGCCCAGACATTAGCTATAAAATTACACTAATTTTGCAAAATAATTTTTTATGATTTTTTATAATAAAATGCGGCGATAAAACATTAAATACAGACATAAATAAGCAATTTAACAATAGAACCGCATCATACGCAGAATATTAAGCACTTAGAGTCTCGCGCCTGCATTTATTAAATTTAAGCCCTGTCATAATTCTTAAACGATAATAAAATAAATAAATACATAAAATAAATAATTCGACAATGACGTCGTGTTAAATAACATAGTCGCATTTATTAATACGCAAAGCAATTTCATAATTATTGTAGCGCCTAAAGGCATATTAAGATAATTCAATCTTAGCTTAAATAATAATAAAATACGCATAATAAATAAGTTTTAATAACAGCATCGCATTATAAAAATTAAGCACTAATTAAATAGCACGCCCGTATTTATTTTTAATCTCAAACATAGACTAATAAAGCACCTAAATAATTTAATCACAATTTATTAATTTAATTTACCACTAATTAAATACCTAAAACTAATACCTAAATAATACCATAACCCACCTTTAAAACGCATCCCAGGCCCTTACCTCTTTAGCCCATTTACCCGCAATCCACACCCGCACGGCCCAAGACCCATCAGCCCATTACCCCAGCCCTTATACCATCGTCCAGCAGCCCTCACTTTCACTTCATCTTCATCAAAACGCAGCCCTAAAGAACCTAAAGACAAGGATAGAACCCTAAGCTTTCACGCCCTAAAATCCCGCCAGATCACAACCAAAATCCCACGTTTCCTTTCCTAGAATCACCTCGTGAACCAGCTACCATATCGACACCGTGTTCTTACCATAACTAAACCAAATCCTTCAAATCATTTACCTTACCATAACCTGTTCAAATCGCACGAATCAAGCACAAATCTCATCCAAAATCAGCCAAAATCGCACCTTGATTACTTACCAACATTAGAATCCAAACCATGGCTATATAAAGCACATGCAAAGGCAGAACGAAAGGGACAGAGCTGGACGGGAACAGATACCCGCTAAAAAAACACAAAGGAAGGGCACACAGAAAAATGAATAAACCTTCAAAGATCCGCAGTATCGCATCCATGGCGGACAGTGAAAACCCCCTTTCAATGCAACTGAAAGATAACCGCAAGAACACTTAAAAAACACTAGTTTTCACACAGCCTTAGTCGCATAGCATAAAACCTCCGAGCGGATCGACGACTTGATACGCTGTCTCGGTTCGCTGCTCGGAGAAGGTAAAAATCGAATTCTTCTCAGTCCATTTTGTATTGCTGTATGTCTGTTTGTGATTAAACACGTATTGGTTCATTCGTATTTGTAAGGCATGAAGATGATGCTTGCCATCGTTAAAATTATCTGTTAATCTGTTTACTGGACTATTGATGCCTAAACATGCTGAGTTATATATTCTATGCCCCTTAGGCATTTGTTGTGTTCTATGTTAAACTCAGTCTTGTCATATTGTTGTTGATGCCTAGATGTTATGTCCTGTTAATCGCCATGAAAGCGAAGTTTGTCGACGTTTATCAAAATCATGGAAATGGATTCACGCTTACTGTAATCACTCGCTTAATAGAACATGATATTGGAGTAGTAAAGTTCTTTTGATTTGGTAAGGTTTGGCGACTTGCCCGCTGGTTTTGCTAGTCGTCAATACTTGAATATGCGATGTTAGGCTTACTTCCACATTATCGTATATATGTTTTTGTTACTCTTAGTATTGGTTCAATAAAGATTTGTGCCAGAAGTGGTAGGTACAAAGTTAAGCGCTGTCCGCGTCGATTGAAGGCATTATCACCACTGCCCAGGGCCTTCCCATTTTAACATGTCCTGATTTTGTTCTTACCTAGAGCCCTGGTGTCTCTATCACATTGTCAGTGCAGAGTTACTTTTTTTCTTTCTAATGCATGATATGTATATGTGGGAGTGATCATGTGTTTGTCTTCAAATCTGTGTATGAGTTGAGTTTCCTGTGCCTATTGATATGTATCGTGGATGATCATGTGCCATAGTGCCTGTATTTAAATGACGGGTCAATTCCCTTTCTGCCCTGTCCTTGCATACCTGCTAGTTTATTAATGTTGAGTCTGTTACATCTTGAGGCCAATGGTTGAATCATGATATAACTGGCCATATATTGCTTCTTTTCCATTGTTAGTACACGAATCTATATCTATAGCTTGTAATCTGACCTGATTCGTAGTGTCTCCCCTCTGTTTGTTGCTGCATATTGCTTCATCTGTTTGCTTGACGAGATGGCCTCAAGAATAGGGAATCACTTAAGCCTATTGTTTACTTGTCTTCACTTGGAACTGTTGGGTGTTGCGTATAATATTAGCAGCTGGTTTGTGTAGTCTGCATACATGCTCATTCTTATTTCTTCTTACCACCTGCTAGCTGCTTATCCCCATCTGATATTGTCCTCTGTTGGTCTTTATGTGTGTGTTTGCTTAAATACAAACTATGTGTCAAGTGCTTGTTTGTTAAATATATTTGGGCATATACTAATCCTTATATTTCTTTCTGTTACATGAAATGCACCGGAGCAAAATGAAGAGTCTCATGGCGAGACTCATCACGACCTACTTCAAATGACAACCCGCATCTACATCCATCGAGTTCCCTCTTCGACAATTCCTAGAAAAACAAATAGGACAGAGTCATCCGCTTCAATCCCTTACCCTCTTAACCTCCTTATCTCATTTTATTTGTTATTGTAATTTTATTATACGACTTTGTAATTAATAGGAAACCAAGAGCAATTAGCCTTTGAACACACAAGGGGGAAGGTAATTTAAAATCAGAAATGCACTTCTACTTTATGTGTCTTTTAGGATTGTCATGCATGTCTAAGTTTTACCAAAGTAATCTAAATAATTTAACCTGCATCATAAACCAACATTTTGTTTCTTATTAAATCCATAACAAATTTTCTCCTAAACTCTTAAGAATCATCTTAAGCACTTTTATATATAATATTATACGCAGGTTAAGCAAGATTAATTTAGCTAGAAGTACACATAATTAGTCCATAAATAACCTTTGTATGTACACATAATTAGTCCATAAATAATCTTTGCATCATTTTCATTTTGGCCTTAGTCTTATAAACTTTTATCAACATGCCTCCTTTATAAAATATTTTGAAGCATCTTTTATATTTTCAAAACACGCATTTTTAAACATAATAATTACCCTAGGTTTGGCAGGACAACCGCAAGTTAGCGGATCTTAGAGGGTGTCTAACCCCTTCCCTCTAGATTAATAAAGAACCCTTACCCAGAATCTCATAAGTTTAGCAGACCATTAAAATGGAGTTAATGTTTACTTTAAACTAGTTAACATTTAGGTGTCCTAATTCACCCTATTAATTAGGTGGCGACTTCGCGAACCTTTTAGCATTTCTAGCCCCTTTTAGCACTGTTAATATTCTAGCACCTTTTAAGCACCCTTTTAACATTTTAGCATTTTATTTATTTCCTAACATTTTTATTAAGCAGGAGTTATTTTAAAAAAATGTCGCGGTCGGAAAAGGGCGTGACAGAAATGGTGACTCTGCTGGGGATTTTTGGTTCTTAACCACAACAGACCTAGGGTTATTATTTGGCATTACTTTTTGCATTTAATTTTGTGTGTTGTATTTTGTTTTATTTATTTTAATTGCTACCTGCTTTACTGCATTCCTTAAACTGGCATTCCGCTCATATTTCTTCCACTCTGAAAAATTCACACAATCACACACTACATGTGAGGTGCGCTTGGTGCATCAGCAAAATTCTTTCTTCAAAACCCAAATTTAGGAGAGTTGGTAACATACGTGGAGTGTCCGGTCTAACCGGTGGCCGCGTAGCCTTCTCACTCGAGTTGTCCGCTCGGGAACTCAAGGCCTAGAAAAGCCAAATCTTAGAAACTTAAGATAGAGCTATACCACCCTTATTTTAGGGCATGCATGCATTTACCTTAGGTGGGTCGGTCCTTGGTATTGACACCACAATTAGGAAAAACACCAAACTTGTCGACGGGTTTCTCAACCCAACGACCAACCAGCATATTATGTGTAGCGTAATAATGATGGACAAATCCAAACCTAATCATGACATGCCGAAATTGGAAAAAGTGCACCGTCATTTGGTCGCCATTACAGTTGGACGGCTTGGACAAAGCCATCATAATCTCGCATAAGTGACGTTTAGGCCTACCTCTGGCATAAAGGGGTCCCCATGCATATTAGGACTCGCTTGCAATGTGACAATTTGTGTGCAACATATACTTGCTAAATGTTATTTACACTTTTGCAAAATCACGTGCTTTACACTAACGCAGTTTGCTACATTTTGTCTAAAAGGATTTATCATCTTCCTCAAAGGTCGATTTGTATTTGACTAAGCAATGACAGAACGTCGATATTTCACGAGATCAAAGGCATGACCCAGCGACATGACTGATTCAAGGGCATTTGAGCAGAACGAGTCGGAACCCGTCTTGGTTCCTATAGGCAAAGCAGAGGTCTCAGGAAAGAAAAGCAGCATAGATCCGATCGAACACCTCGCCCAAATACCGCAGCAAATGGAAACCTTGCAGGCCGAAATCAAAAGGCTCCGAAACCTCACTAGAGCACTCGTCACTGCAAATAACCAAAACAATCAAAATCCTCCAAATTATTACCAGTACCCGCTTACTACATATCCCATTTATCACACTCAGTCAATGTACAATGCACCCATATATCCCACGCAAAACCAAATGCCTGCCATACCCCAGCCAAGCACAAACCAAGATAAAAGGCCCCACAAACCTACTTTCGCAATGCATACGACAACCCTTTGCGATACCCGCCCGTGTATACGCCACGACCAAAAGCCCGACCACTAAACATCTTCACACCCCGCCTAAATGCCACAGAAAGGCCAGCCAGAATATACACTCATTTAGCCGAGCCTTTGTCGCAGTTGTACGAGAGGTTGAGAGTTGCAGGGATACTCCAGCCAATTCCAAAGAATGTGCCCAATCCCAAGTCCAAAGCTCATGATGAGAACAAAAGTTGTGCATACCATTCTGGAGCATCGGACACGACATGGAAAGGTGTTATACACTCAGAGACAAAGTAAGGGAGCTGATCAAGGAGGGAGTCATTCAAATGGAGGATGCCTACCCCAATGAGTACAATGAACCCCAAAGGAAGAGAGGTGTTCCTCGCCCGTAACCCGCCCGCTCGAATCGATCATTTATCCAAGAATGCACCACGCAGAAGCCAAAAGAAGGAGATACTGATAGCAGATCATGAAGACCCAGCCAGCCATGATGCAGAGCAAGAAGGCGTATTGGTTGGATTTGCACCCTTGTTCTGGTCCGCCTAGAGCCCGGATAAGAAAGAGTAATTTAGCCTAGCAGATTAATAAAAAGAAAAAAAACTCATATTTAAGCTTTAATAATGTTTTCTTTTGTTTTGCTTGCATTGAAACTACGTTCGACCTGATTCCCTTGGCGGATACGTAGGCGGCCACATCGGTCTCGGTCCCACATTTAGAAGTTTTAGCTTTATAAAATTTCGCTTGTAATAAACTACGTCATGACCTGATTCCCTCATGGGGATACGTAGGCGGCCTAAATCGGTTTCGGTCACACCATTAGGAAACTTTCCCTTCGTTCTGAAAATAACAAGAATACACATAATATACAAGCAGCCCCGTTGAGACCCACTTTGGGCCAAACGCCCTTTGCATATTCAAAACTGGAACAAGGTAGGAAACCAGACAGGGGTTGCAGGTCCAAGCAGGCCAGGCACGCAGATGTCAAGGAACAAGGCGGCGAAGTCGAATACGAATCGACCCCCCCCCCCCCAAAAAAACTCACAAATTTTCTTTGAGCGCAGATTTTTCATATTAACAGAAGCAGAAAGTGCAACAGCCGAAGCAGAAAATACGGCAAAAAGTTTCTTCGCAGAAGCAGAAAGAAGTAGCAGAGGCAGAGGATATAACAACAATCCAAAGTTCAAAGTCCGCACTAGAAGCAGCAGAAACAGAAAGGGTCATCGACAATCAGCAGTCAAAGTTCAAAATTCCGCAACAAAGTCTAGCGCATCAACTCGGGCATAAAGTTAAATTTGCAACCCACGCAACGCACACAACAAAGGCATCATGACAATTCGTCAGTTGCAGCGTTTAGCATGTCCGTGCAAAGACAACATCTCAGTATGCATCAGGCGTATCAGGGACGACATCTCTACCCATAGAATTGCACGTCTCATATGTATTTTGATGCGCGTTAAGATGCACACACTTTAAACGTAAGTGCACGTTATCGTGACAAGTAATATAGTCTTAGTAAGACCGAATATCGTCCACAAGGATTAGGGTTCAAGTACCAACTATCTATTTTTTAGTATCTATTTGGTGAATTTATGATTGATTTGTTGTTTATAACTACGAATTATGCAAGCTATTTTAATATAAAGAATTACTTCAGTGGTGATGAGAATAGGGCTTCCATGTATCCTTACTATCCGCTTATGCTACTTACTAATGCATTAACTTATGGTATTCTTCTTTAGGAGAAAGCAGGTTTACGAAATCGTTTTATACTCCCGCTAGGGTTATATAAACACTCAATCCCAGTATCGCACCTTACCTACCTCTCGGTAATAAGGATAACTTTATAGGAGGATTAAGAAAAAAAACCTAGTTGACCGTCACGCACAATGCGCAAAATTAGGGTTGTTAAGCCTCTCATCAACGCTACATAAATAATTGAGGTATTTTCATCCCCAATCCAAGAATGTCTACCCAACTTACAGCATATTCACAATCCCCCCTTCTCAGAATCTGATTAGAAATCATATAGTGATAATTAGTTGTCAATTAATTACCAAGAATTCAACTCAATTATTGGATAGATCTCACAATAAGAAAAATAACCATAAGCATGCATTAATTTATAACATAGGGTTCTAGCAATTCAACATGGAAAGCCCTATAAGAGAATTAGTTCCTAGCCATAAATATGACAAGAACTAATTCAAAGTTCATCATAAAAACTGAAATAAAGTAAAGGAAAGGAAAAGAAATTACTAAACTAATGGTATCCAATCTCCAAGCCAAAGTCTTGTGTTGTGCAGAAGGGGAACCCTTAAAAGCGCCTAGGTTCTCCTTTATAGCCGCAAACCGCCTCCTCTTTCCTTCGTGCTGGCCCGATTTTCGTTAAAAGACCTAATTTTTCCGCGTCGGCGCCGCGGCCCTGCAGACAGGCGTCGCGGCGTCGGAAGTTCTGCAATCCGTCGGGTGTTTTGGCGCCGCGGCCCTGATATCTGCTGTTCGGTAGCCGCGCAGTATCTTCAGATCTCCGGATGTTTAGGCGTCGCGCCACGATTTTGTTGTTCGGCGGAGCCGCGGCGAGTCTTCTAACCTCTGCGGATAGTGGCGCCGCGCTCGCTGATTGCAGGAGGCGCCGCGGCGCTGGTCTTGAATTTTCCTCGTTCGCCACTTTCTCCGATTCCACTGCATCTCCTCTTTTGCCCTCTTTTTGCTCTTTTTCCGTCATTTGGCCATTTTAACCACTTTGACTCAAAAGAAAGAAAAACTATCCTAATACGACACTTATATGTGCAAAATGGGATAAAAGACTAACTAAAACTGACTCAAAAAGTGTATATAAAATATATCGATCAAATACCCCCAAACTTAACCTTTGTTCGCCCTCGAGCAAAGATAGAAAGAAATAAAATAAAAGACTCAAAGAACGAAAAATAAAAGACTCACTGCCATTGATCACTTTTGCTGCATAAGTGTTAACTAGAAAAACATGAAGGTTAGCAAAATAATATGCAGGAACATATAGCATGAAATTTCAACACACTAAGCACATGAAGCTAGATATTTAGCAAACTCATATTCATCGTGCTTAATGGACGTCAATATACTAAATCATGCATATAAATTCAAGAATTCCTATGGCATGCTTACTTGCTATTCTCCACTAATTCTGGATATGCATAAAAGAGATCTTCAGGACTTTAAGGGTTGTAATGTAGGCTTAGGTAGGGGTTGGTAAAAATAGGCATTTAGGCTCATTTTTGTGTACCATAAGCTCTTTTAGCTTTTCAGTATTTCCCTTTTCTTTTTGTTCTTTTCTTCACTTCAATTCTATCTTTTCCCTCTTTTGTTTTGGGAGAGTGAAGTATATAATAATGACAAGCACCCCCAAACTTAGGCTTTTGCCTATTTCTTATTACTTTTGTATTGGGGTGCAACAGACTTATTCACTCTTTTTGTCTCTTTTTTTAACACAATGTATTCCACTACTTCACATTTTTACTTATGGCACAATCTGTGGGAATATAGGGTGTCAAAGAAGAAGTTTCCACTTTTAGGCTCAATGGGGCTGACTAGGGATATTTTTAAAGTACGGGATAGAAAAGAATGGTAAGAATTGGCTATCAAAGAAATGCCTGAGTCATCTCCCTAACATGCATATCCTAACTATTTCGCCTCAAATAGCAAGCAATCATAACACATAAGCATTTATCATTTAACATGCATAATTTAAGCAAGAAACTCCAAATAGACAGATTCTATGAGTTTTTGGCATATCTAACCTAAGTGTTTAGATAGTTGTTTCAATTCCGTTACATTATTCCACCTTATTTCACTAGGTGTTTCTAGCAACTACAGCATTCATGATCTTTGACAGGCAATTATGACTCAAAAAAAAAAAATTGGTGACTCAAAATAAACATAAAACAATCAAAAAGACTTAAATAAAACATAACATGACACAAATAAAACAAAACACAAATAAACACCCCCAAACTTAAAACACACGTTGTCCCCAATGTGTGTAGACTCAAAGACAGTAAAAGAAATAGACACTTACAAATTTTGGTTAAAATGGTGGTGGTGGCGGTGGATAATGCATCGACCATTGGTTGAACAAGGAACTCAGCTCGTTGATTTGTTGCCTTGTTTCTTGCTGTCCTTGTACCATCAGTGTCAAGGTCCGCATCATCCTCATCCGATTACGATACAATTGCTCCATTGTGGGCATTGGAGGTTACGCTTCGTGTGGTTGGTGCGTGGCTAGGTCCCGCCTCATATTGGGCCCCTATTTCGTGCTCATCTTCGTCCATGGCGGCCTCTGCTGCTGCTGCTGCTGGTACTCTCCGTCTGGCTGCTGGGGGGCTTGGGTCTGGGAAAGAGTGCACTATCCCATAGGACACGGGCAGTTGGTTTCTTTCATGAGTGTCAGTGGGTAGGTTTGGAACCGCACTCATGTGACATAGCTTGGTGATAACTGAGCCATGTCCCAATCCGACTGTTACCAACTCGCTGATTTCCTCAATGCTCTGCACTATTTCTTTCCCCACATCAATCGTCAACCCCCTCATAATTCCATATATTAGTTTAATCCTATCCTCTGGCACTCTGGTGAAGTGCGTGGATGGAATCATGCGGGCGCTGATGAAATATAGCCAACCTTTGGCTACTTTGTTGAATTGGCACCTGTTCAGTGCTCTTGACCCATTTCTTTCAATCTCAAAAACAGCTCCCTGGTAGCTCACGGTGTTTGCGACGATATCCCAGTTTATGTTGTCGGTGCTCCTAGACCATGTTCTAAAATGGCTCCGATCACCAATTCCTCCTTCAACATCAACTGTTTTCAATTGTATATTGATATCTTCTCACATCAGCACATAGCGACCCCTTACAAAGCATCCCCTTTCCACCTTCTCCGGAAAATTGGCATAAAATTCACGCACCATTGTTGTGTTTACTGGTGCTATCTTCTCCGGATTCACAAATTTCCTCCAATCCCTTAACTCAATCATCGCCCGAATGGGCTCATAAACATCTTCTTCCTTATATGACTCCCTCTGGTAGTCCATTCCCCTTTCTGGTATTATGGGTCTGGTATCAAGTTTTTTGTATCTTTGAGAGGCTTCGTAGCTCACAAACCTATTTTCATCGTATTGTGGGGTTGGGGTGGATGTGGAGCCTCTTCTTTTCCAGGTGGCCATGGTTAAAACAGTTTCTGGGGCTTAAAATTTAGTGGCACAAATGTTTCCTACACAATTGACAACTAGCAGCGAACACAACACCCACAAACTTCAACATTTCTACTCACTACCCACAACCTCCTTTTCTACTCTTTTCTCCAAACTTCACAATCACTTTTCAGCACCCAAACTACTCCAACTACAATACTCCTCCAAACTACTTCCTTTTATGACTTCAATAAAAGGATTCAAGAACAGAAAAGGATTACCTTTTTAGGAGAAGATTCGAGCTTGTTCTTGTTTCAATTGGTGGTTTGAGGCTGTTATACCCCGTATTCTCAGGGTATGTATGCGAGGACGTACGTACGAGAGCACGACAGAAAATTGGAAAGGAAGAAAGAGGTGATTTTTCCACGGAAAAAGTTTCCGGTTTTTGTAAAGAAAAATGTTCGTTGATGGGAATTGGGTTCCCAGATTTGGAATATGGGCTTCTTAAATTATATTAGAATTTTGAGATTTTATTTTCGGAAATGGTCACGTGGGGCCCACGGGAGAAATTTACGGTTTTGTGGGGCCCGCTTTGATTTTGAGATTTTGGCCATTTTGGATATTTTCGGAAGATGAATTATTTTTGGACAAGTAGGAGGGAGACACGTGTCACCCCCCCCCCTAGGTGGCTTGGCCGAATTACCTGGGGCACAAGTGCCGACAGAGTCGTTTTCGACGAACGTTTCCACACTTCGTAGGAAAATTCGGCTATGTCATTTATAATTTTTGCGCATTTTTCCGAGAGGCGAAACATTTTGGACCAACGGAGGGTGATACGTGTCACCTCACATCGGAAGCAAGTGGCTTGGACGATCAAGGCCCAAGAGGATGGTTGGCCTTGGCCGATTGGTTCCTCGAGTTGTGCCTTGTTTTGTGGCTTGTTTTGTGGAGTGTTTTGTGGAGTAGGGTTAGGTGCACTTGGCTTGATCTTGGCCTTACACTTGCCTTTGCACATGGCTTGATCTTGGCCATTGGTTGGCCTTTGGTTTTCCTATAAATACCCCTAAGCTCAAGACTTCTTCATCCAAAATCTTCCAAGTCTTGAGTCCCTCTCCTCCCTTTGAGTGTGTTCTCGCCCTAAGCCTTCCTCCCCTTGAGCGCCTGTGGCCGAGAGCCTCCTCCCTGTGGTGCTAAGCAGTGGGTACCCCTAGCCTAGTTGTTTCAGATAATACACCCCTGTCAGGGTATTGAAATACTCTCCAAGTATTGTTATAATGCCCAAAATACCTTAGCCTTTACCTTGTAGTATTCCAAAAGTTACCTCTATACGTAGAGCAGGAAATACTACCTTTTGTCCTTTTAGTCTCAAACCGAAACCCTAAGGAAATCTTCATAGTTGGTTGAAGTATTTGAGTAGAAGTTGGTTAGAACTTCTAAGGGTTGTTTGGAGCGGATTGAGCGCACGGAGTAGAGCTAAACCTTGCTCGGATCGACATTATAACTTGGATAATTTTGGGCTTGTCGAGGTAAATATTCTTGTCCCTTATTGTAATTGAGATTACATGTTGTAGGAATATATAGTTGAGGTATACTATATATAGAATGAACATTATTGTGCGGCAATGTCTTTTGACTTAAGCACGAATTTAAAGAAAAGATTCGAATCAGATTTACATAGATCATTGCGATGAGACTTGTGTAGCATTGTTGTGTAGTAGAATTGTATACGTCGGTTAGGCGTATAACCCCTGGTTGGCTTGATAGCCACCGATAGAGGATGAGATTTACGCTGCATGGGGAATCTTCGAATTTTCAGTAGAACATGGAACCGCATTTGCTAGAAGTTAATAGACGTTTGTGGCCTTATAGGTGGAAGTACTGCGAGTAGCGTATTCTACTTGAAGAGTGGAAACGGCTAGCCAGGTTACAGTACTGTGGAGCGTTTTGCTTATCGTCGATACTCGCCGCGAGGTATGTGAACCTCTTCCTATCTGTTCTAGCATGATATGTGTGTAACTATGTAGTAAGGTGGACGTACAGGTACTAAGTGTATTTGTTTGTTTTAAACATAAAGTGTTATAACGGCTTTATGGGAAGTTGGTTATAACAGCTTTATGTAGGTAAGAAAATGGTTTACTGATGTTAGAAGTTAAGAGACTTAACTTATTTGTTTTAATGTGGATGTTGTGTGAAACCTCATTCGTGAGTAATGAGTACTTGGTTTTTAAAGGGATAATGTTTCTTCGATTTCGAATCGAATGTGTATCGATGCACCAACGCGGCGTTAATAAAGGAAAATGTATTGAATAATGATGTGTTGTATTAAAACCGAGAAACCTCCATCCGTATAGAAGCTAAGATAAGACAAAATGATATTACATTTTCTAGATCATGGTCATTGTAACAAGATCGTTATAAACAAGAATAAACTACTCACATATATGACATATGTTACTCAATTGTTTTAAAAGAGATTAAGACTATGAGTTATGAAACCTTTCTAAAATAAGTGACTTGAGCATTTGAAATTAGGCAAACTTGAACGTTTGGAAAATAATGTTGTTACTTGATTTTACAAAAGGGAAGTGTTTTGGTTTACTTAAAAAGATAGTCACGATTTTTATACTACGTATTGTGTGACTTATGTGAAAGTACTTTGAGTTGTGTGAAACTTGCCTATGCTTGTGATGATAGCCTTTGTTGTACAAGTGTGTTGTATTTACGTGTTACCGCGTCTCGATAGAGTCGGTTGACTTGTTGAGAACTTACTTGACGCGTCCGGGCGACGAGAATTCCACGTATGTTTCCATTTTGATTCTTGTCTTATTGTGGTTACATGGACATGTCTACACCGAGGTAGAATTCCGGCATGTGGCTACGCGCGTGGTTGATCACCCAATATATTGTTGTTGATGTCACGTGGACGTGTCTACACCGAGGTAGAATTCCGGCATGTGGCCATGGGCATTGGTATTATTGTTGCATCATGGACATGTCTACACCGAGGCGTAATTCCGGCACGCGCCGTGATGCGAACATGATTGATGTTGTGGGCGTGAGACCCATAGTTATATTTGAGTGATGACTTGAGGCGTGAGTCCTCGATCGACATGATCGCTTTTATGTTGTGAATCGTAGTTTGGTTATCATACATGTCTCCCGCTTTATATAGACTAGTATGATTTCATTTACTGATTTTTACGCTTTCACATACTTGGTACTGCATCGACTCTTCGGGCTGCGTCACGCCGCAGTAGAGGTACATCGGCCGTGGATCCTCGCCATAGGATCACATCAGCGTATTGGGAAGCTCCGTTTCTCCGAGGCTTATCTTTTGCATGTGTTCCCGAGTTGTAGGTTCTTGAACATTCGGGGTATGGCGGGGCCTGTCCCGTCATAGTTGTAAATCTTAGAGGTGCAGAGAATCGTGTGGCGGGGTTGTAAAAGGATTAAACTGTTCAGGTTTTATGTATATACTGAAGGCAACCGTTTTGGTTGGCCTGTTTATTATTATATCTCTTGTTTCATGACTCATGTGTTATGTTCCGCTGATTTTCTCTGATATATGTATCACTAGGGTGCCCGGGGTAAGGCACCAGTCACGGGCCTGAATTTCGGGGTGTGACAGAGGCTATGGAATGGAGCTTTGTTGGTTGAGAAGGCTAAGGGTTTTTGGGAATTTAAGAGCTTAGGTTGTGGTTGGTTTGGATTTGTGGAGGATTTGTGGGCAAATTTCTGGAATTTCGTGGGTTTTTGGAGAGGGAAGGTTAGGGTTTTGAAGTTGGAATTGGGGAAAATCTGATTTTTGGGCGTTTTTAAGTTCGATTCCCGCGCCGCATGCCCTTCGATTTTCTGCGCGCGGCCATATTGGAAATACGGCTAAACTTGGCAAATTTTCAGGATTTTGCGCCGCCGCTTCCTGGCGCCGCGACGCTTAAACCTGCGCTGCTCGATTCTTCGCGCCGCTCGCCTCAGCCAAGGCTACCCGCTTTTTCCGAAATCGGCTTTCGCTCACTTTTCGCCCTTCGCTTTATTTCCGCACCTATCAATCACAGCAAAAACACAAGAATCCAAGACCGTGAGATTGTTCTAGTCAAAATAAAATAAACTAAAGACAGAAATTAAAATAACATAATTGAAAACGTTGGGTTGCCTCCCAACAAGCGCTGTCTTTAACGTCTTTTAGTCGGACGCAGGTTCCTTAGCCTTAACGACCCTGGGGTGGATTAAGCCCCCAACCTATCCATTTCCTCCACATTTGGCGTTTTCTTTTTCTTCTTTTCTTCTTAGCATTATCAGTAAGGGGGAGTTCAGGAATACTTACCTCCTTTAGTGGCATTTCAGCAAACCATGCCTGCTTTCTTGGGCTCATCGCTCTTTGGTTGACTTGTATTGGCTCGCATGGGGGTTTGATGGTGCTGATTGCAAAGCACTCGCTCCTTGTTGGTGGCTCAATAACGTGTTTAAAAACTTTAAACACCATTTCTTGAACTCGCTTAGTGTTAATTCTCCTCTTTCAACATCAATCAAAGCTCTCCGTTGCTAGGAATGGCCTCCCGATATGATAGGTATTTCGCATCTTCTTCCATATCAAGAATGAAATCTGCGGGAAAGAAGAATTTTCCTACTTTCACAATCACGTCTTCAATCTTGCCTCGTGGATGAACCATCTGTCATCGGCCACCGTGGCTTCTTGTGGTTGGGTTTGGCCTCACTGACTCTAATCTTTTAAAAATTGATAAGGCATCGATTTATACTCGCCCTAAATCACACAAGGCTCTGTTGCAAGTCACCCCACTTGTGCAAGGTAGTGTAAAGCTTCGGATCCTTTAGCTTTGGTGGCAACTTTTTCGCAAGATAGCACTACACTCTTACATTAGTGCTACTATTTCATACTCTGCCCGACTTTTCTTCTTCCCCAAAATCTCCTTCATAAACTTGAAATAGGAGGGCATCGCTCTAATGCTTCTATGAAAGGTATGTTGATATCTGACTTCTGAATGTCTCCAAAAATTTGGAGAATTGTTTATCAATGACCTTTATTGTAGTCTCTGGGAAAGGGATCTTTTACGTATACTCTTCTCTGGAGTTTTCTCTACTGTTGGGCTAGGCTCAATCACCTTCTCTTTTTCTAACTCTGCTTTCTTCTCAACTCTTTGCCGAGGTGATCGCTCAATCGTCTTCCACTTCTCAACCGCACTTCGACACCGCTCCTGGATTTACCTCTGTATTGCTTGGCAATGTCCGCTTGTAATTTCTTTGTTTACTGTTTTGCTAGCTGACCCACCTCTGTCTCCAAGTTTCTGAACGAGGATCTAGCTTCTATCATGAACTGCGTCTGGGCGTTGGCAAGTGTTAGCCTGCTTTCACTCATCCGCTTTTCTTTACGAGCGTGCATTGGCTGTTGCCGTGGGGCTTGAATGAAGGGTTGTTGATTCGCTCTGCGATTACGATCGGCCTATCCGATTCTGCGCCACGATCGGGTTCTGCGCCGGATCACTGGTTCTGCAGTCGATTACGGTTCTCTCCATGAAATCTTTGGGTGGGTCCTCCACCCTGGATTATAAGTGTTGGAGTAGGGTTTGTTCTGTTGCCTCTGATAATTACCTATGGCTTGACACTCTGCCTACTCCATTGGTATATTATTGGGATCCGCTGAAGGACACCTATCAAATGTATGTGGGCCACCACATATCTCACGTGACTTTTAGGCATCATCGCATTCATCGACACTTTGTATGTTCTGCAATTTGTTTATTAGGAGGGCCACTGGGCATTCAAGGCAAGAATGGCATCTATTTCATGGACTCCATGTTCTTCTCCCGATTGTCGATCTCTTCCGTGACATGGTTGTTAGTGGCCATGTCTTCTAATAACTCATGAGCGTGGTCTGTTTTCCTCATGAATGCTCCACTTTGCATCTATGATAGTTCTGGTTGTACTGCTCAGCCCGTTGTAGAAGATGTGGACCAAGTTCCACAACTCAATGCAATGGTGTGGGCACTTTCTCTGTAGATCTTTGAACCTTTCCCAAGCTTCATATAAGGACTCTCCATCTGCTTGGTAAAAGTTGTTCAACTCCCCTCTTAGTTTTGCTGCTTTACACGGAGGAAAGAACTTGGCTAAGAATTTCTGTGTCAGCTCGTGCCATGTGAAAATCGAATCAGCCGGCAGGGAATTCAACCATACTTTTGCTCTATCCTCGAGTGAGAAGGAAAGAGCCTCAACTGACGGCATCATCGATGCGCCGTTATATCTAAAAGTTGCACATAGCTCCAAGAAATTAGCTATGTGCATATGTGGATCCCCGATGACAGTCCTCCGAATTGCACTGTGTGCTGTACCATGCTCAAAATCGCCGGTTTTATCTCGAAGTTGTTGGCTCTGTGCGGGGAGCCTAATGCATGTCGTGCTCCATTTACTCTTGGCGACATAGTCTCCCAAACCGTTACCGGACTTGGACTCTCTCTTCCACGTCTATTGGCGCTTGCCTAGGTATTCCTGGATGGGGTTGATTCTCTCATAACCCTTCTCCCATCCCGTTGTTGTTCTGAACGTCGTTCATCTCTAACAAGGTTGCAATCCGATTCTTTACATTCGTTTACAGGTTTTCTCAATTTCTGGATTGAAGGGAACAAGAGTGTCTGCTCCTCTTCTCCTTCGCATAAACTGACTTCCTGAAATAGATCAAAAACAGACAACAAATCACGGCACCTCGAATTTTCAAAAGAAAAACGTAAAAATTAAAAATTAAAAATAAAAACCAAATTAGAAATTAAAAATAGACAAATTTGATATTGAACTAATGCCTAATCCCCGGCAACGGCGCCAAAAACTTGATGCGCGTTAAGATGCACACACTTTAAACGCAAGTGCACGTTATCGTGACAAGTAATATAGTCTTAGTAAGACCGAATATCGTCCACAAGGATTAGGGTTCAAGTACCAACTATCTATTTTCTAGTATCTATTTGGTGAATTTATGATTGATTTGTTGTTTATAACTACGAATTATGCAAGCTATTTTAATATAAAGAATTACTTCAGTGGTGATAAGAATAGGGCTTCCATGTATCCTTACTATCCGCTTATGCTGCTTACTAATGCATTAACTTATGGTATTCTTCTTTAGGAGAAAGCAGGTTTACGAAATCGTTTTATACTCCCGCTAGGGTTATATAAACACTCAACCCCAGTATCGCACCTTACCTACCTCTCGGTGATAAGGATAACTTTATAGGAGGATTAAGAACAAAAACCTAGTTGACCGTCACGCACAATGCGCAAAATTAGGGTTGTTAAGCCTCTCATCAACGCTACATAAATAATTGAGGTATTTTCATCCCCAATCCAAAAATGTCTACCTAACTTACAGCATATTCACAATCCCCCCTTCTCAGAATCTGATTAGAAATCATATAGTGATAATTAGTTGTCAATTAATTACCAAGAATTCAACTCAATTATTGGATAGATCTCACAATAAGAAAAATAACCATAAGCATGCATTAATTTATAACATAGGGTTCTAGCAATTCAACATGGAAAGCCCTATAAGAGAATTAGTTCCTAGCCATAAATATGACAAGAACTAATTCAAAGTTCATCATAAAAACTGAAATAAAGTAAAGGAAAGAAAAAGAAATTACTAAACTAATGGTATCCAATCTCCAAGCCAAAGTCTTGTGTTGTGCAAGAAGGGGAACCCTTAAATCGCCTAGGGTTCTCCTTTTATAGCCGCAAACCGCCTCCTCTTTTCCTTCAGCTCGACCAGTTTTCGTCAAAGACCTAATTTTTCGCGTCGGCGCGCCGTGCGAGAGCGCCGCGGTGCGGAAGTTCTACAATCCCTCGGGTGTTTTGGCGCCGCGGCCCGGATATCAGCTGTCAGAGGGCGCCACGACTCTGTATCTTCTTTAGCTCGTCGGATGTTTAGGCGCCGCGGCCCGATTTTCTTTGTCACGAGCCGCGGCGCTGAGTCTTCTGACCTCTCTGGATAGTGGGCGCCGCGGCGCTGGTCTTGAATTTTCCCTCGTTCGCCACTTTCTCTGATTCCAGCTCTGGCATCTCCTCTTTTGCCCTCTTTTTGCTCTTTTTCCGCCATTTGGCCATTTTAACCACTTTGACTCAAAAGAAAGAAAAATTATCCTAATACGACACTTATATGTGCAAAATGGGACAAAAGACTAACTAAAACTGACTCAAAAAGTGTATATAAAATACACCGATCTTATTTATCATTTCATTTAAACAGGTATACACTAATTTTTCTCAAACTTAGCTTGCAGGAGCATTTATTCTACAGGAGCAGCAGCAACACGTCCAGGCAACGACGTTATCAGCACAGCAAGTCCGAAAACGACGCCAGCAGCAATACGTCCAGGCAACGACGTCATCAGCATTGCGTCTACACAACGACGCCAGCAGCAACACGTCTACGCAACGACGCCATCAGCAACACGTCCAGACAACGACGTGATCAATATTATGTCTACGCAACGATGCCAGCAGCAACACATCTACGCAACGACGCCAGCAGAAATACGTCCAGGCAACAACATCATCAGCAACACATCCAGACAACGATGTGATCAGCATTATGTCTACGCAACGACGCCAGCAGCAACACGTCCAGGCAACGACGTTATCAGCACAACAAGTCCGAAAACGACGTCATCAGCAACACGTCCAGACAACGACGTGATCAGCATTATGTCTACGCAACGACGCCAGCAGCAACACGTCCAGGCAACGACGTTATCAGCACAGCAAGTCCGAAAACGACGCCAGCAGCAACACGTCCAGACAACGACGTGATCAGCATTATGTCTACGCAACGACGCCAGCAGCAACACGTCCAGACAACGACGTTATCAGCACAGCAAGTCCGAAATGACGCTATCGGCAACACGCCCGCATAACGACGACGTGATCAGCATTATGTCTACGCAACGATGCCAGCAGCAACACGTCCAGGCAACGACGTTATCAGCACAACAAGTTCGAAAACGACGCCATGACGCCAAGTCCGAAAACGACGCTATCATCATCATATCACATCTATGCATGGACGATTTCTCTGCTCTCAAAATTGCATTTCTTATTCATGCTTTATTATTCTGTCTTAGCAATTATGCACTAACTCTTCCTTGAGCTTTAGTCTATAGGGGCAGTTGCAGCAAGAATAACATATCCGCATTCACAATCGCAACACGTCTGTGCAAGGGCGAAATCACAACATTTGCAGCAGGCATCACATTTTTGCAGAATAACATTTTCTACTCACAGTTGCATTGCTTTTAAAATTATGCATCATCATTCTGCCTTAACAGTTATGCACTAACCGTTTGTTTAAGTCTTAGCATGCAGGAGCAGGAGCACAACGTGAATTTTCTCTTACAGCGAACCGGGGCAATTTGTTGGGGGGCCAACCTTCCCAACAAATGGAAGAAGCGGCCTCAAGCGTCGGTCTACTCATTCCACATCACCATAAAACCCAGCATCATAAGTCGATAGCGGTACACCCCAGGTTCAAGACAGTTACTTTTATTTTTTATTTTTAGCACCACAGCCCAGTGTTGTCATAACTCGACACTGGGACAAATTTTGAGTCCGCATTAGCCCACCTTGGTGTTTTGACCATGGTAACCCAGTGTCGTCATAACTCGACACTGGGACAAGTTTTGAGTCTGCGTTAGCCCGCCTTGGTGTTTTGACCATGGTAGCCCAGTGTCGTCATAACTCGACACTAGGACAAATTTTGAGTCCGCATTAGCCCGCCTTGGTGTTTTGACCATGGTAACCCAGTGTCGTCATAACTCGACACTGGGACAAATTTTGAGTCCGCGTTAGCCCGCCTTGGTGTTTTGACCATGGTAGCCCAGTGTCGTCATAACTCGACACTGGGACAAATTTTGAGTCCGCGTTAGCCCACCTTGGTGTTTTGACCATGGTAGCCCAGTGTCGTCATAACTCGACACTGGGACAAATTTTGAGTCCGCATTAGCCCGCCTTGGTGTTTGACCATGGTAGCCCAGTGTCGTCATAACTCGACACTGAGACAGTTTTGAGTCTGCGTCAGTCTTGTCTTAATTGCCCAACATTTTTGCAATTCTGAGGATCAAGACAAAATTGGCTATGAGTCAACGTCTTTGTCCGAAGATTCTTCCATCATCTCCATACAAAGAGAGACAAGTTGTTGACACCCAATTTTGACCCTCTCGCCCAGACATTAGCTATAAAATTACACTAATTTTGCAAAATAATTTTTTATGATTTTTTATAATAAAATGCGGCGATAAAACATTAAATACAGGCATAAATAAGCAATTTAACAATAGAACTGCATCTTACGCAGAATATTAAGCACTTAGAGTCTCGCGCCTGCATTTATTAAATTTAAGCTCTGTCATAATTCTTAAACGATAATAAAATAAATAAATACATAAAATAAATAATTCGACAATGACGTCGTGTTAAATAACATAGTCGCATTTATTAATACGCAAAGCAATTTCATAATTATTGTAGCGCCTAAAGTCATATTAAGATAATTCAATCTTAGCTTAAATAATAATAAAATACGCATAATAAATAGGTTTTAATAACAACATCGCATTATAAAAATTAAGCACTAATTAAATAGCACGCCCGTATTTATTTTTAATCTCAAACATAGACTAATAAAGCACCTAAATAATTTAATCACAATTTATTAATTTAATTTACCACTAATTAAATACCTAAAACTAATACCTAAATAATACCACAGCCCACCTTTAAAACGCAGCCCAGGCCCTTACCTCTTTAGCCCATTTACCCGCAGCCCACACCCGCACGACCCAACACCCATCAGCCCATTACCCCAGCCCTTATACCATCGTCCAGCAGCCCTCACTTTCACTTCATCTTCATCAAAATGCAGCCCTAAAGAACCTAAAGACAAGGATAGAACCCTAAGCTTTCACGCCCTAAAATCCCGCCAGATCACAACCAAAATCCCACGTTTCCTTTCCTAGAATCACCTCGTGAACCAGCTACCATATCGACACCCTGTTCTTACCATAACTAAACCAAATCCTTCAAATCATTTACCTTACCATAACCTGTTCAAATCGCACGAATCAAGCACAAATCTCGTCCAAAATCGCACCTTGATTACTTAACAACATTAGAACCAAAACCAAGGCTATATAAAGCACATGCAAAGGCAGAACGAAAGGGACAGAGCTGGACGGGAACAGATACCCGCTAAAAAAACACAAAGGAAGGGCACACAGAAAAATGAATAAACCTTCAGCATCCGCAGGCATTGGCATCCATGGCGGACAGTGAAAACCCCCTTTCAATGCAACTGAAAGATAACCGCAAGAACACTTAAAAAACACTAGTTTTCGCACAGCCTTAGTCGCATAGCATAAAACCTCCGAGCGGATCGACGACTTGATACGCTGTCTCGGTTCGCTGCTCGGAGAAGGTAAAAATCGAATTCTTCTCAGTCCATTTTGTATTCTTTGCATACATTTGTGATTAAACACGTATTGGTTCATTCGTATTTGTGAGGCATGAAGATGATGCTGGCCATCGTTAAAATTATCTGTTAATCTGTTTACTGGACTATTGATGCCTAAACATGTTGAGTTATATATTCTATGCCCCTTAGGCATTTGTTGTGTTCTATGTTAAACTCAGTCTTGTCATATTGTTGTTGATGCCTAGATGTTATGTCCTGTTAATCAGTTTCGTTTAGCCGAAGTTTGTCGTCGTTTATTAAAATCATGGAAATGGATTCACGCTTACTGTAATCACTCGCTCAATAGAACATGATATTGGAGTAGTAAAGTTCTTTTGATTTGGTATGGTTTGGCGACTTGCCCGCTGGTTTTGCTAGTCGTCAATACTTGAATATGCGATGTTAGGCTTACTTCCACATTATCGTATATATGTTTTGTTACTCTTAGTATTGGTTCAATAAAGATTTGTGCCAGAAGTGGTAGGTACAAAGTTAAGCGCTGTCCGCGTCGATTGAAGGCATTATCACCACTGCCCAGGGCCTTCCCATTTTAATATGTCATGTTTTTGTTCTTACTTAGAGCCCTGGTGTCTCTATCTGTTGTCCAGGTGCAGGTTACTTTTTTTTTTCTTTCTAATGCATGATATGTATCTGTGGGACTGATCATGTGTTTGTCTTCAAATCTGTGTATGAGTTGAGTTTCCTGTGCCTATTGATATGTATCTGTGGGACTGATCATGTGCCATAGTGCCTGTATTTAAATGACGGGTCAATTCCCTTTCTGCCCTGTCCTTGCATACCTGCTAGTTTATTAATGTTGAGTCTGTTACATCTTGAGGCCAATGGTTGAATCATGACATAACTGGCCATATATTGCTTCTTTTCCATTATTAGTACACGAATCTATATCTATAGCTTGTAATCTGACCTGATTCGTAGTGTCTCCCCTCTGTTTGTTGCTGCATATTGCTTCATCTGTTTGCTTGACGAGATGGCCTCAAGAATAGGGAATCACTTAAGCCTACTGTTTACTTGTCTTCACTTGGAAGTGTTGGGTGTTGCGTATAATATTAGCAGCTGGTTTGTGCAGTCTGCATACATGCTCATTCTTATTTCTTCTTACCACCTGCTAGCTGTTTATCCCCATCTGATATTGTCCTCTGTTGGTCTTTATGTGTGTGTTTGCTTAAATACAAACTATGTGTCAAGTGCTTGTTTGTTAAATAAATTTGGGCATATACTAATTCTTATATTTTTTTCTGTTACATGAAATGCACCGGAGCAAAATGAAGAGTCTCATGGCGAGACTCATCACGACCTACTTCAAATGGCAACCCGCATCTACATCCATCGAGTTCCCTCTTCGGCAATTCCTAGAAAAACAAATAGGACAGAGTCATCCGCTTCAATCCCTTACTCTCTTAACCTCCTTATCTCATTTTATTTGTTATTGTAATTTTATTATACGACTTTGTAATTAATAGGAAACCAAGAGCAATTAGCCTTTGAACACACAAGGGGGAAGGTAATTTAAAATCAGAAATGCACTTCTACTTTATGTGTCTTTTAGGATTGTCATGCATGTCTAAGTTTTACCAAAGTAATCTAAATAATTTAACCTGCATCATAAACCAACATTTTGTTTCTTATTAAATTCATAACAAATTTTCTCCTAAACTCTTAAGAATCATCTTAAGCACTTTTATATATAATATTATACGCAGGTTAAGCAAGATTAATTTAGCTAGCAGTACACATAATTAGTCCATAAATAACATTTGCATCATTTACATTTTGGCCTTAGTCTTATAAACTTTTATCAACATGCCTCCTTTATAGAATATTTTGAAGCATCTTTTATATTTTCAAAACACGCATTTTTAAACATAATAATTACCCTAGGTTTGGCAGGACAACCGCAAGTTAGCGGATCTTAGAGGGTGCCTAACCCCTTCCATCTAGATTAATAAAGAACTCTTACCCAGAATCTCATTAAGTTTAGCAGACCATTAAAATAGAGTTAATGTTTACTTTAAACTAGTTAACATTTAGGTGTCCTAATTCACCCTATTAATTAGGTGGCGACTTCGCGAACCTTTTAGCATTTCTAGCCCCTTTTAGCACTTTTAATATTCTAGCACCTTTTAAGCACCCTTTTAACATTTTAGCATTTTATTTATTTCCTAACATTTTTATTAAGCAGGAGTTATTTTAAAAAAATGTCGCGGTCGGAAAAGGGCTTGACAACAGTTTTGGGCATTTTCTCGGCCACAACAACTACAACAATCCAAAGCCCTTTTCCAAAAAAATTTATAATCCAATTCACATTTCAATACTTATATACACTCCATATCAACTTGTAATAATAGGATTACTTCATTATAACATGCAATAGGTGATGTTAACAACAACAAAAATCAACGAATCCAATTGTCACCAACAATGACCTAGTCTCGGCCAACCCCCAAAAATGGGACATGCACTTCTTATTTTTCATATCTTCCTTAATACAAGTTTATCTACTATTCATAACAATAAGTAATATCTAATTACTTCAAGAGAAGAAGAACTTTACCTAAAAAATGGCCCACAAATGCACCAAGGCAGTCCGCTATATTTTGGTCCGTAGTTTTCATTTTGCTCCACTTCAAGTTCCAATCACATATATGTATCCTCTTGAAGCTTATAACCAACTCCACTTCACGTTTCGCTTCCAAAAAGTCGACGGAAACCCATAGGGTTTCACCCTCATTTTCGGCCAACACAAGATTTGGAGGGTTTGGAGAGTTAACTTGTTTTAGCACTTGGTTTAGGAGCTAATCTTGGAGAAAGAAACTTGTCAACACTTGTTGATCTTTGGCTATGGAGATTTTCCAAAATTGAGCTCAAAGGGAGAATATGAGAGCTATATGGATAAGTGTATAATGTCCAAGTCTTGCAAGACTTGTATATTTATCCAAGTGTAATGCCAAGTGGAGTGGGACCCATGTTCACTTGTCCTCAAGTCTCAAAATATCTAAGTTCAAGTCAATGACAAGTGGGGGTGACACGTGTCACCCTCCTATTGGTCCAAAATTATTTCTTCCCCAATAATTTCCATACTTGGCCAAAGTATCTCAAAATTTCGTGGGCCCCACGAAGTCGTAAAATTTCCTGTGGGCCCCACATGACCAAATCTGAGACTTAAAAATTCAAAACTTCAATGTGCTATAATAATTCCATATACCAAATTTGAGAATCAAATTCCAAATTATAAACCTTTTTCCTTCACGAAGTTCCGAAATTTCCTTAAGAAAAAGTAATTATACTTTCCTTCCAACGTTCAAGTCTTACTTCCTTACTTACGTTCTCATATACATGTCTTGAACCTACGGGGTGTAACACCTCAATAATATCATAATATGATTTTGTTACTGTTTGATGACTTTAATTTTGTGTTCACTCAAGTATGATCCTAAAATAAGAACATGTTTCAAAAAGTGATACCGTTCTCTGCGATGATATTAAATATCATAAAAATGGAGTATCAAAATAAGGCAAAGCCTTTCTCTAAATTATTTGGCAACTGTGAAAATGGGCAAAGCCCTTGAAAATGATATCGTTCCTATACTATAGGAGTATCAAGTACTTAAACAAGAAATTATGAGGATACTAAATAAGTATTCTTATTTTTTTTTACACGAAAATAAATTTTGTATGTATTTTTATGATTAGATCAAGGACACAATGAGAAAATTTTACATTGGTCTGGTGGTTAAACTTATAAAAATACATATAAAACGTGTCTTGATTTGTTGCCAAAGTGAAAAAAGTTCTTGTGGGATCATAATACTTGTGTTGTCTAAAATATTGCCAACATTACTGTTGACATTCTCAGATAATGATATTTGTTATGGATACTATTTGTAACTGATTTTTGAAAATTCTATTTTTTTTTTGTGTGCCGTTGATTTTATTTTATTTTTGCTAAAATCAAATCTTGATGTCTAACTCTAATTTAGGAACAAGTATTGGAAAACAATACAAACTCTCAAAATCAAGAACTGAGATATTTTGTCAAGTGTATAAATGTTACTTCATTTGTTCTTCATCTTGTCTTTTGTCTTTTGTATTTTCCGAAAATTAAAAAAAAAAAGGAAAGATCACATCATTTCGGTTTATACAACCGATGGAACCCTCAATCCATTCATCTTCCAAAATCCTAAACCCTTACAACCTTCTTCACCTTACTCTCCAATGGATACAAGCCCAATGTCAATCAACATTTTTGAAAACACTCCCATGAGTATCAGCCCTCCTATTTGCACAAATATTGTGCTTAGTTCTTTTTAGGAACCTTTGGGAATAAGTTATCCAGGTGATAACAACAACCCAATTGACGTAGAAAACACCCCTGATGCTTCAGATCTGGGAAAATGACCAGTGTTTCCACCTTTCCAACCAGAAGGTCCAATCGAGTGTTTGAAAGAACATTCAAACCAGAGTTTGTTGTCAAGAAATCCAGGTTTGATTTCACAGCTCCTGCTTGCTCAAGCAGTGATTCCGATGATACAGACTTTGAAATATCTTCGGAGGCAACTGATGAAGAAACCCCTGCTGATCATCGAAGATAACCATAAGTTTCACTTCCTCAACCAGAATCCCTCATCTCTATTCCTCAATATGCGTCTGATGAAGAGGAAATTCCTGACGACACCCCAATGAAGAAGTTCTGCCCAAAAGGAGTTCCCAGATCCACAAGATCAAGTGTTGACTCAGATGTCACAATATCTCAGGCAACATTCCAGTCAACTAAACACTCACCTACTTCCTCCAGCAATACTTTTGCAAAGTTCACCTTCCCGCGGTCAAAACAAGACTTACGGATAACAATCAGACTGAAACTGATTTTGATCAAGAGGTACCTGCTTTTTCTGAAAGTTTCTATTCAAAGGCTAACTCTAAAAATTGAAATTGATATAAAAATAGAATTCTTGGGCCTGAAAAAATAATAGATATTGCCTCCTGCACAGAATACAGATTGATAGAGTTATTTAAGGAAAGACAACTACTGGGGTCTTTTACCAACAAAGGACCATATGCTGATGAAATTGTGAAGCTGTTTTATGCTAATCTAGAATCTGTTATGGAAGATACTAATTCAACGAGATTTGGAAAAGTATATCTCTGTAACAAAATGTATACCTTCACACCAGTAATTATAAACCAATGTTTGGGACTGAGTGATGACCAAAATAATATAGATACAACCTCTGTAGTTGATGATAGAGATGAGGTGATTAAATACCTGACTGGAGGTATTATGTATAAATGGAGTTCTAGATGTCCATCTTCAAAACTAGCAGTCCTCTTTGTAACTTTGCACAAAATTGTTATACACAATTGGCTTCCTTCTATGAATGAGTCAATCGTAACTTCAGAGCAAGCCATCATACTATACAAAATTGGTAAATGATTGAGAGTTGACCTAGGCAGGACAATCTTCCAACAGGTTGTCAACTTGGCACAGAAAGAATCCTCTTCAGTCCTACCTTTCCCCCTCTTTGATATACTAAGTCCTGACTACTCAAGGTTTTCGACCTAAGAAAAAGGACATGTTAGGGGAAAATCCAGAGTTATACACTGTCAACAAAGCAGTGTTAAAAATCAAAGATAGAGTAATTGAATTACCCTGAAAATTGGAAAGAAGAAGTATAAATGTTGAAAAGAATGTCCTCAATATCCTGGCAACACTGAGACAGGCCAATCTCCAGTGTATATTGAATGGATTGTGAGTCAAATCACAAAGATCAACCAACAGATATCTGAGGTTGATACAATGAGACAAGCTCTGGTTCAAGTACGAGACCAACTCATATTGATGTTTTCTTCCCAAAAGGGGAGAGATGATTCAGTGCAGGGGGGGAGGCTGAGACTAGAAATGTTGTTGCTGCTCGTGAAGCTGACACAGATGCATGGGGAGATAGAGGATACTAACTACGGTGATGCAGTGTTAAAGTTGAGCAAAAGTAGAAAGCGGCTGGAAACTACTACTCTTGTTTGAGTTGTTGATACTGGATTGCTATTGATGACAAAACTATTGATTGGTGGATGTTGCTGATAATGATTGATGTGTTACCATGGTTACTGATTTGGGTTGTACAAGACAATTTAATTATATAGTTACTTTTTTTGGGATGTATCTAACAGTTCTGTTCTTGGATGATGTTGTGAATGACTAATGTTTTATTAAGTATTTCAGATCCTATTTGATGTGTATTTATCAATGTTTGTGCTAACATTATATTTAATTGTATATTATGGTATACACTGGTATATATATTTTTGTTTGTATAACATTACATGTTGGGGGAACATTCGTGTAGTCATAGATGTGTCTATGTCATTGCTTTAGGTCACTCGCACATAATAGATTAGGTTTTGTGAAGAAAGGCAAAAAGGGGGAGAATGTTAATGTTGGGTTTGGTGTTATGACATTTTGCCCAACATATCATTTTCAGTACTAAGTTAAAATCATAAAATGTTGGAACAAATGTTTTGACATTCGGACCAACATTCTGATAACAGTTTTGTCTTACTTCACGGACTGAAGCTGATCTCGTGGGATTTTTACCACGATGGTAAAGTGACATGGCAAGGAGTTTTGGAGCTAATTAAAAATGTGGGACCAAGTCCAAGTCGTTGCTAGACTTGGGGAACAAGTCCAATAAGTTAGATGATCTTGCTCCACATTCTTCTCTAACAAATCCTATCAAGCTGTCCACTTTTCTCTCAACCTCTACAACGATTCATTGAGCATTTCAAGGAAGAATCTCTACTATAAATAGAGAGGCTACATCAAGAAATCGATATCCAGAAAACATCAAGAGAGCTCTCCGATATCATGATCAGAAAATTGGATCACAAGTGTTGCCTGAGTGTGTCGACAATATTCTGTCCAACATTATAATTGCTGCTTAGATTCTAAATTTGTTCTTTATTGAAGCAATTGTAATGAGATGTTGTCTATGTTTATTTAGGTAGATTTTTCAGGCATAAGTCATCTGCGGCTTAACCTTTTTATTCGTTTTGTATTATCTTGTAATATTGTAAAAGAAGGAATATATTCAATTGTATATGTATATATATATATACAATACTTTCGGTAATTAACCTTCATAGGTTATTGTTGAAGTACATAGATATACCACACACACACACATATATATATATATATATATATATATATATATATATATATATATATATATATGTGTGTGTGTGTGTGTGTGTGTGTTTAATTCTAGAATGTTTTACCAACTAATCAAGCTAACAAATAACTAACCACACACACACACACACACACATTTGTATAAATAGAGCAATGTATGCTATGTGTCAATTTAAGAGAGAATAATAAGAAAAACTTCCACAAAATAAATATATCTCTTTCCTCTCCTCTCCTCTCTCTCATTTTACCTCCTCTATTTTCTATCCTTCACTATTGTCAATCTCGTATGATCCAGAATTTAACATGGTATCAAAGCTCTTGGGTGATAGATCTATCGCAAAGTCGAGATTGAGATCGAAGTATGGAAGTCGAAATTGAAGGAGGAATTGTCGAGATTGAAGGATCGAAGGAGTTGATCGAACATATTGAGGAGGAATTAACGATCGCGAAGGAACTGAAAATCAGAATTGCGATTTTCTTCTGAAAATCAGAATCAATCGCGAAGGAACTGAAAATCAAAATAGCGATTAGAAAAATCAGAATCGATCGCGAAAGAACTGAAAATCAGAATCGCGAAGGAACTGAAAAATTAGAATCGCAATTTTCTTTTCAGCAAAGCCCAAGGTTATTGATGTGATTCAATGAAGAAATTGGATAGATTGAGAAATGTTGATAAGGAAAATTCTAGATCAGTGGATTGAAAATTCATCATAGATTGATATCGAGGTAATTTCTGCATTGTATTAATCGACTTTCGTTGGTGCGAAACAGATCGATAAGGAGAATATATAGATTTAATTGATTCTGCTGCAATACAAAGTAGATTGAGGATCGCATTTGTCGATTCACACTGTTCAATTGATTTCACTGCACACGGAGTAGATCGAAGATCACATTTGTTGATTTCGTTGCATGTATCTGTAGATAACAGTTTTATTTTATCTAGCTACAAGGATTAGAAATTGAATTTGAATGCGGAAATGCTGCTTGATGTTGTCTGGAAATTTGAGTAATTCCGGGCAGAGAAGCGTCTTGTGTAATTGGAATTGTTGTTTGTTGTTGTCTCCCGTGTATCATTACAATCTTATATGCAGTGACAGATCAGTAAGGAGCAATGAAGGAAGATGATGGTTTATATATATCTGAATATGAAAGTGCAATGCAAGAAAATTGCATTGTATATCCCTGTTTTTTCATTTATTTTACTCAGGACACGAGAATCGAGGAATTTCTAGCCGGAAGTGGACTAGAAATTGAGAGAGACTCCATTGCATGTCCGAGCTTATTACAAAAGCTTGATATAGGATAATCGAGGGGTTCTTTAGTCCGAGTGTGACTAGAAAATGAGTGGTTCTTCGTTGTTGTTATGGGAGTTGAAGCTCCTGCTTAAAAAAGTTAAGGTTACAGCTGCTGGAAAATTTTAATGTTGGAGTTGCTGGAATTTTGCTCGAACACTGCTCAGTGGTGATGTTACTGGTGTGTTGGTGTTGTTTCTCATAGCTGAAGGAATGTTCATTACTATTTGATGAATTTGGAGAGTATTGTTGTTGCACCTGATTCTGTTAGTGTAGCTACTGCTGCAACTACTTCTACCTACTATGTGAAGGATGCTGGACCTACTACTGCTGCTGGTGTTGAAAATATTGTATATGACTCTGGGTGTACAGTTGGTGTAGGTGTTGCTATTATTGGGTTTTCTGTTGTGGTACATGTTGTTGCAGGGGTTGAAACCGATCGATGCCAAGTTACTCTGCTTCGCTACTTTGGCTAATACCGAGGCGCATTACCGGACTTCGAATCAGCAATTATGAATGTTGCACCTGTCGTTGTTAATGTTGGTTATGATGTTGGTGTTAGTGTTGCTTGCCACTTCTGTTCTTGGAGATGATGAAACAGAAGCACTGAAAGAAGAAATTCTACGGCTGAGAAAGCAAAATGAAGATTTAGCGAAGGAAGTTGAGCAGCTTCAAGCAGATCGCTGCAGTGATGTTAAGGAACTAGTCTATCTTCGATGGTTAAATGTTTGCTTGCGGTATGAGCTGAGGAACTATCAGTCTGTCCTAGGTACAACAAGTGCAAGGGACCTTAGTAAAACATTATGCCCAAAGTCTGAGAAGAAATCCAAGCAACTAATTCTTGAATATGCAAATAAAGAAGGCCAAGGAGGGTGAAAAGCTGCAAAACCAAGATCATAAAACAGTCAAAGAACTTCAGGAAGACCTTAAGGACATTGTTTTCAAGCTAGGACTGAAAATTCTGTTTTTCGTGCCTAGCTTGAGGGGGGTGTTGAAGTACATAGTGTAACACCCCATTTTAAACCGGAGTCGAAAACGGGAGTACTAGCGAACCCTGCTTGAATAAAAGTGTTAGAAAATAAATAAGAAAATGTTAAAAGAATACTAAAATTTAAAAGGGTTGCCAGGAGTCGCCACCTAATTAGTTTGGGTGAATTAGGACACCTAAATGTTTAACTAGTTTAAAGTAAAACATTAACTCCATTTTAATGGTCTGCTAAACTTAATGAGATTCTGGGTAAGGGTTCTTTATTATCCTAAAGGGAAGGGGTTAGGCACCCTAAAGGATCCGCTAACTTGCGGTTGTCCTGCCAAACCTAAGGTTAATTATTTATGCCAAGAATGCGTGTTTTGAAAATTTAAAAGATGCTTCAAAATATTTTATAAGAGGAGGCATGTCGATAAAAGTCTGTAAAACTAATGCTACAAAAATAAAGTTTTAAAGTGTGCATTTATACGGTTTATAGATATATGTTGATTTATGATCAAAGATAAGCCTTTAAAGTTAAATATATATGGCGTAGTGCAAAAGTGATTATTATATAATTTTTATGATAAGAAGGTTGTTCAACATAAATTATTTATATTATGCTAATGAAAGAGCTTATGAGAAAATCAATTTATTTTATCATGAAATTTATAAGAAGTAATACGTTAGTTGCAAGTTAAATTGTTTAGTAAATTTTAGACATGCATGACAAACCCTTGAAATAAGTAAACTTAAAAGTGCATTTCTGATTTTAAACTACCCGCCCAATTTATTTATTCCAGGATTAATTGTTCTATGTCTCCTATTAATTACAAAGTTAGCTAATTAAATTTCAACAAATAAACAAACAAATATATATAAGACGTAAGAAATTAAGAGGCCAAAAGGATGCTTTTAGGGGGGCGACAATGTCGTCTCGTCCCCTTTTGTTTGAGAATTCTGAGGCGGAATGCGGTGGACACAGACGCGGATACTCATTTGTTGTAGCTCGTGATGAGTCTTGCCAGGAGACTCTTCGTTTTTGCTCCGATGCGTTTCATGTAAAGAAAAACGATAAGGATTAGTATATGTCCCAAATTTATCACAAACATTTGACGTAAATTTCAAATAAGTATAAACCAATTCATTTAGGCCCATATCAACAACCAAACAGATTTTAATAGAACCCCAAGACGTGACAAGATCGCAAAAAAAAAACAGACCCAAACACACCCCTCTTTTAGGTCCAACAAACGTCATGCCACACTATCCTTAAACAAGCAGATTTTACTATTAGAATTAACCTAAAACTAACAGATCAAGTTCTCACACACTATCTCCAAATCTGTTACAAGCATTATCAATGATCTAGAACATGCATCATCTCATTACGTGAACCAAACTGCACTCCAAACGGTGAAATAAATCCCAACAATGTGAAATGCCAACTGGAAACATGTTGAGCTAATCATATAAACACATATGTATAGTACTTAAACCAAGTAAACATACTTCTTAGATTGACAAGCCATTAAACATGCCCCTAACTATGGACATTCACGTTTTCCACATTTTGGATCGAAGTCATATATATTGTTTTGTTAAACTAAGAAACATCTAATAACATGAAACTACTAAAGAAACTTAATAAAATACACCAGTAGTCATGTTAGGACTCATATTTGCCCAAAGGAACCCCAACAGTATAGAAAACAACAAACATGATAATCTGAACACAGAATTACATATATATATATATTTTTAATATATTAAAAGCAAGAAATTAACAGGATTAGGCATTACCTTGTATTAAGCATTAAGTTAACTAAATGGCTTGTATATGAACAAAACTAACACATAATTAACCAATACAAAACAGATGGCAAACAATAGAATACGAATAGACTAAAATCAGGTGTGAGTCAAGTTTACCTTCTCCGGCGGCGAACCGAGGCAGCGTATCAAGTCGTCGATCCGCTCGGGTTTTGGTTCTTGCGATTGAAAAGGGAATGATGCTTATTGATTTGCTTTTTAAGAATTAGGCTTCTTATTCCTATGGTTTTCTAGACTGTAAAAGGTGTCCAAGGCGATTGACTGATATACAAGCGGGTTCTTTGCTGTCTTCCCCCCGATCTTTTTATTGCATGTGTGTAAACCTCTATTTATAGTTCCAATTTTGGGTTCCGATTTTGGTAATTTTGGGATAGCTTTTAAGGTTAATATTGAGACAATTTTCGGGCTGATTTGGTGCAATTTTGTGGGCGATTATGGTAAAGATTTTCTGGTGATTGTTACTTTCGTATGCTTGGTTTGTTTTGGTAAGTTTGTTATGGTTTTGGGTCTATTTGGTTGTATCTTTTGGTGATGATTTGGGTGTTATTATTGGGACGATTTTGGAGGATTTTTGGTACTGATTCTGGTTCTTAATGTGGTAGGCTTTGTAGGAGATGATTTGGGGAGATTTTGGTTTGGTTATGGCAAGTTGACGGGAGAGGGGAGACGAAGAAGGTGGCGGATTAGTACGTTGGGTAGCTGCTAGGTTTTGATTAGTGCGTTGGGTAGCTGCTAGGTTTGGTTTTATTTTGTTTTTTTTTTTTTTTTTTTTTGGGGTTAGTTTAAAGGAGGGGGATGATAAATAAAATGATTTGGGCCATGGGGGTGTTGGGCCTGCCGGTTGTGCATTTTGTTAGGCTACTTGTTATTATTTAGTTAGTGTATTAGTTTAATTAAGGGGTAAAGTTTTAATGTTATGTTTTAATTAGTGATAATTTATTATTTAAATTGATTAAATTATTTAAGTGCTTTATTAATCCAAGTTTGAGTTTAAATTATTATAACAATAAAGACGGGTATGCTATTTAGTTAGTGCTTAATTTTTATAATGCGATGCCGTTATTAAAACTTATTTATTATGCGTATTCTGCGAAGTTAAATTAAAATTGAGTTGAGTTTATATTAAATGTTTAAATGCTAAATGCAGGTATGGTATTTACGGATTGCTTAATGCTTTTATGAATGCGACACTATTAAAACACGTGTGTTAGATTATTTATTTTATTATCATTTAAGAATTATGCCAGGGCTTGAAATTAATAAATACGGGCGCGAGACTCCAAGTGCTTAATACTCTTCGTAAGATGCGGTTATATTATTAAATTGTTTATTTATGTCTGTATTAATGTTTTATTGCTGCATTTTATTATAAAAAAAATTATAAGAAATTATTATGCAAGATTAGTGTAATTTTATAGCTGATGACTGGACGGGAGGGTCAAAATTGGGTGTCAACAGTTGTCCCTCTTTGTATGGAGATGATGGAAGAATCTTCGGACAAAGACGTTGACTCATAGCCAATTTTGTCTCGATCCTCAGAATTGAAAGGTTTGGGCAAATAGAGCAAGGCTGACGCAAAAAAAAATTAAAAAATTGTCCCAGTGTCGAGTTATGACGACACTGGGCTACCATGGTCAAACACCGCGCTAACGCGACTAAAATTGTCGGTGTCGAGTTATGGCGACACCGGGCTACCATGGTCAAAACACTGGCGCGCTAACGCGACTAAATTTGTCCCAAATGTCGAGTTATGGTGACACCGGGCTGTGCTAAAAATAAAATAAAAAAGAAGTAATCGCTTGAACTCGGCCGCATGCGCTATGGCTTATGGTCTGGGTTTTATGGTGATGTGAACGAGTGGACCGACGCTGAGGCCGCTTACGCCATTTTTGGGAAGGTTGGCCCCCAACAAATTGCCGGTCATTGTAAGAGAAAATCACGCCAGGCTTCATCTTTTGCAGTTCCTGTAGATTGAAGCTAAGATAGAAGAATTAGTGCATAACTGTCAAAACAAAACAATGTAAGAATGTGAATTTTGTGTTGTGGTTGTAGTCAGATTGTATATACTATATAATGAAATGATGTGATGATACGCCGTCTTGTATAGACGAGATACAGATGATGCCTTGTATGGGCGCTGTCGTCGTTGTGTAGACGAAATGCAAATGTTCGTCGTTGTGTAGACGAAATGCAAATGACGCCTTGTATGGGCGTTGTCGTCGTTGTATAGACGAAATGCGAATGTTCGTCGTTGTATGGACGAGATGCAAATGACGCCTCCTAGGGCATAGATAAAAATTGTTCTATATATGGAGTTGTGTCGTAATTCATGCGTAATCAAAACTAGATGAAATAATTAAAGTATAAATGATGTAGCCTCTGGTAGACTTGTTGTAGTTTGACTTTGTGAGCGAATCTGTTGTATTGGAATGTTGCTATTGGCGTCGTTTTCGGACTTGGCGTCGTTTTTGGACTTGGCGTCGTTTTGGACTTGTCGTCGTTTTTGGACTTGTTGTGTTGATGATGTCGTTGTGTTGCTGCTGCCCCTGTAGACTAAAGCTCAAGAAAGAGTTAGTGCATAACTGCTAAGACATAATAATAATAAAGCCTGAAATGAGAGAAAAATGCAATTTTGAGAACAGAGAAAATCGTCCCTGCGTAGATGTGATATGTTGATGATGGCGTCGTTTTCGGACTTGGCGTCGTTTTGGACTTGGCGTCGTTTTCGGACTTGTCGTCGTTTTCGGACGTGGCGTCGTTTTCGGACTTAGCGTCGTTTTCGGACGTGGCGTCGTTTTCGGACGTGGCGTCGTTTTCGGACGTGGCGTCGTTTTCGGACGTGGCGTCGTTTTCGGACTTAGCGTCGTTTTCGGACGTGGCGTCGTTTCGACGCGAGTCGCTTTCGACTCGACGCCGTTTTTTGACGCGTGTCGTTTTGGACTTAGCGTCGCCCGGACGTGGCGTCGTTTTGGACTTGTCGCCGTTTTGACGTGGCGTCGCTTTCGGACGGAGTCGCTTTGACCGAGTCGTTGACTCGACGTCGTTTTTGGACGTGGTGTCATTTTCAGACGTGGCGTCGTTTTGGCGTGGAGTCGCCGACTCGAGTCGTTTCAGACTGACGTCGCTTTTGACGCGGGCGTCGCTTTCTGACGCTGGTCGCTTTCGGACGCCGGTCGCTTTGACTTAGCGTCGTTTTCGGACGTGTTGTCGTTTTCGGACGTGGCGTCGTTTTCGGACGAAGTCGTTTCGACTGAGTCGCTTTCGACGAGGTGTCGCTTTTGACGAGGCGTCGCTTTCGGACGTGGAGTCGTTTCGACCGAGTCGTTTTCGGACTCGACGTCGTTTTCGGACGTGGCGTCGTTTTCGGACGTGGCGTCGTTTTCGGACGCGGAGTCGTTTTCGGACTCAGAGTCGTTTTCGGACTTAACGTCGTTTTCGGACGTGTTGCTGATGCTCCTGTATAATAAATGTTCCTGCAAGCTAAGCTTGAGAAAAATTAGTGTATAACCGGTAAAACAAGATGATAAATATATGAGAAATGCAATTATGTGAATAAGGATGTCTTCCCTGTATGATATGTGGGTGTTGTGAATCCGAGATGTTGTCCTTGGGCGACACGCGATGCCGCCACGACAATTGCCATGATGCCTTTGTTGTGATGCATTTGTGAACCATGGATTGTCATGATGTCTTTGTCGATGCGTTTGCAATCGCATGAGTTGCAATTGACTCTAGGCCCGAGCCGACGCGCTTATAATTTGTTGCGGATTTGAACTCGATTGTTGATGTTTATCCGTCACGCTTCGAAGAATTTTGTTGTATTTTCTCGCTTCGCTAGTATGCGTAACTTTGTTGTACCTTCGCTAATATGAGGACTCGCGCCAAAGAAAAATTTGTGAGTTTGAGGGGGGGCGGTTGATTCGCGTTGACTTCGCCGCCTTGTTCCTTGATATCTGCGTGCCTGGCCTGTTTGGACTTGCAACCCCTGTCTGGTTTCCTACATTGTCCCAGTTTTGAAAAGGGTGTTTGGCCTGGGGTCTCGATGAGTTGCTTGTGTATTCTTGTTATTTTCGAACGGCGGAAAGTTTCCTAATGGTGTGACCGAAGCCGATTTAGGCCGCCTACGTATCCCCATGAGGGAATCAGGTCATGACGTAGTTCATTACAAGTGAATATTGGGTAAAATTCTAAAGGTGGGACCGAGGCCGATGTGGCCGCCTACGTATCCGCCAAGGGAGTCAGGTCGAACGTAGTTCCAATTACAAGCAAAAGAGAAATTGGGATTTTCTAAAAGGTGAAGCCGATATGGCCGCCTACGTATCCGCCAAGGGAATTAGGTCACACGTAGTTCCAATTACATATGAAGGGCAAAAATATATTAAACTAACTATTTTAGGACTCAGCGGGCCAAAGCAGGGGCATGAGTTCACTTCTTCTTGCTTTGTGTCTTAGAGGGCGGGGTCTTCAGCGGGATCATACCGGATCACATTGTATTTTCAGCAATGAGCAGACTTTAGAGCCCTTCCACGCAGTTTTTTGTATCTTCTTCTTTTGATTTCTGCGAAGTGCATGTTTTGATGAATGATTGATTCAGGCGCAACAGGCTCTAGCCAAGGAGCATTTCTCTTCCTTTGGAGATTGATTGATGATTCAACGTCAGTCCCTTCCAAACTGTTTTGTTCAACAATCATGTTCACATAGGCATCATCAGGGTCTGGTAAGTGGTTGTTGTTTATATTTGGGGGAACTTCTTTAAGTTGGATGACTCCATCTTTGATCAATTCCTCGATTTTGTCTTTGAGGGTATAACAATTTTCGGTGTCGTGTCCCTCTGCACCGGAGTGGTATGCACAATGTTTAGTTTTATCGTGCCCTCGGGAGGTAGGACTGGGAGTATTTTTGGGAATTGGGTGGAGTATTCCTGCGGCTTTCAGCTTCTCATACACTTGGGCTATGGGTTCGCCTAAAGGTGTATAGGTTTTTGTTGGTTTTCTTTCGGCATTTATGCGGGGTTTGGGTCCGTTTGGTGTGCGGGTTCTTGATTGTGGTGAGTATTTTGGATATGCTGGTTGGGTATGGTAAACAAGATATGGGGGGGCGTAGTGCTGATAATGTGGATTTTGAGTGTTTTGGTTATAGTAAGGAGGCGGTGGATTGTGATACACTGGATGTTGTTCTGGCCTATGCTCCTGAATGACCATGATAGAGGGTGATGCATCTCTTTCCTCCGCGAGGTACCTCCATGGAATCGATCGCATTGCCCGCTATTGCTTGTAGGTTGTCAAGTTTGTAATTCGCTGTCTTAATGCCTTCTTCCACGAAGTCGCCATTCTACGACTTCCGCAAAACTTCGCCAATTACACTGATCATCCTTTCATAATATGTCGCGTCTTTCAACGACTGCACGAACAAAGTGGTCATTTCGCTCGCCATTGGAGGTCGGACCTTCACGCTTCGACCGCCACCTCGGCGTATTCACGAAAGTTTCAGAATTTCTTTTCAAGCTTCATAAGATAAAATCTGCTTCAGATATGTCGTGTTGAATCTGAATCTATCCATGAAATCTTGTGCCATGGCATTCCAGTCCCCATTTTCGAGGGTCTTGCACGTGTATCACCCAAATCACGGTTAGACTCGATGAATAGCTTCATGATTGCTTGATTTTTACCAACTCCAATCAATTTATCGCAATATGACCTTAGATGAGCTCGAGGATTCCCTTTCCATCGAACATGTCAAATTTGGGCACCTTGTACCCGCTGTAATTCAACGTCGGGGTGCATGCATAAGTTTTCATATTCTAAACCTTCCTCCCCTTTGTTCGTTTGAATGCTTTTGAATGCCTCTTTCAAGCTACGGATTTCTTTTGCCATATTTTCATCAACTCTGGCTCGAGTCTGCCGCTCCACTTCCTCAGCATCGATTTGTCTCGAGAGGATGATGCATAATAAATGGTCGCTTTCATTGATGTGCTAATCCCTCATATTGTTTGTGTGTCATCTGCTCGTATTGGGTGGCTTGGCAATTCAGGTTGAGTGGGGAGATATAAGTAGGTGGAGGTTGAGATGTGTATGTAGTGAACGACTCATTGTGGAGGTCGGTTTGCAAATTGACCGGGCAAGTGACGTTTTGGTGCGAAATGGTATGCGCCTTTGCGGAAGTTTTGGGGAAGTGAGGCTCGGCGGTCAGAACACGATCGCATTTGTCCCTTGCTCTGGGAGTGGTGCATTCAAGCTAATAGACAGGTTTGTTATATTTCGGAGCCTTTCTATTTCGGCTTGCATGATTTCCATTTGCTGCAATAGTGTGGCGAGGTTTTGATCATTGGCGTTTCTCCTTTCCAACGCCTCTGCATCCTCTACGGCAACGGGGACGAGTCCTAAGTTGTTTCGTTCTGGTGCCTCTGGATTAGTCATTTATTGGATGATTGTGCTTCTGCCAGTCAACGCGAATCAACCTTTTGGGGATAAGCTAGACAAAAATAAACCTTTAACAAATGAAGCAAACCAAGTTAGTATAATATGCAAAAAGTTGCAGCCAATATATACTAATAAGCAAATTGCAAATCAAGTGCGTGTTCTAACATGTTTGGGACCTCTTTATGCGGTAGGTAGCCTAAACGTCAAATATGCGAGGTTAAGATGGATTTGTCCAAGTCGCCCAACTGTAATGCTTTTGTTGGAAATGGCGACCAAATGACGGTGCACTTTTTCCAATTTCAGCATGACATGATTAGGTTTGGATTTGTCTATCATCGTCACGTTACACATAATATGCTGGTTGGTCGTTGGGTTGAGAAACCCGTCGACAAGTTTGGTGTCTTCCTAATTGTGGTGTCGATGCCAAGGACCGACCCACCTAAGGTAAATGCATGCATGCCCTAAAATAAAGGGTGGTATGGCTCTATCTTAAGTTTCTAAGATTTGGCTTTTCTAGACGCAAGGTTCCCGAGCGGACAACTCGAGTGAGAAGGCTACGCGACCACCGGTTGGATCGGATTCTCCGCGCAAAACACCAACTCTCTTAATTTTGGGTGTTTGAAAGAAATTTGTAGGTGCGCGAAGCACACCCGCGTGTTGTGTGTGATAGTGTGAATTTTCCAGAGTGGAAGAAATATGAGCGGAATGCCAGTTTAAGGAAAGCAGTAAAACAAATAGCAATTAAAACAGTTAAACATACAAAATTAAGCGAGCAATTTTAAGGCATTTAAAACAAACAAATAAAGCTAAGCAATAATAAACCTAGGTTTGTTATGGTCAAGAACCTAAAATCCCCAGTGGAGTCGTCATCTGTAACACCCCATTTTAAACCGGAGTCGAAAACGGGAGTACTAGCGAACCCTGCTTGAATAAAAGTGTTAGAAAATAAATAAGAAAATGTTAAAAGAATACTAAAATTTAAAAGGGTTGCCAGGAGTCGCCACCTAATTAGTTTGGGTGAATTAGGACACCTAAATGTTTAACTAGTTTAAAGTAAAACATTAACTCCATTTTAATGGTCTGCTAAACTTAATGAGATTCTGGGTAAGAGTTCTTTATTATCCTAAAGGGAAGGGGTTAGGCACCCTAAAGGATCCGCTAACTTGCGGTTGTCCTGCCAAACCTAATGTTAATTATTTATGCCAAGAATGCGTGTTTTGAAAATTTAAAAGATGCTTCAAAATATTTTATAAGAGGAGGCATGTCGATAAAAGTCTGTAAAACTAATGCTATAAAAATAAAGTTTTAAAGTGTGCATTTATACGGTTTATAGATATATGTTGATTTATGATCAAAGATAAGCCTTTAAAGTTAAATATATATGGCGTAGTGCAAAAGTGATTATTATATAATTTTTATGATAAGAAGGTTGTTCAACATAAATTATTTATATTATGCTAATGAAAGAGCTTATGAGAAAATCAATTTATTTTATCATGAAATTTATAAGAAGTAATACGTTAGTTGCAAGTTAAATTGTTTAGTAAATTTTAGACATGCATGACAAACCCTTGAAATAAGTAAACTTAAAAGTGCATTTCTGATTTTAAACTACCCGCCCAATTTATTTATTCCAGGATTAATTGTTCTATGTCTCCTATTAATTACAAAGTTAGCTAATTAAATTTCAACAAATAAACAAACAAATATATATAAGACGTAAGAAATTAAGAGGCCAAAAGGATGCTTTTAGGGGGGGCGACAATGTCGTCTCGTCCCCTTTTGTTTGAGAATTCTGAGGCGGAATGCGGTGGACACAGACGCGGATACTCATTTGTTGTAGCTCGTGATGAGTCTTGCCAGGAGACTCTTCGTTTTTGCTCCGATGCGTTTCATGTAAAGAAAAACGATAAGGATTAGTATATGTCCCAAATTTATCACAAACATTTGACGTAAATTTCAAATAAGTATAAACCAATTCATTTAGGCCCATATCAACAACCAAACAGATTTTAATAGAACCCCAAGACGTGACAAGATCGCAAAAAAAACAGACCCAAACACACCCCTCTTTTAGGTCCAACAAACGCCATGCCACACTATCCTTAAACAAGCAGATTTTACTATTAGAATTAACCTAAAACTAACAGATCAAGTTCTCACACACTATCTCCAAATCTGTTACAAGCATTATCAATGATCTAGAACATGCATCATCTCATTACGTGAACCAAACTAGACCCAAACAGACTGAAATAAATCCCAACAATGTGAAATGCCAACTGGAAACATGTTGAGCTAATCATATAAACACATATGTATAGTACTTAAACCAAGTAAACATACTTCTTAGATTGACAAGCCATTAAACATGCCCCTAACTATGGACATTCACGTTTTCCACATTTTGGATCGAAGTCATATATATTGTTTTGTTAAACTAAGAAACATCTAATAACATGAAACTACTAAAGAAACTTAATAAAATACACCAGTAGTCATGTTAGGACTCATATTTGCCCAAAGGAACCCCAACAGTATAGAAAACAACAAACATGATAATCTGAACACAGAATTACATATATATATATTTTTAATATATTAAAAGCAAGAAATTAACAGGATTAGGCATTACCTTGTATTAAGCATTAAGTTAACTAAATGGCTTGTATATGAACAGAACTAACACATAATTAATCAATACAAAACAGATGGCAAACAATAGAATACGAATAGACTAAAATCAGGTGTGAGTCAAGTTTACCTTCTCCGGCGGCGAACCGAGGCAGCGTATCAAGTCGTCGATCCGCTCGGGTTTTGGTTCTTGCGATTGAAAAGGGAATGATGCTTATTGATTTGCTTTTTAAGAATTAGGCTTCTTATTCCTATGGTTTTCTAGACTGTAAAAGGTGTCCAAGGCGATTGACTGATATACAAGCGGGTTCTTTGCTGTCTTCCCCCCGATCTTTTTATTGCATGTGTGTAAATCTCTATTTATAGTCCCAATTTTGGGTTTCGATTTTGGTAATTTTGGGATAGCTTTTAAGGTTAATATTGAGACAATTTTCGGGCTGATTTGGTGCAATTTTGTGGGCGATTATGGTAAAGATTTTCTGGTGATTGTTACTTTCGTATGCTTGGTTTGTTTTGGTAAGTTTGTTATGGTTTTGGGTCTATTTGGTTGTATCTTTTGGTGATGATTTGGGTGTTATTATTGGGACGATTTTGGAGGATTTTTGGTACTGATTCTGGTTCTTAATGTGGTAGGCTTTGTAGGAGATGATTTGGGGAGATTTTGGTTTGGTTATGGCAAGTTGACGGGAGAGGGGAGACGAAGAAGGTGGCGGATTAGTACGTTGGGTAGCTGCTAGGTTTTGATTAGTGCGTTGGGTAGCTGCTAGGTTTTGTTTTATTTTGTTTTTTTTTTTTTTTTTTTTTTTGGGTTAGTTTAAAGGAGGGGGATGATAAATAAAATGATTTGGGCCATGGGGGTGTTGGGCCTGCCGGTTGTGCATTTTGTTGGGCTACTTGTTATTATTTAGTTAGTGTATTAGTTTAATTAAGGGGTAAAGTTTTAATGTTATGTTTTAATTAGTGGTAATTTATTATTTAAATTGATTAAATTATTTAAGTGCTTTATTAATCCAAGTTTGAGTTTAAATTATTATAACAATAAAGACGGGTATGCTATTTAGTTAGTGCTTAATTTTTATAATGCGATGCCGTTATTAAAACTTATTTATTATGCGTATTCTGCGAAGTTAAATTAAAATTGAGTTGAGTTTATATTAAATGTTTAAATGCTAAATGCATGTATGGTATTTACGGATTGCTTAATGCTTTTATGAATGCGACACTATTAAAACACGTGTGTTAGATTATTTATTTTATTATCATTTAAGAATTATGCCAGGGCTTGAAATTAATAAATACGGGCGCGAGACTCCAAGTGCTTAATACTCTTCGTAAGATGCGGTTCTATTATTAAATTGTTTATTTATGTCTGTATTAATGTTTTATTGCTGCATTTTATTATAAAAAAAATTATAAGAAATTATTATGCAAGATTAGTGTAATTTTATAGCTGATGACTGGACGGGAGGGTCAAAATTGGGTGTCAACACATAGATATACCACATATATACACTATAACTATTCCTAGAAATTTTTGAAGATCTTTTAGTTTGTCTAATTTATCAGGCATTTCTAGTACTTTCCTGGCTATGTGGGGTTGTAGTTTTATTTTTCCAGTTCCCAAAATTACCCCTAAGAAATTTATGTAATGTTTACATAATTCCATTTTCTTTTTACTTATTATTATTCCGTTGTCTACAAATATGTGTGTGTGTGTGTGTGTGTGTGTGGGGTTAGTTATTTGTTAGCTTGTTTTTTTGGGATATATATATATATATATATATATATATATATATATATATATATGTGTGGGGTTAGTTATTTGTTAGCTTGATTAGTTGTTAGAACATTCTAGAATTAATTTCCCATTTGTATAAATAGAGCAGTGTATGCTCTGTGTCAAGTTAAGAGAGAATAATAAGAAAAGCTTCCACAAAATAAATATCTTTCTTCCCTCTCCTCTCCTCTCTCTCATTTTACCTCCTCTGTTTTCTATCCTTCACAGTTACCAATCTCGTATGATCCAGAATTTAACAGTTATATTAATATATAACATATGTAAATATAAATATTTGTGTTCTTTATTATTTCCGTTGCATTTTACTTTTTAAAGATTTTTTTTGTTTTTATCTAAGTGTTGTCACTTGTGTCGGACGACATTATCAACGACATTTGCAAACTGTTTAAACATACAAGTTATTTTACTTTCGATTTGTTTTTAATTATTTCATAGTGTTACCTCATGACTCAACAAAATATATAGGTGACAGTTAAGAAACTTATCTCTTATGATCCGTTATAATTCAAATAGAAGAAGAATGATTCTACAAATATAGTTTTTGTATTCTATTTATCGATCTTCTGTGTTATATTTGATCAATTTAATATGATAGTAATAGTCTTAGAACTCAAAGAACGTTTATACCCGAGCCAGATAAACGATATATAAGTTCATTTGTTGTCGTTTATTATATGAGACTCCAGTTATTTATATTATTTGGAAGCGATAAAGTGGCGTTGTAAATGTGCAACCTGAAACAAAATAAAAACTTGCCGTCGTGCAAGTAGTTGGATGTGATAAAGAAAGAAATACCACACTCCCTTCTGACATTTCCTGCTCAGTGTTCTTAAGGCTGGCGGCTCATCTTATTGCCTCATTCAAGATAACATCTAACAATATATGATCTCTCTAGGGGTTTTTACCGCGTTCGTACACACATCGAAATTTGAAAATTTATATTTCAAACCCGACAGACGATCAAACTGATGAATGATTATATAATGAAAACATAGAAATTATAATGCGTCGATAGAACACTTACAATTTGCAAATCTGAAATCTTCTTCTTCAAGTGTATATCGAGGGTGAGCACGCAACCGTTCCTCGATTTGCAAGTCAAGACTCCGATGTAATTACTCTTTCGGAAAGCTAGAAAACCCGGCAGAGTTTTAGCAGAGAATAATTCTTGTGAATTAGGTTTGTTAAAATAATGATTGAACCCTCTATTTATAGCTGCAAAAATCAGTTAGGGTTCCCAAGTGGGCCAGGCCCAGAAACCGAGGCAGAGTGGGTCACTTGGACCCACTAGACACGTGACGCCGCGACGCTCAATGGGTGGCGCCGCATCGCCTCCTTGGTCCTTTGAGTCGCGGCCCTAGTCCAATTTTGCCTCGTTTCTATTTTAATTAAATCTGAAATACCATCTCGATTTAATTAATCATTATTTATTCTAATGTCTCGATTATAAACCGAACATTTATATTCTCTCTAATTACATCCTTGAATCGATGAAACAATTGACTTAGTGTTACCCTACATGCCTTCATAATACGACACTAATAACATTAGGGTCTACACGGAACTCCTAGACGGCGCCGGAAGACGAACTAAATATGTGAAGTATAGTTACACGAAATCTGTGAACTAAACCTCTATGTGAGAAGGTAAAATCATTTCATTTACGACACACTCGATCAAGTTTAGGATCTGACAAATGTCTATCCAAATGGCTTGATCATTATATCTCATCTATATTAGCTGACAACAAGACCATATCATAGATATTTCTACTGCGTTGGCCAACGACTTAGTCAACCTAATACCATATGAGAATCTGAGTGTTCTCTCGAAGATACATTCGAGGAATGAATCCTAATCTTGGCTCAACTACCACCTTTAATCTACGTCGCAATATACCCAATACAAGTTGTATCTCAACCTATAAGACATTTGAGCTTAGGACATGATCAAAGTACATTACTCTGTAAACAAGACGTGTATCGACCTCAAGTCTAAGGACTTCTATCTCCCACACGCTGATGACACTTTAGACATCTATAACAAACAGTACATCAGCAGGGTATACCAATACTTCAAAAAGTATTCATGTGTCCATCACGAGTTGTCATAACTCGTAGTAGGTGAGACATACTATATCCCCAAATGATATGATGCAAACCACATGTCGACGTATCACATATCATCGATATCTCATTCTCGATGATCTTAGTCGAGACAGTTTAAGAGTTACGTTATAATATTAATCTCTCACATTATTAATAATCACGTACCCTCTAGGGATACATTTATAAAATATTATATACAATCAACCAATAATTCAATAACTGCAAATGTCATAATATTAATCTTCATTAATATAAATATGAATGTGTATACATTTGTCCTAATATAGATTGTCTCTAGAACATAAATATACTTTCAATCTCTTTTATTTGAGCGAATTTTTTTTTTTTTTTTTGCTCTATTATTTGCTTGTTTGTTTTATCACATATTTCTAAAGATTTTTCAGGGCTATTGCCCACTTAAAATAGACAAAAAGCGTGTTTATTGGTTATCGCATTATATGATGCTATACTTATTTAAGGAATTACATTAACTTGACTATTCTTGATATTGTGATTTAACAATAACCTACTTAATTTGTATAGCTTTTGAAGAGACAAATATTTTAAAATAACTAAGAAATTAATTTCTAAACGCAACAAAAAATTACTCAATTTGAACCTCATAACTTAACCATGCTCCCTTGGTAGTGAAGCAGTTCTAACAATTTGCTAAGAATTATATTATGGTGGTGTTTGGCCAAGCTTCTCGCTTCTTTGGCCAAACACCATCTTTTTAGAGATAGAAATAGTATTTTCAGAAGTCAAAAAATATTTTTAGATGAAAAGAGAAACAGAAATATCAATGTGGTGCTTCCGGAGAAGCCCTTTTTGCTCATTCATTTTTTTTTGGACTCATTTACCATTTTCTTTTCACAAAATTCCTTTTAATCTCATATAATATCCCCATATAAAATAGAAATTTGGGAATAGAAATGGGGTGGGGGTAGGGGGTAGGGCGGGGATAAGAAAAAAAAATCATTTTTTTTATAAAAGTAACAAAAAAAATGAAATAAAATTTTTAGGATGAATATGGCAATGGGGTGGGTGGGGTGGGGGTAGGGGTAGGGCGGGAGGTAAGAAAAAAATTCATATTATTTTTTATAAAAGTAACAAAAAATATGAAATAGAAATTTAAGGATGGGTAGGGAAATGGGGTGGGGTGGGGGTAGGGCGGGGTAAGAATTTTTTTTTTTTTTTATAAAAGTAACAAAAAATATGAAATAGAAATTTGAGGATGAGTAGAGCAATGGGATGGGGTAGAGGGTAGGAAGAAAAAAATTCATATTTTTTAATAATATTTTTTATAATTTAACAAAAAATATGAAATAGAAATTTGAGGATGAGGTAGGGCAATGGGGTGGGATGGGGGTAGGGGGTAAGAAAAAAATTCATTTTTTTATTTATAAAAGTAACGAAAAATATGAAATATAAATTTGAGGATGGGGTGGGGATAGGAGTAGGGCGGCGGGGAGGGAGTAAGAATTTTTTTCATATTTTCAATCATTTTTTATAAAAGTAACAAAAAATATGAAATATAAATTTGAGAATGAGGTAGGGCAATAGTGTGGGGTTGGGGGTAGGGCGGGGTAAGGGGGAAGAAAAAAATTTATATTTTTTATAAAATTAAAAAATATGACATAGAAATTTGAAGATGGAGTGGGGTAGGTGTGGGTAGGGCGGGGGTAGGTTTGAACATATTTGAGTCATTGACTATCATATTGTCGTTACATTTTTTATGTACAATATAATATTATTTTTTGATTAAATGTTATAATTAAATAATTTTTAAAAATTATTAAATTATAAAGATATACTAATTTTTAGAAACATATGATAGAAAAGAATATTTTAAATAGTTTTAAATCTATTAAAAAAATATTTTAGTAAATTTGCATAAATATTGGTCAAATAGGAAACTGTTTCTGTTTCTCAGAAGCATTTCTATAATTATAGGTCACGTACCCTAATTGATTCTCTAAAAACATTTTCTGCAGAAGTACTTCTGAGAAGCAGAAACACATTTGCAGAAAATTGGCCAAACAGACCCTATATACACTTACGTTATATACATACAGTAAAGTTATTTAAAAAGAGGACCTGGTATGGACAAAAAGACACAGCCACGTGTAAACACATGTCATACTATTCGAGAATCTTCCTTTTCTTCGCAAGGCCATCGTGGCCATGTAGAAAGATTTGTGCGCTGATCTCATTAAAAGAGTTTCATCCTTGCTCCAAAAAACGGTGGAATCTCCCGCTGGAGAAGCCCCACCTCGTCCCCACTTCGGTCCGACATGTCTGTGAAGGAGGTAAATTATGATAATTCAATTGATTTCAAAGGTTATAGCAATTAGGGGTGCACAAAGGGTCAAAACCGGACCGGACCGGACCGAACCGGACCGGACCGAAAACCGAATCTTCGGATTCTCCGGACCGAAGACCGGACCGAATTTCTCGGTCCGGTCCGGTCGGCCCGGTCAATTTCGGTCCGGCCCGCCATCGGACCGATGGACCGACCGCTTCTCTCAGCGATCCCCACTCCCACCCACCCGCCCCTACCCGCCACTCAGTACCCACTTCACTTTCACCCTCAGTTCTCCCGCCAAATTTCCGGACGTATTGACATATGAAATATAGGTTGTAAATTGATAAAACTTTATACGGTCATAACTTTGCGCTCGGACGTCCATTTTACCTAATTGTTTTTTTGATTTCGCGTATTTTTGATACTGGGTGGCCAAATCGCGTAAGCGTTTGATTCGTCCGATTTCTCCAAAAACGTCCATCTTGCCCCTCCATTTCTCTTTTCCCCCAAATCGTTACGTTTTTCCCATTTTCAAATCTAAATATCTTGCGATGCACAATAGATTTCAACGTAAATATTTCGTGGCACCGCGTCCAAGAATGTCAATTTCAGTATTGATAATTCAATTTTAAAAAATAAAACGGATTTTAACCCGATTCTAATTATATATATATTATATATTAGGAATTTAGAAAATTATGAATTATATATATTATATATATTAGGAATTATATGAATTATATATATTATATATATTAGAAATTATATATATTATATATAGTAGAAATTATATCTCTGAGGAATTATATATATTAGGAAGGAATTTAGAAAATTAGGAATTATATATATTAGGAAGGAATTTAGAAAATTAGGAATTATATATATTATATATATTAGGAATTATATATATTAAATATATTATATATATTAGGAATTATATAAATTATATATATTATAAAAGATAAAAAAAATAAAAAAAATTCGATCCGGACCGGACCGACCCTGGACCGGACCGGATCGGACCGAAAACCGAAATAAGTTTTTTTAAGGACCGAAGATCGGACCGATAATCTCGGTCCGGTTCGGTCCAGTCCAAAGAGGGTCGGTCCGGTCCGATTTTTCGATCCGGGCCGAAAATTGTGCACCCCTAATAGCAGTATCACGCTACACACAAGAAATCCTCCTTTATTTAAAAAAAAATCTGCATTACCGCTGACAGAATTGAATCTTTGGTCATTAAAAACAAAGAATTTCATCCTTTCCTATAAGGTAAAGCTGCAAACTACAATGCCATGAAATAAAACCGTCCGTTGATCCAAACACCCTTCTTTCATTATTTTACTGTTTCCGTCTGTTAATAAATGGAGTAGCAGTTTCCACATATAACTCTTTTAACTTTGTTGTTTCAAATGAAATTTATATTTAAATACAAAATTCAAAATAATATTTACTTAAGCTTTTAAAACTTTATTATTCATTGTCAACCGATTTTCGTCATTTCAACTGTCAATTGAAACCATTGTCAATGTGGTGGTTCATTACCTTTAATGGCAACGGGAACACTTATTTTTCTCTTTGGTGATACATGGAAATCAAACAATATACAAACATATTCTAAGAGCAGTTAAAATGGGAAGTTAACTTCATATAATTCTTGCAAAATTGACTAAAGTAATTTTCTTACATTCTATACGAATTAGAAACATTAAATATGAATTAATTAAGTTAAACAAAAAAAGCTAAAAATTACGAAGCATAAGAATAATGGTCAAGAATTTAGAGATATTACTCCACAGGATGAGATAAAGAAGAGAAGTTCACTTCAGCTAATATCATATCTTGCTCGTCTCATCTCTGCAAGTTTGTAGATCTGTGATTCTCCGACACTTTATTTAATTTTACATTTTCCGTTTCAAAGGAAAATCAAGAAGACAATGAACACTGTGACGAAAAAAGAACATATAGAAGAATAATGAGTGAGCTTCAAAGCAGAAGATTGTGAAGGTGGTGGAGGATTATAGAAGTAAAATGGGAAATATGGAACAATTGGATTTGGTGGTGGTGGAGTAGGGCCAGAAGGATAATTATTTTGGTAAGGTGGAGGGTAGTAATTACCAATTGCTCCACTAGGTGGAGGTGGTGAATAGTAGTAATTATTGCCACCACCACCACCACCGGAGGAGGAAGGTGGGGGTGGAGAGTAGTAGTTGTTTCCGCCGGAGCTAGGAGGAGAGGGTGGGGGAGGACAGTTGTTGGAAGAAGATGGTGGCGGCGGAGATGGCGCCTGAGGTGGTGGTGGAGATGGGGTGGCACAAGGGTTGTCACATGCTGCACACATTGTACATTCAATCTGGTACTTTGAACCTGCCCATGTGCCATTTGCAGTAACCAAATTACCCTTATTTTGCATAGCCATTATCATCATCACCATGATGATCAAAAGAGCTATCTTTACTCCCATTTCTCAAGACAATTGAGAAATTGTAGGTGTAAGAGAGAGTGTTATAGAGGACTTGACACACTAGTGTTTTGGTTAGTGGAAAGTGGAGATGGAAAGGGGGTAGGAGGTCACTTGTCAATGAAGCTACAGAAAATGCTCTAATCTTTTTGAGGTATTAAGAAAGGTGTTAAATACTAGTAGTAGTACAAACCAGTGGAGTAGGGTGTGAAATTAAAGTGCAGTGAGAGGAGCCTTCATGTTCAAAAAGATGACCAGACCACCGACACGTTTTACTTTTCTTACACCAAACGCGCAACTCAAGAGTATGAGTCGGCAACTTAAGTAACTCATTTGGGGGGATTTTGAACATAAATAACCACTAAAATAAGTTAATCATATTACCTTTTGAGCAGAAATTTCGTGTGTAAAAGAAATTAACCCGGCACCGTTAATTTCTTTTGCCCAGAAAATTCATGCGCAATAGAGATTAATATAAACTCTAATATTTGATCATTTTTAAGTCATTCTTCACCTCCTTTATTTTTACTCTAAAATATACTTTAGCCCTAGAAAATTATATCTCAAAATTTCGAAATGTCAAACTTTGCTATAGAATCCGATGTTTGTGAATGCGGTTATTATTGTAAGCTAAGAACATCGCGACGGACCCAAGATAACTGAGACGTCGTTTTGAGTCAAATAGGTGCACAAAGGGTCAGACCGAGACCGAGGACCGAATCGCGGATTATCCGACCAAGACCGGACCAATTTCGGCCCGGCCCGGTCCGGCCCGGTCAATTTCGGTCCGGTCCGGGTTTTCGGACCGATGGACCGACTTTGATTTCCCAGCCCCCAACCAACCCCTGCACTCCAGTCCTCCGCCAGCCCCCCCCAGCCCCCGGACGTATTGACATATGAAATATAGGTTGTAAATTGATCAAACTTTATACGGTCATAACTTTGCGCTCGGACGTCCGTTTTACCTAATTTTTTTTTTGATTTCGCGTATTTTTTCGATACGGGGGTGGCCAAACTGCATAAGCGGTTTGATTCGTCCGATTTCTCCAAAAACGTCCATCTTGCCCCTCAATTTCTCTTTTCCCCCAAATCGTTACGTTTTTCCCATTTTCAAATCTAAATATCTTGCGATGTACAATAGATTTCAACGTAAAAATTTCGTGGCACCGCGTCCGAGAATGTCAATTTCAGTATTGGTAATTCAATTTTAAAAAATAAAACGGGCCCCGGAACCCGACCCGGAATTATATAATGTTATATATTAGAAATTTAGAAAATTAGGAATTATATATATTAGGAATTTAGAAAATTATAAATTATATATATTATATATATTAGGAATTATATAATTCAATATATTATATATATATATATATATATATATATATATATATATATATATATATATATATATATATATATATATATATATATATATATTATAAAAAAATAAAAATAAATAAAATATTTTGGTCCGGACTGATCAACCTGAACTGACCGGACCGGACCAAAACCGAATTATTAAAAACACGGACCAAGACCGACCAATTTCTGGTCGGTTGGCCCGGCCCGATTTTTCGTCCCGATCGAATTTGTGCAAATTTCTAGGCGTAAAGTGTCCGAGACGTTGCTAAAATTGGGGAACAAGTCCAAGAAGTTAGAGGATCTTGCCTCACATTCTTCTCCAACAAATCCTATCAGCTGCCCATCTTTCTCTCAACTTCTACAACGATTCAATAAGTATTTCAAAGAAGACCCTCTACTATAAATAGAGAGGATGCATCAGTGAATCGATATCCAAAAAATATCAAGAGAGCTCTCTGATATAACGATCAGAAAACTGGATCAAAAGTGTTGTCTGAGCGTGTCGACAACATTCTGCCCAACATTATATTTGCTACTTAGATTCTAGATTTGTTCTTTATTGAAGCAATTGTAATGAGATGTTGTCTATGTTTATTTAGGTAGATTTTTCAGGCATAAGTCATATGTGACTTAACCTTTTTTTATTTCTTTTGTATAATCTTGTAATATTGCAAAAGAAGGAATATATTCAATTGTCTATAAATATATATAATACTTTCGGTTATTGACAGTCATAGGTTATATCAATATATAACCTATGTAAATATAAACTTTTATATTCTTTATTATTTCCGCTGCATTTTACTCTTCAAAAGTTTTTTCTGTTTTTATCGAAGTGTCGACACTTTTGTCAGACGACATTATCTCTGACATTTGCAATTATTTTAGCATACAAGCTTATTTTACTTTTGATTAATTTTTAATTGTTTCATAGTATTACCCCGGGACCAACATATAGGTCAAATATAGAAATTGTATTAGAAAAAAAAAATCGTCTTGAAAGACCAAAATTTTAAATATGAGTAAGAAATGAGTTTATATATAGGAAAAATAGATAAATAGAAGTCATATACGAATCCTAGCTAATTTGGAATTGAGATATCATCGTTATTTTACAACTTAATTAAGTGATCATATCACTACTAGAAAATGGAAAAATCGACTTTCGTCGGGTGACTTCTTTTCAAAAATGCACCAAAATTATAATTATTTTTTATATATTTTCTAAAATAAACTGACATGCTCCGTCGATTTTTTTTATTTTTTATACAAAAAAACGACGGAGGCTGTCAATTTTTATAGTGAAAAGTTACAGTTTAAGAGTATTAATAAAAAATAATGGAAGTATTTGATCAAAGAATATGGGTGGTCTAGTGGTAGAGTCATCTATCGCCAGGGTTCATACTTGGTTTGATTTCAAGTTGCTACATTTCATTATTTTATTCCGTCGGTTTTTTTTAAAATTTTATATAATCGACGGAGTCCGTCGGCTTTAACTGACGGACTCTTTCGGTTTTGAAATACCAACGCGAACAAAAATTGACGACCCGTAGTCCGTCGGTTTTCACCAAAAAACAGATGCAGTCTGGCCGTCGATTTTGGGCACCTTTTTAGTAGTGTATGTAGATGAAATTAATTTCAACCATAAAATCTAAGTAGGATCAATATAGATATATAGTTTCTCGATTTTGTTTAGCATGAAAGTTATTACTAGTAGCTTATAAAATTTAATGGATTATTGAAGCTAAGTTTCAAATATGACTTCTAGTGATGAATATCAACATCTTTTAAATTACTGTTGAGTAAAGAATTGTATTGCTAAGGTTTGAAATAAAGTGAGGAGTGTGGATTGTGCAAAAAGAGCTTTGACAGAGAGAGTGCAAAGTTGGAAAGTGAATGTTGAGAGGTTGAGGGGCTTGGCAAAAGAGTGTGTTAACTTTCATACACTGCATACTGCATGTGTATGTCCTGCAATGGAAGATGAAGAATCGAGGAAGAGACTGAAAGAGAAGAGAAGAAGGAAAGTAAAAGAAAGAAGTAGAAAGTCGGTTTGGGAGAAAAGCTGCTCTTCTGCTTATTTTTTATTATAATTGCTCAATTGTAATTATAATAGGTGAGTCCTATTTATAGGCTAATCTAATTGCTTAATGTCACAAAATATCTAATCACAAATATCTAATTAATGAACTTCTAAAAAACTAACCACTAACCACATATATACATTGTATATATATGTGGTATATCTCAACACTCCCTCTCAAGCTAGGCACTGAAAACAACGGTTTCAGTCCTAGCTTGGAAGCAATACTAGACATCAGCTACTGTGCGCATCCCAGCAGCCACACGAAACACAAACTCAACTCAAGGAGAAAACCAGCAATATCAACACAGAAATATTTTCCAGCAACTGCAAGTGTTCCCTTGCAACTTGTCCTTTCTTTTTCAGAACAAGACTCCATAGATCCTTCCTCTCATCCCTGCAGCATTCTAGCAATATCAATAGCAGTAGGTGTAGCAACAACACAACCAAACACATGTTAAGTTTGTATAAACTAATCCATCTCCTTGTCAATGAACTGATCATAATTTTTAACATCAATATCCTCTTCAGTTTTCTTCTCATTTTCAACAGCACCATAGGCAACAACGACAACCAATCATCAGCTGCAAACATTTCAGCAACAACAGTTGTAACAAAACAACAACAACATTAGTAATTACAACAGCTCGACTGATGCAGTAACACTAGCAGTAGCTCGAACACTAGCAGTAGCTCGAGCAAGATTTTCCAGCAGCTATTTCCAACAATCAAATTCCCACTGATCCTAAGCAACAATAACAGTAGGTAAAAGTAACAAAAGTAGCAACACAGATGCATCAAGTAGGAGTTTCAACTCCCACATCTATAATGAAAACCCCCTCGTTCTCTAATCTCACTCGGACTAGAGAATCTTCCGATTCTCCCTATGCAACCCACGACAAGAACCCCTCGTTCTCTAGTCTCATTTGGACTAGAGAATCCCTCGATTCTCATCACACAAGCTATTTCAATAAGCGGCAAGAACCCCGCGTTCTCTAGTCTCGCTTGGACTAGAGAATTCTTCGATTCTCATCACGCAATCTCTCATAATAAGCTCGGATATGCAGCGGAGTCTCCCTCAATTTCTAGTCCACTCCCGGCTAGAAATCCTTCGATTCTCCTATCCTGAGCTAAACATATAAAAACAGGCAATCCAATAATTGATCAACCAGTCTAATACTCTTTGAATTTTTGAATTGATCTTCAACTCAATCCATATCATCTTCGATGAAGTATCCCTCAATTCTTAGTCTATTTGTCGCTAAGAACTCATCGATCCTTCAATCACTTCTCATATAGAAATCTATTGCCACATAATTGGGCATCATGATGCTTGCTGTTTCACAATAGGCTGCTTCGATTCCTTACGACTGTTGTATACCAACACAACCTCAACAGTCAACTACAACAACATTATCCACAGCTGAAACACAGTGTCCAACAACAATAATACCAACACAAAAAATGATTCTGCAATTACATCAACATGTACACCAGCCGAGACAGCCTCAGAACTAGCATAGAAATCTACTCCTAAAGTAATTTTTGACATAACCAGCAACACGACACAGAAAAAAAATCAATAGTAGACGTGACTAACACAACAACAACGAACGAACCTACTATGTTTCTGTATTTTCAACTACAACAATACAGGTAACCACAACGAATCTATTACCACATCAATACATCCTATTCATCAACACAAATTCAACTTTGACAATACAAAACAATTCACCAACACAGAATAATACGGAAATAACCTCTAGAAATAATTTCGGCGATCTCCGACGTCGCAATGATAGCCAAAGGTGGATTGTATCCGCACAAACATATAACATATTCATACGACTCGATCGACAAAGGCGATAATAGAAATTACCTCAATCTTCGATTCTCTGTTTTCCGAAAAATCGCAATCGCGATTTTATTTTTCAATTTTCAATTGCTGCGAGTGTTGCTGCTAATTTTCTCTATTTTTCCTAATTTTCCATAGGAAATTGCTATCGTTTTTCGATTCTAAATTTTCAGAAGAAATCACAATAGTGATTGAATTTTCTAATTCCTCAATTTCGATTTCGATCCTTCTTATTTCCAGAAAATTGCAACGAATTATAGATTTTGACTCCTAATTGATTTTCGATCTTATAAGTATTGTATCCTTACTATCGATCTTCAATTTTGTGGAATCGAACTCAATTTCGATCTTCTTCTCCTTCGTTTCTACTGTCTGTTATTCTAATAAAAATTACTCCAATATCGGATCGATACATCCGAGCTCTGATACCATGCTAACTTTCATACGCTGCATGTGTATGTCATGCAATGGAAGATGAAGAATCGAGGAAGAGATTGAAAGAGAAGAGAATAAGAAAAGTAAAAGAAAGAAGTAGAAAGTCGGTTTGGGAGCAAAGCTGCTCTTCAGCTTATTTTCTATTATAATTGTTCAATTGTAATTACAATAAGTGGGTCATATTTATAGGCTAATTTAATTGCTTAATGTCACAAAATATCTAATCACAAATATCTAATTAATGAACTTCTAACAAACTAACCACATATATACATAAATGGACAATTGAGGAATCTGTTCACAAAAGAACCAAAACAGAATATCAATAAAAATGGACTTTTCTGGAGGAGTATGAGGCAGGCAGATCACAGTAACTAAAATTGGGTGAGCCCAGATAACATTATTGACGATCCCTTTTTTTATGTATTTCTGGAAATGGGTAAAGAATCAGAATATAATTACAGGAGTTACAATTATTAGACAGGGGAAAAAAACTACGTATTACACAGTAATTTAGTTACTAAATAATATATTAATTTTATGCTAGGTCATCATGGTTGAACTGAACATTACGCTTCGATGATGCATAGTCAAGTTACAACCATAATTAGTACAATTTGGACCCAATATAACATTGATTCTACAACGAACCTTCATGATTGCATATGTGTCAGTTTGATTTAGTTCAAACTTCTTTTAACGTTTTCTTTTTTGAATTCTTTAAATGAAAATAAAATAAAAGCTTTATGATAGAATATATACTACGTATATTCTCTGATATTATTAGAAATTTTGTAATTATGATAGTAATCTTATATTAGAAAAATGTAATTATGGTAATAGTAGAAAAATATATATTTGATTTTTGTAATTATATGCTAAGTTTATTATTGTATATAAAACCCTTTACAAAATCTTTAATAATATAATAAAATATATGTAGTATAATATATTATGATATATTCTATCACTTTAAAATTAATGGGTTTGTCGGGTTAATGGAATCACATCATATTAGGATTGTACCAAATCGCTGGACAGATATGTAAAAAGAATTAATAATTTGTTGAATGAAGTTTTTCACGTGACGACTAATTGGCTTATTACACGATAACCGACTTTACAACTAAGAAAAAAAATCCTCTTTCCTTGTGAACAACTAGTAATAATAGAACCCGATGGTAGTTAGTTGCAGAAGAAGGCGACCGCATGGTCACGAGTTCGATCCTGCATAAACCTTTGGTTGAGCTGTCGCACACATGGCTTGCCAAGTGTGGTTTACATGGCTGACGTGGTTTGCAGGCTACTGCGTCAGTCCGGGGTTTACCCTGTGCGCACTCGAAAGAGTAGCGGCTGCGGGTTCCTTCGTCAACAAAAAAAAAAAAAACTAGTAATAATAGAACCCGCGAGGGTAGTCAAGTTAGTGTAGCAGTAGAGCGCGGGACCGCAAGGTCACGAGTTCGATCCCCTGTATAAACCTTCTTGGTTGAGTCTGTCACACATAACTTGCCAAGTGTGGTTAATCGGTTGACGTGGTTTGCAGGCTATTGCGTCAGCCCGGATTTACCCTGTGCGCACTCGAAAGAATAACGGTTGCTTGTTCCTTCGTCAAAAAAAAAAAAATTAGTAATAATAGACACTGAACTGTATGTCTATAATACTATATCAATCCATTTTGCATTATAATAAAGACCAAATCAACATTATCTTCTTTGTATAAGAGGCTAGAAAATTGAATATGAGGTAAGGATTATCCAAATCAAATTTATATAAGGAGTCTTATGTTTCCATTTTATATTTGATGTGAGATTTTTAATATTTCTGCGCACGTTCAATCCTTGTTAACTGCATCATGAATAATATAATCTGGGGCCTCAATATCGGTAAACAAAGAATTGGAATGAAATATCATGTAAAGAATGGATCTTGGGCCTAACTCAACCCAAAAAACTAGCTTGTAGAATGAGAATTGTCCAAGTCCATATAAGGAGTCAATGTTCTCATTTCATATTAGATATGAGACTCTTAACCGACACAAAAATTGATAAAATGGTCCTTTTTGTGTAACATCACCTTTTTCAGGATACTGTGCTGCATCTCCACCCTTCTCTTGTGAATTTTTCTTTTATGTGGTTGCTAGTTGCTACAGGTGTTGTAGGCCAAAGTAATAGTTAGTGAACAAATTAATGTGAAATTTCTACAATTTTAAATTAAATTAGTTAAGGCAAGTAGATGAATTTTTATTATCCATCTCCATTTGACTCTTGCAATTATAAAATACTTATATGAATGCGATCATTTTTTAGAATCAGGCCGTTTTGTTTCTTATTAGAGTAAGAAAACAAAATTCCCTGCATACTTAAATGTGAACCAAACGACCCTTTCTTGTTTGCAATTAGATATCCATTACTTCATCCATCTCAAATTATCTGTCGTAGTTATTAAAAATAGTTGTCTCAAATTATTTGCTATTTTAGAAGTCCAAGGCACAATTTTGTTTTTTGTATTGTACTCTTAGTATAATTTTATCACTAATTGAGATGACATAAATAAAGTAAATATTTAATAAAGAAACATTATAACTTAGACATAAATAAAGGTAGAGTAGATCAAATACCAACGAAGGGAGTAACTTATTTCATTTCAAATGTGCCATTAGTAAGTATAGCCTAAATTGCTTATTTATGGTTCTAATTGTCTTCTTTGGATGTTCTTAAATGACAAAGAAAAATAAGAGACGCACTAAGAAACTTTCCAGGCTGTGGACAATTATTTTATGTTGCTCTAAAGTCTAAATATTAACTTTATCTCCACTTGTCTCCTCTCTTATGCTTTTTCCCTTCTCTTTCTTTTTTGGGCTCAAAAGAGAAACTAAAAGATGTGACTCAACAAAATTGAAATGACTTAAATCCCAAGCACATTATTACACAACACAAAGTATGAATTATGTCTCAATTTTTTATCCAATGAAATTTGAATTTTCTTCATTGCTTTAAATCAATATCCAGAGACATATTTTAAGGAATTTTAATATTACTCAACATATTAAAGGAACATGATTGTATATGAGGTTCGTACTATAGAGAAAGCTAAAGTTACTTCAATAATTACACTAACAGTTTGGGTTCGTGTGAGCTGTGTCCGAAAAACGAAAAAATTTAGGGTTTTTTTTTTTTTTTTTTTATTAAGTAGTATTAGTCAGAATTTACTGTAAAGACTCATAATTCGTAGGTCTTGGTCCAATCAAAGTAGGGATTGATTAACTTGTATAATTTCTAATTATTGAAATTGTATATTTACTTATATTAATGACTAACTTTTACGAATTAGAACAATGTCCCAAATTGTTTGAGACGAGTCTGAGGTAACACCAATAACCTGTGATCCAAAGAAATAACAACTTTGTGCTATTTTTGCATTGGATCCATTTTGCAGTTCCTTCCTTCAGGTGAAAAAGGATCACGCAAAGTCCAAAGTCCACATATTCTATTCATTTAATTTATTAACCAACACTTTTTCCTCATAGTCAAATCTACATGTTCTTTATTAGAAATGCACAACAAATTAAAGTGCCAATCATGCAACTTTCTTCTAAAAATGAAAATGAACAATATTAGTACTAACACAAGGGATAGCTGTCAAGGATGGCAATTTCAAAGGCAGAGCCACTAAAATATTGGACATACACACATTTGTCTTTTGTCTGGATTTTATTTTTCTTTTTTTTTTGGAGTTATTGGGCTGTTTGGTCATGGAGAAGATCAACTTGTAACAATAACTGATCAATAATATCTCACTTCTACCACTTGGAGAGTGTAATTTTTCTTCGGCTATTAAATTTTCGAACATTCTCTCTAAAGGAATAATATGTTCCTTGATTTGAGTAATAAATTATTTACAAGGTTATAAGAATATTTACTTTGATATAAATTAGGTAACTAATTAATTTAATTACAAAAGAATTATAATTCTACCTAAAATAGGAGATAGACAATTAATATAATTAATGAAAGAATATTGAGAAATATTCTATTACACCCTCGCAGAGTGGGAGGTTCTCGAACACTGAGACTGGTCCGGAAATCGTCAAATAGTATGCGCGGAAGTCTTTTGGTGAAGATTTCGGCAATATGATCTTGAAGGACACGAACTTGACCACGAACCACTTTTTCGCGAACGAAATGAATGTTCATCTCAATGTATTTAGTGCGCTGATGTTGGACGTGTTACACCTCGTAAGTTTAAGGCGATACACCTCGTAAGTTTAAGGCGATAATTAAGAACGTCATTAAGGGAGTAAGTGTTGACACCCAATTTTGACCCTCCCGTCCAGTCATTAACTATAGAATTACACTAATTTTCAACAATAATTCTAATAATTTTAAAATAATAAAATGCAGCAATAAAACATTAATACATACATAAATAAGTAATTTAATAATAACTTCGCATTTTCTACGTAAAGTATTAAGCATTTAGAGTCTCGCGCCCGCATTAATTAATTTCAAGCTCTGTCGTAATTCTAAAATAATTAATAAATACATAAAATAATTAATTTAGCAATGACGTCGTGTCAAGTAGCATAGTTGCATTTATTAAGACGCAAGAGAATTTCATAATCATTTGTAATTTAAAATCAATTTTAATCTAATACATGCTTTTAATAGCGTCGCATTTATAAAAGCTTTAAACAATTTTTAAATATCATACTTGCATTTGACATTTAAATAATTTAATCTAAACTCAATTCACAATAGTAAGATTTTAAATAATAGCGCCGCATTCTAAAATATTAAGCACTAATTAAAAAGCACGCCCACATTTATTACTATAACAATTAGATTAACAAAGCACCTAAATAATTTAATCACAATTAATTAATTTTTACCACTAACTAACTAATTAAAAGCCTAAAAAACTAATTAATTAACTCCCAATTCTAACTACCCGCGACCAAATTTCCATCTACCAAAGCCCTCAGCCCCTCTCTACTTTCGCCCATCACCCTCACTTCACCTTCACAAAAGCAATAAGAAGCCCTGTACCCGACACCCAAGCCCACTATCCCATCTTCAGCAGCCCACATACATTAATACCCATACCTTATATCATTTTCCCTTCCACGCCTCACCTTCAGAAAAGAACCAGCAACCCTAAAAACAAACCGCCGCACCTTCCTTACCCTCGCACCCCATCGCCGCCAAGACCCCAGCCGAGATTCTCGCCGGAGAATCCGGGACTTTCCTTACCCATACACACAGTCAGCTCATCCCTTACCATAAGTCGTCCAGTAAGAATCAACACAGAACCATACACAAAATCGCACTAAAATCAGCACAAATCTCAGCCCAGAATCAGCCTTTATTTACTTACCAATATTAGAACTTAGATTTAGGCTATATAAAGCACATGCAATAGGCATATGAGGAAGGCATCGGTTTGATACATTCCCCCCTTTAGCGGCAGTTAAGAACCCAAATCGATTTGAGGGATTCGAAAATCAGAGGAGTCCAATAAGCAACAGAGAGTACGAAGAGACGCAGGAGACCCATATCATCGATCAGGCATCAGTCGCAGAGATTTCTCTTAGCAGTCGAAGCCTAGCATCCCTTCCTCGCTTCCAGTTTAGTGTCATTGATTCTTGCAAACAGTTCCTTTTGCGAACTTCCCGTCGACGATTCTAGAAAAACATTTGTCGTCGCCTCGGTTCGCTGTCCACAAAAGGTCCGGAAACCCTTTCTCTTTCATTTACTTAATTGTCTAATTGATACTATGTGTTCTGCATGATGGTGTCTGTATCATTTTGTTCAAACTTGTTCGATTTGGTTTGGTCACTGTTTCCAGACAAGTCTATCGGCAGTAGCCTTCGATATTTGTAGCGTCGATTCTGTTTCGAGCATGTGCGCGTGCTTCGATAGTACTTTCTGAGGGTATGATTGAGTGTATAACGATTGTATAAGGGTCGTAGATCTATTTTGTTGGTTGTATGCTGATGGTTGTGTAAACACTGACTTGGATATTCTGTTTTAACTTGCTAGTATGCGACTGGGTGTTAGTAGGAATGTATTGATATGTTAAATCCAAAAATCAGTATTAATCATGATGAACTATTAAAACCGAAATTCGCTACATATGTTGTTTCTTGTAACTTTCTCTATAAGTAAATACTTCTCCTAACAAATAGCTAGCGGGAAGTAAAAGGGATTACAAGGTCTAATCCCGAATTGTAAAATCAAGCCGACATGCTCCCGGAAATAACAACAACCAGTATTTAAAAGGATTATGTGTTTATATGCATGTATATTTATGTGCCTACATTCAAGATTCAAACCTCTTACTCATTTTCCAAAAGATCATAAGAAAGATTATAAGTCCACATATATGTCATAACAACCCAAATTTCAAAAGAATTATGTGTCTATGTGTTTGTATATTTATATGCTTGCATTCAAAAGATTCAAATCCTTTACTTGTTTTCTAAAATATCACTACTATATTTTAATAACCTAAGACCGACCTCCAATCAAAATGTTACTAAGATCAAGGATATACGATTTACAATGTCGTGTTATCCTCCCGAGATAAGTAACAAACATTTTAATTGTGAAAATAAACCCCCGCGTTCTCATCTCTTAAAAATGGTAATGTATTCACTTTAAGCCAACTATACAAGTGTAATATCTATCATAATATTTATTCTACTTTGTTTCCACTGTCTTGGGTGTAATTAAAGTTTACGTTATGTGGGAATGATAATAAAATCATTGTAAAGCAGAATCGTATACTTAACGATGAATAGGAATGTCTTATACCTATATTCTTTGGTTGACTGCATATATACGTGTCTAAAATTGCCTATGTGAAGCATGTATGCATCATACTCAGATTTCAGTCCCAGAATAAATAGCCATGTAGCCATCTGTATGTTATATTCAACCAGGTTTGTACTTTTGAGTGAGCTAGCCTAATATCACATGCAATCATGTCGTATCTGTATGGATTTAGGCCTAGTCAAGTAGTCTCGTGGGCATTTTAGTCTGAGTTAAATGCATGTGAAGTCTTCCTGAATCTTATAGGAGTTCTCATAACATGAGATGTACTAAAAGGTCATCCTATATGTGTGTGATTAATGTGAAATGTTGCTGTAATCCCGTAGGATTGTTGGACTACTGATCATTTTGGGCCACTGTTTTGGCCATTTTTTAGACCAATTTTTTAGCATGGGTCAGTCTGATTTTCAGCCCTGTTTAGATTGATTTTAGCCCCTGTTTGGACTGGTTTTCCATTTCGCTGCTGATTTCGCTGCTGCATTTATCCATGAAAAAAAAATGTGCTCTAGTATTCCTATTGCCATTGTCCATCCATAAACTCATCTCCTTTTAAGTTTTGTCTCTTTAATCTGCATTGTGTGGCCTGTATGATCAAGTTATGTGATGGTTAATTGTTTTATCTCAATTCAGTTATTGCTTAGGTCTGTCGACTGGTTTTAAAACAAGTTAAACGAATGTTAAATGTCATCGGATAATTATCATGTATGTTGGCTATGTTGTGACTGTTTCTGAATCCTCAAGTATACACATATTAATCCATAAGTTCACCGATGTTATTCTGTTGCCATCCCTTTTGGTTTGCTGATTGTAATTGTTTATTGCAAAGAAAACCCGCAAAACTTTAAAATTAGTGGGCTTGCAATTCATTATTTTGGGCTGATTACCAATCTGCCCTGTTCTTGCATTTCGGGTCTGCCTATAAAAATAAGTGATTAATATGTGTTTAGGTGGTGTGGCACTGGTTACTTATTTTTTGATAAGCTTGGATGTATACTAATCTTTCCATTTTATCTTCTTTCTTATTTTATCTGACACGCATTGGGGGTCAAATCAAGAGTCTCGGTATGAGACTCGTCAGGATTTCCATATCGCCGCCACGCTTTTGTCGCAGGGTTTCCAAACAGCTATAAGGATAGATGGCGTCGCCATCCGTCTTAGACATTGCAACAATTCTAAGCTAATTCCTCCCTTGTTTATTTATGTATTATTTATCTGTTCATTCATTATCGTCATATTTGCTAACATTGTAATTAATAGGAAAATCAACTCTACTAGGCTCTGAATACATTGGAAGTGTAGTTTAAAAGATAAATCCATCCCCCCCCCCCCTTATTTATTCTAGGTTCACCATATAAATCTAATAATTAATCCTAGTTATGCTTTAGTCACATAGTTAATATTTTCCTCCATATTTAATCCTTAAGAAATAAACCTTCTCCTAAACTCTTCATAAAAAGTAATGTTCGCATACACGTATATAAAATAACTTCATAATTAACTATATATAAGGGTTTAACCTTACATATATTAATAGGAGTAATTCATCATTTTCCTACTTTTGTTAAATAAAATAATTTCATGTCCTATAAATGTATAATCAACTTTTGTATATATATTTTATGAATCTCATAAGACCTTTTTTATCAATACATATATTCTTTAAATATTTGTCACATCCCTTTTACTTAAATAATCTTTTTTTCTAAAAACGTATATCCCTTAGCAGAATAAATTAACCTATGTTTGAACGGACAACCGCAAGTTAGCGGATCCTTTAGGGTGCCTTACCCCTTCCCTTTAGGATAATAAAGAATCCTTACTCAGAATCTAATTTAGTTTCACAGACCATTAAATGGAGTTAATGCTGACTTTAATCAGTTAGTATTTAGGTGTCCTAATTCACCCAATTAATTAGGTGGCGACTCCCTTAAACTTTTTTTAAAAAACATGTATTTTACATTCTTGGGGAGGATAACCATTCCGTCGCGCATTTAAGCCTGAGAGTTCAAAATCGGGTGCGACAGCATGACGACTCCGCTGGGGAATACTTAAGGTTCTTAACCATAACAAACAGAGGTTAATTATTGTGCTTCGTTTATTTGCTTAATTTGCTTGTTTTGTGTTTCACATTTGTTTGCTTTTATGTCTTGCCTAAACTGTTTTGCTTTACATATAAATATTTGCATATTATTTAAACTGCTATTTGTTACTGCTTTCCTTAAACTGACATTCCGCTCATACTTCTTCCACTCTGGAAAATTCACACTACCACACTCACGTACGCTGGTGTGCTTGGCGCACCGCAAATTCCTTCAAAGCATCCAAATTTTAAGAGAGTTGGCGCTGCGGAGTTAGATCGGTTCGTCGATCGGCGTAGCCTTCTCACTCGAGTTGTCGCTCGGGAACGCTGCGTCTAGTGAAGCCAAATCTTAGAAACTTAGGATGAGCTATACCACCCTATTTTAGATCATGCATGCATTTGCCTTAGGTGGGTCAATCCTTGGCATTGACACCACAAGTAGGAAGACACCCAAAACGGTCAACGGGTTTTTCACAACCCCACGGCCCAGTAGCATATTACGTGTTGCATAGTCATGATAAATGAAACCAAGCCTAAATATCAGAATGCCTAAATTGAAAAACACATACTCATTTTTTTTTTAGATGGAATCTATCCCTCAGATCAGAATGGTAAATGGAATTCCGAGTAAACTGAGAATATGGTGGACAAACTTCGACTTAGGTAGTCAGATGGCAATCAGAAGGAGGTTGGGATGCCTCATCTCATTATTCGACATCTCTCCTGATCAGCACTTGGTTAGAGCATTGATCCAATTCTGGGACCCGGATCGAGTCGTTTTCAAGTTCGTGGATTTGAGATGACCACTGCCAGAAGAAGTCGGCTATTTTATCGCTTTGGCGTATCATGTGAGAAAACCGGTTATCCCATGGCGATCGGAAAAAGCTCCTTCCGTTATTTGGGTTTAAAGAATACGAGAATTGCGTTGTTTGAAAACAATTGGGTTTCTTTAGACTACATGCGAGAGAATGCGGTTGTAGACGGATACAAGACGTTTAAGAATGAATTTTGTTGCACTGCGGACCATTGGAGAGTTAGGCGTCCTATTGCATTTGCTATGGCTTTCTTAGGGACTCTTTTATTTCCACTCGAGCATGGAAGGATTAGTACATGCATATGTTCAGTAGTTAGAGCAGTGTTCGATGAAGTTGGCGACAAACGGCTCCACTTTGACGCCATGATTTTGGCGTAACTATTTAGAGCCTTGAATAGATGCGAAGGAAGCGAATCAAGCTTCTTTGAAGCGATAATCTTATCTTACGGATGTAGGCGAGAGCATTTCTACCGCGTTCAAATATGACCGATGTATGCCACAGTGCAGACAACAAGATCGCCACATTTTATGACAGAACCAAGCGTTATGTGTCACCGGTCGACGCAGGATTGATGCAGATACTTAGCCTCTCGCGTGAGTAGTCGATTCATGGAAGTATCCGTTGCTTCATAGCGTCAAGAAGGTTTATTTAAGACATAAGGGATTTTATTACATCAGGCTTATAGGTCTAAAGGATGCAACCATACGCCCATTCAGTACTCGGCGGTTTGGCCATACGCAAATAATTCCTCGTAGGCGGCGAGGGCCTCTCAAATCGATTCGGACGAATTCATCGTTCGGCCAAGCAGATCCTTCATGAGTGGTATCATATTGACCAAATGGAAATTGGGAAGGACCAAGCAGGGGTCTCCCCAGAGTATCAAGCATGGTTTTCAGACCGCACATAATATAGTCCAGAAGGGGAGCAAGGCATGGAAGACATTAGCGCAAGGAACAGAATAAAAGATCGTCTACTCAGAGAAAAGGTCATCACCCCAGACATGTGGGTCCTAATGCGATGCGAAGACAATATTTGGAGCAGGGGCTATACCAAATAAGACCTAAGCTTCACTATCACACCGACAACTTAGTTATTTAGTTTAAGATTTTCATTGTTTTTCTTATAAAGTGTCATTTCAATTAACTTTATTTCCAATAAAAGCATTTCGATACAATGGCTTGGGTACATTTGACGTGACTTTGCATTTATGACGCTTAGGCCTACCTCTGGCATAGTAGAGGCCCCTTGCATATTAGGACGCGCTTTAATCTACTTTATTTGTTGAAGCTTCATTATATGCCCATATGTTCTGCTATTCTGTTTAATACTGACACACGTTTTGAACAAAAGGATTTTGCTGTATTACTCCCCTCGTCGGCTGATTTGTGTTGGCAAGCACTGGCTGAGCACCCATATTTCACCATATCCAAAGCACGAGCAACAAAAATGAATGATTTAGGGGCAAACGAACATGATGGCTTGGGACTCATCGCCATTCAACGAGAGGAACCCGAGACATCAGAAAGGGGAAATGCTCCATATTCCGATGAATACCTTGCTCAAGTACTGCAACAAATGGCGGTCATGCAAGCAGAAATGGATAGACTCCGGGAAATTACTAAGTTATCTATAAGCCTCAACACACAACTACCCACACTTCCTAATTCACCGTCCTTTCGACGCCATCCCCAACATCCAACAGATAACCCACAACCTCCCAATCCACAATACAACAACACGCTCCTCATAACCGCGGCCCCAAAGCCACAACACAACAACACCTCCTCATAACCCACAGACCTTAAATGACCCTAACCCGCACACACCTCAGCCCCAGATAATACAAGCCATCTTACCCGCCCAAAACAACCAACCTACTCAACCAGCACCGATGACATACCATAATAAACAATACGGATCACCCGTATATGTGACCCATGCACCACATCTCACACCCGTACCTATACCCTCCCCGGAGTTTGCTCGATATGAAGAGACGGAGAAGAGGACAAGAGTTGGGATAGATGAAAACGTGGCCAGAGAAATTCACGACTTGAAGAAGGCTTTTAAGAACCTTCAGATGGACAAGGGTCATGAGGGATTGGAATACGAGGACTTATGCGTGATCCCGACGCCGAACGCGTTGGATACAAGGTACCAAAGTTTGACCTGTTTGACGGCAAAAGTAATCCTCGTGCACACTTGAGATCCTATTGCGACAAATTAGTGGGTGTGGGAAGAGATCAATCAATCATCATGAAGTTGTTTATAAGGAGCTTGACTGGAGAAGCCTTGGATTGGTATACTAGCCAGGATCCAAGGAAGTGGCGTAGTTGAAGGCGATGGCCGAGACTTTGTAGGCAGTTCAGTTTAATACGGACAACGCCCGGATGATTCTATCTTATGAAATTGGAGAAAAAGTCAATAGAAAACTTTAGGGAATATGCAATGAGGTGGAGATCTGAAGCAGCGAAGGTCCAGCCACCTATGGAAGAAAGTGAAATGACGACCCTATTTGTACAATCCCTGAAGGACCCCACGTACTATGAGAGGTTGATCAGCGTCATTGGACGCAATTTTTCTGAAGTAGTAAAAATGGGAGATTTTGTGGAAGAAGGACTCAGAACAGGTAGGATCACGAACCTGGCCGCTTTACAAGCAACAAGCAAAGCAATACAATCAGAGTCAATGGGAGGAATGAATAAGAAGAAGAAGGATGGAGCAGCCCCTATCATGACGGTGCAACAACACAAAACGAATCGAGCCCTGACATACCAACCCCAAATCCAAACATACCAACCCCAAACCCAAACATACCAACCCCAAACCCAAACATACCAACCCCAAACATACCAAACCCCCACATTCCAAAACCCTCCCTATGACCACTTTGGCTAAAATACTTCCACATACAATCAACCTTCACCCATCTACACCACCCAGCCAATATACTGACCCACGCGGGCGTTCGCCCACAAATTCCTCACAATACCGACCAACATACCCACCCCCACAACAATACCACACACAAACACACCTGCACTCCGAACCAACACCGAGAGAGGCCCACAAAATCATACACTCGTTGGTGAACCATACTCCCAACTATATGAAAGACTAAGAGCACTGGTTTTATCAGATCCATGGCAAAATCCCAATCCACTCCGACCATGGCATGATGAAAATAAGCATTGTGCATACCACTCTGGAGCATCAGGGCACAATACAGATGGTTGTTATGCATTGAAAAACAGAATTGAGGAACTAATCAAAGAATGAGCTATTCGGTTGAAAGAACCTCCCAATGTCAACAACAATCCCCGCCAAATCACGACAATGCGGCGTTCACATGATCACCTTTGATGATGTACAATATGGAAGGGACCATCGTACCAATCAAGGAGAAGGAGACAGGGGGATCTTCAGCCCACATTGCCCATGTGATTACTGCCAAGGCCAGGGCGCCATTGGAAGTAGAGTTGAGCCGTCATAGGCCTCTAATGTCAGTCTTAGTACTGTGGATGGAGCCGCTCGGTCAAGCAACATAATGAGGGTGACGAAGCAGGTTGTAGAGGTTGAAGCGGGGGTGACGAGGTCCGGACAACGTTACTCATCTGTAGAAGTATCACGAAAGACAACCCATAAAAAGACTGTGACCGAACCAAAAGTAGAGGAATTTTGGAGAAGGATGCCTACAGGAGACTATTCGATTGTAGAAACGATTGAGTAAAACACCAAAGACAAATCTCTCTATTGTCACTGTTGATGAATTCCGTGAACCACCGAACCTCTTTGATGAAGGTTTTGAAAGAAGCTCATGTGCCCGGTAGGCTCGATGAGAACTTTTCAAAGATCGGGCAAATTAAGGAGGTGCAAAGATAATTTTCCATGAGAATGAATTGCCTCACGAAGGTCTGGGTCATAATAAGGCATTGAACATATGATCAAGTGTGCTAATAAGTTTATCTCTCGAGTCTTGATTGATGGGGGTCACCGTTAATGTATGCCCTTTGAATACTCTTGAACTTTAGGAGTCAACATTGGGAAACTCATGAAAGCTACACAGGGTAAAAGGTTTGATGGGACCACGAGGAAGCATCGCAGCGTAGACCGACTTGACACTACTGATTGGGCGCAGAGTTCGAGATAGAATTTCGTATTGGACATATCCACATGCTACAATTTGTTACTCGGTAGACCTTGGATCCACGTGGTGGAGCCGTCCGCCCACTTTGCATCAAGTTTTGAAATTCATCCGAATCATCATGAAGTTGTGATTGAGGAGACAAGGACAATCGCTAACACCAAACGCAATTCGGTCATCGAGTATGGAGAAATTTGGATGGATCCGTCTACCACATGAACAAGATCATAGACGTTAGCAAGGCTAAAGGGATCGCCTCGCACTCCCAAAATGGTGGCGAGAGATCTTTGAGAAATGGCTTTGAGCCAGGTCGAGGACTTGGACCAAAACTAGGAGGAATCACAGAGCCGATTCACCTGCCGGAGAAGAAGGACACTTTTGGCCTCGGATATCAGCCCACTGCCGAGGAGATGATGTTATTTGATCACAGAAGGAAGGGTGAGTCTCATCTGCCAAGACCTGTTCCACCCCTGAATCATTCATTCGTCAAAGCATACCCTACTCAGCCACCAGAAGAGGAAGATGCAGACATTCTTGCGGAGGGACTTCAAGGCCTTTTCATTTCTGAGGAAGAAGCAGAGTGTCATGCGGTTTTGGAAGACTACACAGACGACCAGACAATTTGGAGTGCAGAGCCAGGAGATGTCTTGAGCAACTGGACTCGCACCCAACGCTTTTTCATGAGTCTGGGTAGAATTAATAATTAGACGTTTTTAAACAATTCAATTCGTATTTTTTCTGAATTATGGAACACATTTTTATGAGCTTATTTCCCTTTTGAAGTTTTAATAACAAGTTATGTTCTAATCAACGCTCTTTATTCCCTTTCTTTCAGCATACAAAATAATATACTTGTCGATAATGAAAATGTGACATGTCATGAAACAAGCGAACAAAGTCAGAATAATCCGACAGAACCCGAAGGGAATTTCCCGTTGGAGGAATTAACGGAAGAGTTAGGAAAGTTCGAGGATAAGTCGAAACCTAATCTGGATGAAACAGAAACAGTAAACCTAGGAGATGATAAAGTCGTGAAGGAGACAAGGATCAGCGTTCACCTGAATACCGCACAGAAAGAAGATTTGGTGGCCCTATTGAAGCAGTATGTCGACATATTCGCTTGGTCCTACGATGATATGCCAGGTCTAAGCACAAACATCATTTCTCATAAGCTTCCCATTGAACCATCATGCCTTCCAGTGAAGCAAAAACCAAGGAAAATCAAGCCGGACCAGAGTTTGAAAGTCAAAGAGGAGATCTCCAAACAATTGGACGCAAATGTCATTCGGGTAGCAAGGTACCCCACTTGGTTAGCCAATATTGTGCCAGTAACAAAGAAGGATGGCAAAATACGAGTTTGTGTCGATTACAGGGATCTCAACAAGGCAAGCCCTAAGGATGATTTTCCCCTTCCGAACATTCATTTACTCATTGACAATTGTGCGAAGCATGAGTTGCAGTCCTTTGTCGATTGTTTCGCCGGGTACCATCAAATCTTAATGAACGAAGAGGATGCAGAGAAGACCGCGTTCACCACCCCGTGGGGGGTATATTATTATCGAGTCATGCCATTTGGACTTAAAAACGCGGGTGCCACTTACATGAGAGCCATGACTACCATTTTTCATGATATGATCCATAAGGAAATTGAAGTCGTGGATGACGCCATTATCAAGTCGCGGAGGCTACGGATTATCCGGTCCATCGAAGAAGTTTTGAACGATTGAGGCAATACAACGAAGTTAAATCCGGCAAAGTGTGCCTTGGCCCCAAATGGAAATTGTTGGGTTTCGTTGTGGCGAGAAGGGAATAGAGTTGGATCCTTCAAAGATAAAAGCCATTCAAGGCGCCTCTTCTTAGAAAAATCGCAAGGAAGTGATGAGTTTTCTCGCCGTTTGAATTATATCGCAGTTCATAGCACAATCAACGATGTCGCGAACCAATATTTAAGTTGTTAAAGAAGAATGACGCCACTAAATGGACATTGGAGTGCCAACAAGCCCTTGACAAAATCAAAGAGTACTGTCAAATCCACGGCCTGTACCTCGAGCAGGAGGCCTCGCTATTATATTTATCCGTATTGGAAAATGCGTTTGGATGTGTGTTAGGACAACATGATGAGACGGAAGGAAGGAACAAGCAATATACTACTTGAGTAAAAGTTCACGCCAGATGAAGCTCGGAGACAATCGCCGAACGCACGTGTTGTGCCTTGACTTGGGTTGCCCAAAAATTCAGACATTACCGTCCGCATACACCACCTATCTCATCTCGAGGACGGACCCGCCAAGTATATCTTTCAGAAGCCTATGCCTACTGGAAAACTTGCAAAGTGACAGATTCTTTTAAGTGAATTCGACATCGTATATGTCACCCAAAAGGCAGTCAAAGGGCAAGCATTAGCAGATCATCTCGCAGAGAATCCGGTAGACGAAGAATACATCCCCTTGCGGACTTACTTTCCAGATGAAGAAGTGATGTTTGTAGGAGAAGACATTTTAGAGGAATATCCAGGTTGGAGAATGTTCTTCGATGGCGCCGCGAATTCCAAAGGAGTAGGTATCGGAGCAGTTTTGGTATCGGCGGGCAACACTACGATGTCGCCAAAGCTCAGATTCCCGTGCACCAATAATATGTCCGAATATGAGGCTTGCATACTAGGACTCCGAATGACTATTGACATGAACATACAAGAGTTGCTGGTCATAGGGGATTCAGACCTGTTGATTCACCAAGTGCAAGGCGAATGGGCCACCAAGAATAGGAAGATACTTCCGTACCTACACTGCGTGAAAGAATTGCGCAAGAGGTTCGTTAAGATAGAGTTCAGGCATACTCCGAGGGCTCAAAATGAGTTCGCAGACGCTCTAGCAACTTTGTCCTCCATGATTCAACATCCAGACAAGAACTATATTGACCCAATCAAAGTAGATGTGTTAGAGCATCCAGCCTATTGCTCTCAGATAGATGAAGAATCAGAAGGCAAACCTTGGTATGGCGAGATCAAGAGGTATCTCAAGGCAGGTGAGTACCTGGAAGGCACGACCAACATACAAAAGAAGACTCTTCGGAGGTTAGCAAACCATTTCTTCCTGAGCGGCGAGGTCCTTTATCGGAGAACTCCAGATTTAGGTTTGTTAAGATGTGTTGACACTCGAGAAGCAAACAAGTTATTAGAAGAGACACACGGAGGTATGTGCGGACCCCACATGAACGGTTTCATGCTAGCAAAGAAGATACTACGAGGAGGATACTTCTGGATGACGATGGAAACAGATTGCATCAGTTTCGTGCGAAAATGCCATCAATGTCAGATCTATGGCGACTTGATTCATGTGCCACCAAATGAACTCAACGTCACTAGTTCCCCATGGCCATTCGCAGCTTGGGGCATGGACGTCATTGGTCTATCGAGCGGCGTCAAATGGACGTGTTTATACTAGTAGCGATTGATTACTTTACGAAATGGGTAGAAGCATCATCATACAAGTCTGTGACCAAGAAAGTAGTAGTGGATTTTGTTCATCACCACATCATCTGTCGGTTCGGAATTCCGGAATCAATCATAACCGACAACGGGTCCAATCTCAATAGCGATGCGATGAAGGAAATGTGTGAAGTTCAGATCACTCATCGCAACTCTACTCCATATCGACCACAAATGAATGGAGCAGTCGAAGCGGCCAACAAGAACATTAAGAGGATACTGAGGAAGATGATAGATAACTACAGGCATTGGCATGAAAATTTGCCTTTTCGCCTCTTGGGTTCTGCGTACACAATCCGGACCTCCACAGAGCAACACCGTATCTCTTGGTTTACTGGAACTGTCTTTGCCGGCACCGAGGTGGAAATACCGTCTTTGAGAATCATCCAGAAGCGAACTAAATGAAGCCAAATGGATACGTAGTAGGTACGAACAATTGATGCTTATCGACGAAGCGAATGAATGCGATGCACTGACAACTTTACGAGCAGAATGACAGAGCTTTTAATAAGAAGGTGCGACCAAGAAACTTCCAACCGGACAATCGGTCCGAACGTATATTCCTAACCAAAGTGAAGCGAAAAGGAAATTCGCGCCCAATTGGCGCGGTCTTACATGGTTCACCGAAATTATACGGAGGGCCGTCATCTTGGCTGAAATGGACGGCGAAGTGTGGTCGAGAGCCATCAACGCAGATGCAGTGAAGAGATACTATATTTAGAGTGCTTTTATTTTCCATGTAATCACTTCGCTTGTAATTGGAACTACGTGTGACCTGATTCCTCATGGATACGTGGCGCCACATCGCCGTCCCACCTATTAGAAAATCCCAATTTCTCCTTTGCTTGTAATCGAACTACGTGTGACTGATTCCTCATGAGACGAGCGCCACATCGCCCGGTCCCACCTATTAGAAAATCCCAATTTCTCCTTTGCTTGTAATCGAACTACGTTAGACCCGATTCTCGAGGATACGTAGCGCCATATCGGCTTCGGTCCCACCTTTTAGAAATATCCCAATTGTTCTTTTGCTTGTAATTGGAACTACGTTAGACCTGATTCCCTTGGAGGATACGTAGGCGGCCATATCGGCTTCGGTCCCACCTTTTAGAAAATACCCAGTTACTTGCTTGTAATCGGAACTACGTTTGACCTGATTCCCTTAACGGATACGTAGGCGGCCTACATCGGCCTCGGTCACCCCATTAGGAAATCTTCGTTTTGTCAATTGACGCTTTGTGAATCAGACTACCTTGTCGACATACGAGACAAATCTACGACATATATCCGACCTGGGCCATACCAAAATCGACAATTTTTAAGGACTCCGCCACGAAAGGACACCGACAAATATGATTCCATATGCTCGAAAGATCGACATAAACTGGGACAATTCTAAGGGTTTTACTACAAATGACATCAATGGATATGGTCACATTTAGTGGTTCCATGTCCCAAAACTGGGACAAATTTTAAAAGAGAGCCTGACGACAGCGGAGCACCGAGAGTATAGGAGAATATACCGCCGATTTCGGATAAGGAAGTTGCTTTGTTTCACAACATGTCACTATTCAAATATCGACATAATTTCCTACTAGCATATATAAGTATATTTTTTTTCTCAAGATAGAATATTTTTCAACAAAATGTTTTGACCGAGACTCGGAATCGACAGGGTTACATGTCCGCATAAGACATAACGCGCAAGTATCAAGAGCCAACACAAATCACCACCCTCCCCGAACTAACAATTTTTCTTTGAGTGAATTTTGCAGTCAACAGAACAAAGAGGGCAACAACATTCCACACGCATTCGCCACTAATCCCATCCGTAATAAGTCTACATCAAATACATCTCACAAAAGCCACATCTTCTTTACTCAGCCACATCATTTACATTTTTATTATTTCGTCTAGCTTTGATTACGCATAACACAATTCCATATGTAGAACAATTTTTGCCCTACAATGCATCATCTCAGATTTCGCCCATACAACGATTTAACATCTGCATTTCGCCCATACAACGATTTAACATCCGCATCTCGCCCATACAACGATTTAACATCTCGTGATTCGCCCATACAACGATTTAACATCTCGCTCTCGCCCATACAACGATGAACATTCGCGTTTCGCCCATGCAACGATTTAACATCTCGATCTCGCCCATGCAACGATTTAACATTCGTGATTCGCCCATGCAACGACGAACATCTGCATCTCGTCCATGCAACGACGAACATCTGCATCTCGTCCATGCAACGACGCACATCTGCATCTCGTCCATACAACGACGCACATCTGCATCTCGTCCATACAACGACGCACATCTGCATCTCGTCCATACAACAACGGACATCTCGTATTCGCCCATACAACGCATTTGACATCCGCATCTCGCCCATACAACGATTTGACATCCGCATCTCGCCCATACAACGCATTTAACATCCGTGATCTCGCCCATACAACGCATTTAACATCTCGCATTCGCCCATACAACGATTTAACATCCGCATCTCGCCCATACAACGATTTAACATCTCGCATCTCGCCCATACAACGACGACATCTCGCATTCGCCCATACAACGCATTTTATCCGCATCTCGCCCATACAACGACGACATCTCGCATTCGCCCATACAACGCATTTTACATCTCGCATCTCGCCCATACAACGCATTTTACATTTGCATTCGCCCATACAACGCATTTAACATCCGCATTCGCCCATACAACGATTTAACATCTCGTGATCTCGCCCATACAACGCATTTAACATCTCGCATTCGCCCATACAACGATTTAACATCTGCATTCGCCCATACAACGATTTAACATTCGCGTTTCGCCCATACAACGATTTAACATTCGCGTCTCGCCCATGCAACGATTTAACATTCGTGATTCGCCCATGCAACGCACGTAACATTCGCATTCGCCCATGCAACGACGCATATCTCGCATTCGCCCATACAACGACGCACATCTCGCATTCGCCCATACAACGACGCACATCTCGCATCTCGCCCATACAACAACGACATCCGCATCTCGCCCATACAACGACGGACATCCGCATTCGCCCATATAACGCATTGACATTCGCATTCGCCCATACAACGATTTGACATCTCGCATTCGCCCATACAACGATTTTACATTCGCATCTCGCCCATAACGACGACATCTCGCATTCGCCCATACAACGCATTTAACATTCGTGATTCGCCCATACAACGATTTAACATCCGCATTCGCCCATACAACGATTTAACATCTCGCATCTCGCCCATACAACGACGACATCTCGCATCTCGCCCATACAACGATTTTACATCTCGCATCTCGCCCATACAACGACGGACATCCGCATTCGCCCATACAACGACTTTGACATCTGCATCTCGCCCATACAACGACGGACATTCGCATTCGCCCATACAACGACGGACATCTCGCATCTCGCCCATACAACGACGTAACATCTCGCATCTCGCCCATACAACGCATTTAACATCTGCATCTCGCCCATACAACGATTTAACATCTGCATTCGCCCATACAACGCATTTAACATTCGCATTCGCCCACACAACCATTTAACATCTGCATTCGCCCACACAACGATTTAACATCTCGTGATTCGCCCACACAACGCATTTAACATCTCGCATCTCGCCCACACAACGATTTAACATCTCGTGATTCGCCCACACAACGATTTAACATTCGCATTCGCCCACACAACGCATTTAACATCTCGCATTCGCCCACACAACGATTTAACATCTCAGATTCGCCCACACAACGATTTAACATCTGCATTCGCCCACACAACGATTTAACATCTCGCATTCGCCCACACAACGATTTAACATCTCGATCTGCCCACACAACGATTTAACATCTTCATTCGCCCATACAACGACGAACATCTTCATCTCGCCCATACAACGCATTTAACATCCGTGATTCGCCCACACAACGCATTTAACATCTCGCATTCGCCCACACAACGCATTTAACATCCGTGATCTCGCCCATACAACGATTTAACATCTGCATCTCGCCCATACAACGCATTTAACATCGTGATTCGCCCATACAACGATTTAACATTTGCATATCGCCCATACAACGCATTTAACATTTGCATATCGCCCATACAACGATTTAACATTTGCATTTCGCCCATACAACGATTTAAAATCTGCATTTCGGCCCATACAACGCATTTAACATCCGTGATTTCGCCCATACAACGATTTAACATCCGTGATTTCGCCCATACAACGCATTTAACATCTCAGATTCGCCCATACAACGATTTAACATCTCGTGATCTCGTTTATACAACGATTTAACATCTCAGATTCGCTTATACAAGCAAACAGATCATCACATCATTTCATTTTATAGTATATACAATTCGACTACAACCACAACACAAAATTTACATTCTCACATTATTTTGTTTTGATAGCATGCACTAACCGCTTGCTTAAGTCTTAGCATGCAGTGAGCAGGAGCACAACGTGGATTTTCTTACAAATAACCGACAATTTGTCGGGGCCAACCTTCCCAATAAATGGCGTAAGCGCCTGCCGCCGTCCACTCATTCCAAAGACCATAAGCCATAGCAAGACACCCTGTGTTCGCCGCTTATTTTTATTTATTTCTCAGACCATAGCCCAGTTGTCATCATAACTCGACATCGACAATTTGAGTCCGCATCGTGTTTTGACCATGGTAGCCCAAAGGTCATCATAACTCGACATCGACAATTTTTGAGTCCACGTTAGCCCGCGCTTGGCGCTTGACTGATGGTAGCCCAAATGGCCGCCATAACTCGACACCGGGACAATTTTTTTAATTTTTTTGCGCACCTTTTCTATCGCCCAAACCTTTCACTCGAGGTCGAGACAAAATTGACTATGAGTCAACGCTTTGTCCGAAGATTCTTCCATCATCTCCATACAAAGAGGACAACTCGACACCCAATTTTGACCTCCCGTCCACCATTAACTATAGAATTACACTAATTTTCAACAATAATTCTAATAATTTTAAAATAATAAAATGCAAAGAATAAAACATTAATACATACATAAATAAGTAATTTAATAATAACTTCGCATTTTCTACGTAAAGTATTAAGCATTTAGAGTCTCGCGCCCGCATTAATTAATTTCAAGCTCTGTCGTAATTCTTAAATAATTAATAAATACATAAAATAATTAATTTAGCAATGACGTCGTGTCAAGTAGCATAGTTGCATTTATTAAGACGCAAGAGAATTTCATAATCATTTGTAATTTAAAATCAATTTTAATCTAATACATGCTTTTAATAGCGTCGCATTTATAAAAGCTTTAAACAATTTTTAAATATCATACTTGCATTTGACATTTAAATAATTTAATCTAAACTCAATTCACAATAGTAAGATTTTAAATAATAGCGCCGCATTCTAAAATATTAAGCACTAATTAAAAAGCACGCCCACATTTATTACTATAACAATTAGATTAACAAAGCACCTAAATAATTTAATCACAATTAATTAATTTTTACCACTAACTAACTAATTAAAAGCCTAAAAAACTAATTAATTAACTCCTAAATTCTACCCAGCCCACCTATTAACACAGCCCAAACCCGCGACCCGCCAGCCCAATTCTAACTACCCGCGACTAAATTTCCATCTACCAAAGCCCTCAAATTTCTCTCTACTTTCGCCCATCACCCTCACTTCACCTTCACAAAAGCAATAAGAAGCCCTGTACCCGACACCCAAGCCCACTATCCCATCTTCAGCAGCCCACATACATTAATACCCATACCTTATATCATTTTCCCTTCCACGCCTCACCTTCAGAAAAGAACCAGCAACCCTAAAAACAAACCACCGCACCTTCCTTACCCTCGCACCCCATCGCCGCCAAGACCCCAGCCGAGATTCTCGCCGGAGAATCCGGGACTTTCCTTACCCATACACACAGCCAGCTCGTCCCTTACCATAAGTCATCCAGTAAGAATCAACACAGAACCATACACAAAATCGCACTAAAATCAGCACAAATCTCAGCCCAGAATCAGCCTTTATTTACTTACCAATATTAGAACTTAGATTTAGGCTATATAAAGCACATGCAATAGGCATAGGAGGGAGGCATCGGTTTGATACATTCCCCCCTTTAGCGGCAGTTAAGAACCCAAATCGATTTGAGGGATTCGAAAATCAGAGGAGTCCAATAAGCAACAGTAGCACAGAAAAGAGAGAGGAAGAAGGCATGAGACCCATATCATCGATCAGGCATCGATGAGATTTTTCTTAAGAATGCTTCAGCCTAGCATCCCTTCCTCGCCTAGCTTTAGTGTCATTGATTCTGCAACAGTTCCTTTTGCGAACTTCCCGTCGACGATTCTAGAAAAACATTTGTCGTCGCCTCGGTTCGCTGTCCACAAAAGGTCCGGAAACCCCTTCTCTTTCATTTACTTAATTGTCTAATTGATACTATGTGTTCTTCATGATGGTGTTCAGATCATTTTGTTCAAACTTGTTCGATTTGGTTTGGTCACTGTTTCCAGACAAGTCTATCGGCAGTAGCCTTCGATATTTGTAGCGTCGATTCTGTTTCGAGCATGTGCGTGTGCTTCGATAGTACTTTCTGAGGGTATGATTGAGTGTATAACGATTGTATAAGGGTCGTAGATCTATTTTGTTGGTTGTATGCTGATGGTTGTGTAAACACTGACTTGGATATTCTGTTTTAACTTGCTAGTATGCGACTGAGTGTTAGTAGGAATGTATTGATATGTTAAATCCAAAAATCAGTATTAATCATGATGAATCATTAAAACCAAATTCGCTACATATGTTGTTTCTTGTAACTTTCTATAAATAAATACTTCTCCTAACAAATAGCTAGCGGGAAGTAAAAGGGATTACGGTGTCTAATCCCGAATTGTAAAATCGTCGACATGCCCCTAAATAACAACAACCAGTATTTAAAAGGATTATGTGTTTATATGCATGTATATTTATGTGTCTACATTCAAGATTCAAACCTCTTACTCATTTTCCAAAAGATCATAAGAAAGATTATAAGTCCACATATATGTCATAACAACCCAAATTTCAAAAGAATTATGTGTCTATGTGTTTGTATATTTATATGCTTGCATTCAAAAGATTCAAATCCTTTACTTGTTTTCTAAAATATCACTACTATATTTTAATAACCTAAGACCGACCTCCAATCAAAATGTTACTAAGATCAAGGATATACGATTTACAATGTCGTGTTATCCTCCCGAGATAAGTAACAAACATTTTAATTGTGAAAATAAACCCCCGCGTTCTCATCTCTTAAAAATGGTAATGTATTCACTTTAAGCCAACTATACAAGTGTAATATCTATCATAATATTTATTCTACTTTGTTTCCACTGTCTTGGGTGTAATTAAAGTTTACGTTATGTGGGAATGATAATAAAATCATCAGTAAAGCGTAATCGTATACTTAACGATGAATAGGAATGTCTTATACCTATATTCTTTGGTTGACTGCATATATACGTGTCTAAAATTGCCTATGTGAAGCATGTATGCATCATACTCAGATTTCAGTCCCAGAATAAATAGCCATGTAGCCATCTCAGATGTTATATTCAACCGTGTTTGTACTTTTGAGTGAGCTAGCCTAATATCACATGCAATCATGTCGATTCTGTATGGATTTAGGCCTAGTCAAGTAGTCTCGTGGGCATTTTAGTCTGAGTTAAATGCATGTGAAGTCTTCCTGAATCTTATAGGAGTTCTCATAACATGAGATGTACTAAAAGGTCATCCTATATGCGTGTGATTAATGTGAAATGTTGCTGTAATCCCGTAGGATTGTTGGACTACTGATCATTTTGGGCCACTGTTTTGGCCATTTTTTAGACCAATTTTTAGCATGGGTCACCGATTTTCACTGTTTAGATTGATTTTAGCCCCTGTTTGGACTGGTTTTCCATTTCGCTGCTGATTTCGCTGCTGCATTTATCCATGAAAAAAAAATGTGCTCTAGTATTCCTATTGTCATTGTCCATCCATAAACTCATCTCCTTTTAAGTTTTGTCTCTTTAATCTGCATTGTGTGGCCTGTATGATCAAGTTATGTGATGGTTAATTGTTTTATCTCAATTCAGTTATTGCTTAGGTCTGTCGACTGGTTTTAAAACAAGTTAAACGAATGTTAAATGTCATCGGATAATTATCATGTATGTTGGCTATGTTGTGACTGTTTCTGAATCCTCAAGTATACACATATTAATCCATAAGTTCACCGATGTTATTCTGTTTCCATCCCTTTTGGTTTGCTGATTGTAATTGTTTATTGCAAAGAAAACCCGCAAAACTTTAAAATTAGTGGGCTTGCAATTCATTATTTTGGGCTGATTACCAACCTGCCCTGTTCTTGCATTTCGGGTCTGCCTATAAAAATAAGTGATTAATATGTGTTTAGGTGCTGTGGCACGGGTTACTTATTTTTTGATAATCTTGGATGTATACTAATCTTTCCATTTTATCTTCTTTCTTATTTTATCTGACACGCATTGGGGGTCAAATCAAGAGTCTCGGTATGAGACTCGTCAGGATTTCCATATCGCCGCCACACTTTTATCGCAGGGTTTCCAAACAGCTATAAGGATAGATGGCGTCGCCATCCGTCTTAGACATTGCAACAATTCTAAGCTCATTCCTCCCTTGTTTATTTATGTATTATTTATCTGTTCATTCATTATCGTCATATTTGCTAACATTGTAATTAATAGGAAAATCAACTCTACTAGGCTCTGAATACATTGGAAGTGTAGTTTAAAAGATAAATCCATCCCCCCCCCCCTTATTTATTCTAGGTTCACCATATAAATCTAATAATTAATCCTAGTTATGCTTTAGTCACATAGTTAATATGTTCCTCCATATTTAATCCTTAAGAAATAAACCTTCTCCTAAACTCTTCATAAAAAGTAATGTTCGCATACACGTATATAAAATAATTTCATAATTAACTATATATAAGGTTTTAACCTTACATATATTAATAGGAGTAATTCATCATTTTCCTACTTTTGTTAAATAAAATAATTTCATGTCCTATAAATGTATAATCAACTTTTGTATATATATTTTATGAATCTCATAAGACCTTTTTTATCAATACATATATTCTTTAAATATTTGTCACATCCCTTTTACTTAAATAATCTTTTTTTTTCTAAAACGTATATCCCTTAGCAGAATAAATTAACCTATGTTTGAACGGACAACCGCAAGTTAGCGGATCCTTTAGGGTGCCTTACCCCTTCCCTTTAGGATAATAAAGAATCCTTACTCAGAATCTAATTTAGTTTCACAGACCATTAAATGGAGTTAATGCTGACTTTAATCAGTTAGTATTTAGGTGTCCTAATTCACCCAATTAATTAGGTGGTGACTCCCTTAAACTTTTTTTAAAAAACATGTATTTTACATTCTTGGGGAGGATAACCATTCCGTCGCGCATTTAAGCCTGAGAGTTCAAAATCGGGTGCGACAGTAAGATTCGAATATTGGGTATAAAGTATGGTTACATATGCTAATCCAGAAGTTAGTATACAAAAGGATAGGATTCCGGATTTTTTTTGGTTACAACGGGCATGTCAATGGAAATTGGAAATGATAGTTATATATATTCCCGTTATGGATTAGTAACGTATTATATAAGTTATCACAAAAAGGATACGAGGTCTTATGAAATTTTCGGGATTTAAAAGAAGTGGGGTTAAGATTTATTAATTATGGAACTTTGGACCAAAGTGTAGTTAATTTTCAGATTTTTAACTTAAACTTTATAACTCTTCACCCCTTTACATTCAAGGAAAAAAAATCAGATTTTCTCTAACTCCCTCACCCTCTTCTCCCTTCCTCTTGGTCGAAAATCCCCTCCCCCATTGCCAAGAATTGAAGCTTTTTAATTCTTCTTCCAAGATTGAATCATTCTACAAATTTCTAAGCCAAAGAACACACCCAAATCAGTGGGCAAACAGTGGCAGAATCGGCCACTGCTCACCGATATTAAGGCTGAGAATTTCCAAGTTTTTGGACGCAATTTTAGAAGAAAAACGTGTAAGGAATGATGGATTAAAATTATGGAATACATGCATGACATATGGAGTTGAAGAAGTGGTGAAAAATGGTGCAAAATCGATGGAACATTGACCGAGATTAAGGGAATGTTTTGGGCAAAAATTTAGGTAAAAATTCTTCTTCTTATGATATAATTGGAGTTGCATGTTGTTGGAATTTAAGAAATGAATTTATATTAAGAGAAATTTGGAATTAAGGCATTGCATGTGAATATTTTGGATGTTGTCACCAATTTTTGGGGTTATTTTAGTTCCTTGGGTTTGATTGTTGTTGTTGTTATTTTCGTCACTAATTGCATGTTAAAAATGAAGGAATCTTGATACTTTAAGTTGTAGATTGGTAATATGAAAGTGTTGGAGAGTGAATTTGATTCTAAGAAGTTAAGAAAAGAGTTATAGAATTATGTTGTTATGACCGAGACTTGTATGGAATTATTGGACTTGTTGTGATTGCATTTTAGGGGATGTTTTGGTAGAGTTATAATGCTTGGAATATAAAGTTATAAAAATGTATATACGTTTTGGTAATTACTAATACATGTCTTAAAGGAATTAAAGAGTAAAAATGTGTTATGTTGCAAACTATAAGACACGTATTCTTGTCGTTGTTGCTAGACGTATGGGCTGTTTTTATGGGTTGTTTTAAAGGTTGTGTAATATGGATTAAGGGCTGGATTAACATGAAAAATAGGTGTAGTAATCACCTTAGTTGTCGTTGTTGTTGTGTTCCATAAATGTAAGAAGAAAGAATGCATAAATATGGTGTAAGTAGAATATATGGATTGATTTTGTGATGTCTTGGAATTGTGACTAGTTAATGTCACGACCCGACCCCGGGGCCGCGACTGGTGCCCTACCGGGGCACCCCGTTCAGGTATACGTCAGAGAATAGCAGCGGAGCATACATAACACATAACCTGTAGATAGTAAACATCACTGGCTAGCCGACAAGGCCGCCTTTCATAGATTAAACTTAATCAAAAGTAAACAGTACAACTTTTTCTTACAGCCCAAACCACAAACGTGACTACAGACCTCTAGGAATAACAACTGTGGCGGGACAGGGCCCCGCCATACCCCTGAATGTACATAATACCTATAGCATCAGGGAAAAACCGTACCAACAAAACAAGCCTCCGGAGGAATGGAGCTTCTGACACCCGACCAGTGATCCTAAGAATGAGGATCCACCACCTGCTTACCCTTACCTGCGGCATGACGCAGCCCCCGAGGAAGTGGGTCAGTACACAATATGTACTAAGTATGCGAAACTGGAAAATACTGAAACTACCTCATAAGTCTAAAATAACTGGAGACATGTATGATGATCAATTACAGAACATTGTGCCTTACTAATAATGAGAATATCAAACATATACTATACTGCATGAAAATAGGAAGCTCATGATCAAAGCAAGGTCACCCACCCGCAGTATCATTAAGCAATTCTACTCTTGGGACTATTTCACCCGCATGGGTTATGTGGACCCGCATGAGGTATTCCTCGCATAGGCTGTACCCGCCCGCATGGGACTATTTCACCCGCATGAGCCCTACGGACTCGCATGAGGTATTCCTCGCATCGTGGGTAGCAAATCCACGGAATATGCAAATGCCACAACCCGGGGAATGACCCCGTAACGAATAATATATCACTAGCACAAACCGGCTATCATACATAATACAAGCAAGTTAAGAAATCCCTTAACTTCTTATTAGTCTTGTTCATATACATTCTCATTTTAGTTTACTTAAGGCACTAACATGTCTTTATGAAATTCGGGAATTTAACCCAAAGTACTATGTACTTCTACCCTTTTAAAACCTTAGGCAATTGATGCCTTAAAATCAATTTGCCTTCCATTAACTCGCGTCATTTATCCTTTCTTATTTTACTTAGAATAAATCTCTCTTTTTAACTTTCCAAAAGGCTAATATAACCAACTTCCCATAAAGTCGTTATATTAACTTCATACTATAAGTAAATTACATTTTTCATATATCCAAGGGACTTGTAGATTTAAAACGGAACAAGTATCATATACTTAAAAACACTTCAAGTCCCTTAACCTTGAAAACTTAAGACATCCTTACTACTTTTAAAGAAGTGAGTAAATCCCCTAACTCCACCGACTTGGACACTTTCAAAACGAGTAAAGGATACCAAGGTCTTGTACGTCTACCGTACTATATAGGTAAAACTATTCATGTTCAAGAGATAGGAAAGTTCTACATACCTCTTCGGTCAATCCACTTGCTAAGTCCAAAATACCGCACGTAGTACGTCAACCTATAATGACCATAATACGTTTATTAACCTCTAGCTTCAACGTAGAATATTCCAAGTGCAAAGTCACTAAATTCTACGGAAAATCGGACAACATTTCCTTTGTTTCTACATACTTTGCCACCTTTTCAAGGTCCGAATTCAACATCCAAACGCCACTTTTAAGGCCCAACAATCCAAACAATTCAAAGAGGATTACACACCTAATATTGGATGTGTAAAATTCTGCCCCACAATGCATATTAACTAAATCAATAAGTTAAAGGTAGTATTTTGGCTACAACATGTTCACATCCTAACCTTATTCAATCCCTTCCAATCCAAATCATATTTCTTATATGCAATTTATCTAAGAGCAATATTTACCACTACAAGTTCTTTCATCTTCACATGCAACACCATAACTGGCAAAAAGATAAAGAATTGTTACCTTAGAGCTTAGCCAAATTAATCCAACAAATTCACTAGCCTCCTTTCCACAATCACCACCACAAAAAATTCCTACAAGCTTGCCAACAAGTTTCCTTCTTGCCACATTTTTCAGATTTTTCTCAAGCCTTGATTTCCTCTTGATTTTCTAGAGAGAAGGTAGAGCTTTTATTTTTAGAGAGAGAGGAGAGCTTGAAGAATGACCAAGTCTTCAAGATTTGGTCAATAAATAGGACATGCAAAATCAGATGGGGGGGACACTTGTCACCCACCCATGGCCTTTTTTAAAACAAAACAGTTCAGATTTTTCCCCCCAGCCTCGCAGAACCCGCCTCGGCACCGCGGCCCTGCAGCCGGCGCCGCGGCGCTGAAACCTCCGCAACCTCTTAGAACTTCCGCGCGCGCCTCGCTTTCGTGGCCGTATGTGGCCCCTGACCGAGATTGCTTTCCTGCCCGACTGCGCGCTGAACTTGTAACCTCCATAACTTTCTACTCCGATGTCCTATCGACGAACGGTTGGTTGCGTTGGGAACTAGACTCAACGAACTACGTACTAGGCCTTTGAAACACCTAGGAACTCTCAATGTAACTGGACATACACTGCCTCTAAGTTGACTAACAACCCGTCCGAAAACATTCCGTCAACCCATCATTCTAAAATTTAAGTCTCAATTCCTTTCGTATGTTCTCTAAAGCATGACCTGAACTACGGGGTGTAACATTCTCCACCCCTTAGAAACATTCGTCCTGAATGTTCCTTCTACGTACAACAATACTTAAGCATAATTGCCAAATAAAACGAACAATCAGGAAAGTGGGTTACCTGGAGGTGTAGGGAACAAGTGAGGATACTTCTTCATCATGTCCTTCTCTGTTTCCCATGTCATTTCTTCCCTGTTCTCGTTCCGCCATAAGACCTTAACGGAAGCCACATCCTTTGTCCGCAGTCGTCTAACCTGACGATCGAGTATCGCTATGGGACTCTCCTCATATGATAACCCCTCTGTCACCTGGACATCACAAATTGGGTGCACTCTAGATGGATATACGATACACTTCCGCAACATAGACACATGAAAAACCGGATGTACTGCCTCTATATCGGACGACAGATCCAACTCATAGGCAACCTTGCCTACCCTACGGACAATCTGATAAGGCCCAATGTACCTTGGGCTAAGTTTCCCCTTCTTCTCAAATCTCATCACGCCCTTCATGGGTGATACCTTCAGGAAGACCCAATCATCTACCTCAAACTCCAAGTATCGACGCCGATGATCTGCATACGACTTACGTGCGACTACGGTGACAATAACGCTCTGGATAAGCTTCACCTTATCCACTGCCTGCTGAACCAAGTCTGGCCCGACTAACTGAACTTCTCCCACCTCAAACCAGCCTATCGGTGACCTGCACTTCCTCCCGTATAAGGCCTCATAAGGCGCCATATGGATACTAGAATAGTAGATGTTGTTATATGCAAACTCCACAAGAGGTAAATGATCCTCCCAACTACCCCTGAAATCAATAACATAAGCCCGCAGCATATCCTCAAGGGTCTGGATGGTACGCTCGGCCTGTCGTCGATCACGAGAATGAAACGCGATCGAGACTCACTGTGTCCCTAATCCTTCGGAAAGACCTCCGGAAGTTAGCGAACCGGGCTCTGCGAAATGATCGATATAGGCACCACGTGCAGTCTCACAATCTCTCTGATATACAATCTAGCATAATCCTCGGCGAAAAGTCATCTCGATCGGCAGAAGAAGTGACTTCATCACTGTCGACAATAACCAGATGGAATCACGCTTATCCGAGTGTGAGGTAACCCTGTAATAAAGTCCATATTGATCACCTCCCACTTCCACATCGGAATATCAATAGCCTGTAATAGCCCACCGGGCTTCTGATGCTCAACCTTGACCTGCTGACAATTAGGACACTGTGCAACAAAACCTGCCACGTCCCTCTTCAGGCCATCCCACCAATACACACATCTGAGGTCATGGTACATCTTAGTCGACCCCGGATGAATAGAATAACGAGCACTGTGTGCCTCCCCCAGAATATGCTGCCGAAGTCCTGTCACATCGGGAACACACAACCGGCCCTTAAATCTTAGCACCCCATCAGGCGCTACCTCAAATAGACTCTTCTCTTTTTGAAGAGTTGCATCTCGATACCGTACCATAATCGGATCCTCGTACTGTCGCCTCTTCACTTCATCGATGATGGAAGACTCGGCAACCTCTCGAACCCGAACTCCATTACTATCAGAATCAACCAAACGAACCCGAAGGCTCGCTAGCTGATGTAACTCGCGGACCATGTCCCTCTTCTCTCGCCGCACCGACGGACTACCCATCGACCGCTACGGGGCATCCGACTACATTGGCCTTCCGGGTGGTACAGGATATCGACATCGTAATCCTTAGCGGCTCAACCACCGCCTCGCCGCAAGTTCGGTTCCTCGGTGAAGATATCTTGAGCTGTTGTGGTGCGTGTAAATATCCACATGAACTCCATATAAATAATGTCTCGGATCTTCAAGGCATGAATCATCGCCAACTCTAAGTCATGTGTGTGATAGTTCTTCTCATGCTTCCCGAGCCGCCGAGATGCGTAGCTATAACTTTACCGTCTTTGCATCGACGCACTGAGCCCCGACAGCGATCACAATAAACCACATATCCGTCTAAACCCTCAGAAGAGTAAGAATCGGCGATCGCCAATTTCTCCTTTAATCGGAAACTTTCTCACAAGAATCCGTGCAGGAACATAATCGCTTACGAGTCGGCTAGTCAAATGTCTTTGAAATGGAAGCAAAGTTCTCCACAATCTCCGATAATAACCCATGAGGCCCAAAAGCTGCATCCGTCGGTGTAGTGGGTCTAGTGTCACGACCAACCGGGGCGTGGATCGTGCCTTACCTGGGCACCTCGTGATACAACATCGAGAGAGAATCGTGGAAATAAAAACATAAACATGAAACAAGAGACATGATAAATAAACAGACAACCAAAGCAGTTGCATACGTATATATTCATAAAACCGACAGTTATCCTTTTACAAACTCGCCCACAACAACTGCTGCACTTAGAAGTGACAATAACTATGACGAACAGGGCCCGCCATACCACGAATGTACAAGAACCTACTGACTCGTGGGTAACATACCAAAAGATAAGCCTCGGAGAAACGGGGCTTCCAATACGTTGAGCGTGATCCATGAGCGAGGATCCACAACCGATGTACCTCTACTGCGGCATGAACGCGGCGAGGAGTCGATCTAACAGTACCAAGTATGTGAAACGAAAAATCACGTAAATGAAATCATAACGATCTATATAAAGCAGAAACATGTATGATAACCAAACTACATTTCATAACATAAAAGCGGTCATGTCAGTCGTGGACTCACACCTCAAAGTCATCCTCACGCGGTGGAACTCCTTCCGCTGCCGGATCTAGGTACAAACCATGTGATACGTATAACATGTCTCGGCCCATCTCATGGACCCGATAGAAAGCGTGTGAAATACATTTCGGCTCATCTCATGAACTCGGTAGTCGGATGGAATACATTCGGTCCATCCCGGGACGCGATGGTGAGTGAAATACATTCGATTCATCCCGTGAACGCGGTAGTCGAGTGAAATACATTCGGTTCATCCCATGAACGCGGTAGTCGAGTGAAATACATTCCCGGTTCATCCCATGAACCGGTAGTCGAGTAAAATACAGTACTTGCACAACAAGGCTATCACACACAAACATAGGCAAGTTACACACAACTTAAGGTACTATCATTTTATGCCAAAATCCCGGTTCTGACCCTAAAGTATTACATACATTAACTCTTTTAAAAAGATACGTTTCTTTCACAAAAGTCACACAATGTTTGTAGTATAAAATAGAGTGACTATCTTTTAAGTAAACCAAAACACTTCCCTTGTAAAATCAAGTAACACATTATTTTCCAAACGTTCAAGTTTGCCTAATTTCAAATGCTCAAGTTTCTCATTTTCGAAAGGTTTCGTAGTTCATAGTTTTAATCACTTAAGAATATAATTCTCCTTTAAAACAAATTTGAGAAACATATGCCTTATGTGTGAGTAGGTTGTTCTTGTCTATTACAATCTTATAAAAGCAGTCATGATCTAGGAAATGTAATATCATTTTGTCTCATCTTAGCTTCTGCGGATGGAGGTTTCTCTTGGTTTTAATAACAATTAGTCAATACATTTCCTTTATTAACGCTGCAATGGTTTGTTCGATACTTAATCTCATTTTCGAAATCAGTAAAACATTATTCTTTTAAAACCAACTACTCATTACTCGCGAATGAGGTTTTTACAACATTTTAACAAAATTCATAACAAGTCAAACTAAGTCAAGTCTCTTATCTTTCAAGATCAAGTCTCTTAACTTTCAAAATCAAGTCGTGTATAAGTCAAGTCTCTTATCTTTCAAGATCAAGTCTCTTAACTTTCAAAATCAAGTCGTGTATAAGTCAAGTCTCTTATCTTTCTACAATCAATAAACCATTCTTTTACCTACATAAAGTCGTTATAACTAACTTCCCATAAAGCTATTATAACACCCTATGTTTTAAACCAACCAAATCACTTAGCACATGTACGTCTACCGTACTACATAGTTCACAACAATCATGCTAGAAAAGATAGGAAGAGGTTCACATACCTCGCGACGATTATCGACAAATCGCAAAACGCTCCAAGTACTTCAACCCGTCGGCTACTCCTTAAGCCAAGTAGATCACGCCACACGTAGTACTCCACTCCTAAAATGGTCATGGTACTTCTATCAAACCTTTATTACCATTGAAGACTTATACCAATAAAAAGCCCTCTAATTCTACGGAAAATTCGAAAGACTTCCGTTTTACTCACTTTTCCATCTTTCTCCAAGGCGAATAACGTAATATATATACCATATATATATATAAGGCGTAATAATTAAAAACAAGTAAAAGAAGGGATTACGCTACCAAACGGTATGCATTTACTATCACGCCTTCATAACAACAAGTAAAAGAAGGGGATTACGCGCCCAAACGGTAACGCGGTTTACTATCACGCCTTCATAACAATAATTAAAAAGGGATCACACGCCCAAACTAACGCTATTGAACAATCTTCCCTTAATGAAATGTAATCTGATCCAAAGTAAATACGATCCAAAGTAAATCTTGTCCAAAGTAAATCTGATCCAAAGTAAATAATGTCCAAAGTAAATACATCCAAGTAAATCTGATCCTTAAGTTGGGGTCCTGGCCAACTTTGTCCATTTTACTTATCCAATTACTTCATTAGTCATCCAACTTATATTCCATCTTAATATAAGTTATAGTTACTTTGTTAATTACTTCTTCACAAGTAAGATACGTTTTTACCATTTTAATGGCAAACGGCCAACCTTTCTTTTAACAAGTTAACAAGATCCAACTTTTCCAAACTTTACTCCATATTTTATATACTCCATAATATACTTATAATATATGTATAATGACCAATTCACAAAGAGGTTAAGGTTTACTACCTCAAATAGCCCAAAATTATCCAAGAACTTAATGTCGCTCCAAGCAAGTCTTAGCTCCAAATCTTTCCGTTCCAATCCGCTACAAGCAACCCATAGAAGCTCCTAACCAACTTCTCTTCAAGAACTAACTCCAAAAAGTGAAGAACACTTAGGGTTTCCAACTAGTAAGTTTCGCCAAGGCATGAACAATAGGTTAGGGGTGTGAAATCTTTTCCAACTCTTGGTACACAATCTTCCTAACACCTTAGGGAAGAACACTTGAGAGTTTAAGAATTGTTGGACAAATTTAGGTCAAGAAATGGGCTCAAAACGAGAGCAAGGTCAAGGGAGAAGGGAGGGAATTTCTTGTCTTGAAATGGTTAAGTGTGGAAGTTTTCATCAACTAAGGGTGCATATATGGACAACCAGGGCTAGGATGAAGGCAAGTGTGTGGTTGAGATTGGGGACAAGTGTGTGTGGGTCCCACAAGCCACTTGTCCACACAAAATATCTAGCAAGACTTGGCCACTTGTCCAATAAAATATCTAGCAAGACAAGGCCACATGTCTTGCCACTTTAGCAAATTTCGGCCACGAGGCCACCTAGGGGGTGACACGTGTCTCCTCATACTCGTCCAAAATATTTCATCTTCCGAAAATATTCATAAAGGCAAAAATCTCGAAAACAAAGTGGGCCCCACAAAACCGTAAATTTCTCCCGTGGGCCCCACGTGACCAATTCCGGAAATAAAATTCCATAATTCTAATATAATTCAAGAAGCCCAAATACCAAATCTGGGAATCCAATTCCCATCAACGAACCTTTTTCCTTCACAAAACACGGAAACTTTTCCGTCGAAAAATCACATCTTTCTTTCTTTCCAAAATTTCTGTGGTATTCTCGCACGTACATCCTCACCTATATACCCTGGAACTACGGGGTATAACATCTAGGCCAAGTCTTGACTGCCTCAATCTTTGTTGTATCAACCCGAATACCATCGGCCCCGATAACATGCCCTAAGAAAGCCACTGAGGCCAACCAAAACTCGCATTTCGAGAACTTGACATACAATTGCGGCCCCGAGGACTCGATACCTCCTCACGTGGTGCGTATGTTCTGCTCTGTCGCGAATAAACCAGATATCATCAATGAATACTATAACGAACATATCCAAGAATGACTTGAACACGGTTCATCAAATCCGTGAATACTTTGGGCGTTGTCAACCGAAAGACATCACCACGAACTCATGGTGCCCATACCGGATCTGAATGCGATCTTTGGGATATCGCCTCTCTAACTCTTTGATGATAACGGATCGCAGGTCTATCTTGGAGAAATACCTTGCACCCTGCAACTGGTCAAACAAATCATCAATCCTGGGAAAGGGGTATCTGTTCTTGATAGTTACCTTATTCAGTTGCCTGTAATCGACACACATACGCATCGTCCCATCCTTCTTCTTTACAAATAAAATTGGCGCTCCCCAGGGAGAAACACCTGGCCTGATAAAGCCTTTTTCCAGCAAATCTTTCAGCTGGTCTTTCAATTCCCTCAACTCAGCAGGTGCCATCATGTATGGCGGAATAGATATCGGTCGAGTATCTGGCGAGATATCAATGCAAACTCAATCTCCCTCTCAGGAGGGATACCCGGAAGCTCGTCTGGGAATACGTCTGAAAACTCTCTAACGGCCAGGGCGAAGGTCCGGTATCTCGATCTCGAGATTGAATACGAACCATATGGTAGATATACCCTTCCGCACGTCTTCCTACCTCGAGGTAAGAAATAAACCTACCCTCGGCGACGAGTATTCCTTCCACTCGATAACCTCGCCACCAGAAGCGGAACCGTACCAATCTCTCATCCACATTGGCATAGCAAGACGCTAGCCAATCCATACCCATAATCACATCAAAGTCCGTCATATCCAACTCTATCAAGTCGGCTAGAGTCTGACGACCGTATATAGTCACTGGGCAAGCCTTATATACCCGCTCGGCTACCACCGAATTACCTACTTGCGTAGCCATCTCAAAAGGTTTTATGGACCCGGGCTCTATCCCTATTCTACCAGCAATATGAGGAGATATATAGGACAAGGTAGAACCTGGATCTATCAAAGCATATACATCACAGCATGAAACCAATAAAGTACCTGTGACGACATCTGGTGACGCCTCCTGGTCCTGACGGCTGGACATAGCATAAATGCGGTTCTGAGGACCGCTGGAACTGGGACCCCCACCACGACCCCTGCCGCGGCTCTGGCGCGTGAACACCACGCCTCGGGCGCATGCCGTCGAGCGAAGATCCGACAAGCCCGACCACGGTGAACCATAACACTCCCTCCACCTCTGGTCGGACAATCTCTATTCAAATGGCCCTGCTGGCCACAAGAGTAACAAGCTCCTGGAGGAACACGACACTCGCCTGGAAGAGACCTACCGCATCGAGCACACCAAAATGTGGGTGGTCTTGATCGGTGACGGTCTGCCTCCTGAAACCCGAAGTCTGGAGCCACGACTGCTCACGAATGACGGCTAATCGGACCTCGCGAAAAACCGAGAAGGAGCACTCTGTCTTTGGTGAAATGTGGACCTAGTCTGCTGTGAGGTTGTCCGCCTCAGCGCCTGAGACCTGCTGTCCCGGCCTCTTGGTGGCTTGAGTCTAGGCCCGGTCCTCCTCTCTGTCCTCTATCCCCGTGCATACGCTGCATCTGGCAATATCCATACTGGTGAAGAGCCACCCCAAGCATCACGATAATCATACGACGGTCTAGCCCCATCACATATCGATGAACTCATGCGCCATGTCAGCTACAATGGTGTTCGCATACCTAGCCAATGAGTCAAACTCCAGGCTGTACTCTCTGATAGTCCTCCCGTTCTGCCTCAAGGTCAAGACTCTATCCACGTGGGCTCTCCTCATCTCAAGAGGCAAGAAGTGATCCAGGAAGGCCTCTGTGAACTCCTCCCAAACAGCATCCTCACCTCTAGACAACTCCCATGACTCAAACCAGTTCAACGCAATATCGCGTAACCGGTAAGAGGCTAGCATGAACTTCGGTCTCGAGGCCCTAAGCACTGCATAGTCCATCAGAATCGCCGAACAAACTCCCGAGGATCCTCGCCGGATCTCGAACTATAGAACTCGGGTGGATGACAACCAGAAATCCGAATCCGTAATGGCCGGCTCAGGGTTATTTGCTCGCTGGCGCCGCCTCGCTACTATCTTTGGTCAATAACCGGACCGCTCCGTAATCTCTATACTTAGCCCCTGGCTGTGGGACTGGAGGCTCAGGTACCGCGGTCTCGATGGCGCGCTGCCGCCTCTTACTCCGTGGTTTGGCGACGTCGTGGAACTCGCCGCCCGAAACATCATCTCCGGTAAAGACTAGGCATGTGCCCTCATGACCCTCCGCGTCCTACTAGCAGTTCCCTCAGCTGCCTTGCCCTTCTGGGCCGCTGTTGGCTTGCGTGAAGGCATAACTGATACATAAAAGAAAATATCAGAGGGAGTTCAACCTATAGCACAACTCTATTGCACGATCTTAGAGTAAAAGAATGGAAACCAATCCTAAATATCCTGCAGCCTCCTGATTATAGATGTGGTGCACAACACACCGATAATCAAGACTCTACTAAACACGGTCTGTAGACACTTTCCGAGGACTAACTCCTCTGATACCACTTTTGTCACGACCCGACCCCGGGGCCGCGACTGGTGCCCTACCGTGGCACCCCGTTCAGGTATACGTCAGAGAATAGCAGCGGAGCATACATAACACATAACCTGTAGATAGTAAACATCACTGGCTAGCCGACAAGGCCGCCTTCCATAGATTAAACTTAATCAAAAGTAAACAGTACAACTTGTTCTTATAGCCCAAACCACAAATGTGACTACAGACCTTTAGGAATAACAACTGTGGCGGGACAGGGCCCCGCCATACCCCTGAATGTACATAATACCTATAGCATCAGGGAAAAACCGTACCAACAAAATAAGCCTCCGGAGGAATGGAGCTTCTGACACCCGACCAGTGATCCTAAGAATGAGGATCCACCACCTGCTTACCCTTACCTGCGGCATGAACGCATCCCCCGAGGAAGGGGGTCAGTACACAATATGTACTAAGTATGCGAAACTGGAAAATACTGAAACTACCTCATAAGTCTAAAATAACTGGAGACATGTATGATGATCAATTACAGAACATTGTACCTTACTAATAATGAGAATATCAAACATATACTATACTGCATGAAAATATGAAGCTCATGATCAAAGCAAGGTCACCCACCCGCAGTATCATTAAGCAATCCTACTCATGAGACTATTTCACCTGTATGGGTCGTGTGGACCCGCATGAGGTATTCCTAGTATAGGTTGTACCCGCCCACATGGGACTATTTCACCCGCATGAGCCCTACGGACTCGCATGAGGTATTCCTCGCATCGTGGGTAGCAAATCCACGGAATATGCAAATGCGACAACCCGGGGAATGACCCCGTAACGAATAATATATCACTAGCACAAACCGGCTATCATACATAATACAAGCAAGTTAAGAAATCCCTTAACTTCTTATTAGTCTTGTTCATATACATTCTCATTTTAGTTTACTTAAGACACTAACATGTCTTTATGAAATCTGGGAATTTAACCCAAAGTACTATGTACTTCTACCCTTTTAAAATCTTAGGCAATTGATGCCTTAAAATCAATTTGCCTTCCATTAACTCGCGTCATTTATCCTTGCTTATTTTACTTAGAATAAATCTCTCTTTTTAACTTTCCAAAAGGCTAATATAACCAACTTCCCATAAAGTCGTTATATTAACTTCATACTATAAGTAAATTACATTTTTCATATATCCAAGGGACTTGTAGATTTAAAACGGAACAAGTATCATATACTTAAAAACACTTCAAGTCCCTTAACCTTGAAAACTTAAGACATCCTTACTACTTTTAAAGAAGTGAGTAAATCCCCTAACTCCACCGACTTGGACACTTTCAAAACGAGTAAAGGATACCAAGGTCTTGTACGTCTACCGTACTATATACGTAAAACTATTCATGCTCAAGAGATAGGAAAGTTCCACATACCTCTTCGATCAATCCACTTGCTAAGTCCAAAATACCACACGTAGTACGTCAACCTATAATGACCATAATACGTTTATTAACCTCTAGCTTCAACGTAGAATATTCCAAGTGCAAAGTCACTAAATTATACGGAAAATCGGACAATATTTCCTTTGTTTCTACATACTTTGCCACCTTTTCAAGGTCCGAATTCAACATCCAAACGCCACTTTTAAGGCCCAACAATCCAAACAATTCAAAGGGGATTACACACCTAATCTTGGATGTGTAAAATTCGGCCCCACAATGCATATTAACTAAATCAATAAGTTAAAGGTAGTATTTTGGCTACAACATGTTCACATCCTAACCTTATTCAATCCCTTCCAATCCAAATCATATTTCTTACATGCAATTTATCTAAGAGCAATATTTACCACTACAAGTTTTTTCTTCTTCACATGCAACACCATAACTAGCAAAAAGAGAAAGAATTGTTACCTTAGAGCTTAGCCAAATTAATCCAACAAATTCAGTAGCCTCCTTTCCACAATCACCACCACAAAAAATTCCTACAAGCTTGCCAACAAGTTTTCTTCTTGCCACATTTTTCAGATTTTTCTCAAGCCTTGATTTCCTCTTGATTTTCTAGAGAGAAGGGAGAACTTTTATTTTTAGAGAGAGAGGAGAGCTTGAAGAATGACCAAGTCTTCAAGACTTGGTCAATAAATAGGACATGCAAAATCAGATGGGGGGGGGACACTTGTCACCCACCCATGGCCTTTTTTAAAACAAAACAGTTCAGATTTTTCCCCCAGCCTCGCAGAACCCGCCTCGGCGCAGCAGCGCTGAAACCTCCGCAACCTCTCAGAACTTCCGGCGCCGTGACCCTGCTTTCCGGCGCCGCGGCGCTTTGGCCCCTTACCAAGATTGCTTTCCTGCCCGACTGCGCGCTGAACTTGTAACCTCCATAACTTTCTACTCCGATGTCCTATCGACGAACGATTGGTTGCGTTGGGAACTAGACTCAACGAACTACGTACTAGGCCTTTGAAACACCTAGGAACTCTCAATGTAACTGGACATACATGTTACACCCCTTAGTTCCAGGGTATGTATGTGAGGACGTACGCACGAGAATACGACATAAAAATTGGAAAAGAAGAAAGATGTGATTTTTCGACGGAAAAGTTTCCGGATTTTGTGAAGGAAAAAGGTTCGTTAATGGGAATTGGATTCCCAGATTTGGTATTCGGACTTCTTGGAATATTAGAGAATTATGGAATTTTATTTCCGGAATTGGTCACGTGGGGCCCACGGGTGAAATTTACGGTTTTGTGGGGCCCACTTTGTTTTCAAGATTTTGGCCATTATGGATATTTTCGGAAAACGAAATATTTTGGACGAGTAAAAGGGCGACATGTGTCCCCCCATGTGGCCTATGGCCGAAATCCTTTGACATGTGGCCAAGACAAGTGGCCAAGTCTTGCTAGATATTTTGTGTAGGACAAGTGGCTTGTGGGGCCCACACACACTTGTCCCCAATCTCAACCACACACTTGTCTTCATCCTAGCCCTTGGTTGTCCTATATATGCACCCTTAGTTGATGAAATCTTCCACACTTAGGTTATTTCAAGACTTGAAAAACCCTCCCTCTCCCTTCATTGTTGCTCTCGGCCATGGCCTTGTTTTATGACCTAAATTTGTCCAACAATTCTTAAACTCTCAAGTGTTCTTCCTTAAGGTGTTAGGAAGATTGTGTACTAAGAGTTAGACAAGATTTCACACCCCTAGCCTAGAAGGGATGCCTTGGCCGAAACTTGCCATCTTTGAAACCTAAGTATTCTTCACTTTTTGGAGTTGATTCTTGAAGAGAAGTTGGTTAGGAGCTTCTACGGGTTGCTTGTAGCGGATTGGAACGTAAGGATTTGGAGCTAAACTTGCTAAGGAGCGACTTTAAGTTCTTGGATATTTTTGTGGCTTTTTGAGGTAATAATCTTAATCCTCTTTGTGAAGTTGGATATTATGTATATTGGAAGTATATATATGAGTATGAGATATGTGGAATGAAGATTGGAAAGACTTGGAACTTGTTAAGTTGCTAAAATGGAAATTGGCAAGTAAGCCATCAAAATGGTAAAAACGTATCTTACTTGTTTAAAGCTAATAACAAAGTAACTATAACTTATATGAAGATTGAAATATAAGTTGGAGGATTAAAGAAGTAATTCCGGCATGATAGCCGAAAAATTGGATAAAGTATAATTATTGTAAGTTGGCCAAAAACACCAACTAGTGGACTAATGGACTGTATTTACATTGGACTGTATTTACATTGGACTGTATTTACTTTGGACTGTATTTACATTGGACTGTATTTACATTGGACTGTCTTTACTTTGGACTATGGACTTGTTTCATTTCGGCTTTTAAGTTGTTGTTGTTTTAAGGGGAAGATTGTTTAACACGTCCGTTTGGGCGTGTGATCCCCTTCTTTAGTTGTTGAATTGTTGCGCCTTAAATGTGGCATGTTGGTTACTGTTATCAGGCCTTGAAAAAGGTGGGAAAGTATGTAAAAACAGGGGAAGTGCTGCCCGATTTTCCGTAGAACTAGAGGACTATTAATTGGTATAAGTCTTCAATGGTAAGTAAGGTTTGATAGAAGTACTATGGCCATTTTAGGATGGAAGTACTACGTGTGGCGTGATCTACTTGGCTTAAGGAGTAGCCGACGAAGTTGAAGTACTTGGAGCGTTTTGCTATTTGTCGATAATCGTCGCGAGGTATGTGAACCTCTTCCTATCTTTTCTAGCATGATTGTTGTGAACTATGTAGTATGGTAGACGTGCGTGTGCTAAACAAATTTGGTTGGTTTAAAACATAAAGTGTTATAATAGCTTTATGGGAAGTTAGTTATAACGATTTTATGTAGGTAAAAGAATGGTTTGTTGATTTTAAAAGGTAAGAGACTTGACTTATATTTGACTTGTTATAATGTTAAGAACTTGAATTGTGTTAAAAAGTTATGAAACCGCATTCTTGAGTAATGAGTATTTGGTCTAAAAAAAAGGAATAAGTTATATTGATTTCGGAAATGGGAATAAGTATCGAACAAGCCATTGCAGCGTTAATAAAGGAAAATGTAATGACAATTAATTATATTAAAACAAGTAGAAACCTCCATCTGCATATAAGCTAAGATAAGACAAAATTGTATTACATTTCCTAGATCATGGCTGCTTTAATAAGATCATTATAAACAAGTATTGATTTTCTTAAATTCCAAAGTAAGGAACTTGGTTTCTAAAAGAAAAGAGACTTGAGGAGTTGAAGTGTTTTTGGTTTAAAAGGAAGACATGGTTTTGTCTTAAATTGGTTTAAAAAGAAGGTATGGAAATTGATTTTGGTTTACTTAAAAAGATAGTTACTCTATTTTGATACTACGGGTATCATGTGACCTTTATAAAAGAAATGGATCTTTTGAAAGAATTTAAGTGCGTAGTACCTTGGGGTTAAAACCCGGATTTGTGGTCATAAAATGAAAGTCTAAGAGTATGTTGAACTTGCCTATGCTTGTTGTGATAGCATTTGTTGTGCAAGTATTGTATTTCTGTGCTACCGCGTCTCTCGATGGAGGGCCGGCTATCTGGTTGATTGATGGACATACTGACACGATGGGTGGCCCACGGGTATGCTTCCACTATATCGATCCTTTTGGACATACTGACACGATGGGTTGCCCACGGGTATGCTTCCATTAGGAGTGTTATCTTGTTATTTGCTTTGGACATACTGACACGTTGGGTGGCCCACGAGTATGCTTCCATTATGAGCGTTATCTTGTTATTTCCTTCTGGACATACTGACACGATGGGTGGCCCACGGGTATGCTTCCACTAGGAGTGTTATCTTGTTATATCCTTGGACCTACTGACACGTTGGGTGGCCCACGGGTATGGTTCCATTAGGATTGTTGTTCCATGGACTAGCTCTCCATGAGGTCTTACTGATTCGGCCTTGGTATCTGGTAGTTGGCTCTCGTACTTGCCCCGGTCGTGGCTGATTCAGCTTTGGTATCTGGTAGTTAGCCTTCGTACTTGTCCCGTTCAGTTTTGTGGCGAAGTCTCGTGATTACAGCCTTGGTATCTGGTAGTTGGTCTACGTACTTGCCCCGGTCAGCGACGTGATGCAGGGTGGATCTGGTAGAGGCCTTCGTACTTGCCCCGTGTCATCTTCGTGAGTCAGTGTTTGGACGAAGTTTCGTGATGCAGGGTGGATCTGGTGGTTAGCCTACGTACTTGCCCCGGTCGACGTGACGCAGTGGATCGGTAGAGGCTATCGTACTTGCCCCGGTCAGCTTCGTGATATAGTTATCTAGTATTCTTGTTACGGCGTGGGTATCGGGTAGTTGACTTTCGTACTTGCCGGTCGATTGATGATGCGGTGGTTCGTAGCTATGCGCCGTACTTGCCCGTACGGTTTTATGACACAGGTGGGACCTGGTGTTCATGTGTACTCCTTGGTGTTCTTATATCATAGACTGCCGGCAGTGAGGAAGGAATTCCACGGGCATGATTGATGTTGTGGGCGTGAGACCCATGGTTATATTTGAGTGATGACTTTGAGGGCGTGAGTCCCTGACTTGACATGACTGCTTATATATTGTGGACTGTAGTTTGGTTATCATACATGTCTCCTGTTTTATATAGACTGTTATGATTTCATTTATAGTATTTTTAGTTTCACATACTTGGTACTGTTATCGACCTCGCCCGAGTCTGCGTTCATCGCGAGTAGAGGTACATCGGTTGTGGATCCTCGCTCATAGTATCACAGTTCAGCGTTTTGGGAAGCTCCGTTTCTCCGGAGGCTTATCTTTGGTATAGTCCCTGTCATTGTAGGTACTTGTATATTCAGGGGTATGGCGGGGCCCTGTCCCGTCATAGTTGTGGTTACATTCTTAGAGGTCTGTAGTACTGTTGTGGGCAGGGTTTTGTAAAGGATGTAACTGTTCGATTATTTATATATATGCAGAAAGGTGACCGTTTTGGTTAGCCTGTTTCTTTTCATATTGTTCTTATCTTTGAGTTTTTATTTTCGCTGATTTTCTCTGATGTTGATTCACTAGGGTGCCCGGGGTAAGGCACCAGTCGCGGGCCCAAGGTCGGGTCGTGACAATACACTGCCTCTAAGTTGACTAACAACCCATCCGAAAATATTCCGTCAACCCATCATTCTAAAATTTAGGTCTCAATTCCTTTCGTATGTTCTCTAAAGCATGACCTGAACTACGGGGTGTAACAGTTAATTGGTATTGTTGGCATTTGTTGTAAGTTGTGGATGTGCATATAAATAGGGGAAGTGCTGCCCAAATTTTTATAGAAAAGAAAGCAAGTTATCGTTCAATTATAACGTATGCTAGTAATCATAAGGTTAATGGACATGTTACTACTATTATAGGTTGAAGTGCTAGTCAAGGCGTATTTAGATTATTGAGTTGGTTAGTTCATCAATAAGGTATGTGAAACTCTTCCTTCTTTCTTTTTAGCATGATTTAATGAACGTACGGCGGACGTACATGATTTCTACACAATTTAATTCCTAAAGATATGTGTCATGAGAAATGTCTTTGACTTTCTAATAAAAAGTTCATTTAATGATTTTATCGAGTTTCCAAATGATGTTTTAAAATGATTCATGATATGATAAGTGTCTTGAGTTTCCAAAGGATGTTTTAAAATGATACATGATATGATAATACCTTTTATCTATTTCATTGAGAGACAAGTGATGATTTGATATGTATAAAGCTACTCATGATATTCTATTTGTGCTAATGTGATTATATCATTTCACCGCGTCCCGGGACGGGCAGATACGCGCGCAAATACCTTATATGACTTTACCGCGTCCCAGAATGGGCTGGGAAGTATACCTTACATGATTTTATCGCGTCCCAGAATGGACTGAGAAGTATACCTTACATGACTTTACCGCGTCCCAGAATGGGCCGGACAGTATACCTTATATGATTTTACCGCGTCCCAGAATGGACCGGGCAGTATACCTTACACGATTTTACCGCGTCCCAGAATGAGTGGGACAGTATACCTTATATGTTCATCGCGTCCTTCCATGGAGGGCCAGACAGTTTATGTACATATCATGCGGGTACAGATACCCAGGATAGTACATTTCACTGCGTCCCTCACCAGAGGGTCGGATAGTTTATGTAAATATGATGATCTTATATGGACATACATGGCTCTTATTCGTATATGACACAGTTGAAATGGTAATTTGATTATTGTACTTGTCTCATGATATCCTTTGGCCAGTTATGATCTTTCTTACAGTACTTCATGTTTTACATACTCGAGACATTATTTACGTCGACCCCCTTTCCTCGGTGGAAGCCGTTCGTACTGCAAGTACATATATTCAGTTCGGCGATCCTCCGGATTAGGATTCCTGCTCAGCTATTTTCTTGGGAGCTCCATTGTTGCAGGTTAGTCATTTTAGTACAGATCGCTATTATAGACTTATGCGTATTTAGAAGTGCAGCGGGGCCTGTTGGTCATATTTCATTATCGTATTCTTAGAGGTCTGTAGACAGTTATGGGTGGTAGATGTGCTTTTGTATATGTGTTTTAGCCAGCTTTACGGCTGTGACGTGTTTTGTTATCCCTATGTATAGTGGCGACCTTATTGGCTTGCCTAGCTTGATATGTTGATTAGTTGTGACTCCTCAGGAGACAGGTTTATTACAGATTTTTATATTTCCCTCAGTATGAGTCTGATTATATGTGACAGGGTAGTATAAGGGTGTCCAATTAGGGCACCGGGTCGGGTCGTGACATGACAGAATTATCGAAAAGATATATCACACTAATATTATCGCAGTAGACCAGTGTTGCCTTTTGAATCAGGCAGTGGTGACAGTATTGGCTAGCCTAACCTCGGTTTGCCGATAGGTGGCTGCAGAATCACCCTGAGACGGGCTGTTCCGAACCACCATCGACAAAACTGGGTAGGCAGCTAGTCCCAAACTAACCGAGGTGGTGGCAGGTGTTGAGGTCTGGGACGGCGCACTATGTAAATAGTGAATTAGCAGAGGGTTTAGGCCATCATCTAGGAAGTCGTAGGAATGTCAAGGTGGGAGTGTAGAGAGGCAAAGGGGAATTGAGACTAATCAAATAGGACATGACATGAAATAATAATTTTATGACTCAACAAGTCATAGCACGAGTAACCACGATGATTGATAGGGTAACCCAGAAACTCACACGGAGAAAATTGGGATTGAAGTTTGTGAGTGGTCGGATGGAGAGGGTAACAAAGACATTCAAAAATACGCAAGTGTTGGTAGGAGAGGTTCCTACGAAACAGAACTTAGGTGGACGACCGTTGAGCTAGAGACTTATTTGGAATTATGTTTGGGAGATATGTGGCCATGGAGAGTGTGTAATGTCAGAATTGAGGGGGAATTAAGGCGTGAGCAAGTAGGGCACGAACGAGGTTGTTTATGGTTCGGATTTTCTGTTTGTCTTTACCATTTTGAGAGGATGTGTGAGGGAAGGAAAAATGAAAGGTAAGACAATTTTTGGAGCAAAACTGTTTGAATTGGTTATTATCGAATTCCCTGTCATTGTCACATTGAAAATATTTAATGCTCTTTTCAAATTGTGTTTTTACGAAAACACTAAATGAAGAAAAAATGGGGTAGACCAAGGATTTATTTCCAATTGCAAAAGTCTATAGAAAGTTGAAATAATCATCCAAAAACAACATATAATATCGATGGCCAGTCGTACTCAAAATAAGATATGTTCACAAATCACTATGTATGACATCGAAAGGCATTAAAGTACAATTTGTGGATGTAAAAAATAGTAATTTGACATGTTCCCCAAAAATGCAAGATTCACATATAGGAGTCATAGAAATACTGTTGCAATTAATAACATTATTTTTCATAAGAGAGCGTAAAACAGAATCTCCCAGATGTCCTAATCTAGAATGTCATAAGGAAGACGAAAGAGCAGCAAAGGTTTAGGGAACTGAGGCTGGATCATTGACGACGTTTGAAATAGGGTAGAGATCTCCGGTGTTGTCACATATCATTATTCATCTCCCCGTTGTAAAATCATTTTACAGTAAAACCAAAAGGATCAAAGGAAACCCAATTGTCAGTTGTGAAACATCACACAGAGACTAGATTCTTAATGAGTTTAGGGGCATAGAAGACATTTTTTAATATTAGTGTGGATGTGGTGGGGATAGAGAGGAATGGCCATAACCACAGATGGGAATGTCTTATCCACTACCAATAATAATATTCCGATTTAAATTACTCAAATTGGAATAAGATGAGAGAGTACATTGTGATGCCGTCATGTGAGATGTGGCGCATGTGTCCATATACCAATTTTCATCTGGAGTGTTGAGTGATGTTATGCTCATAGCTACCTCAATGTTAGTCGATGCATAAGTCGATGGATGGGGGTTGTGTTGTGTAGGCCTGTTGTGGACGTGGGCCAAGTATGCTAGGTTGGGACTGTCGGTTCTAAGGTAGAGTCCACGAGGATGTCGTATACGGTCAAGAAGGTGAGGCCTATAATGATGGGGCCGTCGACCTGATGTGTAAGCGACCACGAATGAGGTTCTTTGCCGCTCGCCACGATCATTCTTTGGCTAGTTCCGCCAGCGTGAGGCCCTTCACACCGTTGTTGTTATCGGAATTTCTTCTGCCACGACCCTTGCCGGACTGCCTGCTCTGATAGTTGCTATGGGAGGAAGCAGACTGTTGTGGGTCTTCTAGTTTACGGTTATGATTGTCGGACTGTGAGGCCCTGCCATCGGCAGAGGGCCCGACGATGGTGGTGAGGGCGGTATCGGCTATGTTGGCACGCTTGGTGTTGAACTTGATTTTTCGACTTTCCTCAAGTATGATCTTCCAACGTGCCTCATAAAACGGAGGTAACGACATTCATTGCTGAATGATTATGGCAACGCCGTCATAGAATTCATTCAAACCTGAAATAAGTTGCATGACCAATCGCTGATTAGTGACTAGTGCGCCGACGTTGGAAAGTTGATCGACAAACATCTTGAGTTCTTGACAATAGGAAGACACATTTGGGAAATCTTACTCATGAACATCATTGAATTGATTTTCAAGGTATAACGCTCGTTGAGTTTTGTTATCGTGGAAAATACTGTCCAAACGTTCCCACGTTTGGCATCAGTGACATCGATCTCAATGATGGTGTGCAACAGATCATTAGATATCGTGTCGTATATCCACTGGAGGACGACTGCGTCCAAACGAGACTAGAGTGCATCATCAGAAGTTGAAATCGATGGTACGTTTGTGGACTTCAGCATGAGAGATATGATATGGTTGATAACTTCGTAAACACGACAATGGATCTTAAAAAGCTCCTCCCACAAGGAGTATTGACCTTTTTCCATCTCAAGAGTTACAATGATGAAGTTTTTAATATTGTTTATGGCAAGTGTCGGATGAAATTTGGGTTTGTCAACCATGGAAGAGGAAATTTAGGAGGAAGATGAAAGTAGAATGACTGAAAAACTAGGGTTCCATCTTGGGAAAAGAGGGGGCGACCGAGTAAGGTCGGCGTCTAGGGTTCCGACGTGAAAAAAAGGTGGCGGCTGAGAAGGTGTATCAGCGATTATGATAGGATTTGTAGTTTTAGGCTACTGATACCATAAAGTAATATATTCCTTAATTTTATTGGTGAATGATTTACAATATATATAAGGTTACAAGAATATTACTTTGATACAAATTAGGTAACCAATTAACATAATTATAAAATGATTATAATTTTATCTAAAATAGAAGATATATAATTAATAAAAGAATATTGGAAAATATTCTATTACTCTCTCTGACAATGCATATTTAATTTACATCAGAAGTTTTTAAAAAATGACATTGGGATTCATGCTATAATTGGAACATATAACCCTGGTAATACTCTAAACTCATACACATATTCTTTCTTGCAATAGATGCAAGTAAATTCATTGTTTTTTTCCTTTAGCCAAAATTTTAAGTTTATATATTTTTTCGAATTTCAGAATGATGATTTCAAGTGCTAATAATTAGGTTCTAAATTTAATTTCTATATATATTTTATGAATTACTTAATACAAATACAATGTTTTAACCAAACACTATTAACTTCAGCCGAATCTATATCCGAGTGTCTACCCTCACCCCTGTATATATTGTTAGTGTCAATCTAGACCTTCAATGTTTAACCACAATATTATATAAACGAAATTTAAATAATTGAACTCAACAACAATAAGGAACCAACAATATTGATATCAAGTACAATGAATTCAACAAAACATAAACACATACTAACTTGATTTGTAGATAGAGGCCTGCAAATGCAGTGACCTAAGATAAAAATTTATCCCCGCTTGTGCTGCAGTTTTTCAGACGTCTACCTAGGATACAACTATCTAAGTGAAGTTCTAGCACAAGAAATTCACTTCTGACGAATCTACTTTATGTGTTCTTCAAAATTTTGGTTTTGGAAGAAGAAGAAGCAACAAGAAAGATTCTTCAAAATGATTTTGATTCTCAAATCTGAAGATTAATCTAGTCAATTGTGTTGTCCTTTTCTAACAAGTGATCATCATGCTTATATAACATTTATTTTCGACCTTAAGCAACCATTCATAAAAAAATGTGACTCTATGTGAAGAGTTGCAACTTTTGGCAACCCCGCACTTTCATCCTTTTGAAAGTAGACAATCTTCCATTCCATAATTCGTATGAAGATTGATCACTTTTCTTTTGAGTAATTCTATTCAATATCATATTCGCAGTAATTAATACCTCACCCCCATAGACTTAGAGGTGCACCTGAACTAACCAACATTGAATTTATCATATTCTTCAATGTTCTATTCTTTCGTTCGGCAACTCCATTTTGTTGTGGAGTATATGGCGCAGTGGTTTGATGAATTATACCATGAGTGGAACATAATTCCTTGAACCCATTAGATTTATATTCACCACCTCTATCCGACCTTAGAATTTTAATTCTTTTGTCAAGTTGGTTTTCCACTTCTGCTTTGTATGTTTTAAACATATTCAAAGCGTCATCTTTGGTATCTATTAAGTATACATAACAAAATTTGCTGCAATCATCAATAAATGATATATAATAATTCTTTCCTCCACGAGAAAGGGTTGCTTGGTAATCACATAAATCATTATGAATCAAACCAAGCACTTCATTTGATTTTACCACAGATTTGTGAGGATGACATGCATATTTAGATTCTATGCATACCCCACATTTGTTTATTTTGTTCATGGAACATTTTGGCAACATGTCTATCTTTACCATTCTTTGTAAGGAACAATAATTTACATGACCTCATCGAAAATGCCATAAAGAAGAAAGGGAATCAATCACATACTCAGAAGCAGTGTTATTGCCTGCGTTTTCATTGATAACGACAAATGTCTTAGTACATACAACACTTAGTTTGAAGAGCCCTTCAGTGAGGTATCCCTTTCCTACATACACCCCACCTTTGGTGAGTACAAATTTGTCAAATTCAAAAATTAACTTAAAGTCATTGTTGCTAAGAACAGGGCCAGAAATTAAATTTTTACAAATTTCAGGCACATGTAAAACATTGGTGAGTACAAGATCATTGCCGGAAGTGAGCCTCAACGTCACTTTCCCTTTGCCTTCCACCTTCACAGAAGCAGCATTCCCAACGAACAATGGTTCTCCATCCTTGATGGCTTGGTAAGATGAAATTATGTCGCCTGCGAACATACGTGCGTAGTTGCACTGTGTCCGTCCACCAATCGGTTGGATTTGTAATCAGTTGCTTGGCGACCCTGACCCGATGAATTGGTTCTTAGTTTCAGCCCGGTTGAATTGGTTGACATTACTCGGACCTCTAACACTACCACCCTGACTCTTGCGAAGGCGATAAGTTTTTGCCCTGTGCCCCGGTTTTCCACATACCCAACATAAGCCTGGTTGTGATTTCTTGAATGCATTATTTCTTTGTGAGGCTAGTGCATTCCTCCCGGTTGCAAAAGATGGCTTGACACCAACAAATTTGCCCTTGCCTTTCTGAAAATTGGCCTTTGAAGCATTGCCTTCTACCATATTGACATTAGGCTCTAATGAAACAACATCATCCCTTTTCATTCTTTCGGTTATCCTCTTCAACACGAATTTTCAGAACCAATTGTTCAAAACTCATTTCCTCCATTTGATGCTTTAAATAAACCTTAAAATCCTTCCAAGAAGGAGGTAATTTCTCAATAATAGCACTAACAAGAAAATATTGGTTAAGGCCCATACCTTCAACCTCCAGTTCATGAACAATAACTTAGAGTTCTTCCACTTGCTTGACAACTGCTTTTGCATCGCTCATCTTGAATTTTAGAAACTTTCCGATGACGAACTTCTTGGAACAAACAACTTCAGTTTTGTACTTGTTCTCAAGTGACTGCCATAACTCCCGTATTGTCCCGAACGTGGAGTATATGTCATAGAGAGTATCATCCAGGACATTGAGAATGTAGTTCTTACACAGAAATTCTTGTGTCCACCAAGTCACAATCGCCTTCAGCCTTTCGGTCTTTGCCTCCTCAGTTGGAGCATTCTATCCTTCTCCCTCCGGCAATGCCGTTGGAGACTCAGCAGTCAACACGTTTTCCACGTGAAGTGTTGTCAAATAGAACAACATCTTCTGTTACCAGCGCTTGAAATCAGCACCCTTGAATTTCTCGGGTTTATCCACATGGTTCTTCACCATTGATGATCCAGATTGATCCATCATTTTGCAAATCAGGAAAGTGTGTTATCTGAAAATTTTGCAAGCTTCACAGAGTCAGAAAAATAAATTTTCTGCGATTTTTTTTTTTACATTTTTTGTCTTAGATTGTTAGTATCAATCTAGACCTTCAATGTTTAACCACAATATTATATAAACGAAATTCAATTAATTGAACTCAACAACAATATTGAAATCAACTACAATGAATTCAACAAAGCATAAATACATACTAACTTGATTTGTAGATAGAGGTCTGCAAATGCAGTGACCTAAGAAATTCGTCCCCGCTTGTGCTGCAGTTTTTCGGACGTCTACCTTGAGGATACAACTATCTAATTGAAGTTCTAGCACAAGAAATTCACTTCTGGCGAATCTGCTTTATGTGTTCTTCAGAAATTTGGTTTTGGAAGAAGAAGAAGAAGCAACAAGAAAGATTCTTCAAAATGATTTTGATTCTCAAATCTGAAGATTAATCTAGTTAATTGTGTTGCCCTTTTCTAACAAGTGATCATCATGCCTATATAACATTTATTTTCGACCTTAAGCAGCCATTCATCAAAGGTTGTGACTCAGTGAAAAGTTGCAACTTTTGGTTCAAACTAGAAAATCCGATTCTGTAGCTGCGTACGCGCGTCGGCCAGCGCGGCCGGAATTCTGAGGCTCTCGGAGTTTTATTGTATGTCTGGCGCCCCTGCCGTACTGTGTCGAAAATCAAACATTTTTCCAATCACTTTTAATCTTCTTTATATATATATATATGGGACACAACCACTCAATTTGTTATATATATGTGCATGTGTGCGTCCACAAATAGACGTTGTAGATACAACGGTCCTCTCCGTCTACTAACATAATATCTTATATTATAATCCGTTATTTAATAGAGGTCATGTAGTACCAATGATATGTCACGCTGATATAGTATGGTTAGGTCACAAATCACAATCAATAAGCCTTTGAGCCAAAAACAACACTATTTCAAAAGTAACAACCAATTATCCTCAAAATAGAAGAAAATATAAATTTGAGGAAAATATTTTTCAGATCGATAAAAATACATGAATGCACCCTCCAATCCCAACTCACTCCCCCCCACCCCACCACCTACGTTTACCCCCCACTCCTACCTTACATACCCACCTCCACCACCACCACCCCTTGCTCCCTACACCCCACACACTTCTACGCCACCTCTTACTCTCCCTCCCCCTTCAACTCCCCACAACTACACCCCCCATTACCACCACCCTGCCCCCACATCCCTCCCCCTCCCCCAAAATTTTTATTTTATATATTTCATTATACTTTCCAGAACTCACGTTGTGCGATTTTACTAGGTATGTTATTGTATATTTCATTGTACTTTTGTAAAAGATTTATGAAAATTTAGAAATTTTTTTTTACCACCCACCCTGATCCATACCCCATCACCACCCCTGCACTTCCCCCCTCCACACACACATTTTCTATTTCATATCTTTTATCTTACTTTTATAACATTAATTTTGAAAAGTGGAAAAAAATCACCACACGCCCCACCCCAACACACACACCACACATTATTTATTTCATATAATTTACTTTTTTAAAAAATGAGAAATTGTTTTTTGCCCCCCCACACACCACACCACCCTACCCCATCACCCCACCGCCTGCCCCCCCTACACACACAAACCCACACATTTTTTATTTCATATATTTTTCTTTTATAAAAAAATTTATAAAAAATAAAAAATTTGTTTTTATCCCAAACCCCCCTACCCCCGACACATTTTCTATTTCATATATATTATCTTAATTTTATTTTAAAAATTATAAAAAATGGTAAATTTTTTCTTATCCCACACACCACTCCAACCCACCTCTCATCAAACACACACACATTTTATATATTTTATTTTTATAAAAAAATGTAAAACATTTATTTATATAATTATAAATATATGAAAAAATTAATTTAATTTGACAAAAAATACAACATTACACTTAAAATATATTACACTTATGAGTAATATGACCTAACCCATAACGAATCAACCATTTATCACCAAATCCATATTTACTCACATAAAATATGAATAGGTTGAAACCCAACCCATTTTTATTCAAATCATTTTCAACCAAACCAAATCTAATAATTTTTCAAATACAAGCTCTGTTGTTTACTTATGGTATTTGGGACTAATGGAATCTTGAGTTACTTAGGAGACTGATGAATAATGTTTTCTAAGTTTAGTTTTAACCTTTTAAAATACAAAGACGTGTTATATCTGCTTGAATGTTTTTATACTTTTCATGGTCTAAGTAACTCTAATAACTAAGTATTAATTTCATGAACTAATTGCTAGCCTATATGACTATTAGAGACTTAATAGTAAGTTGTTCTTGCTTGTTGAAACACACAGCTCAAGAGCTGAAAGCTAGGAAACTTGAATCCTTTTGTCATCTTAACTTATTTCCAAAATTAGTTTAAATTATGATTATCCTTGAAAGCGGAATATGTGATAGTCTACTTGTTAATGAAAATGTAATTCTTAATACTCATTCTTCACCCTTTCATTTCTTTGCATGACTTGGGGAGTTTAAATTCTGAATATCCTTGAGATGCTGCTCGTCTGCTCGAGATGCCTTGCTGGACTTTAGGAGAACTCAAGTTGAGTTGTTGTTATGCTTTGGCCAGTTTTGAGTCAATTTGTGGCTTCATGATTGGTACAAATTATTGTTGTTGTGCTGTTGCCTTTGAGCAGTTGCTGTTATGAAGTGTTGTCCTCTCTAAGATGACAAGCAGATGCTATTTGCTGAACAATAGTCGTTGTCATGAGGGTTGCTACACTTAAACAAGTGTTACGCTTTGGTCAAGGATCAGTTGGATTCTAAAGCTGAAAGATGTTGTATTATACATGCTGTTCTGGGCATTTTTTAGATTCTCAGAATGATGCATATAAGTAGCTGTATTCAATGACTTAAGCCACTATGTTTTGTTGATGTTGCTGCACTTCGAAGCAGATGCTACACTTGATATCTGATTATGATGTTGCTGCTGAATTCTGAAACATTTGCTACTGTCTTATTTGAAATACACTCATCTGTTGTTGCTGTCAACTGTTGCTACCTATTATTACACATCAGTTGAGGGTAAAACAATTACTGTTGTGTTTGATGATTGAGCTGTTGTCACTATGAGCAGTTGCTGCACTTGAGGGCTGAGGCTAAGCATATCCCAAGTCGCTATTTTAACTGTTAAGCAGCTGTTATTTGCTAAGTTAAAGTGGTCAAGCAGCTACTGATTCTTTGAGACTCTATACTCTGATTTTGCCCTCTAAGAGTCTCAATAGAATATAAAATGAGAACATGAATTTCTTATATAAGCTTGGACAATCCTCACCCTACAAGCTAGATTTTGGAGTTGACTTAGGCACAAGATCCATTGTTTACATGTTATCAGAGCCAGACTCATTCCAATTCTTTGTTCACCGATGTTGACCCCCAAAATATATTATTCACGACTTCAGTTAACAAGGTCTGGGCGTGCGGAGAGTGTTAAGAGTCCCATATCAGATATGGAATGAGAACATGAATTCCTTACATGGACTTGGACAATCATCACCCTATAAGCTAGCTTTTTGTGTAGAGTTAGGACCAAAATTCATTTTTTACACTTCTAGCGGAACTAAACTCTACAGACTGATGAACTGGCTTTCCTTTCAAAAGGCAACAAAGAAAAAGAAAAGTATTTCTTCATAAGCTTACTGATTTGAACTGGGTGGCCATTGGGGCGGAAAACATCTCAATGTTATTTTTGTGCATCTTATATTATTTAATAGACATGTGATTTTTTTGTAATACAATTTCAAAATTGCAAAGATGTTTTCAAAAGTGGTAAATCACATAATAAAATTGTAATTAAAAAAATTACATAATTAACCATATTGTTTCTAATTTCCTCACAATGTCTTGAGGATATTTGGTTGGAATTGAAGTTGTTGGTCAAATTGATCGATGTCGCTTCCTATTTCCTCGAATAAAATTTCGTTGTAGTTGTATTCTTCTTCGTTGATTTATGGTTGACCGCACCTTCTACGCTCCGCTTGAATTCAATCTATTAATAGAATTGTAATCTCCAATGTGTCTTCTGTCAATGAATGTTTGTGCTCTCCTATTTGAAATTTTCCCACAGAAAAAGCTCTTTCAGACGCTATTGATGACGCTTGAATGTTCAACACATCTCAGACCATCTTTGATAGAATCGTAAATGTCTTCTCATTCTCCCTCCAGTATTTCAGCAAGTCTTCATGTCCTTCATCATTGACGACTAATTCGTACGGTACAACACCCTACAAAACAAAAACATCAAATTTTCCAACTTGTGAATAAGTTAAACCACTAAACATTTTATTTCTAAGGCCTTGAATACTAGCAGTAGAAACCACATATTTTTTATAAGGTTGCAGTGAAGTAGTAGATTACACTTTGTTGTTGGTAATACATATATACTTTTTGACATTCAATGTGTATGCTAGCCTTAACTTCTTCTTTAGTTGGTTCGTGAGTTGATTCTTCATTTGGACTTGGAGGTGAAAGTACTACTATAAAATCATAAATCATTTCAACAAGTGTTTTACAACCGTCTATTTTAATAATCGAATTTAATACAACACCAACACTACAAGAAAAATGACCTACGGTGACAGTTTTTCCCTTGACTTCTTGGTCAACAGACACTTATGACATTTGTGTGACAGATATTTAAACTATCACACAATTATGACAGGTATGTGACGGGTATTTGCACCGTCACATGTTGTGTGACGGTTTTATAGATTTGCTCCATTTTTTAGTTGACCCGATCCAACACCTAAAAGCCCGGCCCATACCCGATTTATGCTAAGTTAAAACCATCGATTAGGTTGAACTTTCAGAGCTTTCTTCTTCGTTCCATATGCTAACCCATCGATAAAATTCCTTTCTTCTTCGTTCCATCGATAAAATTCATTTCTTCTTCGTTCCACATACAGAGTGAAATATACATTTTACAAGATAAAAATAATTTTACAAACTTATCCCGGAAGCATTTAATCATTTCATTTGACAAAATATCATCCAGTACCCTCATTGTATATCATATCTTATTTTTCACATCAAAATGTAATTGGGCCTTTTATTTCATTTTTAAATCGGTCGGGTCAGGCCCAAGGGGATTGTGACCCAACCCAACTACCCCGTAATAGCATCAGACATCCAAAAAGCCACAATACTCTTGTCAATCGCAATTGAAAGAGAAAGAAGCCCTAGGGCTTCGCCCTCTTCCTCCATGGCCGATAATGCAAGATTGAACTATACTATCGCTTTACGGAGCTTTGTCCGTCCATTTTGGGAAAGAGAAATTAATGCTCTTATCCTTTGCTCGCCCAGTTGACCGCAGGGCCACCACCACCCCACCAAAGCCGAGGTTGCCCCTCTCATACTCATCTGTTGCGATTTTATGTTAGTTTGTCTCATTTGATTTCAAATTTCGCATTGTGATTGGTTGAGAACTATGATGAGGGAATTTCCCCCCAAAATTTGTTCTCCCACATCAGATTCCATAGAAATCCTAGGGTTTGAGGATCTCTATAAATTGAGACCGTCCCTTAATTATTCCACGTCCAGACTTCGAATTTCTAGGCTTTTATAATTTAAAAGTCATTTTCAATCAAATTAGACTAATTTTGAGTATATTTTGGATTCCAAGCCCTTTGGAGGAGTCCTTAATCTCGAAATTAGTCTGTTAGTTCTAAAAAAAATCATTTTTGTGTATGCGAGTGCAATTGTGTGTGGAGTTGGTGATTCAAGCCTCAGAAGAAGGTATTTGATCTATACCTGTCTAAAGGGTCGGGTTGACCCGAAACTGGACCGGTCGACCCGATACAAAATCTGGCCCGATAAGGCTTACCGGGTTGGGGGTTGGTTTGGCCCCAACCCCAGCTCACATGGGTTACAGAGAAATCCGATAAGGACGCGGACCGGTTGAACCGGTTAACCGGTCTGGTCCGAACCGGTAAGGAAAAAAAAATTAAAGGGTTGTTGGTGTCCAACGGTAACATTACCGTTGAAATGGGAGGGTAGAGGGGAGTGTGGTAGGGCAACGGTCGATGGACCGTTTGGTATTTTTTTTTGTTTTTTTGTTTTTTAATTTTTTGTTAATTACATTTTTATCCTTTAAAAAATCTATAAATACTTTACATTTTTCTCATTTTTATCACACAATTATTTCTACAATTCTCTCAATTCTCATACTCTCTTAATTCTTTATATTATCAATTTTTAAGTTATTATTATTATTATTAATTTTCAAAGTAGCAAGACTTCGAGCTTCGACCTTCGAGTTTCAATTGAATTCTGAATCCCGAAGTTTGGTACGCTCGTTTCATTCAGTAATTATTTTATTAAATTGTCATATTTATTTGTTGATTATTTAAATATTTTATAATGTCTTTGCTAAGGGGAATTGGGTCGGGACTGCGCCGCAAATCTAGTTCAAGGGGTAAAAAATCAGGTTCTTCATCCTCTAATAAAAATATAGACTATGATCAAATGCAAGAAAATTTTGGAATAGAAGATAATGAATATGATAACGTTCAATTAGATAATATTGCTGAACTTGAAGAAACTAAACCTCATACACCTACTAGTGTTCCTTCATCGATGTTGAGTGCTGCTTTAGTGGTAGTCGTATACCTCCTTTACGAGTTTCTGGAACCAGTAAAGAAAAATGAGTAAAGTGTGGCTCTTTTATGATTGAGTTGGGGACACTGATAGAGTTAGATGTAATATTTGTGGGAAAACTTACAAACATAAGAGAGGGGGTGGTGACGGGGGGACGAGCACTATAGGTAGGCATTTATTGAAAGATCATATGATTCAATGGGGTGTTGCCACTGATGTTACACCCCGTAGTTCCAGGATATGTATATGAGGACGTACGTACTAGAATACGACATTAAAATTGGAAAAGAAGAAAGATGTGATTTTTCGACGGAAAAGTTTCCGGATTTTTGTGAAGGAAAAAGGTTCGTTAATGAGAATTGGATTCCCAGATTTGGTATACGAACTTCTTGAAATATTAGAGAATTATGGAATTTTATTTCCGGATTTGGTCACGTGGAGCCCACGGGGGAAATTTACAGTTTTGTGGGGCCCACTTTGTTTTCGAGATTTTTGATATTACGGATATTTTCGGAAGATGAAATATTTTGGACGAGTGGGAGGGCGAAACATGGCACCCCCATGTGGCCATGTGGCCGAAATGTCTTGACACTTGGCCTCTTGGCCGATTGGTCTTGACATGTGGCTAGCCACTTGTCTTGCTTAGACAAGTGGCTTGTGGCACACACACTTGTCCCCAAGATCTACCACACACTTGCTTTCATCTTGGCCATTGATTGTTCTATAAATACCCCCCTTAAGTGCAAGACTTCTTCATCACTTACTTAAACATTTCCAAGTCACAAAATATACTCCCTCATTTGTGAAGTTCTCGTCCAAACACCCCCCCTCTTGTGAAGAATTTCTTCAAGTGTTGTTGTTATCCCAAATACCTTATCCTAGTATCCCTAGTAGTATTCCAAAGTTATTTCAATACTAAGAGCCCGAAAATACTACTTTATTCCTTTAGTCGCAAAAATGAAACCCTAGGAAAATCTTCATAGACAGGATGAAGTGTTAAAAGAAGTTGTTTAGAAACTTCTAAGGGTTGCTTGGAGCGGATTGGAGCATAAGGAGTAGGAGCTAAACGTTGCTCAGGATCGACTTAAATCTCGGATAATTTTGGGCTTATCGAGGTAATGATCTATGTCCTTCTATTGTAATTGGAGATTACATATTGTAGTAGTTTATAATTGAGTAAGTTATATGGAAGGATGATTAAAAAGAATTGAACTGTATTTACATTGGACTGTATTTACAGTAGACTTATGTAGTATTATTGTGGGGCAGAATTGTACACGTCCGGGTAGGCGTGTAATCCCCTTGGAGTTGTTGGCTTGGTAGCGGGCCTTGTTATAGGAGGATATTTTATGTGGTTATGGGGGGGGGGGGGGTGGAGGTGCTGCCCAATTTTCCGTAGAATAAGGAACTGTATACTTAGAATATTCTACGAAGAAATTTAGAAGTTGATAGATGTATTGTGATTGTTATAGGTGGATATCCTGCGCGCGGCATACTCGACTTGGCTTGTGGATTAAGCCGAAGAGGTATGTTATTCTTCCTATTCTCTTGAGCATGATATTTGTGAAATATATATAGTGCGGTAGACGCACGTGTGTTAAATGAGTTTGATCTTCCTTTTGTGTCCTTGACTTGAATTATGTTAAAAAGTTGTAAAACCTCATTCGTGAGTAATGAGTGCTTGGTCTTTTAAAGAATAAATTTATCTTGATTCGGAAATGAGAATAGTTGTCCTTGGTTGGTTTAAAACATAAAGTGTTATAATAACTTTATGGGAAGTTAGTTATAACGACTTTATGAAAACAAAAGAATGGTTTTATTATTGGATTTAAAATGATAACTTGACATTTTAAAAGTTGGAGGTTGGTTTCCTTAAAAGATATGAGATATGATTTAAAAATTTTGAGACTGATTTATGAAAGTAAAGAGACTTGACTTATAGACAATTTGATTTTGGAAAGGAGAAGTAACTTGATTTAAAGGTATATGTTACTTGTTTTGAAAAGAGTAAGACACTTGGTTTAAAAAGTATATTGCTACTTGACTTTAAAAATGAGAAGTGTCTTTGTTTTAAAGGAAGGCATGGTATTGTCTTGTTTTGGTTTAAAAAGAAGGCATGATGTTGTTTTGATTTACTTAAAATGATAGTTACTCTATGAATGATACTACGGGTATTAGTATCGCGTGATTTTGTACTTAAAAAGGGTTCTTTTTAAGAGAGTTGAAGTATGTAGTACTTTGGGGTTAAAACCCGGATTTGTTGACATGAAATGAAAGTACCTTGTGTGAGTAACTTGCCTATATTTTGCTTGTGATAGCCTTGTAATAATTTCTTGTTGGTTTGATAAGTAAACATGCTAGGATACTACGGGAGTTAGTATCTTGGGACTTTTATGTGAAGGGGTTTTTTCTTGTTGTGCTTATGTTGTTTACGATAAGCCGGTTGCGCTTGTATTACATCACATACCCCCATGACTTGTTATGTTGCCGCGGGTTAGCTACCGTCGCGAGAATACCTCATGCGGGTCCATGTGACCTATACAGCTCTGATGAGTCGAGAATCACTCCGGGTGTGTTACGCTGATGCGAGGTATACCTCATGCGGTCCAAGTGGCCATGCGGATTGCGGGAGTCCAGGGAAATGCCGCGGGTTAGCTACCCCCGATGCGAGGAGTACCTCATGCGGGCCCAGGTGGCCTATGCGGAACTGCGGGAGTTCCAGGGTTAGACGCGCACAATGATACTGAGGACGAATGGCCCAGCTTCGATCATTTGGCGGTCTAGAAAGACCTCGCGATACAGTTTTATAGCATTGTTGGTACGGTAGGTTCTGGTAGTTGGCTATGCCTTCGTACTTGCCCCGTACGGTTCTTATGACACAGGTGGGACCTGGTGTTCATGTGTACTCCTTGGTATTATTATATCATAGACTGCCGGCAGTGAGGAAGGAATTCCACGGGCATGATTGATATTTTGGGTGTGAGACCCATGGTTATATTTGAGTGATGACTTTGAGGGCGTGAGTCCCTGACTTGACATGACTGCTTATATGTTGTGTACTGTAGTTTGGTTATCATACATGTCTCCCGCTTTATATAGACTATTATGATTTCATTTCTGATATTTTGATTTCACATACTTGGTACATGTTGATCGACCTCGCCCGAGGCTGCGTTCATCTGCGAGTAAGTGCGGTTGTTGATCCTCGCTCATAGGATCACAGTTCAGCGTTTTGGAAAGCTCTGTTTCTCCGGAGGCTTATCTTTTGGTATTATTCCCTGAGATTGTAGGTTCTTATACATTCAGGGGTATGGCGGGGCCCTGTCCCGTCATTGTTGTTATAAAACTCTTAGAGGTCTGTAGTACTGTTGTCGGCAGGGTTTGTAAAGGATGTAACTGTTCAAGTTTTTATATATATGCAGAAAGGTGACCGTTTTAGTTAGCCTGTTTCTTATTTTGCATTGTTTCATGTTTGAGTTTTTATTTCCGCTGGTTTTTCTCTGATGTATTATCACTAGGGTGCCCGGGGTAAGGCACCAGTCGCGGGCCCGAGGTCGGGTCGTGACAAAAGTGGTATCAGAGCAGTTAATCCTCATAAAGTGTCTACATACCGTATCTAGTAGAGTCTTGATTATCGGCGTGTTGTGCACCACACCTATAATCAGGAGGCTACAGAATATTTAGGATTGGTTTCCATTCTTCTCACTCTGCGATCGTGCCTTAGAGCTGTGTTATAAGTTGGACTCCCTCTGACGTATTCTTATATACCAGTTATGCCTCTGCGCAAGACAACCAGGGCCCAGAAGGGCAAGGCAGCGGAGGGAGCTGCGAGTAGAGCACAAAGGGTTACAAGGGCACATGCCCAATCATCACCTGAGGTGGTGCTTCATTCGGGGAGTTCTGGGACGTCGCCAGCCCCAGCAGAGTTTAGTACAGCGACAGCAGTTCCTACTGCGGCCATGATATATGAGCCTTCAGATCCACGACCGGGAACAGAGAATATGGATTACAAAGGGATGGACCTGTTACTAGCTAGAATTTTAGCAAAAAAAGAGTATATAATGCACTGATATATCACGGGTCTAGATGATTATCTAGTAAAGGGTTGTACAAGAGTAGCTCTTCAGTCAGGCATGGACATTGTCCGCGTCTGAGCTTATGCTGCAGATCGAGGAGAGCGTAGAGATCGACGGATTAACCAAGCTCAGCAGAAGAGGTCCAGAACAGCAGGGTCCTTTGGTAACTTTCGAGGCGAACCGCCAAAGAATGTGATCGATATACGCCTCGCCCGTGCAGAGTGGTCCTCGCGAGCCGGGGCGTTCGGTATGCGGGAGTTGGTCGAGCTCGTGGTTTCGGTTCTGATTTACATAGGTTCTAGCCAGCCAGATTCAGTTTTCCCTCAGTGTTCACTATGTGGTAGGCGTCATCCCGGAAAATGTCGTCTTTTTACTAATTCTTGTTTTACCTGCGGCCGTTAGGGCCATGTGAGGAGAGAATGTCCTAGTAGGATGGATACAGGTGGGATGACTCAGCCTACCAGGTCAGTCTCGGATTCAGTGGTTCGGAGAGGAAGGGGTGTTAACCAGAGGAGGCCACCCCCACCTCGGTGTGGCCGTTGTGGTAGGTGTCATTGTGGGGAGTGTCGTACTACTTCGACAGCTTGTTATGCTTGCGGCCAGCAGGGCCATTTTGTGAGAAATTGTCCGACCAGAGGTAGCGCGGATGTTACGACTCAGCCTTCGGGATCAGTGGCTAGTTCATCACCTTCTATAGCTATGCGCCCAACAGAGCAGGATTTTGATTAGAGTGACAAAGGGAAAGTGAAGCAGTAGTTACAGGTATATCCTTAACCCTCTAGAGACTAGTATGCGTGATATGATGATTTAATGTTAAGTGTTATGTTCAGATAGCATTGTGTAAATTGTGATTTAGAGAACATGATTAGATGAAAAGGTAAGTTTGGGGACAGGGAAATGATGAGCCTTAGAATATTACACGTGGAGACCTTAGATGCAAGGTCGTCTTGAGTAAAAGATTTTTACGATTGACCTTTGTCGGAGTGCATAGTATACGTGGGGTATATTTGTGTGATAAGTCCATGAGTGGTGTGAAATGGAAGTGGGTAGTTGAGCTAAGAAGACCACTAGGTTTTCGTGACTTAAATAGTGAGATTGTTCCGGACCGGGAACAAGAGTTTGGTACGAGATGGGTCGGGTTGAGGCAAGATCGCGGGTCAACCCGCAGCCCGGAATGAGGTGGGGTCAGTTTGGAGTCGTCCCGCCAGGTGGTAGGGTCACGAGGGTGATAGGCCCAAGTTTAGGTAACCATCGTACGAGTTCGCGGATGTGTTCGACCAGAATCGGATCGTGAAGGCCGGGAATGGCCTTAAAGGAGTGTGAGGCTAGTAAGATGACCAAGTTTGGAGGTAGTAACTCCAAGGTTTTGGAAACTGAAGTGATGACTGAAGTGTGGTATGTATAATAGAAAGAGTTCAGGTGTACGAGAAGGGTACGACGAGTAAGGAAAGAAGTGAACATGTGTTAAGAGGATGGAAGTGATCGTTTATTTTGTGAAGTAAAGATATGAAGAAAGTATCCTTTAGACCATGGGTGGAGCTTATAGTGTTGTTATACGCTTTAGAGGTGATTCCTCGTTGACTTGGATTTGAGTTTTGCGCATGTGTTATATTATGGCCATGTGTGGCATAATTGGTTTTGTAAGTATGGTAGCGAAGACTATACCGGCGCATGTGTGTTTTGAGACTTAGAAGGAACATTCGGGACGCATGTTTCTAAGAGGGGAAGAATGTTACACCCAGCAGTTCCAGGGTATGTATATGAGGACGTACATACGAGAATACGACATTAAAATTGGAAAGGAAGAAAGATGTGATTTTTCGACGGAAAAGTTTCCGGATTTTTGTGAAGGAAAAAGGTTCGTTAATGAGAATTGGATTCCCAGATTTGGTATACGAACTTCTTGGAATATTATAGAATTATGGAATTTTATTTCCGGATTTGGTCAAGTGGGGCCCACGGGAAAAATTGACAGTTTTGTGGGGCCCACTTTGTTTTCGAGATTTTTGATATTACAGATATTTTCAGAAGATAAAATATTTTGGACGAGTGGGAGGGCGACACATGGCACCCCCATGTGGCCGAAATGTCTTGACACTTGGCCTCTTGGCCGATTGGTCTTGACATGTGGCTAGCCATTTGTCTTGCTTAGACAAGTGGCTTGTGGCACACACACTTGTCCCCAAGATCTACCACACACTTTCTTTCATCTTGGCCATTGATTGTTCTATAAATACCCCCCTTAAGTGCAAGACTTCTTCATCACTTACTTAAACATTTCCAAGTCACAAAATATACTCCCTCCTTTGTGAAGTTCTCGTCCAAACACCCCCCCCCCTCTTGTGAAGAATTTCTTCAAGTGTTGTTGTTATCCCAAATACCTTAGCCTAGTATCCCTAGTAGTATTCCAAAGTTATTTCAATACTAAGAGCCCGGAAATACTACTTTATTCCTTTAGTCGCAAAAATGAAACCCTAGGAAAATCTTCATAGACAGGATGAAGTGTTAAAAGAAGTTGTTTAGAAACTTCTAAGGGTTGCTTGGAGCGGATTGGAGCATAAGGAGTAGGAGCTAAACGTTGCTCAGGATCGACTTAAATCTCGGATAATTTTGGGCTTATCGAGGTAATGATCTATGTCCTTCTATTGTAATTGGAGATTACATATTGTAGTAGTTTATAATTGAGTAAGTTATATGGAAGGATGATTAAAAAGAATTGAACTGTATTTACATTGATTGTATTCTGATGAGACTTATGTAGTATTATTGTGGGGCAGAATTGTACACGTCCGGGTAGGCGTGTAATCCCCTTGGAGTTGTTGGCTTGGTAGCGGGCCTTGTTATAGGAGGATATTTTATGTGGTTATGGGGGGGGGGGGGGTGGAGGTGCTGCCCAATTTTCCGTAGAATAAGGAACTGTATACTTAGAATATTCTACGAAGAAATTTAGAAGTTGATAGATGTATTGTGATTGTTATAGGTGGATATCCTGCGCGCGGAATACTCGACTTGGCTTGTGGATTAAGCCGAAGAGGTATGTTATTCTTCCTATTCTCTTGAGCATGATATTTGTGAAATATATATAGTGCGGTAGACGCACGTGTGTTAAAGGAGTTTGATCTTCCATTTGTGTCCTTGACTTGAATTATGTTAAAAAGTTGTAAAACCTCATTCGTGAGTAATGGGTGCTTGGTCTTTTAAAGAATAAAGTTATCTTGATTCGGAAATGAGAATAGTTGTCCTTGGTTGGTTTAAAACATAAAGTGTTATAATAGCTTTATGGGAAGTTAGTTATAACGACTTTATGAAAACAAAAGAATGGTTTTATTATTGGATTTAAAATGATAACTTGACATTTTAAAAGTTGGAGGTTGGTTTTCTTAAAAGATATGAGATATGATTTAAAGATTTTGAGACTGATTTTTGAAAGTAAAGAGACTTGACTTATAGACAACTTGATTTTGAAAAGGAGAAGTAACTTGATTTTAAGGTATAGGTTACTTGTTTTGAAAAGAGTAAGACACTTGGTTTAAAAAATATATTGCTACTTGACTTTAAAAAGGAGAAGTGTCTTTGTTTTAAAGGAAGGCATGGTATTGTCTTGTTTTGGTTTAAAAAGAAGGCATGATGTTGTTTTGATTTACTTAAAATGATAGTTACTCTATGAATGATACTACGGGTATTAGTATCGCGTGATTTTGTACTTAAAAAGGGTTCTTTTTAAGAGAGTTGAAGTATGTAGTACTTTGGGGTTAAAACCCGGATTTGTTGACATGAAATGAAAGTACCTTGTGTGAGTAACTTGCCTATGTTTTGCTTGTGATAGCCTTGTAATAATTTCTTGTTGGTTTGATAAGTAAACATGCTAGGATACTACGGGCGTTAGTATCTTGGGACTTTTATGTGAAGGGGTTTTTTCTTGTTGTTCTTATGTTGTTTACGATAAGCCGGTTGCGCTTGTATTACATCACATACCCCCCTGACTTGTTATGTTGCCGCGGGTTAGCTACCCCCGATGCGAGGAATACATCATGCGGGTCCATGTGACCTATGCGGGCTAAGGTAGTCCAGGAATCACTCCGGGTGTGTTACGCCGATGCGAGGAATACCTCATGCGGTCCAAGTGGCCATGCGGATTGCGGGAGTCCAGGGAAATGCCGCGGGTTAGCTACCCCGTCGCGAGGGTAACTCATGCGGGCCTGTGTGGCTATGCGAACTACGGAGTTCGGTTAGACGCGCACAATGATACTGAGGACGAATGACCCAACTTCGATCATTTGGCGGTCTAGAAAGACCTCGCGATCTGATTTTATAGCATTGTTGGTACGCAGAGGTTACGGTAGTTGGCTATGCCTTCGCACTTGCCCAGACGGTTCTTATGACAGGTGGGACACGTGTTCATGTGTACTCCTTGGTATTATTATATCATGCCGAAGCGGTGAGGAAGGAATTCCACCGCATGATTGATATTGTGGGCGTGAGACCCATGGTTATATTTGAGTGATGACTTTGAGGCGTGAGTCCCCGACTTGACATATCGCTTATATGTTGTGTACTGTAGTGTGGTTATCATACATGTCTCCTGCTTTATATAGACTATTATGATTTCATTTACGTATTTTCGCTTACATACTGTACTGTTGTCTCGACCTCCCGGGGTTGCGTTCATGCTGCGCCGCAGTGAGGTACCGGTTGTTGATCCTCGCCAGGATCACAATTCAGCGTTGGGAAGCTCCGTTTCTCGAGGCTTATCTTTTGGTATGATTCCACGAGATTGTAGGTTCTTATACATTCGGGGTATGGCGGGTCTGTCCCGTCGTTGTTATAAAACTCTTAGAGTGCCAGTAGATCTTGTTGTGGGCAGAGTTTGTAAAGGATGTAACTGTTCAAGTTTTTATATATATGCAGAAAGGTGACCGTTTTGGTTAGCCTGTTTCTTATTTTGCATTGTTTCATGTTTGAGTTTTTATTTCCGCTGGTTTTTCTCTGATGTATTATCACTAGGGTGCCCGGGGTAAGACACCAATCGCGGGCCCGAGGTCGGGTCGTGACAACTGATTTAGAATCTGGTCAATAATAACTTAATCCATTAACGGGGGGGGGGGGGGGTGGCTAAGGACGATCCAAAGAAGGACCGCATTCAATTAACAAAAATGATTGTCGGAGGTTGTTTAACTTTTTCTTTTGCTTCTTCTTCATATTTAATTACATATTCAAAGAGTATATAATCCTTGTTTTACATGTGTTCTTCGTAGTACTTGTAGAGCTGATGTTTTTAGACTTTATAATGATTATGTTATTTTTTGCAATATTTGTTCACTAATCTTCCATGCCTAGTTAGTTTTACTGCAGACATTGGACATGCTTTAAACAGTTATGATTATTTAACAATTACTTGTCATTGGATTGATGAAAATTTTAAAATGAAAAAACGTATTATTGCTTTTGCGTATGACGAGGATCAAAGTCATACTGGAAAATTGTTACACCCCGTATTTTCAAGGCATTGAGATGAGAACGTACGAAGGAAATTGAGATTTGAATTTCGAAAGGAAAGAAGGATTACTTTTCTTAAGAAAAAATCTCGGGAATTTGTAAAGGAAAAAGTTTATTAATTGGAATTTCAAATTTGGTATTTGAGACTTTTGGAATATATTGGAATTATGGATTTTTATTTTCGGATTTTGGTCATGTGGGGCCCACCCGGGAAATTTTACGGTTTTGTGGGGCCCACAATATTTTGAGATATTTTGGCCAATTATGGATTTTTGGGTGATGAAATATTTTTTTTGACCAATGAGAGGGTGACATGTGGCACCCCCTTTGACTATTTGACTTGGTCTTGGAAGACATTTTGGAGACAAGTGGAGGTGGGTCTTACTCCACTTGTCTTGCTACACTTAGGCCCTCCACTTGTCAAGCATCCAACCCTTGAGATACATTATATACACATAGAGGCTTGCAAGACTTAGCCATATACATTTTCATCCAAGAAAGCTCTCATCTCTTTCCCTCTTCTCTTATGCTCTCGGCCAAGGTTGACAGATTTCAACCAACTTTGGAGAGGTATATCTCCTGGTATACGAGGAGTTTTTATGTGTTTTAAAAGCCTAAAATGAAGTTCGTCGAGTCTAGTTTCCAACACAACAAACCGTTCGTCGATCGGACATCGGTGTAAAGAGTTATGGACGTTACAAGTTCAGCTGACAAAACAGTGAGCAAAAACGCTACACTAGGTCGAGAATAGAGGGTGAAACCCTAGGGGTTCCGTCGACTTTTTGGTGATGGAATGTGAAGGGAAGTTTCTCCTAAGGTTGTAGGGGATGCATATATGTGATTGGATCTTGAAGAAGTGGTGCGAAACGAAAACTACGGGCCATTGTTGAGCATTCTGCCCGAAATGAGGTAATAGTTCTTCAAAAATTAAAGTAATTGGATATTACTTATTTTTATAATGTATAGATGAATTCATGTTAAGGAAGAAATTGAAAATAAGATGTGTATGAGGTAGATATGTTGTTGGCCGATTTGAGACAATTTTGTGCCCTTGGTTTCGTTTGTTATATGGTTGTTGTTATCCACACTTGTCGCATGTTAAAATAAGGTAATATGGTTGTTGATAAATTGGTATGTCATATATGAAAGTGTTGGAGCTCGAATTGGAATAAAATGGATTAAGGAAAAAGTTATCGGATTGTAGTTGTTTTAGCCGAAAAACTGCCCAAAACTGTTAGACGTTGTCGTATCATTTTAAGGACTGTTTTGGGGGTGTGGTTATGCTGGAAAAATCAGCCATAATATGCATGTTTAAGTGTAGTAGTTGCTAACAAAAGTCCTAAGGAAATAGGGGTGTGGAAAGGTGTTGAAACACCTCACATTTTTCCTCGTTATTGTTGGATTACAGACTGTTTTTATGGGCTGATTTGTGGACTGTTTTGTATAACTGTGGGGCAGAATTTTACACGTCCAGTTAGGCGTGTAATCCCCTTTGGCTAACTGTTGGTTACGCCTTAAATGTGTCTTGTTGGTTGATGAATATGGGCCTTAGAAAAGGTGGAAAAGTACGTAGAAACAAAGGAAGTGCTGCCCGATTTTCCGTAGAATTAGAGGGAAATTATTTGGTATAAGTCTTACAATAGTAAGTATGATATTGATAGAAGTACTATGGTCATTTTAGGTTGAAGTACTACGTGTAGCAGAGTCTACTTGGCTTAAAGAATAGCCGATGAGGTTGAAGTACTTCAGAGCATTTTGCTACTTGTCGTATGTGTTAGTCGTCACGAGGTATGTGAACTTCTTCTTTCTATAGACATGAGTATTTTTATGGTATACTTTCCTTGTTGTTAGGAGTATACATGACTTGTTGTTTGAAGTATACTTGCCTTGTTGTTAGGAGTATACATGACTGGATATTTGAGGTATACTTGCCTTGTTGTTAGGAGTATACACGATTTGTTCTTGAGTATACTTTCCTTGTCATAGGAAGTATTCATGTTATTGATTTTATGCTAAAGGCATGTCTAGAATATTCCTAAGTTCTTACCAAGTCTTATGGAGGATGTTGGTAAGTCTACTTTTCCCCCTATATGGGACAGAAAGGAGTTGAAAGCTGCAATGGAACAAGCAACGGGACCAAGCAGCGGATGAGCGCACTAGAAACAAGCAACGGGAACAAGCAGCGGATGAGCGCACTAGCGTGAAAGCCGTTGCGCAACAAGCAGCGGAGTAAGAGTCGTTAGGAAGTATTGGAGTGGAGTGACCTTGCTAATTTACTACACTAATGAGAATATATATCGAACAAGCCATTGCAGCATTAATGAAAATGTATCGACAATCAATTATATTGAAATGAGTAGAATTCTCCATATGCATAGAAACTAAGATAAGACAAAATTGTATTACATTTTCTAGATCATGGCTGATTTAACAAGATCGTTATAAACGAGAATAACCTATTCGCGGCTCATAAAAGTATTAATTTTGTAAGTACATGAAGCTTGATTTTTGAAAGTACTTGGGACTTGAATTTCGAAAATGTGTAGTAACTCGTTTTGAAAAGTATATGTTACTTGATTTAAAGAGAGTAAGTGACTTGATTTGAAGGCATAAGTTACTTGGTCTTAAAAGTATAAGTTACTTGAGTTTAAAAAAGTAAGTAACTTGATTTTAATGGTGAAAATACTTTTGGGTCCAACGCCCTAATATTTCATGAAACGATTCTTTTATAAAGAATAGATGTACAAAGTACTTTGGGTTCAATTCCCTTACGTGGCATGATAATGCCTTGGTTTTTATAAAAGGAAAGAGGTAATGGTGCGTTAGTTGTCTAAAAATGAAGTGGTTATAACGGCTTTATGGGAAGTTTGTTATAACAAGTTTTAGTGGAAAGTCAAGGGATGGTTTAAATTGTTTTAAGGAAATCGTGCGAGAATGTCCATGATTAAGTCCTTAATATAATACATGATATGTGGCACTTTGATCTTCAAGATGTTTTAAAGTAACACGTGAGGTCTAGTGCCTTGATTTGCCAAAACCATGTCTTAGAAGGATACTTGGTACGATAAGTGTCTCGATTTTCTAAATGATGGTTCCAAAATGATACATGTATTGGATCCTACTTCCTAGCGATACATGTAGTACTTGGGTTTTCCTAAAATGGAAATTTAGTTCATAAAGTGAATGTACGGCTCACGTACATTGTCGTAATGGACTTTAATCCTTAGTAAAGCAAGGTGTGTTAGTGTCTTGATAGTACTTTGGCTTGCTTAAATGATAGTTATTCTATTTTGTGCCTTGATAGTACTTCGGCTTGCCTAAATGGTATTGTCTTGATTTGTTAAAAAGGAAAGGCATGGTATTGTCTTGATTTGTTGAAAAAGAAGGCATGGAAATTGTCTTGGTTTGTTAAAATGATGGTTTATTCATTTTATGAGGTTGAGAGTCAAAGATTATCTTAACTTGCATATGTTGTTCATGATAGCCATTGGTGCTAGTGTTATGAGTATAAACGGGTAAACCTCAGAACGACCCTGCCCGGTTCGCATCGTGCCTTACCGGGCACCCTAGTGATACATACATCGTGAGAAAATCAGCGGAACATAAAACATGAGTCATTTAACAAGAGATATAATAATTAAACAAAGCAACCAAAGCGGTTGCCAAGATATACATAAAACACGAGCAGCTTTAATCCTTTTACAACCCCGCCCACAACAAGACTGCACTTCTAAGATATACACGACTATGACGGACAGTGGCCCGCCATACCCCGAATGTACAAGAACCTACAACTCGTGGAACACCTACTAAAAGATAAGCCTCCGAGAAACGGAGCTTCAACGCTGAATTGTGATCCCATGAGCGAGATCCACGATCGATGTACCTACTGCGCAGATTTAACGCAGCCTCGGAGGTCAAGACAACAGTACCAAGTATGTGAAACTGCATAATATCAGAAATGAAATCATACTAGTCTATATAAAGCAGAGACATGTATGATAACCAAACTACTGCCACAACATAAAACGATCATCACTCTAATATAACTATGGGTCTCACGCCCATAACATCAATCGAGTTCGCATTATGGCCGCATGCCGGAATCTTGCAGACGGTGTAGACATGTCCATGATGCAACAATAATACCAATGTCCCATGGCCACATGCCGGAATTCTGCAGATCGGTGTAGACATGTCCATGTGACCTCAACAACAAGACAAAGAATCCAAATGGAAGCATACCCGCGCGCCACGATCGTGGTCGGTATGTCCAAAGGAAACAATAAGACAACTTTCCAAATGGACGATACCCGCGCGCTACGATCGTGTCGAGATGTCCAAAAGGAAATCACAAGGCGATAATCAAAATGGAAACATACCCGTGCGCTACGCATCGTGTCAGTATATCCAAAGCGATTAACCACAAGACCTTAACCAAAATGGAGGCATACCCGTGCGCTACGCATCGTGTCAGTATGTCCAAAGTGATTAACAACAATAATACTATCAATAGGAACGTACCCGTGGAATTTCTCCGTCACTGCCGGCACGTCCAAGTAAGTTCTCAACAAGTCAACCGACCCTCCATCGAGACGCCAGAACACAGAAATACAACGCTTTGCACAACAAAGGTTATCACAATAAGCATAGCCAAGCTTCACAACAACAAGCATAGGCAAGTTTCACAACAACACAAAGTACTTTCATTTTATACCAAAGTCCGGGTTTTTAACCCCAAAGTACTACATACGTAAGTTCTTTTAAAAGAGATCCATTTCTTTTATAAAAGTCACCCGATACCCGTAGTATTAGAATGACCAACCCACCTTCCTTTTCAAAACCAAGTAACAACATTCTTTTCCTAAGTTCCAGTTTGCCTAGTTTCAATTACTCAAGCTTCTCATTTTCAAATGGTTTCATAGTTCCCAAACTTAATCACTTGATTCCTTTTTAGAACAATTGAGTAACATATGTCATATATGTGAGTAGTTTATTCTTGTTTATAACGATCTTATTACAAAGACCATGATCTGAAGATGTAATATCATTTTGTCTTATCTTAGCTTCATGCGGATGGAGGTTTCTACCGGGTTTTAATACAACACATCATTATTCAATACATTTTCCTTTTATTAACGCTTGCAGTGGTGCTGCCGATACACATTACGATTCCAAATCAAGAAACATTATCCCTTTAAAAACCAAGTACTCATTACTCACGAATGAGGTTTCACACAAACATCCACATTAAAACAAATAAGTTAAGTCTCTTATCTTATAAGATCAAGTCTCTTAACTTCTAACATCAGTAAACCATTTTCACTTACATAAGGTCGTTATAACTAACTTCCCATAAAGCTATTATAACACCCTATGTTTTAAACCAACCAAATCACTTAGCACACGTGACGTCTACCGTACTACATAGTTCACAACAACATGCTAGAAAAGATAGGAAGAGGTTCACATACCTCGCGACGATTTATCGACAATAAGCAAAATGCTCCAAGTACTACAACCTTGCTAGCCCTTTCCACTCCTCGAGTAGAATACGCTACTCTTAGTACTTTCACCTATAAAGGTCACAAACGTCTATTAACCCCAAAACACAAGTTTTCTATCTTTCTATAGAAAATTGAAGACTCTCCCGCAACAGCGTAAATCTCCTCTCTATCGAGGCCGCTACCAAGCCAACCGGGGGTTTACACGGCTAACCGGGCGTGTACAATTCTACAAAGAATACAGTCTATGTAAATACTGATTCGATTCGCTTTATTCTTCAGGCTTAAGTCAAAAGACATTGCCGAATACTAAGTAGTTCCATATATAGTATACTTCAACTATATATCCTAACAACATGTAATTTCCAATTACAATAGAGGGACAAGATAAATACCTTGATAAGCCCAAAATTATCCGAGTTTAATGTCGCTCCTGAGCAAGGTTTAGCTCCACTCCGTGCGCTCCAAACCACTCCAAACAACCCTTAGAAGTTCTAACCAACTTCTACTCACATACTTCAACCAACTATGAAGATTTCCTTAGGGTTTCGGTTTGAGACTAAAAGGACAAAAGGTAGTATTTCCGGACTCTACGTAAAGAGGTATCTTTGGAATACTACAAGGTACAAGGCTAAGGTATTTTGGGCATTATAACAATACTAGGGGAGTATTTCTATACCACAACAAGGGGTATTATACGAAAACAACTAGCAGTGAGGGTACCCCACGCCAAGCCTCACTCAAAGGGGGCCTCTACCAAAGCTCCACAAGGGGGGAGGGCTTTGGACGATTTCAACTCACAAAGGGGGAGAGATTTCAAGACTTGGAAAATGATTTTGGATGAAGAAAGTTCATCAACTAAGAGGTATTTATAGCAAACCCAAAGGCCAACCAATGGCCAAGATCTAGCCAAGTGCAAGGCAAGTGTAAGGCCAAGATCAAGCCAAGTGCACCCTAGCCCTACTCCCAAAATCCTCACAAATATCTACACAAATATCTAGCACCACAAGCCCTCAATTCGGCAAGTGCCACCCCCACTTGTCTCCGTTGTGAGGTGACACGTGTCACCTCCCGTTGGTCCGAATGTTTCGTCTCTCGGAAAAATCCGCAAAAATACAAAACGACATAGCCGGAATTTTCCTTCGCAGTTACGTGAAAACGTTTCGTCCGAAAAACGACTCTAACCGGGTGTGCACAAAGGTCATTTCGGCCAAGCCACTTAGGCGGGGTGACACGTGTCACCCTCCTATTGGCCCTCAAAAACGCCTCTCTCAAAAAAATCCACAATGGCCAAAATCTCAAAACAAAGTGGGCCCCACAAAATCGTAAATTTCTCGTGGGCCCCACGTGACCATTTCCAAAATAAAATTCCATAATTCTCTAATATTCCAGAAGTCCGAATACCAAACTGGGAATCCAATTCCCCATTAACGAACCTTTTTCCTTCACAAAACCGGAAACTTTTCCGTGGAAAAATCACCTCTTTCTTCCTTTCCAATCTTTCTCGTATTCTCGCACGCACGCCCTCGCATACATACTGGAAATACGGGTATAACATTCTCCTCCTTAGAAACATTCGTCGAATGTTCCTTCACAAGACGGATATCGATGAAGCTCTTCTAACAAATTGCCAACGCGCGGCAGTCACGAAATAACACACGTTATCTTCCTTCCTCGTCGTGCCGCTTCGAACACTTGAACTCTTCTAGTATCGTACCACACTTGATCATCGCCTGATTCCCAAAACCTTGGAGTCACCACCTCCAACTTGGTCATCTTACTAGCGTAATATCCCCAAGGCCATTCACGCCTTCGCGAACGATTCTGGTCGAACACGTCCACAAACTCATACGATGGTCGTCTAAACTCGGGCCTAGCACCCTCGTGACCCTACCACTGGCGGGACCACCCGGCCGACCCCACCAAAACGGTTCTGGGTTGACCCAAAATGGTCCTAAACCCGACCCAACCGTGCCAAACTCTTGTTCCCGATTGAACAATCTTACTAATTCACATCATGAAGCTACCACTTCCATCTCACACTACCCACGGACTTATCACACAAATAAATCCCACGTATACTACTCACCCTTAAAAGGTCAAACATAAACGAATCTTTTACTCAAGACGACCTTACCTCTAAGGTCTCGATCGTGAAATAGTCTAAGGTTCACACTTACCATGCCTCATACGTATCCTTCCAACTAACCATGCATTCTAACTCACACATATCACAATGCTATCCGTACATAGCACACAATAATGAGATCATCATAACAAGCATACCAAAACTCTAGAGGGTTAAGGATATACATGAAGCTACCGCTCCACTCTAATCATAGGCCTGCCCTGCAGGGCGCATAGATTTAGAAGCTGATGAACCAGCCACAGATCCTGAAGGATGAGTCGTAACATCCGCGCTTCCCTTGGTCGGACAGTTCGTCGCAAAATGGCCCTGCTGGGCGCATGCAAAACAAACTCCCAATCTAGCACGACACTCTCCAAAATGGAGTCTACCACAATGGTCAATAAGAGGTAGTGGTTGCTTCAGCTGGTTAACACCACTGCTCTCCCGAAAATCTGATCCCTTTGAGCCACGACTGCTCACGAAGGCGGTGGAGGACCACTGCATCGGTGGGGGTATATAACTAGCTTTCTTGAGGCGGTGCGCCTCGAAAGCCACCAAAGGACCTCGCCGCCCCGGCCTCTTCTTGGCGATCCAGTCATTCGTCGACCCTCCGTGCCTCACATCTGGTGCGTGAGCTGCGTGCGGGCAATGTCCATGCGGTGAAGAGAAACACCGCACAAGATTCGGCCATATAATCATCAAGCGGTGGCGTAGCGATGCACCTATCCTCCATATCTGCAACTAGCGCAGGCACATATCGATCCAAAGAATCGAACTCGACATAGTACTCCACGGCGGTCGCGCCTCTGTCTCAAGAACAAAAATCGCCGGCGTGCCCTCGCCATCTGCGGAGGCAAGAAGTGCGTGAGAAAGCCCGAAAACTCATCCCATCTGCTGGAGTGCATGCTCTCCCGGAAAGCTCCATGAATCAAACCAATCGATTGCGGTATCACGCGGCCGATGCGAACAAAGGTCACGCGACTCGGTTTCAAGCCTTGATCACCCGCGTGATCCAGAAGCGCCGGATGAACTCCTGCGGATCATCCTCGTGCCTCGACCCATAAAACTCTGGCGGGCTACAACTCGTAAAGTCCGTAGCCTCAAACTATTCGCTCGGGGTGAACCTCGGTGCTCTTTGGGCCGGCTGCTGCGTCGGCTGTCGCCATATCGGCCACAACCACGGCCAATAATCGGGCCATCTCCTTGTGACCCATCTCACTGCTCGGTGTGGGGCCTGGAGGCTCAGTCTTGTAGTCTCATCGGCCGCTGCGGCTCTAAACTCTCTTTGGTCTTTGGCGGCGTCGCGAAACCGCCGTCGAAGCACAACCTCAGTCTTGCGGGCTGCGCCTGCGTACTCCTCAGTATCTCACTAGCGGCTCCTCGCTGCCTTGCCTTCCCAGGCTCTGGTTGCCTTCGCGGAGGCATAAGCGGTAAAAACGAGATACGTCGAGAGTACAACTTTCTGACTCTAAGGCACGATCTCGGAATGAGAAGAATGGAAACCAATCCTAAATGTCCTATAGCCTCACGATTATAGATGTGGTGCACAACACACCGATAATCAAGACTACTAGACACGATGCGTAGACACTTTCCGAGGATTAATCGCTCCGATACCACTTTTGTAACTTTGTCGCGAGCCTTGCTCCGGCGACCCAACAAATGGTACCGGAGCTCTGCGATCCACGAGGTTTGGACCTTCTCGGGATGTGCCATACGGAGAGCCACGGTTCGTCTGTTCGTGGTAGAGGCTCGCCTCTTTATACGCTCGGCCGAAGGAGGTCGATCTAACAGTACCAAGTATGTGAAATCATGCAATCGTAAATGAAATCATACTAGTCTATATAAAGCGAGAGACATGTATGATAACCAAACTACGATTCCTGACATAAAACGATCATCACTCCAATATAACTATGGGTCTCACGCCCATAACATCAATCGAGTTCGCATTATGGCGCATGCCGGAATCTTGCATCGGTGTAGACATGTCCATGATGCAACAATAATACCAATGTCCCGCCACATGCCGGACTCTGCATCGGTGTAGACATGTCCATGTGACCTCAACAACAAGACAGCAATCCCAATGGAAGCATACCCGTGCGCTACGCATCGTGTCAGTATGTCCAAAGGGAAACAAAAAGACAACTTTCCAAATGGACGCATACCCGTGCGCTACGCATCGTGTCAGTATGTCCAAAAGGAAATCACAAGGCGATAATCAAAATGGAAACATACCCGTGCGCTACGCATCGTGTCAGTATATCCAAAGCGATTAACCACAAGACCTTAACCAAAATGGAGGCATACCCGTGCGCTACGCATCGTGTCAGTATGTCCAAAGTGATTAACAACAATAATACTATCAATAGGAACGTACCCGTGGAATTTCTCCGTCACTGCCGGCACGTCCAAGTAAGTTCTCAACAAGTCAACCGACCCTCCATCGAGAGACGCGGTAACACAGAAATACAACGCTTTGCACAACAAAGGTTATCACAATAAGCATAGCCAAGCTTCGACAACAAGCATAGGCAAGTTTCACAACAACACAAAGTACTTTCATTTTATACCAAAGTCGGGTTTTAACCCCAAAGTACTACATCGTAAGTTCTTTTAAAGAGATCCATTTCTTTTATAAAGTCACCGATACCGTAGTATTAGAATGACCAACCCACCTTCCTTTTCAAAACCAAGTAACAACATTCTTTTCCTAAGTTCCAGTTTGCCTAGTTTCAATTACTCAAGCTTCTCATTTTCAAATGGTTTCATAGTTCCCAAACTTAATCACTTGATTCCTTTTTAGAACAATTGAGTAACATATGTCATATATGTGAGTAGTTTATTCTTGTTTATAACGATCTTATTACAATGACCATGATCTAGAAGATGTAATATCATTTTGTCTTATCTTAGCTTCTATGCGGATGGAGGTTTCTCGGTTTTAATACAACACATCATTATTCAATACATTTTCCTTTTATTAACGCTGCGGTGGTGTCGATACACATTCGATTCGAAATCGATGAAACATTATCCTTTAAAACCAAGTACTTCATTACTCACGAATGAGGTTTCACACAAACATCCACATTAAAACAAATAAGTTAAGTCTCTTATCTTATAAGATCAAGTCTCTTAACTTCTAACATCGAGAAACCATTTTCACTTACATAAGGTCGTTATAACTAACTTCCCATAAAGCTATTATAACACCCTATGTTTTAAACCAACCAAATCACTTAGCACGTATGCGTCTACCGTACTACATAGTTCACAACAACATGCTAGAAAAGATAGGAAGAGGTTCACATACCTCGCGACGATTTATCGACAATAAGCAAAATGCTCAAGTACTACTGACGCGCTAGCCCTTTCCACTCGAGTAGAATCGCTACTCTTAGTACTTTCACCTATAAAGGTCACAAACGTCTATTAACCCCCAAAACACAAGTTTTCTATCTTTACATAGAAAATTGGCGACCTCCCATGACAGCGTAAATCTCCTCTCTATCGAGGCGGCTACCAAGCCAACGAGGGTTTACGTCTAACGGGCGTGTACAATTCTACACAAGTCTCTTTGCTGTCTGATCACATGTAAATCTGATTCGATTGATTCTTTATTCTTCAGCTTAAGTCAAAAGACATTGCGAATACTAAGTAGTTCCATATATAGTATACTTGACTATATATCCTAACAACATGTAATTTCCAATTACAATAGAGGACAAGATAAATACTTTGATAAGCCCAAAATTATCCGAGTTTAATGTCGCTCACGAGCAAGGTTTAGCTCGCTCAGTGCGCTCAAACCACTCCAAACAACCCTTAGAAGTTCTAACCAACTTCTACTCATACTTGACCAACTATGAAGATTTCCTTAGGGTTTCGGTTTGAGACTAAAAGGACAAAAGGTAGTATTTAGGACTCTACGTAAAGAGGTATCTTTGGAATACTACAAGGTACAAGGCTAAGGTATTTTGGGCATTATAACAATACTAGGGAGTATTTCTATACCACAAAGGGTATTATCTGAAAACAACTAGGCTAGGGGTACCCACGTGAAGCCTCACTCGAAGGGGGCCTCTCGGCAAAGCTCCATGAGGGGAGGGCTTTGGGCGATTTCAACTCACAAGGGAGAGATTTCAAGACTTGGAAAATGATTTTTGGATGAAGAAAGTTCATCAACTAAGAGGGTATTTATAGCAAACCCAAAGGCCAACCAATGGCCAAGATCTAGCCAAGTGCAAGGCAAGTGTAAGGCCAAGATCAAGCCAAGTGCACCCTAGCCCCTACTCCTTAAAATCCTCACAAATATCTACACAAATATCTAGCACCACAAGCCCCCTCAATTCGGCCAAGTGCCACCCCACTTGTCTCCATTGTGAGTGTGACACGTATCCCTCCGTTGGTCGAATGTTTCGTCTCTCGGAAAAATCCGAAAAATACAAAGCGACATAGCGAATTTTCCTTCGCAAGTTCTGAAAGCGTTTAGTCGAAAACGACTCTAGCAGGGTGTTGTGCACAAAGGTCATTTCGGCGAGCCATTGGCGGGGTGACACGTGTCACCCTCCTATTGGCCCTCAGCGTCTCTCGAAAAAATCCACACTGGCCAAAATCTCGAAAACAAAGTGGGCCCCACAAAACCGTAAATTTCTCCCGTGGGCCCCACGTGACCATTTCCGAAAATAAAATTCCATAATTCTCTAATATTCCAGGAAGTCCGAATACCAAATCTGGGAATCCAATTCCCATTAACGAACCTTTTTCCTTCACAAAAACCGGAAACTTTTCCGTGGAAAAATCACCTCTTTCTTCCTTTCCAATCTTTCTGCCGTATTCTCGTACGTACGTCCTCGCATACATACTCTGGAAATACGGGGTATAACAAACCCCCAAGACGTTATACACCTCCTGAGTATAAATGCGGGGTAAACCCCCAAGACGTTATACACCTCCTGAGTATAAATGCGGGGTAAACCCCCAAGACGTTATACACCTCCTGAGTATAAATGCGGGGTAAACCCCCAAGACGTTATATACCTTCTGAGTTTAATTGTGGGGTAAACCCCCAAGACATTATACATCTCCATGGATTTGCTACCGATGATGCGAGCATGACGTATATGCTCATTGCGGGCCTAAGCGGGTGAAATAGTCCTGTGCGGGTGAAATAGTCCTATGCGGGGAAAATTGTCCTATGCGGGTCCACAAGACCCTTACGGGTGAAACAGTCCCAGAAGTAGGTTTGGATAATGATACTACGGGCGGGTGACCCTAGATTAATCATAAGCTTCCTATTTTAAAGCATTTAAAGTTTACTCTTATTGTTAAAAAGGCACAGTGTGCGGGTAGTTGTATGTTATACTTGTTACATGCTGATAGTGATGTTGTATTCCACGAGCATGCTTCTGTGATATTATATGCTGAGGGCAGGTGTCTCGGATTTTGACATGGCTTTCATATTTAAAAGTTGTCACAACCCGACCGGACGCATGGTGCCTGCACAGGCGCATCAGTATACATCGAGAGAATAGCGGGAACATACACAACATACAAAAAAACTTAGGCGATAACAACAAAGGCTGGCCGATAAGGCCACCAGTAAAATATACTCAATCGAGAAATAGAGCGATACATTTTTCTTTTCTTCTGACCCAATCCACATGTGACTACAGACCTACAGAATAACAACTACGGCGGGACGGGGCCCGCCATACCACGAATGTCTGACAACCGACAATACCGGGGATAAGCCTCCGAAATGAAGGAGCTTCTCAGCGGTGAACAATGATCCTAAGGCGAGGATCGACACATGCTTACTGCGGCGTGAGCGCGGCCAGGAGGTCGATCTAACATGTACCAAATATGTGGCCAGAAAATCGTAATGAAATCATAAGTCTAAAATAAAGCGGAGACATGTATGATTACTCGATTAACGATGCTGTGCCTTACTAACAATGCGAGTAAATAGGAGTATACTTACAATATAAAGTAGGAGGCTCACGATCAAAGCGGGACCACCCGCGCGATGTCATTAAGCAATCCTATTCACGGGACTATTTCACGCGTAGATCGCGTGGACCCGCGTAGTATTCCTCGCATGGTGTACCGCCCGCGCGTGAGACTATTTCACCCGCATAAGCCCATAAGGACTCGCGTGAGGTATTCCTCGCATCATGGGTAGCAAATCCGGAAGCGGGTGGTATAACGTCTTGGGGTTTACCGCCGTTTATACTCTTACCACAGGCGGTGGTATAACGTCTTGGGGTTTACCCTCATTTATACTCTTACCCTAGCTCAACCGGCCATCATACATAACATAAGCCCTACCGGCTTATCATACAATAAATAAGCAAGTTAAGAAATCCCCCTAACTTCTTATTAGCCTTATTCATATACATTCTCATTTTAGTTTACTTAAGGCACTAACCTGTCATTATAAAATCCGGAAATTTAACCCAAAGTACTACGTATTTCTATTCTTTTAAAAATGACTCTTTTTCATATATAACTTCCAAGATACTAATAACCGTAGTATCAAGTCATAACTACTTTTCAAGACAAGTCACGATACCTTTTAGAAATACATTTAGGCTTCTAAATCAAGTGACTTCTTTCCTTTAAAACCTTAGGCAATTGATGCCTTAAATCAAATTGTCTTTCAATAAATCAAGCCATTTATCTTTCCATAAAGCCAATATAACCAACTCCCCATAAAGTCGTTATATTCACTTTATGCATTAGTCAAGTACAATTTCCTATCCAAGGGACTTATACGTTTAAAACGAAACAAGTATCGCATACTTTAAAACTCTTCAAGTCCCTTAACATACTTAAATTACTTAGAGTAAACCACTCTTTAAACTTTCCATAAAAACAAGTATCAAAATACTTTCAACATACTTAAAGTCTCTTAACTTTGAAAACCAAGATATCCTTAACATTTAAACAAGTGAGTTAATTCCCTAACTCAATCAACTTGGACATTCCTAAAATAAGCCAAGGATGTCAAATGGACTAGATTGTCAAAATCTTGTACGTCTACCGTACTATATACGTGAAACTAGTCATGCTCAAAAGATAGGAAAAGTTCCACATACCTCTTGGTCAAACCACTTGTCAAGTACAAATTCCGCGTAGTATGTCAACCTATAATATTCACAATACGTCCATTAAGGCCTTACTTCAAGCGTAGAATATTATAAGTGTTAAGTCTCTAAATTCTACGGAAAATCGGATGACCTTCTTTGTTTTTACTAACTTTGCCACATTTTCCAAGGTCGAAATACAATAATCAAATGACCGATTGGCTCACAACAATATAGAAGGTAATCCAATGCCAATGAATAACCAAACAGCCCGATTGGCTCGATAATATAGAAGGTAATCGATGCAAATGAATAACCAAACAGCCCCAATTGGCTCACAATAATATAGAAGGTAATCGATGCAAATGAATAACCAAGCGACCGATTGGCTCACAATAATATAACAATACCAATTCTTATTCAATTTCCATTTCAATCCAAATGGTTTAGTATAACATGATATCAAGCGCGATCGATTACAACTACTACAATTCTCAAGTAGGTAAACATGCGGCGATTCTAAATTAACGACCAAAATTGCATTTCAATTTCAAAAGGCTAATCATGTCATTTTCGTTCTAGGCTTCTACAATCCATGTCACTTATCAAACTTCATAACACAAATCACATGATCACTTCTAACTTATAATAACGTGGAATCTTCAATTACAAAAGTAAAACGAAGATTATACCTCAATTAGCCCAATTATGATCCAAGATCATAAGTCGCTCCTTAGCAACTTTAGCTCCTCCTTTCGACGTTCCAATCCACTCCAAGCAACCCTTAGAAGCTTAAGAATAACTCATCTTCAAGTTCCAACTTCAAAGTTGAATAACCCTTTAGGTTTTCGCCTTGCGACTAATACGAAAACGCCTCTTTTCCGAAATCTTTCTTTTGAGAAAACCTTACAATACTCTTAGGAACCTTGGTTTAAAGTGGGGGAATTATTGGACAAGAATTGGAAATTTTCCTCTTGAAACTTGTCAAAACCGTGAGCTTCCATAGTGAGCAAGACAAGATTTCAATTTTTTTTTCTAAGTGTAGAGAATGACAAAGTCTTGCTACTAGTAAGCTTATATAACAAAATGGAAGGTCTAGATTAGTACATATGGATGGCTCGGATGTGTTTCACATGGATCTTGCCCAAGTGGCCCTTGGACTTTTAGTCAACAATGTCAAGCTAAGTCATTTGCAAGACTTGTCTTCCTAACAATGGTCAAATGACCCTTTTGTCCTTGATAAATTTCGTCCAAGACAACATAAGGGGTGACACGTGTCGCCCTCCCATTCGTCACAATATTTCGTTTTCCGACAAATCCAAAATTCCGATAAATTTTACTCGTCTCAAACCTTAATATTTGAGTTCTTACGTACGTTCTTAAAAACATATCCTGGAATTTCCGGGGTGTAACATTCTTCCCCCCTTAGAAACATTCGTCCCCGAATGTTCTTTCGGGAGTCCAACTTAAAGATAGCGACATAGTCTCCTTACAACCCCTACATACCAATAATGCCACAGGTGGCCACATACTAAAATGCCAACCTGAACCCCATGTGTCAACGTCGGTTATCTGCATAAAGCCTGTGACTCTAATCTTAAAAATTATCTTTCCCGGATAAGTTTCGCCTTATCCACGGCCATTGAATCAAGTGCGGACCAAATAAGCGAACCTCGCTCATGCGAACCCACCAACCGGCGATCTACACTTTCTTACATCTGAGGCCTCATGCAGGGTCATCCGTATCTTTGGAAGGGTATCTGTTATTGTACTCAACACAACAAGAGACAATTAACCCTCCCGCTATTTACGAAATCAAGAACACAGGCCCGCGTCCTATCCTCGGTGCACGGATAGTGCGCTTGCACGTCGGTCGAGGGTGTAATGCAACACCGAGACTCACTGTGTCCCTAATCCTCTGAAAAACCTCGAAGTTATCCGTAAGAGCTCATGCCGGTCATCATAAGCGTAGGAACCCGTGCGATATCACAATCTCTCGCTATAAAAGCAAGCATAATCCTCGGTCGAGTAAGGGTCCCAAATCCAGAAAGAACACGGTGGTTTCGCGACCTAATTACCATGACCCCGAGTCGCACTTCCTCCGAGTGCGATGCCACCGTAACAAGATCTATATTAATTACCTCTCATATCTAGGTTGGGATTTCAATCGCTGCAATAGCCACTGGGCTTCGGTGCTCAACCATGACTGCTACTATCTCGGACACTAAGCGGTAACTCGCTATGTCCCTTTTAGGTCATCTTACCTATACATACTTACGAGGTCACGACACGACTTAGTCGGCCCCAAACAATTAGGGCAATAAGCCGTGTGCCTCCCCAAAACCTGTGACTAGTCTGCGGCCAGGGTACGCAATCTATCCTCATCTCACACGGCACCCATCCGGTGCTACTCGGCGAGCTCTTCTCTCGCCGGAGTCGTATCTCGATCAGATCATAGCGGATCCTCATCTGTCGCCTCTTTACTTCCTCATCGATGGAAGGCTCGGCAACCTCTCGGATCGAACCATTAACCTTGAAACCAATAATCGAACCACAGGCTCGATGGCGAAGAATCTTACGGACTACATCCTGTACATTTGGTGCCCATCGGCGGACTACCCAGATCCATCACAAAGAGTATATGCGTCTTGGCTTTCCCGGATGGTATAGGATATCAATATCACAATCCTTGAGTAACTCTAACCACCATCGGTGTCGCAAATTCTTCGCCTCGGTCTGCAGATATCTGGAGGCTTTTGTGGTCCGCACAGTATCCACATGAAGTGCAGTATATACGCCCCCAAATCTTCAAGGCATGATTTAAGCGCCAACTCTAAATCGTGAGTGGCGCGATTTCCTTTCCCGCTTCCTAACTCTGGAAAACATAGGTTCTAACCTTATCGGGTTGCGTCGGCACAACCTAGCCCAACACCCAACGTGTTATCATCAAAACCTAACCTCTAGTCTTTCGGGAGGAGTTAGAAGCTGTAGTCGTGGTCAACTTGTCTTCCAATAACTGAAAGTCTTTCTCATTCTGCGAAATATTGGGTATCCTTAATCTCACTTATGGTTCTGTTTCCCTTTTTGTTGCAACCAAACTTGGTCACTAAACTTAGACTTAATTCCTTTTCTTGCCTCATGGCTAAGACTTCTTGTCGATCACAATTTAGGGGAGGTTTCCTTGATCTCGTCAAGTAGTAACCGGTTTTCCTTTTCCGGTTGTAGAGCCTATAACTAGGTGTTACCACATTTTCTCGAAATGTTCTTACCTCCCATTATTTACTAATGGTCTTTACACTAGTGCAGGGTAAACATATCTCGTGCAACCTATTTTTAACCATAGTCGTATTCTCCTTTATTATTGGTCATATCTGCGTCTAACAACATGGTACATGACCCCATGTCATGGCAAATTGTCATTTTTCGTGGGAAGAGAACTTATCTCACTATCTTGAACTTTCCTTTGAGTCACAACCCTACTCATTTGGTCCTCTTGCGGTCCAGTAATTAGCTAATCATCACGCCCCGCCTTTAAGTTCGTGTAGATTTTTCCAACCTACCAAAGATGCCCTCAGCTTTCCGCCGGCAGCACTCGTACTTATTTTTATTCTTGCCTTGTACATTTTCCTGAAATTATCCGGAAGGTCGTGGCCCTGACCGCCACACCAAACCAACTCGAAGTACCTCGAGGGCACTTAAAATAACTTCCTCCAAATTCAATTATTACATACTTCTGCGTCAATTTACCCCAGTAAACAAGTCACATGGACTTAAAAGAAAACAATGTCAAAGAAGGAAGGATAATTCATGGTTACCACCACTTCTCTTCCTTTCCACTCGATGGCAAACTGCAGGAAGCGTGCCGAATCAATCTCTCTTATGTAGTCCACGTTGGCATAACAAGAGGCCAACTAGCCCGAACTCATAATGACCTCGATATGCGTCATATGACTCTCTGTTGGGTCCAACGACTTTATCGTTACCGTCGATTATTATCTAACGCTCGGCTACCACCCAACACTCGTGGGTGTAGTCACCTCGAAAGGTCCTCGTGGATTCAGTTCCATTTCCTTATTCTTGGTTGCTCTCTTTCTTCGGCCTACTTTTCCGTACTCCCAAACTTATTCTAGCGTCGTACATAGCCTTCATCTTGTTTGGGCCTCAAATCTCTGGAGTTACTAAATTAAACAATACAAGGCCCATTCAGGCTCTCATGACTGGTTCGGTGGAACACGTCCACGAACCCGTAAAATGACTAACTAAACTTGGGCCTTGCACCTCGTGACCTGTCACATAGCGGGACTACTACTAAGCGATCCCATTTCCTTTCAAGTTATGGGCGACCTAAATAGATCTGACCGACTCGGCGTCGTGCTTAACTCTTTTCCTGAGGTCTGTCTTAACTTTTTACTACAGAAGGCCTTATATACCTAAGGTCTCGGTGGTTATCAACATTTTTAGGCTCGCGATTTCCATGCTCCAAGCCTATCTTATCGACCAATGGCAAGGGTGCAAGAACTTCTCGTAATATCATAATCGTGTTGTATTGACCACAACAACTATACTCTCTTCGTCCAGGATCTGCTGGTACAATTCCCTTAAGCATACCACGTGGCTTAAGTTGCTAACATAGTCTTCCACTTAGTCTCTTAATTAACTTCTTGGGGTCCATTACCTTTTCCGATAACTCATCATTTCCTAATTATCTCAAATTAGCACGTAAAACCTTGATGAGAATTCATTAAACTGTTTCATACCTTCCGGTATTTATTTAGTCCCTTCCAAATCACGGTAATCTAAATCATTCTAGCAACGTCGTCGACCTCATACATAAATTCGCATAGTTGTATGTCACAATACCAACTACAACCATTACCAACACGGATACGCAATCCACGTAATCCTTCCCGGTCATCTTGCCTTTCTCGTGGCTGCAAACAATCATAACTTGTTAGGAGAGGCGACCACAACCATACAACTCTATCGCACGATCTTAGAGTGAGAAGAATGAAACCAATCCTAAATGTCCTGCGACCTCACGATTATAGATGTGGTGCACAACACACCGATAATCAAGACTCTACTGAACCGCGATGCCGTAGACACTTTCAGAGGACTAAGCGCTCGATACCACTTTGTCACAACCGACCGGGCGCGGCGGTGCCTGCACAGGCACCCGCATGTATACATCGAGAGAATAGCGGCGGAACATACACAACATACAAAAAAACTTGACGGTAACCAACAGGCTGGCGATAAGGCCGCCAGTAAAATATACTCGATCGAGAAATAGAGCGATACATTTTCTTTTCTTTCTGATCCTGATGTGACTACGGACCTCTAAGAATAACAACTCGGCGGGACGGGGCCCGCCATACCCTGAATGTACAACAACCGAGCAATACCGAGGATAAGCCTCCGAAATGAAGGAGCTTACCAGCGGTGAACAATGATCCTAAGCGAGGATCAGCACATACTTTACTGCGGCGTGAGCGGCCCGAAGGAGGTCGATAACATGTACCAAATATGTGGCGAAATCTTGTAATGAAATCATAAGTCTAAAATAAAGCGGAGACATGTATGATTACTCGATTAACGATACTTGTGCCTTACTAACAATGAGAGTAAATAGGAGTATCTTACAATATAAAGTAGGAGGCTCGCGATCAAGCGGGACCACCGTCCGCGATGTCATTAAGCAATCCTATTCACGGGACTATTTCACGCGTAGATCGCGTGGACCGCGTGAGGTATTCTCGCATAGGTGTACCGCCGCGTGGGACTATTTCACCCGCGTAAGCCCATAAGGACTCGCGTGAGGTATTCGCCGCGTCATGGGTAGCAAATCCACGGAAGCGGTGGTATAACGTCTTGGGGTTTACCCGCCGTTTATCTCTTACCACAGGCGGTGGTATAACGTCTTGGGGTTTACCCTCATTTATACTCTTACCTAGCTCAATGGCCATCATACATAACATAAGCCCTACCAAACATCATACGATAAATAAGCAAGTTAAGAAATCCCCAACTTCTTATTAGCCTTATTCATATACATTCTCATTTTAGTTTACTTAAGGCACTAACTGTCATTATAAAATCAGGAAATTTAACCCAAAGTACTACGTATTTCTATTCTTTTAAAAATGACTCTTTTTCATATATAACTTCCAAGATACTAATAACCGTAGTATCAAGTCATAACTACTTTTCAAGACAAGTCACGATACCTTTTAGAAATACATTTAGGCTTCTAAATCAAGTGACTTCTTTCCTTTAAAACCTTAGGCAATTGATGCCTTAAATCAAATTGCCTTTCAATAAATCAAGCCATTTATCTTTCCATAAAGCCAATATAACCAACTCCCATAAAGTCGTTATATTCACTTTATGCATTAGTCAAGTACAATTTCCTATCGAGGGACTTATCGTTTAAAGCGAAACAAGTATCGCATACTTTAAAACTCTTCAAGTCCTTAACATACTTAAATTACTTAGAGTAAACCACTCTTTACACTTTCCATAAAAACAAGTATCAAAATACTTTCAACATACTTAAAGTCTCTTAACTTTGAAAACCAAGATATCCTTAACATTTAAACAAGTGAGTTAATTCCTAACTCAATCAACTTGGACATTCCTAAAATAAGCCAAGGATGTCAAATGGACTAGATTGTCAAAATCTTGTCGTCTAAGTACTATATCGTGAAACTAGTCATGCTCAAAAGATAGGAAAAGTTCCACATACCTCTTGGTCAAACCACTTGTCAAGTACAAATTCCCGCCCGTAGTATGTCAACCTATAATATTCACAATCGTCCATTAAGGCCTTACTTCAAGCGTAGAATATTATAAGTGTTAAGTCTCTAAATTCTACGGAAAATCGGATGACACCTTCTTTGTTTTACTAACTTTGCCACGTTTTCCAAGGTCGAAATCTGATAATCAAGCGGCCCAATTGGCTCACAACAATATAGAAGGTAATCGATGCCAATGAATAACCAAATAGCCCCAATTGGCTCACAATAATATAGAAGGTAATCGATGCAAATGAATAACCAAACAGCCCGATTGGCTCACGATAATATAGAAGGTAATCGATGCAAATGAATAACCAAACACCCGATTGGCTCACAATAATATAACAATACCAATTCTTATTCAATTTCCATTTCAATCCAAATGGTTTAGTATAACATGATATCAAGCGCAATCGATTACAACTACTACAATTCTCAAGTAGGTAAGCGTGCGGCGATTCTAAATTAACGACCAAAATTGCATTTCAATTTCAAAAGGCTAATCATGTCATTTTCGTTCTAGGCTTCTACAATCCATGTCACTTATCAAACTTCATAACACAAATCACATGATCACTTCTAACTTATAATAACGTGGAATCTTGATTACAAAAGTAAAGCGAAGATTATACCTCAATTAGCCCAATTATGATCCAAGATCATAAGTCGCTCATAGCAACTTTAGCTCCTCCTTTCGACGTTCCAATCCACTCCAAGCAACCTTAGAAGCTTAAGAATAACTCATCTTCAAGTTCCAACTTCAAAGTTGAATAACCCTTTAGGTTTTCGCCTTGCGACTAATACGGAAAGCCTCTTTTCAAATCTTTCTTTTGAGAAAACCTTACAATACTCTTAGGAACCTTGGTTTAAAGTGGGAATTATTGGACAAGAATTGGAAATTTTCCTCTTGAAACTTGTCAAACCGTGAGCTTCCATAGTGAGCAAGACAAGATTTCAATTTTTTTCTAAGTGTAGAGAATGACAAAGTCTTGCTACTAGTAAGCTTATATAACAAAATGGAAGGTCTAGATTAGTACATATGGATGGCTCGGATGTGTTTCACATGGATCTTGCCCAAGTGGCCCTTGGACTTTTAGTCAACAATGTCAAGCTAAGTCATTTGCAAGACTTGTCTTCCTAACAATGGTCAAATGACCCTTTTGTCCTTGATAAATTTCGTCCAAGACAACATAAGGGGTGGCGTGTCGCCTCCCATTAAATCCTGATATTTCGTTTTCCGACAAATCCAAAATTCCGATAAATTTTACTCGTCTCAAACCTTAACATTTGAGTTCTTACGTACGTTCTTAAAAACATATCCTGGAATTTCCGGGGTGTAACAAAAGTGGTGCGGTGTTACAGTAGTACAGTGATACAAGGTACTGTTGGCTCTGATTTTTATATGACACGGTAGGATCTGGTATTTGATTTTCATACTTGCCCATGTCATTACTTGTATAGTTATGGACTTAATTGATGTACTTTATTTCCGTTCCATACTTAGTACTTGTTGTACTGACCCCCTTCGGGGGGCTGCGTTCATGTCCGCAGGTTTAGGTACACAGTTGTGGATCCGCGAGCTTAGGATCCTGGTTCAGCATTTTGAGATGGCTCCAATATTCCGGAGCTTGTCATTATGGCTAGGTATATTCAGGGGTACGGCGAGGCCTTGTCCCGTCATAGTATTTGTCCAAAATCTTAGAGGTCTGTATTCATATGTGGACTGGACTGGCTAGAGTTGTATTTACATTATTGAATAGTGTAGACCCTTTTGGGTGGTTTATATTATGGCAGTCTTATCGCCTTTGCCTTTGTTTTTTTTTAAAATGATGAGTGTTATTTATCTTCCGCGGTTTAATGTGTTGTATGAATAGAAGGGTGCCCAGGTAGGGCACCAGTCGCGGGCCCGGGGTTCGGGGCGTGAAAAAAATATATAAACGAAACTATTTGTGCTTATGCCAAAAATTATAATCTTTATAAAAAAATACTTTGTATATCATTCGATAATGCATCTAATAATACTGTTGCTGTAGATCTTTTAAAAGTGAAATTAGAACCGTCACTTCCTAATATATTTCATGTTCGTTGTGCTTGTCATATTTATAATTTAATTGTTAAAAGTTGTATTGAGTTATTTGGAACTGAAATACAAATTGTCAAAAGAGCTGTTGGAGTTATTCAAGGTAATAATAGAAAAAATAGACTTATAGAATTTAAAGAAAAATGTAAACAATTTGATTTGAGACCTAAATTCATGCCACAAGAAATTATTACACGGTGGAATTATACTTATTTATTTTTAAAAGAATGTTATAAGTATAAATACCCCATAACACATGTTTCAAATGCTCATTGTAAGAACACGATTTATATGTTAACCGGCGATATTTGAAAATCAATTGTTGAACTTTTAAAAAATTTACGTAAATTTTACACTGCTACTGTTGAATTTTCGGGATCTTATTACCCAACAATTTGTAATGCTTTAGCTCATATAGCTGAAATTTCATATTTACTTTATGGTTTAAAATCAAATATAAAATATAAAGCTGCAGTTACAGTTATGTTTGAAAAGTTTAAAAAATATTTTTTTCTTATTCCTGATATTTATTGTATTGGTGCATTCTTAAATCCTTCTGTTAATAAAGTAGATTGCCATAATTTAATATTTAGTTTATATACTTATATGAAAGTAGGTGAAACAAAAACTCTATCTTCATTTGATTGCATATGTAAACTTGATACTAATTTAGCTAAATTATATGATTATTATGCTACATTACATAACAACAACAACTCTGCTACTAATATTCCTTCTAGTTCTGCTTGATTCGATGAAGACGATGAAAATGAATCTTTATCTATATGGAGCACTTTTGCAACAACACAAGCAAGCACAACTCGAAATTGTGATGAGATGCAAATTTATTTGCAAAAGCCAACAGAGCCGAAGAAGAACTTTCAACCTTTACAATGATGGCAGGATAACAAAAGACAATTTAAGGTACTAGCAGCTATGGCACGATATGTTCTTAATGTGCCTATCTCAACAGTGGCTTCTGAAAGTGCATTCAGTCAAGCACGAGATCAAATAGGAGACACACGTCACTCATTGAGCGGAAGCATATTAGAAGTGTTAGTATGCTTAAGGGATTGGATCAGATCAGAGAGAAGAAATCAAGGATATGAAGACGTTGACTCTCCGGAAGATGAAAAAATATGCAATATTTTGGAAACCGGGAGCGCAACCGAGACTGGAATTAATACTCCGGATTTAGAGGCTATGGAGCAACCTATAAATTAAGAAGAACTTGCAAGAAGGATGCATAATATGTAAATAACAATTATTATTACTTCATTATGTACTCTTATTAACAATTAACATTATGAATAATGAAAGTTCGAAAGTTTACATCTTATCATTAGTTTTTATTTTATTATCTCTTTAGTTGTTATTTGTTAACTTATCTTATGTCTACTAATTTAATAAATTAATAAATTTTTGGAATACAAAAAAATTAAAAAACATTAATATAGTTTATATAACTACAATATAACTTTAAAGTATAAAGTTATAAACTATATTATATTATTATATTACATATTTAATTTGAATTTAGTTAAATTTTCGAAATTTACAAAAAAAAAAAAACAAAACCCGGACCGGTAGGCCCGGTTCAACCCGGACCGGTAGGCTCGGTTCAACCCGGACCGGTAGGCCCGGTTCAACCCGGACCCGCACGGGCCGACTGGAAATCCGGTAATGAACCGGACCGGTAAGCCAGTGGACTGGACCGGTAACCGGTCCGGAACCGGTTCAACCCGGTAACGGGCTACCGGTCCGGGTCGATCCGTTAGACAGGTATAATTTGATCATCCATTTATATTTCTTTAATTTTAGTTCAATTACTTGTGCATTTATATGTTATGAACTTATTTTGGGTGAATTTATGCCTTTATAGTTGTTATGATAGTTAATTATGTCTAAAAGAAGCAACCATAAACTTCCATGTATAACTATGAGACTGTTTAATTTTTAGCTATGTGATATGTGTGTTTTATTGACTATTTTAAGTTAGTTCAATTAAGAATGATCTCAAATTACCATGTCTTGAGGACCCCTAAACCTGTTTTAGTTTAGATAATAAACATATTTACTTTGAATGTTATCAATATGACCTAGGAAGATTAAATGTTGAATATAAGTATAACAAATGAGTATTACTATTTGTATTGCATGATTTAGGTGCTTAGTTACAACTTGAATGATACCTTCTGTTTATGTTTTTCTCATGTTCTTAGATGCTGGATGCAGGTGGTACTTGACTTGGATGAAACTTTAATTTGTGCTTATGAGATATCAAGTTTGACTACCATAATTTACACCCAGGCAACAGAGGCTGGATTGAATTGGTTTGAGCTCGAGTGTGTATCTTCACAAAAGACATACTTTTCTTTAAAATATTATAGAAAGTTTCTTTAAAATCCGTGCTAATTCTTTTCTTGGAGGCTTTAAGAATATGATGGAAAACCTAAGATCAACTATGTCACAGTTTTTGAACGTCCTGGATTACACGAGTTTCTAAAGCAACTTAGCGAGTTTGCTAATCTGGTCTTGTTTACTGCTGGATTTGAATGTTAACTCATTACTTTCTACTTGATATCTTGAAAAAAAGGTTTCAACACTTACACTCAAACATAATTTTAACGTGCCTGCTCTTGCTGCTGTTTGTGCTGCTACTTCTTGTTGTTGTTGTTGTTGTTGTTGTTGCTGCTGCTGCTTGCTGGTGTTGTTGTTGTTGTTGCTGGTGTTGCTGTTGTTGTTGTTGTTGTTGTTGCTGGTGTTGCTGTTGTTGTTGTTGTTGTTGTTGTTGTTGTTGTTGTTGTTGCTGCTGCTGCTGCTTGCTGCTTGCTGCTGCTTCTGTTGGAAAAAACACATCAGAAAAACAATGAAATCGGGAACGGATAAAAAAGTTAAAGATTCTTAGAAAGAAATAAGTCAATTACATGATAATAACATAAAATAGTGAGTGATTCTTAGTTTTAATTTTTGAAGCAATACCTCCATTTCTGATTTCTTGGAGATTGTTAGGGACGAATGGTGTTGGAGTTATTACGTGAAGGTTCAAGAAGACATTGTATTTTCGGCCTTCTTGTTGGTCTTGGCCGAGACCATGCATTTCTTTTGTTTTGGAAACATTTTGTTTTGTAAAACAATTCGTAAATGTTTTAATATTATGTATTAAAATAATTTGATTAATTAGTTACATTTTAGTTACAATATGCTATTTGTTCACCAATTTTACTATTATTGGAATTTTTTAAAATTAATTAATTAAATTAAATTAATTATTAAATAAAAAATGCGCTAAAATGAATTTTCCGGGGAAAAAAAGAGCAGGAAATAGTCAAAGTCAACGACCAAATGTGTAACGATTTATGCCGGTCACATACTATGTGACAATTATTTAAACTGTCATCGATGAAGGACCTACGGTGACACAAGCTACAATGACACTAACAAAAATTGTCATGCACCCCTCTGATGACAGTTTTTAACCGTCACCGTAGGTCATTTTTCTTGTAGTGCAATAATATAAATAGTGGGAATATGAATTATTTTTTTAAACATTTTTTCAATAGATGCCATATAAGTTTATTTTCCCCTATATTCATTAGGTAACAAAAATATTAGAGCTATATAAAATAAAATAGTTACAATAGTGGGATAATATATACTAAAAAATACTTTAGCAACTTCAATTTTTTTTCTAAAAATTCAATAAGTTCTAAAAAAAATCTCAATCATTATCTACAACAATATCCCTTGAATTTTTATTATGGGTGTTAGAAATAAAATTTCACCTAATCACTACTTCTTCAAGATTTTTCTATAAGGTATTCCACAGTCGTGACAAGTTTTTTATACTCTTTGCATCTTTGTAACTTTTTACCTTTAAAAATAAAGTTTATAACAAATTGTATTTTATCAAGAATATTTTTAAAAAGTTTTAGGCAATCATTTACAAGTAAGTTATAAATATGACACACACATCTTATATGAAAATGATCAAGAAAATATAGAGTTAATTGAACTTTTAAAAGTCTTATAGCATACTCATTAGAAGTAGTATTATTTAATGTAATAGTCATAATTTTATCAATTACTCCATAATGATCACAAATTTCATGAATATTTTGTGCAATAAAAGTTCTAATGTGCGTATCATCAATATATCTATATGTTAAAATATGTTTTTGCATAAACTAATTATGATCTATCCGCTGACATATTACAGTTAAATAATCATTATCGTTAGGACTACGACCTATGTCATAAGTTATAGCCAATTTGCCATTAAAATGATACAATGCATAACGTAAGTATTGTTGATATTCATGCGCAAATTTAAAAACCTCTCTTCTCACAGTTGATCTAGAAAACCGTTAAAAGCAGGATTATATGTGTTCTCGAATGTAATGAATAAAATCAGGAGAAGAAGGAAATGAAAAAGGCAACCCTCCACCGCAACTAATTTTGTCATATTTTCCCTATCTTTATTTTAATCATATTTAAGACTAAACATTTCCCCCGTCGTCGGGTTAATTTGACCCTGTACTTGATCGGGGACACTATGTAAACCTTGTCCCCAATCAGATGGCATTGGCACATCCGATTTTTTAACCTGATATTGATTCCACCTAGTTGTGTGTTCCCCTTGTCCAAGTCTCAGTAAACCTCCCGTCCCACTTTCACCTTTTCCGATTTTAAATTTATAAACATTTTTACAAATTTTACATCTAACTACTTGATTCTCTTGGTCTTATAAAAAATATCTCATGCATCTGATTTTAATTTTCGTTGTGTGGGGCTTCGACTCATACTAGGGGAAATATGAGACATTTCAGTTTCAGTTTGAGACTGAGACTCAGTCTGAGCTTGAGGTTTAGGTGCACTAGTTGGTGTGTCATTATCGTCAAAATTAAAGTCTGATTCAGATATAGAATATAACTTATCATCTAATGGTATATCATTAAAAAAAGAGTTTCATATATATAAGTGAAATTAATCAAATCACGGGACTAGAAATAGGATTACTAGAAGTACCCTTACCCTTGTTACCCCTACTACAAGAAGCACCCTTACCCTTGTTACCCCTACTAGAAGAAGAACCCTACCCTTACTCTTAATCATATATCCAACGCATTCCATTATAATTATGCAAATAAATAATTAAAGTAAATAAATTTTAGTGCGATAATTAAAATTAAGTAACAATAATAATTTAAAGAAGGTATCAAACGCCGATGTAATGTCGGCGTGTAATCGAGGTTAAAATTGAAACTTTGCTCGATGGATGATCCTCAAGCTAGTTGCCAACTTCACTCTCAATTTTTGAACTTTGATATAAATGAGTAAAAACATTATAATATTTAGTAGGCAATGTAGATTTGTAGAGAGATAAATTGAGTTATTAGAGAGATGGTAGGAAGATTTGTGAGAAAAATAAAGAGGAAAATGAGGTATTTATAGTAGAAAAATAGGGTTAAAGTGTAAATTAATTAATTTAGGGGTTAAAATAAATATTAAGAGGGTAGAGGGGGTTGATGGGGTGAGGGGCAAAAATGGTCGTTATAGCCGTTGCACAACGATAAAAATACAAATTTGATCGTTGTTGCAATGGTTATTTTTGCAAAGGGGGACGGGAGCTGGCATGGCGGGACGGGGCAGGTCCTATCGGGATCGGGACAGGCGGGACGAGCCCAGTTCCTGTCCCGAGTTCGAACCCCGACACCAAATATTTTTAGGGAGATCGAGGCAGAGAGGGGCGGGTATCGGGACGATCCGGCCCACTGGCCAACCTTAATTTGAACACGATACTATATTTGGGTTGATGAAAAAATTTAATTTGAGGCCATACCATTTCGGAAATAGTGTCCCTCAGATTAGGCACTTCGGTTAAAGATGATGATGAGGCTTATGATAAAATCACATATTAGAAACCATGCGTGGGCGAGGTAACTAGATTGACCGACGAGTCACTAATTTGCAGCCACAACATGAATGAGATTTCTTTTAGCTCAAAAACATAAGTGCGAGCCTTCATATTCAAAACTCTCATTTTGATACGAGTCCGAAGAAAATTATTGTTATGTTTACAAAAACGCCACACCAAAGGGTGGCGTATCATTTTACTAACCATGTTTTTTTCTTTTGTGCTAGATATACATAAAAGCGGATCCATGGAACAAAGGCTTGTAAAGATGAAGTAAAAATGGATACTTGGAGCATCAGAGCTTTGGAAGAAAAATTAGAAGAAGGACGGGATCTCAACTAAAGGTCCAAGAAGGCTAGGAGATAGGTCTAATATTAGCCTTCCACCCCTTTCCCACTCTCCCTCTATTTATTATGACATGTAGTGTGTTACTTGTTGTAGATATCGAAACCCTTATAAGTTAGAACTTAGGATTTAGCCGAAAGATAAGGATTGTATTTATTGTTTAAAATAAATAAAAGTGAAAATATTTTCTTATAAAAAAATTGATACCATTAAATACATATTTGAATTGTATTTCATGATTTTGAGAAAGAAAAGTTATTTTTGAAAAGAAATTTGTCAGTAAATCTTGAGCCTTAAAATATTTTTTTCAAAGTTTATTTTGGGCCAGGTGTTGTCACTCAATTTTGACCCATCTTTTGACTATTTGTTGCAGTTTTAAGTATTTTAGGACATCACATTTTAATCATTATTTTTCATATTTTTACCTAATATTCTATGTTTTATTTTACACAAAATGGCATCACATCTTTTACTTTTAAATTAAGCATTAATCGTTGTTAATATTATGTTTTTATTATTATTACTCAGTTATTTTTATTTTTAATAATTTCGCATCTTTTAAATAATTTTCTTTTAAATAATAAACTCTTTTGTATTTTTTTTCAAACCAATTTCATTAAACCAATCCAAATCGAGGTCAATTCATATCAGTCCAATCCAACACTCTTTTTAATTTCGTCCAAACACCCTCTTTTATTTTTCCTTTTATTTTTCCCCCAAAAAAATCAAACTTAATCCCATCATATCACTTATTTCTATAACACTCCAACCCATACCTCTTTTACCATTTCAACACTCCACCCCCCATACCTATTTTATCATTTTCAACACACTACCATTCCTATATCATCAACAACCTTCCCCCACTTTCAGGACCCCTCTCTCTCTCTTATTTTTCAAGTCTCACATTTTTTAGAAACAGTCACCAAACCACTTCCCTTCACCATCTCCGGTGAAGACACCATCGACCTCACCCCTGTTCGTCGAACCCCTGCTCGCCGACCACATCCACATCGAGCACCACCACCTCGCAACATCCCCACTTATTAAAAAGGACCCTTCTCTCCATTATTTCGAACACTCGGCAGCAGCCACATTCCTTTACATTTTTCTCATCCTTTTCATTTTTGAAAGAGAGGATTTCCATTCTCATCTCCCCTTCATTCCTATCGCAAACCACCACTGCTCCTTCCTCATTCCCGTCGGTGAATACCCCACTGCCCGAGCTCCCACTCACCGTCGAACTCCCACTTACCGTCGAACTCACCACTGCGGTGGCGTCGCTACGGCGACCTCGCCATGGAAGTGACGCCACCGCTGCCCTCTCTCTGTTGGTAATGTTGAAATCTGTCGGAGTAAAAACTCTGGCGACATTGTTCGTTTCTCTGTTTTTGTTACTATTATATTTTGTGTTTGTGTTGAAATATATTGGTAATAACAAGGAACGGGGAAGTCACAACAACAATCAATGTGAACAAGGAAAATTGTATCGCTGAGTCGATTGATGATCAATCTTTCTTTAAGATAATATTGCCCCGCATATTCCTTTCAACGGAGTAATGACAACTTATCTCCCAAGATAAAACAACAACTAAATTAATGATCAAAGAAGACTTAAGAGTTCTCTATAGGAAGAAAGATCTTAGAGTGTTTGATTGCTAAAGAGGAAGAACAATTTCAGAAAATTGTCTAGAGAATGTGTTAAAGTGTGTTTTGCAAATGAGCCAAAGGCCTCATTTTATAGTGTTGAGAAGATGACTTTCCAATTGCCCATGTAATGGCCTTGAATTATCATGTAATGGCCTTGATTATGGAGTGTTAATTCAGCCAAATAATGGTTGAATTCATTTGGGATGTAATGGAGGTTTAATGCCTCAAAACCAGCCCAAAAGTCATGTCTTTTCGTCTTCCGTCGCAGCTTCCGGACAACCAGCGCGGCGCCGCAGAGGCGCGCGACGCTCAACCTCGAGAGTTGGCGCCTACCTGCGCAGCGCGTGATGCGTGTCACAACTTCAGAGTTGGCCGTGGCCCTATCCACGCATGGTGATTCATGACTCGTTTAATCTTTAAACACTTTGTACACTTCTTCCTTCATTTACCAACGTGAAATCAATGTCATTTGGCCAATAACCGCCTATTACCTTACGTCTCAAATAATTCATATTTATACTAATATCTCTTCCATTGAGAAAATATGATCATTGGCATTACGTGTGCACGTGTGTGGAAACAAGGTTTCCCACGTGCAGGGCCCCAATTATTCGAGTCATAATTAAATAAGATTAACTTTATTTCACGTTTAATAAATATTTCCAACAGTTTGTTGGACTGATTTGGCATTTATGGACTGATTTATGATATTTTGATCTAGCCGGAGTTCAAGGACTCCGGCGACCTTAGCTTGGTTTTATTTTTTGGTATCTGTAGTTTGCCTTGCAACATACTGATTTTGCCATTGTTTTGCTGTTACACCTCGTAAATTCAAGAAGATAAGATAAGAACATACCAAGGAATATCAGATTTGAAAGTTGAAAGATAAGTTGACAAACATGTGTTGGACGGATTTTGAGTCTACCGTGGAGTATTGTACCCCAGTTGTTAAGAATTTCAAGGTGTTTAAAAAGCCTAGTGTGTAGTCCGTTAAATCTAGTTCCCAACGCAACAAACCGTTCGTCGATAGGACATCGGAGTCAAAAGTTATGGAAGTTTCAAGTTTGGTGCGCAGTCAGGCAAAGCAGTGGTTTCAGTTCAGGGGTACAGCGTCACGGCGCCGGAATGCGGCGCGCGCCGTTGTACCGAGTCCGCAGGGTTTCAGCGCGCGCCGAATGCGTACGGCGCGGAATCTTTGGAACTTTTGAGTGGAGCGCCTTGCGCCTGGGCGGGCCGCGACGCCGAGGCGGGAATTTTCTGCGGGAAAAGACGAAAATCAGGGGATATTTTGTTAAAAGCCTATGGGAGGGTGACAAGTGTCCCTCCCATCCTTTTGACCAGAATAGGGTCCTATTTTAGGGCCAAGTCTTGGAAGACTTGGCCATTCCATCTTGGAAACCCTCCTAAGAAACCCTCTCCCTTTTCTCTCTAGATTTTGAAGAAAACCTTGCCTTAGAGGAGATTGTTGGAGCGGAGGCAAGAAGGAAAAGTGTGGGTAAACTTGTGGGAAGCGCTGGTGGACGAGTTTGACGGAAAAGAAGTGGAGGAAAGGGGCTTTTGTAGGCTATTCCTTAAGGTAAAAGTTTCCCCTTCTCTTGGATATGAGTTATACTTGTTTTAGTAGTTTAGAAATGAGCCTGAGGCTGTTATATTTTAGTAGTTTAGAATTGAGCCTGAGGCTGTTATATTTGAATAGATTTGGATCTTGTTGTCTTGTTGAAACCGAAAATGGGCATGTTAGCCTTAAGATTTTAACTTCAATTTGGTTACTGATTTGGTCGTCGCATGTTGTAAAGGGGGATTGTAGTTGTTGAAGATGTCTAGGGCTAGATATCAATTTAGACCTAAGAACTTGGGTTGGAAAAGAGTTGGAAAGGGGGTTTAGGATTGGTTTATTGTTGGCCAAGAATGGCATGGAAATTATTGGTTTATTGTTGTATCATTGTGGGGCGGAATTTTACGCGTCCTGTAAAGGCGTGTAATCCCCTTTGTGGTTAGCTGAATTGTGTGCCTTAAATGTGGCGTTGGTTATTGAAATTCGGCCTTGAAAGAGGCGGCATATTAAGTAGAAACAAAGGAAGTGTTGTCCGACTTTCCGTAGAATGTAGGGACCTTGCACTTAGTTATTCTACGTTCGAAGCTAGAGATTGATAGACGTTTATGACCCTTATAGGATTGAAGTACTATGGTAGCATATTCTACTTAAGGGAGGAAAGTACTGTGGAGCATTTTGCTAACCGTCGATAATCGTCGCGAGGTATGTGATTCTTCCTATCCTCTTCAGCATGACTATTTGTGAAATATATAGTGCGGTAGACGCACGTGTGTTAAAGGAATTAAATTTCCCTTTTGTGCCTTGACTTGATATGAAGTGTAAAGGTTTTGATTGTGTGAAAAAGTAGTAAACTCTCATTCGTTAGTAATGGGTACTTGGTTGTTAAAGAATAAGCCCTCTTGGTCTCATAAGGGCTTATAGTTGTAATTGGTTGGTTTAAAACATAAAGTGTTATAACGGCTTTATGGGAAGTTTGTTATAACCACTTTATGTAGGTAAAAGAATGGTTTGTTGATTTCAAAAGATAAGAGACTTGACTTGTAATTGACTTAATTGGTGTTGAAAAGTGTGAAACCTCATTCGTGAGAAATGAGTACTTGGTTTTTAAAAGAATAATGTTACATGAATTTCGGAAATGGGAATAAGAATCGAACAAGCCAATGCAGCGTTAATAAAGGAAAAAGGTAATGACAATTAATCATATTAAAACCAGTAGAAACCTCCATCTGCATAGAAGCTAAGATAAGACAAAATTGTATTACATTTCCTAGATCATGGCTGCTCTAATAAGAATTATTGAAATCAAGTTTTGATCTTCTTAAAAATTCCAAAGTAAGGAATTCGATTTCTAAAAGAAAAGAGACTTAAGAATTGGAAGTGTTTTGTTTTAAAAGAAAGGCATGGTTTTGTCTTGTATTGTTTTAAAACATAAAGTGTTATAATAGCTTTATGGGAAGTTAATTATAACGACTTTATGGAAAATAAAGAAATGGATTCATTATTGGATTTAGAATGGTAACTTGATTTTTTGAAAATAGAGAAGTAACTTGTTTTCAAATATTGAACTCTTTGTGATGGAAAAACATAAGTGGCTTGGTTATAAAAGGTAGGAGTACCTTGATCTTAAAGGGGTTAGATACTTGGGTTTTACTGGTATACTTGACGTTGTGTTAAGAAGTGTTTAAAGTACCTTGAGTTGTGTGTAACTTGCCTATGCTTAGTTGAGATAGTCTTTGTTGTACAAGTGTTTGATTGTGTGCTACTGGGTCTCTCGATGGAGGGTCGGCTATCTGGTTGATTGATGGACATACTGACACGTTGGGTAGCCCACGTGTATGCTTCCACTATATCGATCCTCTTGGACATACTGACACGTTGGGTAGCCCACGGGTATGCTTTCATTAGGAGTATTATCTTGTTATTTGGTTGGACATACTGACACGTTGGGTAGCCCACGGGTATGCGTCCACAGTGAGTATTATCTTGTTATTTGTCTGGACATACTGACACGTTGGGTAGCCCACGGGTATGCTTCCACTATATCGATCCTCTTGGACATACTGACACGTTGGGTAGCCCACGGGTATGCTTCCATTAGGAGTGTTATCTTGTTATTTGTTTGGACATACTGACACGTTGGGTAGCCCACGGGTATGCGTCCACAGTGAGTGTTATCTTGTATTTGTTTGGACATACTGACACGTTGGGTAGCTCACGGGTATGCGTCCACAGTGAGTATTATCTTGTTATTTGTTTGGACATACTGACACGTTGGGTAGCCCACGGGTGTGCTTCCATAGGGATTGTTATCTTGTTATCTCCTTTGGGCATACCGACACGTTGGATGGTCCACGGGTATGGGCCCACTAGGACGGTTCCAGGGCCATGCTTATACCGAGGTGAGATGCCGGGGCATGCGGCCATTGTGCGGGTTAAATTCCCGGGTTGTATTTGAGTGATGATTTCACGGGCATGAGTCCCTATCTTGACATGACTGCTTATATGTTGTGGACTGTAGTTTGGTTATGATACATGTCTTCTGCTTTATATAGACTATTATGATTTCACTTACAGTATTTGTACTGACCTCCTTCGGGGGGCTGCGTTCATGCCGCAGGTTGAGGTACATAGCTTGCTGATCCGCACTCTTAGAATCGCTGTTCAGTTCTCGGAAAGCTCCATATCTCCGGAAGCTTGTCACGTGTGCAGTTCCACTGAAGTGGTAGACTTTTGTATATTCAGGGGCATGGCGGGGCCTGTCCGTCATTATGGTTTCAAAATTCTTAGAGTGCAGAGCTTTGTTGTGGCGAGTTTGTAAGGGATATAACTGTTCAAGTTTTAATTTATGTACAAAAAGGTAACCGTTTGGGTTAGCCTGCTTTCTTATTTCACTGTTTTCTTTCTTGAGTTTCTATTTCCGCTGGTTTTTCTCTGATGTTGTATCACTAAGGTCCCCGGGGTAAGGCACCAGTCATGGGCCCGGGATCGGGTCGTGACATTTGCTCTCGGGTTGAGACCGGGTCGGGTTGGTTCAGAATCCGGGTCAGATTTTAAACAGTGGATTGTTGATTTATTTTGATATCTTTGGACCCAGAATCAATGTTGTTGTTGATACTGTTTTGGTTATCATTTGGGTCTGAGGAATTGTGCATATTTGAGATGGGATGCAACCACATCTTATTGTATATTAAGTAGTGTGAGTTACTTCATTTGAGATAAATTGCTACATTTATTTTGGGCTGAAACGTGATGCATTCCTAGATGTATTAAGTAGTGTTAGATTGCTCATTTCTTTGATTCGGTTACTATACTCAGCTAGCACATTTTAAATAAAACAGATACTGTTCATTTGGTATTTACTGATTTTGAACAGATATTACACTTGTTGGCCGATGAAGGAATCTCCGTCTGAAGACGATTTTTTTTTTTTATAATTTATAAATTAATTCTTATTGTTGTTTGATAATTATTTATCTCTTACTGACACTTTTACTGAGTGTTTATACAGATATCCGAAGATGCATCTTGGGCAAAATGCCTAAAAAGGGCTAAAGAAGACAAGAAGATGTCATTCAGAGTTTTATTTTATTGTTGTATTAAATTTTATTTTTATTTTTAATTTCTAAAGCATGATAGATAATTAACTTAGGTTTGATCGGATAACCGCAAGTTAGCGGATCTTAAAGGATGCCTAACCCCTTCCCTTTATGATAATAAAGATCCTGATCCAGAATTTTAATAATTTCGCAGATCATTAAATGAGGATCAATTGCAGTATTTTTATTGCAATAGTTCAAGTGTCCTAATTCACTCAACTAATTAGGCGGCGACTCCTCAAAACAAGCATTTTGCTCCATCCACGGAACCGCGCCAATGTCCTAATTCACTCAACTAATTAGGTGGCGATTCCTCAAAACAAACATTTTGCTCCATTCAGGGAACCGCGCTAAAGAGCAACGTTGCGGATACCATTCCGATCCCGAGGTAAAAAACGGGCGCGACACCAGGCATGTTAAATAAATCTAAATAAAGGAAATTTCAATTAAAGCTCAGGAAGAGCTCTAAAAAGAATATGGTTGACCTTCTTAAAAGAAAGGAAAATAATTTGTAAATATTTGTATAATATCAGGGCGTATTGTTTATATTAACATATTTTCAAATAGATTTTAAGACATATAAGGTTAAATAAGTTGGACTCTACTCAAAGAAAACTTTGAGTGTGTCTTAGTCCGAAAAATGAAGTGATTATTTTTAAACCTTATATGAACTTTTTCCAAATAAATTCAACTATTTTCTATCAAATAAAGCATTTTTTCTAAATATTTCAAAACAAAAAATGATAGGCTATGACTTTAATTTTTACAATAATTTAAACTCTTTTAAGCAATTAATCACAATAAAATATACTATGAAACTAAAAATTCAATCGTATTCACAGATCCTTAATACCAATGTGTCTAATCACAATAAAACATACAATGAATACGTGATAGTCTACTTGTTATTAGCTTGTTAATGAAAAATGTAATTTTTGATACTCATTCTTCTCCCTTTCATTTCTTTGCATGACTTGGGGAGTTCAAATTCTAAATATGCTTGAGATGCTGCTCGAGATGCCTTGCCGGATTTTAGGAGAACTCAAGTTGAGTTGTTATGCTTTGGCTAGTTTTGAGTCAATTTATGGCTTCATGATTGGTACAAATTATTGTTGTGTTACTTTGGCTAGTTTTGAGTCAATTTATGGCTTCATGATTGGTACAAATTATTGTTGTGTTGGTGCCTTTGAGTAGTTGCTGCTATGAAGTGTTTTTTGATATTGTCTGCAGTGTTGTGACAAAACGAGTAACCAGTCAAGACAACATCGCTTATGAATATAAGAATGTTGTCTGCAGTGTTGTGACAACATCTATATAAACGATTTTGTCTATTCTTCCGGCCAAAACAGTGAGTATTACTGTGAGGTAAAAATGACCTAGGCAAACTAACCATGAAGTCGTGTTTAAAACATGAAAAAAGAAGAAGTGAATCTTGGAAAGAAAGCGATGTGAAGACCAAGTCAATATAGTTTAGGATTTCATGGAGGCTGAATCGATCCAAGCTGCTACCTATTTTCTCTCAACTTCCGCAATCAACCAGTGAGAATTTCAAGGAAGTTTCACATTATAAATAGAGGAGGAACTTCAGAGTATCGGTATCCATATTACAAAGAAAATAATCACCAAGAGAGCTCTCGGGAATTCACTCCAGAAACTGAATCAAACACCACTGCCTAAAGTAGTATAACAACATCTAGTCCCACATTACGATTGTTGCCCAGATTCTAGATTAAGCTCATTGTTGAAGCAATTGTAATGAAGATGTTGTATGTTTCTTTATAGATGTTTTATCTTTAGGCTGAAGTCATCTGCGACTTCGTTTTTTTGTAATTTTTTTATTTTATTCTACAAATTGTAAAAAAAAAAAAACAATTGTAATTGTATATAATATATACATTACTTCGGTCATTGACCATCAAGGGATATATTAATATATATCCTTGAAAATATAAACCTTGTGTCTTTTACTTTTTCCGTTGCATTTATTCTTTAAGGTTTATTATTGTTTTATCTGGTGTTGCCTCAAGTGTTGACACAACACTAAAGACAACATAAAGAAACTGTTTAACTTTTCAACTTTAGAATCTTTATTTTTCTTACGTTTATTTGTTTATCTGTAGCCTCGGACCTAACAAGTGGTATCAAAGCCAACACTTAACACAATAAGTGTTTGGTCCTGTATCTAATGGCTATGGACTCAGCTATTCAAAATGTTGGTAGACTTCCGATTCTTAATGGAACAAATTATACCTATTGGAAGAACCGACTACGTTTACACATTAAATCCATTGATGTTCGAGCATAGAGATCTGTCACCGAAAGGTACTTTGTTCCCAAGTATCCAGCGGATGAGGATGGTGATATTCTTACCAAACCTGAATCCGAGTGGACTGCAGAAAAAATCAATAATGCTAGCTTTAATAAAAAGGCCTTGAATGCTATATTCAGATGGGTAGATTTGTACATGTTCAAACTCATTCAGAATTGTACATCAGCTAAGGACGCATGGGAAACCCTGTAAACTCATTGTGAGGATACCTCGAGTGTGCGACGAACAAAGCTACGCATGCTTTTGAGCCAATATGAACGCTTGAGGATGGAAGAATATGAGGGTATAAAATCATATTTTGAAAAGTTGATTGACATTGCAAATCAGTGTCAAGTGTTTGGTTCTTCTTTGACAAACACACAACTTGTGGACAAAGTCCTCAGATCTCTTCCTGAAAGGTTTAACACAAAGATTTATGCTATTGAATAGGCCCATAATCTTGCCACAATAGATCTACATGCCTTGATGAGCATCTTTCAAACATATGAGATGACCATCAAGAGCCAAAGGGACTTGTATATGGACAAGGCGATGACACTCCAAGGACAAACCTCAACAACACACATTGAAGACTAGGATGAAAACCTTGAGGAACTAGGTGATGGTGCAACTGTTTCCTTACTCACTCGATGATTTAATTCGATTATGATGAAGATCAACAATGATCGAAATAAAGCTAAATATAAGCAACACCAAACCCATTATTCAATAAATATCCAATAAGATCACCTTCAGAGCAAATAAGTGATAATCCACTGAGAATAACAAACTCATACAATACTAATTTTAACCCCAAATAACTCGAGGGAGTACAATGTCATGCATGCTCGGGTTGGTGACATTATGCTATTGAGTGTGCAAACATCCATAGAAAAATTGGCAAAAGTCTATGGGTGTCTCTCAGTGATGATGAAAATGAAGAAGATGAAGGAGACGGAGAAGAAGAATCACAAGCGATGCTGGCAGCAATGTTTGAACATTTACTGTCCGACAATGAAGATGTTGTTAACAATGTTGTTACAACATTGGATACAACATCTGAAATCCTAGCAACATCAGAAGGTATGTGTATTTTAACTATTCTGATGTTAATTATTTTAGCGGTTTAATATTTTCATGTGAAGTTGTAAACCTGGATCTAGGTAACACAAAGATGAAGTGATAAATGAATTACATGATCTTTGTAAAGCCTTGATCATAGAATATGAGCAACTAGATTCAAAAGCAAAATCATTGGCTCTTGATAATAACAAGTTTAAAGGCATAATTATCCGGTTAGAGGTAGCACTTACCAAGACGGACTTAGAACTGGGTAATATCTGTGAAAGATTGAGTTTAGCTGAGACCACCTTCCAAAGGCTCAACACGGGGACATCCAAGTTGGACGAAATTTTAAACTTCAGCAAGCATACACAGGCTGGGCTTGGGTATCAATCACCTCATAAACCAAAAACTTCAAAGATCCATAGAAAAAGTGAGAAGATAAAGTTTGTTAAAGAAACACACAATGCTAAAAATAACTCACATAACACTAATGATAGATTGAAGTTTGGATGCAGCTAATGTAAGAAGTTAGTTAATCTAATGCCCTACTTCTACAAACTTCAAAACTCTGTGCTCAGATCGCTGTTGAAGATGTCGTCACCAATGTTGTCCAACATTGCTAACAACATTCGAAGCAATCAGCCTGAGAAAAGAAAGAAGAAGAGTTTTGAAAAAGTGTGGGTACCTAAACTAAACATGCATTGTAATGCATGCATAACTGCTTTACGTACTAATATTATAGGTTTTTGGTATTTCAATAGTGGTTGTTCACGACACATGACAGGTACCAAAAGCTTACTGAAGAATTATAATGCATTCAACGGAGGATACGTGATCTTTGGTGAGGGAAACAAGAGTACGATAATTGGTAAATAAACCCTCAATGTTCCTGACTTACCAGCCTTGAAGAATGTCCTTCATGTAGAAGGCTTAGTGGCTAATCTACTTAGCATAAGTCAGCTATGTGACGATGATCTCGAGGTAAAATTCAACAAGCGAGAATGTAGAGTTACAGATTCTGCTAATAAGTGTGTTATGTTAGGTACCCTAACTGGAGACAATTGCTATCTCGTCGGTGAACAAGAATTCTGCAATTTTGCGAGGGTCAGCGACACAACACTGTGGCATTAGAAGTTGGGACACGTCAATTATCGCAACTTGGAGAAATTAATCTCTTATGAAGCTGTTAAAGGCATTCCCAAACTTTATCCAAAGGATAAAATAGTGTGCGAAGATTGTTTAAAAGGTAAGTAGACTCGTGTTCCCTATAATGTTGTCCAACACGATGGACAACACTCAGGTACGTCTCACTATTTTAAATTGTTACATATGAATCTTATGGGTCCTATTGAAGCAGACAACCTAGGGGGTATGAGATATTCCATTGTGATAGTAGATGATTTTTTTAGATATACATGAATTTATTTTCTAAAAGAAAAATCACAAAATTTTGACATGTTTAAAGTGTTATACTCTAGGATTAGGAACTTGTTTTGTTCTCCCATTTTTCGAATCAGATCCGACCATGGAAAGGAATTTGAAAATCAATCTTTTGCAAAATTTTGCGAAAAGAAATGTATCTTTCATGAATTCTTGGCACCTAAGACTCCTCAACAGAATGGGGTAGTGGAGAGGAAGAACAGAACATTGTAATAAATGGCTAGAGTAATGTTAAGTTCTAAACAATTGTCAAAAAGGTTTTGGGCAAAAGCCTTAAACACTTCGTGTCACGTCACTAATAGAGTTTATTTAAGGTCAGGTACCAGAATGACTCCCTATGAACCTTTAAATGGAACGAAACCAACTTTGCGTTACTTTCATGTCTTTGGGTGTGTCTGCTACATTTTAAATGACAAGGACCAATTAGCAAAATTTGACTAAGAAAGTGATAAAGAGATATTTATTAGATATTCACAGAATAGTCATGCTTACCGAATATACAATCTGAGGACTAAGACCATACATGAGTCCATCAATGTTATCTTTGATGATCTTATGGATATCCCAGGGAAGTCATTAGAAAATAACATTGTGGTTACAATAGAAAAAGAGCAACAAACTTAAGAAGCAGATGTTGTCCCAAATGTTGTCACAACATCAGAGGAAACATCTTAACCACAAGAAGAGATCATAGAGGTTGAGGTGGAGAAGGAGTATGTAACTGAATTGCATGACCAAGGACGACGAGACCCTTTGTCAAGGATTATAAGGAACTATCCACCTGACCAGGTGATAGGGGGAGTTTTTTAGAGGATGCTTACAAGAGAGAAAGAACCAATCAACTATCGCGAATGATAAGGTATGTGTGTATGTCCACCATATACCAACATGTTAGTCTTTCTTGTCTCATATCTTCCTTGAACCAAAGAACATTGAAGAAACTTTAAAAGATAATTTTTGGATTCAAGCAATGCAAGAAGAGCTTAAACAGTTCACCCGAAATAAAGTCTGGGACTTGGTTCCATATCCTAACAACACAAATGTTATTAGAACAAAGTGAATTTTCAAAACAAATCAGATGAATTAGGGACAGTTGTTTGAAACAAAGCTCGTCTTGTTGCTCAAGGCTACACACATGTTGAAGGAATCGACTAAGATGAAACCTTTGCACTTGTGGCTAGAATTGAGTCAATACGATTATTACTGGCAATTGCATGCTACCTAAAAATTAGCTTGCATCAAATGTATGTTAAAGGATCATTTCTCAATGGTTATTTGGAAAATGAAGTTTATGTTAAACAAGCGAAAGGATTTGAGGATCCCCACCATCTACATTATGTATACAAGCTTAAGAAGCCCTTGTATGGGTTAAAAAAAGCCCATCGTTCATGGTATGGTCGTCTAACAAACTTCCTTATAGACTTTGGTTTCATCCGTGGAGAAGCTGATAGAACATTGTTCATCAAAAGACACATCGTAGATGTAGTGATTACTCAAATTTACGTTGACGACATTATTTTTGGATCGAGTTCAAAATATTATTTGGAGTCATTTGTTGAAGCAATGTCGACAACGTTTGAGATGAGTATGATCGGGGAACTAACTTTTTTCTTAGGCCTGCAGATAAAACAGACTGAAGATGAGATCTTTGTATCTCAAAGTAAGTATGCCAAGAATCTGGTTAGAAAATTTGGACTTGAAAATGCAAAATATATGAGGACACCAATGGGCTCTACACAACAGGTATGCAAAGACGATGTTGGTAAGGATGTTGACCCAACATTATACCGATCGATGATAGGTAGTCTCCTATACTTTACAACTAGTCGCCCTGACATTATGTTTAGTGTGTGTGTTTTTGTGCTAGGTTCCAAGCCAGTCCCAAATTATCCCACCTAAATGTCGTATAATGTATCATTAGATATGTCTCCGGCAAATGTGAGTTGAATATTTGGTACACCAAGGATACTAATCCTAACCTAATAGGATATAGTGACTCAAATTTGACCGGTGATGTAAATGATAGAAAAAGCACTAGTGGTGATTGTTTCTATTTAGGCAATAACTTAGTTTCTTGGTATAGTCGAAAACAAAATTGTGTCTCCCTTTCGACTGTCGAATATGAATATGTGGCAGCCGGAAGTTTTTGTGCTCAAATTGATTTGGCTATGACACATGCTAGATGACTACGGCCTATCAAGCAACTGTATGATTTTGTATTGTGATAATCTGAGTGTAATTAATATTTCTAAAAATCCCGTTAGCATTCACGTACAAAACACATAGATATACAACATCATTTTTAAGAGACTTAGTGGAAAAGCAACCAGTTCAGATTGAACATGTTGATACACTTCATTAACTAGCTGACATTTTCGCTAAAGCTCTAGATCATGAGAGATTTTATAGTTTGAAGAAATCTCTTGGTCTATATTTTCTCTAAAAAGTAGACAGTTTAGATAGATGTTGTCTTAAATATTGTCTCAACATTTTACATTTATTGTTGTGTCAATGTACATGGTAGATGTTGTAGAATTGTGCATAATTTTGATTACATAAGTATGATTCAATAAGGACAAGTTCTGAATGTGATATTGTTCTCTGCGATGGTATATCTAAATCAATTATATATAGCATAAAAAGGGAGTATCATAAGAAGGCAAAGCCTCTACATAAGATTTGACTGTATTTACAAAAAGAGCGAAGCTCTAAAATTGGTATCATTCCTATTTTATAGGAGTACCATGTGGTTCAAAGAAGGTTGAAAATACCCCAAAAATTATTTTCATTTTGTATAATAGAATTTTGTATGTGTTCAACTAAGTTGATTAATGACACTATGGGACAATATAACATTGGTTCAGGGATCAATCGCATAGGAAATACTTACAGAATATGACTGTCAATTCCGTAAGTTCTTGAATTTTCATATTACTTGTGTTGCTCGCAATGTTGTCAACATTGCTAACAACATCACCATCCAGTATGTTGATCACTTTGTTTTTTTATGTTTTGTTTTTATTTTAAATTCATATTGTTTTAACTTCAAAATCCCGTTAAATCTGGATTGTGATAGCCATATAAATTTCAAAATTGAATGATGTTGTGTGCTATGTTATCCCTTTGTTTTAGGTGTAAAAAGATTCATTTCATCCACACTACCTAAGTTTAATGGAGAAGAAGTTGTAATGTGTATAAAGTATGCCATAATTATGAAACATCCCACTTGCTTTCGTCTAGTCACATCAAGTCACCACCGGTTTAAAACTTCAAATCCATGGAATCCCAAGGATCAAAAACACATTTTTCAAATCAAATCTTCCATAAAATCTCAAACTCTCCTAAATCCTCTCCTATGTCCATTTCTCCAAAATCCTCAAACACCAAAGAAAATACTCCAATGTCGATCAGCCCATCACATAATAAAATGGCATACAAACACTATGTACCAATTAATAACCAAAAACCTGACCCATAAGATTTTTCAGGATCAATGATTCTTAGAGGTTATGATGAACCATTATATATGAGCTACCCAGGTGACAACGATAATCCTATTGATATTGATGCAACATCAAACTTTTCAAACCTAGGTACAAGACCCTTAGCATCGACCTTTCCATCTCGAAGGTCGAAAAGGGTTTTTGAAAGCATTATTCGTGAAAATCAGTCTGTTAAGAAATTTAGAGTTGAGTCGACTTTCCATGTTGCCTCAAGCAGCAGTAGAAACACTGACTCTGATTTCAATATGTACGACATTCCAGGGACACCATCCACAGACAGTCCACTGTTGCGATAATTCTATATGCTTACGCAAGTGTATGTATCGCTCAAGTAATATAGTCTGCAAGACCAAGTTATCGTCCACAGAGACTGGTTTATCAAGTACCGAATGTCTAATCTATGGTATCTATTTGGTTAACGTTCTTTGGTTGTGGATTATAACTAATAATTAAAACTAAAAAAAGTGCAGAAAATAACTAAAGATGATAGTACTTTATATTTAAAACAGTTATGAAGGAAATAGGGCTTCCAATCTCCTCAACTATCCACTATTTCACTTATTAATGCAATACTAATGATTCTTCTTCTTATTAAGATAACAGGCTAACAAACATGTTCTATAATCTGGTTAAGACATATAAAAACTCAACCTTATGCAGAAACCTTCTATATTTCTATGATAGATTTTACCCCACAGGAGGATTAAGAGCAATAACCTTAAACACTACACAAGTATCGGGGTACTTTCGTCCACGATTTTGACCTATGTCTAAACAACTATAGCATATTCAAATTTCCCTTTTCAGATCTTGATTTGAAATCATATAAGTTATGACAATTAGTGATCAGTTAATTATCACACAATCATAACAAGTTGAATAGATTTTAACAATTGAAGAAAAAATCAGTAACTATGCATTAATTCATGAAAAGAGTTTGAAGTTGATTCGACGGAAAACCCTAATAAAGAAATTAGCTCCTAGACATTGTCATGCTAAGAACTAATTTAATATCCAACATAAACTGAATTGAAATAAATAGGGAAATAAAAAGAACTTTGAATAAAAGAGTCTCCAATCTTGTTCTAGCCTCCAAGTCCTTGCCTCCAAAGTATTATCTCAAATAATACAAGGTTTCAGGGTTTTATATCTGAGAAAACCTCTTTCCAGACCCTTTTACCCTTCTGAAATTCGGCCCATGTTTCTGAAAACGCGCGTCGGCGTCGCGGCACTAAAACATCAGAGGCTCTCTGGACTTTTAGCTCTGCAGCGCTTTAGCCTGTAGACCCCGTGCGGTTGACAATGTATTTTTTTTTTTGGATTTCGTCTGATTTCTTCTATGCTTCCAGGGACTTCTTAGATTTGATTTCTTGGCCTTTTATTGTGCAATTTCATCCTCAAAAGCAGTATTTTCTCCTTTATGACAGTTGTGACTCAAAAGAAGGAAAAACAACCCTAACACTATACTAAATACAAACGAAAAGAGGAAAATACTTACTAAAAAGGACTCAAAAACATATATAAAATAGACTCAACATCCATCAACTGCACATGAAGGTGATGAAGATGAGGTGTCTGATAACACACCTCTAAGCAGGTTTATTCCAAAGCGAGTCCGAAGAACATACAAAAATGTTGCTTCGAATGTTGCCTCAACTTCGAAGGCAACAAGCAAAAATTAATCAGTGGACCCAGATTATGCTGCCCAACATCCCAGGCAACACCTGCACATACATCAACAGATGACAACAATACAGATTCTGAGGTAATGGTTTACTCTCCCATACTCCAAACTAAATCATTTGTCGATAACTGGAAATGGTTTAAAAATAGAATGATTAGAGCAGAGAGAATCATTGACCTCAATTCATTCTCTGACAATGACATAGTTAATTTTTTGAGTAGCAGAAATTTATTGAGTTCTGTAACTGGAAAAAACTCCTATTGTGATAAAGTGATTAGAGTGTTTTATGCTAATCTGTCACCTGTTGTTAAGGACATCAACTCAAAGAAATTTGGGAAAGTGTACTTATACAACATGGTATATAATTTTACACCAGAAACCATCAACACCACTTTAGGGTTAGTCACAAATGAGAAAACTACTCAACCTAATCCCACAATTGAGGAGCTAAATTCTATGATTAAATATCTTACTAGGAGTTTGATTACAGTATGGGAACCTCAGAGTCATGTATCCAAACTAACTGTCTTATTCATAACACTGCACAAGCTTGCCATATTTAACTGGAAACCTTCTCTAAATGAGACTGTAGTGACTTTAGAGCAAACAACACTGCTGTACAAAATAGAAAAAGGTGACAGAGTTGATTTAGGAACTATCATATTTGATCATGTTGCCAATTTGACATAAAGGAAAAATAACTATGTCCTTCCATATCATTCCTTAATCTATCAAATCTTACTCAATCAAGGGTTTAAGATTCCAAAGGGGGATAGGCTGAGTCCTGCATTGGAAGTATACACAGTCTATAGAGTAGTGTTAAATAGTAGAGACATAATCATTGATTTGCCCTGGAAGAAGGAGAACTTGAATACAAAAATTGCATCAGATGTTGCCAACATACCAGGCAACACAGGACAGAATCAGTTCTCCATGTCCAAAATATGGCTACAAAAGAACATCGTTGAGCTCAATAGACAAATTGAACTAGTGTGAGCAAGGGATTACTACATGGACATCCTTTTTCATAAAAAAAGGGATATGATGATGAAGCATGGCCAAGTACAGACAAGGATACAGGGGAAAAATTCAGGGGGAGATGACTGCAAGTGCCAAGAGATGAAGGAAATGCGGGAAAAGGTGGAGCTAATTGCGGATTGTTTTGTCAAACCGAAAGCGGCTGAAAGCTATTGTGACACAAAACAATTTGGATAAAGGTGACAGGATTATGGGAATGTGATGCGAGTTGATACTTTGTTTTATGTTTTTTTGTGACTTGATGATTTGTAATATTTTGGTGGAAACTGAAAAAATATTCTGGTCTGTAAATATTTTAATATTTTGTGGAAATAAGATGTCTATTGGTTTTTTACTGTCTACAAATGAGTTGTATGCAAGTCACGACTAATAGACATAGGTTCTATCTAACCCAATCATTGATATAAAATTACTTGGAATTCGTAACTGCAGGGTTGAGGGGAACCATGGCCACAATCTTACTGATTTTTAGATTGTGAGGGCAACACCTAGAATCAGTATCCTAGGCATTTTTAGGTTTGCATGGAGTTTTGTGAAAAAGGTCAAAAAGGGGGAGATTGTTAATGTTACCTGTAGTGTTGTGACACACGAGTAACCAGTCAGGACAACATCACTTATGAACATAAGGATGTTTCATGCAGTGTTGTGACAACATCACAGACAACATCTCTATAAACAATTTTGCATATTCTTCCGGCCAAAATAGTGAGTGTTACTGTGAGGTAAAAATGACCTAGGCAATCTAACCAGGAAGTTGTGTTTAAAACGTGATAAAAAAAGAAGTCAAGCTTGGAAGGAAAGCGACGTGAAGACCAAGTCAATATAGTTGAGGATGTCATGGAGGCTGAATCGATCCAAGCTGCTACCTATTTTCTCTCAACTTCCGCAACCAATCAGTGAGAATTTCAAGAAGTTTCATACTATAAATAGAGGATGAACTTCAGAGTATCGGTATCCAGATTACAAAGAAAATAATCACCAAGCTCTCGAGAATTCACTCCAGAAACTGGATCAAACACCACTTCCTAAAGTAGTATAACAACATCTAGTCCCACAATACGATTGTTGCCCAAATTCTAGATTACGCTCATTGTTGAAGCAATAGTAATAAAGATGTTGTATGTTTCTTTATAGATAATTTATCTTTAGGCTGAAGTCATCTGCGACTTCTCTTTCTTGTAATTTATTTTTATTTACATTATAATTGTATATAATATATACATTACTTCGGTCACTGACCATCAAGAGATATATTAATATATACCCTTGAAAATATAAACCTTGTGTCTTTTACTTTTTTTGCTGCATTTACTCTTTAAGATTTATTATTGTTTTATCTGGTGTTGTCTCAAGTGTTGACACAACACTGAAGGCAACATAAAAATCTGTTTAACTTTTTAGCTTTTGAATTTTTATTTTTCTTACGTTTATTTGCTTATCCGTAGCCTCAGACCTAACAGTGTTGTCCTCTCTAAAATGACAAGTAGATGCTATTTGCTGAACAATAGTCGTTGTCATGAGGGTTTCTACACGTAAACAAGTGTTACGCTTTGGTCAAGGATCGGTTGTGTCAAACTCGAACCACGGGCCCGCGACTGGTGCCCTACCTGGGCACCCTTATACCTGTACCTCCCATATAACCAACAGAAGCAAATAAAACTCATATAATAAAACAACTCACGTGATAAAACCGGCAAGCCGATAAGGCCGCCACTGTATATAGAAATATCCGAATAACTGTGACTGTACATATGTCCAACCCACACATGAGTACAGACCTCTAAGAGTATAATAGTAACTATGACGGGACAAGGCCCCGCCTTACCCCTGAATGTATATAATCCTGTAATATCCAAAAATGTACCAAAAGACTAGACTCCGGGACAATGGAGCTATCTCAACAGCTGAGCAAAGATCCTAAGCACGCGGATCAGGAAACTGAGTACCTACACCTGCGGGCATGAATGCATCCCCCCGAAGGGGGTCAGTACAACAGGTACCAAGTATGTAAACATAAAGTACAATAATTAAAAAATCATAACCGACCAAAGAATGACAGGGATAAGTATGAAAATCAAATACCAGATCCAACCGTACCATATACAATAGAGCCAACTGTACCTTTTTTAAAAACAGAGAGTCAATAGTGCCATTTTCTTTTAAATAAAAAATAACGAGAGTCCTTTCAAAATCATGGATACATGTCCATATAACCGTCATGTTGGTACACCTATCACGTGTCTCGGCCCAATATATATTTATGTTGCGGATCGTGCAACCCGTCCCAATATACGTATATAAGTGTTGCGGATCTGCAACCCATCCCAATATATGTATATAAGTGTTGTAGATCGTGCAACTCATCCCAATATATGTATATAAGTGTTGCGGATCGTGTAACCCGTCCCAATATATGTATATATAAGTGTTGCGGATCGTGCAACCCGTCCCAATAAATATACATATCACTATCATGTGCAATCTTGCACAATTTAAATCATCTTTTGACTCTCAATAACATCATCTTTAAAATGAACTTCCATTTTAGAAAAATCAAGGCACTATCACATCTTACATTTTATAAAACACCAAGGTACCAACATATCATGTACCAATCACATATAATGAACTTTCATTTTAAATCCATCCTTTGGAAAATCAAGGCATTAGATATCATGTATCACTTTAAAACATCATTTGGAAAGCCAAGGCACTATGTATCATGTAGCACCTTAAAACATCAATTGGATTAGAATCCAATAGAACTATGTACGTCCCCCGTACACTCACTTTATAAAAAAATCAACTTCCATTTTATAAAAGAGTCATATCATGTATCATTAGGGACTTGAACCCAAAAGTACTATGTACGTCCACCGTACATTTATTTTATAAAAATCATTTGACTTTTAATGAAATAAAATAGAATAACTTTCATTTAGAAAACTTAAGGCTCCATCATGTCATGTATTATAAGGGATTAGGATCCAATAAAACAATGTATGTCCGCCGTACAATCTTTCATTTATAAAAACCCAAGGCATTAACCCGTGTAATATCAAGGAACTTATCAAGGCACTTATACTTTTCAAATCAAGACTCTTTCATATCATGTATAATAAGGGGTTCAATGGAATTACATACGTCCGCCGTACGCCCATTTCACATAAATCATGCCAAAAGAAGAAAAGATAGTTCACATACCTTATAGGCTATACCAACTTGACAACTAGAATACGTCTCAAGTAGTACTTCAACCTATAATGACAATAATACGTCTATCAATTCCATGATACTAGTATACACTTATACTACATAATGACTCTCCTTTCGTATAAAAATTCGGACATCACTTCCCCTATTTATACATACTTTTCCACCTTATAAATAAGGCCAAATACATCAATAATCAAGCACCACTTAAGGGCATAACCAAAATAGCAACCAAGGTGATTCATACACCTATTTCTTATGTAAATCCGTCCTCTTAATCCATATAAAAACAGCCCATAAAAACAGCCCATAAAAACAGTCCATACTTCTACAACATTGAGGGTAAAATGTGAAGCTTACAACACCTTTATATACCCTTATTCCTTTAGGACTTACGTTAGCGATTTACCACATTAAACATGCATAATGATAACTGAATTTTCAGCACTATAACACCACAAAATAGTCCTTGAAACTGCACAACAATATCCAACAGTTTTAGGCAGTTTTCAGCCAACACACAACTAAAGCCCTTTTCACAATTCCTTATAATCTAACTCACATTCCAACATGTTTATATAAACCATAACAACTTGTAACAACATGATTTCCTTCATTTTAACATGCTATTAGTGACGTTAAATAACAACAATAACCAACGAATCCAACATCACCAAAACTGTCCAATTTCGGTTATCATGCCAAAAACTGTGACATGCATTTATTATTATCCTTTTTACTTAACACATGTTCATCTATCAATTATAACATCATGTAACTTTTAATTACTTCAAGAGTAAGAAAAAATCTTACCTTAATCTTAGCCAAAAACAGTCCCAATGTCTCGGCCAAACCACACTGTTTTGTACCACTTCTTCAAGTTACAATCTCACACACGTATCCTCTACAAGATTGTAACCATCTTGCTTTCATGTTTTACTTCTAAAAAGTTTATCAACAAGCTTAGGTTTCAAGACATATTTCTTGCCAAAACCGTGATCCACAATCTTGCAAGGTTAACTTAGCTTAGAACTTGGTTAGGGAGCTTAATCTTGAAAAATAAGTTACACTTGTTCTTCACCTTTTGTTCTATGGATTTCGAACTTGAAGAAGAAGACAAGAGATATGAGAGCTTGAAGATGAAGATATAATGAGAGCTTAAGTCTTGCAAACCTTGTATTAAAATAGGTGTACAAGCACAAGTGGAGGGGGGACCCAAGAAGACTCACTTGTCCACTTGTCTTCCCTTCACTTAAAATATCTCCCACGCTTAGTCATTTTTCTTGTAATTTTCGATGGGGTTAACATTCTCAAATCCAAGACTTAACAATTTAACACTTAGTCCATAATTCCATTAGAAAGAATTCATCTACTAAAAAATAATTCTCGTCGTCACATTTGTAGTATCCAAAATTATTCCGTATAGAAAATGTAAATATCCTTTCCTTCCAACATTCAAATCTAATTTCCATAATCATGTTCTCACTTAGTAGTCATGGAATTACGAGGTGTAACATTCTTCCCTCCTTAGAAACATTTGTCCCGAATGTTCACATTAGGTCTCAAGTATACAAAGTCCGGCATAGTCTCCTTTAAACTATACCTACCAACCTATACTTAGTAAACACAAAGATGCCTCATACGGTGTCATCTGAATACTAAAATGGTAGTTGTTATTATACGCGAACTCAATAAAGAGTAAGTGATCATCCCAACTTCCCTTGAAATCTAACACACAGGCTCGTAACATGTCCCCGAGCATCTGAGTCGTTTCCTCTGCCTAACCGTTTGTCTGAGGATGGAAAGTCATACTTAAATTAACTCGGGTGCCTAATTCTTTATAAAATGACCTCCAAAAGTTAGTTGTGATCTGAGCACCTTGATCAAATGTAATAGAAATGAGCACTCCATGGAGTCGAACAATCTCCCTTACATATAACTTCGCGTGATACTCGATCGTATACTAGCAAGAAATGAACTGCTTAGGTAAGTCTATTAACAATCACCCAAATAGGCTCAAACTATAGGAAAGAACGAGGTAATCCCTTAATGAAGTCCATATTAATAATTTCTCGTTTCCATATCGGAATCTCAATCGTGAATATTTTATAGACAATGTCCTCAGATCTAAAGTGTGTGTATCATCACAATTACTCTCATTCATGGTCTGAAAGGAATATCTTTTTTTTTTCATAACTTCTTACTACTCGTAATTATAAACAACTTCAATTCTTTTGACACTTGTTCACTCTTTTTCTTACTTGATGTACTCTTCATAATTCCAAAATATTCTAGTATACCTACGTAATCTCAACATTGCCCTTGGTTCCAATCATTGGCGTTACTACCCCTTAAGGGATGAATTGTTAACTTATTCCTTTATTCAGTACGTAGAAAACTTGGAAGAATCGCATCACCTGATGTTGACTTACTATATTCAAACTTGGTCATTATACTTAGGTTCAAATTTCCTTCACTTGCCTAATGGCTAAGACTTTCTGTTAAAGGCATTTTAGGAAAAGATGTCCTTGATCTTGTTAGGCTGTAAACCCATTACTTTATCTATCTCATAGAACTTTTGGGTCAGTTTCGAAATACTCATAGACACCTGCATTTGCCCGACAACTTATCGGTTTTATAATGTCCTTAACTCTTGACATACATCTTTGATGTCTACCTTATACTTATCTCCATAGATGTCATTGGCCTCCTTTCAATTGATTAGGTGCTAATTAACTCATCTTAACTGGATATCAATGTACAACATAATGTGTACCATTTTTTACCACTAAGTTACAATATCCTAAGAACAACAAATAAATAAAGCCATAGTTCGCAGCAATAACCATAAGTGTAGAGAACTTAATAACTTGGCCAACAAGGTATAACCAACGCATACCATCCCATTCCTACTTATTCATTGTTTTCATATTTCTTACAGCCATTCTTCGATTGTTCCATAGTTCCCGTCCTCAATTACCCCTAACACTATATTGTTATCCATAGGTTATGTAGCATTGTAACATGTTGTACCATGTAGCTGAAGCCGAGGACCTTACCAGTCCAATATATATAGCATACCTTATCTTACTAACCTTGATACGTGTAACTCTTAATAATACGCAATATCGCCCTTTTAATCCTTTATTGGATGTCATATTCGCACTTCTCCTTGTTTTTCTTTTCAAGCCGTGGGATACTTTTGTATTCATATCTCCTTATATTAGCCATTGCAAAAAAAAATTTGCACCTCTGTTTTTCATCTGTACCACTCATACTTATCTTATCCTTACTTTGCGCATCCCCTTGAGACTCTTCGAAATGTTGTAGCCATGACTGCCAAACTAAACCAACTCCACGTTCCTCCAAAGGATGCTTAACATAAAATCCTTCAAAGATCTTATTTCTAGCTTCAACATTGTCACCAACTTTTAACCGCACAAGTGGTTTATACTTAAACCAAGGAATCGTCACAACTAATATACGTCACGTATACTATGTACTTTAACCAAGATCAAACATAGAATATTTTACTCAAGACGACCTTATATAACTAAGGTCCCAACGATTATCCAATATTCTAAGATTCTCAAATATTCCATGTCCCAAACTTACATCATCTCTCCCTGTATACGGGTAAGATAGCTTCTCATAATCTCCAAATCATGTTGTCTTAACCATAACAAACCTTTTTACTCCATACAATTATTACTCGTACATATCCCTTAAGCATAGAACATAGCTTAATCTAACAACATGGTATGCCATCAAGTCAATTACTAAAGTTTAACCAATCCATACCCATAATCACCTCAAAGTCAGTCATGTCCTCTATGAAACCTGCTATGGTATGACGACTATACATAACCACCGAACAATCTTTATATACACGCTTAGCTATGACTGAATCTCCTACCGGTGTAGCCACCTCAAAAGGTTCTATCGACTCAGGTTCTATCCCAATTTTACTAGCAATAAGGGAATATATATAGGATAAAGTAGGACCCGAATCTATCAATGCATAAACGTCATGGAAGAAGATTAATAATATACCTGTGACACCATCCGGTGACGCCTCATGATCGGTGTCCACTGGACAAAGCATAAATGCTCTAAGGACCGCCGGAACTAGAAACTCCACCACGACCTCTGTCATGGCCGGCTGGCATCTGAACATCCTGCCCTGCGACATGATCTTATCACATGGCCCTGATGGCCGCAATACATACCTTTCCACCTTATCACATGGCCCTATTTATACATACGTTTCCACCTTATAAATAAGGCCAAATACATCAATAACCAAACACCACTTAAGGGAATAACCAAAACAGTAACCAAGGTGATTCATACACCTATTTCTTATATAAATCCGGCCTCTTAATCCATATAAAAACAGCCCATAAAAATAGTCCATACTTCTACAACATTGAGGGTAAAATGTGAAGCATACAACACTTTTATATACCCTTATTCCTTTAGGACTTACGTTAGCGATTTACCACATTAAACATGCATAATGATAACTGAATTTTCAGCATTATAACACCACAAAACAGTCCCTGAAACTGCACAACAATATCCAACAGTTTTAGGCAGTTTTCAGCCAACACACAACTAAAGCCCTTTTCACAATTCCTTATAATCCAACTCACATTCCAACATGTTTATATAAATCATAACAACTTGTAACAACATGATTTCCTTCATTTTAACATGCGATTAGTGACGTTAAATAACAACAATTTCCAACGAATCCAACATCACCAAAACTGTCCAGTTTCGGCTATCATGCCAAAAATTGTGACATGCTTTTCTTATTCTCCTTTTTACTTAACACATGTTCATCTATCAATTATAACATCATGTAATTTCTAATTACTTCAAGAGTAAGAAGAAATTTTACCTTAATCTTAGCCAAAAACAATCCCAATGTCTCGGCCAAACCACACTATTTTGCACCACTTCTTCAAGTTACAACCTCACACACGTATCCTCTACAAGCTTGTAACCATCTTGCTTTTATGTTTTACTTCTAAAAAGTTTATCAACAAGCTTAGGGTTTCAAGACATATTTCTTTCCAAAACTGTGATCCACAATCTTGCAAGGTTAACTTGGCTTAGAACTTGGTTAGGGAGCTTAATCTTGGAAAATAAGTTACACTTGTTCTTCACCTTTTTTTCTATGGATTTCGAACTTGAAGAAGAATACAAGAGATATTAGAGCTTGAAGATGAAGATATTATGAGAGCTTAAGTCTTGCAAGCCTTGTATTAAAATAGGTGTACAAGCACAAGTGGAGGGAGGACCCAAGGAGACCCACTTGTCCACTTTTCTTCCCTTCACTTAAAATATCTCCCATACTTGGTCATTTTTCTTGTAATTTTCGATGGACTTAACATTCTCAAATCCAAGACTTAACAATTTAACACTTAGTCCATAATTCCATTAGAAAGAAGCCATCTACTAAAAATTAATTCTCGTTGTCACATTTGTAGTATCCAAAATTATTCCATATAGAAAATCTCAATATCCTTTCCTTCCAACATTCAAATCTAATTTCCATAATCATGTTCACACTTAGTAGCCATGAAATTACGGGGTGTAACAAGTTGCATTCTAAAGATGAAAGATGTTGTATTATACCTGATGTTCTGGGCATTTTTAAGATTCTCAAATGATGCATATAAGCAGATGTATTCAATGACTTAAGAAACTATGTTTTTTTTATGTTGCTGCACTTTGAAGCAGATGCTAAACTTGATATCTGATGTTGTTGCTGAATTCTGAAACATTTTCTACTGTCTTATTTAAAATACACTCCTCTATTGTTGCTGTCTACACATCAGTTGAGGGTAAAACAATTACTGTTGTGTTTGATGATTGAGTTGTTGTCACTATGAGCAGTTGCTGCACTTGAGGGCTTAGGTTAAGAATATCTCGAGTCGCTATTTTAACTGCTAAGCAACTGTTATTTTCTAAGTTAAAATGGTCAAGCAGTTCTTTGAGATTCTATACTCTGATATGTGTCCTCTAAGAGTCCCACATCGGATATTGAATGGAAATATGGACTCCTTATATGGACTTGGACAATACGCATCCTACAAGATAATTTTTGGGTTAACTTAGGCCCAAGATCCATTGTTTACATGTTATCAAAGCCAGACCCATTTCAATTCTTTGTTCACCGATGTTGGCCCCCAAATTATATTATTCACGGCTTCAATTAACAAGGTTTGGGCGTCTTGGGAGTGTTAAGAGTCTCACATCGGATATGAAAGGGGAACATGAACTCCTTATATGGACTTGGAAAATCATCACCCTATAAGCTAGATTTTGGTGTAGAGTTAGGCCCAAAATTCATCTTTACACTTCTAGCGGGACTGAACTCTACAGACTTGATGCACGGGCTTTCCTTTCAAAAGGCAACAAAGAAAAAGAAAAGTATTTCTTCATAAGCTTACTGATTTGAACTGGGTGGCCAGTGGGGCGGAAAACATCTCAATGTTGTTTTTGTGTATCTTATATTATTTAATAGACATGATTTTTTTGTAATACAATTTCAAAATATTCACTTTGTTTTTTTTTTTTGTTGACGAAGGAACCCGCAGCCGCTACTCTTTCGAGTGCGCACAGGGTAAACCCCGGACTGACGCAGTAGCCTGCAAACCACGTCAGCCATGTAAACCACACTTGGCAAGCCATGTGTGACAGGCTCAACCAAGAAGGTTTATGCAGGGGATCGAACTCGTGACCTTGCGGTCCCGCGCTCTACTGCTACACCAACTTGGCTACCCTTGCGGGTAAATATTCACTTTGTGATGTTATTCAAAGTTGCAAATCACATAGTAAAATTGAATTAAAATATTACATAATTAACTATATTTGTTCCAATTTTCTCACAATGTCTTGAGGATATTTGGTTGGAATTGAAGTTGTTGGTCAAATTATTCGACGTCGCTTACTGTTTCCTCGGATAATATTTCGTTGTAGTTGTAGTCTTCTTCTTCATTGAATTCTGATTTACCGCACCTTCTACGCTCCGCTTGAATTCAATCTCTAAATAGATCTGCAATCTCCTATGTGTCTTCTACCAATGAATGTTTGTGCTCTCCTATTTGAAATTTTTCCACAGAAAAAATACTTTCAGACAATAATGATGACGCTTGAATGCTCAATACATCTCGGGCTATCTTTGATAAAATCGTAAATGTCTTCTCATTCTCCCTCCAGTATTTCAGCAAGTCTTCGTGTCCTTCATCATTGATAATTAATTTGTATGGTACAACACCTTACAAAACAAAAACATCAATTTTGTCAACTTGTGAATAAGTTAAACCACTAAACATTATATTTCTAAGGCCTTGAATACTAGCAACAGAAACCACGTGTTTTTTATAAGGTTGCAGCGAATTAGTAGAAGATGATACAGAGGCCGATTGATTATTTGCATTTTGTTGTTGGTAATACATATATACTTTTTGACATTCAATGTGTATGTTAGACGTAACTTATTTTTTAGTTGGTTCGTGAGTTGGTTCTTCATTTGGACTTGGAGGTGGAAGTACTACTATACAATCATAAATCGTTTCAACAAGTGTTTTACAACCGTCTATTTTAATAGTCAGATTTAATACAACACCAATAATATAAATAGTGGGAATAGGAAAAAAAAATTAAAAGATTTTTTCAATAGATGCCTTATAAGTTTATTTTTCTATATATTCATTAAGTAACAAAAATATTAGAGCTATATAAAATAAAATAATTAAAATAGTAGGATAATAAATACTAAAAAATACTTAAGTTCTAAAAAAAATTCTCAATCATTATCTACAAGAATATCCCTTGAATTTTTATTATGGGCGTTAGAAATAAAATTTCACCTGGTCACTACTTCAAGATTTTTCTATAAGGTAATCCACAGTCATTGACAAGTTTTGTATACTCTTTGCGTCTTTGTAATTTTTTACCTTTAAAAATAAAGTTTATAACAAATTGTATTTTATCAAGAATATTTTCAAAAAGTTTTAGGCAATCCTTTACAAGTTATAAATATGACACGCACATCTTATATGAAAATGATTAGGAAAAGATAGAGTTAATTGAACTTTTAAAAGTCTTATAGCATAATCATTAGAAGTAACATTATTTAATGTAATAGTCATAATTTTATCAATTACTCCATAATAATCACAAATTTCATGAATATTTTGTGCAATAAAAGTTCGACTGTGCGTATCATCAATATATCTATATGCTAAAATACATTTTTGCATAGATCAATTATGATCTATCCACTTACATATTATAGTTAAATAATCATAATCATTAGTACTACGGCCTATGTTAGAAGTGATAGTCACTTTGTCATTAAAATGATACAATGCATAACGTAAATATTGTTGATATTCATGCGCAAATTTAAAACATCTCTTCTAACAGTTGATCTAGAAAAACCGTTAAAAGTAGGATATTATGTTTCTCGAATGTAATGAATAAAACTAGGAGATGAAGGACATGAAAAAGGCAAACCCTTCACCGCAACTAATTTATCATATTTTCCCTATCTTTATTTTAATCATATTTAGGACTAAAATTTGCCCTGTCGTTGGGTTAATTTGACCTTGTACTTGATCGGGGACACTACATAAACCTTGTCCCCAATCAGATGGCATTGGCACATCCGATTTTTTAACCTGATATTGATTCCACCTAGCTTTGTGCTCGCCTTGTACAAGTCTCAGTAAACCTCTCGTCCCACCTTGACCTTTTCCGATTTTAAATTTATAAACATTGTTACACATTTTACATCTAACTACTTGATTCTCTTGGTCCCTATCAAAAAAATCTCATGCATTTGATTTTAATTTTTGTTATGTGGGGCTCGACTCATACAAGGGAGAATATGAGACATTTCAGTTTCAGTTTGAGACTGAGACTCAGTGTGAGCTTGAGGTTGAGGTGCACTAGTGGGTGTGTCATTATCGTCAAAATTAAAGTCTGATTCAGATGTAGAATATAACTCATCATCTAATGGTATATCATTTAAAAAAAGAGTTTCATCTATATGAATGGAATTAATCAAATCATCGGGACTAGGAATAGGATTACTAGAAGTACCCTTACCCTTGTTACCCCTACTAGAAGAAGCACTCTTACCCTTACTCTTAATCATATGTCCAAAGCATTCCATTATAATTATGCAAATAAATAATTAAAATAAATGAAATTTAGTGCGATGATTAAAATTAAGTAATAATATTAATTTAAAGTAGGTAACAAACGATGACGTAACGTCGATGTGTAATCGAGGTTAAAAATTAAAACTTTGCTCGATAGATGATCCTCAAGCTAGTTGTCAACTTCACTCCCAATTTTTGAACTTTGATATAAATGAGTAAAAAAATTATAATATTTAGTAGGCAATGTAGAATTGTAGAGAGATAAATTGAGATATTAGAGAGATGGTAGGAAGATTTGTGAGAAAAATAAAGAGAAAAATGAGGTATTTATAGTTGAGAAAATAGGGTTAAAGTGTAAATTAATTAATTTAGGGATTAAAAATAAATATTAAGGGGGTGTGGGGGAGGGGGGGGGGGGGGCGAGGTGCAAAAAATGGTCGGTATAGCCGTTGCACAACGACCAAAACTTGATTGGTCGTTGTTGCAATGGTTATTTTTGCAAAGGGGCGGTGTGACAGGACAAGCGGGCCTATCGGGATCGGGGCGGCGGGGCGAGCCAGTTCGCCGAGTTCGAACCTCGACACCAAATATTTTTAGGGAGATCGAGGCAGAGAGGGGCGGGTATCGGGACGGTCCGGCCCACTGGCCAACCTTAATTTGAACACGATACTATATTTGGGTTGATGAAAAAATTTAATTTGAGGCCATACCATTTCGGAAATGGTGTCCCTCAGATTAGGCACTTCGGTTAAAGATGATGATGATGCTTATGATAAAATCACATATTAGAAACCATGCGTGGGCGAGGTAACTAGATTGACCGACGAGTCACTAATTTGCAGCCACAACATGAATGAGATTTCTTTTAGCTCAAAAACATAAGTGCGAGCCTTCATATTCAAAACTCTCATTTTGATACGAGTCCGAAGAAAATTATTGTTATGTTTACAAAAACGCCACACCAAAGGGTGGCGTATCATTTTACTAACCATGTTTTTTTCTTTTGTGCTAGGTATACATAAAAGCGGATCCATGGAACAAAGGCTTGTGAAGATGAAGTAAAAATGGATACTTGGAGCATCAGAGCTTTGGAAGAAAAATTAGAAGAAGGACGGGATCTCAACTAAAGGTCCAAGAAGGCTAGGAGATAGGTCTAATATTAGCCTTCCACCCCTTTCCCACTCTCCCTCTATTTATTATGACATGTAGTGTGTTACTTGTTGTAGATATCGAAACCCTTATAAGTTAGAACTTAGGATTTAGCCGAAAGATAAGGATTGTATTTATTGTTTAAAATAAATAAAAGTGAAAATATTTTCTTATAAAAAAATTGATACCATTAAATACATATTTGAAGTGTATTTCATGATTTTGAGAAAGAATATTTATTTTTGAAAGAAAATTTGTGAGTAAATCTTGGGCCTTAAAATAATATTTTCGAAGCTTATTTTGGGCCAGGCATGTTAAATAAATCTAAATAAAGGAAAATTCAATTAAAGCTCAAGTTTGAGAAGAGTTCTAAAAAGAATATGGTTGACCTTCATATGGAAAATAATTTGTAAATATTTGTATAATATCAGGGTGTATTGTTTATAAAAACATATTTTCAAACAGATTTTAAGATATATAAGGTTAAATAAGTGGGACTCTACTCAAAGAAAACTTTGAGTGTGTCTTGGTCACTGAAGTGACTATTTTTAAACCTTATATGAACTTTTTCCAAATAAATTCAACTCTTTCAATCAAATAAAACATTTTAGCCAAAGATTTCAAAACAAAAAATGATAGGATATGACTTTATTTTTACAATAATTTGAACACTCCTTTAAACAATTAATCACAATAAAACATACTATGAAACTAGAAATTCAATCGTATTCACGGATCCTTAATACCAGGGTGTCTAACACCTTTCCCGGGGATCACCAGAACCCTTACATCGAACTCTGATTTTAAAGAATTTTTCATTGTTTGTATAAATTCTTTTTACTTGATTTTCGTAATTTCTCTATAAATTAGGCGGTGACTCTAAAAACTAATTATCCGACTTAGAGCACCAACAACCTTTTAGTAGCTGTCTCGCGTAAAAAAGTGAACGGTAACACATGCATTTTCATAGAATAAAGTCCATCTCTTTCTTGTCTGATAAAATTTCCAACAAACAATCTTTTATATGTAATGTGTGCCTTATGGCTAGGTAACAAAGACTACATTTTCCTGTAAGTCCTAGCCATTCCACTAAACCCTTTCAACTAATTCACATAGACACAGGGAGACCATACAATGTCAGAACTTATAATGGGTTCAAATATTTCTTATCCTTAGATGATTATACTAGTGTCACTTGGACACATCTTTTGTCATCTAAAAGCAATGGTTTATTTGTCATTAAGGCTTTTACCCTTATGGTTCAAGTTCATTTCCAGTCTACAATACAATGTTTCAGATCTGACAATGCCTTTGAATTAGGGGGTGTTCTGAAGCACAACTATTTTTTCCTCTCATGGTATTTTACATTAAACCACCATTCCTCATTCACCTCAACAGAATGGGGTGGTCGAAAGAAAGCACAAACATTTATTAGAAGTATCCATGACACTTCTTTTTCGGTCTAAATTGCCTCTCAAGTACTGGGGTGAGTGTGTCTTGAGTTCCACCTACCTCATTAACAGAATCACTTTCACAATATTATAATTTCACTCCTTGTGAAAAACTACACAACTCTCCACCTCCTTATGCACATTTAAAGTCTTTTGGGTGTCTTGGATATGCTGCTACACCAAAATATGGAAGGGACAAGTTTCAATCCAGAAGTATGCCCTGTGTTTTCCGAGGATACCCTTCTGGTAAAAAGGGATACAAACTACTCAACTTGAATTCTCATTCCATTTTATTCTCCATGAATGTTGTTTTTCATGAACATATTTTTCTTTATCACTCTTCTTCTTCTACTCCTACTTTCCCTTTTTATCCCCTCCTTTTACTAATGATATTCCTCCATATGTTTCCACTCCTACTGCTAGAATTCCTAATTATTCATCATCTCTTTCTTCTCCTCCTGGATTTCCATCTTTACTAGCATTTCCACCTACTCCAATTGCTCCTCATGTACCTTCCAATCATGTTCCCGAAAGAAAATCATCTAGAATTCCTCACGAAGTCTCCTACCTTCCAGTCTGCTCCTTTAGAGTCAAAGATTTCTTCTTCTGAATTGCATTTGCAAGAAACCTCAACATTATCAACAAGCTATCTCTAACTCTATGCTTAATGAATTTAAGGCACTTGAAGCAAACAATACTTGCTACAAGAAACATATTTCTTGCAAGTTGGTGTATAAAATTAAACAAAAGGCTGATGGATCTATTGAATGGTACAAGGTCAGGTTAGTCATTAGGGGTGACACTCAACAAAAACGCATTGACTATACTGAAACTTTTCTCTGTTGTTAAGCTTACCATAATTAAATGTCTCTTGTCCTTGGCTGTTAAGAGGCATTGGACAGTTTTTCAACTTGATGTCAACAATGCTTTTCTTCATAGGGATCTCCATAAAGAAGTTTTTATGAAAATCCCACCTGGTCTTCATGTTTCTTCCTCCTTATCATCAGCCTCTTTGGTTTGCAAACTTAAGAAATCTCTCTATGAACTTAAGCAAGCATCTAGACAGTGGTTTTCAAAACTGTCTAAAGTGTTTCTATTCAGAGGATGTATCTCCAGCAAAAATGATCATTCCTTATTCACTAAAGTATCTCATGGTTCATTAGTTGTACCTGATGTGTATGTGGATGATATACTATTGGCTGGGGACAATTTGTCTGAAATGACTTCTTTGAAGGGATTTCTGGATGACCAATTTAAGATCAAATATTTAGGTGAGCTCCATTATTTCTTGGGTTTGAAGGTTTCATCTCATCCTCAGGGTTATTGTGTGAGTCAACATAAGTTCACTTCTGATTTGCTTGCTGAATACAAGTGCTCTCACTTTAGTTCTGTAGTTACTCTTTTGGACCATTTCATTAAGCAACCCAGTGATGTGGGTGACCCATTACCTGATCCCAGTGCCTATAGGAGGCTCATTGTCAAGCTGAATTTCCTGCAACATACAATGCCTGATATTTCTTTCAATCCAACATCTCAGTCAGTTTCTCCAAACTCCCGGTAACTCATATGATGCCTGATTTTGCATGTAGTCAGATACTTATGTAATGACCCTGCTCAAGGAATTCTATTGTTTAATGTTCCTGATACATCCACAATTGCCTTTTCTGATTCTGATTGGGCTACCTGCCCTTCCTGGGATACCTGCCCTTCTTCAAGAAGGTATCTCACTAGTTTTTTTAATTTTCCTTGGTGGTTGTCCTATTTCATGAAAATTTAAGAAGCATCCTACTATCTCTCCTTTGTTGAGGCAGAGTATAGATCCTTAAGAAAAGTTGTAGCTGAAATTTCTTGGCTCATCTGACTACTTGGTGATATGAGTCTCTATTCCTGGCCTTGTACCTATATATTGTGACAGCCAGGCTGCCTTGCACATAGCCAAAAAATTGTGTTTTTGAGCGTACCAAGCATATTGAAATCAACTGTAATTTTGTTCGCGATTGCTTACATGCTGGTTTGGTTTCTCTTCACTTCATTCGCAATTATGATCAATTGGCTGGTATTTTTACCAAGGCTCTCTCAGGTGCTACTCATTATTTCTTATTGGGCAAGCTTGGAGTGTGTACCCCGTCCAGCTTGAGGGGAGTGTTAACATTGGCTCATTACACAAGACTGGCCGGAACGACTGAAGGCCCAATTGTTTGTTTTAGTTGATATACAGATTTTATATCTTAGCCATTCACAAATGTAATAGCGAGTTTACATTTTATTCTGTCCGATTTTGTAAGTCTTGTAGTTGTATAAATACGGAAAGCACCCAGATGTAAAGCAACTTTTCAGTCGTCTCAATTAGAAACTTGGATTTCCTTATTTTACTTCCGCAATTTCAATCCTTACCCTACAAGAAATTGATTCTAAGAGGGGACTGTAATCTCCCTCTTTGGGTGAAATATCGTCCCCTTAGATCAAAGGGGGCGATTTTTAGTCGCCCTTCAACTCGCCTAATTATTCGCGTTGTCTTAGATCAAGAAGGGTCATTTTTCAAATCGCCCCCTTTGGTAAGGACCAAAGAGGGCGACTGGAGTTAGATTTATCAAAAATCACCAAAGAGGGCGACTGGAGTTAGATTTATCAAGAAATCGTCCTCTTTGAGATTTATCAAACGCCCTCTTTGAGATTTATCAAAAAGGGTGACTACAGTCGCCCTCTTTGAGATTTAACAAAAAGGGCGACTATTGGTTCAAAAAAGAGAAAAATTAAATGCACCAACTGGATTTGAACCCAGATCTGAACTGTGACACTGAACTATTCTACCACTAGACCACTAGTATGGAACATTAATCACCACAAATACAACCCTCTGCCAAGAATACAACCGTCTGCCAAGAATCGAACCCGAGCATCCTCTGTGGAATTGTGTCATTCTACCACTAAATCAGTCATCAATACTTGTTATATTTATACTCCTCATAATCATAAACCCTTGGATTCGGATCTGAATATTTTAGATATTCAAAAAATTGGATATTCGTAATTTTCGGATCCGAATATTTCAGATATCCAAAAAATCGGATATCCGCAATTTTTGGATAATTTCGAATCGGATTCGGATTTAAATATTTCGGATATCCAAAAAATCAGATATTCGTAATTTTTGGATAATTTCGAATCCGAATATTTTGGATATTCAAAAAATCGGATATCCGCAATTTTCGAATAATTTCGGATTCGGATCCGAATATTTCGGATATACAAAAAATTGGATATCCGAAGAATCCCCTTTAATTGATTTATAGTTTAATTCCGAAGAATCCCCTTTAATTGATCCTCTTGGTTTTTTCTATTGACAAATTAAAAGATCGTTAAAAATAAATAAATTAAAAGATACTACTAATATCTCTATTTATATTTTGTAGTAATTTGATTTTTTTAAAATAAAATATGATAGATAAATTTAAACATCAAAATATTTATGGACAGTGAAATAAAAGTTTAGAAATAAATCAAATTTTCAAAACTTAGAAAAATACATATTTATATGTAATTACTATATTAAAGTAATATCGTGGTTTGCAAATACATACCATTTTCTATTTTCAGACGAGTTAAACACCACTTCCGGAGTTGTATTAAGAAGTCAATGTTCTAGTTTAAATGAATCCAAACATGAACAAATATAATTCCCTTGGAAAGTCTTCTAAATTTGTTATCATTTCAGAAAAGGGGTAGAACTAATATCTAAAGTTAGGGATCATTTCCTCCTTGCTATATCATGAAACAGGATGTTAATAGCTTCGAAACATAGGTTATACAACTCCACTGAGCTTATTCGTTTTTATAATCTAAAAAACAAAATTCAAGAATCGGACAAAACATAAAAATGATGGAAATAATAGTATAGTGTTAGTTTAACAAAAGATGTATAAAAAGTAATTTAAATATTAAGTCACCAAATTCACGGAAGAATAACTAAGGTAAATTATAGTGAAATACTTGGAAGAAAAATTGAGATTAGAATATTTTTAAGGCATACAACCAAAAATAAAAGTCATGATAATGTAAAAATACAAAATGAGAAAAAAAGCTATAAATTATATTGTAAAGTGAAGAGCAAGAAGGACGACTTTTTGAAGTCGCTCCTTTTGGTTCGGATCAAAAGGGGCGAGTTTTCCAAATCACCCTTTTTGGTTATCACCAAAGGAGGAGACTTCAAATAGTCGCCCTTCTTGCTTTATTATTTATTTTATATATAACATTCTTACTTTACAATTCTCGTATAAATAGCTTATGAACATTAAGAAACGAACATATATTTATTTATATCTTATTACAAAACTTAGAAAAATACATATTTATTTATATCTTATTAAAAATAAATAATAAAAGTAAGAACATTAAGTTATTGTGTTCTATTCCAACTTTTATTATTAACTGTACAATAACTCTACTTTAAAATTTTCGTATAATTTTTTGTATTCAATGCACTAATCTCCAATAATATACGCTAAGATTTTAAAATCACCAAGCATTTCATATGAGGACTAAACTTGACGTTTTCTAATTTTTCAATGGACCAATATTTCTAGTCGTGTTCTTTCGGTTTGTAACTTTTTTTTTCTTCAAAATTTTCAAGCTTTTATTTTTAAAGAAAATCATAACAAATAAATTAGAAGCTAAATATTACGTATCTAAGTTTGTTTTAACATCTTTCGGTTAATGTAAAGTTCTAACATTGCTAACTTGGTGGTAGTAGACTCCTTTTGAGTGGACCAAAAAGGGCGACTTGAAAAAGTGGGGGCGACTTGAAGTCGCCCTTTTTGGTCAGAATCAAAAGAGGCGACTTGAAAAAGTCGCCTCCTTTGGTCCTAACCATAGGGGGCGACTTGAAGTCGCCCTTTTTGGTGAGGACCGAAAATGACGACTTTTTCAAGTCGCCTCTTTTGATTCGAACTAAAAAGGGCGACTTTGGTTAAATTAAGAAGGGCTACTTCAATAAGTCGCCCCCTTTGGTGAAATTAAAAACAGTCACCCTTTTTTGTTCTAACTAAGAGGTCATTTTGAAGTCGCCCTTTTTGACATTAATTAATCGATCCTCTTTGAAGCGTTTTCTTGTAGTGTTACTTCGAACAATATAATAGTGTATATCCATGTATATCACTTACAAATGTAATAGATAACAAATGTACCTATATATATCTCCATGTATAACAATGTATATTTATGTATATTACTCACTTCCTCTATGCATACCTCTTATCTACTAACAACAATGATTTTTGGAAATCACTGAGAAACTAAAAAACAAATGTATAATGAAACGACCAAATAAGAAGAAAAAGGATCAGAAGCCCATATCCCCATTGGTGCATCTTTGGAATAGATCAACGCGATTGAGGAAGTAGAGACGAAGAACCACTGACTTTTTTTTTGTTGTGGCTTCATCAGTACCGGATTCCCACAAAGAGGTTACCTTTTGACCAAAAATTTTAGGAGAGAGACTACTAATAGAACTTAATATTGTGATAAAATATCATGTGAGTTACAATGAGAGATACAAGGAAGTGAAAAGTAAGTAACAACAACAAAGATTATAATCTGGAATTGAGAACAAAATGAATTATTATAAATAATTTGTTGAGTCGGGTGTTATCACCCTGTTCTTAAGATAATATTGCCTCGTATGTATTCTTTTACGATGATTGACAACTTGTCTCCCAAGATAAAACAACAACAAATAATTGAGCAAAGGAAACTCAAATGTTTACTAAAAAGAAAGAACCTTTTGAGTGTATGAAAGAAAGTTAGAGAGGAAGGAATTCTCAGAATTTTCAGAATGCAAGTGTGTTCTTCAATTGCGTCTAATGCCTCAATTTATAGTGTGTGTAAGATGACCTCTCATCTAGCCAACTAATGGCAATCAAAGCCATGTAATGGCATTTATTGAGAGGTTATAATTCAGCCAAATAATGGCTAGATTCAAGTGTCAAGTAATGGAGGATTAATGCTTCAAAACCAACCCAAAAGTCAGAAACTTTCTATCTTCTGTTGAGCTTCTGCCATTGAAGCGTTGTGGCCCTACCTGGGAGGCGTCGCGGCGCAGGATGGAACGTCGCGGTGCTCCGACGCTGCGGCTCCGACGGTGGTTTCGTCGCCGCCCTTCACGTCTCTGCGGTAATTTCCGACTCGTTTCATATTTTACCCATCGTACACTTCTTCCTTAATTTACCAACGTGAAACACTCATCATTTGGCCAATAATTATCTATCATTTCATGTCTCAAACATTTCATTTACGTACCAATATCTCTTTCACTAAGGAAATTTAGGAATGACATTTCCGATGTGCGACCCCAATTATTCGAGTCATAAATAATAGGATTAACTATATTCACATTAATAAATTTCCAACAATCCCCTCTTGAAAGAGATTTTAGCGCACTCACATGGTGCCTTTCTAGCGATTTTTCGGTGGAACGATGTTACATCTGGATAGGTAGCCGTGGCTTTGAACCTTCCATAGTAGAATACCATCGAACTTACTTACGGTGTGGTGAACGTGATGTCTTGAACTGTCAGTGTTTAATGTAAGCCAAGACAACGGTACCAGCACAACAACTTTCCTTACTCAATTCTTTTTCAATGTTTTGTCCGTTGTGGTCGTGGACACGTCTTGTATTCTTAAGTGCGTTCATTTGAGGTGGTCTGTACTCGCACTTAAATAGGTGGTCTCCTATAAGGTATCCTGTTCTACCCCACTTCACAAGTGTTAGGAACCAGTAAAAGTTTCCTCAAACCTAACCTCAACCGTTGAAGATTATTAAAGGTTTTGAAAACTTAACTTTTACCCACACTGCAGATAGCACTTAATGTCTATCACGGGAACGGCGTGGATTCATGCTTCTATGTAGAAATTATTATCCTAAGTGCTCTTGCTTCCACTGAAGTGCTCAACCGAACCTTTACGGCTTAGTTTTTCCGTTGAACCTAATTCCTGAGATCTCCAGTCAGTAAGGTTGGATATCCACCATATCAGTTATTATTGTTTGGGTTTTAGGCCCATTCTCCTAGAAAGAAAGACTGTCCGATCTCTGAGTATGACATTTGTCAAAGGGTCTGCTATGTTTTCCTTTGATTTTACATAATCAATGGAAATAATACTCAATGTGATCAACTATCGAACGGTCTTATGTCTCCGCCGCATATAATGAGATTTATCGTTGTACATAGAACTTCGTGCCCTTCCTAGAGCCGACTGGCTGTTGCAGTGGTTCATTATAGAAGGTACGGGTTTATCGCAACATGGGATATCCTCTAAGAAGTCATAAAGATACTCAGCTTCTTCTCTTGCTTTATCTAAAGTGATAAACTCTGATTCCATCGTGGATCGGGCGATGCAAGTTTGCTTAGAGGATTTTCAAGACACAGCCCCACCACCAATTGTAAATATATATCTACTGGTGGGCTTGGTGTTCTCTATATCATATATCCAGTTTGCATCACTGTACCCCTCTAGTACAGTTGGATATCTCGAATAATGCAACCCATAAGCTACCGCATATTTCAGGTATCGTAGTACTCGATTTAACGTTTTCCAGTGATCATCACTTGGATTACGGGTGAACCTAGCCAACTTGTTGACTAGATAAGCGATATCAAGTTGAGTGCAGTTTGTGATGTACATCAAACTACCAATAAAATGTGCATATCGCTCCTGGTGTACGGGCGCACCACGATTTTATCAATCTTTTAATTTATATCCAATGGTGTTATTATCGATGAACTGTCGAACATCTCAAACTTCTTGAACACATCCTTGATGTAGTGAGACTGAGATAGGACCAGTCCGTCAGATGTCTTAGAGATCTTGATCCCTAAGATGACATATGTGATACCCATATCCTTCATGTCAAAATATTATTTCAACATTTTCTTAGTCTCTAGGATCAACCTAGGATTGCTCCCTGTGAACAACATGTCGTCTACGTAAAGGCATATCATGACGAACGAGTCGGCATTCCCTTTCGTGTAGACACATTTATCACACTCATTAATGGTGAATCCTTTCAATAGTAAAGTACTATCAAATTTCTCATGTTATTGCTTCGAGGCCTATTTCAGGCCATACAGAGATTTGACAAGCCGACAGACTTTCTTCTTTTGTCCTGGCACCACATACCCCTCGGGTTGGTCCATATAGATTTCTTCTTCCAAATCACCATTTAGGAAGGCTGTCTTGACATCCATTTGATGTATCTCAAGATCCCTCAATGCAGCGATAGCTATGAATACTCGTATAGACGTCATTCTAGACACCGGAGAGTAGGTGTCAAAGTAATCAAGGCCCTATTTTTATCGATAGCCCTTGACTACCAACCTGGCCTTGTACTTGTCTATAGATCCATCTGATTTCAAATTCCGTTTGAGTATCCACTTACAACCCAACGACTTGCTTCCCGGAGGAAGTTCAACCAACTCGCCAGTATGGTTGTGCAAAATGGAGTATATCTCACTCTCTATAGCTTCTTTCCAGAGCGGTTCTTCTGGAGTTGATAATGCTTCAGCGATTGTCCGTGGTTCGTCATGAACCATATAAGCTACAAAGTCCGGTCGAAAGGATTTGTCTATCCTGGTCATTTTGCTTTGTCTCGGTTCCATCTCTAGACCCTCCAAGTCCTGAGAATCTGGAATACTAGATTCCGGATAATCAGCCACTTCGAAGTTCACTAGACCTGAACCGCGTAGATCCAGGCAGTCAAAGACTCATGGATCCTGAGAGTTTTGTTCATAACTTCATTTGTGAGAGGTTATGTCTTTTTCCTTTCTAGGAAATGAGTCTTCAAAGAAACTATCGTTCATTGATTCCATGATTGTACCCACATGAATGTCTGATATATCTGACTTATGCACTAAGAAGCGATAAGCACTACTGTATTTGCATATCCGATGAATATGAAATCTACAGTCTTAGGCCCAATCTTGACCTGTTTTGGCTTAGGTACTTCCACCTTTTCCAAACAACCCCACACCTTCAAGTATTTGTAGGTGGGTTTCATTTCTTTCTATAGCTCGTATAGAGTCTTGTCCTTACCCTTATGTGGGACTCTGTTAAGAATCTTATTGGTGGTAAGGACAATTTCTCCCCACATGTTTTGGGAAGGTCGGAATTGATGAGTAAGGCATTCATTATTTCCTTCAAAGTACGGTTCTTGTGTTCAACAACACCGTTTGATTGAGATGAGTAAGAAGCTGTCGTTTGATGAACTATACCCGACTGGGCACAATATTTCTCAAACGACGCTACATATTCTCCCCTTCTATCACTACGGATTTATTTAATTTGTCCTCTTAGTTGGTTCTCAACTTCTACTTTGTAGCGTTTGAACTCTTCAAATGCTTCATCTTTACTTTTTAGTAAGTAAAGGTAACAATACCTTGTGCTATCATCTATGAAAGTCACAAAGTACTTGTTCCCCTCTCTAGTTTGTGCGAACTTCAAATCACATATATCGGTGTGTATGAGTTCTAGAGGAGTGGTTTCCCTTTCGACGGATCTAAAGAGACTCTTTGAAAGTTTTGCCTCTATGCACACCTCACACTTACGTTGAGGGTTTACGTCGATAGACGGCAACAACTCCAACTTTACCAACCTTTAGATAGATTGATAGTTTACATATCCTAATCTATGATACCATAAATTAGACGACTCAAGCAAATAAGAAGAAGACTTAATTTTTTTAATAGTAGAAGGCATTACAGACACAACATTAACTTTAAAGAGGCCTTCACAGACGAAACCACTTCCTACAAATGTTTCATTCTTAGTGATTACAAATTTATTGGACTCAAACACTAGCCTAAAACCAACATTCACCAATAAAGGTCTCTAAACTAAATTTCGGGACATGCATCACCTCCTTCAAAGTAAGCTCATTTCTGGAAGACATCTTCAGTATTACCTTTCCTACCCCCAGCACCTCAGATGAAGCCTTGTTGCCCATGAACAACTTCTTATCCATGACTAGTGTTATACCCCGTATTTCCAGAGTATGTACGTGAGGGCGTACGTACAAAAGTTTTTAGCCTTAAGTAGGCATAAGTGTCGAAATTTGTGCACAACTAGCGAAAAGAGTCGTTTTCCGACGAAACGTTTTCCGGACTTTGCGAAGGGAAAATTACGGCTATGTCATTTATTATTTTTGCGGATTTTTCCGAGAGATGAAATATTTTGGACCAACGGGAGGGTGACATGTGTCACCCTCAAAGTGGACGAAACTTGGGCGTTTTTGGCCTTGTTTTTGGTCAAGGGTTAGGTAGGATATTTTGGTGGTAGATGGATAAGGTACACTTGCCCAAATCCTCACCCTACACTTGCCCACCACTTGTCTTGATCTTGGCCCTTGAATGTCCTATAAATACCCCTCTAATGCAAGACCATTTCTTCATCCACACTTGTAAAAATCCAAGGCAAAATCCTCTCCCTCCTCTTAAGCTCTCGTCCTACCTTCCCTCCCCTTTGTGAGGCCTTGGCCGAGAGTACCCCCCCTCTTGAGTGTTGTCTCGTATAAATACCCCCCCCATTGGTAGAAAAGTATTCTCCAAGTATTGTTACTATTCCAAAATACTTTAGCCCAAATACCTTGTAGTACTTTCCAAAGTTACCTCTATACGTAGAGCCCGAAAATACTATTATACTTCCCTTCAGTCACAAAAACGAAACCCTAAGGAAAATCTTCATAGTCGGTTGAAGTGTTAAGTAAGTTGTGTAGAACTTCTAAGGGTTTTCGAGGCGGTGGAGCGCACGGAGTAGGAGCTAAACGTTGCTCGTGTCGATATATAACTTGGATAATTTTGGGCTTATCGAGGTAAATAATCCTATCCTTCTAGTGTAATTGGAGATTACATACTGTAGTGGTATAATATTAAATATAATATACATAGAAGGATATTACAGAAGAGAATTGAATTGAAATCACATCAGAAGAATATTAAAGAAGAAGATCAGACTGTACTTACATGGGAATTTGTATTCTGATGACTTGTGTAGTTTGGCGGGTAGGAAGTCTGCCCAATTTTCCATAGAATAAAGGAATCAGTATCTAGAAATGTTTCTGAGAATAGTCTAGACGTTGATAGACTTATATGACCGTGATAGGATGAAATCGCAAGTAGCGTATTCTACTCGAAGGGTGGAAAGGGCTAGCGGATTCTGATGCTTTGGAGCTATTTGCTAATAGTCGATAATCGTCGCGAGGTATGTGATTCTTCCTATACTCTTGAGCATGATATTTTAAAAGTATATATATATATATAGTACGGTGACGACGTGTGTTAATCGAACGTAGCTTTACGGCAATGTCTTTTGACTTAAGCTGAATAATAAGAATCTTGAAGATTTGGAAGAATTAAGAAACCTTTTTGAAAGAAGAGTAACACTTGGTTTCAAAAGCTTAAGAGTTATACTAGCTTTATGGGAAGTTAGGTATAACGACTTAAGAAAGATAAAAAGAATGGGTTATTGATTTTAGAAGTTAAGAGACTTGATCTCAAAAGATAAGAGACTTGACTTAATTGAACTGATATGAATTTTGTTAAAAAGTGTGAAACCTCATTCGTGAGTAATGAGTACTTGGTTTGTAAAAGGAATAATGTTTTACTGATTTCGGAAATGAGAATAAGCATCGAACAAACCACAGCAGCGTTAATAAAGGGAAATGTATTGACTAATAAAGTATTATTAAAACCAGTAGAAACCTCCATCTGCATAGAAGCTAAGATGAGACAAAATGATATTACATTTCCTAGATCATGGCTGATTTAATAAGATTGTTATAATCAAGAATAACCTACTCACACATAATACATATATCACTCAACTGTTTTAAAAAATAAAGAGAATTATGTTATTAAATGATTAAGACTATGAACTATGAAACCTTTCGAAAATAAGAGATGTGAATATTTGAAATTAGGCAAACTTGAACTTTTGGAAAAAAAGGTTGTTACTTGACTTTAAAAAGGAAAGTGTTTTGGTTTAAAAAGAAGGGCATAATGTTACCTTAGTTGTTTTAAAAGGAAAATATGGTATTATCTTAATCTGTCTTAAAAGAGCGTTTAGATGTTAGGGCCACACGACACCGCGTTCTTGGGATGAACCGGGAATGTATTTCACCTGATTCGATACCGAGTCCATGAGATGGACCGGGAATGTACTTCATGCGACACCACGTTCATGGGATGAACCGGGAATGTATTCCATCCGATTTCTATCGAGTCCCATGAGATGGGCCGAGACATGTGCGATTTCTATCGAGTCCCATGAGATGGGCCGAGACATGTGTGATTTCTATCGAGTCCCATGAGATGGGCCGAGACATGTGCGATTTCTATCGAGTCCCATGAGATGGGCCGAGACATGTGCGATTTCTATCGAGTCCCATGAGATGGCCGAGACGTGGCGATTTCTATCGAGTCCCGTGAGATGGGCCGAGACATGTGCGATTTCTATCGAGTCCCATGAGATGGCCGAGACATGTGCGATTTCTCGAGTCCCACGAGATGGGCCGAGACACGTGCGATTCCTATCGAGTCCCATGAGATGGGCCGAGACATGTATTCCACACGATTCCACCTCGAGTCCGTGAGATGGGCGAGACATGTTACACGCATCACATGACTTATACCTAGACTGCCGGCAGTGAGGAAGGAGTTCCACGGGCATGAGGGATGACTTTGAGGGCGTGAGTCCCTGACTTGACATGACTGCTTTTATGAACTATAGTTTTGTTATCATATATGTCTTCTGTTTTATATAGACTATTATGATCTCATTTTCAGTTTCACATACTTGGTAACTGTTGTACTGACCTCCTTCGGGGGGCTGCGTTCATGCCGCAGGTAGAGGTACATCGTCAGGATCCTCGCCATAGGATCACATTCGCGTGTTGGGAAGCCCCGTTTCTTCGGAGGCTTATCTTTGGTATGTTACCCAGAGTCTGTAGGTTCTTGTACATTCAGGGGTATGGCGGGGCCCTGTCCCATCATAGTTGTTGTTATAAAACTCTTAGAGGTCTGTAGTATCACAGGCGTAGTTTGTAAAGGATGTAATCGCTCAAAATTGTTATATATATATGCCAAGGGCAAATTTTTCTCGATAAATTGTTTCTCATTGCATATTGTTTCTTGTATTGTTTTATATTCCGCGATTTCTCGATGTATGACTACTTGGGTGCGGGTAAGGCACGATCCACGGCCCGGGCAGTCGTGACAAAAGTGGTATCGTAACGCTTAATCCTCGGAAAGTGTCTACAGATCGTGTCAGTAGAGTCTTGATTATCGGTGTGTTGTGCACCATCTATAATCGTGAGGTCGCATGACATTTAGATTGGTTTCCATTCTTCTCATTACGAGATCGTGCCTTAGAGCCGTGTTATAAGTTGGACCCTCCGACGTATTTCGCTTTTACGCTTATGCCTCCGCCAGGCAACCCGCCCAGATGGGCAAGGCGGCGAGGAGCTAGTAGGATACTGAGGAGTACGGGCGCAGCCCAATCTTTACTCGAGATAGTGCTTCAGACGGCGAGTTTTGCGACGCCGCCAAAGCAGAGTTTAGTGGTCGCAACGATGGTCACGAGACCACGATGCACGAGCCTCAGGTCCCACACCGAGCAGGAGAGATGGGTTACAAAGAGATGGCCCAGTTATTGTCCAGGATAGTGGCAAGGCATGAGGATAGGCTGGATGCAGCAGTTCCAGTTCCAGTAGTACCCATGGTTCACCCAAGATCGGATAGTTTGAGGCTACGGGACTTTCTGAGTCAGAGCCGCGAGTTCTACGGGTCGAGGCACGAGGATGATCCGCAGGAGTTCATTCGGCGATTCTAACGGATCATGAGAGTGATCAAGGCTTCGGAGACCGAGTCGGTGGTCTTAGGTTCGCATCGGCTGCGTGATACTGCAGTCGACTGGTTTGATTCGTGGGAGCTGTCCCGGGGAGAGTATGCACTTCCAGCCGTATGGAACGAGTTCGCAGGGGCATTTCTTGCACATTTCTTGCCTCCACAGATGAGAAGGGCTCGGGCCGACAGATTTTTGACGTTGAGGCGCAAGGCGTCTGATTCGGGAGTACAATATGGAGTTTGACTCATTAGCTCGACGCCCCCGCATCGTAGCCGACATGGAGGACAGAGTGCACCGCTACGTCACCGGGCTTGATGACTACTTGGCAGAGGCTTGTTCGGGTGTAGCTCTTCAGCCGGGCATGGACATTGCCCGCATGCAGGCTTATGCACTTGGATGTGAGGCACGGAGAGGTCGACGGAATGACCGAGATCAGCAGAAGAGGGCCAGGACAGCAGGGTCCTTTGGTAACTTTCAAGGCGGACCGCCTCGAAGAAAGCGATTATGTACCTCCGCCAAGATGCAGTGGTCCTCCACGCCTTCGTGACATTCGGTATTCGGGGCGGGTCGAGCTCGGGGCTTCTGGTTCACAGGTATACATGGGTTCCAGCCAGTCGGGTTCATGCTTTCCTCAGTGTGCACGATGCGGCAAACGCCATCCCGGGGAGTGTCGTCTTCTTCATCGGTGCTTGTTTCACTGCGGCCGTCGAGCCATGTGACGGGATCTAAAAGAAGGGATACAGGTAGAATGACACAGCCTACCGGGTCAGTGGCAGGTTCATCGCCTTCTACATATGCCTGCAGGCGTGCCTATGATTAGAGTGAGCGGATAGTGCAGTATATTCTTACCCTCAGAGACTAGTATGCGTAAATGATATGATGAAGTGCTAAGTATTATGTTCAGATAGCCTTATGTTAAAATGGTGATTAGAAAACATGGTTAGTTAGAAGGGTAAGTTTGGGGACAGGGAAATTGTGAACCTTAGAATATTACACGTAGAGACCTTAGATGTGAGGCCATCTTGAGTAAAAGATTTATGTTTGTGTTGACCTTTGTCGGGGTGCATTGTATACGTGGGATATATTTGTGTGATAAGTCCCTGAGTGATATGAAATGAAAGAGGGTAGTTGAGCTAAGAAGACAACTAGGTTTTCGTGACTTGATTTGTGAGATTGTTCAGGATCGAGGGAACAAGTGTTTGGCACGATAGCGGGTCGGGTTGAGGACCATTCGCGGGTCAACCCGCGGCCTGTTTTGTGGTGGGGCCAGTTCGAGGTGGTCCCTCCAGTTGGTAGGGTCACGAGGATGCTAGGCCCAAGTTTAGATGACCATCGTATGAGTTCGTGGATATGTTCGACCAGAATCGGATCGTGAAGGCCGGGAATGGCCTTAAAGGAGATTGAGGCTAGTAAGATGACCAAGTTTGGAGGTAGTGACTCCAGAGATTGTGGAAACTGAAGCAATGACTGAAGTATGGTACATATACTAGAAAGAGTTCAAGTGTTCGAGAAGAGTACGACGAGTGAGGAAAGAAGAGGACGTGTGTTAGCAGAATAAAAGAGATCATTTTGTTGTGAAGTGAAGATGCGAAGGGAGTGTCCTTTAGACCGGGGTGGAAGCTTTTGTGATGTAGGAATGATTTCTCGTGGACTTGGGTTAAGTATTTTCGCGTAAGTTATTTTGTGGCCAGGTGTGGCGTTGGCAACTTGTTAGAGGAACTTTATCGTTATCTGTCTTGAGAAGGAACATTCGGGACGAATGTTTCTAAGGAGGGGAGAATGTTATACCCCGTATTTCCAGAATATGTACGTGAGGGCGTACGTACAAAAGTTTTTAGCCTTAAGTAGGCATAAGTGTCGAAATTTGTGCACAACTAGCGAAAAGAGTCATTTTCCGACGAAACGTTTTCCGGACTTTGCGAAGGGAAAATTACGGCTATGTCATTTATTATTTTTGCGGATTTTTCCGAGAGATGAAATATTTTGGACCAACGGGAGGGTGACATGTGTCACCCTCAAAGTGGATGAAACTTGGGCGTTTTTGGCCTTGTTTTTGGTCAAGGGTTAGGTAGGATATTTTGGTGGTAGATGGATAAGGTACACTTGCCCAAATCCTCACCCTACACTTGCCCACCACTTGTCTTGATCTTGGCCCTTGAATGTCCTATAAATACCCCTTTAATGCAAGACCATTTCTTCATCCACACTTGTAAAAATCCAAGGCAAAATCCCTCTCCCTCCCTCTTAAGCTCTCGTCCTACCTTCCCCCTCCCCCTTTGTGAGGCCTTGGCCGAGAGTACCCCCCCTCTTGAGTGTTGTCTGGTATAAATACCCCCCCCCCCCTTGGTAGAAAAGTATTCTCCAAGTATTGTTACTATTCCAAAATACTTTAGCCCAAATACCTTGTAGTACTTTCCAAAGTTACCTCTATACGTAGAGCCCGGAAATACTATTATACTTCCCTTCAGTCACAAAAACTAAACCCTAAGGAAAATCTTCATAGTCGGTTGAAGTGTTAAGTAGAAGTTGTGTAGAACTTATAAGGGTTTCTGGGAGCGAATTGGAGCGCACGGAGTAGGAGCTAAACGTTGCTCAGGATCGACATATAACTTGGATAATTTTGGGCTTATCGAGGTAAATAATCCTATCCTTCTAGTGTAATTGGATATTACATACTGTAGTGGTATAGAAATAAATATAAGATACATAGAAGGATATTACAAAAGAGAATTGAATTGAAATCACATCAGAAGAATATTAAAGAAGAAGAATCAGATTTCTTACATAGATTTGTATTTCTGATGAGACTTGTGTAGTTTGGCGAGTAGGGAAGTCTTGCCAATTTTCCATAGAATAAAGGAATCTGTATCTAGAAATGTTTTACAGAATAGTCTAGACGTTGATAGACTTATATGACCGTGATAGGTTGAAGTACTGCAAGTAGCGTATTCTACTCGAAGGGTGAAAAGGGCTAGCCGGATTACAGTACTTTGGAGCTATTTGCTAATAGTCGATAATCGTCGCGAGGTATGTGATTCTTCATATACTCTTGAGCATGATATTTTAAAAGTATATATATATATAGTACGGTAGACGTACGTGTGTTAACTGAACGTAGCTTTACGACAATGTCTTTTGACTTAAGCCTGAATAATAAGAATCTTGAAGTATTTCAGAAGAATTAAGAAACCTTTTTGAAAGAAGAGTAACACTTGGTTTCAAAAGCTTAAGAGTTATACTAGCTTTATGGGAAGTTAGGTATAACGACTTAAGAAAGATAAAAACAATGGGTTATTGATTTTAGAAGTTAAGAGACTTGATCTCAAAAGATAAGAGACTTGACTTAATTGAACTGATATGAATTTTGTTAAAAAATGTGAAACCTCATTCGTGAGTAATGAGTACTTGGTTTGTAAAAGGAATAATGTTTTACTGATTTCGGAAATGAGAATAAGCATCGAACAAACCACAGCAGCGTTAATAAAGAGAAATGTATTGACTAATAAAGTATTATTAAAACCAGTAGAAACCTCCATCTGCATAGAAGCTAAGATGAGACAAAATGATATTACATTTCCTAGATCATGGCTGCTTTAATAAGATTGTTATAATCAAGAATAACCTACTCACACATAAGGCATATATCACTCAACTGTTTTTAAAAAAAAAAAGAATTATGCTATTAAATGATTAAGACTATGAACTATGAAACCTTTCGAAAATAAGAGATGTGAATATTTGAAATTAGGCAAACTTGAACTTTTGGAAAAGAAGGTTGTTACTTGACTTTAAAAAGGAAAGTGTTTTGGTTTAAAAAGAAGGGCATAATGTTACCTTAGTTGTTTTAAAAGGAAAATATGGTATTACTTAATGTCTTAAAAGAGCGTTTAGATGTTAGGGCACACGACACCGCGTTCACGGGATGAACCGGAATGTATTTCACCGATTCGATCGAGTCCATGAGATGGACCGGGAATGTACTTGCGACAGCGTTCATGGGATGAACCGGGAATGTATTCCATCTGATTTCTATCGAGTCCCATGAGATGGGCCGAGACATGTGCGATTTCTATCGAGTCCCATGAGATGGGCCGAGACATGTGCGATTTCTATCGAGTCCCATGAGATGGGCCGAGACATGTGCGATTTCTATCGAGTCCCATGAGATGGCCGAGACATGTGCGATTTCTATCGAGTCCCATGAGATGGGCGAGACGTGGCGATTTCTATCGAGTCTCATGAGATGGGCCGAGACATGTGCGATTTCTATCGAGTCCCATGAGATGGGCCGAGACATGTGCGATTTCTATCGAGTCCCATGAGATGGGCCGAGACATGTGCGATTTCTATCGAGTACCATGAGATGGGCCGCGACATGTGCGATTTCTATCGAGTCCCATGAGATGGGCCGAGACATGTGCGATTCCTATCGAGTCCCATGAGATGGGCCGAGACATGTATTCCACACGATTCCACCTCGAGTCCATGAGATGGGCCGAGACATGTTACACGTATCACATGACTTATACCTAGACTGTCGGCAGTGAGGAAGGAGTTCCACGGGCATGAGGGATGACTTTGAGGGCGTGAGTCCCTGACTTGACATGACTATTTTTATGAACTATAGTTTTGTTATCATATATGTCTTCTGTTTTATATAGACTATTATGATTTCATTTTCACATACTTGGTACCTGTTGTACTGACCTCCTTCGGGGGGATGCGTTCATGCCGCAGGTAGAGGTACATTGGTTGTGGATCCTCGCTCATAGGATCACAGTTCAGCGTGTTGGGAAGCCCCGTTTCTTCGGAGGCTTATCTTTGGTATGTTACCCTGAGTCTGTAGGTTCTTGTACATTCAGGGGTATGGCGGGGCCCTGTCCCGTCATAGTTGTTGTTATAAAACTCTTAGAGGTCTGTAGTACTGTTGTGGGCAGAGTTTGTAAAAAGGGATGTAACTGTTCAAAATTGTTATATATATATGCCGAAGGGCAAATTTTTTCTCAGATAAACTGTTTCTCATTGCATATTGTTTCTTGTATTGTTTTATATTCCGCTGATTTCTCTGATGTATGACTACTTGGGTGCCCGGGTAAGGCACCAGTCACGGGCCCCGGAACGGGTCGTGACAACTAGTGTATATGTGGAGAATGCTTCTCTATTGGAACAAATGTGATGGGTCACACCCGTGTTCATCCACCACTGCATAGGATTCTCAACGAGGTTTGCTTCAAGTACAGCCGCTGAGAACTCTTCAATCATATCGTCAAGAAGCGTGTCTTCTACGAGTTAGCCTTGGCCTTGCCCTTGTCTTTCTCTTTATTCTCATTCTTGAGTTTTCGGCAATCCTTGACCATGTGACCGGTTTACCACAGTGATGACAATTCCCTTTAAACTTCTCAGTTGTTGGGCTCTTACCATCCTTCTGAAACTTTCGCTTCTTGCTTAAGTTCCCTTTGGCTTCCGCCAGGTTTACCTTAGCCTCAGCGAGTTGCTTCCCCTTTGGCATGTCCTTCTTATTATCCTTCTAAATCTTGAGTTTGATAATAAGTTCCTCAAATGTCATCTCTTTCGTCTTGAGTTTTAACGTCGCAACCATAAATTGCTCGTTAGACTTCATTCCTTCCAAATCCAGGTGATGTAAAATCATTTAGAACTGGACTTGGGACATCACAGTTTTGTTGTCCACCATTTGAAATTTCAGAAATTTCCCAATGATGAACTTCTTAGTACCCGCATCTTGTGCATTATACTTTTTCTGCAGTTTATCCCACAACTTTTTGGCAATGCCAACGGTGCAGTACACCGTGTATAGAGGATCGGAAAAACAATTCAAAATATAGTTCTTACACATAAAATCACTATGACTCCATGCATCAAAAACCATCTTCATGTCATTTATGACATGTATACCTTTGGCCCCTCCAGCCGTTTCATTTGGTTGAGGGTCCACTTCATCTCAAGCTTCGGTTAGGAAACGAGACATTTTCATAACCGTAAAAAAGAACATCATCTTTTGCTGTCATCTCTTTAAATTTGTCCCCATGAACTTCTCTGGGCGTTCATGGTGGAAACCGACGGGTAGTGGAACAATAGCGTTCCATGAGTATTGGCAAGAGTGCCTTGAGCAGCAGTGGGGTTGGCATTAGTTATGCCTTGAGCAGCGGTGGAAAAGGCATTAGGGTTGCCTTGAGCAGCATCCGATGTTTCAGTGTTGAATTGTTCTTCTCCAGTCATCTTGTTGTTACTTTCAACAGAATATTGTCTTAAGATTGTGAGTTACAATGAGGGATACAAGGAAGCGGGAAGTAAGTAACAACAAAAAAGATTATAATCTGAAATTGAGAAGAAAATGTACTACTACAAAGGATTTGCTGAGCCGGGTGTTAGCACTATGTCCTTAAGACAATATTGCCCAGTATGTATCCTTTTACGGTGATTGACAACTTGTCTTCCAAGATAAAATAACAATAAACAATTGAGCAGAGGAAACTCAAATGTTTCCTAAAAAGAAAGAACCTTTTGAATTTATGAAAGAAAGCTAGAAAGGGAGGAATTCTCAGAATTTTCAGAATGCAAGTGTGTTCTTCATTTGAGCCTAAGACCTCAATTTATAGTGTGTGTAAGATGACATCTCATCTAGCCAACTAATGGCAATCAAAGCCATGTAATGACACTTATTGAGAAGTTATAATTCAGCCAGATAATGGTTGAGTTCAAGTGTCAAGTAATGGAGGATCAATGCTCCAAAACCAGCCCAAAAGTCAGAAACCTTCTATCTTCCGTCGAGCTTTTGTCATCGAAGCGTCGCGACCCTGCCTGGGAGACACCACGGCGCTTGAATTCCAGTAACTCACTGCCACTAAGGCGTCGCGGTCCTTCACGGCTCCACGACAATTTTCGACTCGTTTCATCTTTTACACATCGTACACTTCTTCCTTCATTTACCAACGTGAAACACTCGTCATTTGACCAATAACCGTCTATCATTTCATGTCTCAAACATTCCGTTTACGTACCAATATCTCTTTCACTAAGGAAATTTACGATCCTTGGTACAACGTGTGCACGTGTGTGAAAACGACGTTTCCGACGTGCGGGACCCCAATTGTTCGAGTCATAAATAATAGGATTAACTATATTCATGTTAATAAATTTCCAACATATCTAATATAGATGCAACTATCAAATTTATGAAGAAGAGAAATCAATGAAGATTTCAATCTAAAAAGAAATTATAGAACGTCTATAACCAAATAAAGATTTTGGCGAGAGATTGAAAGAAATTTGGAGAAAAGAATTAGTAGAGAAAGAATAAAATATTTGAAGTTATTATTACGGTGGCTTCATATTTACCAATTCTTTAGGCTAAATAGCCAATATGTGCTACCAGGTGCCATTAATCAAAGATTGGATCATTTATTGGACGGAGTTATCATAAAGTGTCAAACTCTTTAGAACTATTGGTAAGAGGTTCATTTGCACTTTTGTTCTATTTTGTACTCATCTTTAATTTTTACGCCTCAAATGAAAGTTATGTCTTTCCGAATATAAGTTTTTTACGGGACACCTAAAAGATCTTATGCCAGACATAACTTTCATTTGAGAGGCAAAAATTAAAGACCAACCTATTTGAAGAAAAGTCGTGCAATTTCTTGTTTGGGAGAAGAGCCTCGTTGCAGGCCCTCAAAGCCCAATACACTAGCCCAAACTATCAACACAAGGACATGCAATTTAAGAGGTGAAAGGGTCAAATATACCATAAAACTTAGATAAATGAATCATATATACCCTAAATCAAAGTATGGGTCATATATATCCTAAAACTTTAATAAATGAATCATATATATCATTTTTTAACGGACTGGACACGTGGTAGCCACATCACCGGGAGACTGCCCAGTCATCGCCGCCGCCGCCATCAACACCGCCAATGACCCAATGGTACTACTCACAGTCGTCGACTATCACAGAGGTGGCCGAAAAATGCAAAAGATCGATCAGAAAATCCGATTTGGTCGATCTGAAGAACGATGCAGAATTGAGGGAGGTGAGTGGTATCAAAATGTCGGCAAGAGGATGCTGAATCTACAGATACCAACCACGACTGACGATTGTAACTCCGGTGGTTGGAATTTCAAAAGTTGCGCCTAGGGTTTCGGCGATTTGGACGTTGATCGTCGGTTCGATTGGGGTTGAATCGAGCTTGCTGAGTGGTGTAGAAATGACGGCAAGGACACGGCGGTCCTAACTATATCACTCCCAACCGTCGATTCTATCGGAATCAGCCGGAATATGAAGATCACTGTCGGGGGTATTTTCGTCCAAAACTTCAAACATCAAATCAAGACTGAAAATGATGAAATCGAAGGTTTTGGGTAGTATAGACGTGTAGAGGGTGACGAAACGAGTCTTTTGGTATAAGACTCGTCGGCGTTGACTTACTGTGGTGGCCGAAATCACTGTAGCAGTGGTGAATTCTCTGTCCAGCGGATGACGTGGTTGCCATGTGGCAGCCATGTGGTTGCCACGTGTCCAATCCGTTAAAAAAGGATATATATGATCCATTTATTAAAGTTTTAGGATATATATGATCCATTTACTTAAGTTTTAGAATATATTTGACCATTTTTCCATTTAAGTATTCTCCGTATATAACACTATGAATTGTTAAAGATTTGAACCAATATAAAGTTTAAACATGGTAGATCTTCGGAAAGCTTTTGACACGGTCTCTTGGAGTTTCCTTGATTCGGTATTAAGAGGCCTCAACTTTCCGAACAGATTTGTTAGATGGATCATGGAATGTGTTTGCTCAACCTCCTTCTCTCTTTCTATCAACGGTGAGCTACATGGTTACTTCAAGGGTAAGCGCGGCCTAAGACAAGGTGATCCTATGTCCCCTTCGCTCTTTATCTTGTGTATGGAATACCTATCAAGGATGCTTAATTTGAAGGCTCAGGCAAGAGCTTTCTCTTACTATCCAAAGTGTAAAAGGTTGGGTATTACTCATCTTGCCTTTGCGGATGACCTCATGCTCTTTGCCAAAGGTGATGTATCTTCAGTTGGGACTCTTATGAATTGTCTGGAGGAACTGGAGGCTGTCTCAGGGTTAACTCTTAACCCATCCAAATCCTCCGTCTTCTTAGCGGGAGTGCAGGATGCTGTTCGCGACTTGATCTTGTCCAGAGTGGGATTCGGCATGGGTAGCTTTCAGATGCACTTGGGGATTCCTTTGTCCCCAATTTGGTCTCGGTAGATCAATTTGCTCCTTTCACTAGTGCAATTTCGAATTACATTCGAAATGGGGCACCACTCGCTTTCTTATGCGGGTAAGCTAGAACTTATCGTGTCGGTCGTCGAGGTTGAGATCTTTTGGTTCCGGGCACTTCCTATTCCCGCCACAGTCCTCAACAAGGTACGGTCTGCATGTATTCAATTCTTATGGGGAGGGAAACCACCAAGAGTCGCTTGGGATGTTATTTGCTTGCCTCAATCCGAAGGGGGCTTGGGCCTTATGAACATCAAGGAATGGAACCATGCCCTGCTATCCCGGACTATTTGGCAAACCCACAACGACAGATTCACTATGGGTCCATGGATCAACAACTTTTATTTGAGAGGCGATTCTTTTTGGGAATACGAGGTACGCCCTGGACTCACCCCTATTCAAAAAGATTTGTGGAATCCGTGATAAACTTGTTTCCATCTACGGTAGCCAAGGAGTCACAATTGCCGGATTGGAAAAGTGTTGTACCAATGGTAAATTTGATTCAAGCCTCGTCTATGATATCTTGCGCACTACGCAAGATAAAAGCCTCGATGTCCCAAATTTGGAAAGGGTTCATTCCCCCTAAGTTTTCGTTCACCATGTGGCTTAATTGTAGAAAGCGGCTAGCTACAAAGGACACTCTTTCCTATCTAAACTTGGAGGATAAGTCTTGCGGGTTCTGCAAGCAAGCTAATGAAACAAGGGAGCACCTCTTCTTTACCTGCCCCTACACCCGCTTGATTTGGAAGAGCATAAGAGATTGGTTGGGTATTAGGAGAGAAATGACAACTGTTGAAAGTTCTCTCAAGTGGATTAAGAAAGACCACCGCGGGACAAGCATCCGAGCCAAAGCTACCTTGCTTGCCTTTTGCATAGTAGTCTATGAGATTTGGAGGACAAGAAACACATTACTCTTTGAAGGGACAAGCTTACCGGCAGAAGAGGTCATTACAAGGATTAAAACAACATCTTATAGAGTTCTCTATGACTTTATCCCCTCTTGTAATGACACCTTTGAGTGACCACCCCTCCGTCCCACACTTCTTCTTTTCATTACGTTGAGGATTGAGAACCCTCAATGACTGATTGTAGCCACTTGTCTTTCCGTTATTAGTAATAATATTTACATTTACCTAAAAAAAAAAAAAACTTTTATGAATATATGCTCACATGTTTTGGATGAGAATGGTAAATTATTGGGTTTGAAATTGGGAAAGATGAAAGAAGAAAGGACTTCTACGAAATGAGACTGGGTGAAGGAAAACACTTACGAGAATGGTAAATTATTGTCAGGTATTTTCTTATGTTTGGCAGGAGGGACGTAGAAGATATCTTTTTCAATATTTTCTTATGTACATGGAAAATTTGGTATTCTTTGAAGGTGAAAATAAATAAAATTCACCTAAGATATTCTTTTCATCCTAAAAGCAGTGACCTTATTATGTTCAAAAAGTACAGTATTTTTTGTAGCCTTTGAAAAAAATATTCCGCTTCATTATTTCCATTAATGAAAGAGTATATATACAATTTACAATTTTCCATAATAAAAATTATATTCATATTCTACTCCCAAAACCCTATTTTAGTAGTACAAGAATTCTATAATTATGATAAGTATACAATACTAATTAATACAATATTTACACTAAAATATTACAATAAATATTACCTAAAATCTGCCCTAAAACGTGATATACACAGTTTATCACGGGTTAAACATCTACAAAACCGTAATATACACTACTTATGGTAAGTGTATATTTAACACACACCCGCAATCATAGCAGGTGTTCTTCATATGCTGAGATTGTCTCTAAAATCTTCAAAAAAGACTGAGGGAAGACCTTTGGTAAAGATGTCTGCAATTTGATACCTGAAAGGGACATGAAACGCGTACTTGTCCACGACCTTTTCGCGAATAAAGTGGATATTCATTTCTATATGATTAGTGTGCTGGTGATGAACCGGATTATCAGAAAGGTAGATGACACTAACATTATCACAATAAACCAAATAGGACAATGAAGCTCTAAAAGAAGACTACATAACTAACAGAATTCAGAGACCACATTAGCTTCCCCTCGATACTCGACCTCTGCACTAGAGCGTGATAAAGTCGACTGTCGCTTTGCAGATCATGAGACCAAGTTATTACCAAGAAACATATAATAGCCAGACGTAGAACGTCTGGTGTCTGGACAGTCACCCCAATCAACATTTGTATACGAGACAAGTGTAGACGTCGATGAAAGATATAAATATAAGTCATAGTCAAATGTCCCCTGGATGTACCGAATAATGCGTTTGAGCGTATTCATGTGCTCAACCCTGGGATCATGCATAAACAAACACACATGTTGTACGACATATATAATGTCTGGTCTCGTGAAAGTAAGATACAAAAGAGCCCCTGCAAGACTGCGATAGCGGATCCGATCCTCGTAAGCTGAGCCTACCGCATACCCTAGATTGGGTTTAGTATCAACTGGAGTGGACGTGGACTTGCATGAAGACATACCAGCTCGCTTAATGATCTCAGTTGCATACTTCCGTTGTGATAAAAATAGTTCACATGCATGACGAGTGACAACAATCCCTAAAAAGTAACTCAAGGGTCACAATTCTTTCATAGCAAACTCAGAAATTGAGCATTGTCATGATAGATTGGCGCAGATCATCAGTAGAGGCAGTCAAGATAATATTATCCACATATAATAGTATGTAAGCCAGATAAGTACCACGACGATATATAAACAACGAATTATCAGACGTGTTATGAGAAAACCCAATAGTCGAAACATAGTCTGAAAATCTCTTATACCAAGCCCGTGGGGCCTGATTAAGCACATACAAGGACTTCTTCAATAAACAGACATGATGAGGATATTTGAGATCTCTAAAACCTAAAGGATGATGCATATAAACTGTCTCATTGAGATCATCATGTAAGAAAGCATTCTTCACATCTAACTGATGAATGCGTCATGCTTTCAAAAGAGTCAAGCTGAGCACAGTGCGAATGGTAGTCGGCTTGACCACAAGACTAAATGTCTCACCACAATCCATGTCAACCTGCTGAGTCTTATCATCCCATACAAGACGAGTCTTATGTCTCGCAAAAGAGACATCCGAATTATCTTTATGATGAAAAATTCACATAGACCGAATAATATTAATACTAGAAGGATGGGGTACCAACTCCCACATCTTATTATCAATAAGAGCATTATATTAATCGATCATAACAATTTTCCAATTTGGGTCATTTAAAGTTGAAACTGGGTTACGAGGTAAGGGTGATTTAAGAACATTAGAATTGAGATTAAAATTTATTTTCAATTTAAAAATATCATGTTGACTACGAGTGTCCGGTTTGTGACTCGGGGGAAAATTGGGTGGATTTTGGGTTAAAGTGGAAGGGTGACAGACGGGCCAGCAGGAAGTGGGCCTGTTGGCCCAACATGAGAAACTGAAACAGGGACTGGACCCAAGAGCATTAGGGCAGAACTGGGATGAATATTTGGCCCAGTCTCTGAAATGGTAGGGGCAGAACTGGATTGAATATTTGGCCCAATTGCTAAACTTGTGATAATGGAAGTGGGTCCAGCGAGGGCCCGCTGTCTGATTTAAGGTGCGGGACAAGTCCGAAAAAATGGTAGATAATATACGGAGAGACATCATCATCTAAAAAAATATACGAACTAGGCCCAGGACTACTTACTTTTGCAAACGGAAATTGAGTTTCATAAAAAATCGCATGACGACTAATGATGATTTTATTAGAGGATAAAAAAAAGACTTGTAACCACGATGATTAGAGGGAAAAGCCAAAAACACACAAGGGGTAGAACGGGCTTGAAATTTGTTAATTGTAGTTGATGGAAATAGGGGATAACATAAACATCCAAAGACCCTAAGATGTGAATACAAAATAGTTTTATTATACAAGGTGTGAAGAGGGAAGGAATATGTCAAACCTTTGGTAGGAAGTATGTTAAGAAGATATGTAGCCATTTGTAGAGTTTGATGCCAAAAGGAAAGGGGTACAGAAGCATGGAGCGGTAAAGTTCGAACAATATTATTAATTGTACGAATTTTGCGTTCGATTTTCCCATTTTGTGATGATCTATGAGGACAAGAGAAATGATATTTAATTCCATTAGTACCACAAAATTCTGAAATAAACCATTATCATATTCTTTGACATTATCACATTGAATATTTTTTTATTTCCCGTTCGAACTAGGTACGGATGAAAGCTCTAAATTTTAAAAAGGTGGAAAACACTTGAGATTTTTCGCTAACGGAAAAGTCCATAAAAATTAGAATAATCATCCAAAAATAGAACATAATAACGATGACCCAAAGAACTGAGAACATGATATGTCCATAAATCGCTATGAATAATATCAAATGGTATTAAAGTGCGAGAGATGGAGTCTACAAACGACAATCTAATAAATTTTCCTAGAGGACAAGATTGAAAAATTAGCGTACTACGCGTATCCTTACAAGAAATAAAATTATTTTTATGTAAGGATGACAAAATTGAAGACCCCGGATGACCTAGACGTGCATGCCACAGGGAAGGAGCAAGAGCAGCAAAAATAGATGGTAAGGCTGGACTCGAGAAACCGGACGTGGGCGTGATAGGATAAAAGATCTCCCCTACTATCACATCTCATGAGAAGTATCCCCTTCTTGAAATCCTTCATAGAAAACACAAAAGGTTCAAAATCAACAGAAACCTAATTATCAGTGGTGAATTTACGAACATACATCAAATTTTTAATTAAGTTAGGGGCATGAAGGACATTTTTAAGACTAGGGGTGGATGTGGGGGAGATAACATTTTATGACCGTAATCACGAATTGGAATTGAGTTGTCATTACCAATAATTACGCCACGATTTTTGCTCAAATTGAAATAAGACGAAAGAGTACCTTGGTCGGACGTCATGTGAGAGGTTTCATCGGTGTCCATGTACTAATTTGCGTATGGCGGATTCAATCCAAGTGTTTTCATTGCGGTTTCAATGTCAGTTGGGGTGGGGCCCGCTGCATGATGAGCCTGCGGATGTCGGAGTCCAAGAATACCTGCTTACTGACCCGACCCAGAATTGTTGTGGAAAACACTAGGCCATGTCATATTGTGCTGAGAACACTGCTGGGCAGCCCAACCTCTAGGGGTTGGAAACACTAGAGCATAGTGGTTGTTGGGCCACTGCCCACTGGCCCAATACCAGGGGGCCCAAGGCTGGGACCAGTTGGGTTGTAGCCCACTGCTGTTGGAACGGAGCCCACTTCCACTGTTTTGGCCGCCACCACCACCGTCGTCGGAACCACCGCATTTGCCCCTGAAATTTTTGCCATTATTTTTCTGACTATTTTTGCCGCTCCCGTGAGAACGGTTTTGGCCCGAATTATCAACAAAACCCAGAGAAGTAGAGGAGGATATCATCATGACCACGGATAGTAGCTGTCTTTTTTGTCAAGCCGGCTTCTTCCAAAGTAAGCATGGACTGGCTTGATAGACCTTCGGGAGAGGATTACTTTGACGAATTAGAGTTCCAACACCACTATAAGCCTAGGATAGGTCAGGAACCATCTGGAGAACAAGACGATAGTCACTAACAAGTGCACCAATGTTGCAGAGTTGGTCTGCCAATTCTTTCAACCTTTTGCAATAAGTTGAAACATTCATGAAATCTTTCATGTTGACGTGGGAGAATTCCTGCTCAAGTATAATAGCTCTGGTGATACACCCCGTAATTCAGGTCATGCTTATGTGAACGTACGAAAGGAACTAAGATTTAAATTTTTGGAAAGATAGGTTGACAGAATGTTTTGGTCAGATTTTAGTCAACTTTGGGGCGGTTTATATCCAGTTATATTAGGAGTTCTTAGGTGTTTCAAAATCCTAGTATGAAGTTCGTTGAGTCTAGTTCTCAACGCAACAAACCGCTCGTCGATAGGACATTGGGGTAGAAAGTTATGGAAGTTACAAGTTCGCAGACGAAGGTGGAAAGTGTTTCGATCAAGTGTCACACAGCACGCTGAATGCGATGCATGGCGCCGTATGTACTGAAATATTCGGAAGTTTCAGCGCCGCGGCGCCGAGGAGGGATTTTTCGTGAAAATTAGGGAAAAATCAGAAGATATTGTGTGAAAGGCCTATGGGAGGGTGACAAGTGTCCCTACCATCTTTTTGACCAAGAGAGGGTCTTATATTTAGGACCAAGTCTTTAAGACTTGGTTATTTTCAAAGGTTCTTCCAAAGAGAAATCCTCTCCTCTTCTCTCTAAAGTGATAACCCTAAGACAAAGATGAAATTATCGGAAAGGCGGCAAGAATGAAATATATTGGCGAGCTTGTAGGAAGTTAGTAGAGGTGATTTTAACGAAGAGGAATTGTGGAAAGAGGCCAAGTGGGCGATTTGTTGGACTGTTTTGGGCAAATTCCAAGGTAACAATCCATTCTTTTTTTTAAGTAAGTTATGTCGTATGTTAAGGACGAAAGGACTTGTAGTTGTCGATATTGTTAATAGGTATATAACATGTAGGAATAACGATTTGGATTTGAAAGGATTGGACAAGGATGATATGTGAGCATGTTATAGCCGAGAAATTGCCTTAAACTTATTGGATTATTTAATATGAAGTGTGGGGCTGAATTTTACGCGTTCGGTTAGGCGTGTAATCCCCTTGTAGTACTGAATGGTTGGGCCTTGAATATGGCATGTTGTCTATTGATATCGGGCCTTAAAAAAGGGGGAAAAGTTTGTAGAATCGAAGGAAGTGCTGCCCAAATTTTTCCGTAGAATAAGGAACATTATGCTTAGAATTTGCTACGAATAAGTCTAGACGCTGATAGACGTATTTGATTATTATAGGTTGATACTCTACGCGCGGCATATCCGACTTGGCAATTGGATTTAGCCGAGGAGGTATGTGATTCTTCCTATCCTCTTGAGCATGATTGTTGGGAAATATGTAGTACGGTAGACGTACGTGTGTTAAATAATTTGGTTTCACTTTGATATCCTTGACTTGAGTTCTAAATGATATAAATCTTGAAATATCTTAAAAAAAAGAGTTATGAATTATTATTCGGAAGGAAATTGATACTTGGTTTTTAAAAGAATAGGTACTCTTGGTTTTCCAAACGAACATGGTTGTTTGAATTATTAAAAAGTATAAGTGTTATGATAACTTCATGGAAAGTTAGTTATAACGACTTAAGGAAGATAAAAAGAACGGTTTACTTACTTGTGTATAAAAAGCTTTGTCGTGATTTCTGAAAGTGTGGTAAGTTGGTTTGATAAGTAATCATGCTATGATACTACGGACGTTGGTGCCTTGAGGATTATATGTTAAGGGGGTTTTCTTGTTGTGCTTATGTTGTTTACGATAAGCCGGTTGTGCCTGTATTATATCACATACCCCTCTGACTTGTTATGTTGTCGCGGGTTAGCTACCCCCGATGCGAGCAGTACCTCATGCGGGTCCATGTGACCTATGCGGGCTACGGTAGTCCAGGAATCACTTCGGGTGTGTTACGCCGATGCGAGGAATACCTCATGCGGGTCCATGTGGCCTATGCGGATTGCGGGAGTCCAGGAAATGTCGCGGGTTAGCTACCCCTTATGCGAGGAGTACCTCATGCGGGTCCACGTGACCTATGCGGACTACGGTAGTCCAGGATTAGGACTCACACAATGATACTAGGGGCGAATGGCCCTACTCCGATCATTGTCGGTCTAGAAAAGACCGGTTGGGTTACACCTATTTTCTCTTATATATACTGTGGCACTATGTACTGTTAATTGGTTTGTTTCATACATGTCTGTGGATTGGTTTTTAAAATGTTATGATTTCATTTACTTTGATTTCACATACTTGGTACTGTTATCGACTCCTTCGGCGGGTCGCTCATGCCGCAGGTAGAGGTACATCGGTTGTTGATCCTCTCTCATAGGATCACCGTTCTGCTTTTGGGAAGCTCCGTTTCCCGGAGGCTTATCTTTTGGTATGATTCCCTGTCATTGTAGGTTCATGTACATTCAGGGGTATGGCGGGGCCCTGTCCCGTCATAGTTGTTATAAACTCTTAGAGGTCTGTAGTCTTGTTGTAAATTGGGGTTGTAAGGAATGTAATTGTTCAGGTTTTGTTATATATATATACAGAAAGGTAACCATTTTGGTTAGCATATTTCTTATTTTATATTGTTCTATGTTTGTAAGTTTATTTCCGCTGGTTACTCTGATGTACATCTACTAGGGTGCCCAGGAAAGGCACCAGTCATGGGCCCGAGATCGGGTCATGACAAAAGTGGTATCAGAGCAGTTAATCATCGGAAAGTATCTACAGACCGTATCTAGTAGAGTCTTGATTATCGGCGTGTTGTGCACCACACCTATAATCAGGAGGCTACAGGATATTTAGGATTGGTTTCCATTCTTTTCACTCTAAGATCGTGCAATAGAGTTGTGTTATAGGTTGAACTCCCTCTGACATACTCTTATGTATCAGTTATGCCTCCACGCAAGGCAACCGAGGCCCAGAAGGGCAAGGCAGCTGAGGGAGCTGCTAGTAGGACGCGGAGGGTTACGAGGGCACAGGCCCAGTCTTTACCTGAGGTGATGCTTCGGACGGCGAGTTCCACGACGTCGCCAGCCCCAACAGCAGTAGCTACTGATACCACGGTACCTGAGCCTCCAGTTCCACAGCCTGGAGCAGAGGATATGGGTTACAAGGATATGGCCCAGTTATTAGCCAGGATCGTGGCGAGGCAGGAGGACAGACGGAGACAATTCGGTTGTACCGTAGTTCACCCAGTCGATAGCGAGACTTCGGACTTTTGAGTTGCAGCCACCGCGAGTTCTATGGGTCAAGGACCGAGGATGATCCTCAGGAGTTTATCCGACAGTTGCAGCGGATCATGAGAGGGATCAAGGCCTCGGAGACAGAGTCGGTAGTATTGGGTTCACATCGCCGCGTGATATCGCAATGATCGTTCGATTCATGGAATCGTCCCGGGAGCATGCGCTTCCAGATGTTTGGGACAAGTTCTCAGAGGCATTTCTTAACCATTTCTTGCCTCCGCAGATGATGAGAGTTCGGGCCGATAGATTTCTGATGTTGAGACAGAACGGGCGGACGGTCCGGGAGTACAACGTAGAGTTTGACTCGTTGGCCCGGTACGTCCCCGCTTTAGTGGCAGACATGGAGGACAGAGTGCACCGCTATGTCACAGGGCTCGATGATTACTTAGCAGAGGGTTGCTCGGGTGTAGCTCTTTAGCCGGGCTTGGACATTGCCCGCATGCAAGCTTATGCACTTGGGTGTGAGGAACGTAGAGGCCGACGGATTGACAGATATCAGCAGAAGAGGGCCAGGACAGCAGGGTCCTTTGGTAGCTTTCGAGGCGGACGACCTCAGCAGCAGACTGGATTTGCACCTCAGCCGGTTCAGAGCGCTCCTTCATCGTCTTCCGGACGTCCAGGGTATTCGGGGGCAGGTAAGGCCCCAGGGCTTCGGCCTTCCAGGGAAGCAGGGATGCTACCCGATCGAGACCACCCCCCTCTCGATGTGGCCGATGTAGTAGATCTCATTACGGGAGTTGTGGTAATGCTTTGGGACCTTGTTACACTTGTGGCCAGCAGGGTCATATTTCGAGGGACTGTCCGACCAGAGGCAGCGCAGATGGTAGGGTTCAGCCTACAGGGTCATTCGCCGGGTCTTCATCTTCTACGGTTACTCGCCCCGGAGGGCAGGGTGCTCATGGGCCAGCAGGTCGCGGCAGAGGTCGTGGCAAGGGTCCTAGTTCCAGCGGTCCTCAGAACCGCATTTATGCCATGTCCAGCCGCCAGGACCAGGAGGCGTCACCGGATGTCGGCACAGGTACATTATTGGTTTCATGTTGTGACGTATATACTTTGATAGATTCGGGTTCTACCTTGTCCTATATATCTCCTCATATTGCTGGTAGAATAGGGATAGAGCCTGAGTCCATAAAACCATTTGAGGTAGCTACGCGAGAGTGATTCGGTAATGGCGAGTATATAAGGCTTGCCCAGTGACTATATACAGTCGTCAGACCCTAGCCGACTTGATAGAGTTGGATATGACAAACTTTGATGTGATTATGGGTATGGATTGGTTGGCTTCTTGCTACGCCAATGTGGGTAGGAGAGATTGTACGGTTCGGCTTTCTGCGAGGTTATCGAGTGGGAGGAGAACACTGCGTCGCCGAGGGGTAGGTTTATTTCTTACCTCAAGGCTAGGAAGATGGTGCAGAAGGGGTATATCTACCATCTTATTCTGGTATTTGATACTGAGGCCGAGATACCAGACCTTCAGTCAGTTCCGGTTGTTAGAGAATTTCCGAAGGTGTTCCCAGACGATCTCCCGGGTATCCCTCCTGAGAGGGAGATTGAGTTTTGCATTGATATGTCGCCAGACACTCGGCCTATATCTATTCCGCCATACAGGATGCTTTCTTGAGTTGAGGGAGTTGAAGGACCAGCTGAAAGATTTGCTGGAAAAAAGCTTTATCAAGCCTAGTGTTTCTCCCTGGGGAGCGCCTGTTTTATTTGTAAAGAAGAAGGATGGGACGCTGCGTATGTGTGTTGATTAAAGGCAGCTGAATAAGGTAACCATCAAGAACAGATACCCCCTCCCCAGAATTGATGATTTGTTTGACGATTGCAGTGCGAGGTGTTTTCCAAGATAGACTGTCCGCAGTTATCATCAGGTGCGAGTTAGAGAGGCAGATATCCCAAAGACTGCATTCAGGACCCGGTACGGGCACTATGAGTTCAGGGTGATGTCTTTCGGTTTGACCAATGCTCCAGCTGTATTTATAGATTTAATGAACCGGGTGTTCAAGTCATTTTTGAATACGTTTGTTATAGTATTCATTGATGACATCTTGGTTTATTCTCGCTTGGAGCAGGAGCATGCGGATCATTTGAGGACGGTACTGAGAGTCCTCCAGGACCGGCAGTTGTATGCCAAGTTCTCGAAATGCGAGTTTTGGTTGGCTTCAGTGGCTTTCTTAGGGCATGTTATCGGGGCCGATGGTATTCGGGTTGATACAGCAAAGATTGAGGCAGTCAAGACTTGGCCTAGACCCACTACACCGACGGAGGTGCGCAACTTTTTGGGCCTTGCGGGTTATTATCGGAGGTTTGTGGAGAAGTTTGCTTCCATTTCAGCACCTTTGACTAGAATGACTCAGAAAGCAGTTATGTTCCAGTGGAAGGATGCTTGTGAAGAGGGCTTCCAGAACTGAAGGAGAAATTGACGACCGCCCCAGTTCTTACTCTTCCAGAGGGTTTAGACGGATATGTTGTTTATTGTGATGCGTCGGGTGTCGGGCTTGGGTGTGTGTTGATGCAACATGGTAAGGTTATAGCTTACCCATCTCGACAGCTCAAGATGCATGAGAAGAACTACCCCACGCATGACTTAGAGTTGGCAGCTGTGATTCATGCCTTGAAAATCTGGAGACATTATTTATATGGAGTTCATGTAGATATTTACACAGACCACAAGAGCCTCCAGTATATCTTCAGCCAGAGGGAGCTGAACTTGCGGCAGAGACGGTGGTTAGAGTTACTTAAGGATTATGATGTCGATATCCTATACCACCCAGGGAAGGCCAATGTAGTTGCAGATGCCCTTAGTCGTAGATCGATGGGTAGTCTGTCAGATGTGCAGCCAGAGAGAAGGGGTATGGTCCGCGAGTTACATCAGCTAGCGAGCCTTGAAGTTCGATTGGTTGGTTCTGATAGTAGTGGGGTTCGGGTTCGAGAGGTTGCCGAGTCTTCCATCGTCGAAGAGGTGAAGAGGCGGCAGTATGAGGACCCATCTATGATACGGTATCGAGATACGACTCTTCGAGAGAAGAATAGTCTATTTGAGGTAGCACCTGATGGGGTGCTAAGATTTAAGGGCAGGTTGTGTGTTCCCGATGTAGCAGGACTTCGTCAGCAGATTCTGGGGGAGGCACATAGTGCTCGTTACTCTATTCATCTGGGGTCGACTAAGATGTACCATGACCTCAGATGTATGTATTGGTGGGATGACCTGAAGAGGGACGTGGCAGGTTTTGTTGCTCAGTGTCCTAATTGTCAGCAGGTCAAAGTTGAGCACCAGAAGCCCGGTGGGCTATTGCAGGATATTGATATTCTGACATAGAAGTGAGAGGTGATCAATATGGACTTTATTACAGGGTTACCTCACACTCATAGGAAGCATGATTCCATCTGGGTTATTGTCGACAGGCTGACTAAATCAGCCCACTTTCTTCCAGTCAGGACTACATATTCGGATGAGGATTATGCTAGATTGTATATCAGAGAGATTGTGAGACTGCACGGAGTTCCTATATCGATTATATCAGACAGAGGAGCCCAGTTCACGACTAACTTCTGGAGGTCTTTCCAGAAGGGATTAGGACACAGTGAGTCTCCGATCTGCGTTTCATCCTCGGGCCAAGCGGACGAGCGAGCGTACTATCCGGACAACAGGATATGTTGCGGGCACGTGTTATTGATTTCGAGGTAGTGGGAGGATCATTTACCTCTTGTGGAGTTTGCGTATAACAACTACCATTCCGGTATCGGATGTCGCCTTATGAGGCCTTATACGGAAGAAGTGCAGTCACGATAAATTTGGTTTGATGTGGCGAAGTTCGATTAGTCGGGCGGACTTGATTCAGCGGTGGATAAGGTGAAGCTTATCGAGGCGGTTTTTGTCGGCTCGAGTCGGCGAAGTCGTATCTGGATAATCGGCGTCGACACTTGGAGTTTGAGATGGATGATTGGGTCTTCCTGAAGGTATCACCCATGAAGGGTGTGATGAGGTTTGGGAAGAAGGGGAAACTTAGCCCAAGGTACATTGGGCCTTATCATATTGTCCGTAGGGTAGACAAGGTTGCCTATGAGTTGGATCGTAAATGCGATGCGGAAGCGATACATCGATTTTCATGTGTCTATGTTGCGGAGGTGTATCGGAGATCCATCTAGAGTGCACCGATTTGTGATGTCCGGTGTGAGAGGGTTATCGTATGAGGAGAGTCCCCAGCGATACTCGATCGTCGAGTTAGCGGCTGCGGACAAAGGATGTGGCTTAGTCAAGGTCTTATGGCGGGCGAGCAGAGAGAAATGACATGAGAAGCAGAGGAGGACATGATGAAGAAGTATCCTCACTTATTCCCTACACCTCCAGGTAACTCACTTTCCTACTTGTTGGTTTTAAATTGACATATATGCTTAAGTATTGTTGTGGCCATGTATAGCGTTCTTATTTGCAAGGGGAATAGTTAAGAGGGTCTATGTCGATATTTGATTTGAGTAAGCGTATAAGGAACATTCGGGACGAATATTTCTAAGGGGGAGAGAATGTTACACCCCGTAATTCAGGTCATGCTTATGAGAACGTACGAAAGGAACTAAGATTTAAATTTTTGGAAAGATAGGTTGACAGAATGTTTTGGTCAGATTTTAGTCAAATTTGGGGCGGTTTATATCCGGTTATATTAGGAGTTCTTAGGTGTTTCAAAATCCTAGTATGAAGTTCGTTGAGTCTAGTTCCCAACGCAACAAACTGCTCGTCGATAGGACATCGGGGTAGAAAGTTATGGAAGTTTCAGTCAAGTGCCACGCAGCCGCGCGGATCTGAACCACGGCGCGGATGTCTTGAGTATTACGAAGTTGCAGCGCCGCGGCGCGGATCAGGCCGCTGCGTATGTCTTGAAATGTTCGGAGATTCTGTGCCGTGGCCATTGCTGAGGGCATGGCGGGATTTTTCGCAAAAATTGGGGAAAAATCAGAAGATATTTTGTGAAAGGCCTATGAGAGGGTGACAAGTGTTCCTCCCATCTTTTTGACCAAGAGAGGGTCTTATATTTAAGACCAAGTCTTCAAGACTTGGTTATTTTCAAAGGTTCTTCCAAAGAGAAATCCTCTCCTCTTCTCTCTAAAGTGATAACCCTAAGCCAAAGATGAAATTATCGGAAAGGCGGCAAGAAGGAAATATATTGGCGAGCTTGTAGTAAGTTAGTAGAGGTGATTTTAACGAAGAGGAATTGTGGAAAGAGGGCAAGTGGGCGATTTGTTGGACTGTTTTGGGCAAATTCCAAGGTAACAATCCATTTTTTTTAAGTTATGTCGTATGTTAAGGACGAAAGGACTTGTAGTTGTCAATATTGTTAATAGGTATATAACATGTAGGAATAGCGATTTGGATTTGAAAGGATTGGATAAGGATGATATGTGAGCATGTTATAGCCGAGAAATTGTCTTAAAACTTATTGGATTATTTAATATGAATTGTGGCGCTGAATTTTACGCGTACGGTTAGGCGTGTAATCCCCTTGTAGTACTGAATGGTTGGGCCTTGAATATGGCATGTTGGCTATTGATATCGGGCCTTGAAAAAGGTGGAAAAGTTTGTAGAATCGAAGGAAGTGCTGCCCAAATTTTTCCGTAGAATAAGGAACATTATGCTTAGAATTTGCTACGAATAAGTCTAGACGCTGATAGACGTATTTGATTATTATAGGTTGATACTCTACGCGCGGCATATCCGACTTGGCAATTGGATTTAGCCGAGGACGTATGTGATTCTTCCTATCATCTTGAGCATGATTGTTGGGAAATATGTAGTACGGTAGACGTACGTGTGTTAAATAAATTTGGTTTCACTTTGATATCCTTGACTTGAGTTCTAAATGATAAAAATCTTGAAATATCTTTTAAAAAAAAAAGTTATGAATCATTATTCGGAAGGAAATTGATACTTGGTTTTTAAAGAATAGGTACTCTTGGTTTTCCAAACGAACATGGTTGTTTGAATTATTAAAAAGTATAAGTGTTATGATAACTTCATGGGAAGTTAGTTATAACGACTTAAGGAAGATAAAAAAAACGGTTTACTTACTTGTGTATAAAAAGCTTTGTCGTGATTTCTGAAAGTGTGGTAAGTTGGTTTGATAAGTAATCATGCTATGATACTACGGGCGTTGGTGCCTTGAGGATTATGTGTTAAGGGGGTTTTCTTGTTGTGCTTATGTTGTTTACGATAAGCCGGTTGTGCTTGTATTATATCACATACCCCCCTGACTTGTTATGTTGTCGCGGGTTAGCTACCCCGTCGCGGCGATACCTCATGCGGGTCCATGTGACTATCTGCGGGCTCTGATGATCCAGAATCACTCGGGTGTGTTCTGCCGTCGCGAAATACCTCATGCGGGTCCATGTGGCTATGCGGATTGCGGGAGTCGAGAAATGTCGCGGGTTAGCTACCGCGATGCGAGTACCTCATGCGGGTCGCGTGACCTATGCGGACTCTGATAGTCGAGATTAGGACTCACACAATGATACTAGGGGTGAATGGCCTACTCCGATCATTGGCGGTCTAGAAAAGACCGGTTGGGTTACACTATTTGCTCTTATATATCTTGTGGCACTATATGCATTAATTGGTTTGTTTCATACATTATGCGTGGATTGGTTTTAAAATGTTATGATTTCATTTGATACTTTCAGTTTCACATACTTGGTACTGTTATCGACCTCCTTGAGGCTGCGTTCATGCGCGGTAGAGGTACATCGGTTGTTGATCCTCGCTCATAGGATCACCGTTACGCTTGGAAGCTCGTTTCCGGAGGCTTATCTTTTGGTATGATTCCCTGTCATTGTAGGTTCATGTACATTCAGGGGTATGGCGGTGCCCTGTCCCGTCATAGTTGTTATAAACTCTTAGAGGTCTGTAGTCCTGTTGTAAATTGGGGTTGTAAGGGATGTAATTGTACATGTTTTTTTATAAATATATATACAGAAAGGTAACCATTTTGGTTAGCCTGTTTCTTATTTTATATTGTTCTATGTTTGTAAGTTTATTTCCGCTGGTTACTCTGATGTACATCTACTAGGGTGCCCAGGAAAGGCACCAGTCATGGGCCCGGGATCGGGTCGTGACATCTGGAAATTTAATTATCTTGGAATATGTCACACATCATATCCCAAGAAGCCATCGCCGTAGCGTCCGACTCAATAATTGTCTGCAATATGTCAGTAGAGATAGTTGAGTAAATCCACTGAACGACGGTGGCATCAATAGTCATCCATAACTTAGGATCATCCTCGCATTTAGGCACCTCCATATCCTCAGGATCCGCGGGGAATATGTGATGGATGACTTGATGCGACCGTGTGTGAATTTTGAACAGTTCGGCCCACGTCGCGTATTGGACATTTTCTATTTCAAGATTAAGAGGGATGCGATTCTTGATGTTAGAAACGATAAGAGCAGGGTGAAACTTGTTCGTTGACGTAGACATAACGAAATAACAATAGGTAATTGAGGGATTTGGAAGAGAGAAATTGGGATCGAAAAGTGCACGGAAACCGAGGGGAGGAGCTCAGAACCGAAGGAAGAATTAGAGAAAATTGTTAACCTAGACTTCTGATACCATGAAAGAAATAATCCCTTGATTATTTTCATTAATGAAAGAGTATATATATACAATTTATAATTTTCCATAATAGAAATCATATTCCTATTCTACTCCCAAAATCCTATTCTAGTAGTACAAGAATCCTATAATTATGGTAAGTGTACAATACTAATTAATACAATATTTACACTAAAATATTACAACGAATATTACCTAAAATCTTCCCTAAACTGTGATATACACTGCATGTATATCATCGTGTATATCACTGGCTGAACATCTACAAAACCGTGACAAAATTGTAATATACACTACTTATGGTAAGTGTATATTAACAGCTCTAATACTTCAAAATTTTCATATACTATTTCCATTATAAAATAGTTACCACTTTAATTTTATATTGTAAATTTAATTTTTTTAAAGTATGTAAACAAAGCTAACACTTATAAGCCAACATTACCTTGCCCATGCTCGTATCATGAAGCGTCAGTTTTTTTATATTGTAGTGGGTCCCAAAACATAAATTAATAGATTATTTGTACCTAAATAGACCCCGAAAAAGTGAGTTCGGAACTTAAATGACCCAAAATGTGAGGAAGTGAATAAAAATACCTCAAAAATGTGACATAAGTACCTTTTGCACAGTAAATTACTACGCAATATGGGTTCCATATTAGGGCGAGCAACCTTCTCCATATTCATGTTCACTCTTCACCTTCTCCATTTTCTCTCTTTTACCATACTTTAGCCCCCCAAAAATCATGTCGCAAAGCTCCGAAATATCAAACTTTGCTATAGAACCCAATGTATGTGGCTGCGATTATTATTGTAAGCTCAGAATATCAAGGACCCAAGACAATCCCGGTCGTCGTTTTTGGCATTGTAAAGTACTCGATGTAAGTATTTTTACAAGATTTTAGGGGTTGAGTTTTTTTCATATTATCTACATATTTTACTTTCAAAATCTGTTTTTGTAATGTTGATAGGATATGGGTGGTTGCAAATATTTTCGACGGAAAAATGAAATTTATGTGGATAAAATGATGGCGTTGAAGTTTAAAAATCCTCATGTTGATAGAGATACAATAACTTCACGTATCACTAGAGATATCGTGAATTTTGACTTAGAAAAAATTGACAAGGATAACCTTAGAGACACTCAACACGAGAAAATGCTTTGAAAGAGAAATTGAAATTTTGGAAGATGATTTGTGCTCTCTTGTTGTTGGTTCTAATCTTCAACTGTTGCATTGTCGATTACGTCTATTATTTTTATGTATTTTATTTTTACTAGTTGCACGTTTTCACGTATTATGTATTTTTATCGCTTTTAATGTATTATGTAATCGGTACGTTTTATGTACTAATTTATATGTGTGTTCATTAAAAATTGTGAATTGTTGAACTTTTTATGTATTATTAACTCTAAGATGCTTAAATAAATTAATAATAGACTATAACAATAAAAGTAAAATTACACATACTTATTTTCTTCAAATTGACGACTTCATAAATTAAAAATACAAAATAAAATCATAGTACCCATTACATCATCAGAATAGAAGTACTCAATATCGTCCTCAGAACATTGGGTGATGTTAGTTCTCTACTCGTTGATGATGCTTGTCTTCAGCCAACTTTAGCGTGTAAAATCTACACCATCTTGCTAGCATTCTGTTGTTTTCTTTTCTAATCCTCTGTATCACTACCTCACAAGAATATTTATCAGTTCGAGGCATGGTCATTGAGAACCTTATTGGGATTAAAGCGTTGAGATTTTCCAAGTCACGAACAAGACGTTCTAATTCGACATACCGATATGCCCATTCCCGATGTAAACCACAATAATATTCTCACGGATCTAAATATTTCACATCGTGAAAATCATCATTACACTCTATAAGAAGATGATGTTTCAAATCATCTATCTTGACTTTATTATTATCGCTTGACGAATCACTAGAATAACTGCTATGATTTGAGCTATCATCACCACTAGTATTCAGATCCTTTGGAAGGAATACCGATCAAACTACATTTCTACTACTCGACATTGAATATGTTGTAGTTTAATAATAATTGAAAGCCTACTTATATAATCCCACTTGGATATGATGTAACCACGTTGACTATATCTGCCCTGAGGCAATGTATTTTCGTCTGATTTTTCTTTTCGCGAAAATAGTTAAGAGAAAAATTCAACTCTTATGGTGTACCACGTGACAATGACATAACATGACTTTTTGGATGTTTAAGTTCGAGTGCCCCCCATGTTTTGTTTCCAGTATTTCAACCTCCCTAACACACCAATTTCACTCAGCTGTCATTATATTATTGTATTGTTGATTGTATCTTTAGTTTGGATTATTTGAGTATTTAAAATCATCATCCAATTTTCATCTCCTGCCCATTATTTCAAATATGTTTGCTGGGCTAAAAGCTGTAATAGAACTATTATCAGAAAATTGATTCCAAAATGACATAATAACTCGTTTTAATGTGAATGTTAGTTGTTCGTCATTCATGTTATATACTACTCCTTGATTGGACAACACAATGCCCACTTTTGACCGTTTTATATGACACGCCTATATTATGTAACTTTTATTTGCATAAATTATGATGTTTCTAAATGACATCATTGATTTGACAAAACAATGCCCGCTTTTGACCACTTTATATGACACACTTGTATTACACAACTTGTATATGCGTAAAATATGATATTTCTGAATGACAACACAATGCACATTTTGATCGTTTTATATGACACACTTATATAACAGAACTTTTATATAACTCATTCGGTTAAAAAACTCACATTTTAAAAATGCCTAGAAATATTACATTAAATAGTTGGTTCATAAATAAATAAAAAGGCGACGGTAGCTCAAGAAGGCCTCATGATAGGATAGAAACAAACACAATTGAATCATATTTTGAAAAAGAGATATTAGGATATTACATAGATTTATCTGATGAAAAATGGTATGGTGGTATTCATCCCTTTGAAAATCAACCAATTTGTATCAGTGTTGATTTAAAAGTTACTGAACACATAATTGAGGGTGACACACACTCCTCAAAATCCGAAGGATCTATAATTTGGGGTGAAAAGCTTGAATGGGTTCAATTATATTAAAAAGGTGTGATTATGAGGTATTATGTCAGTGACATAATTTAGTTGTGCCACAAGCTTTGTCTGCTACATTCAAACCTTCAAATTCAAGGATGAACCACTAGTTATCCAACACATGATGAAAGAAAATTTAGAAATGTAGAAAGTACGAGACATGTATCATAGCTTGGACGATCTTAATTTTTTTGGAGCGGATGAAGAGGATTATTGATGATGACGATGACAAGATGGTGCCATAAAGCTATGAAGATTAGATTACTTTTCTAATTATTTTATATCATGAGTTTTTAAGAGAATTTTAGTTTTGAATATCTTATTTCAAAACAATCTTAAAATACTTAAAATGCATAATTCAAGACACTTCATTAAAAAAAATACATCATTCATAACAAACAGAAAAATACTTAGCATTCATCATTTCGAATACATCAAGAAGAATTAAAATACAACAACAATAACATACCCCGTGTAATCTCACACGGTGGGGTCTGAGGAGGGTAAGATGTACACAAATCTTACAACTACCTTTGTGGGGTATAAAATTTTCGATAGACCCTCGGCTAAAAAGAACATATCGATGCATGGATTTAAGGAAAATAAGACAGCAAGATATTATACTACAAAACAAATAAAACAACACATAAGAATACACATATAGTAGTATGAGTCTACGCGAAACCTAAATAATACTATAAAGAAAGATAGATGAGGAGATAAAGAGGCTAGCCCCTACCCATCTCACACACATAACTCAACTAGCGACGAACTTTCTATCCTAATCCTCGACCTCTAAGTTTTCCTATCTAGGGTCATGTCCTCAGTCAGCTGAAGTTGTGTCATGTCATGTCTAATCACCTCTCTACAGTTCCTCTTCGGCCTACATCTACCTATCATAACTCTTGTTATTGACAATCTCTCACATCTCCTAACTGGTGCATCTCCACACCTCCTCTTCACATGCCCGAACCACCTCAATCTCACTTATCTCATTTTGTTTGCCATGGAGGCCACTCGTACCTTATACCGTATAAGTTTGTTTCTAATCATATCTCTTATAGTATGACCATATATCCATATGAGAATCCTCATCTCTGCTACTTTCATCTTCTGGACGTGAACGTTCTTGATAGGTCATCATTCTACCCCATAAAATAATGTTGGTCTAACCACCCATCTACAAAACTTACCTTTCAGCCTAGGCGATAACTTCTAATCACAAAGCACTCCATAGCTAAGCCTTCATTCATCTATCATACTCCAATACGATGTGCAATATTATCGCCAATCTCTCTGTCTCTTTGTATTATGAACCCAAGATACTTGAAACTTCCTCTTTTGGGTATAGTTTGTGCCTCAATCTTCACTTCCACATCTGTCTCCTGCATCACTTCACTGAACTTGCACTTCATATACTCCATATTTGTCATGCTTAACCTGAAACCTTTAGATTCTAAGGTTGTTCTACACACTTTCAATCTATCATTGACCCATTGCGCCTCTCGTTAATTAAGACTATATCATCTGCAAATAACATGCACCACGACATCTTCTCTTGGATGTGTCGGGTTAATTCATCCATCACTAAGACAAATAAAAATAAGTTATGGACTGATCCCTAATGCAACTCTATCATGATTGGAGAGTGTTCAGAGTCACCTCCCACTGTCCTAACTCAGGTCTTAGTACCCTCGTACATGTCCTTAATCGCCCTGATGTACGCTACCGGCACACATCTAGTCTCCAAACATCTTAAAAGGACCTCCCGATGGACTCTATCATATGCCTTTCTAGATCAATGAACACCATGTGTAGGTCTCTCTTTTTGTCCCTATACTGCTCCACCAATCTCTTGACAAGATGATTAACCTCTGTGGTCGAGTGCCACGACATGAATCTGAACTAATTCTCTGATAAGGAAACATCCCCATCATCCTCATATCAACCACCCTCTTCCAGACTTTCATAATGTGGCGTAGTAGCTTGATACCCCTATAATTATTACAATTGTGAATATTGCTCTTGTTCTTGTACAAAGGGACCATTGTACTCCACCTCCATTTCTCTGGCATCTTAGCTATCCTAAATATGACGTTAAACAATCTAGTCAACCATTCCTTACCTACCTCCCCTATATTCTTCCAAAAGTCTATCAGAATTTCATCTGGTCTGATCGCTCTTCTCTTCCTCATCTTATGAATAACCCCCATAACCTCTGAAACCTTAATGCACCTACAATACCTAAAGTTTCTATGACTCTCAGACTGCTCTAATTCCCCCAACATAATAGCCCTGCCCCCTTCTCCATTCAGGAGCTTATGGAATTACTCCTGCCATTTTTCGTATAATGTATGCCTCTTTTGTAAACACTTCACAATTCTCTTCCTTGATGCACTTCACTTGATCCAAGTCACGAGACTTCCTCTCTCTCATCTTGGTGATATTATACAACTTTCTATCCCCACCTTTGTACTCTAGCTCTTCATACAAGTGCACAAAAGCTGGTTTTTTACACACCGTGACCGCTAGCTTCGCTTCATTAAACCTCTCTTTATTCCTTCTCTTGTCCTCGTCATCCACGCTCTCCACTAGCATAGCATAGACAACCTTCTTTACTTCTACTTTTCCTTGGACCTCTCCATTCCACCACTAATATCCTCGACGTCCACTTGAGTTGCCCATTGACACCTGTTACACCCCATAATTTCAGTATACGAGAATAGACGTGAGAGCAAAAGACTTATAAATTTGAACGAAGGAAATAATTGTTTTTCCGAAGGAAAATCTTCCGAACATCGGGAAGGAAAATGTTCGTTGACGAGAATTAGATTCTCAAAATACATTATTTGAGGAGTATGGAATTTATTAACATTGTGGAATTTATCTACGGACTTGGTCACGTAGGGCCCACACGAGAAATTTTACGTTTTTGTGGGGCCCACGAGGTTTCCGATATTTTGACCAATTATGGAAATTTTGAGAAACGAAATGTTATGGACCAATGGGAGGGCGACACATGTCACCCTCCACATTTTCCTCTTGGACGAAAATTAGTCATTAAAGATAGCCATGTTGGCTTGATAAAATGGACCAAGTCAAAGGGTCAAGTGGGAGCTTGACATAATGGACCAATGTTAAGCCATCCATTTGTGTTGATCTATACCATTGGTTGTAGTATATATCAATACTAGTAGTGCAAGACTTGATCATTCCAACACTTAGAAAATTTCAAGACTTTGTCTTGTTCTATGTGAGCTCTCGGCATCATGCCTCTTTCCACATAATTTTTTTTTCAATTGTTGTCCATAATTCACAAGACTTTAACCCAAGGTTCCTAGGGGTATTTTAAGGATATCACAATAGAAAGATCCCGGAAAAACGACGTTTTTACGTTAGTCGCAAGGCGAAAACCTAAGGTGTTCTTCAACTTTGAAGATGGAACTTGAAGAGGAGTTCTTCATGAGATTCTAAGGAGTTCTTGGAGCGTATTGGAACATAATAAGAGGAGCTAAAAGTTTCTAAGGATCGACTTGTACGCTTGGACATTATTAGGGCTTATTGAGGTAAAATATTCATCTTCTTAATATAATTGAAGATTACATGTTATAGTAGTTAATAAATGAGCATGTGGTATATATATTGAAGTTTGAAAAGATTTGGATCATGTCGACATGTTAAAACCGAAAATGGACAAGTTAGTCATTAATGTTGTAATCAATTTGGTCGATAGTTACAATCGTCGCATGTTAAGGAAGAAAGGATTTATAGTTGTTGTACTTGTTATTATGTATATAACATGTTGGAATAACAACTTGGATTGAAAAAGGAATTGAAAGGAAATTGATAATTGTTGTGACAATGGTAGCCGAATGTGGCTTGGAAATATTGGACAGTTTTATATTGATTGTGGGACAGAATTTTACACGTCCTATTAGGTGTGTAATCCCCTTTGTATTGCTGAATTTTTGGTCCTTAAATGTGGCGTTTGGTTATTGATTTTCGGGCCTTGAAAAAGGTGGAAAAGTACGTAGAAACAAAGGAAGCGCTGCCCAAATTTCTGTAGAATAAGAGACTTAGCACTTAGTATTATTCCATGTTGATAAGCTAGGAGTTGATAGACATGTTATGATTACTATAGGTTGAAGTACTACGTATAGCGTATTCTACTTGAAGGATGGAATAGCTATCAAGGTTGAAGTACTTTGGAGCATTTTTCTACTTGTCGATAATCGTCGCGAGGTATGTGAACCTCTTCCTCCTTTTGGCATGATTCTATGTATGAAATATACATGTGGTGTTATTTCATGATTCCTTCTACTCTTAGAAGTTAAGAGGTATGTATGTTGATTTACTCTATGTAAAAGTTATGTCTAAGTTATCCTAAGTTCTTACCAAGTCTTATGGGAGATGTTGGTAAGAGTCGTTATGAAGTATTTGGAGTCGAGTTGACTTTGCTAATTTACTGCACAAATGGGAATAAGTATCGAACAAGTCATTGCAGCGTTAATAAAAGAAAATGTATCGACAATCAATTATATTAAAATGAGTAGAATTCTCCATCTGCATAGAAACTAAGATAAGATAAAATTGTATTACATTTTCTAGAACATGGTTAATTTAATAAGATCGTTATAAACGAGTATAACCTATTCACAACGCTTAAAAGTATATGTTACTTAATTTAAAGAGTTTACGTTATGAAGTTTTAAGACTATGAACCTTGAATTCTTAAAAGGTTAAGAGACTTTATTTTTCAAGTTATGGGACTTGATTCTTAAAGGAAGGAATGACTTGATTTAAAAGTATAGAATACTTGATTTGGGAAAAGCATTGATAACTTGATTTGATTTAAAAAAGTTTGGTTGCCATGAATTATTTCAAAAGTTAAGAGGCTTGATTTCAAAAGAGAATGTAACTTGAGTTTTCAAAAGAAGAAGTTTATTGATTTAAAAGAGAAGGAGTTTTGTGATTCTTTTTAAGTATGTATGTACGTAGTACTTTTGGGTTAAACTTTCCTTAATGTAATAAGAAATAAAAGTGCCTTAAGTTCTCTAAAGTGAAAGGTTGTTATAATAGCTTTATGGGAAGTTGTTATAACGACTTAAGAAGAAGTGAAAAGATGGTTAAAAATGTTATGTAAATAGACTTTATCGCGTCTCAGGAATGGGCCGGGCAGTATACCTTTATGGGCAGACTTATATGACTTTATCGCGCCCCAGGAATGGGCCGGTCAGTATACCTTTATGGGCAGACTTATATGACTTTATCGCGTACCAGGAATGGGCCGAGCAGTATACCTTTATGGGCAGACTTATATGACTTTATCGCGTCCCACGAATGGGCCGGACAGTATACCTTTATGGGCAGACTTACATGACTTTATCGCGTCCCAGAATGGGCCGGGAAGTATACCTTCGTGGGAAGACTTTTCATGAATTCGCTGTGTCCCGCAAATGGGCAGGGTTACGTTATCACGTATGGATAATCAAAGTTAACTCCATAATGAGGCGTCCCTCCATAATGGGCCAGATTATGTTATGCAAGATACGTAAGTTATGTGTTCATGAACTTGATGATTTTTCCTAAGTATGAATGTAAGAATTTGATTATAACTCTTATTGAAAATGGGAAAAAATAATAATGTACGATTCAGTTCATGAGTTGAAATGGCACGGTAGGATCTGGTATTTACTTTTTATACTTGCCCCTGTCATTCTTTGGTACAATTATGATTTGTTTAATGTACCTTATTTCTGTTCCATACTCGGTACCTGTACTGACCCCCTTCGGGGGGCTGCGTTCATGCCCGCAGGTTTTAGGTACACAGGTTGGTGATCCTCGCTCTAGGATCTCTGTTCAGTTTTGGGTAAAAGCTCCATTCACTCCGGAGGCTTATCTTTGGTTCGGATCTCTGGTATTGTCGGTTGTTGTACATTCAGGGGTATGGCGGCGCCCTGTCCCGTCACAGTTGTTATACTTAAACTCTTAGAGGTCTGTAGTCATATCTTGTGGGTCGCTTTGTAAAAAAAAGAGGTAACTGCTTTTGGTTTTACGTAGTTATATGTATCCAGGAAGGTAGTCTTATCGGCTAACCTGTTATTTATTTCTTGTTGAGTTTACTTATGTTCCGCTGATTATCTCTGATGTATACCTGTAAGGGTGCCCAGGTAGGGCACCAGTCGCGGGCCCGGGGTCGGGTTGTGACAAAAGTGGTATCAGAGCAGTTAGTCCTCGGAAAGTGTCTACAGACCGTGTCTAGTAGAGTCTTGATTATCGGTGTGTTGTGCACCACATCTATAATCAGGAGGATGCAGGACATTTAGGATTGGTTTCCATTCTTCTCACTCTGCGATCGTGCGATAGAGTTGTGTTGTTAGTGTCACGACCCGACCCCCGGGCCCGTGACTGGTGCCTTACCCCGGGCACCCTAGTGATACAACATCAGAGAAAATCAGCGGAAATAAAAACTTACACATGAAACAAGATATACAATAAGAAAAATAGGCTAACCAAAACGGTCACCTTTCCGCATATATATAAAAATGATTAAACACGAGCGATTACATCCCTTTTACAAACCCCGCCAGCGATACTCTGCACCTCTAAGAATGTTATAATAACGACGGGGCGGGGCCGCCATACCACGAATGTAAGTACTTACAACGGCGAGGACTATACGAAAGATAAGCCTCGGAAAGCGGAGCTTCCAAAGCTGAAATGTGATCCATGGCGAGGATCAACAATCTGGTGTACCTCTACTGCGGCATGAACGGCCCCGAAGAGTCGATACAGTACTAAGTATGTGAAGCGTAAAGTCTTTGAAATAAAATCATAACATTTTAAAACCAATTACAAATACGCATTTAACAACCAATTTAACGCACATAGTGCCACATCATAACAAGAGCAAAAATAGGTATAACGTGGCGGTCTTTTCTAGGCCGCTAATGATCGAAGCAAGGCGATCGCCCATAGTATCATTATGCGAGCCTAATCCTCGAACTTCGCGATCGCATAGACCACCTAGTCCGCGTGAGGTATTCTCGCGTCGGGTAGCCAACCTCGGCATCAACTGGACTCCGCGGTCGCATAGTCACACCGACGCATGAGGTATTCTCGCGTCGGCGTAACACACGGAGTGATCATCCGGAACTCCCGCGACTCGCGATAGGTCACATAGACCCGCATGAGGTATTCCTCGCATCGGGGGCGGCTAACCCTCGGCATAACAAGTTAGGGGGGTAAGTGATATAATACCAGCATAACTGCTTATCGTTAAACAACATAAACACAACAAGAAAAACCCCTTACACAAACGTCACAAGACACTAACACACGTAGCATCATAACATGTTTACTTATCAAACCAACAAGAAAGTATTACAAGGCTATCACAAGCCAACATAGTCAAGTTACTCACACAAGGTACTTTTATTTCATGTCAGCAAATCCGGGTTTTAACCCTGAAGTACTACATACTTCAACTCTAAAAAAAAGATCAATTTTAAGACAAAAACATGCCTTCCTTTAAAACAAAGACACTTTTCCTTTTTAAAGTCAAGTAGCAATATACTTTTTAAACCAAGTGTCTTACTCTTTTAAAAACAAGTAACCTATACCTTTAAATCAAGTTACTTCTCCTTTCCCAAAATCAAGTTGTTTATAAGTCAAGCCTCTTTACTTTCAAAAATCAGTCTCTTAATCTTTAAATCATATCTTTTAAGGAAACCAACCTGTCACGCCCTTTTTCGACCGCGACTTTATTCTAGCGAATCTCCTGCTTAATAAAATGTTAGAAAATAAATAATAAATGCTAAAGTGCAAAAAGAATACTAAAATGTTAAAAGGGCTTAAAGATGTTTAAAAGGGTGCTAAAATATTAAAAGAGCTAAAAATGCTTAAATATTAAAATGGGTGCTTAAAAAGGTGCTAGAATATTAAGGTGTTAAAATGCTAGAAAGGGTTCGCGGAGTCGCCACCTAATTATTTTGGGTGAATTAGGACACCTAAATGTCAACTTAGGTTAAAGTCAACACTAACTCCATTCTTTATGGTCTGCTAAACTTAGTGAGATTCTGGGTAAGGGTTCTTTATTAATCTAGAGGGAAGGGGTTAGGCACCCTCTAAAATCCGCTAACTTGCGGTTGTCCTGCCAAACCTAGGGTTAATTATGTTAAAAATGCTTGTTTATAAAAGATGCTTCAAAATATTTAGAACATTTAAGATGTATTTTTGACTAAGCGAAAATGTGAGATTATGTTAAAAATGTCCTCAGTGGAAAACCTGCGTTCATAAAAACGTTTTGATGACATAAGAAATGCGTGTTTACAAAATCATATGAAAAATAGCTATTATGCAAAAAAAAGGATTTGTTATGCATGTTAGCAAGAGTTCATAAAAGGAATAGATTAATAATATCTTAGCTACCTGAATATTTATGCCGATGGGAAATTGTTAGATGACCTAATGTGATTTAAGCAATGCTAAAAGTAATTAATTTAAGAACAAGCCAATTTCTAATATCGAGTTAATTTCTAATGGTGACTCAGAGTTAATTATTCTAGGCAACTTACTGCTATGTACGAACGTCATACAGTTAATTACACAAATAAGCGGGGCGGGACAGAAAATAAGGGACTCGACAGAGCAGCGGTGCTATTCGCTGGCGGGTTGTAATTCCCCAATGGGGACAGAGAAATGCACATAGATGCGGGTCTTCATTTGCTGTGGCTTTGTGATGAGTCTCGCCATGAGACTCTTCATTTTGCTCCGATGCGTTTCATGTAAGAAAATAAGAAAAGATAAAGAATTAGTACATGCCCAAATCTTTATCACCACAGAGATAGAAATATAAGTAAAACAATGTGACTACTCAATTCAAACACACGGGCCTAAAGCAGCAAAAACCAGTTTTCATTCGCGAGAGCCTTAAGACGTGCATTTGTATAAAGGAAAAAAAAAACACAGACACACACCAAGCCCGCAATTAATGCACATCGGGACACACAGGGAATATACATAAATGGTTCAAGGATTCCTAGCATGCTTTGAGGACACATATGATATACATTTAATACATATCGAATCTTCCATACTGTTTGTGACATATCTAAAAATAAGGAAAATCAGGGGAGAAGTACATTAAGCAAAATAGGATAATACATACTCCTAACAAGCAGTTTAGACATGTATACAACTAGGTAAGAATTGAAGACACTTCTCATTCAATTAAACAATTTCAACATTAGATTACACTTGCATATGCTGACTATATGAAACATGATTGTAAGTCGAGTGTAGAATATAATTATGGATTAATATAACCTAGACTGGTTCAAGTATTGCGTCATGCTTAATGCAGGTGATACCCAAATACTTTACAAGATAGTGTGAAGTTATCTAAACATTTAAACGGGAAGGATATATGCGCGAACAGCTTGATGGACATAGATATTCAAACTGGGGTTGTTCCAACAACAGATTTAGTGCGATTATTCATATCTCAACTAAACATTAGACCAGCTTTAACTTCAAGAATTTATTCCTATTTTGGGCTATTTTAACATGATGAGCACAATTATAGTACTTGCAATGACCATAGACTAGATGGATATAAATAACACGACTCGCTCCATCCCATAAATCCAAACAACAGCTATTATGTCCGAATACACAAGAAATGCCAAGATAGGCCTAAACACCTCAACAATCGCAGTTACAAATATAAACTAAAATTCAAACCAGACAAATGCACTTCTGATTATTCAGCAGTGACGAATTAAGTGGCATTAAAACATCTTAAACATGTTTAACACTTATCCTTGCCGGCCATAAACTAACTTAATCGTGTTAATCTAACAGGTTCAAACAGCAAATGACATTCGCAAAAAATGCTTTAAAGCGATTTAACGGGTATGAATGGCAATTAAATTAAACTACGCACACTTAACAAACACGTCATCATCAACAGATCACAAAGTATAAATCAAACAGAAATATCGAAGGGCGATGAGTTTACCTTCTCGGCGTGAGCAGGCGGCGTATTAAGTCGTCGGCTCGCTCGGGTTTCAGTTTTGCGATGCGAATGAAAGGGCGAAGTTTGGTTGCTGATTTCTGACTGATATTTGAAGGAAAGGGTTTCGAAATCCCTGTTCTTGTGACACTAATTATCTGGGTGCTAGGTCCCTAACCCCCGATTGAGTTATTAACTACTGCTAACAATTCCAGTTTTTCCTCTCTGTTCTTCTCTGCCCCCTAATTAATTTGCATGTGCTTTATATAGCCTAACTTTAGGTTCTAAGTTGGTAAGTAATCAAGGCTGACTTTTGGGCGAGATTTGGGCTGATTCGTACGGCTTCAACAGGAAAGGTAAACGATTTGAAGGGTTTTGTCATGATTCAAAGGGGTTATTTACTGACTGATTTGGAGAGATTATTGCGAGATTGGTATGGAAAGTTGATGGTTGGCTTCGTGACTGATTTCTTAGGGAACCTATTTTGGAAGGTAAGTTTATTCGGGGTTGATTTGGAATATTTGATTTCAATTCTTATGGAAAGATTGATTCGTTATGGTAAAGATTTGGGTGGAAAAGATTTGTTTAAGGTAAGAGAAGTGGAGGGGCTATTGCGTTTTAGGTTTAGGGTTCTTCAGTTTTTGTTCTTGTCGACGTTGAGAGGAAGTGATAAGGGCTGAGGGGGAGTGGGCTGAAGAGAGGAGTGGGCTGCGGGTGAGTAGAAAATAAGGGGCGTTGGGCTTGGGTAGTTATTTAGGTGGGCTGATTAGTTTTAAATTGGGTATTAGTTTTAGAAGTTAATTAGTGGTAACTTAGAAATTCAAAATTGTGATTAAATTATTTATGTGCTTTATTAGTCTATGTTTTAAAATTAATAAATGCGGGCGCGAGACTCTAAGTGCTTAATAATCTACGTAAAACACGGTGCCATTATTAAATTGCTTATTTATGCCTGTATTAATGTTTTATCGCTGCATTTTATTATAAAAAATCATAAAAATTATTTTACAAAATTAGTCTAATTTTATAGCTAATGACTGGATGGGAGGGTCAAAATTGGGTGTCAACACAACCTCCAACTTTTAAAATGTCAAGTTATCATTTTAAATCCCATGATAAAACCATTCTTTTGTTTTCATAAAGTCGTTATAAATAACTTCCCATAAAGCTATTATAACACTTTATGTTTTAAACCAACCAAGGACAACTATTCTCATTTTCGAAATCAAGATAACTTTATTCTTTAAAAGACCACACACCCATTACTCATGAGTGAGGTTTTACAACTTTTTAACATAATTAAGTCCTTAATATTTCATAACAAGTCACTTAACTTTGGAATCAAGTCAAGGACACAAAAGGAAAATCAAATTCCTTTAAACACACGTGCGTCTACCGCACTATATATATTTCACAACAATCATGCTAGAAAGGATAGGAAGAGGTTCACATACCTCGCGACGATTATCGATAATTAGCAAAATGCTCCAAAGTACTATAACTCTTCTAGCCTTTTCCACCCTTCAAGTAGAATACGCTACTCGTAGTACTTCAACCTATAAGGGTCATAAAACGTCTATTAACTTCTAGATCTCTTCGTAGAACATTTCTAAGAACAAGGTTCCATATTCTACGGAAAATTCGGCAGCACCTCCCCCCCCCCGCAACCACACAAATAACCTCCACTATTTAGGTCTGCTACCAAGCCAACAACTCAGAGGGGATTATACGTCTAACCGGATGTGTACAATTCTGCCCCACAATAATACTACAAGTCTACTGTAAATACAGTTCAATTCTTTATAAACATCCTTCCATATACCTTATACTCAATTCTAAACTACTACAATATGTAATATCCAAATACAATAGGGGGACAAAGATCATTACCTCGATAAGCCCAAAATTATCCAAGATTTATAAGTCGATCCTGAGCAACGTTTAGATCCAATTCCTTACGTTCCAAACCGCTCCAAGCAACCCTTATAAGCTCCTAACCAATTCCTCTTCAAGATCCAACTCCAAAAAGTGAAGAGCACTTAGGCTCAAACCATGGCAAGTTTCGGCCAAGGGGGGGGGGATTCTAGGGCTAGGGGTGTGAAATCTTTTCCAAATCTTGGTACACAATCTTCCTAATACCCTAAGGAAGAACACTTATAAGTTTAAGGATTTTTTTGGACAACTTTTGGCTAAGGGGGAGGGCTTAAAACCGAGAACCACAAGGAGAGGGGAGAGAGTATTTCAAGTCTTGAGAACTCTCAAGTGTTGGATGAAATAAGTCTTGTAACAAGGGGGTATTTATAGAGAAATCGAGGGCCAAGATCATAGCAAGTGTGTGGTCAAGATTGGGCCAAGTGTGTGTGGGTTCTTCCAACCAAATGTCCACCACAACTTTGAGACATGTGTCCACCACAACAATGAGACATGTGGCTAGCCACATGTCTCAAAAAAAACGTCCAAGGCCCCTCAATTTTAGGCCATAGGGCCACATGGGGTGCCATGTGTCGCCCTCCTACTCGTCCAAAATATTTCATCTTCCGAAAATATCCGTAATGCCACAAATCTCGAAAATAAAGTGGGTCCTACAACCGTAAATTCCTCCCGCGGGCCCCACGTGACCAATTCCGGAAAATAAAATCCAAAATTCTAAAATAAACCCAGAAGTCCGAATACCAAATCTGGGAATCTAATTCCCATTAACGAACCTTTTTCCTTCACAAAAATCCAGAAACTTTTCCGTCGAAAAATCACATCTTTCTTTCTTTCCAAAATTAATGTTGTATTCTCGTACGTACGTCCCCACATACATACCCTGGAACTACGGGGTGTAACATTTAGGGTCATCTCTCCCTAACGAGTTATGTTTATTGCAGCTATGAGAAAGGCAGCAGTGACCCAGGAAGGACTATGTGGATTGCGTATCCACGTTGGTAATGATTGTAGTATAGTTGGTATATTGACATACAGCTATACGGAGTTAGGTATGAGGGTCAGACGCGTGTTGCCTAGAATGATTTTAGATTACCAGGATTTGGTAAGGACTAAATAGATACCGGGAAGGTATGAAACAGTTAATGAATTCTCGCCAAGGTCTTATGTTTTATTTTGAGATAATTGGGAAATGATGAGCTGTCTGATAGGGTAGTGAACCCTTAAGAAGTCATGTTAAGGAACTTAATGGAATGTCATGTTAATAGATTAAGCTACGTGGTAGGCTTAAGAGAATTGTACGGATGATATCCGTATGGAGTAAATAATGGTTGTTGTGACCAAGACGACACGATTGTGGTATTATGAGAAGTTATTGTACGCGTTTACGGGAGGACTGATAAGGTATGCTTGGTGCATGGAAATTGTGAGACTAAGAATATTGATAACCGCCGAGACCTTAGGTATATAAGGCCTTCTCGGACAATAGGATTTTATTCAGACTATGGGTAAGAGTTAGGTACGACGGTGGGTCGGGTTGGGGACCTATTACGGGTCGCCCCGTAGCCTGAAATGAAGTGGGATCAGTTGGTAGTAGTTTCGCTACGTGACAGGGTCACGAGGGTGCAAGGCCCAAGACTAGTTAATTGTTTTACGGGTTCGTGGACGCGTTCTACCGGAACCAGGTCGTGAGAGCCGGAAATGGCCTTATATTGTTTAATAGAGTGACTCCAAATATTGGAGGCCAGAATCGGTATGGAGGTTATGTAAGTATGCTAGTATAAGTTGGAGGTACGGAAAGAATACAACCAGTAAGAAAGTGTAGAATCGCCGATTGGTTGGTTCCACGTAGGCGAGGTTCAGATAATTGGCCCAGACTTGATTCAGCGGGCTGTGGATAAGGCAAAGCTTATCCAGGAAAGTTTTTTAGTAAGCTCGGAGTCAGCATAAGCTTTATGCAGATAACCGACGTCGACACTTAGAGTTCAGGTTGACGTTTTAGTATAAGTATTGTTATGTGGCCATGGGTGGCATATTTTTGTATGAAGGGTGTAGTAAAAGGAGACTATGTCGCTATCTAATTAGATTGGACTTCGAAAGAACATTCGGGGATGAATGTTTCTAAGGGGGGAAGAATGTTACACCCCGTAATTCCAGGACATGTATACGAGAATAGACGTGAGAGCACAAGACTTATAAATTTGAACGAAGGAAATAATTGTTTTTCCGAAGGAAAATCTTCCGAACCTCGGGAAGGAAAATGTTCGTTGACGAGAATTAGATTCTCAAAATACATTATTTGAGGAGTATGGAATTTATTAATATTGTGGAATTTATCTACGGATTTGGTCACGTAGGGCCCACCATAGAAATTTTATGTTTTTGTGGGGCCCACGAGGTTTCCGATATTTTGACAAATTATGAAAATTTCGGGAAACAAAATATTATGGACCAATAGGAGGGCGACACGTGTCACCCTCCACATTGTCCTCTTGGACGAAAATTAGTCATTAAAGATAGCCATGTTGGCTTGATAAAATGGACCAAGTCAAAGGGTCAAGTGGGAGCTTGACATAATGGACCAATGTTAAGCCATCCATTTGTGTTGATCTAGACCATTGGTTGTAGTATATATCCATACTAGTAGTGCAAGACTTGATCATTCCAACACTTAGAAAATTTCAAGACTTTGTCTTGCTCTATGTGAGCTCTCGGCATCATGCCTCTTTCCACATAAAAAAATTTCAATTGTTGTCCATAATTCACAAGACTTTAACCCAAGGTTCCTAGGGGTATTGTAAGGATATCTCAATAGAAAGATCCCGGAAAAACGACGTTTTTACATTAGTAGCAAGGCGAAAACCTAAGGTGTTCTTCAACTTTGAAGATGGAACTTGAAGAGGAGTTCTTCATGAGCTTCTAAGGAGTGCTTGGAGCGGATTGGAACATAAGAAGATGAGCTAAAAGTTGCTAAGGATCGGCTTGTACGCTTGGACATTATTAGGGCTTATTGAGGTAAAATCTTCATCTTCTTAATGTAATTGAAGATTACATGTTATAGTAGTTAATAAATGAGCATGTGGTATATAGATTGAAGTTTGAAAAGATTTGGATCATGTCGACATGTTAAAACCGAAAATGGACAAGTTAGCCATTAATGTTGTAATCAATTTGGTCGATAGTTACAATCGTCGCATGTTAAGGAAGAAAGGATTTATAGTTGTTGTACTTGTTATTATGTATATAACATGTTGGAATAACAACTTGTATTGAAAAAAAGAATTGAAAGGAAATTGATAATTGTTGTGACAATGGTAGTCGAATGTGGCTTGGAAATATTGGACAGTTTTATATTGATTGTGGGACAGAATTTTACACGTCCTATTAGGCGTGTAATCCCCTTTGTATTGCTGAATTTTTGGTCCTTAAATGTGGCGTTTGATTATTGATTTTCGGGCCTTGAAAAAGGTGGAAAAGTACGTAGAAACAAAGGAAGTGCTGCCCAAATTTCTGTAGAATAAGAGACTTAGCACTTAGTATTATTCCACATTGATAAGCTAGGAGTTGATAGACATGTTATGGTTAATATAGGTTGAAGTACTACGTATAGTGTATTCTACTTGAAGGATGGAATAACTATCAAGGTTGAAGTACTTTGGAGCATTTTGCTACTTGTCGATAATCGTCGCGAGGTATGTGAACCTCTTCCTCCTTTTGGCATGATTCTATGTATGAAATATACATGTGGTGTTATTTAATGATTCCTTATACTCTTAGAAGTTAAGAGGTATGTACGTTGATTTACTCTATGTAAAAGTTATGTCTAAGTTATCATAAGTTCTTACCAAGTCTTATGGGGGATGTTGGTAAGAGTCGTTAGGAAGTATTTGGAGTCGAGTTGACTTTGTTAATTTACTGCACGAATGAGAATAAGTATCGAACAAGTCATTGCAGCGTTAATAAAAGAAAATGTCTCGATAATCAATTATATTAAAATGAGTAGAATTCTCCATCTGCATAGAAACTATGATAAGACAAAATTGTATTACATTTTCTAGATCATGGATTCTTTAATATGATCGTTATAAACGAGTATAACCTATTCACAACACATAAAAGTATATGTTACTTAATTTAAAGAGTTTACGTTATGAAGTTTTAAGACTATGAACCTTGAATTCTTAAAAGGTTAAGAGACTTTATTTTTCAAGTTATGAGAATTGATTCTTAATTGAAGGAATGACTTGATTTAAAAGTATAAAATACTTGATTTGGGAAAAGCATTGATAACTTGATTTGATTTAAAAAAGTTTGGTTGCCATGAATTATTTCAAAAGTTAAGAGGCTTGATTTCAAAAGATAATGTAACTTCAGTTTTCAAAAGAAGAAGTTTATTGATTTAAAAGAGAAAGAGTTTTATGATTCTTTTTAAGTATGTATGTACGTAGTACTTTTGGGTTAAATTTTCCCTAATGTAATAAGAAATAAAAGTGTCTTAAGTTCTCTAAAGTGAAATGTTGTTATAATAGTTTTATGGGAAGTTGTTATAACGACTTAAGAAGAAGTGAAAACATGGTTTAAAATGTTATGTAAAGAGACTTTATCGCGTCCCAGGAATGGGCTGGGCAATATACCTTTATGGGCATACTTATATGACTTTATCGCGTCCCAAGAATGGGCCGGGCAGTATACCTTTATGGGCAGACTTATATGACTTTATCGCATCCCAGGAATGGGCCGGGAAGTATACCTTCGTGGGAGGACTTTTCATGAATTCGCCGTATCCCGCAAATGGGTCGGGTTACGTTATCACGTATGGATAATCAAAGTTAACTCCAAAATGAGGCGTCCCTCCATAATGGGCCGGATTATGTTATGCAAGATACGTAAGTTATGTGTTCATGAACTTGATGATTTTTCCTAAGTATGAATGTAAGCATTTGATTATAACTCTTATTGAAAATGGGGAAAAATAATAATGTACGATTCAGTTCATGAGTTGAAATGGCACGGTAGGATCTGGTATTTACTTTTTATACTTGCCCTGTCATTCTTTGGTACAATTATGATTTGTTTACTGTACCTTATTTCTGTTCCATACTTTTTGTTGTCGACTTCCCGCCGGGCTGCGTTCATGCCCGCAGGTTTTAGGTACACAGGTTGGTGATCCTCGCTCTAGGATCTCTGTTCAGTTTTGGGTAAAAGCTCCATTCACTCCGGAGGCTTATCTTTGGTTCGGATCCCTGGTATTGTCGGTTGTTGTACATTCAGGGGTATGGCAGCGCCCTGTCCCGTCACAGTTGTTATACTTAAACTCTTAGAGGTCTGTAGTCATATCTTGTGGGTCGATTTGTAAAAAAAGAGGTAACTGCTTTTGGTTTTACGTAGTTATATGTATCCAGGAAGGTAGCCTTATCGGCTAACCTGTTATTTATTTCTTGTTGAGTTTATATATGTTCCGCTGATTATCTCTGATGTTTACCTGTAAGGGTGCCCAGGTAGGGCACCAGTCGCGGGCCCGAGGTCGGGTCGTGACAACACCCCTAGCACCTCTCTAGCTAGTTCTCGAATGCATTAAGTTGTCCTAGTTCACATACTATCTGTGTCCCAACTACTCCCCCAAGCCCCAATAGCCACCAACTTCTCTTTCATCACCTGAGATTTGACCTCATTCAGGCTTGCCTCCCTATTTAATCCTTGGTCGGTCATGTGCAACCTTCCTCTTCTTTTGTCTCTTGACCTCTAAGTCCATAAATACGAGCTTATGCTAGGTTTTACGATTCTTGCCCGAAATAAGATTGCAATCCTTGCAGACATATCTATCATCCTTCCTCAGGAGCAAGTAATCTATCTGGGTCTTAGCCATCTCACTATGGTAGGTCACCAAGTGTTCCTCCCTCTTTCGGAAGCTCGAGTTAGCTATGACCAACTCAAAAGCTTTCACAAAGTCTAAAAGTGACACTTCTCCCTTATTTCTATCCCTAAAGACAAACCCGCTATGCACATCATCATATCCTCCTATAGTAGTTCCTATGGGACCATTAAAATCTCATCCTAACATTATTTGTTTAGTCTTCGGGATGCCTCTCACAACCTCTTCCAACTCCTCCCAGAAGCGTCTTTTGTCTTCTTCAATCGAATCCGCCTGCGGCGCATATGATCTAATAATATTAAAAGTCAACCCTCCCAAAACTAGCTTAATGACCATCATCCTATCGTTTACCATCTTACAATCCACTACTTGATCCCTGAGTTTCCTATCCACTAAAATGCCTACGACATTTCTACCCCTCGAGCATCTTGAGTACCACAAATTCAACCCATCTATCAAGAAGAATTAAAATACATTTATAAAATCATGACCACTGCTAGAAGTCCTGCCGTCATGAGAGGTTCTTCCACCATGAGAGGTATTTGCACCACATGAGGTACTTTCACCACATTCTCGTAGGGGACACAAACATTTATCATGGCCAAATTCCTTACATATCAAGCACTTCCGGGAGTATATCATATCCGAAATATCCATTTGGTTTGGAATCCGAGTCCATGCATTAACACGTAATTTACGGATATATTATTTTTTAGAAATCATAGAAAATGGCTATGTTGGCCAATCAGACTCATCACCAAGTGGGTAGAAGCGATCGACATATGTTTTTAGATAACTTTGCACAATGTGTTCCAATGCCACATATTGTGATGCCCTCTTTCTAATTGCCTCGAAACACTTGAAGACATGAGAAAACGACATGTGGTATGATTTCCACTTACCACAAATACACGTTATCGTATTCTCATAAATAATATGAATGTTGCCTCCCCGTCCTTGGTAAACATCTGTCTTGATTTCAAATACACATTCAGCATGGTTATACTTGGATCGTGTGTTGCTCACATTTTTTCTATGATGCTCAAATTATTTTGCAGGTTTTGACATCCATTTCCCACCATCTGCTAATATTCCTTTGGCTTTTTTTGTTCTAGCGACGAACCGCTCCACAATTTGCTTGAAAGTCATTCTCACTATTGTAGTAACGGAAAATCCTGTGCAGATTTTATCAAACCATTGACTGACTCCGAGCTATTTATTGTTAGCATCCCCCATCTTCTGCCTTCGTCTGCATGTAATGTTCATTTGTCAACAAGGATTGCCTTCAACTATTCATAGGATTCCACCTTTGTTGTCTTGATCAACTTCATCCGCATAAGAAACTTTTTTTCTTGATGCTCTATTGCAGCTGCCCATATTCATTTATTTAGTGTGTTTTTTAAGGCCTTTTGAAAATTTGTATTTATATGCCTTAAACAATAGTGATGGTAAGCAAAGGGAGGCTATCAGATAGCACGCATATGACCCTTCGATCCTTAATAACGTATCGCCTAGAATATGTCAAAAATATCCCTCATATCTCGTTGCTCTCATTAGCGGCAATGACGTATGAAAGAGGGAATATTGACTCATTGACATTCATTCCTACTACAATCAGTATCTTGATATCGTATATCCCGTACATATATATGTCATCTATGCATATTAATGGTCGACAATGAGAAAACCCATTAATACATGGCTTAAATGTCCAAAACACAAAATTGAAATTATTACCGGACCCACCTAGTTGGATGTTGAGCTTCCATTATACAATAGTACCAAGATTGAAGTATTGTAGAGCTGACATATACCTCGACAACTTCTGGAAAGAGCTCTCTCAGTTACCATAAACCATCTCAAAACTGCTCTAATGCAGTCTTTAATGGGGAACCTGGACAAGTTTAAACAATAATATTTTGCAATAATAATTTAATTGATGTCAAAATTAAAATGAACTTGGGCAAATAGGGTATCTGGGGTTTTCGGCAATGTCTTCAACTATCACTTGAGTAATCATTTTTGAATCTAATTAAAATGATCTCCTCGACACTCATTCATATCACAAGTGTAACATGAGTGAAATTTTGAGATAGTACATATACTATCATATGTCTCTGTTATACCCCGTAGTTCCAGAGTATGTACGTGATGACGTACGTACAAAAGTCTAAGCCTTAAGTTAGGCATAGGACGAAAATTTGTGCACAACCCACGAAACGAATTGTTTTTCGACGAAACGTTTTCCGAACTTTGCGAAGGGAAAATTACGGCTATGTCATTTATAATTTTTGCGGATTTTTCCGAGAAATGGAATATTTTGGACCAACGAGAGGGCGACACTTGTCACCCTCAAGTTGGCGGTTTGTGGTGGCCGATTGGATGCCCATTTCGTGGCATGTTTTGTGGCCTAAACCATGGGTCAATGTTTGGAGTGAATTGTGGAGTAGATGGCTAGGGGGCACTTGGGAAAATCCTCACCCTCCACTTGCCCCCCACTTGTCTTGATCTTGTCCATTGGTTTCCCTATAAATACCCCCCCTTAGTTGAAGACTTCTTCATCCACACCACACATTTCTAAGTCTTGAAAATACTCCCCGCCTGTAGGCTCTCGTCAAAGAGCCCCCTCCCCTTTGTAAGGCCTTTTGGCCGAGAGGTACCCCCCCCTTCCTAGTAGTGCTAGCCGAGGGTACCCCTCCTACCTTGAGTTGTTCTCGTAAAATACACCCCCCCTTGGTAGAAAAATATTCTCCAAGTATTGTTACTATTCCAAAATACCTTAGCCTTATACCTTGTAGTATTCCAAAGTTACCTCTATACGTAGAGCCCGAAAATACTACCTTATGTCCTTTTAGTCTCAAAACGAAACCCTAAGGAAAATCTTCATAGTTGGTTGAAGTGCTAAGTAGAAGTTGTTTGGGAACTTCTAAGGGTTGTTTGGAGCGGGTTGGAGCGCCCAGAGTAGGAGCTAAACGTTGCTCAGGATCGACATTTAAACTTGGATGATTTTGGGCTTATCGAGGTAAATACTCTTGACCTTCTATTGTAATTAGAGTTTTCATACTGTTGAAGTATAAGATTTAAGTATAAGTTATATACAAGGAAGGTATATAAGAAGGGAATTGAACAGTACTTACATAGTTTGTATTCTGATGAGACTTGTGAAGTTTGTGGGTAGGGAAGTCTTGCCCAATTTTCCGTAGAATCTTGTATCTAGATTTATTCTCTGAGTAGTCTAGACATTGATAGACTTGTATAACCGTTATAGGTTGAAATCGCGAGTAGCGTATTCTACTCGAAGGGTGGAAAAGGCTAGCAGGATTACGATACTTTGGAGCGTTTTGCTAATGATCGATGTCGTCGCGAGGTATGTGATTCTTCCTATCCTCTTGAGCATGATATTTTAAAAGAATATATATAGTACGGTAGACGTACGTGTGTTAACTGAACGTGGTTTTACTACGATGTATTTTGACTTGAGTTTTAAATAATAAGTATCTGGAAGCATTTCAAAAGAATTAAGAAACCTTTTTTAAAGAAGAGAAATACTTGGTTTTAAAAGCTTAAGAGTTATACCAGCTTTATGGGAAGTTAGGTATAACGACTTAAGAGAGATAAAAAGAATGGGTTATTGATTTTAGAAGTTGAGAGACTTGATCTTAAAAGATAAGAGACTTGACTTAATTGAATTAATATGAATTTTGTTAAAAAGTGTGAAACCTCATTCGTGAGTAATGAGTACTTGGTTTTTAAAAGGAATAATGTTTTACTGATTTCGGAAATCAGAATAAGTATCGAACAAACCATCGCGCTAATAAAGGGAAATGTATTGAATAATTAAGTATTATTAAAACCAGTAGAAACCTCCATCTGCATAGAAGCTAAGATAAGACAAAATGATATCACATTTCCTAGATCATGGCTGCTTTAATAAGATTGATTATGAATAAGAATAACCTACTCACACATAAGGCATACATTACTCAATTGTTTTAAAAGAGAGTATGTTATTTGATTAAGACTATAAACTATGAAATCTTTCGAAACTAAAAGACTTGAGTATCTGAAATTAGGCAAACTTGAACTTTTGGAAAAGAATGTTGTTACTTGACGTTGTTCTAAAAAGTGTAAGCCACTTGGTTTAAAATAGTGTAAAGTACTTGATTTTAACATGAACGTATTTGGTACTACGGAAAATAGTATCGAGTTGTTTTTACGTAAAAAGAGGTCTTTTTGAAAGGATAAATGTATGTAGTACTTTGGGGTTAAAACCCGGATTTGTTGTAATAAAATAAATGTCTGTGAGTATGATTGAACTTGCCTATACTTGTGGTGATAGCCTTTGTTGTACAAGTGTTGTATTTCTGTGCTACCGCGTCTCTCGTTGGAGGGCCGGCTATCTGATTGATTGATGGACATACTGACACGATGGGTGGCCCACGGGTATGCTTCCACTATATCGATCCTTTTGGACATACTGACACGATGGGTGGCCCACGGGTATGCTTCCATTAGGAGTGTTATCTTGTTATTTGTTTTGGACATACTGACACGATGGGTGGCCCACGAGTATGCTTCCATTTTTTATTGTTATCTTGTTACTTCCTTTTGGACATACTGACACGATGGGTGGCCCACGGGTATGCTTCCATTAGGAGTGTTATCTTGTTATTTGTTTTGGACATACTGACACGATGGGTGGCCCACGAGTATGCTTCCATTTTTTATTGTTATCTTGTTACTTCCTTTTGGACATACTGACACGATGGGTGGCCCACGGGTATGGTTCATTTAGTTTTGTTATCTTGTTATTTGCTTTGGACATACTGACACGATGGGTGGCCCACGAGTATGCTTCCATTATGATTGTTATCTTGTTATTTCCTTTGGACATACTGACACGATGGGTGGCCCACGGGTATGTTTCCATTAGGATGGTTCCATGGCCATGCTTGCACCGAGGTAAGATGTCGGGGCATGCGGCCGTTTGCGGGTTAAATTCCCGAGTTATATTTAAGTGATGACTTTACGGGCGTGAGTCCCTGACTTGATATGTGTGCTAGATTATATTGTGAACTGTAGTTGGTCATCATGCATGTCTCCTGTTTTATATAGACTGTTATGATTTCACTTACAGTATTTTTCAGTTTCACATACTTGCTACTGTTATCGACCTCCTTGGGCTGCGTTCATCTGCGCGGTGGAGGTACACCAGTCGTTGATCCTCACTCGTAGGATCGCAGTTCAGCGTATTGGGAAGCTCCGTTTCTCCGGAGGCTTATCTTTTGGTATGTTTTCCCTGAGTTGTAGGTTCTTGTACATTCGTGGTATGGCGAGCCACTGTCCGTCATAGTTGTTATATAAAAATCTTAGAGGTGCCTGTACTTTGTTGTGGGCAGGGTTGTAAAGGATGTAACTGTTCAAACTTTGTATATATATATGCCGAAAGGCGACTTTCTCTCAGATAAAATGTGTCTCATTTTACATTTGATTTATGTCAGGCCCCGGAACGGGTCGTGACAAAAGTGGTATCAGAGCAGTTAATCCTCGGAAAGTGTCTACAGACCGTGTCTAGTAGAGTCTTGATTATCGGTGTGTTTTGCACCACATCTATAATCAGGAGGCTGCAGGACATTTAGGATTGGTTTCCATTCTTCTCATTCTGAGATCGTGCCTTAGAGCTGTGTTGTAAGTTGGACCCCTCTGACGTATTTCGTTTTCACCAGTTATGCCTCCGCCAAGCAACCTGAGCCCAGATAGGCAAGGCGTGAGGAGCTGCTAGTGGGGTACATAGAATGCGATGGCGCGAGCGGTCATTACACGAGATAGTGCTTGGTGGCGAGTTTTGCGGCGCCGCCGGCCTAACACGATTTAGAGCGCGGCGATGGGCGATGAGACCACGATACTGCACCTCGGTCCACGGCACAGGCGAGGAGTTGGGGTACAAAGAGATGGCCCGATTCTTGGCGGGATCGTGGCGAACGTGAGGATAGTGGACGCAGTGATTCAGTTCGATGGTACCCATGGTTCACCCAAGATCGGATAGTTTGAGGCTACGGGACTTTCGAGTTGTAGCCCGCCGAGTTCTATGGGTCGAGGCACGAGGATTATCCGCAGGAGTTCATCAAGCGATTCTGACGGATCATAGAGTGATCAAGGCTTGAGACCGAGTCGGTGGTCTTAGAGTTCGCATCATCGCGTGATACTGTGATCGTGGTTTGATTCGTGGAGCTGTCCCGGGAGAGTATGCACTTCCACCGTATGGGGCGCGTTTTGAGGGCATTTCTTGCACATTTCTTGCCTCGCGAGATGAGGGCTCGGTAAACAGTTTTTGATGTTGAGGCGACTGCATATCTGATTCGAGTACAATGTGGAGTTAGACTCATTGGCTCGGTATGTCCCCCAGTAGCCGATATGGAGGGCGAGTACACCGCTACGTTCTGGGCTAGATGACTACTTAGCGAGGCTTGTTGGTGTAGCTCTTGTGGGCATGGACATTTCAGCATGCGAGCTTATGCACTAGGTGCGAGGCGGAAGGTAGACGGAATGGCCGAGATCGGCGAGAAGAGGGCGAGAATAGCGGTCTTTTAGCGACTTTCGAGGCGGACCGCCTGCAGCCAGACTAGTTATGCGCCTCCGCCCGATCTGAGTGGTCCTCCACAATCTTGAGCCATCCAGTATTCGGGAGCGGTCGGGGCTCGAGGTTCAGATTTTCGAGGAAGCGGGGTGTCGGCCGGTGAAGCCACCCCTACCTCGTTGTGGCCGATGTGGTAGACTCCATTATGGGGAGTGTCGTGCTAGTTCGGGAGTTTGTTTTACATGCGGCCAGCAGGGCCATTTTGCGAGAAACTGTCCGACCGGAGGTAGCACTGGTGGGATAGCACAGACTACGGGATCTATGGCTGATTCATCACCTTCTACTATCATGCCTGCAGGGCAGGCCTATGATTAGAGTGAAGCGGTAGATACAGGTATATCCTTAACCCTCTAAAGTTTTGTATGCTTGATATGATGATCTTATTGTGTGCTATGTACGGATAGCGTTGTGTTATTTGTGAGTTAGAAAACACGGTTAGTTGGAAGGATAAGTATGGGGGCAGGGAAGGTGTGAACCTTAGAATATTTCACGATTGAGACCTTAGATGTAAGGCCGTCTTGAGTAAAGGATTTTGCAAATGATCCTTGTCGAAGTGCATTATATGCCTAGGGTGTATTAGTGTGATAAGTCCATGGGTAGTGTGAGATGGAAGTGGTAGCTTTCATGATGTGAATTAGTAAGATTGTTCCGGATCGAGAAACAAGAGAGTTCGGCACGATGGAGGGTTGGGTTGAGGACGTATTGCGGGTCAACCCGTAGCCCGGAAAGAGGTGGGGTCAGTTCGAGGTGGTCCCGCAAGGTGGTAGGGTCACGAGGGTGCTAGGCCCAAGTTTAGATGACCATCGTATGAGTTCGTGGATATGTTCGACCAGAATCGGATCGTAAAGGTCGGGGGATGGCCTTAAAGGAATTTGAGGCTAGTAAGGTGACCAAGTTTGGAGGTAGTGACTCCAAAGTTTTGGAAACTGAAGCAATGACTGAAGTATGGTACGTATACTAGAAGAGTACGACGAGTAAGGGAAGAAGCGAGCATGTGTTAAGAACATAGAAGAGATCATTTTGTTGTGAAGTGAAGATGCGAAGGGAGTATCTTTTAGACCAGGGTGGAAGCTTTTGTGATATAGGAGTGATTCCTCATTGACTTGGGTTAAGTATTTGCGCGTGTGTTATTTTGTGGCCAGGTGTGGCATCGGCAACTTGTTTAAGTTATGAGGAACTTTGTCGTTATCTGTCTTGAGAAGGAACATTCGGGACGAATGTTTCTAAGGAGGGGAGAATGTTATACCCCGTAGTTCCAGAGTATGTACGTGAGGACGTACGTACAAAAGTCTAAGCCTTAAGTTAGGCATAGGACGAAAATTTGTGCACAACCCACGAAACGAATTGTTTTTCGACGAAACGTTTTCCGAACTTTGCGAAGGGAAAATTACGGCTATGTCATTTATAATTTTTGCGGATTTTTCCGAGAAATGGAATATTTTGGACCAACGAGAGGGCGACACTTGTCACCCTCAAGTTGGCGGTTTGTGGTGGCCGATTGGATGCCCATTTCGTGGCATGTTTTGTGGCCTAAACCATGGGTCAATGTTTGGAGTGAATTGTGGAGTAGATGGCTAGGGGGCACTTGGGCAAATCCTCACCCTCCACTTGCCCCCCACTTGTCTTGATCTTGTCCATTGGTTTCCCTATAAATACCCCCCTTAGTTGAAGACTTCTTCATCCACTCCACACCTTTCTAAGTCTTGAAAATCCTCCCCCCCTCTTGTAGAAGCTCTCGTCCAAAGAGCCTCCCCCCTCTCCCTTTGTGAGGCCTTTTGCCAGAGGTACCCCTTCCTAGTAGTGCTAGCAGAGGTACCCCTACCTTGAGTTGTTCTCGTAAAATACACCCCCCCCTTGGTAGAAAAGTATTCTCCAAGTATTGTTACTATTCCAAAATACCTTAGCCTTATACCTTGTAGTATTCCAAAGTTACCTCTATACGTAGAGCCCGAAAATACTACCTTATGTCCTTTTAGTCTCAAAACGAAACCCTAAGGAAAATCTTCATAGTTGGTTGAAGTGCTAAGTAGAAGTTGTTTGGGAACTTCTAAGGGTTGTTTGGAGCGGGTTGGAGCGCCCAGAGTAGGAGCTAAACGTTGCTCAGGATCGACATTTAAACTTGGATGATTTTGGGCTTATCGAGGTAAATACTCTTGACCTTCTATTGTAATTAGAGTTTTCATACTGTTGAAGTATAAGATTTAAGTATAAGTTATATACAAGGAAGGTATATAAGAAGGGAATTGAACTGTACTTACATAGGATTTGTATTCTGATGAACTTGTGAAGTTTGTGGTAGGAAGTCTTTGATTTTCCGTAGAATCTTGTATCTAGATTTATTCTACAGAGTAGTCTAGACATTGATAGACTTGTATAACCGTTATAGGTTGAAGTACTGCGAGTAGCGTATTCTACTCGAAGGGTGGAAAAGGCTAGCAGGATTACAGTACTTTGGAGCGTTTTGCTAATAGTCGGTAATCGTCGTGAGGTATGTGATTCTTCCTATCCTCTTGAGCATGATATTTTAAAAGAATATGTAGTACGGTAGACGTACGTGTGTTAACTGAACGTGGTTTTACTCCGATGTCTTTTGACTTGAGTTTTAAATAATAAGTATCTGGAAGCATTTCAAAAGAATTAAGAAACCTTTTTGAAAGAAGAGAAATACTTGGTTTTAAAAGCTTAAGAGTTATACCAGCTTTATGGGAAGTTAGGTATAACGACTTAAGAGAGATAAAAAGAATGGGTTATTGATTTTAGAAGTTGAGAGACTTGATCTTAAAAGATAAGAGACTTGACTTAATTGAATTAATATGAATTTTGTTAAAAAGTGTGAAACCTCATTCGTGAGTAATGAGTACTTGGTTTTTAAAAGGAATAATGTTTCCGATTTGAAATCGAATAAGTATCGAACAAACCATCGCGCTAATAAAGGGAAATGTATTGAATAATTAAGTATTATTAAAACCAGTAGAAACCTCCATCTGCATAGAAGCTAAGATAAGACAAAATGATATCACATTTCCTAGATCATGGCTGCTTTAATAAGATTGATTATGAATAAGAATAACCTACTCACACCTAAGGCATACATTACTCAATTGTTTTAAAAGAGAGTATGTTATTTGATTAAGACTATAAACTATGAAATCTTTCGAAACTAAAAGACTTGAGTATCTGAAATTAGGCAAACTTGAACTTTTGGAAAAGAATGTTGTTACTTGACGTTGTTCTAAAAAGTGTAAGCCACTTGGTTTAAAATAGTGTAAAGTACTTGATTTTAACATGAACGTATTTGGTACTACGGAAAATAGTATCGAGTTGTTTTTACGTAAAAAGAGGTCTTTTTGAAAGGATAAATGTATGTAGTACTTTGGGGTTAAAACCCGGATTTGTTGTAATAAAATAAATGTCTGTGAGTATGATTGAACTTGCCTATGCTTGTGGTGATAGCCTTTGTTGTACAAGTGTTGTATTTTTGTGCTACCGCGTCTCTCGTTGGAGGGCCGGCTATCTGATTGATTGATGGACATACTGACACGATGGGTGGCCCACGGGTTGCTTCCACTATATCGATCCTTTTGGACATACTGACACGATGGGTGCCCGGGTATGCTCCATTGTGAGTGTTATCTTGTTCTTTGTTTTGGACATACTGACACGCTGTGTGGCCCACGAGTTAGCTTCCATTTTTTTTTTTTAACTTGTTACTTCCTTTTGCACATACTGACACGATGGGTGGACCACGGATATGCTTCCATTAGGAGTGTTATCTTGTTATTTGTTTTGACATACCGACACACGATGGGTGCCCACGAGTATGCTTCCATTTTTGATTGTTATCTTGTTATTTGTTTTCGACATACTGACACGATGGGTGGCCCACGGGTATGCTTCCATTAGGAGTGTTATCTTGTTATTTGCTTTGGACATACTGACACGATGGGTGGCCCACGAGTATGCTTCCATTATGATTGTTATCTTGTTATTTCCTTTGGACATACTGACACGATGGGTGGCCCACGGGTATGTTTCCATTAGGATGGTTCCATGGCCATGCTTGCACCGAGGTAAGATGCCGGGGCATGCGGCCGTTTGCGGGTTAAATTCCCGAGTTATATTTAAGTGATGACTTTACGGGCGTCTGTCCCTGACTTGATATGTGTGCTAGATTATATTGTGAATCGTAGGTCATCACGCATGTCTCCCGCTTTATATGATCGTTATGATTTCACTTACAGATTTTTCGCCACATACTTGGTACTGTTATCGACCTCTTCGGGGCCGCGTCACGCCGCAGCGAGGTACACGATCGTTGATCCTCGCTCGTAGGATCGCAGCTCAGCGTATTAGGAAGCTCCGCTTTCCGAGGCTTATCTTTTGTATGTTTTCCCGAGTTGTAGGTTCTTGTACATTCTGTGGGTATGGCGGGCCCCGTCGTCATAGTTGTTGTATAAAAATCTTAGAGGTGCAGAGTATTGTGTGTGGTTGTAAAGGATGTAACTGTTCAAACTTTGTATATATATATGCCGAAAGACGACTTTCTCTCAGATAAAATGTGTCTCATTTTACATTTGATTCATGTCTTGTTTTATGTTCCGCTGATTTCTCTGATCTATGACTACTTGGGTGCCCGGGTAAGGCACCAGTCACGGGCCCCGGAACGGGTCGTGACAGTCTCCTTACCCCGAAGCATCAATTGGCAACTTTGATAATCACATCTGCAAACCACTCGCCATAGTTTTAAGGTAGAATCACAACTCTAAACTCCCTCATTTTTTTGATGCAATAAATTTTAACGGTCTTTTGCAGTGCATTTTTGGAGGTGAAAATAATGTCTTTTGTAAGTTCAACAGTACCTTTTATAATGTTGTCCGATTCTTTTCACATTGTTTGGCGAATAAAATCATCATCCCTAGTAAAGACAAATGCATCAGGATGATCTTGAAGATTATTGAGATATGGAATTACGTTAGAATGTCACTGGATTGGGAGGCTTGCAGAATCGATTCTTGTTGGTGAATTGGACTTTCTGCCATCGGTTCTTGCTGGTGTGGCTGATTTTGCATCATCTCGTGTAACTGTTGCTCCTGCCTATGAAGATGAATATCAACCTCACCGAAATCAACATTTGGTACCAACTGCACCGAAATCAACATTTGATACCACTGACGCATTTTGTGAGTAATTTTCACTACAGAATAAAGTTAAGTATTATAAATACTAAACATTACATCATTTACATTATTTAATTATTAAAAAGTACACCTACCGATAATAATCAACTACACTGAAACTTCATGTTGGGGATGTTCCGGCATGATTCCTCCATCCGAACTGAGAGGATTGTTCAATATTACTCATATCAAGTGTATAACCACAAAAAAGTTACAAAAAACATTAGTATTACCATGTATATAGATAAGGCATGCGTACACTAGACCCTCTCCAGACTCCACGTTGTGAGTTTCACTAAGTATGTTGTTGTTTCCCCATATATTTGATTAAATTGTTGACTTAAAGTTTTCAGCGATGTTTGACCAATCAAAATATCTCCATAAGAACTCATATTTGGATAAGTGTTATCATGGGTAGGCTGGAATTTAGGGATTTTAGGGCAAGGTGTAGGTGGCACTTCTGGGACTTCTTGATGACTCTTGGCCAAGACTTCACGACGATTGATAGGTATATTTTCAACATACATTTCAAGAACATTCAAGGCGATCAAGTCCCTATATTCTTCCGGTGCCCTCAAATAGTCACTCAACTACTCATCATCAATGATATTCCACTCGCCATAAAACACTAAACCTTGCGGCAAAAATGATATTGGATATCTACCTATTATAGATAATGTAAACTTACGCCTACTAACTTTCATTCTTTTATGTATGGTAGTGAGTAATGTAGAGTAATCCAAGTATATTGGAAACTTAACATGAAATTTAGGTGGAATACTATAACGAAATGTGTTATGATCATGAAGAATATCTCCTTCCCAAAATAATGAAACCTTAACAGTTGGAGGAGGAGACGCTATTTTTTTTTTATGAAATTGGGATTTGGATGATTTTTTCAAGAACCTGGAATTTTGATGACTTAAACTTTGAAAATAGATGAGTTTTTACCTCATCTGTCATAGTGTCATGTCAAATCAAATACAAATGGATAAATGAATAAATGATTGTAAAATGCAATAATTTATTGCGTAATTGGACTGAAACAAACCTTTTAAAAATGTGGGCTACTAGGGTTTAGAGAGAACCTCTATTGCGCAGTAATTTACTGCGTAATTGGACTCAACTGGGCCGTTACAGTTAAAAGGTACTTATGTCACATATTTTTATGGGATATTTTGGTTCACTTCCTCACATTTTGGGTCATTCAAGTTCGAGGCTCCCAAAAATGTACTCCTTCCGGCTGATTTCCAAGAATATGTATCTCAAATATTTGTCATTTTAGAATTTTAATACAAAATTAATTTTTTTATTTTATATTGTTCTTGAAGACAACAAACACCTCAATTATGGAGAGGTGACACATAAATAGAGTAAATATTATATCAAGAGAGATTATATTCTAAAAAATAAGGTTAAAATAGTACGAAATTTCTCCTAATTAATATTTTTAAGGGACATGTAAAAGAGAAACACGAAAGATAACTTGAGGCAGTGTAATACTCCATAACCATATTAACAACTATCCATTTGTATAAGAACTATGGTGACATTCAAATATGCAACAACTATAGGGGTATAAGACACACAATGAAAGTTTGGGAGAGAGTGGTGGAGCTGAGAGTGTAGAGGGGCGTATCTATTTTCAAAAATCAATTTGGATTCATATGGAGGTTCTCGACTACATAAGTCATTCATCTTGTAAGAAGACTGGTGGAACAATATAGGGAATGGAAGAGGGACTAGCATATGGTATTTATCGACCTAGAAAAGGCATACGATAAATTTCCAAGGGAGATTTTATGGAGATGCCTAGAGGATAGAGGTGTACCTGTAGCGTACACTAGAGTGATCAAGAATATGTATGATAGAGACAAGAACATGATAATGACAGTGGGAGGAGACTCGAAGCACTTTCCAGTGATGATGAGGTTGCATCAGGGATCAACTCTTAGCCCATTCTTATTCGATGTGGTGATGGATGGACTGACGCAATAGTTTCAAGGTTAGGTGCCATGGTGTATGCTATTCATGGATGACATGATTTTGATTAACGATATTCGCAATGGAGTTAACGCTAAGTTGGAGGTTTGGAGATACACCCTGGAGTTTAAAGGGTTCAGGTTGAGTATGACCAAGACAGAATATATAGAGTGCAAGTTCAGTGACGCAACACATAAGATTGGCGTGGAAGTGAGGCTTGGTACTCATATCATTCAAAAGAAATGAAGTTTCCAGTATCTAGGGTCTATTATCCGAGGGAATGGAAAGAATGACGATGATATCACATATAGTATTGGGGCATGATGTATGAAATGGAGGCTCGCATATGGGTTTTGTGTGATAAGAGCCACCTAAACTTAAAGACAAGTTCTACAGAGTAGTGGTTAGACTGACAATATTTTATAGTATGAAGTGTTGGCTAGTCAAGAACTCTCACGTTTCGAAGATGAGGGTTGCGGAAATGAGGATGTTGCGATGAATGTGTGGGCATACTAGAAGAGATAATAATATAAATAAATTTATTTGGAACAAGGTGGGAGTGGCTTCAATGGAGGACAAAATGCGGAAAGAGAGGTTGAGATGGTTCGGACATGTGCTATGACTTTAAATATAGGTTTTAGAGGACACGAATTAGGATAAAAGGTTAGTTAGTAGTCGAGTACCATCCGCTCATACTAGTAGTTGTAGTAGTATTCTCGTATTTCTTGGTCCTTAGATTATAGTTACTTGTACTATATGTTGTTCTTGTACTTTGATTTTCATATTGTCTTATGGTAGTTATGACTCCTTTTTCAGTCAGTTTTATCATGCTTTACATAGTATTGTGTCTTGAATTTTCTTTTATATATACTGTTTTAAAGTGTTTGTTCTCGTGCCGAGGGTTTACTGGAAATGATCTCTCTATCTCCCAATGTAGGGATAAGGTATGCATATACTATACCCTCCCCAAACTCCACTATATGAGATTTCTCTGGATATGTTATTGTTTTTGCATATTAGCTCAGCTGAAGTGGGAGAAATTCAAGCGTCTTCGACGACGAGAAATTTCAGGGAAGTTATTTTCTGAATTTCAAAGAAAAATAACTTTTTTTAAATATTTAGGCTATCAAATATAGGGAAATTAGCAAAACATTTTTTGGAAATATTTTCCTTCATAACAAACACGCCCTAATTAACTGTTATCGCCAGTTTATTCCATACTTGCTAAGCCAAGAATTTCCTGTAAATATATTTTTCCAAATTATTTTCAGTGCTTGCACGAAACAGTTCCTTTTATGCAGTGAATTTAGTGGTTGTTTGGCTGCTTGCTATAGTTATATGGAGGGATTAATTATTCATGTATGAGTTCTTCATTTTTTTACCGTGCATAAAATAATATACAGATTTTCTCATAACTTATATATGTATTAGTTATGTAAAATTATAACTGATAATCAAACATTGTACTTGATATACTAAATTTTATGCATATAATACTAATTATACTAATATTAATATATAAATAATTCACGTCCTAACGAGTAACCAACCGACTCCTTATTATAATGCAAAATTTGGGATTTGCTCATCCATCATCATATCAAAGTCCGGCGAATCAATATGAAATAGGGAGTATGTCTTAAGAGAATATTTGTATTGGATTTGCCTTATTCAAGGCCGCAATGTTAGGGAGCATTAGAAAGACGTGGTCACCCATCATCCCAAAGAAAGTCCACAAAAATCAATCGAACTCTCACTCTCTTTCTTCCATACCCTCAAAATTTCAAATCTGCCATTTGGGGACCAAGTCTAACAAAATTTCGAACAAGTAATTGATCAAGGCTTCTAGATTTCTTCGATTTTTGGCATTTATGGAATGATACAAATTGCATCCTAACTTCCTTCTATAAGATTCTAAATTATGTTGTCTTATTATTTTTGGGTGTACAACTTAATTAAAGTGATAGATTTCAGATATTTTTTTACATATCTGTTGTTGAATTTTGTAAGCACATGTACATCCGGGAAATAGTTAAACTAACTATTACAAGTGATCTAAAGGTTATACTAAGAAGATCATTACAACATCATTATAATAATATCATCTAGTTACAATCATTATGTATCTAAGTTCTTGATTCTCTGTGTCAACCATCATCAAGTCTCGTGACGTGGTGTCTGTAGATTCAACACCTCCATGCTTCTTCAGACTGTCGTTGACAACGTCAACTGCTGCAAGCTTTTGATCCTTTTGTCTGCAATAAGGACTCAAATAACAAATTGGTTAAGTTTCACCACACGCTGAGTCAAGGGATGACCATTTCTCTTTAAGACAATATTGCCCCCGTATACATGCTTTTACGTTAGCAGGGCATTCGTCTCCCAAGATAAAATAACGGCTTATCTTCTTCGTAAAGCACAACGAAGAAGATCTATCGAAGAACACAAATATGAAATTACTAAGAAAATGATTGTCTCAGAGATGTGTATAAATTTTGTGGTGGAACAAGTTCATAATCTCCTGAGATAGTATGTTTGAGAAGTGTGTAAGACTTTTATCTGAAGTGAGGTGCATGAGGCTTTCTTAAAACTGAAGTGAATCATGATAGACACTTGTTAGTCACATATTTTCCATGTATTCCATGTCTAAAAAACTGATCCACAAAGGCCTCAATTTATAGGACGAAGATGTCTCTTCACTTTCAATAATGCTTTAATGGAGGTTCATTGAGCCAAGTAAAGAGTGTGTGAACATACTCAAACCAATGAATCACTTAATGGAAGGTTCATCCATCGAAACCCAACACAAAATTCAAGAGAAACTCTTACATTTCCATCTCCAGATTCACCGCCCGGGAAGCGCCGCATCCCTGCCTGACTGGCGCCACGACGTCAAGCTTCCAGAACCTTACTGCCCATAGGGCACCGCGGTGCTCCACCGCCGCGGCTCGATCCGTCCGGAGCCGCCCTTTACGGCTCCGCGGTCCCACCCGTTCCATCTTACACTTCGCACAATACTTTATTCGTTAACCAACGTGGAATATAGGTTATTATCGACAATAACCGTCCATCATTCTATGTCTCAAACACGTTACTCTTACATGTGTCAATATATCTTTCACTAAGGAAATTTACGATATTTAACCCCACGTGTGCACGTGTGTGAAAACAAGATTTCCGACGTGTTGCGCGCCTTATGTTTGATTTATAAATGACGGGATAAACTTATTCCCCCGTTAGTAAAATTTCCAACATCTGTTGGATAGGATAGGACAACAAATAGTTAGAGAAGAGAAGATACGAGAGAAAGAGGCCTTGCAGTTGGACATAATTTGATTGAAATTTGAATTTTTTTAGTTAAAGTTATTCCCACCGAGTATTTATATTAATATAATGAAGTAATATATATCATTGTTTCTTAAAATTAATTGTTTAGTTAGGTGCATCTCTGGTGGATAAGTATTGACATCCTAGACATCTCATGTTATTGAAAGAAATAATTTGTTGATCATTCTTATTGAGACTAATCATACAATTATGGTAAGACTATAAGACTAATTAATATACAAGTCTAATATATAAATATATCATAAATGATCTATACACATTATACACGGACTGCTACTGGAAATGGGCTGGACGATGTTGGCCCAAAGCCTCTCGGTTTTACCTTGGAAATATATTCAATATACATACAATATACCTGTTGGCCCAAAGCCTCTCGGTTTTACCTTGGAAATATATTCAATATACATGTATATCATGTGTATATTGTATGTATATTTAACACACTCCCGCAGTCATAGACGAAAAAGGGTATGAAAAAAGTGTGTTCAACGTCCTGTGCTCTGTAACGACATGTCCGATCACCCGAGATTAATAGTTGCTAGTCGTCTTATTTCCTTACTTCTTGCCTTATAATAGAATAGTTCAATTAGAATAGGCATATTTGATGATGTCGATTCCGGTATAAGTGATGGTCTGGGCTGGGCTATAGTAGTTGCTAAAGGCGCTAAAGCGATGGTCTGGGCAGAAAAGATCAAACGGGCGGTCTTCGTACGCTGAGACTGTCTCTAAAATTTTCAAAAATGACTGAGGGAAGACCCTTTGTAAAGATGTCTGCAATTTGATATTTGAAAGGGACATGTCAGACGCGTAGTTGTCCTCGAGCTACCTTTTCTCGAACAAAGTGAATGTCCATCTCTATATGTGTTAGTGCGCTGGTACTGAACCGGATTACTAGAAAGATAGATGGCACAAATATTATCACAATACACAAGGTAGCTTTTTGAATAGGACAATGGAGCTCTAAAAGAAGATTATGTAACCAACATGATTCAGAAACCACATTGGCTACCCCTTGATACTCGGCATCTGCACTCGAACGTGAAAGCGTGGATTGACGTTTGGCAGACCACGAGACCAACTTATTTCCAAGAAATATACAATAACCATACGTAGACCGCCTGATGTCCGAACAACCACCCCAATCAGCATATGTGTATGAGACAAGTGTAGACATCGACGAATGATACAAATGCAAGTCATAATCAAGTGTTCCCTGAATGTACCTAAGAATGTGTTTGAGCGCATTCATATGTTCAATCCTGGGATCATGCATAAACAAACACACCTGTTGTACGACATATATAATATAAGGTCGCTTGAACATAAGATACTGAAGGGACCCTGCAAGACTATGATAGCGGATCGGATCCTCATAGGGGAGCCAGCTGCAGCACCCAACTTGGGTTTAGTATCAACTGAAGTAGAAGTGGACTTACAGGATGACATTCCAGTCCTCTCAATTATCTCAGTTGCATACTTCCTATGTGATAATAACAGTTCATCTGCATGACGAGTGACAACAATCTCCAAAAAATAACTCAATGGCCCCAAGTCTTTCATGACAAACTCAGAACTGAGCATTGTCATAATAGACTGGTGTAATGCATCAGAAGAGGCAGTCAATATAATATCATTCACATATAATAGTATATAAGCCATGGAAGAACCCCAACGATATATGAATAATGAATTATCAGACCTGCTGTGAGAGAACTCAATAGTAGAAACATAGTCATCAAACCTCTCATACCAAGCCCGAGGAGACTGCTTAAGCCCATAAAAGGACTTTTTCAACAAACATACATGATGAGGATATCGAGTATCCCTAAACCCCAAGGGCTGATACATATATACTGTCTCTTTGAGATCACCATGTAGGAAAGTATTTTTCACGTCTAGCTGATGAATGGGCTATGTTTTCGAAAAAGCCAAGCTGAGCATAGTGCGAATGGTATCCATCTTTACCACCGGGCTAAATATCTAACCACAATCAACACCAACCTGCTGAGTCTTACCATCACCTACAAGACAAGTCTTGCCTTGCAAATGAACCGTCAATTGTCTTTATGAGCAAAACTCTACATAGACTGAATAATATTAACATCAGATGGACGGGGTACCAACTCTCACATATTATTATCAATAAGAGCATTATATTCATCAGTCATAGCAATTTTCTAATTTGGTTCATTTAAAGCAGGCACAAGATTATGGGGTAAAAGAGATTTAAGAACATTAGAATGTAAATTAAAATATCTTTTAGGTTTAAAAATACTCTGTTGACTATGAATGGCTGGTCTATGATTCGGGGGAGAATTGGGTGAATTTTGTGAATTATTTTGATGAATATCAGACTGGTGCCTACTGGCCCAAATTGGTGACTGGAAACTGAAAATGGGACAATATTGGGCCCGGGAACAGTAGCACAGACTGGGCCAAAATTGGAAGCCAAAACTGGGCTGGAGAGACGACCAATTGCTGGACCCAGAACAGGTGATGTTGTGACGTTAGAACATGTGGGCAGTGGGCTCGCATACAGATTTTGGGTACGGGACATGTTATAAATGGTGGATAATATATGGGGAGATATCGTCATCCAAAAAATTATACGAACTAGGAACATGATTACTAACCTTAGCAAACGGGAATTGGGACTCATAAAAAATAACATGATGACTAATGATGATTTTATTAGATGATAAATCAAAATATTTGTAACCACAATGATTAGATGGAAAACCCAAAAATACACAAAGAGTAGAACGGGCATGAAGTTTGTTAATTGTGGTGGACGAAAACAATTGATAACATAAGCACCCAAAAACTCTAAGATATGAATACGGCGGAGTCTTATTATATAAAATTTGAAGAGGCGACAAATATGTCAAACTTTTGGAAGGAGGAATGTTAAGAATATCGGTAGCCATTTGTAGAGCATGATGCCAAAAAGACGGGGGTACAGAAGCATGAACCAAGAAAGTTTGGATAATGTTATTAATGGTACGAATTTTGCGTTCGACTTTCCCATTTTGTGAAGACGTATGATGACAAGAAAAATGAAAATTGATTTCATTTTTAGCATAAAATTTCTGAAACTCCCATTGTCATATTCTTTGTCATTATCATATTAGATATTTTGTATTTCTCGTTCGAATTGAGTTTTAGTGAAAACTCTAAATTTTTGGAAGATGGAAAAAACTTGAGATTTCTTCGTTATCGGAAACGTCCATAAAAAATTAGAATAATCATCTAAAAATATAACATAATAACGATGACCCAATGAACTAAGAACATAATATGTCCATAAATCGCTATGAATAATATCAAATGGATTTGAAGTAGTAGAATTAGAGTCCATAAATGGCAACTTCACAATTTTCCCTAAAGAACAAGATTGACAATTCAGAGTACTACGCGTACCCTTACAAGAAATAAGATTATTTTTATCTAAGACATACAAAATAGACGATCCCGGATGACCTAGATGATCATGCCACAAGGAATGAGCTAGCTGCAAAAGTTGAAGCATGGCTTAACTCGAGAAACTGAGACTTGATGTGATTGGATAAAGATCTTCCCTACTATCACATCTCATGAGAGGTTTCCCCGTCTTGAAATCCTTCACAGAAAACCCAAAAGGATCAAAATTAACAAACACCCAATTATCAGTTGTGAATTTACGGACAAACACTAAATGTTTAATCAATTGTGGGGCGTGGCAGGTATTTTTCAAGACAAGTGGTGGATGGGGGGAGATAAAGTCTTATGACCATAACCTCGAATTGGAATTGAATTACCATTACCAACAATTATACCACGATTACTGTTGCGATATTTCTAAGTGCTTACGCAAGTGTACGTATCGTTCAAGTAATAAAGATCTGTAAGACCGAGTTTATCGTCCACAGACACTGGTTTGTCAAGTACCGGTTATCTATTCTATGATATCTATTTGGTTAACGTTATTTAGTTTGAGATTTATGACTAAGGATTAAAACTAAACAAGTGTAGAAAATAAACTAAAGATAATTATACTTTGGGTTTATAACAGTTATGAAGGAAATAGGGCATTCCAATCTCCTCAACTATCCACTCTTTCACGTGTTAATGCAATGCTAATGATTCTTCTTCTTAATAAGATAGAAGGTTAACTAATATGTCATCATATTCCGGTTAGGACATACGAGAGCTCAACCTTGTGCAGAAACCTTCTATATTTCTATGATAGATTTTACCACACATAAGGATTAAGAACAGTAACCTTAATTACTACACAAGTATCGGGGTACTTTCGTCCACGATTTAACCTATGTCTAAACAACTACATCATATTCAAATCTCACCTTTCAGACTTTTGATTCAAAATCATATGAGTTATGATAATTAGTGATCAGTTAATTATCAAGCAATCAAAATAATATTGAATAGATCTTAATATGCTGAAGAAGAAATCAATAATCAATGCATTAACTATGTGAAAGAGTTTCAAGACGATTCGACGGAAACCTTACTAAAGTATTTAGCTCCTAAACATTGTCATGTCAAGAAATAAATTACAATCAAACATAAACTGAAATAAAGTAAAGAAAAGACAAAGAACTTGAACAAGAGTCTCCAATTGTAGCCTCCTTTTTGCCTCCCAAAAGTATGAATTGTAATATGGTATAAGATCCCCCATAATAAACAGGGTTTTAGGATTTTATAGCTGGAAAAAGTTGCCCTTTCGAACCTTGAAAATGTGTCAAATTCGGCACAAAAATCAGATTTTTTGCCACGGCGACGTGGCCCTGCAGGCTGGTGCCACGGCGCTGAAATTACTACGACCAAATTAGACCTTGCAGGTGTTTTGGCGCCATGGCCCTGCTGGCTGGCGTCGGCTGCGTCCTGGCCCAGTTTTTCTGTTTTTCGTCATTTTCTCGTCCGGACTTCGTAGGCTTCATTTCTTGGACTTTTCTTGTGCAATTTCATCCTCAAAAGTAGTATATTCTCCATTATAACCGATGTGACACAAAAGAAAGAAAAATACACCTAACATTATACTAAACGCAAAATAAAAGGGTAAAATACTAACTTAATAAGACTCAAAAGTGTATACAAAATACACTTCACAAACACCCCCAACTTATATTTTACTCGCCCTCGACAATAAGTTCTTTCAAAATTGACTATTTGCCCCTCTGTTAGAGGTGTTCCAGAAATGTCTGCGATCGAGTAAATAGCTCTACGAACGAATGGATCGGATCGACTTGGAAAATGGAAAGATTTGTACAAGTTATACGTTTCGTCACCACTTTGTGGAAAATCATTAGGTATGAATATGTTAGATACCTGTGACTCGATTGGTGAAATAGTATCTCTCCCCCAAAAAGCATGTTTTTTGTTACCGACGCACAAAGAAAATATTTTGTTGCGAATGAACAAGATATTGAGCTACCTATTACACTAGATGCTCAATCCAATTGGTTTGCAGGATTCTTTGATGCTGATGGTACCATTGGTATCGCTATGAAGCATCGACTACCTCAACTAAGTATTCGAGTAAATAATAAATAATATGTTGCAAGCGGCCCTTTCGCGACTCAAACAGCCGGTACGCTTTCCGGCTCAAACGGGCGGGGGCTTTCTATTTGCTTGCAATGCCGGCTGTTCGCCTTTAGTTAGAAGTAGAGGGCGCCGTTTGCCCCACACTTCAGAAAAAGTAAAAAAGTATGGATGAAGTAAAAAAAAGTACATAAGGAGTGAGAAAGAAATCATTTATGGGACAGTATCCCAAGCAGTAAGGCTCTGTAGAGCTAGTCTCCCTTGAGACCTGCTGCCGCAAAAGCTCTTTCTGCTGCTTCTTCGCCTGCGGATTAAGCTGTAGAAGGACGCCTTTCCTTTCGCTCCTCTCACATTCGTTCGAGTGGCTTCGCGCCTTTCAAAGGAAGAATTCTCACTTCAAAGAGGCTAGACGATATCAAACCACGGGACAGGGGAAAAAGAGCTGCTTTCAAAGGGCAATGAATGGGAGGAAAGGGGCGTAGCAGTTCTAATTAAAGAACTATTAGTAGCGTAACAGTTCTTCTTTCCACGCCTTTCCGACTTCCACTAATTTCTTTCCTTATAGTCTGTATCGTTGCTTCGCGCCCTTCTGTATCCATTTTCCTGATATTATGCATGGATCAGGTATATCATGGCGAATTCTTCAGAAAAAATTGTGTCTTCCACAATGGAATCTGATAAGTGAGATAAGTGAGATCTCGAGTAAGTGTTTACATAATCTTCTTCTGTCCGAAGAAATGATTCATCGAAATAATGAGTCACCATTGATATCGACACATCTGAGATCGCCAAATGCTCGGGAGTTCCTCTATTCAATCCGAAGATAGTTAAGAAAATCAAAGAAGAGAAAACATGTTTTCGAGATAGGAATCGGTATCTAATGAATTCAATGGTTCCGGTATAAATAAAAGAAACTAGGGTGAAGATCATCGGATGGAAAAATGGATTGAGCTGACGTAATTTCATAGAGTCATTCGGTCTGAATGCTACATGAAGAACATAAGCCAGATGACGGAACGGGAAGACCCAGGATGTAGAAGATCATAACATGAGTGATTCGGCAGATTTGGATTCCTATATATATCCACCCATGTGGTACTTCATTCTACGAAATATATAAGATCCATCTGTATAGATATCATCATCTACATCCAGAAAGTCGTATGCTTTGGAAGAAACTTGTACAGTTTGGGAAGGGGTTTTGATTGATCAAAAGAAGAATCTACTTCAACCGATATGCCCTTAGGCACGGCCAGGATGTAGAAGATCACACTTGGAAAGGGTGGACAATTAGCTAGAGCAGCGAGTGCTGTAGCGAAACTGATTGTAAAAGAGGGGAAATCGGCCACATTAAAATTACCTTCTGGGAGGTCCGTTTGATATCCAAAACCGCCAAAGAATGGACAAGTGGGGAATGTTGGGGTGCACCAGAAAAGTTTGGGTAGAGCCGGATCTAAGCGTTGGCTAGGTAAGCGTCATGTAGTAAGAGGAGTAGTTATGAACCCTGTAGACCATCCCCATGGGGGTGGTGAAGGGAGGGCCCCAATTGGTAGAAAAAAACCCACAACCCCTTGGGGTTATCCTGCACTTGGAAGAAGAAGTAACCTTTCGCTTAATACTAGAATCGAAGAATTGAAACATAGCATCTGAGGTTGCATTAATCGAGGATACACGACAGAAGGAATTGTTCTATTTCCAAACTTCACCTTCAAAAAGCATAGATTATTTATTTATTTTCTCGAATCACGTGTTTTTCTCCTTGTAAGACTGAGAGAAATGAATAAATATGAAATAAAAAAAAAATCAAATCGCAACATCTCTGAAATAGGTAAATGCCTCTTTTTCTCCTGAAGTTGTCGAAATTACTCGTAATAAGATATTGGCTACAATTGAAAAGGTCTGATCAATAAAATTTCCATTTATCCGTGATCTAGGCATAGGTAGCAATCCATTCTAGAATTTTTCTCATTACCTCTGGTGGGAAAAAGATCCCACAAAGAAAAGAATTGTATAGTACGAAATAACATAATTTTTTTTTTTTTAAGAAAAAAACAAAAGATATGAATCCTCTATTCCAATTGTTCCTTTTTTACAGGAATCAATAAGAAATAAGAAATATTTCAAGGCGATTCGATTTCATACTAATGTAGTAGTATAAGAACTATTCCGATTTCGGTGAAGTTACAAATTAGAAGAACTCGAGAAATTTTGATTAAATCATGATACAAATTACAAAGAAGAAAAAAGATCGAATAATCATTCTATGATGAAAATAGAATAACTGCCAATTTTGTGTACATAACGGGTATACACTATACAATCAAATCAATTTTTTTTTTAATTTCTATTCTAATAGAGGGGTAGGTGTTTGTTGTTGAGAACTCCAAAACAGAAAATGAATTTGAAAAAAATTCTGGTATGGAATCATAGTCTATATAATTAGAATTATGATTTAAGAGTATCCATTAACTATAGTCTAAAAGATATAGACCATCAATCAGTTGATTCGTTCTAATTCATTGAATTAATCCGTTATAAAAATATTAGAAAAAGAAGGGAACGTTGTTCATGAATTGCATTTTTTAAACAATTTTTCGTAAAAATTGTATCTTTATCTCGGAGCCTCGAAGGAAAGAAAAATCGTTATTTGCTTTGACTTTGATGAAAAAAATTCAGTTAAAATGGAATGGGGTCTTTAAAGAAAAAAAGCAAAGCAAGTTCCAGGGATGCGGGCAGAGGGGGGTTTCTCGATAGTCCAAAACTAGTGATCTAGGCTTCTCCAGCAAAGAATCGACGCATGCCGAGTAGACTACAATTTGTGGCACTACTTATGAGAAAGAGGAGTTTTCTCTTCTACTCCCGGGTATTGAACCGGGGTGCTTTGGTACTAGTGAGTAAAGCACTAGACAAAAACAAAAACAAACAAAGACTCTATGAAATAGATAAAGTAGTTGTAATAATGCTTCTTCAAAATCATGGATGAAATTTGGGATAATATATTAGAACATATATAGCATGAGTATTCAGCAATCTAGAATTTTAAGTTAGATATTTCGCAAATTCACTTAGATCATGATCAATGCGAATACAAACACCTAACTTATCACTAGTCAATTTCATTCCATCTTTCTCAAATGCTATAGATCTGTTTACTTGTCATTCTCCACTAATAATAGATATACATATTAAAGATCATCAGGACTTTCAAGGGTTGTAATGTAGGCTTAGGCAGGGGTAGGTAAAAGTAGACATTTAGACTCAAATTACGTACCATAAACATTTTTCATTCTTTTTTACTTTCTTTTTAATCTCATACATATTTTCCCCTCTTTTCTTTTTAGAGAGTGAGATACATTATAAATAACAGGCACCCTAAACTTAGATTTTTGCATATTCTTCATTGGGGTGCATCAACTTTTCACTCACTTTTTATTTATTTTTCAACAATTTTCATTCCAAGAGTTTTCAATTATCACTTATGGCACAACAAAGAAATCATAGGATGTCAAAGAAAGATATTATTTTAAGCTCGAGGGGCTGACTAGTGATACAATTCATGCCAGGGTAGGTAATGAATGGTCAGAAGGGCTATCAAAGAAATGTCTGAATCATCTCCCTAAATATGTACATCTTAACTATTTTACCTCAAATAACAAGCAACCAGATTTTCTAGACATTTTTCAATCTTTCTTTCCATAACTGACACACATAGGCTAAGCACAACCATTCCAAATAATTAGATGTCAGAAATTTTTGGCATGTCTAACTTAAGCACACAGATTGTCGCTTTTAATTCCATTACATTATTCCACTATATCCACTCAATATCCTTAACAACTACAACATGCATGATTCAGAAAAAAAAATTACGACTCAAAAACACATAAAACAATACAAAGACAATCAAAGACTAAAAAAACAAGAAAACAAAATAATACACCCCCCAAACTTAATCGACACATTGTCCCCAATGTGTGAAGACTAAAAATAAAGGGACAACTTACTGACACAACACAGCAGTCATACCGGAGGTCTGGGAGGAAATATTTTGGAAATTGCACGACATTTGGGCTCTCTGAAGTTTCAAAGTTGTGGCCCTGCATTTTGGCGCCACGGCGCTGTGCTCGATTATTGTTCTTTTCCAGTGTTTTTGATCCTTTTCCACTCAGGGTCAGTCCCTAGTCCACCTGCTATCAAAACATAAAACAAAACTCAAGACCGTGAGACTGTTCAAGACAAAATAAAATAACTTAAACAAGAATTAAAATAACATAATTAAAACCATTGGGTTGTCTCTCAAGTAGCGATGTCTTTAACGTCTTTTAGGTGGACGCAAGTTACTTACTAAATCAAGGGGGGTATAGTATCCCCTCCGCATATCCATTTTAGCATCATTCTCTTTCTCATCCTCTTTTCTTTTTCACAATACTGATTTCAGAGGAGTTCAATTCTTTTTCATCAACTGCTAGTTCAGAAGTCTTACCATCAAGGGCATCAGTACCCTTGGAACTTTCACGAGGAGCTTTTTTATCAACTACACCATTAGCAAAACATCTATCATAAACTTGTGGTTCAGGGGAGGGTCTGAGAACTTTGAAGATCATCTCATCATCTTGTACTCTAAGCTTCAACTCTCCCTTCTCAACATCAATAAGTGCCCTCCCTGTGGCTAGGAATGGTCTCCCAAGGATGATGGACATATTTTCATCTTCATCCGTGTCTAAAATGAGAAAATCAGCAGGAAAGATGAATTTACCTACTTGTACCAACACATCTTCAATAATTTCTTCGGGATGCACAATCGAGCGATCAACTAGCTGCAGGGTGACTGTGGTTGGTCTCGCCTCCCCCAAACTAAGCCTTTTAAACACCGAGAGGGGCATCAGGTTGACACTTGCCCCCAAATCACATAAAGCCCTTTTACATGTAACATTCCCTATGGTGCAAGGTAAGGTGAAACTTTCTGGATCTTTCAACTTTGGGGGAAGTTTCTTCTGCAATATAACACTGCACTCCTTTGTCAGCACCACTGTCTCATAATCTGCCAACTTCTTTTTTAAAAAAAGGATGTCTTTCATGAACTTCACATATGCTGACATTTGCTCCAAGGCCTCAATGAATGAAAGATTGATATGCAGTTTTTTTGAATTTCTTCAAAATTTTTGAAAACTGCTTATCCAAGACCTTCTTCTGCAGTCATTGAGGGTAAGGAATTTTGTCTGTGTACTCCCTTATCACTGCGGGTGGTTCTCTAAAATAGGGCGGTCATCAATAACCCCCTCCTTTTCTGCATCCGATGTCTTTTCCACATCATTCTCCTTCTCAACCACTGGTTGGGGTGAAACTTGCTCTAACTGTTTAACATTTCTCAGGTTGATTTCCTGACACTGCTCCCTTGGGTTCATTATTGTGTTGCTAGGGAGGTTTCTTGCGGTCTACTGTTCAGTGTGTGTGCCAGCTGTCCCACCTGTGTTTTTAAATTTCTGATAAAAGACCTAGTCTCTGTCATGAACTGTTGGGTCTCTGTCATAAATTTTGTCTGAGTATTGGCCAATGATGAAATTGAGGACCTGGTTTCTGTCATGAATTGAGTCTGAGAGTTGGTCAAGGTCAACAGTGCTGCTTTTATGTCATATGGCTTCTCTTGTGGGTGTGGTGGGCTGAACTATTGTGACGATGATGCCTGAAATTGTGGTTGCTGCCCTTGTTCATTCTTTCATGAAAAATTTGGGTGATTTCTCCACCCCGGATTGTATGTGTTCGAGTAGGGGTTGTTGTAGGGCGTCTGAAAATTTTCCACTACCTGAACTTGCTTCATAGGCACATTATTTGGGTCCACTGTTGTGCATCTATCAAAAGTATGGGGACCCTCACAGATTTCACATCTCACTGATGTCTGAACCGCTTTAACTGCCATGGTGTTCTACTGCATCTGTTTTGTCAAAGTGGCAACCTGCGCAGTCAATGCAGTGATAACATTCAACTCATGAATCCCAACCACTTTCATGTTGTTCACTGCTCTCTCATCTGCCCTCTGATGGTTGTTTGTGGTCATGTCTTCTAACAGATCATGTGCCTCATTGGCACTCTTTTTCATGAATGTCCCCCCTACTGCAGCATCAATAATGGTAGAGTTGTACCACATATCTCATTATAAAATATGTGGACTAGCATCCACTTCTCAATCCCATGATGTGGGCACTTCCTCTACAAATCTTTAAACCTCTCCCATGCATCATATAATGGTTCTCCCTCCAGTTGATAGAAATTATTAAACTCATCTCTAAGTCTTGCTGCTTTAGCTGGAGGAAATAACTTGGCAAGAAACTTTTGGGCTAAGTTTTGCCATGTAGTGATGGAGTTCGTCTGTAATGAGTTTAGCCAGCACTTTGCTTTATCCCTGAGTGAGAATGGGAAGAGCCTCAACCGAATGACATCATCAGTAACACCATTGTACTTAAAAGTTGCACACAGCTTCAGAAAATTTTCTAGATGCAAATGGGAATCTTCAGACGGTAGTCCCCCAAACTGAACTAAGCTTTGAACCATGTGCAATATGGCTAGTTTGATTTCAAAATTATTGGCTTCAACTGCTGGAAGCCTGATGCAAGTCTGTACCCCTGTAATTGTAGGCATCACATAGTCCCCCAAGCTCCTTTCTACAGTGACTTGTCTTAAAATAGGAGGTAACTCATCATTCACCAAGTTGTTATTTTGCTGATCTCCCATTGCTAACAAATCAGCTGCACTTTTCTCTTTTTTGTTCTGTCTGCACAATCTTTCAATCTCAGGGTTCAGAGGGATATGAGTGTCTGCTCCTCTCCTAATTCGCATAAACTAAGTTTCTGAGACTAATCAAAAACAGTAAACAGATCACGACAAACATCACTAAAGTAAAATAAAAAATACCGAAAATAAAAACCAAATTAGAAATAAAAATAGATAAATTGATATTAACAGTACGCTAGTCCCCGACAACGGCGCCAAAACTTGTTGCGATATTTTTAAGTTCTTACGCAAGTGTACGTATTGTTCAAGTAATAAAGATCTGTAAGACCGAATTTATCGTCCACAGACACTGGTTTGTAAAGTACCGGTTATCTATTTGGTTAACGTTCTTTAGTTTGAGATTTATGACTAAGGATTAAAACTAAATAAGTGCAGATAATAAACTAAAGATGATTATACTTTGGGTTTATAACAGTTATGAAGGAAATAGGGCATTCCAATCTCCTCAACTATCCACTCTTTCACGTGTTAATGCAATGTTAATGATTCTTCTTCTTAATAAGATAGTCGGTTAACTAATATGTCATCATATTTCGGTTAGGACATACGAGAGCTCAACCTTGTGCAGAAACCTTCTATATTTCTATGATAGATTTTACAATACAGGAGGATTAAGAACAATAACCTTAATTACTACACAAGTATCGGGGTACTTTCGTACACGATTTTAACCTATTTCTAAACAACTACAGCATATTCAAATCTCAACTTTCAGACTTTTGATTCGAAATCATATGAGTTATGATAATTAGTGATAAGTTAATTATCAAACAATCAAAACAATATTGAATAGATCTTAATATGCTGAAGAAGAAATCAATAATTAATGCATTAACTATATGAAAGAGTTTCAAGACGATTCGACGAAAATCTTACTAAAGTATTTAGCTCCTAAACATTGTCATGTCAAGAACTAAATTACAATCCAACATAAACTGAAATAAAGTGAAGGAAAGAAAAAGAACTTGAACAAGAGTCTCCAATTGTAGCCTCCTTCTTGCCTCCCAAAAGTATGATTTGTAATATGGTATAAGGTCCCCCATAATAAGCAGGGATTTAGGGTTTTATAGCTGGGAAAAGTTGTCCTTTCGGACCCTGAAAACGTGTCAAATTCGGCCCAAAAATCATATTTTCCGCCACGGCGCTGAAATTACTGCGACCAAATCAGACCTTGTAGGTGTTTTGGCGTCGTGGCCCTGCTGGCTGGTGCCGACTGCGTCCTGGCCCAGTTTTTCGGTTTTTCATCATTTTCTCATTCGGACTTCGTAGGCTTCATTTCTTGGACTGTTCTTGTGCAATTTCATCCTCAAAAGTAATATCTTCTCCATTATAACCGATGTGACACAAAATAAAGAAAAATACACCTAACACTATACTAAACGCAAAATAAAAGAGTAAACTACTAACTAAACAGGACTCAAAAGTGTATACAAAATACACTTAACAATTACTGCTCAAATTGGAATAAGACGAGAGAGTACATTGGTCGGATGTCATGTTGGTAGTGGCGCATGTGTCCATATACCACTTAGGTCTCGGTTGAGTTAATCCAAGTGTGTGCATCACAGCTTCAATATCAGTTTGTGTGGGCCCCGCTGTATAATGGCCTTGTGGGGGCCGAGGCCCAATCGCCCCATCTTCCTGCCTCGACCCAGCTGAAGTACCGAAAATAGATTGCACTGTTGGGCCACTGGCTGTTGTTGGGCTTGAAATTATTCTGGCCAGCCCACTTGCTGTGGAATGGACAAGGCGGAAATTGGCTTTAGGTCCAGTGGTTATTGGGCTAGTGCCCACTGGTCCAGGCCCATGACCAGTTGGCCCAAGGCTGGGACCAGTTAGGTCGTGGCCCACTTGTCACGACCCGACCCCGGGCTCACGACTAGTGCCCTACCTGGGCACCCTTACAGGTATACATCAGAGATAATCAGCGGAACATACATGAAACTTATACAATAAATCAACAGAAATAAAATCAACAGGTTAGTCGATGAGACTACCTCCCTGAATATATAAAAACATAACCGAAGCAGTTGCCTCCTTTCCTTTACAAACTGACCCACAACATGTGACTACAGACCTCTAAGAGTTTTAACATAACAACTGTGGCGGGACAAGGCCCCGCCATACCCCTGAATATACATGAATCTACAACCTCAGGGGAAACCGTACCAAAAGATAAGCCTCCGGAGTAAATGGAGCTTTCCAAGAACTGAACAGTGATCCAAAGAGTGTGGATCAGCAAGCTATGTACCTCAACCTGCGACATGAACGCAGCCCCGGGCGAGGTCAAGACAAATATGTACCAAGTATGTGAAACGAAAATATCAGAATGAAATCATAATACATAAAAAGTCGGAGACATGTATGATAACCAAAATAACAGTACAATGTGCCTTGCCAAAGTGAAAGTAATGAAAGTCAGTTTTACCTTTTAAAGACTATTTCAACACATGAACAATAGTCACACAGAGCTACCGATACAAGCCCTCAAATATCATCACATAGTCCAATACGGGTCTCAAGCCCACAATATCAAAGCGTGCCCATGGAATCCCCCATCACTGCCGGCAGCTATAAGTGAAAAATATAAACATGTGACGCGCCCGTGGCATCCTACCTCACTGTCGGCGTACACACCTACAATACATATATGTATCTATACCCCGCCATGGAATCCCCATCATCGCCGACAAATGTAGTTGTAACATATAACCGTGTGATGCGCCCGTGGCATCCTACCTCACTGTCGGCGTACACATATACAATACATATATATATATATAAATCTCATGCCCGTGGAATCCCTCATCTCGGGTACATGACTTCATGGAGAGCTAATCCATGGGGTAATAATCATATATAACATGTCCGTGGAATCCTTCATCTCGGGTACATGTCTTCATGGGGAGCTAGTCCATGGAGTAATAGTCGTACATAACATGGTCGCATGCCCCGGAATCCCTCATCGTATAAGCATGACCATGTGTAATAAAACAAATCCGGGAATCTAACCCGCCTCCTGGTCGCATGCCCCGGAATACCTCATCGTATAAGCATGTCCAATGAGTAATAAAGACAAATCAGGGAATCTAACCTGCATCCTGGTCGCATGCCCCGGAATCCCACATCGTATAAGCATGTCCAAGGATCAATCACAATGGAAGCATACCCGTGGAAGCCTCTGTCACTGTCGGTACGTCCAAGTAGATTCACAACAAGACAGTCGGCGCTCCAACTGAGAGTCACAGCAGCGTAAACATATAATACTTGCACTCAAGGCTATCACAAGCAAGCATAGACAAGTTCATAAAATCTTTAGACTTTCATTTTATATACTCAAGACACTTTTCGTTTCACATAAAAATCCGGGAATTTAACCCAAAGTACTACGTACTTCTTTTCCTTAAAAAAATAACTCTTGTTCATATAAACTTCCAAGATATTAATAACCGTAGTATCAAGTCATATCTACTTTTCAAGACAAGTCACAATACCTTTTAGAAATACATTTACAGGTTTCTAAATCAAGTGACTTCTTTCTTTTGAAACCTTAAGAAATTGATGCCTTCAAATCAATTTACCTTTCATTATCTCAAGTCATTTATCATTACTTACATTACTTAGAGTAAACCACTCTTATAACTTTCCATAAAGCTATTATAACCAACTTCCCATAAAGTCGTTATACTAACTTTATACTTTAGGCAAATACATTCTTTTTATAACCAAGAGACTTATACTTTCGAAAACCAAGTATCGCATACTTACAAAATACTTCAAGTCTGTTATCTTTTAGAAATCCAGTTTCTTACTTTAGAAATCAAGTCTTCTTATCTTTTAGAATGTCAAGTAATCAATACTTTCCAAATCAAGTATTCTTTACTTTTAAACAATTCATTTCTTCCTTTAAGAATCAAGTCTCATAACTTGAAAAATAAAGTCTCTTAACCTTTTAAGAATTCATAGTTCATAGTCTTAACACTTCATAACGTAAATTCTTTAAGTTAAGCAACATATGCCTTATGTGTGTGAGTAGGTTATACTTATTTATAACGATCTTATTAAAGTAGCCATGATCTAGAAAATGTAATACAATTTTGTCTTATCTTAGCTTCTATGCAGATGGAGAATTCTACTCATTTTAATGTAATCAATTGTCGTTACATTTTCCTTTATTAACGTTGCAATGGTGTGTTCGATACTTATTCCTGTTCGTGCAGTAAATTAGCCAAGTCAACTTGGCTCCAAATACCTCCTAACGACTCTTACTAACATCCCCCATAAGACTTGGTAAGAACTTAGGATAACTTAGACATAACCTTTACATAGAGTAAATCACAAACATACCTCTTAACTTCAAAGAGTAGAAGGGAACATGAAATAATACCACATGTATATTCCATACATAGAATCATGCCAAAGGAAGGAAGAGGTTCACATACCTCGCGACGATTACCGACAAGTAGCAAAATGCTCCAAAGTACTATAACCTTGCTAGCTTTTCCACCCTTCAAGTAGAATACGCTACTCGTAGTACTTCAACCTATAATGGTCATAATATGTCTATTAACCTCTAGCTTCAAACGTAGAATATTCTAAGTGTTAAATCTCCAAATTCTACGGAAAATCGGACAACACTTCCTTTGTTTCTACATACTTTTCAGATGTGCGGTAAGATGCACACACTTTAAACGCAAGTGCACGTTATCGTGACAAGTAGTATAGTCTTGATAAGACCGAATATCGTCCTCAAGGATTAGGGTTCAATTACCAACTATCTATTTTTTTGGTATCTATTTGGTAAATTGATATTTAGATTTGTTGTTTTTAACTAAGGATTATAAAAGCTATTTAACTAAAAGGGTTTACTTCAGTGATAATGAGAATAGGGCTTTCACGTCTCCTCACTATCCGCTTATGCTACTTATTAATGCAATAACTTATGGTCTTCTTCTTTTGGAGAAAACAGGTTCACTAAATCGTTTTATACTCCCGTTAGGGTTATATAAACACTCAACCCCAGTATTGCACCTTACCTACCTTTCGGTGATAAGGATAACTCTATAGGAGGATTAAGAACAAGAACCTAGTTAACCGTCACGCACAATGCGCAAAATTAGGGTTTTTAAGCCTCTCATTAACGCTACATAAATAATTGAGGTATTTTCATCCTCAATCCAAGAATGTCTACCCAACTTACAAAGATATTCACAATCCCCTTTCGAACTGATTAGAAATCATATAGTGATAATTAGTTGTCAATTAATTCCCAAGAATTCAACTCAAATATTGGATAGATCTCAACAGAAGAAGAATAACCATAAGCACGCATTAAATCATAACATAAGTTTCTAGAGATTCAACATGGAAAGCCTATAGAGGAATTAGTTCTAGCCATTGACATGATAAGAACTAATCCCATGTTCATCATACAAAACTGAAATAAAGAAAAGAAAAGGAAAAGAAATTACTAGACTATGGTCTTCAATCTCTAAGCAAGAAGCCTTGTGTTGTGCGAAGAGGAACCCTTAAAAGCGCCTAGGGTTCTCCTTTTATAGTGAAAACCGCCTCAACTTTTCCTGCGCAGTTCGCCCAAAATCCGTCTGAAACCCTTATTTTTCAGCGTCGCCGCGCCCTGCAGTAGCGCCGCGCCGAACTTCGCAATCCGTCGGGTGATTTACGCCGCGCCCGATTCTGTTCGAGGCGCCGCGACGCTGCAACTTCGTAGCTTTGGGTGTTTAGGCGCCGCGTTCGCTGGCGCCGCGACGAAGTCCTTCGCCTTCTGCGATAGTGGCGCCGCGCTCGCTTCGATTGCAGGAGGCCGCGCTACCGGGTGCAGGTTTCGACCTCGTTCGCCACTTTCTCTGCTTTTAGCTCGGGATCTCATCTTTTGCCCTCTTTAGCTCCTTTTCCGCCATTTGGCCATTTTAACCACTTTGACTCAAAAGAAAGGAAAACTATCCTAATCGACACTTATATGTGCAAACGGGACAAAAGACTAACTAAATCGACTAAAAAGGTGTATATAAAATACACCGATCAAATACACCCCATCTTAACCTTTGCTCGCCCTCGAGCAATAGAAAGAAAGAAATAAAAGACTCAAAGAAACGAAAAATAAAAGACTCACTGACATTGATCACTTTTGCTGCATTAGTGTTAACTAGAAAAACATGAAGGTTAGCAAAATAATATGCAGGAACATATAGCATGACATTTCAGCACATTAAGCTAGATATTTCGCAAACTCATATTCATCATGCTTTAATGGAAGTCAATATACTAAATCATGCATATAAATTCAAAAATCCTATGGCATGCTTACTTGTTATTCTCCACTAATCCTGGATATGCATAGAAGAGATCTTCAGGACTTTAAGGGTTGTAATGTAGGCTTAGGTAGGGGTTGGTAAAAATAGGCATTTAGGCTCATTTTTGTGTACCATAAGCTCTTTAGCTTTTCAGTATTTCCCTTTTTCTTTTTGTTCTTTTCTTCATTTCGATTCTATCTTTCCCCTCTTTTGTTTTGGGAGAGTGAAGTATATAATAATGACAAGCACCCCCAAACTTAGGCTTTTGCCTATTTCTTATTACTTTTGTATTGGGGTGCAACAGACTTATTCACTCTTTTTGTCTCTTTTTTAACACAATGTATTCCACTATTTCATATTTTCACTTATGGTACAATTTGTGGGAATATAGGGTGTCAAAGAAGAAGTTTCAAATTTAGGCTCAATGGGGCTGACTAGGGATATTTTTAAAGTACGGGATAGAAAAGAATGGTAAGAATTGGCTATCAAAGAAATGTCTGAGTCATCTCCCTAACATGCATATCCTAACTATTTCGCCTCAAATAGCAAGCAATCATAACACATAAGTATTTATCATTTAGCATGCATAATTCAAGCAAGAAACTCCAAATAGACAGATTCTGTGAGTTTTTGGCATATCTAACCTAAGTGTTTAGATAGTTGCTTCAATTCCGTTACATTATTCCACCTTACTTCACTAGGTGTTTCTAGCAACTACAGCATACATGATCTTTGACAGACAATTATGACTTAAAAAGAAAAAAAATTTGGTGACTCAAAATAAACATAAAACAATCAAAAAGACTTAAATAAAACATAACATGACACAAATAAAACAAGACACAAATAAAACACCCCCAAACTTAAATCACACATTGTCCCCAATGTGTGTAGACTCAAAGACACTAAAAAAAATAAAACACTTACAGACTTTGGCTAAAATGGTGGTGGTGGCGGTGGATAATGCATCGACCATTGGTTGAACAGGGAACGCATCTCGTCATCTTTGGTGCATTTTGCCGCTTCCCGCCTCAATTCTTGTTGCGCCTTGTCGCAACTCATGTTGTCCTGTCTCAACTCATTTTGTCCTTGTATCATTGTGTCGAAATGTTGCATCATCATTCTTCGTTCTCGAGCACTTGCTCCATCATTGCACCGAGGTTCTCGCTTCGTGGTTGGCTGCTAGGTCTCGCCGCATATTGAGCCCCTATTTCGTGCTCATCCTCGTTCATGCGCCTCTGCTGCTGCTGCCGCTTGGTTGTACTCTCCGTCTGGGCACGGGGCTTGGAGTGCGAAAAGAGTGTATTATCCCACAGGACACCGGCAGTTGGTTTCTCTCATGAGTGTCAGTGTGTAGTTTTGGGACCGCATTCATGTGGCAGAGACTGGTAATAAGTGAACCGTGTCCCAATCCACCTGTTGTCACCAACCTGCTGATTTCTTCAATGCTCTGCACTATTTCTTTCCCCACATCAATCGTCATTCCCATCATAATTCCATATATCAGTTTAATCCTATCATCTGGCACTCTGGTGAAGTGCGTGGATGGAATCATGCGGGCGCTGACGAAATATAGCCAACCTTTGGCTACTTTGTTGAATTGGCACCTGTTCAGTGCTCTTGATCCATTTCTTCCAATATCAAAAACAGCCCCATGGTAGCTCACGGTGTCTGCAACGGCATTCCAGTCGATGCGGTCGGTCTTGAACCGTGTTCTAAAGTGATTCCAATCACTTCTTTCTTCAACATCAACCGTCTTCAATTGTGCATTTACATTCTCTGCTGTCACAGACACATAAGCTCCCCTAACAAAGCATCCCCTTTCCACCTTCTCCGGAAAGTTGGCATAAAATTCACGCACCATTGTTGTGTTCACTGGTGCTATCTTCTCCGGATTTACGAATCTCCTCCACCCCCTTAACTCAATCATAGCCCGGATGGGCTCATAAACATACTCCTCCCCATATGACTCCCTCTGGTAGTCCATTCCCCTTTCTGGTATTATGGGTCTGGTATCAAGCTTTTTGTATCTTTGGAAGGCTTCGTAGCTCACAAACCTAGTATTATCGTAATGTGGGGTTGGGGTGGATGTGGAGCCTCTTCTATTCCTAGTGGACATGGTTTAAAATAGTTTCTGGAGCTTTCAATTTAGTGGCACAATGTTTCTTACACAATCAACAACTAGCAGCAAACCCAACACCCCCAAACTTCAACTTTTCTACCCAATACCCACACTCCTTTTCTACTCTTTTCTCCAAACTTCACAATCAACTTTTCAGTACCCAACTACTTCAACTACAATACTCCTTCAAACTACTACCTCCTGTGACTTCAGTAAAGGATTCAAGAACAGAAAAAAAAATTACCTTTTTCTGAGAAGATTCAAGCTGCTCTTGTTTCAATTGGTGGTTTGAGGCTATGGAATGGAGCTTTGTTATTAGAGATAACTAAGGGTTTTTAGGAATTTAAGAGTTTTTTATTGTGGTTGGGTTGGATTTATGGAGGATTTGTGGGCAAATTTTCGGATTTTCGTGGGTTTTGGAAAGGAAGGGTTAGGTTTTTGAAATTGGATTTGGGGAAAATCTGATTTCTGGGCGTTTTAAGTTTTGTGTTCCCGCTTCGGCGCGCTTTAGCCGCGGCTGATCTTCAACGCTCGCCGGGACTTTCGCGCCATGACGTTTCTGGCGCCAAGGCGCCTAAACTTTGCAAATATTTGGCATTCTACCGCGCTGCCACGGCCATGGCGCTGAACTTCTGCGTCATTCGATTCTTTTGGCGCTGCCCTGCTCTGAGCCGCATGGCTACCCGTTTTTCTCGAAATCTCGGCCTGCTTCGGCTTTTCGTCTTTCAGTTTGTTTGCACACTGCCAATAACACAAACACAAGACCCCAAGACTGAGATCGTTTCTTAGACAAAATAAAATAAAATAAAGACAGAAATTAAAATAACGTAATTAAAAACATTGGGTTGCCTCCCAAGTAGCGCTGTCTTTAACGTCTTTTAGCCGGACGCAAGTTCCTTAGCCTTAATAACCCTGGGGTGGATTAAGCCCCCAACCAATCTATTTCCTCCACATTTGGCGTTTTCTTTTTCTTCTTTTCTTCTTAGCATTATCAATAAGGGGGAGTTCAGGAATACTTACCTCCTTTAGTGGCATTTCAGCAAACCATGTCTGCTTTCTTGGGCTCATCGCTCTTTGGTTGACTTGTATTGGCTCGCATGGGGGTTTGATGGTGCTGGTTGCAAAGCACCCACTCATTGTTGGTGGCTCAATGACGTGTTTAAAAACTTTAAACACCATTTCTTCATTCTCCACCCTTAATGTTAACTCTCCTCTTTCAACATCAATCAACGCTCTCCCCGTTGCTAGGAATGGCCTCCCCAATATGATGGGGATTTCCGCGTCTTCTTCCATATCAATAATGAGGAAGTCTGCAGGAAAGAAGAATTCTCCTACTTTCACAATCACGTCCTCGATCTTTCCTCTTGGATGAACCATCGTCTGCCGCTTGCGGAAGCTTATCGTGGTTGGTTTGGCCTCACCCAACTCCAATCTTTTAAATACCGATAAGGGCATGAGATTTATACTTGCCCTAAATCACATAGAGCTCATTGCAGTTACCCCGCCCACTGCAAGGTAGTGTAAAGCTCCCGGATCTTTTAGCTTTGGTGGCAACTTTTTCGCAAGATAGCACTACACTCTTACATTAGTGCTACTATTTCGCACTGCCTTTTTTCTTCTTCCCCAAGATCTCCTTCATAAACTTGAAATAGGAGGGCATCTGCTCTAATGCCTCTATGAAAGGTATGTTGATATGCAGCTTCCTGAATATCTCCAAAAATTTGGAGAATTGTTTATCAACCGCCTTTCACTGTAGTCTCTGGGGGAAAGGGATCTTCTCTGTATACTCCTTCTCCGGAGCTTTCTCTACTACAGGGCTGGGCTCAATCACCTTCTCTTTTCTAACTCGCCTTCTCAACTCGCTGCGCGATTTCTTTGCTCCAACTGCTTGCCGCTTCAATTGCACCGTTCGCATTGCTCCTCGGATTTACCTCTGTGTTGCTTAGCAATGTCCCCGTGGCTCGTTCTCCTGCTTTTCTAGTGACCCACTTGAGTTTCAAGTTCTGAATGAGGATCTAGCTTCATGGCGAATCGGCGTTGGCAAGTCTTTATCCGCTACACTTGCCACGTCTGGATTTTCTTCAGCACCGGTGCATTGAATCGCTGAGGTGTGGCTTGAATGAAGGGCTGCTGATTCTGCATCGGTTCTGCATCGCCTGTATTGGTTCTGTTGCCCCTGGTATTGATTCTGTTGCCCTTGGTATTGGTTCTGCTGGTTCTGGTGCTGGTTCTGCTTCCCCTGGTCTCCTCTCCATGAGAAATTTGGGTGGTTCCTCCACCCTGGATTATAAGTGTTGGAGTAGGGGTTGTTCTGTTGCCTATGATAATTACCTATGGCCTGACACTCAAATGTATGTGGGCCACCACATATTTCACAGCTTTTAGGCATTTGCACCGCATTTACTGACACTGTATGTTGTTGCAACTGTTTCGCTAAAAGGGCCACTTGGGCATTGGCGCAAAGAATAGCATCTATTTCGTGGACTCCCACCGTTCTTCTCCCACTTGTCGACCTCTCTACGTGACATGGTTGTTGGTGGCCATATCTTCTAATAGCTCGCGAGGCCGTGGGTCGTTTTCTCATGAATGCTCCACCTGGCCACTGCATCTATAATGGATTCGCTGTCAGACCGCCAGTTGTAGAAGATGTGGACCAAGTTCCACAACTCAATGCAATGGTGTGGGCACTTTCTCTGTAGATCTTTGTACCTTTCCCAAGCTTCATATAAGGACTCTCCATCTGCTTGGTAGAAGTTGTTCAACTCCCCTCTCAGTTTTGCTGCTTTACACGGGGGAAAGAACTTGGCTAGGAATTTCTGTGCCAGCTCTTGCCATGTAAAAATTGAATCGGTACAGGAATTCAACCATACTTTTGCTCTATCCCTGAGTGAGAAGGGAAAGAGCCTCAATCTGACGGCATCATCAGTAACGCCGTTATATCTGAAAGTTGTACATAGCTCCAAGAAGTTAGTTATGTGCATATGTGGATCCTCCGATGGCAGTCCTCCAAATTGCACTGTGTGATGTACCATGCTCAGAATCGCTGGTTTTATCTCGAAGTTGTTGGCTCCTATTGCAGGGAGCCTAATGCATGTCTGTGCTCCATTCACTTGGCGACATAGTCCCCAAACTTCTTTCTCGCTGGATTTGGACTCTCCTCCACGCCCATCGTACTTGCCGAGGCATTCCCGGGTTATGTTGATTTTCACCTAACCCTTCTCTCATCATGTTATTGTTTTGAGCACCGCCCATTTCTATCAAAGTTGCAATCCGATTCTTTCGCTCGTTTGCAGGTTTTCTCAATCTCTGGATTGAAGGGAACAAGAGTGTCTGCTCCTCTTCTCCTTCGCATAAACTGAATTCCTGAAATAGATCAAAAACAAACAACCAATCACGGTACCTCGAATTTTCCAAAAATAATAATAAAAAAAACGTAAAAATTAAAAATTAAAATTAAAATTAAAAACCAAATTAGAAATTAAAAATAGACAAATTTGATATTGAACTATGCCTAATCCCCGGCAATGGCGCCAAAAACTTGATGCGCGGTAAGATGCACACACTTTAAACGCAAGTGCACGTTATCGTGACAAGTAGTATAGTCTTGATAAGACCGAATATCGTCCTCAAGGATTAGGGTTCAATTATCAACTATCTATTTTTTTGGTATCTATTTGGTTAATTGATATTTAGATTTGTTGTTTTTAACTAAGGATTATAAAAGGTATTTAACTAAAAGGGTTTACTTCAGTGATGATGAGAATAGGGCATCCACGTCTCCTCACTATCCGCTTATGCTACTTATTAATGCAATAACTTATGGTCTTCTTCTTTTGGAGAAAGCAGGTTCACTAAATCGTTTTATACTCCCGTTAGGGTTATATAAACACTCAACCTCAAGATTGCACCTTACCTACCTTTGGTGATAAGGATAACTCTATAGGAGGATTAAGAACAAGAACCTAGTTAATCGTCACGCACAATGCGCAAAATTGGGGTTTTAAGCCTCTCATTAACGCTACATAAATAATTTTGGTATTTTCATCCCCAATCCAATAATGTCTACTCAACTTACAAAGATATTCACAATCCACCTTGAATCGATTAGAAATCATATAGTGATAAGTAGTTGTCAATTAATTACCAAGAATTCAACTCAAATATTGGATAGATCTCAACAATAAGAAGAATAACCATAAGCATGCATTAAATCATAACATAAGTTTCTAGAGATTCAACATGGAAAGCTATAGAGGAATTAGTTCTAGCCATTGACATGACAAGAACTAATCCCATGTTCATCATACAAAATCGAAATAAAGAAAAGAAAAGAAAAGAAATTACTAGACTATGGTCTTCAATCTCTAAGAAAGAAGCCTTGTGTTGCAAGAAGGAACCCTTAAAACCGCCTAGGGTTCTCCTTTATAGGCGAAACCGCCTCAACTTTTCCCTGCAGGTCGTGCACAAAATTCGTCTGGAAACCCTTATTTTTCCGCGTCGGCGCTGCCTGCGCATGTGGCCGGCGGAACTTCGCAATCCGTCGGGTGATTTGGCGCCGCGCCGATTCGTTGTTCGAGCGCGCGGCCGCAACTCTGTAGCACCGGGTGTTTAGCGCCGCGTTCGCTAGCCGCGTGCGCTGAAGTCTTCGCAGCTTCGGATAGTGGCGCCGCGCCGCTTCGATTGCAGGAGGCCGCGCGCTGCAGTTTCAGCCTCGTTCGCCACTTTCTCTGTTTTTAGCTCTGGGATCTCCTCTTTTGCCCTCTTTTAGCTCCGTTTCCGCCATTTGGCCATTTTAACCACTTTGACTCAAAATAAAGGAAAACTATCCTAATACGACACTTATATGTGCAAAACGGGACAAAAGACTAACTAAAACTGACTCAAAAGGTGTATATAAAATACACCGATCATTTTCCACCTTTTTCAAGGCCCGAATTCAATAACCAAACACGCCACATTTAAGGCTCAATAATGAAGTTAACAATAGGGGATTACACGCCTACAAGACGTGTAAAATTCCGCCCCACAATTGATATCAAACTAGTCCAACATACTATGTCATTTCGGCAACTTGAGGTACAACAACACAAAGTCTTATTTCCAATTCCTTTTCAATTCAAGGTGTTTAGTATAACATGTTATAAAGCCGCAATCGATTACAACAACTATAACCTTCAAGTAGATAACATGCGACGATTCTAATTATCGACCAAATTGTATTTCAATTTCAAACGGCTAACAATGACATTTCGGCTATAGGCTTCCACAATCCATATCACTTATCAAACCTTAATACATATACCTCATGCTAGTAAAAATATAAGGCTACAACAATATGTTATATTATAACACTAAGAGAACAAGTTTGTTACCTTAACGAGCCTTAATCCAACTTCAAGATCCAAAGTCGCTCCCTAGAAACTTAGAGCCTCTCCTTGACACTCTAATCCGCCACTTGAAGCCCTTAGAAGACCACAAATCACTCTCCTTTATTTTCCAATCCAAACCTAGGAAAGTGACTAGGTTTTCACCTTGCGACTAATACGAAAACGATATTTTTCCGGGATCTTTCTATTGAGATACCCTTACAACACCCTTAGGAACCTTGGTTTAAAGTATGAATGTTATTGAACAACAAACGAAATTTTTTCCTTGAAACCCTAGCTAAAGCCGAGAGCCCTCTTTAGTGTTCTTCAAGTTTCTTGAAATTTATCTAAGTGTAGAAGTCTTGTATTGCTACTAGTGAGCTTATATAAACATATGGAGGGTCAAGATTAGAACAAATGGGTGGCTTGGATGCAAAAATCTAGCCAAGTGGCCCTTTTGACTTAGTCAACAATATCAAGCTCTACTTGCAAGACTTAGTCATCTTCACATAGGTCAAATGACCATCTAACCCATGTCCAATTCGTCCAAGGACAACTTAAGGGGGTGACACGTGTCGCCCTCCCAGTCGTCGCAATATTTCATTTTCCGACAATTCCATAATTCCGATAAATTTTTACTAGTCTTCAATCTTAACATTTTTGAATTCTTACGTACGTTCTTATAAACATGTCCTGGATAACGGGGTGTAACATTCTTCCCCCCTTAGAAACATTCGTCCTCGAATGTTCTTTCGGAGCTCAATCTATCATTTCTCGGCATAGTCTCATAAAACTACACTTAATGAAACCTAATTATGCCACATATGGCCCTAATATCTTACACACACATATCCATCCATCATAAGCCCAAAAAGGATTATCTTTTCGTACTTCTAAGTTACTCTAGCATACATACATAGTCTCAATATTATTCGTTCATGACACTTAAACTTACAACAACCTTATCATGCATACAAGTCTCTAAAGGGGTCAAAGATATACCTGAAAGCATATAGGCGGTTCAAAGGACCGCTAAAACTGGGAACTTCCACCACGACCTCTGTCACGGCCTGCCGGTGCATAAACATCCTGCCTAGCTATTGAAGGCGAAGAACCCACAACTGATCTAATAGACTGTGCTATCCCACCAGTGCCACCTCTGGTCGGACAATCTCTCACCAAATGGCCCTGCTGGCCGCAAGCATAACAAGTTGTCGAAGTAGTGCGACACTCCCCAAAGTGGAATCTACCACAGCGACGACACCGGGGCAAAGATGGCTTCCCCTGGCTACTATCCTCGGACATCTGTGAACCTGCAGCCCTGACCTGTTCCCGAATATCCCCGGTGACCAAACCTCCGGCCAGAAGACCGGGAAGGAGCACTCTGTGTCGGCTGAAATATAGACCTAGCCTGTTGTTGAGGCTGTCCGCCTCGAAAGTTACCCTGAAACCTGCCGTCACAGCCTCTTGGGGCTGCATCAGTGATCTCTCTCTCTCGTCCTCGATCCGCGTGCATAAGCACGTATCTGGCAATATCCATACACGGTGAAGGGCGGCTCGGCATGCGTAATCATATAATGGTCTAGCCCGTCACATAGCGGTGAACTCGTCGTCATGCTCGGCCACGATAGTGTGCGCATACAGCGATGAGTCAAACTCGGGTTGTACTCTCTGATGGTCCTCCCATTCTGCCTCAATGACAAGAACCTATCAACACGGGCTCTCCTTATTTCAGAAGGCAAAAAGTGATCAAGAAAGGCCTCTGTGAACTCATCCCAAACTGCTGGAAGAGCACCCACACCCCTCGATAGCTCCCAAGACTCAAACCAGTTCAACGCAATATCGCGTAACCGGTAATAAGCTAACACAACTGACTCTGTCTCCGAGGCCCTAAGCACTTGCATAGTCCGTTGTATCTGCCGAACGAACTCCTGAGGGTCATTCTCAGATCTTGAACCATAGAACTCGGATGGATTACAACCCAGAAAATCCCGAATCCTCAAACTGTCGGCTCTAGGGTTAGCTACCTGCTCCTGTCGGCGCTGCCCTACCACTATGCTAGTCAATAACACGACCGCTCTCCATAATCTCTAAACTCTGCCCCTGGCTGCGGAACTGGAGGCTCGGGTATTGGAACCTCTGGAGCTGCGGCTGTTCTCGGCTCCTCTACTACTGTCGGCGTGGCGAACTCGCCGCTGAGCCTGACCTCGAGGCATAATTTGGGCACAGTGCGGTAACCTCTGTGGACCACTAGCGACTCCTGCCGCCTTTGCCTTCACGGGCCCTGGTCGCCTTCCGTGGAGGCATAACTGATACATAAGAATAGGTTAGAGAGGATTCAACCTACTATGACAGCTCTACTGCACAATCTCAGAGAGAGAGAATGGAAACCAATCCTAAATGTCATGCAGCCTCCTGATTATAGATGTGGTGCACAACACACCGATAATCAAGACTCTACTAGACATGGTCTGTAGACACTTTCCGAGGACTAAGCTGATGCGATACCACTTTTGTCACGACCAGGCCACGGCGCGCGGTGCCCTACAGGCACCGCTACGGTATACATCGAGAGATAATCGTAACATACATGAAACTTATACAATAAATCAGCGAAATAAAATCAACGGGTTAGCGGGTAAGGCTACCTCCTGGATATATAAAAACATAACAAAGCGGTTTGCCTCATTTCCTTTACAAATCGACCTGACATGTGACTACAGACCTCAAGAGTTTTAACATAACAAGCGTGGCGGGATGAGGCCCGCCATACCACGAATATACATGAATCTACAACCAGGGAAATTGTACCAAAAGATAAGCCTCGGAGTAAATGGAGCTTTCGAAGCGAGCAGTGATCGAAAGAGTGTGGATCAACAAGCTATGTACCTCAACTGCGACATGACGCGGCCCAGAAGGAGGTCGATCTGAAATATGTACCAAGTATGTGGCCCGAAAATCGTAATGAAATCATATGATCATAAAAAGGCTGGAGACATGTATGATAACCAAAATAATCGCATAATGTGCCTTGCCAAAGTGAAAGTAATGAAAGTCGATTTACCTTTTAAAGACTATTTCAACACATGAACAATAGTCACACAGGCTACCGACACAAGCCCTCAAATATCATCACATAGTCGAAGACGGTCTCAAGCCCACAATATCAAAGCGTGCGTGGAATCCCCATCACCGCGGTATAAGTGAAGAATATAACCGTGTGACGCGCGTGGCATCTGCCTCACCGTCGGCGTACACCTACAATACATATATGTATCTATACCCGCCCGTGGAATCCCCATCACCGCCGATCGTAAGTGTAACATATAGCAGTGTGTGGCGCGGTGGCATCCTACCTCACTGTCGTGCGTATATATATATATCATGCGTGGAATCCTCATCTCGTACATGACTTCGTGGAGAGCTAATCCATGGGGTAATAATCATATATAACATGCGTGGAATCCTCATCTCGGTACGTGTCTTCGTGGGAGCTAGTCCGTGGAGTAATAGTCGTCATAACATGGTCGCATGCCGGAATCCTCATCGTATAAGCATGACCATGGTTAATAAAACAAATCAGAATCTAACCCGCCTCGGTCGCGTGCCGGAATCCTCATCGTATAAGCGTGTCGAGGAGTAATAAAGACAAATCGGGAATCTAACGCGTCACGGTCGCGTGCCCGAAATCCCACATCGTATAAGCATGTCGGATCAATCACAATGGAAGCATACGTGGAAGCCTCGTCGCTGTCGATGCGTCGAGTAGATTCACAACAAGACAACCGGCCCTCCAACTGAGAGTCACGGCAGCGTAAACATATAATACTTGCACTCAAGGCTATCACAAGCAAGCATAGACAAGTTCATAAAATCTTTAGACTTTCATTTTATATATTCAAGGCACTTTTCGTTTCACATAAAAATTCGGGAATTTAACCCAAAGTACTACGTACTTCTTTTCCTTAAAAAAAATAACTCTTGTTCATATAAACTTCCAAGATACTAATAACCGTAGTATCAAGTCATATCTACTTTTCAAGACAAGTCACAATACCTTTTAGAAATACATTTACATGCTTTTAAATCAAGTGACTTCTTTCTTTTGAAACCTTAAGAAATTGATGCCTTCAAATCAATTTGCCTTTCATTATCTCAAGTCATTTATCATTACTTACATTACTTAGAGTAAACCACTCGTATAACTTTCCATAAAGCTATTATAACCAACTTCACATAAAGTCGTTATACTAACTTTATACTTTAGGAAAATACATTCTTTTTATAACCAAGAGACTTATACTTTCGAAAACCAAGTATCGCATACTTACAAAATACTTCAAGTCTCTTATCTTTTAGAAATCCAGTTTCTTACTTTAGAAATCAAGTCTTCTTATCTTTTAGAATGTCAAGTAATCAATACTTTCCAAATCAAGTATTCTATACTTTTAAATCAATTCATTTCTTCCTTTAAGAATCAAGTCCATAACTTGAAAAATAAAGTCTCTTAACCTTTTAAGAATTCATAGTTCATAGTCTTAACACTTCATAACGTAAATTCTTTAAGTTAAGAAACATATGCCTTATGTGTGTGAGTAGGTTATACTTATTTATAACGATCTTATTAAAGCAGCCATGATCTAGAAAATGTAATACAATTTTGTCTTATCTTAGCTTCTATGCAGATGGAAAATTCTACTCATTTTAATGTAATCAATTGTCATTACATTTTCTTTTATTAACGCTGCAATGGTGTGTTCGATACTTATTCCCATTTGTGCAGTAAATTAGCCAAGTCAACTTGTCTCCAAATACCTCCTAACGACTCTTACTACCATAAGACTTGGTAAGAACTTAGGATAACTTAAACATAACCTTTACATAGAGTAAATCACAAACATACCTCTTAACTTCTAAGAGTATAAGGGAACATGAAATAATACCACATGTATATTCCATACATAGAATCATGTCAAAGGAAGGAAGAGGTTCACATACCTCGCGACGATTACCGACAAGTAGCAAAATGCTCCAAAGTACTATAACCTTGCTAGCTTTTCCACCCTTCAAGTAGAATACGCTACTCGTAGTACTTCAACCTATAATGGTCATAATATGTCTATTAACCTCTAGCTTCAAACGTAGAATATTCTAAGTGTAAAATCTCCAAATTCTACGGAAAATCGGACAACACTTCCTTTGTTTCTACATACTTTTCCACCTTTTTCAAGGCCCGAATTCAATAACCAAACACGCCACATTTAAGGCTCAATAATGAAGTTAACAATAGGGGATTATACGCCTACAAGACGTGTAAAGTTCCGCCCCACAATTGATATCAAACTAGTCCAACATACTATGTCATTTCGGCAACTTGAGGTACAACAACACAAAGTCTTCTTTCCAATTCCTTTTCAATTCAAGGTGTTTAGTATAACATGTTATAAAGCCGCAATCGATTACAACAACTATAACCTTCAAGTAGATAACATGCGACGATTCTAATTATCGACCAAATTGTATTTCAATTTCAAAGGGCTAACAATGACATTTCGGCTATAGGCTTCCACAATCCATATCACTTATCAAACCTTAATACATATACCTCATGCTAGTAAAAATATAAGGCTACAATAATATGTAATCTTATAACACTAAGAGAACAAGATTGTTACCTTAACGAGCCTTAATCCAACTTCAAGATCCAAAGTCGCTCCCTAGAAACTTAGAGCCTCTCCTTGACACTCCAATCCGCCACTTGAAGCCCTTAGAAGATCACAAACCACTCTCCTTTATTTTCCAATCCAAACCTAGGAAAGTGACTAGGTTTTCACCTTGCGACTAATACGAAAACGATATTTTTCCGGGATCTTTCTATTGAGATACCGCCTGACACCCTTAGGAACCTTGGTTTAAAGTATGGATGTTATTGAACAACAAACGAAATTTTTTCCTTGAAACCCTAGCTAAAGCCGAGAGCCCTCTTTAGTGTTCTTCAAGTTTCTTGAAATTTGTCTAAGTGTAGAAGCCTTGTCTTGCTACTAGTGAGCTTATATAAACATATGGAGGGTCAAGATTAGAACAAATGGGTGGCTTGGATGCAAAAATCTAGCCAAGTGGCCCTTTTGACTTAGTCAACATTATCAAGCTCTACTTGCAAGACTTAGTCATCTTCACATAGGTCAAATGACCATCTAACCCATGTCGATTCGTCGAGTCCAACTTAAGGGGGGTGACACGTGTCGCCCTCCCACTCGTCGCAATATTTCGTTTTCCGACAATTCCATAATTCCGATAAATTTTTACTAGTCTCCAATCTTAACATTTTTGAATTCTTACGTACGTTCTTATAAACATGTCCTGGATAACGGGGTGTAACACCACTGCTGCTAGGAATTTGACCGCTGCCGTCGTTACCGCCTCCGGAACCACCTCGTTTGCGCCACAATATTTCTCGTTGTTTTTACGATTATTTTTGTCGCCACCTTGAGTACGGTTTTTGGCCCGAATTATCACTAAAACCTGGAGAATTTGTGGAGGACGTCATCATGACAACGAGACTGGCCCCTATAGCGACCTTTTTAGCCAAGCACGTTTCTTCTAATGTGAACATGGAACAGGCTTGATAGAATTCCGGAAGAGGGTTACTTTCACGATGGATTCAAGCAACACCGTTATAGGCCTCGGACAGGCCTGTAACCATCTGTAGGACGAGACGACTATTGCTCACCGGAGCCCCCACGTTGCGAAGTTGATCCGCCAAGTCCTTGAGTCGTTTACAATAAGATGAAACGTTAGGAAAATTCTCCATAGCAACTTGAGAAAATTCCTGTTCAAGGGTGACAATGCGTGAATGACTGTTATCCTGGAAGATATCATGCAATCGATTCCAAGCAGCCATAGTTGTGGAGTTGCGTTCCATAATCGTTTGTAAGAGGTTAAGAGAGATAGTTGCATAAATCCACTGGAGAACTTTTGCGTCAAGAGTGACCCATGATTTTGGATCATCCTCTTTGGTGGGCATATCATCTTCCGTATTAGCCGGAGGGATTATGTTGTGGAGGACTTGATGTGTCATCACATGAATCTTGAATAATTATGTCCATGTCCCGTACTGAACATTTTCTACGTCAAGAACAATAGGAAGAACGCTCTTGATGTTAGAAAATGTTAGGACGGGATGAAACATGTTCTTATTAGTCATGGTGAAGAAAACAAACTTTGGACAAGAATTTTTAGGGGGAGGATAAGGTCTCGGGTTGAAGAAACCGAGAGGGGAGGGGGGATTTTTTGTCACAGAAATCAAGAAGAAATCGAGAAAGAAGTGAGTAGCGGAAGCAAGAAAAATAATCTAGACTTTTGATACCATGAAAGAAATAATCTCTTGATTATTCTTATTGATGAAAGATTATATACAAGTTACAATAGGAAAATTCTTTTCATATTCTACATCTAAATTCTTATTATATGTGGAGACTAATCATACAATTATGGTAAGACTACAAGACTAATTAATATACAAGTCTAATATATAAATATACCATAAATGATCTATACACATTATACACAGACTGCTCTTGGAATTGGGCTGGACGATGCTGGCCAAAGCCTCTGGACTTTACCTTGGAAATATATTCAATATACATGTATATATTATATGTATATTTAAATGTTATAAACTATAAAAAGATTATTAGAGAGCTAACGCATACATTCTATTTAGTCCGAGCTTCGATGAAATATTAAAATGATATCAAATGTAATAAAAAAATTAAAAAATACTAATTACTTCTTCCGTTTTATAATAAATAATATTTTTTTAAGGAAATTGCTCATTTTTAAAAAATTACAAAGTATTTTCACAATAAGTATAGTGACTTTTTCAAAACGCAATTCAAGTAAAAGACCCACAGAAAGCATTTCGCTTTCAATCTTACGAACTCTTCTTAGAAAGAATCAAAACAACGTTAACCCAAATGCAAAAGTGGGGTCCACTTCACCTCATATACACCCACTCTTCAATTTTCAAATCCAATATAAACAGTAACGGAGAAAAAACCAATATATTATAAACAAAGATTACCCATTCATTATCCGTCAGGATAGCCAAGTTGGTATAGCAGTAGATCGCGGAACCGTAAGGTCACGAGTTTAATCCCCTACATAAATCTTATTGGTTGAGTCTGACACACATGACTTGCCCTTTGACCCAGCAATCTTAACTTGTCAAAAATTATAGTCAAATATATTTGAAACCTTCTTTTTCCAAATTTTGATTTTTAAAGAAAATTAATAACAGCTGTCTACACTCTTTCATCTTCCTTTCTTTTTCCCTCTCCGCGTTTTCCTCTCCTTTCAATCTTCTTACATACACACGCACACGACTATGCATATATATGTAATAATATATAAATAGTGTTTGAATCAAATAGCACATTCAAAGAACATGGCACACATCACATTTTTCTCTCTCCTCATCCTCATCATCACCACCGTTCAAGTTGCCGGACAAACATCTCCGGTGGCAGAAGCTCCACTGGCATCCGACGACTGCAACGGTATATTCTTACAGTACGTATTCACTTCCGGATCCAAAATAAAACCCACTTTGAAATCCAAACCATCTCGTCAACCCTACAAGTTTCAGTCCATTCTCAGCATAATCAACAACGGGCTTGACGAGTTAAAGTTATGGAGAGTGTTTGTTGGGTTTCAACATGATGAGCTATTGGTATCTGCTTCAAATGCCGTTCTTGATGACGGGGCTTCATTTCCTGCTAAAGTTGGTAATGGTACTGTTTTTACTGGATTTCCCACATCGGATCTTAAGACTGCTGTTGAGACTGCTGGTGATACTACACAGACTAGTGTGCAGATTAAAATTGTGGGTACCCAGTTTGGTGTTGGCTCTCCTAGAGTACCTATGCCTTTGAATATAAGTTTGGTCAATGAAGGGTTTATTTGCCCTAAACCCTCTATGCAAGGTATGGATCTTGAATTTAAATTCATAGGTGCACCTCTTAATATTAGTCCACGGTCTCAATTTAGGTACCACCTTTCGAAATTGGGTTCGAGATTCAAACAAGTTTTATATCTTTAAATGTCAATTATAAGCTAGTTTTCAATTATATAAATTTTATTTCAAAAGAAATATGATTCTTTGTCGGAATACATGGTTAAAATTAACATGTTTGACTTTCGAAATTCCAACGGTATCACATGGACAGAGGGAGTAATAGATATTTCTGATTCAATCCCAAATTAGTACGACTGGTTATGTGAATTTTCAATGAAATGCAGAGACATGGTTTGAATAATTTGAAGAGGATATATTTGGATTGATTTGTGACTAACTAAGTTTTATGCAACTTTGTTTTTCTGCTTTAATTATTGAATTTAGGCTAAAGTTTTGGATTTTTACGGGGGTTGTGGTTACTCTAACTAATAGTTATCTGAGAAAGTAACTTTCTTTGTTGAAGAAAATTAGAATCACTATCTGAGATAATACTATTAGTTGAGTGACCATATGAGAAATTTAACTCTTTTTATGGAGTATTTCTTTTGTGCTACTTGCAAAGTGGAATAGCTTTAGTTTAGATCTGTTATCCATGATCATAAGCTGGTCATTGTTGTTTTTTCGAATGGTTAAATTGAAATTCAAATTGGTTCACTGAGCGAGAGAAAGATGACCGCTTCGTGTAAATTTCTGAGATTATTAGCTTTCTCGAGAATTTGCTTCATTATTATGTCAACTTGGATGGTGCATTATGTCTGAATTTTGACAACTCTAAGGGAGTATGTACTTTATAAAGATTAGCAGTAATTTGATGTTGTCTTACCTTAGAATTCCTAATGGATCTTTTGCAAAATTTCTTGAATTGTTACCTGGAAATTTGGTTTGTCATTAACCATTGACATTTCAAACTTCTCCCTGAATTCTTTATAAAAACCTAAGTGGTTTAGAACATGTATTATTGGAAATTCTACCTTCCTTAGTAATTTCTTCTTCTTTTTCTTTTCTTAACTATACTTGTCGCTTATCTGAATTGTCTATGCTTCAACTGTTCAGGAAAGAGTGTTATGCAAGTATGCTGCACTAAAGACTCAAAATTCAAGACAAATTTGACATTGGATGAGAAATTTAATCCTCGCCGAGATGGGGATCTTACAATTATGTATGATATCCTAAGAACATATGATTCAAATTACTGGGCACAGGTTACCATTGCAAACCATAACCCCCTTGGCCGCCTTGATAACTGGAAACTAAGTTGGGACTGGATGAAGGATGAGTTTATTTGGGAAATGAAAGGCGCGTATCCCTCTGTTGTTGATACTTCTGAGTGCGTTTTTGGGGCACAGGGCACATTTTATCAAAACCTTGACTTCTCCAATGGATTGAACTGTGAGAGAAGGCCAACGATAATTGATCTGCCTCTGGAAAAGACCAATGACACAAAGTTGGGAATGATACCTTTCTGTTGCCGGAACGGGACAATCTTGCCTCCTGCTATGAATCCAAGCAAGTCTGTTTCAGCATTCCAGATGAATGTCTTTAAAATGCCTCCAGATCAAAATCGCTCCTCGTTCACTCCTCCACAGAATTGGAAGATCGAAGGCAGACTGAATCCAGATTATAAATGTGGACCTCCAGTCCGTGTAAGCCCCACCCAAGTTCCTGATCCTAGTGGATTATTACCCGATACAGCAGTATTTGCAAGCTGGCAAGTTGTATGCAACATCACCCAACCAAAAGGAGCTAGCCCCAGATGTTGTGTATCTTTCTCTGCTTTCTACAATGAATCTGTCATTCCTTGTCCAACATGCGCCTGTGGTTGCCCTTCTAATACCGCTCGTACATGTAGTACGAAAGCTCACGCTCTTCTCCTCCCATCTCAGGCTTTTCTGGTTCCATTTGACAACAGGACCAAGATGTCCCTTGCCTGGGCTGATATTAATCATCTTCCAGTTTCAAACCCACTGCCATGTGGAGATAATTGTGGTGTCAGCATCAACTGGCATTTGTTTACAGACTATAGGGGCGGGTGGTCTGCCAGGATCACCATCTTCAACTGGGATGAGTCTCCTTTTATTGATTGGTTCACTGCGGTGGAATTGGACAAAGCAGCGTCTGGTTTTGACGAAGTGTATTCATTCAACGGAACTATGTTAAACGGGGTTAATAATACCATATTCATGCAGGGGCTTCCAGGGTTGAACTATCTAGTAGCAGAAACAGATGGAGCTAATCCAGAGAAAGATCCCCGAGTACCTGGGAAACAACAATCAGTAATCTCATTCACAAAGAAGAATATCCCTGGCATCAACATTCCTGCTGGTGATGGGTTCCCAACAAAATTATACTTCAATGGAGAAGAGTGCTCATTACCAAAGGTACTCCCAACAAGCAGTTCATCTAGAATATCTTCATTCACCGTCACTACTTCCATACTAGCAGTTGTGGTTTTGTTGTTGGTGCGACAATAGCAGTGAGATGCGGCGTTTACTCTCTTCATTTCATACCTGCCAATTGATTCATTCTTTAGATTCTGCAACCAGGTTTTAATGCTGGCGAACAGTCAATCAGTTTGTCAGATTATGTCAATGTGTATTCAGGGACAAAGTCTTTTCGGCAAGTTTTGATTTGTAACTATTGCTTACTCTGGAATTCCTTTTCCAGATAGTATTCGACTTTATACGTTAATACCTGTATAATTAGCAGACAATAATACCTCTGTTTGTTTATCATTATCTCTCTCTCACACACACACATGCCAAACAGTTCCGAGTCTGTTTGAACTAGGGCTGTCCAAGGGTTCGGGGCGCGGCGGGTCCCGGCGGGCTGGGACTGGTGGAAAAGGTCGATGTCCCATCACGTCGGAAAAGGGGACCGGTGTTGGCGGGGGCGGGTTCGGGATTCCAGTTTCTTTTTTAGACAATTTCAAAAAAGTGAATATAAACACTTAAATAATTGAACCTAGTGTAATAAAAACATCACATAGAAATATGATTTTTTTGTAATACAATTTCAAAATTGCAACTTTGTGGTGTTGGTCAAAAGGTGCAAATCACATAGTAAAATTGTAATTAAAAACATTACATAGTTAAAACGCATTTTTTATTTTTTTCACAATGTCTTGTGGTTCTTCGGTTGAATTAGAAGTTGTTGGTCAAATTGGTCGACGTTGCTTTTAGTTCCCTCGGATAAGATTTCGTTGTAGTTTTCTTCGTCTTCTTCGTTGATCTCTGGTTGACCGCACCTTCTATGCTCCGCTCGTATCCAATCTCTGAATAGAACTGTAATCTCCAAGTTGTCTCCCGTTAATGAGTGTCTCTGCTCTCCTATTTGAAATCTTTCGGCATAAAAAACGCTTTCAGACGTTGTTGATGACGCTTGAATGTTCAACATATCTCGGGCCATCTTTGCTAGTATCAGAAATGTCTTCTCATTTTCCCTCCAGTATTTAAACAATTATTCACGTCCTTCTTCATTGAGTACTGCTTGATACGGTATAACCTGCAAAACAAAAACATCAAACTCGATAACTTGATTAGCAGTGGAACCACTAAACATTATATTTCTAAGACAAGAAGAAGAAGAAGGAGGTTAGAAGGTTGGTTGCTAGCACTTTCTTGTTGGTAATCCATATATACTTTTTTGCATTTATCCTGTATGCTAGACAAAACCTCTTCTTTAGTTGGTTCCTTAGGTGGTTGTTCATTTGGTTTTTTTGGAGTTGGAAGTACAGTTATACAATCATAAATCGTTTCAATAAGTGTTTCACAACCGTCCATTTTAATAATCAGATTTAATACAACACCAATAATATAAATAGTGAGAATAGAAAAAAAAATTGATAAACATTTTTTTAATAGGTGTCTTATAAGCTGGGTTCCATATATTACTAAGTAACAAAAATATTACAGTTATGTAAAATAACATAGTTGAAATAATAGGATAATATATACCAGAAAATTCTTTAGTTGCTTGAAAAAATTTCTCTAAAAATTCAATAAGTTCTGTATTTTTTCCCAATCATTATCTACAAACATATCAGTTGGATTTCGATTATGGGCGTTAAAAATAATGTTATAGGTCTTCTATAATCGTAAGCAACAAGTAGTTGTTCATATAGATAATTCCACATAGTCACTACTTCAGAAAATTTTCTAAAATGTAATCCACAATTGTGACAATTTTTTTTAAGAATGTCTTCAAAAAGTTATAGATCATCCTTTACAATTAAGTTATAAATATGCCACACACATTTTATATGAAAACGATTAGGAAAAGATGGAGTTAATAGATCTTTTAAAAGTCTCACAACATAATTATTAGAAGAAACATTATCTAACGTAACATTCATAATTTTTTCAGTTATATCATAATAATCGCAAACTTCATGAATATTTTGTGCAATAAAAGTTCTAGTGTGCATATCATCAATATATCTATATTATACTGTCTCAAGTCAAGGTTGACCGACAGGACGATTGACCGTAGCCAAACCGGGCCGGACCGGTAAGGGCATACGGGTTGGGGTTGGATTGGCCCCAACCCGAGTTAGAAAAAACCGGTAAGGCGGGCCAGTTAGGCGATAACAAAACCGATTCCATTCTGGGTTAGGTCGGCCGGTAACAAAAAAAAGTGCCCAACGGTATTATTCTGGTTGGGACTTGGGAAGTGTGTGCAGCGGTCATTCGGCAGTTGGCTTTTTTTTTTTTTTGTTTTGTTTATTTATTTATTTTAATTACATTTTTACCCTTTAAAAAATCTATAAATTCTCTACATTTTTTTTCATTTTTATCACACAACATTTCTCTCAATTTCTCATACTCTCTTAATCATCTTTATTATCAATTTTCAAGTTATTATTATTATTAGTTTTCAAATTCAAAGTAGCAAGACTTGAGACTTGAGCTTGAGTTTGATTGAATTCTGAATCCCGAAGTTTGGTACACTCGTTTCATTCTCTAATTATTTTATTAAATTTTCATATTTATTTGTTGATTATTTAAATATTTTATAATGTCTTTACTAAGGGGAATTGCGTCGGGACTGCGCCGTAAATCTAGTTCAAGGGGTAAAAAATCTGTAGGTTCTTTATCATCTAATCAAAATATAGATTATGATCAAATGCAAGAAGATTTTGGAATAGAAGATAATGAATATGATAACGTTCAATTAGATGATATTGATGAACTTGAAGAACAAGAACCTCCTACACCTACTAGTGTTCCTTCTGTCAATGTTGGTACTGCTAGTGGTAGTCGTAGTAAATGAGTCGTAGACCTCCTTTACCAGAACCAGTAGCAAGAAAAAAAAGGAGTAAAGTGTGGCTCTTTTATGATAAATTTGTGGGTACTGATAGAGTTAAATGTAATATTTGTGGGAGAACTTATAAACATAAGACGGGTGGTGACGGGGGGACGGGCACTATATGTAGACATATAAAACACGATCATACGACACAATGAAATGCTGTCTCTGATTTAGAACCCGGTCAACAACAACTTAATCCATTAACTGGGGGGTGGCTAAGTACGATCCAAAAAAGGATCGCATTGAATTAGCAAAAATGATTGTCGGAGGTTGTTTACCTTTTTCTTTTGCTTCTTCTTCATATTTAATTACACATATTCAAAGAGTATATAATCCTTTTTTTAAAGGTGTTCCTCGTAGTACTACTAGAGCCGATATTTTTAGACTTCATAATGATTATGTTATTTTCTTGCAATATTTGTTTGCTAACCTTCCATGCCATGTTAGTTTTACTTCAGACATTGGACATGCATTAAACAGTTATGATTATTTAACAATTACTTGTCATTGGATTGATGAAAATTTTAGAATGGAAAAACATATTATTGCTTTTGCGTATGACGAGGATCAAAGTCATACTGAAAAATATATAAGCGAAACTATTTGTTTTTATGCCCAAAAATATAATCTTTATAATAAAATACTTTGTGTATCATTCGATAATGCATCTAATAATCATTCTTTGTAGATCTTTTAAAAGCGGAAGTACAACCACCACTTCCTGATATATTTCATGTTCGTTGTGCTTGTCATATTTATAATTTAATTGTTAAAAGTGGTCTTGATTTATTTTCACCTGAAATAAAACTTGTCAAAAGAGCTGTTGGAGTTATTCAGGGTAATAATAGGAAAAATAGAATTATAGAATTTAAAGAAAAATGTAAACAATTTAATTTGAGACCTAAATTCATGCCAGAAGAGATTATTACACGGTGGAATTATACTTATTTATTTTAAAAATAATGTTATAAGTATAAAGACCTCATAACACATGTTGCAAATGCGCATTGTAAGAACGTGATGTATATGTTAACCGACGAACATTGGAAATCAATTGGTGAACTTTTAAAAAATTTACGTAAATTTTACACTGCAACTGTTGAATTTTCAGGATCTTATTACCCAACAGTTTGTAATGCTTTAGCTCATATAGCTGAAATTTTATATTTACTTTATGGTTTAAAATCAAATGTGAAATATAAAGATGCAGTTACACTTATGTTTAAAAAATATTTTTTCCCTATTCCTGATGTTTATTGTATTGGTGCAGTCTTAAATCCTTCTATTAAAAAAGTAGATTGTTATAATTTAATATTTAGTTTATATACTTATATGGAAATAGGTGAAACAGAAACTCCATCTTCATTTGATTGCATAAGTAAACTTGATACTAATTTAAAAACAATATATGAATATTATTCTACATTACAAGATAACAACAACTCTGATACTAATATTCCTTCTAGTTGCATACGTGTCTACACTGCAGGATTGATGTTGATGACGATGAAGAAGAATCTTTAGACATATGGAGCACTTTTACAACACAAGCAAGCACAAGTCGATCTTGCGATGAGATGCAATTTTATTTGCAAAAGCCAGCGGAGCCGAAGAAAAGTTTTGACCCTTTACAATGGTGGCAGGATAACAAAAGGCAATTCCCGGTACTTGCAGCGATGGCCCGAGATGTTCTTAATGTGTCGATCTCAACAGTGGCTTCTGAAAGTGCATTTAGCCAAGCACAAGATCAAATAGGAGACACACGTCACTCATTGGGTGGAAGCACATTAGAAGTGTTAGTCTGCTTAAGGGATTGGATCAGATCAGAGAGAAGAAATCAAGGATGTGGAGACGTTAATTCTCCGGAAGATGAAGAAATAGGCAATATTTTGGAAGGCGGGAGCGGAGGCGGGACTGGAATTAATACTCCAGATTTAGAGGCTATGGAGCATAACCAATTCAATCAACCTATAAATTACGAAGAACTTGCAAGAAGGATGCATAATATGTAAGTAAAATTATTATTACTTCATTATGTACTCTTATTAACATTATGAAAGTTCAAAAGTTTACATCTTATCATTAATTTTAATTTTACTATCTATTTAGTTGTTAATCTGTTATTACTTATTTGTTAACTTATATCTACTAATCTAATAAATTAATAAAAGTATAATTACAATATAAAGTTATCAACTATAAAGTATAACTGTATAAGACTATAAGTGTATAACTATAACAGATTAACAGTACTATAAAGTAAAAACTATAAAATAAAGATAAAGTATAAAGTTATAAACTATAAAATAGAAAGTTAACTTTAAAGTTTCAATTTTAATATATACAACTAAATTATATATTATATTATTATATTACATATTTAAATTGAATTTAGTTTATATTATAGAAAATAAATACTAGAAATAAAAAAATATATATATATATAACCGGACCGGTAGGACCGGTTCGGACGGAACCCGCGACGACACTGAATCGGTAATGAGCAGGACCGGTAATCGGATCAGAAGCTTGACCGTTAGACTGTCGACACCTTTAATCTATATGCTAAAATACGTTTTTGCATAGACCAATTATGATCTATCAAATGACATGTTACAGTTAAATAATCATTGGCGTTAGTACTACGACCTATATCAGAAGTGATAGATACTTTGTCAGGAAAATTATATAATGCATAATGTAAATATTATTGATATTTATGTGCAAATTTAAAAACGTATCTCTTAACAGTTGATCTAGGAAAATCGTTAAAAGCAGGATTATACATATCTCTTACGTAATGAATAAAATCAGGAGAGGAAGGAAATGCAAAAGGCAAACCCTCCATCACAACTAATTTTGCTATTGATTCCCTATCTTTATATTTATCGTATTTAGGACCTACAATTCCCCCGTCGTCGGGTTAGTTTGACCCTGTACTTGGTTCGGGACACTATTTGAACATTGTCCCTACTCAGAGCGCATTGGCGCACCCAATTTTGTACCCTCGTATTCATTCAACTTAGCTTTGTGAAAACCTGTACATGTCTTAATAACCTCCCGTCCCACCCTGATCTTTTCCGATTTTAAATTGATAAATAGTTTTATAAATTTTACATCTAACTACTTGATTCTCTTTGTCCCTATCAAAAAATAACTATGCATGTGATTTTAATGTACGTTGTGTAGGGCCTCGTCTTATACTAGGGGGAATAGTAGACATTGCAGTTTCAGGTTGAGATTCAGATTGAGCCTGAGGTTGAGGTGCACTAGTGGATGTGTAAAATTCGGAAAAATAATAATAATATATAGTTGTTGGTTGATTTAATAAAAAAAAAATATATAAGAAAACAAAGAATAAATTGCATGAGATGGAGTTAGTGTTAAAGTTGGATAAATAGATAGATAAAATGAAAATAAGAAAAAAGAAAAAAAAAGATGTATGTCTTTGACGTCCTTTCCTTCCCCTTTTCATTTCCCCTCCAACTCTTGTCATTCCACCTCCCATAGGTTATAGAAAACTTTTCTACTTATACATTGTACATGTCACAAATAAAATATCTAGCACATGGAATAGAAAATCAGAAAAAAACAAGTGAACAAGAAGAAGAAAAATCTGGGGAAAAATCAAGAGGGCAAGAAGAACAAAAGTAAAAAAATACTAGGGAGCAAGGTCACTTGTAGCATAAGAACAACAATCATTTTCATGCTTACAAGGTGAGTTTTCTCACTCAGAAATTCTTGGTAACATCCTTTATTTTAAGTTCAATAAATGTTAGAATAAGAATTGAGTGTTGAAAATAAATAATGAGCTTTTGATTGTTTAAACAACTAGTTGCGTCATGAACTTTACGAACTGATTTCACTGAGTTATAATTGTTAGAATTTGATGAAATTCGTAAGAATGGTACACCTCTCTATTATGATCATATAGAACCAAAAATGAGGTAAAATGGACATACGGTTTGAAAGTTATCATAGTTCAAAGTTCCTGCCTTAGATTTGGCCGAAATTTGGAAAGGCATAATTACAGATTGTTTTTATTGAGTTTTACTTATTAGAATTATATAAAAATTTACATGGTTGTAAATCTCTCTGCTACGGGCAGATATAGATAAATAGAGGTTAAAACGGGCTTACGAGTTGAGAGTTATTGTAGTTTGAAGTTGCTGCATCGGATTCATCGGAATCCAGAAGGGCAGGACGTTGAAACGTAAAGATGTACTAATCCGTGGGAAATATGAAAATTGGTGCTAAATGAAAGTTCTATATCTCTCTGTTGTGGAAATTTGGAGACCTTACAGAGGTCTATCCGACTTACGGATTGAGAGTTATCGTTGTTTAAAGTTTCTGTCTCGGATCTATCGAGATCCAGGAAGGACAGCGAATAAAAGTGTAAAACTGTACCAAATGGTACAGAATATGAAAGGATGGTTCACATGGAGATGTGTAGCTCTTTGTTCTCGTTGTTTTGAGATTTTATGGGGCTTGAACGGGTTTACATATTAGGAGTTATGACTATTCTAAGATTTGGTTCTGTTTAATAAAAATTCTGCCGAAACAAATTTCATGTGGCTGTTTTGAAGATAAATTTGTGTTAGTTACCCAAAGTAGTTTTAAATGAAATTTGGTGCAGTGAAAGACCTCCGTCTTACCTTAGTTTCCGCTTGAGAAACACCTTAGTTGGAGTTATGGTTAAAAAGTTATAATCGTTACAAGTATGAATGACAGAATGTTGGGAAAGAGAATAGTATTTATTCGATCTTCTGAAAAATATGAAAAGTGAATACGTGTTCACATAAATATATAAAAACATAATGGATCGGATTGCACGCCGCAACAAAACGTAAAGTGAATATGCGTTCACAAATACGTAAACATAATAGATCGGGTTGCACGCCGCAATAAAACGTAAAGTGAATATGCGTTCACAAATACGTAAACATAATAGATCGGGTTGCACGCCGCAACAAAATGTAAAGTGAATACGTGTTCACAAATACGTAAATATAATTGATCGGGTTGCACGCCGCAACAAATATGAAAGATGAATACATGTTCACCTATATATAAATATGAAAAGTGAATACGAGTTCACAAATATATAAATGTAACAAACATATGGAAATGCAGGGGAATGTCTTAACGTATAATACGAGATAAAATGAAGTGTTAGTTAAACTGAGAATTTTCTATGAGGAGTTGCTGCATATTTAAAAATGTTGTAACCTGATATGTTTTCGCAATATGCTTATTACGTTATAATGTGATTGCAATTGGAATATTGTGGTGTTAGTTTGAATTGCAGGGTAAGGTTCCCACTCAGCTCCAGATGGTAGGGCTGACTCTTTATTTAACATGTTTCAGGAAAGCGTGATAGAGGAAAGACTCCACGCCAAGGCTAGCGATCGTCCCGCAGCCTCTTGTCATACCAAGTCCATTGCTTCGGGCTTGGTACTCGTCAGGTTCAGAATGTCAGTTCCAATGTCTCGGGAAATACCCGTGTGGAATGGTCTCCCATCCAACTTAGAATAATCATTGTCAGTATGTTTATGTAGAAATAATATTTGCACGAGCATGGGCTCGCGTTATGTTTTCAATAAAGTCATAAACAGATTTCTTTATTGTTATTTTTATTAACAGCTCCGTATTTGAATATAATTTTAAATTCCTAAATAAAGAGAATTAAATGGTGCTCCTGGTGGGAAATAATTGTCTAGGTGCCATCATGCCCTAAGTAAAGGCTTAGGAAAAGTCGGGGCGTGACAAGTTGGTATCAAAGCTAAACCAGGTTAGGAGATTCTAGGAAGTTTCTTCGAGTTGGGTGTTTGAACGGTTACTTATTGCGACGGTGTGCGTGCCACCTTAGTAATAAGTGAACGGAATAACATCCTAAAGTTTCCCTTCTTTCATACTCATCTCGTGCCTATCTTGAGTCTTTTTCAAGACTTGATTCTTGTACTACATCTTTCACGCGGGTTAGGAAGAAGATTGTACAACGTTATACTGACCAATAATTGTTGTGTAGATGGTGATTATAAGGCGAGTTCCAACAAAGAGAGAAGTACTCAAGGAACAGGCAAAGGAAATGCAAGCTCAGAAGGAATTCATGCGTCGTAAGATGAACTCGGGAGATGATTTTAACGAGTATATGTGCGACACAATCGTACTTTGTGCGTATTTGCTTAGGAGTAGACAGAAGAGACGTTCCTACGACCCGACCTTCTTCAACTTTCCGATTGGAGTCATATTACAGATAATATTCAACTCTGTCCCGGAAAAATTCTGATCCTCATTCTGAGGGGCAAAGATGCTAAGAGGAGATGTTACAAAAGATTCCTTGACCGAATTTCTATTTCAGGTAATAGTAGTAAGGGAAAGAATGAGCGAAATGGAAAGGGAAGCAAGGAAAAAGGTTCACAGGGAGTTGAATGCCAATCAACAAAATAGGCGAATTATGCGGTTAAGCCCTTTAGAACGTGTTGTAGTAGGTGCATGTTCGAGTAAGAGAGCTATAGGGAATGACATAGAATGACATGCTCTGATGTATTGTAATGTCATGAAATATTTTCAAATATGAGGAATGAAGCATTATTAATGCAAGTTATGAGTTGTCATTATTGTTTAGTTAATCTGCGTTTTCTTGTGGTGTTGCATGCTTATGAACTATAAGAAAATTTTAAGAGCTAGAGTAGACATTTCGTCTTCTAAAATATGAGTGTGTTTGTCTTCACAGAAAATGGTGAATTCACAAATCCCGAGGGCTCAAGAGGAGGTTCATCACGAAGCTCATGTACCTCCAGTTGACGTAGTGGTGTCTGAAGGAAGCGGAGAAAATGTCGGAGAAAATATTGGAGAGAACGAGAGTCAAATGGCCCAAGAAACGGTGGGACAAAAACTAGATAGACTCATAGAGTTAATGACAGCTGCAGTTCCACACATGGTTCCGCCCGCACCTAGTGTCTCTGTCATAGCCCCGAACCAGACGGCCCGGGGACCAGGTGCGGCGCACCACGGACCGAGAGTGTAGAAGCTCATGCAGTACCTGATAGGCTATGGGCAAATTTTATGAGGAGAAGAGAACCACTTTACTCAGGGAAGGACCCCAAGGCCGACCCGATAGTATTCCTCGATGAAGTTGAAGACTTAATGTTCACATTGGGATGCGTGGAGACGCAGGGCGTCAAATTGGTGGGTGCACGACTAGTGGATGATGCAGGGGTGTGGTGGAGGAATTTTAGGAAAAATCGTCCCCCGATGTCACCACCAATGACTTGGGGAGGGTTCAGAGCGGCATTCATTGAGAAATTTATGCCTAATACGCGCAAGGATGTGCTCAGACGGGAGTTTGAACAGTTGAAGCAAGGCGACCGCAGTGTACAAGAATATGATACACAGTTCGTGAGGTTATCGGCATACAACACACATGTCGTCCCTACAGAAAAGGAGAGAGTCAAGCGATTTATTGAGGGTTTAAACCCGAACATAGCAGAGAAGGTGGTGGCATTATCCAACGATCGAACTTATCTTCAGATTGTCGATATGGCTTTGAGGGTAGAAGGTTTCGCTAAAGCAAAAAAAGAATATTCGCAGAAGAGATTTCGGACGTCAGGATCATTTAACCAGAGTCAAAATCAAAAGCAGGAGTTTAGTAAGGGATCTTCAGGACCGAACCAATCTGTGGGCCAGTCTTATTTCAAGCCTAAGGGGCACAGTTGGTCTAATTACCAAGGTAGGAAGGACAAGGCCATCAACCCTAACACAGGAGGTGACAAACCGATTTGTAAGATTTGTCAAAGGAAACACACTAGAGAATATCGGCTCTTAACGAAGACATGTTATAACTGTGGAGAGTCAGGCCACTATGCCAGGATTACAAGAAGAGGACCCAAACTCAATCTATTCAGGGGAGGTCAGAAGCAACCATAGCTGCCTACAGGGGAAATCAGGGAAACCAACCCCGCCAGAGTCAGGGAGGTCAACAACCCAACAATTCTAATCGGCTCTACGCTTTGCCCCAGAGGAATGAGGCAGAAGCATCTAATGCGGTGGTCACATGTATTTTGCTAGTCTCGAGTATTCCTGAATTTGTATTATACGATCCCGGCTCTATATTTTCATATGTGTCAATGGGCTTTGTTAAGAATTTACACGTAGAACCTTCTTATTTAAGTGAACCTTTTGAGGTTATGACACCAGTAGGGGCCTCAATTTGGGCCTCTCGGGTGGTAAATAATTTCCCATTAGAAGTGAATGGCAGGGGAACAATGGTGAACCTAGTTGTCGCGCCCATTTTCGACCGCGACATTATTTTCTAAACTCCTGCTCAAATAAAAGGTTAGAAAAATAAAAATAGAAAAAAAGCTAAAAGGTTTTAAAAGGGGTTTTTTTTTTAAAAAAAAAAATGTTAAAGGGTTGCTAAAGTTTAAAAGGTGCTAGCAATGCTAAAAGTGCTAAGGTGCTAAAAGTGCAAAAAATGCTAAAATATAAAAGGGGTTGCTAAAATGCTAAGGGTTCGCAGAGTCGCCACCTAATTAATTTGGGTGAATTAGGACACCTAAATGTTTAACTGGTTTAAAGTAAAACATTAACTCCATTTTAATGGTCTGCTAAACTTAGTGAGATTCTGAGTAAGGATTCTTTATTAATCTAGAGGGAAGGGGTTAGGCACCCTCTAAGATCCGCTAACTTGCGGTTGTCCTGCCAAACCTAGGGTAATTATTATGCTATTGAAAATGCATGTTTGAAAGATATTTTAATGGAAAGTATTTTTTGGCAAAAGATTAATAAGATTAGTATTATAAAATGCGTGTAAAGTTTAAAGCATGCCTTAAATAATATATAATGCAAAATAGATCATTTGACTAAATGTACACCTTTGTCTGCCTTGATTAGTGTAACACATGCTTAAGGCGGGGGGGGTTTCTTAATATATAAAAATAAGATTTCTATATGGGTGCTATAGCAAATGGGTTAGAAATCTTGAAAATAATATCATAGCTACATATGATTAATTATGCAAGTTAAGATTATTGAGTGGTTTATTATAAATGCTAAACAATGTATGGCGTGCCTAAAGTAATTAACTTAAGGGAAGCAAAAATTAAATTAATTTCTATTTATTGATTCAAGGTTTGACTATTCTAAGTATTCTATTAATTACAAAATTAAATAATTAGGCAACAAATTTCAAACAAATAATATAGAGGGTGGATATGGTCGCAGCTTCCAAGATGCGCGGCGACATCGTCTTATCCTATTTTGTCTTAGGAATTTCTGAAGCGGGAATGCAAATGCGGGTGCGGGTTGCCATTTGAAATGACTTGCGATGAGTCTCGCCGTGAGACTCTTTATTTTGCTCCGGTGCGTGCCATGTAAAAACAAGAAAGATAAGGATTAGCATCCACCCAAATAATATTAGATATGATTAAACATACGTCCAAAATTTATCAACTAATAAATAAGCATTTGGCGTAAAATTCAATATATAACTTATACTTAAACTGTGTACCGTAACTAAACTGTAAGGAGCAATAGGCAGCCAATAACGAGAATTAAGTAAAATAGACTTAACTCAAATACATACTCATCGGCCAAACAAATAGTGCGGAGGCAAAAAATGAATACGTATGGGCCTAAGGAGTCCTATTTCAGTCACATTAGGACAGCTTGAGGGTCTAAGGTATGGGTTGAACCAAGTATACATACATATGGTATCCAGATGTGAATGTTACGATGATATACCTAACTATATACCCCAAATACCTAAAGTTATCGAGTAAAGTAGCATATGCATCATTGTATGTCTAGAGCAAATGGAGAAAACATCCATGAAAGTTGATGCGAGTTGGATTCTTTTTTTAAACTGTACCTAAAACGGGATTACGCACTTAGTCCTAAAAGGAAAGCGGTGAACATAACCAGGTTCAACATTTACAATAGAAGAAGAGAAACATGTGCGTTATTCGATTGGACAAATATGAACTTGAACACTGGATAGGATATCCTAAGACACACTCAGGAATTAGTCGAATAAGGTGCATATATATACAATAATCCAGGTATGGAAATTTCCTCGAACTAATCCAGTATGCAAACAAAAGAAGTGTATTGTCCCAGACAAAGCATACATGTTATTCAAGGGTTGTACAAGATTCAAAGAGCAAATGCAAGGTCTACTTAGACATATATGCACATGATTCAAACCTTCCAGGGCATACTTAATTCTCTGAAATATGCAGGAATGGACTCAGAATCTCAGATTAGTACTTAGACGCGCAGAGACAATTATGCAACTGTTTTAACAGACAAGAAGGCCAAAGCAACCACAAAGATATGGCATTTCAGGCACAAGAACGAAGCCAAATAGATATACTCATATACGATGTGCAACATGACTGAATTAGTGAATGCGATGGACATAAGTAGATAGACACCCAAGGCAATTTTCCAGATTATAACATTTGCAAGTATAGCCAAGGAACATTGCAGTACCCAGAAACACACCAAAGCATTCTTCATATTTATTGAACACGCAAATAACAAGTCGACACCATACTCATATATTCCTCAAACGATGTGCATCATGCAGTTAACATAGTAAAGTTAGGAAAGGTGAGGATTTACCTTCTCGAGGCGAGACAGCGTATCAAGTCGTCGATTCGCTCGGAGTTTATTGCTATGCGAATGCAAAGGGCAGATCTTGTTGCAGATTTCTGGACTGATATTTAAGAAAGGGTTTCGAAATTCTATTCTTACTCCTAAGCTACTAATTTCTGAATGCTGGAATCCTAACTCTGAGGTTGAAGGCTAATAAATGCATGTGTAAGAAAAATGTTTCGACTGTCGTTGTTTGAAGATGCGAATCGACGCCCATTCCCTTTTGGATGCTTCTCCCCTGGATACTTAATGGGATTCCTATGCCGCGGAGGAACTAATTGCTAAACGACTGCTCTCTCAATTATTCCCCGACTGCGCCCCTGCCTTCGTTCTGTTTTTGCATGCGCTTATATAGCCATCCTTGGGTTCTAATGTTGGTAGGCAATTAGGGCTGAGACTTGTGCTTGATTCGACCAGATTTCCTAATTTCGTGTGATTTGAATAGATTTAAGATAAGTTGAGATTTTCGGAAGATCTGGTTTTGGTTATGGTAAGAATACGTTGGCTGGGTGCGTGGGTAAAGGGAAAGCCCGGATTCTCCGGCGAGAAATCCGGGCGTGGCGGCGATGGGGAGGGTGTGAGGTGCTGTTGCGGCTACTTAGTTTTTTTAGGGTTCTTTCTTTTTTCGGGCTTTCGACAGGGATGAGGGTAAGAGAAAGAGGAGGGCTGAAGTAAATCAGTTTTGGGCGTGGGCCTTTGACTGATAAGGGTAGAGGAGCTGGGCTGGCGGGTCGCGGGTTGGGCTGGGCGTTTGTGTGGGCTGCGGGGCTGAAAAGGAAGAAGTGGGCTGGGTTAGTTAGTATTAGGTAATTAATTAGTTTTAGGCTTAGTTAATTAATTAGCTAATTAATTCTAGGCAAGTGTATTAATTAATTAGTGATAACTTAAATTAACAAATGTGATTAAATTACTTAGGTGCTTTATAATAAATGCGGGCGTGTCATTTAATTAATGCTTAATATTTTAGAATGCGGCGCTATTATTAAAAACTTATTATTATGCATTATTGCGACGTTAAATTAAAATTGAATTGAGTTTAGATTATTTAAAGGCTAAATGCAACTATGATAGTTAAGAATTGTTTAAAGCCTTATAAATGCGACGCTATTAAATAAAAAATTGATTTTAAATTACAAATGATTATGAAATTCTCTTGCGTATTATTAAATGCGGCGATGCTACTTGACACGACGTTATTGCTAAATTATTTATTTTATGTATTTATTAATTACTTGAGAATTACGACAGAGCTTAAAGTTAATTAATGCGGGCGCGGGACTCTAAGTGCTTAAAACTCTATGCGATGCCATTATTAAATTGTTCAATTATGCATGTATTTATGTTTTATCATTGCATTTTATTATAAGAAATCATAAAAAATTATTTTACAAAATTAGTGTAATTTTATGGTTAATGGCTGGACGGGAGGGTCAAAATTGGGTGTCAACAGATGTCCCTCTTTGTATGGAGATGATGGAAGAATCTTCGGACAAAGACGTTGACTCATAGCCAATTTTGTCTCGATTCGCAGTGCGAGAAATCTTTGGGCGGTAGATAAGGTGGCAAAAAATCAAAAACTGTCCCAGTGTCGAGTTATGACGACACTGGGATACCATGGTCTAAACACCAAGGCGGGCTAACGCGGGCTTAAAGATGTCGATGTCGAGTTATGATGACCGGGCTATGTCTAAAAAGTAAAAGAATATAAGCGGCTTGAACACGGGGTGTCGCTATGGCTTGTGGTCTGGGTTCTATGGTGATGTGAGCGAGTGGACCGACGCTGAGGTCGCCGCCAATCGTTGGGAAGGTTGGCCCCAACAGATTGCCGGTTATTGTAAGAGAAAATCCACGTTGTGCTCCTCGCTGCATGCTAAGACTTGAACAAGCGGTTAGTGCATAGCGCTAAGGCAAAATAATTTTAAAAACAATGCAACTGTGAATAGAAAAGGTTATCCTGCAAGACGCGATGCCTGTTGTGTTGATGCGATGTTGCGAATGCTGTGATTTTCGTCCTTGCACAGACGTGTTGCGATTGTGAACACGGATACGTTGTCCTTGCTGCAATTGCTCCCTGTAAACTAAAGCTCAAGAAAGAGTTAGTGCATAACTGCTAAGACAGAATAATATATGAGGGGAAAAAATGCAATTTTGAGGACAGAGAAATCGTCCCTGCGTAGATGTGATATGCTGACTTGTCGTCGTTTTCGGACTTGTCGTCGTTTTCGGACTTGTCGTCGTTTTCGGACTTGGCGTCGTTTTTCGGACTTGGCGTCGTTTTCGGACTTGGCGTCGTTTTCGGACTTGGCGTCGTTTTCGGACTTGGCGTCGTTTTCGGACTTGGCGTCGTTTTCGGACTTGGCGTCGTTTTCGATCTTGGCGTCGTTTTCGGACTTGGCGTCGTTTTCGGACTTGGCGTCGTTTTCGGACTTGGCGTCGTTTTCGGACTTGGCGTCGTTTTCGGACGCGGCGTCGTTTTCGGACGCGGCGTCGTTTCCGGACGCGGAGTCATTTTCGGACTCGGAGTCGTTTTCGGACTCGACGTCGTTTTTGGACGTGGTGTCGTTTTCGGACTTGTTGTTGATGCTCCTGTATAATAAATGCTCCTGCAAGCTAAGCTTGAGAGAAATTAGTGTATAACTGGTATAAACAAAATGATAAATATATGAGAAATGCAATTATGTGAATAAGGATGTCTTCCCTGTATGATATGTGGGGTGTTGTGAATGCTGAGGTGTTGTCCTTGGGCGGACATGCTAGATCCGCCATCGATTTAATTGCCGTGATGCCTTTGTTGTGATGCATTTGTGAACCATATGGATTGATATGATGTCTTTGTGGTGCGTTTGTGCCTGCGTGAGTTCTGATTTGACTTCAGGCGGTGACGCGCTATAATTTGTCGCGGACTTTTGAATTCGATCGTTGATTATCGGTGCCTCTATCTCTCGGCGTATGGAATCATATTTGTCGGTGTCCTTTCGTGGCGAAGTCCTTAAGATTGTCCCGATTTTGGTAATGGCCGAAGTCGGATATATGTCGCCGCCGTCATATCTTGATAACGCCGTCGTTACTGGGCGTGTTCTTGTTGCTCTATAGGATAGATGCTCGAGATGTCGTCCTTGCATGGACGTGCTAAATGTCTGGCGATGAATTGCCATGATGCCTCTGTTGGGTGTGATCGTTGGTTGCCAATTTGACTTTGTGCCACTAGGCGACGCTAGGTTTTGTTGCGGAACTCTGAACCTTGATTGCCGATTGTTGATGCTCCTTTCTGATGCTGCTGCTTTTGCTGCGGACTTTGGATTGTTGTCATCCTCTGCCTTTGTTGCTTTTCTTTGTACGCTATCTGAAGAAACCTTTCGCCGTATTTTCTATTTCGGCTATTGCACTTTCTGCTCCTGTTAATATGAAGAACCTGCGCTCAAAGAAAAATTTGTGAGTTTGAGGGGGGGCGGTTGATTCGCGTTGACTTTGTAGTTTTGACTCTTGATATCGGACGTCTGCCTTGTTTGGGACTCATAACCCCTGCCTGGTTTCCTACCTTGTCCCAGTTTTGAAAAGGGTGTTTGGCCTGAGGGGGTCTCAATGGAGTTGCTTGTAGGCTATGTGTATTCTTGTCATTTTCAAAGCAAAGGGAAAGTTTCCTAATGGTGTGACCGAAGCCGATTTAGGCCGCCTACGTATCCCCATGAGGGAATCAGGTCGAACGTAGTTCATTACAAGCGAATTTTGGGTAAAAATTAAAATTTCTAGATGTGGGACCGAAGCCGAGACGGCCGCCTACGTATCCACCAAGGGAATCAGGTCGAACGTAGTTCCAATTACATATAAAGGGCAAAATGCATTAAACTAACTATTTCAGGACTCAGCGGGCCGAGGCAGGGGCGCGAGTCCATTTCTTCTTGCTCTGTGTCTTCGATGGTTGAGTCTTCAGCAGGATCATCTCTTGCAGCGCACAACTAGACGAATGACCTATTCAATAGTTAAACAATCTCCGGCAAGGAGCACCTCCTTTCCTCTGGCGGTTGGTTGATGATTCAACTTTCTTCCCTTTGCGGGCTGGCGTAATAGTCCCTTCCGCATGCTTCTTCATTTTTAGCTATCATGTTCACACGGGCATCTTCATAACCCGGAAGAAGGTTATTGTTTGCATTGAGAGGAGCATCTTTCAGCTGAATGACTCCTTCTTCGATTAATTCCTCTACTCTGTCCTTGAGTGTATAGCAATTTTCGATGTCGTGTCCCTCTGCACCGGAGTGGTATGCACAATGTTTAGTCTTATCGTGCCCTCGGGAAGTAGGCCTGGGAGTATTTCTGGGAATTGGATGGAGTATTCCTGCGGCTTTCAGCTTCTCATACACTTGAGCTATGGGCTCGGCTAAAGGTGTATAGGTTTTTGTTGGTTTTCTTTCGGCATCTATGCGGGGTTTGGGTCCATTTGGAGTGCGAGTTCGTGATTGTGGTGAGTATTTTGGATATGCTGGTTGGGTATGGTAAACAGGATATGGGGTGGCGATCTTGATAATATGATGGGTTACGAGTGTTTTGGTAAGAAGCGGTGGGCTTTGATACACCGGAAGTTGTTCTGGCCCATGCTCCTGAATGACCATGATGGAGGGTGATGCATCTCTTCTCCTCTGGGAGGTACCTCCGATGGAATTTGACTGCACTGCTCTGCTAGTTGCCTGTAGGGCTGTCAAGTTTGTAATCCTGCCTGTCTTAATGCCTTCTTCCACGAAGTCGCCCATTCTTACGACTTCGCAAAACTTCGCCAATTACACCGATCATTCTTTCATAATATGTCGCGCCCTTAACGATCGCGAACAAGGTGGTCATTTCGCTCTGCCATTGGGGTTGAACCTTTCGCTTCGACCGCCACCTCGGGCGTATTCTCCGAAAGTTTCAGAGATTTCTTTTCAAGTTTCATAAGATAAAATCTGTCGGGGCGATGTCGATGTTGAACCCGAATCTATCCATGAAATCTTGTGCCATGGCGTTCAACCGTCCCATTTTCGAGGTCTTGGCATGTGTACCAATCCAGCGCCTCGCGGTTAGACTCGATGAATAGCTTCATGATGATTGCTTGATTTTTACCAACCCCAATCAATTTATCGCAATATGACCTTAGATGAGCTCGAGGATTCCCTTCCATCAAACATGTCAAATTTGGGCACCTTGTACCCAGGTAATTCAACGTCGGGTGCATGCATAAGTCTTCATATTCTAAACCTTCCTCCCCTTGTTCATCCGAATGCTTTTGAATGCCTCTTTCAAGCTACAATTTCTTTCGCCACATTTTCATCGCCTCAGCTCGGTCTGCGCTCCATTTCCTTGTATTGATCTGTCTCTTGAGATGATGCACCTGATAAATGGTTGGCTTTGGTCGGATGTGCTAATCCTCATATTGTTTGTGTGCCATCCGCTCGTATTGGGTGGCTTGGCAATTTGGGTTGAGTCGGAGATATAAGTAGGTGGAGGTTGAGATGTGTATGTAGTGAACGGATCATTTTGGAGGTCGGCTTGCAAATTGACCGGCGAGTGACATTTTGGTGAATGGTATGTTGCGGCCTCTGCGGGAGCTTTGGGGAAGTGGAGGCTCGGGGGCTTGTGATACGATTGCATTTGCCCCTTGCTCGGGAGTGGTGCATTCAAGCTAATAGCGAGTTTGTGATGTTTGAGCCTTTCTATTTGGCTTGCATGATTTCCATTTCTTTGCAATAGTGTGGCGAGGTGTTGATCATCGGTGTTTCGCTCGACGCCTCGCATCCTACATGAACGGGATGAGTCCTAAGTTGTTTCGTCCGGTGCTTCTGGATTAGTCATTGGATGATTGTGCTTCTACTAGTCGACGCGAATCAACCTTTTGGGGAATAAGCTAGGCAAAAATAAACCTTTAACAAATGAGGCAAACCAAGTTAGTATAATATGCAAAGGCTGCGGGCAATATATACAAATAAGCAAATTGCAAATCAAGTGCGTGTTCTAACATGTTTGGGACCTCTTTATGCCAGAGGTAGGCCTAAACGCCAGATATGCGAGATTATGATAAATTTGTCCAAGCCGCCCAACTGTAATGCTTTCGTTGGAAATGACGACCAAATGACGGTGCACTTTTTCCCAATTTCAGCATGTCATGATTGGGTTTGGATTTGTCTGTCATTGTCACGCTACACATAATATGCTGGTTGGTCGTTGGGTTGCGAAACCCGTCGACAAGTTTGGTGTTTTCCTAATTGTGGTGTCGATGCCAGACCACTCCACCTAAGGTAAATGCATGCATGCCCTAAAATAAGCGTGGTATAGCTCTATCTTAAGTTTGCTAAGATTTGGCTTTTCTAGGCCTTGAGTTCCCGAGCGGACTACTCGAGTGAGAAGGCTACGCGGCCACCGGTTAGACGGCACTCACGTATATTACCAACTCTCCTAAATTTGGTTTTGAAGAAAGAATTTTCTTGATGCACCAGCGCACCTCGCATGTAGTGTGTGATTGTGTGAATTTTCCAGAGTGGAAGAAATATGAGCGGAATGCCAGTTTAAGGAAAGCAGTAAAGCAGGTAGCAATCAAAAATAAATAAAACAAAATACAACACACAAAAATTAAATGCCAAAGTAATTGCCAAATAATTATCCTAGATCTGTTGTGGTTAAGAACCTAAACTCCCCAGCAGAGTCGCCATTTCTGTCGCGCCCTTTTTCGGCCGCGGCATTTTTTAAATAAAAACTCCTGCTCAAATAAAAGGTTAGAAAAATAAAAATAGAAAAAAAGCTAAAAGGTTTTAAAAGGGGTTTTTTTTTTAAAAAAAAAAAATGTTAAAGGGTTGCTAAAGTTTAAAAGGTGCTAGCAATGCTAAAAGTGCTAAGGTGCTAAAAGTGCAAAAAATGCTAAAATATAAAAGGGGTTGCTAAAATGCTAAGGGTTCGCAGAGTCGCCACCTAATTAATTTGGGTGAATTAGGACACCTAAATGTTTAACTGGTTTAAAGTAAAACATTAACTCCATTTTAATGGTCTGCTAAACTTAGTGAGATTCTGGGTAAGGATTCTTTATTAATCTGGAGGGAAGGGGTTAGGCACCCTCTAAGATCCGCTAACTTGCGGTTGTCCTGCCAAACCTAGGGTAATTATTATGCTATTGAAAATGCATGTTTGAAAGATATTTTAATGGAAAGTATTTTTTGGCAAAAGATTAATAAGATTAGTATTATAAAATGCGTGTAAAGTTTAAAGCATGCCTTAAATAATATATAATGCAAAATAGATCATTTGACTAAATGTACACCTTTGTCTGCCTTGATTAGTGTAACACATGCTTAAGGGGGTTTTCTTAATATAAAAAATAAGATTTCTATATGGGTGCTATAGCAAATGGGTTAGAAATCTTGAAAATAATATCATAGCTACATATGATTAATTATGCAAGTTAAGATTATTGAGTGGTTTATTATAAATGCTAAACAATGTATGGCGTGCCTAAAGTAATTAACTTAAGGGAAGCAAAAATTAAATTAATTTCTATTTATTGATTCAAGGTTTGACTATTCTAAGTATTCTATTAATTACAAAATTAAATAATTAGGCAACAAATTTCAAACAAATAATATAGAGGGTGGATATGGTCGCAGCTTCCAAGATGCGCGGCGACATCGTCTTATCCTATTTTGTCTTAGGAATTTCTGAAGCGGGAATGCAAATGCGGGTGCGGGTTGCCATTTGAAATGACTTGCGATGAGTCTCGCCGTGAGACTCTTTATTTTGCTCCAAGTGCCATGTAAAAACAAGAAAGATAAGGATTAGCATCCACCCAAATAATATTAGATATGATTAAACATACGTCCAAAATTTATCAACTAATAAATAAGCATTTGGCGTAAAATTCAATATATAACTTATACTTAAACTGTGTACCGTAACTAAACTGTAAGGAGCAATAGGCAGCCAATAACGAGAATTAAGTAAAATAGACTTAACTCAAATACATACTCATCGGCCAAACAAATAGTGCGGAGGCAAAAAATGAATACGTATGGGCCTAAGGAGTCCTATTTCAGTCACATTAGGACAACTTGAGGGTCTAAGGTATGGGTTGAACCAAGTATACATACATATGGTATCCAGATGTGAATGTTACGATGATATACCTAACTATATACCCCAAATACCTAAAGTTATCGAGTAAAGTAGCATATGCATCATTGTATGTCTAGAGCAAATGGAGAAAACAGCCATGAAAGTTGATGCCCAGAGTTGGATTCTTTTTTTTTTAAACCTGTACCTAAAATCTGGGATTCTGCTTACTTAGTCCTAAAAAAGGGGGAAACTGGTCGAACATAACCAGGTTCAACATTTACAATAGAAGAAGAGAAACATGTGCACGTTCACTGATTCAGACAAATATGAACTTGAACACTGGATAGGATATCCTAAGACACACTCAGGAATTAGTCGAATAAGGTGCATATATATACAATAATCCAGGTATGGAAATTTCCTCGAACTAATCCAGTATGCAAACAAAAGAAGTGTATTGTCCCAGACAAAGCATACATGTTATTCAAGGGTTGTACAAGATTCAAAGAGCAAATGCAAGGTCTACTTAGACATATATGCACATGATTCAAACCTTCCAGGGCATACTTAATTCTCTGAAATATGCAGGAATGGACTCAGAATCTCAGATTAGTACTTAGACGCGCAGAGACAATTATGCAACTGTTTTAACAGACAAGAAGGCCAAAGCAACCACAAAGATATGGCATTTCAGGCACAAGAACGAAGCCAAATAGATATACTCATATACGATGTGCAACATGACTGAATTAGTGAATGCGATGGACATAAGTAGATAGACACCCAAGGCAATTTTCCAGATTATAACATTTGCAAGTATAGCCAAGGAACATTGCAGTACCCAGAAACACACCAAAGCATTCTTCATATTTATTGAACACGCAAATAACAAGTCGACACCATACTCATATATTCCTCAAACGACAGGCATCATACAGATTAACATAACAGAAAGTTAGGAAAGGTGATGGATTTACCTTCTCCGGGCAGCGAACCGAGGCAGCGTATCAAGTCGTCGATTCGCTCGGAGTTTATTGCTATGCGAATGCAAAGGGCAGATCTTGTTGCAGATTTCTGGACTGATATTTAAGAAAGGGTTTCGAAATTCTATTCTTACTCCTAAGCTACTAATTTCTGAATTCTGGAATCATAAATCTGAGGTTGAGGGCTAATAAATGCATGTGTAAGAAAAATGTTTCGACTGTCGTTGTTTGAAGATGCGAATCGACGCCCATTCCCTTTTGGATGCTTCTCCCCTGGATACTTAATGGGATTCCTATGCCGCGGAGGAACTAATTGCTAAACGACTGCTCTCTCAATTATTCCCCGACTGCGCCCCTGCCTTCGTTCTGTTTTTGCATGCGCTTATATAGCCATCCTTGGGTTCTAATGTTGGTAGGCAATTAGGGCTGAGACTTGTGCTTGATTCGACCAGATTTCCTAATTTCGTGTGATTTGAATAGATTTAAGATAAGTTGAGATTTTCGGAAGATCTGGTTTTGGTTATGGTAAGAATACGTTGGTAGTGCGCGTGGTAGGAAAGCCGGATTCTCCGCGAAATCCGCGTGGCGGCGATGGGGAGGTGTGAGAGTCTTTGTGCGGCTACTTAGTTTTTTTAGGGTTCTTTCTTTTTTCGGGCTTTCGACATGGATGAGGGTAAGAGAAGAGGAGAAATCCGTTTAGGCGTGGGCCTTGACCGATAAGGAGTAGAGTTGGCGGGTCGCGGTCAAGTGGGCGTTTGTGTGGTGCGAATGAAAAGGAAGAAGTCAATTTGGGTTAGTTAGTATTAGGTAATTAATTAGTTTTAGGCTTAGTTAATTAATTAGCTAATTAATTCTAGGCAAGTGTATTAATTAATTAGTGATAACTTAAATTAACAAATGTGATTAAATTACTTAGGTGCTTTATAATAAATGCGGGCGTGTCATTTAATTAATGCTTAATATTTTAAAATGCGGCGCTATTATTAAAAACTTATTATTATGCATTATTGCGACGTTAAATTAAAATTGAATTGAGTTTAGATTATTTAAAGGCTAAATGCAACTATGATAGTTAAGAATTGTTTAAAGCCTTATAAATGCGACGCTATTAAATAAAAAATTGATTTTAAATTACAAATGATTATGAAATTCTCTTGCGTATTATTAAATGCGGCGATGCTACTTGACACGACGTTATTGCTAAATTATTTATTTTATGTATTTATTAATTACTTGAGAATTACGACAGAGCTTAAAGTTAATTAATGCGGGCGCGGGACTCTAAGTGCTTAAAACTCTATGCGATGCCATTATTAAATTGTTCAATTATGCATGTATTTATGTTTTATCGCTGCATTTTATTATAAGAAATCATAAAAAATTATTTTACAAAATTAGTGTAATTTTATGGTTAATGGCTGGACGGGAGGGTCAAAATTGGGTGTCAACACTAGTACTACTTGATATGGTAAACTTCGACGTCATTTTCGGTATGGATTGGTTGTCGGCATGTTATGCCATGTTAGATTGTCGGCGAAAGATAGTGAGATTAACTTTTCCCGGAGAACCAGAAGTTGTTATAAGGGGTATGATTGGAATATCCTCAGGTCAGTTTATTTCCTACATTGGGGCTCAAAAGTTATTGAGAAGTCACAGAGTGGAGTACGCATATCTGGCTAATATAGTGAATACCCAAAAAGAATCCCCAGCAGTGAATGATGTTCCTATTGTTCGAAATTTTTCCGGAGGTTTTTTCTGAAGATCTTTCAGGCCTTCCTCCGAATAGAGAAGTGGAGTTTGCTATAGAGTTAATTCCGGGTACAAGACCATTTCTATTCCTCCATATCGAATGTCCCCAGCTGAATTGAGGGTGTTAAAAGAACAATTGAAAGATCTTCTGGATAAAGGCTTTATAAGGCCTAGTGTTTCCCCTTGGGGTGTACCAGTCCTGTTTGTGAAAAAGAAAGATGGATCGCTCCGAATGTGCATCGATTATCGGCAGCTCAATAAGGTCACGATCAAGAACCGATACCCATTACCAAGAATCGATGATCTTTTTGACCAACTTCAGGGAGCTAGCTATTTTTCCAAGATTGATCTCCGTTCGGGATATCATCAGCTGAAAATAAATCCAGATGATATATCCAAAACAACCTTTAGAATCCGATACGGCCATTATGAGTTCTTGGTCATGTCTTTTGGGTTAACCAATGCCCCAGCGGCTTTTATGGATTTAATGAACAGAATCTTCAAACCATTCCTAGATTTGTTCGTGATCGTGTTCATAGATGATATCCTAATTTACAGTAAGAGTGTTGAAAAATATGAAGAGCATCTGAGGGTAGTGCTTCAAGTCTTGAAACAAGAGAAACTATATGCTAAATTTTCGAAGTGTGAATTTTGGTTGGAAAAGGTAGCCTTTTTGGGCCATGTTGTGTCAAGGGATGGAATTATGGTAGACCCCGTAAGATAGAAGAAGTGAAGAATCGCCAAACCGACCACTCCGGCGGAGGTTAGAAGTTTCTTGGATTTGGCCGGGTATTATAGAAGATTCGTAAAAGGTTTTTCTAGTCTTCACGCTTCCTTGACCGGTTGACTCAAAAACGGTTAAGTACCTGGTCGAAGCATGTGAAGCAAGTTTTGAAACTAAAGGAATTGTTGACTATCGCATCACCCCTAACCTTACCATCGGGACAAGAAGGGTTCACAGTCTATTGTGATGCCTCTAGAGTTGGGTTAGGATGTGTCTTGATACAGTTTGGGAAGGTTATTGCGTATGCATCTAGATAGTTGAAGATACATGAGAAGAATTACCCAACTCATGACTTGGAATTAACTGCGGTGGTGTTTGCATTACGAATATGGAGACATTATTTGTATGGTGTGCATGTGGACATATTTACAGATCATACGAGTTTGCAGTACATAACCACACAGAAGGATTTGAATCTCCGACAAAGAAGATGGTTAGAGTTGCTTAAGGATTATGACCTTAGTATTCTTTACCATCCTGGAAAAGTCAACGTGGTGGCTAACACACTCAGTAGGAGATCAATGAGCAGCTTGGCCCATTTGGCAATACAAAAGAGGGGTATTGTTAGTGAGGTACAAAGATTGGGAAACCTCGGGGTTAGTTCAACTGAGATCGGTGAAGGTAGGGTGGTACATGATACCTCGCAGTCTGCCTTAGCATCAGAAATAAAAGAAAGTCAGTTTGAGGATACGGAGTTTGTTGGATTTCGGGAGAGGATCCAATAGAGAAAACCTTCACAGTTTACATTGGGAGATAATGACGGAACCCTTCGGTATAAGGGTAGGTTATGTGTTCCTAAGGTAAAGGATCTAAGGAGGAAGATCTTAGATAAGGGTCACAACACAAGATATTCCATTCATCCAGGGTCAATAAAAATGTATCAGGACCTCAAGGCAAATTACTGGTGGGACGGGATGAAGAAAGACGCCATGGAGTTTGTCGAGGTGTCTTATATGTCACAGTGAAACGAACATCAAAAACCAGACGGATTACTTCAGGACATTGGAGTCCCCATGTGGAAATGGGAGGCGATTCATATGGATTTTGTAACTGGTCTACCGAAAACTCGAGAAGGGTATAATTCTATTTGGGTGATTGTTGATCGGCTTACAAAGTCAGCCCATTTCTTACCGGTCAAGACTACGTATCGCGCACCACAGTACGCACAAATTTATTTGAAGGAGATTGTGCGGTTACACGAGATTCCTTTACAAATTATTTCAGATAGGGGTTCCCAGTTCACCTCACACTTTTGGCAAAGTTTCCAGCAGGGTCTCGGGACAAAAGTTAAGTTAAGCACGACTTTCCACCCGCAAACAGATGGGCAAGCTGAGCAAACAATTCAAACACTTGAGGACATGTTGCGATCTTGTGTGTTAGATTTTCAGGGAAGCTGGTTGGACCATCTATGGCTAGTTGAGTTCGCCTACAACAATAGTTTTCACTCTAGCATACAAATGGCCCCGTTTGAAGCATTATATGGACGAAAATGTAGGTCTCCACTTGGATGGTTCGAGATGGGTGAGACGCAACTGTTCGGACCTGAAGCCATTCAGGAAACAAATGATAAGGTACAGATGATTCGGGAGCGGATCAAAACAGCTCATAGCCGTCATAAGTCCTATGCAGATCATCGGAAAAGAGATCTTGAATTCCAAGAGGGGGAGAAAATATTTTTAAAAGTGTCCCCAATGAAGGGAGTGATGCGTTTTGGTAAGAAATGGAAATTGAGCCCAAGGTTTATTGGGCCATATGAGATCTTGTGAAGAGTGGGGAATGTGGCTTACGAATTAGCACTTCCACAAGAGCTGGAAGCAGTGCATCCGGTATTTCATGTGTCAATGTTACGAAAATACTTACACGATCCAAGTCACGTCATCCTTCCCCAGGAGATAATTCTTAATGAGGAGCTTCAATATGAAGAAGTTCCGGTGGAAATACTTGATAGGAAGATTAAACGCCTTAGGAATAAAGATATTGCTTCCGTGAAGGTCCTATAGAGGAACCACTCCACATAGGAAGCCACCTGGGAAGCCGAGGACGCGATAAAAGTCAAATATCCATTCCTCTTTGACTAAGGTAATAAAACAATGTGTTACATAACACTTCATATGTGTGCTATTTGCGTGTCTATATGCATGTGTTACAACCTTATTCACATTCGAGGACGAATGCTGCTTAAGGAAGGGAGAATGTTAAGTCCCAAATTAGTGTTACAATAACAACAAACATTATTGTGTCTATGTGATTATGTTACGACCTTATTCACATTCGAGGACGAATGTTGCTGCTTAAGGAAGGGAGAATGTGAAGTCTCAAATTATTGTTACTTTTTTCACATTCGAGGACGAATGTTGCTTAAGGAAGGGAGAATGTGAAGCCCCAAATTAGTGTTACAATAACAATAAACATTATTGTGTCTATGTGATTATGTTATTTATTTTATTCACATTCGAGGACGAATGTTGCTTAAGGAGGAGAGAATGTAAAATTCGGAAAAAAATAATAATAATATATAGTTGTTGGTTGGTTTAATAAAAAAATATATATAAGAAAACAAAGAATAAATTGCATGGGATGAAGTTAGTGTTAAAGTTGGATAAATAGATAGATAAAATGAAAATAAGAAGAAAAAAAAAGATGTATGTGTTGCACGTCCCTTCCACCCCCTTTTCATTTTCCCTCCAACTCTTGTCATTCCACCTCCCATAGGTTATAGAAAACTTTTTTACTTATACATTGTATATGACACAAATAAAATATCTAGCACATGGAATAGAAAATCAGAAAAAAACAAGTGAACAAGAAGAAGAAAAATCTGGGGGAAAATCAAGAGGGCAAGAAGAACAAAAGTAAAAAGATACTAGGGAGCAAGGTCACTTGTAGCATAAGAACAACAATCATTTTCATGCTTACAAGGTGAGTTTTCTCACTCAGAAATTCTTGGTAACATCCTTTATTTTAAGTTCAATACATGTTAGAATAAGAATTGAGTGTTGAAAATAAATAATGAGCTTTTGATTGTTTAAACAACTAGTTACGTCATGAACTTTACGAACTGATTTCACTGAGTTATAATTGTTAGAATTTGATGAAATTCGAAAGAATGGTACACCTCTCTATTATGATCATATAGAACCAAAAATGAGGTAACATGGACATACGGTTTGAAAGTTATCATAGTTCAAAGTTCCTGCCTTAGATTTGGCCGAAATTCGGAAAGACATAATTACAGACTGTTTTTATTGAGTTTTACTTATTAGAATTATATAAAAATTTACATGGTTGTAAATATCTATTCTACGGACAGATATAGATAAAGAGAGGTTAAAACGGACTTACGAGTTGAGAGTTATTGTAGTTTGAAGTTGCTGCCTCGGATTCATCGGAATCCAGAAGGGCAGGACGTTGAAACATAAAACTATACTAATCCGTGGGAAATATGAAAATTGGTGCTAAATGAAAGTTCTATATATCTCTGTTGTGGACATTTTGAGACCTTACGTAGGTCTATCCGACTTACGGATTGAGAGTTATCACTGTTTAAAGTTTCTGCCTCGGATCTATCGAGATCCAGGAAGGGCAGCGAATAAAAGTGTAAAACTGTACCAAATGGTACAGAATATGAAAGGATGGTTCACATGGAGACGTGTAGCTCTCTGTTCTCGTCGTTTGGAGATTTTATGGGGCTTGAACGGGTTTACAGATTAGGAGTTATGACTATTCTAAGATTTGGTTATGTTTAATAAAAATTCTGCCGAAACAAATTTCATGTGGCTATTTTGAGGATAAATTTGTGTTAGTTACCCAAAGTAGTTTTCAATGAAATTTGGTACAGTGAAAGACCCTCGTCTTACCTTAGTTTCCGTTTGAGAAACACCTTAGTTGGAGTTATGGTTAAGAAGTTATAATCGTTACAAGTATGAATGACAGAATGTTGGGAAAGAGAATAGTATTTATTCGATCTTCTGAAAAATATGAAAAGTGAATACATGTTCACATAAATATATAAAAACATAATGGATCGGGTTGCACACTGCAACAAAACGTAAAGTGAATATGCGTTCACAAATACATAAACATAATGGATCGGGTTGCACGCCGCAACAAAACGTAAAGTGAATATGCGTTCACAAATACGTAAACATAATGGATCGGGTTGCACGCCGCAACAAAACGTAAAGTGAATACGTGTTCACAAATACGTAAATATAATGGATCGGGTTGCACGCCGCAACAAATATGAAAGATGAATACATGTTCACCTATATATAAATATGAAAATTGAATACGGGTTCACAAATATATAAATGTAACAAACATATGGAAATGCAGGGGAATGTCTTAACGTATAATACGAGATAAAATGAAATGTTAGTTAAACTGAGAATTTCCTATGAGGAGTTGCTGCATATTTAAAAATGTTGTAACCTGATATGTTTTCGCAATATGCTTATTACGTTCTAATTTGATTGCACTTGGAATATTGTGGTGTTACTTTGAATTGCAGGGTAAAGTTCTCACTCAGCCCCAGATGGTAGGGCTGACTCTTTATTTAACATGTTTCAGGAAAGCGTGATAGAGGAAAGGCTCCACTCCAAGGCTAGCGATCGTCCCGCATCCTCTTGTCATACCAAGTCCATTGTTTCGGGTTTGGTACTCGTCAGGTTCAGAATGTCAGTTCCAATGTCTCGGGAAATGCCCGTGTGGAATGGTCTACCATCCAACTTAGAATAATTCTTGTCAGTATGTCTATGTAGAAACAATATTTGCACGAGCATGGGCCCGCGTTATGTTTTCAATAAAGTCATAAACAAATTTCTTTATTGCTATTTTTATTAACAACTCCGTATTTGAATATAAGTTTAATTTCCTAAATAAAGAGAATTAAATGGTTCTCCTGGTAGGAAATAATTGTCCAGGTGTCATCACGCACTAAGTAAAGGCTTAGGAAAAAGTCGGGGCGTGACAGAATGTGTCATCTAGATTATTGTCTAAATTAAAGTCCGTTCAGTTGCAGAATATATCTCATCATCTAATGGTATATCATTAAAAAATCAGTTTCATCTATATGAGTGTAATCAATCAAATCATCCTGACTCTAAATAAGATGATTAGAAGAAGTACATTTGCCCTTGTTACCCCCGACTAGAAGAAGCACTCTTACCCCCTTACCCTTAATCATACGTCTAATTCCATTCATTTTAATTATGCAAATAAATAATTAAAGATAATGAAATTAAGTGCGATAACTATAATAAAGTAACAATAATAATTTAAAGAAAGAACGTATGTACCAAACGTCGACGTGTAATCGAGATTGAAAATTGAAACGTTGCTCGATAGATGATCCTCAAGCTAGTTGTCAACTTCAATCCCAATTTTTGAACTTTGATACAATTATACAAATGAGCAAATAAAATAAAATATATTAATAGGCAATGTAGACTTGTATAGAGATAGATTGAGAGATTGTAGGATGATTTATGAGAAAATGAGTTATTTATAGTTGGAAATTGGGTTAAAGTGTAAATATATTAACTTAGTGATTAAAATAAATATTAAGAGGATATGGAGTTTATGGGGTGGGGTCCAAAAATGGCCGTTGGAACCGTTGCACAACGGCCAAAATCTAAATTTGATCGTTATTGAAACGGTTATTTTTGCAAAGGTGGGGGATCGGGATCAGGCCGACCCGGCCCACTGGACATCCTTAGTTTGAACACAGATGAAACATGGCTTGTTTTACCCGATTATACCAATTAAATTGTTTAAAATAGAAAAATTAAGTGGGAACATTCACTTGGTAGAATTGTTAAAATTTTGATACGTCAGTCACTTATAAAGGAAAGCTTTTTGCTCTTTACTGTTGTGATGTATTTACCAGAGTCGATGTTCAGTGTATCTACCTTACCAATGTGACTGAGAAAATGAAAAGACGAAAGCTTATCTTAGATTATGACGTTGAAGACTATTTTAAGACTCAACAACTGCAGTTCAGATGTATCTTCTTGTTTATTGGCCACGTCTGTGAAACTTTACATTTATGACAAATAATAAAAGAAAAAGGGTCAAAACATGCCCCTCAAATATGGGAAATAGAAAAACTACCCTCCATTTGAATTTGATCTTAAATATTATGCCTCTTATCATTTGTGGATTGGCTCATATTTGCACCTCAATGGATAGAACAAATTTGCACTCCATTTGGTCAAATTTGTCCATCAAAATTAACGAACCTTGTCATAATAAAAGCACACCACTACAGCTACCCTTGCCATAATTAAAAAAATGAGTTTGATCTCTCTGTCATATCAGTATTGTAATATTGTTTAACAATTAGGGTAGACGTTTAGGAATTGCTCTCTAATGGTTTTATGTTGTATCCAAATGTAGGTAGACCTTAACAGTGAATAGAGAAAAAAATTGAAGATGGTCATATTTGTATAAAGGGAAAAAGGGTCATATTTATCATCAAATTTTAGAGAAAGGGTCATATTTACCCTGAGGTCAAATATGTCATTTTCGTTAGCAAAGTTGTCACATTTGTCCTCTATGGACGGAAATTCCACGTGGACACCACGTCAGATCCATGTGGAAGACACATGGCAGGGGCCCCACATCAACACCCCCACTTCTCCGTCTGCCGCTGCAGTTCCGGTGCCAACCACCACAATGTCGACCATCACCACCCCTCAACCAAACTCCGACCACACCCACATCACCACAACGTCGACCACCACCACCCCACTGCTTCTACTCCCCCTTATCCGACCAAACTCCTCACACACCCACATCAGCCGAAAAACTGGTTGTTCTCAAACATAAATGTTCTCACACGGGTAAAATTATTAAACCCAAATGGAATCTCTCAAGTAAAATTGTTATTAGAAAGATCTAAGTGTACCATTAAGTGAAGAGTGAAAAATGAAAAATGAAAAGGAATAGAACCAGTGAATTCATTATCCTGAAGATAAAGATTTCGAAGCTCAACAAGTTGAGAAATATCAGAGGAAAACGGACTGGAAAGCCGGTTGAACCAGAGACTAATTGTATGAAGGCGAGTAAGATTGGAAATGGTGTTCGCCCAAAGCTTACCGGAAAGTGATGACGCCGGTAACCGGAGAACAGTAACACATTTGTTTTCACATAAAACACCAGCCCAGTTACATGGGGTTGTGTTAGTGGTGTTCCAGAATAAAGTACGACCACCCATGGAGGCACGTAACGCGATTAAAGTGTTACAGTCGGAGTTCAGATCTGAAGAACAACTAGTTATACAGAAAATACTGCAAAAAGGAAGAAAAACACAAGCATTGATGATTTGAGCATCATAAAGAAGCGAGAAAAACCCAACATTGTGTATGAAGAACAATACATTCATACCATGAAGGGTTGAAAACGAAGACAAGAGACAAATTTGTTCTTCAACTGAGATATACTGTGGCTTAAGCGTTTTTGGTTTTGTTGTTGGCTGGTATTAGAAAGGGGATGAAGTGACACTGGTGGTTGAGGGGTGGTGGTCGACGTTGTGGTGATGTGGGTGTGGTCGAAGAAGGGTGGTGATGTGGGTGTGGTTGGAGTTTGGTTGAGGGGTGGTGGTGGTCGACGTTGTGGTGGTGGTGGTTGGTTGCTCCGGTTCACCGGAGAAGTGGGGGTGGTGATGTGGGTCCCACCTGCCATGTGTCTTTCACATGGATCCGACGTGGTGTCCAAGTGGAATTTCCGTCCATGGAGGACAAATGTGACAACTTTGCTAACGGAAAGGACATATTTGACCTCATACTTTAACGGAGGGCAAATATGACTCTTTTTCGAAAGTTCGATGACAAATATGACCCTTTTCCCTTGTATAAAACCCAACTTCGACAGAACTATACAGAATTAGCTAATACACAGAACATACAACTCAGAGTTTGAGCTGCACACCTAAAAAGAAAACATGAAATGGAGCAAAACAATGAACAACTATACGAATCCGACAGACTTATCCTAATAAGTAATTCAAATGAAATATGTACATTAGAAGATCAATCCTGAACGTGAAAAGGAAAAGATTGCATTATTGAAGTTAAACTTGGCCCTCAATCCTGAACGTGAAAAGGAAAAGATTGCATTATTGAAGTTAAACTTGGCCCTCCTGTCTACGGAAATCTTTGCACCTAACGTCTGTACCCAAGAAATGCGATTCTCCTAAAATCACGTAACAATACCAGCCAAAACTTTGCATGTATGCCTTTGGCACACCATGCAGTGATATCATCCAACAGCTAAGTCTTTTCCCTTCTGTGATCTATCTGATATCCATACCATCCGACGGCTACGTCTTTTTAGACCAGAATCTAAGTTTTATAGCTGAATAGAAAACTGAGACTCCATTTTGGTTCATAGGGAATTTTTAGGTGTAACAGCAACTACGTACACTGGCGTGTTCGAATTATATGTTAAACTGTCAGGTACATCAACTACGCTTTGTTCACATCTTAAACCGGAAGATTGTCCAATGTGTATCCATCGAAGCCAAATTCAGTTTCAACTGGTCCGACGCTTCCTTGCTGTCGCATATGCAAATTATCCAAATTAGTAACGAGAGCTTATTCATGAACTACAAAAGTTGATTTTAGAATCTATCTTCGTTAAGGACAAAAAATTAGAACTCACCTGTTTTAGGAAGGCACTCATGAGATCATCCTGTCCAAATTGCTCTGGGAAAATGGTACTCTGATAGTCTGCATCGGGAAATCTTTCAGCTTTAACATCAAGCATATTCCCACCAACAGAGTTAAGTTGTGGTCCACCCATAGGATTAGAATGTCCACTTTGTTCACCATTGAAGTACATTGGTTTCCCAATACGAACATTTCTGTTTTGTCCACTGTTGTGTGTTGAAGAAATCCCCTGTTGAAGTAACAATTGTGATGAGGCACCCTGAGTTCCTTGTATACTTGGATGATGAGAGGCGTCAAAGGTTGAACCAACATTCTGTAAACTCCAGTTCTGCGATTTCGGCTGATGGAGTTCGTTGAAAATATCATAATTAGAAGGGAAACCTCTAGATCCTTTGATATCAGAATTCACCTCTTCCTGAAGCATCCCTCGATTAGTCATACTGGAAATCCCTGAACTATTACTCCCAAGAGAAAAGTTGTAGCTTTGCAACTCCTTGCTTTGGTTTACCGAGAAATCTACCATTGAAGATGCTTGAGAGACTGGATTGTACACACTCCCACATGCATTGTCGACAATACCACTCTGTGCTAGGACCGCACCAGGTATCCCCTCTGATGACAAAGATTGCTGCATGGACAATGGAAGCCTCGAAAATTGACTGCCATTATTCGCTCCATTTAGCATTTGAGCCCTAGGTTGTGATTGGGACATTCGCATAAGCAGAGAATTATTATGTTGTGTCGTGGAGTTCACTTGCATATTCATACCCACGAAGGACTCGGAAGGGTGGTGCAAATTTGCAAGTTGCTTCGGTTCCATGTTGGTTGGGATTCGATGCAGCAAGTCAGTTTGCTTATTGCTATTATTCAGTTGTTGTTGCCCTTCTGGATATCTCAACTTGGAATTTTCGAAGCTGAAAAGGTTTCTTTGATCTACTAGGGGCATAGGTATGGCAGATTTTGTAGCAGATCTACCTAGGGCCTCTGCTTGGAGGGTAGCAAGACTTTGTGCAGGGATTTGACCAGCGGCAGCAATAGCTTGAAGATCAAGCCCATTGAGGGAAGATATCATGCCAAAGGTTGCGTCTGGGCGTCCCATGAAGGAGTTGTTCAGTCCATTCTGGTGCTGCGATACACCACTCAACCTTCTGAGATACAACCGATATTTCTGCAGAAAATAATTGCCACCATTGAGTGCTCTGCTAAAGAGATTAGGCAAACTTTTTCGTACTACACAACGCAAAACATGTACAACAGACAGACTTCGGGCAATTAAACTTTTTGGGCATGACACTGTAACAGGGTAAGAGGTAAATGTCTTAAATTACCTGAAGGTGGCTAGCAACATTTTCTCTGGTTAGTCCAGGAACATTCATCAGTTCCAGGATTTTCTTGGGAACGGCCTCTGCATTCATATCCAATGTTGAAACGTTTAGTGTTTTACGAATAAACAACAAATATGTAGGTAAGTATTCATATAAACAAAGTTGTACAGTAAAATACAGCACAACAAAATTAGATGACTCCTTATAACAAGATCAAATAGTGAAGAGACTATAAAAAAGTTACTGACACTCGAAATTTTTTTTTGTTTATTTTGATTTCCCAGACATTTTTCATTTCTTCCAGTTTCAATCTTTTGTTAACACTTGGCAAAATTTGATATGACAGAGTAAGTGACATCCGAACAAACAAAAAGTAACCTGGCTAAACCCTAAATCTCATATAGTTCATGCTATAGTTTATACTGCTTAAGCTATCATGTAAGTATTATTAACAAACCACACCCGAACCCACATTCACCCAATTTTAGAAACTACCTCAACTATATAGGTAACTGAAAATACTTTAATAAGCTGTTCAAACTTCCTCTTTTTAATCTCTGCATGGAAAGAGCAGTTAAAATTGGATGGAGGAAGTAATCCTGTGAACAAAGTCAAGATGTCCAACTGCTCCATCCCCAGTCCCTCATTCTGGAGAAGACAGAATACAAATAGAGAAAGATGCAACAACACTATAACTAAGCCTCAATTCCAAGCTAGTTGGAGTTAGCAAATAGAGAAAGATTCATGAAACCATAAATAAATTCTCAAGAAAAGAAATGCAGAAGACACTATTCTGCATTTGAATAGTATGATGTGTAGGGAAACCAGCTATAGATTCACTTTGCTGGAACATCTCTAAATTGAATACTTCCCCTTCACAGTCCACCCAAGGCTAGGGGGGAAGAAGGCACGAGGCAGCAAAAGAGACAAAAATGAGTTAGGCTAATGGATAACTCAACTGAAAAGAACTCTTTCTACCAGTTCCCAGTCCCACTGCCAGAAACTAAACAACACAAAAACTGGGAATCTTTACAAGTAAGCTCGTGCTGAAAAGGCACTTAAGGGAGAAGTGGAGAACCCACCCATATACAACAAGTGGGAAATATGTTAACAGATTACAAGACAAGTACCCACAAAAACGAGGTAAATGGCATGTGTAATTAAGAAAACTAACATCCAGAACATACGGAGCAACAAGGGAATATGTTAACAAGATAAAATGTGAAACATATTGCGAACAGAAGAGAAAATGGTCATACTGTCAATTCCAAGTTGATGCACAGCTTGTACAAATTGCTGATGAAGCTCCACTGACCAAACGACACGTGGCTTCTTTAGTGCAGATGCATCATCCCTTTCATCAGCTTCTTCTTCCTCTTCCTTTCTTTTCTTGGAGTTTTTGCAGTTTCCTTCATTAGCTGAAGATGAGTAATCAACATCCTCTGATGCTTTCTGTTGCCGATCTCCCTCTTCCACACTTCCTGACTGATCATAATTGTTGTCCTTCCACTCATGCTTCTTTTTACGAACAACATGCTGCCAGATATTCTTTAGTGCCTCAATCCGCACAGGTTTGATTAGATAATCATACGCACCATGAGTAACTCCTTTCATAACCACATCCTTGCTATCATCCGCGGACATCACTAGACAATCACAAATTGGAAGTCATAATCCACCAATTCGTACAAATCAATAGTTTCTCTAAACCTAACGACATCACAGTTTATAACTAAATAAAAACAGGTTTACTCACTTATAACAGGCAGGTCCATCTCCAGACCAATGTGCTCAAGAAGTTTGAAACCATCCATGTCTGGCATGTGGACATCACTTATAACAATGTCAAACCCATTCTTGTTTTCCCGGAGCAATGATAGTGCAATCTCAGCCCTATTACACTTGGTCACTGGATCATACAATAAGCAAAAATTAATTGCAAGAGTAACAGCAAGAACAACAACAACATACCTAGTGTAATCCCACAAGTGGGGTCTAGGGAAGGTATAGGGTACGCAGACCTTACCCTAGAGAGACTGTTTCTGATACTTGCAAGAGTGACAAAAAGAGAAATAACTCACTACCCTATATACTACTCCTTTACCTTTGAAATTTATCATTTAGATGAACTGTAAATCTCACTAGAATTACATCCAAACAGAGATCTAAAACCACCTCTCTCCCAGCATAACTCATAAAAACCAAATCTTGAATCAATAATCAAACGCACACATCATATTTATACTTAAAACATTTCCAAGAAATGATCAACTATGAGAAACAACGTTACAAAATGGATATAATACCTTCATAGTGGCAGTTCCTAAGCATTTTTTCCAAGATCCTTAAACATGTAGGGTCATCATCAACTACAAGTACCCTCAACCCCACTGGAAACTGATCAGAAACCACATCACCGGACTTCCAAGAACCAGTACAACTAGGAACACTCACTAATGACCCACTACCAATATTCATCATTTCTCTTAATTTTCAACAACTATACACCAACAGAACAAACCCCAAATCAACAAATAGTAGTATTAGTAACAGTAGATGGTAGTATCAATCTCCACATATGTAAAGAACCATATTATAGTACTTAATAAAATCTACAAAAACGCAACAGAAAGAGGGAATTCAAGGAGATTAAAAGCTCATTTATATATATTTTGTGTTATGTAGAAAGAGATTGAACTCTCTCTTGGATGTGTAAATTATTTGCTTACTTTCTTTTGGAGTTTATCTTATTTTTACATTTATTCTTTTAATGCTTCTTTTTTTTTTCTTTCTGTATTTGATTTAGATAGTGGGTCTTCGAATCCAGCTCATACATGAGCTCAAGTACCCACATGCCAGCCCCAAAATCTTATTTTATAGCATATAAGAAGATTTATATTGTTTACTAGTACTACTGCTTAATATTATTAGCGTGATAAACCATCACACTTTTGAGTTCTTAGCGTAAGATTTGTTAGAGTTCATATTATTTATGAATTCTTGTAAGGCAATAACAAGAGTAAAGAAATGAGAATACGACTATTATTGATAGTGAATTGGTAAGTAAAAGAAAAATAAGTACATCCCTTTATATAGAGTTTAATAAAAAAAGAAAATTATCTTTCGTCCGAAGAGGACATCTACGTTTGTTAACATCCCCTCTCAAGCTCGCGATGGTGTAGAGAGAAACATCGAGAGTTTGCCAAGAAAGAACCGGTGACGCTGTAAGATATGTGCCTTTGTGAAGAAATCTGCAAGTTGCATTGAAGATGAGACAAATGACAAAGATAGAGTGTCTTGTTGATGAGACAAATGACAAAGATAGAGTGCCTTGTTGAAGATGATATCGAATAATATGACAATCAATCTCAATATGTTTGGTACGTTCATGAAAGATTGTGTTGTGTGCAATTTGAATAGAACTCTTATTATCGTAGTACATCGGTGTCGGTGAGGAAATAGAGACACTCATATCAGCCAATAACCAACGTAACCATACAATCTCACACGTAGTAGAAACAACATCTTGTTTCTTACTTTTTCATGAAATGAGTGAATCTCTTAAGAATACACAATAACCAGTAGTGGATTTCCGATCAGTCGGGTTACTAGCCCAATCTGCATCAGAAAATGCAAGAAGCTCCAAGGATGAGGTCGATGGAAACAAGAGACTCTGATAAATCGTTCCTCGAAGATAGCGAAGAATACGCATAAGCTGCAATGATATACGGATGTAGGAGAGCAACGAATCGATCGACAATGTGAACAACATATGCAGTGTCAGGGCGAGTAATGGTGAGGTACACCAGACTCCCCACAACTGAACGATATAAAGTGGTATCAGGAAGAGTGTCACGACCCGACCCCGGGCCCGCGACTGGTGCCCTACCTGGACACCCTTTACAGGTATACATCAGAGAATAGTAGCGGAACATACAAACATTCAAAAGAAATAAATAACAGGCTAGCCGATAAGGCCACCTTAAAAAAAAATATACACGTAATCCAAAAAGCAGTTACCTTTTTTTTTTCTTTTTCTTTACACAACCCAATCCACAAGATATGACTACAGACCTCTAAGAATTTCTGACATAACAATTGTGATGGGACAGGGCCCCGCCATACCCCTGAATGTACATTAATCTACAACCTCAGGAAACTGTACCAAAATGCAAAGCCTCCGAAATAATGGAGCTTTCCAACCAGCTGAACAGTGATCCTAAGAATGAGGATCACCAAGCTATGTACCTCAACCTGCGGCATGAACGCAACCCCCCGAAGGAGGTCAGTACGAAATATGTACCAAGTATGTGAAACTGAAAATACTGTAATGAAATCATAACAGTCTATATAAAGCTGGAGACATGTATGATAACCAAAATAACAGTACAATGTGCCTTGCCAAAGTGAAAGTAATGAAAGTCAGTTTTACCTTTTTAAAGACTATTTCAACACATGAACAATAGTCACACCAGGGCTATGGACACAAGCCCTCAAATATCATCACATAGTCCAGCAAGGGTCTCAAGCCCACAAATATCAAAGCGTGCCCGTGGAATCCCCCATCACTGCCGACATCTGTAAGTGTAAAATATAACCATGTGACGCGCCCGTGGAATCCTACCTCACTGTCGGCGTACACACATACAATACATATATATATATCCCCTACCCGTGGAATCTCTCATCACTGTCGACAGTCGTAAGTGTAAAATATAACCATATGACGCGCCCGTGGCATCCTACCTCATGCTTACAGACACATCTGATACACACACACACACACGTATATATATATATATATATATATATATATATATATATATATATATATATATATATATATATATCTCGTGCAGTGGAATCCCTCATCTAGTGCATGACTTCATGGAGAACTAATCCAGGGTAATAATCGTATATAACATGCCCAGTGAGTCCTCATCTCGTGCACGTCTTCATGGGGAGCTAGTCCATGGAGTAATAATCGTATATAACATGCCTGTGGAATCCCTCATCTCGGGTACATGTCTTTATGGTGAGCTAGTCCATGGAGTAATAATCGTATATAACATGGTCGCATGCCCCGGAATCCCTCATCGTATAAGCATGACCATGGGGTAATAAATCAAATCCGGGAATCTAACTCGCCTCCTGGTTGCATGCCCCAGAATCTCTCATCGTATAAGCATGTCCAAGGAGTAATAAAAACAATCCGGGAATCTAACCCGCATCCTGGTCGCATGCCCCGGAATCCCACATCGTATAAGCATGTCCAAGGATCAATCACAATAGAAGCATACCCGTGGAAGCCTCCGTCACTGTCGGTACGTCCAAGTAAATTCACAACAAGACAGTCGACCCTCCAACTGAGAGTCACGGCAGTGTAAACATATAATACTTGCACGCAAGGCTATCACAAGCAAGCATAGGCAAGTTCATAAAATCTTTAGACTTTCATTTTATATACTCAAGGCACTTTTCGTTTTACATAAAAATTCGGGAATTTAATCCAATGTACTACGTACTTCCATTCTTTTCAAAAGACTCATTTTCATATAAAACTCCAAGATACTAACACCCATAGTATCAAGGCATGTCTACATTTCATACAAGTCACTACATTTTTAGAAATACATTTCTCGACTTCTAAATCAAGTGACCCTTACTTTAAAACTTTAAGCAAGTGATACCTTTAAATCAAATTGCCCTTCCTTATTTCAAGTCATTTCTTTGTTTACATTACTAGAAAAACCATTCTTTTAACCTTCCATAAAGTTGTTATAACCAACTTCCCATAAAGCCGTTATACTAACTTTATGTTTTCGAAATACTTCAAGTCTCTTAACTTAGAATATCAATTCTCTTAACTTAGAATAATAAAGTCTCTTAACTTAGAATATCAATTCTCTTAACTTAGAATATCAATTCTCTTAAACTTAGAATAATAAAGTCTCTTAACTTAGGATATCAATTCTCTTAACTTAGAATATCAATTCTCTTAACTTAGAATAATAAAGTCTCTTAACCTTTTAAGAATTCAAGGTTCGTAGTCTTAAAACTTCATAACGTAAACTCTTTAAATTAAGTAACATATACTTTTATGCGTTGTGAATAGATTATACTCGTTTATAACGATCTTATTAAAGCAGCCTTGATCTAGAAAGTGTAATACAATTTTGTCTTATCTTAGTTTCTATGCAGATGGATAATTCTACTCATTTTAATATAATTTATTGTCGATACATTTTCTTTTATTAACGCTGCAATGACTTGTTCGATACTTATTCTCATTCGTGCAGTAAATTAGCAAAGTCAACTCGACTCCAAATACTTCCTAACGACTCTTACCAACATCGCCCATAAGACTTGGTAAGAACTTAGAATAACTTAGACATAACTTCTACATAGAGTAAATCAACATACATACCTCTTAACTTCTAAGAGTAGAAGGAATCATGAAATAACACCACATGTATATTCCATACATGGAATCATTCCAAAAGGAGGAAGAGGTTCACATACCTCGCGACGACTATCGACAAGTTGCAAAATGCTCCAAATTACTTCAACCTTGAGCTATTCCATCCTTTAAGTAGAATACGCTATACTTAGTACTTCAACCTATAATGACCATAATACGTCTATTAACCTCTAGCTTCAAACGTAGAATATTCTAAGTGTAAAGTCACCAAATTCTACGGAAAATCGGGCATCACTTCCTTTGTTTCTACGTACTTTTCCACCTTTTTCAAGGCCCAAAAATCAATAACCAAACGCCACATTTAAGCCCAGCAATTCAGCAAATACAAAGGGGATTACACGCCTAATAGGACGTGTAAAATTCTGCCCCACAATCAATATAAAATTGTCCAATAATTCCAAGCCATATTCGGCTACCATTGTCACAACAATTATCAATTTCATTTCAATTCCTTTTTTCAATCCAGTTGTTATTTCAATATGTTATATACATAATAACAATTACAACAACTATAAATCCTTTCTTCCTTAACATGCGATGATTGTAACTATCGACCAAATTGATTACAACATTAATGACTAACTTGTCCATTATTTTGGTTTTAACATGTCGACATGATCCAAATCTTTTCAAACTTTAATATATATACCACATGCTCATTTTTTAACTACTATAACATGAAATCTTCAATTACATTAAGAAGATGAAGATTTTACCTCAATAAGCCCTAATAATGTCCAAGCATAAAAGTCGATCCTTAGCAACTTTTAGCTCCTCTTCTTATGTTCCAATCCGCTCCAAGCACTCCTTATAAGCTCATGAAGAACTCCTCTTCAAGTTCCATCTTCAAAGTTGAAGAACACCTTAGGTTTTCGCCTTGCGACTAACGTGAAAACGTCGTTTTTCCGGGATCTTTCTATTGAGATATCCTTACAATACCCTTAGGGACCTTGGGTTAAAGTCTTGTGAATAATGAACCACAAATGAAATTTTTTCTTCTTCATTATTGCACAAAGCCGAGAGCTCCATTAAGCTAGCTCAAAGTTTCTCAAATTTTTCTAAGTGTTGAAGACTTGTCTTGCACTAGTGTAGTATATATAAAACAATGGAGGGTCAAGATTATAACACTTGTGTGGTCTTAGATGAAGAGCTTTAAATATCAAGCCAAGTGGACTCTTGACTTAGTCAATTATCTCAAGCTCTTAACTTGCAAGACTAGGTCATCTATACTTTGGTCAAATGACCATTTTGCCCTTGGCATATTTCGAACAAGCCTAAGTAGGGGGTGACACGTGTCACCCTCCCATTTGTCCATAGAATTTCGTAACCCTCATGGGCCCCACAAAACGTAAAATTTCTCTGGTGGGCCCCACATGACCAAATTCGTAAAGATAAATTTTCCACAATGATAATAAGTTCCATACTCCTCAAATTATGCATTTTGAGAATCTAATTCTCATCAACGAACATTTTTTCTTTCCGACGTTCGGAAGATTTTCCTTCGGAAAAACAATTCTTCCTTTCGTACCAATTTTCAAGTCTTGTGTTCTCGCGCCTATTCTCTTATACATGTCCTGGAATTACGGGGTGTAACATTCTTCCCCCCTTAGAAACATTCATCCCCGAATGTTCTTTCGGAGTCCAATCTAATTAGATAGCGACATAGTCTCCTTTTACTACACCCTTCATACAACATATGCCACCAACGGCCACATAACAATACTCATACTAAAACGTCAACCTGAACTCCAAGTGTCGACGTCGGTTATCTGCATAAAGCTTCTGCTGCCTCCGAGCTTACTAAAAATCTTTCCTGGATAAGCTTCGCCTTATCCACAGCCCGCTGAATCAAGTCTGGGCCAATTATCTGAACGCACACGCGTGGAACCGGTGATCGGCGATTCTACACTTTCTTACTGGTTGTATTCTTTCCGTACCTCTAACTTACACTAGCATACTTACATAACCTTCATATCGATTCTGGCCTCCAATCTTTGGAGTCACTCTATTAAACAATATAAGGCCATTTCCGGCTCTCACGACACAGTTACGGTGGGCAGCGTCCACGAACCCAGTAAAACAATTAACTAGACTTGGGCGCGCACCTCGTGACCTGTCACGTGAGGACTACTACCAACTGATCCCACTCCATTTCAAACTATGAGGCGACCCGTAATAGGTACTCAACCCGACCCACCGTCGCACTTAACTCTTACCCTTAGTCTGAATAAAATCTTATTGCCCGAGAAGGCCTTATATACCTAAGGTCTCGGCGGTTATCAATATTCTTAGGCTCACAATTTCCATGCTCCAAGCCTACCATACCAGTCCCCCCGTAAACGGGTACAATAACTTCTCATAATACCATAATCGTGTTGTCTTGATCACAACAACCATTACTTACTCCATACGGATCTCATCTGTACAATTCTCTTAAGCCTACCACGTAGCTTAATCTATTAACATGGCATTCCATTAAGTTCCTTAGCATGACTTCTTAAGGGTTCACTACTCTATCAGACAACTCATCATTTTCCAATTATATCAAATTAGCACATAAACCTTGATGAGAATTCATTAAGTTGTTTCATACCTTCCCGGTATCTAGTTAGTCCTTACCAATTCTTGGTAATCTAAAATCATTCGAGGCAACTCATATATGACCCTCACACATAAATCCGTATAATTGTACGTCATTATACCAACTATACAACAATTACTACCGACCTGGATACGCAATCCACATAATCCTTCCCGGGTCACTGCTGCCTTTCTCGTAGCTACAATCAACATAAATCGTTAGGGAGAGACGACCCTAACAACACAGCTTTATCGCACGATCTCAGAGTGAGAAGAATGGAAACCAATCCTAAATGTCCTGCAGCCTCCTGATTATAGATGTGGTGCACAACACACCGATAATCAAGACTCTACTAGACACGATTTGTAGACACTTTCCGAGGACTAACTGCTCTGATACCACTTTTGTCACGACCCAGGCTCGGGCATCGTGCCCTACACAGGCACCCTTTACAAGTATACATCAGAGAATAGTAGCGGAACATACAAACATTTCAATAGAAATAAATAACAGGCTAGCCGATAAGGCCACCTTCAAAAAACAATATACACGTAATCCAAAAAGAAGTTACCTCTTTTTTTCTTTTTCTTTACACAACCCAATCCACAAAATATGACTACAGACCTCTAAGAATTTCTGACATAACATCTGTGACGGGACAGGGCCCCGCTGTCACGACCCGACCCCGGGGCATGGCGGTGCCTCAGGGCACCGTCGGTATACATCAGAGAATAGCAGCGGAACATACATAACACATAAACCTGAAGATAGTGAACAACAGCTGGCCGACATGCCGCTTTCATAGATTAAACTTATTCAAAAGTAAGCGATACAACTTGTTCTTACACCCAAACCACAAACGTGACCACGGACTTCAGGAATAACAACGTGGCGGGGCGTAGCCCGCCGCCATACCACGAATGTACATAATACCTATGGCATCGAGGAAAAACCGTACCAACAAAACAAGCCTCCGAGTAATGGAGCTTCGACACGCACCGGTGATCACGAGAATGAGGATCCACCACCGCTCTTACCCTACCTGCGGCATGTAACGCAACCGAGGAAGGGGTCGACACAATAAGTACTAAGTATGCGGCGGAAAATCTTGAAAAATACCTCATAAGTCTAAAATAATCGAGACATGTATGATAATCGGTTCTGAGAACATCGTGCCTTACTAATAATGAGAATATCAAACATATACTATCTTGCATGAAAATAGGAAGCTCATGATCAAAGCAAGGTCATCCGCCCAATGATGTCATTAAGCACTCCTACTCGCGGGACTATTTCACCCGCGTGGGTCGTCATGTGGACCCGTGAGGTATTCGCGATAGGTATGCTACCGCATGGGACTATTTCACCCGCATGAGCCCTACGGACTCGCATGAGGTATTCCTCGCATCGTGGGTAGCAAATCCACGGAATATGCAAATGTCACAACCACACTGGAAGCATACCCGTGGAATCCCACATCACAGTCGGTACGTCCAGGTAACCTCATCCTGCATGCCTCAGAATCCCTCATCGTAAGCATGTCCAAGGTGCATACGGTGGAATCCCACCTCACCGCTTCGACGCGTCCAAGTAAGCTCAATCTACGACCATGGAAGCATACCCATAGAATCCTCCATCACTGACGGTACGTCCAAGTAAGCTCACACTATGACCATGGAAGCATACCCGTGGAATCCTCCATCACTGACGGTACATCCAAGTAAACTCATACTAAGACAATGGAAGCATACCCGTGGAATCCTCCATCACTGACGGTACGTCCCAGTACTTTCATAACTTCTTTAGACTTTCATTAATCTACAAAATAAATCTCATTTTTGACCTTAAGGAACCTTCTTATTTCTTAATCAAATTCGGAGAATTTAACCCGAAGTACTATGTACTTCTACTCTTTCAAAAGATCCCCTTTTCACATAAAAATTCCCATTTTACACTCTAAGCAATTGATGCCTTTAAATCAAATTGTCGTACTTAATTTCGATTCTTTCATCTTTGTTTACCTTACTCAAGAAGACCATTCCTTTAACCTTCCATAAAGTTATTATAATCAATTCCCCATAAAGCCGTTATACTAACTTTATGCTTTAGAAATTAAGACATTCTTATCCTTTCATAAGACCGTTATAACTAACTTCCCATAAAACCGTTATAACTCCCTATATCTCAAACTATTTCGTTCTTTTATTAACCAAGAGACTTATACTTCAAATCCGTTTACACAATTTTCAAAATACTTTTTCCTGTCAAGAAATCCTTGTCTACCTTATTAGAATAAACCATTCCTCAAGAACAAGTGAGTTAACTCTCACACTCAACCAACTTAGACATTCTTTAAAATAAGTCAAGGATACCAAATGGATTTACTTCATTTAAATCACGTACGTCTACCGTACTATATAGTTATAACTACTCATGCTCAAGAGATAAGAAAGTTTCCACATACCTCTTCGGTCAATCCATTTGCTAAGTCCAAAATACCGCACGTAGTACGTCAACCTATAATGACCATAATACGTTTATTAACCTCAAGCTACAACGTAGAATATTCCAAGTGCAAAGTCACTAAATTCTATGGAGAATCGGGCATCATTTCCTTTGTTTCTACATACTTTGCCACCTTTTTCAAGGCCGAATTCAACATCCAAACGCCACTTTTAAGGCCCAACAATCCAATCAATTCAACGGGGATTACACACCTAAACTTGGATGTGTAAAATCCTGCCCCACAATGTATAACAATTAACTTAACAAGTTTAAGGTAGTATTTTGGCTACAACATGCTTACATAACCTTCTTATCCAATCCTTTCATATCCAAACCATATTTCTTACATGCAATTTATCTAAGAGCAATATTTTCAACTACAAGTTCTTTCTTCTTCACACGCAACACCAAAAACTAGCAACAAGAGAAAGAATTGTCACCTTAGAGCTTTAGCCAAATTAATCCAACAAATTTGCTAGCCTCCTTTCCAAAAACATCACCATAATAACTCCTACAAGCTTGCAAATAAGTTTCCTTAGTGCCACACTTTTCAGATTTTTCTCAATCCTTGATTTCCTCTTGATTTTCTAGAGAGAAGGAAGAGCTTCTAATTTAGAGAGAGAGAAGAGCTTGAAGAATGACCAAGTCTTCAAGACTTGGTCAATAAATAGTACATGCAAAAATCATATGGGGGGGGGGGGGGGGACACTTGTCACCCTCCCATGACCTTTTTTAAAACAAAACAGTTCAGATTTTTCCACCCAGCTTCGCAGAACCCGCCTCGGCCCTGCAGCCGGCGTCGCGGCGCTGAAACCTCTGCCAACCCTCGGATCTTCCGGCGCCGCGGCCCTGCTTCCCGGCGCCGCGGCCCTGCGGCTCCTGACTGAATTATTTTTCTGCCCGACTACGCACTGAACTTGTAACCTCCATAACTTTCTACTCCGATGTCCTATCGACGAACGATTGGTTGCGTTGGGAACTAGACTCATCGAACTACATTCTAGGCCTTAAAAACCTCTACAAACTCTGGATGAACTAGGAGATATGCCGCTCCAAAGTTGACTAAAACCTGTCCGAATCATTCTGACAACCTATCTTTCTAAAATTTTAAAATTTAATCCCTTTCGTACGTTCTCATACGCATGGCCAGAACTACGGGGTATAACATTCTCCCCCCTTAGAAACATGCGTGCCCGAATGTTCTTTTGGATCCAATCTACTATTCATCGGTACCTCTTCGTACTTCACGCTTAATGAGACCTTATTATGCCACTTGTGACCCTAAGATATCGCACACGCATATCCATTCATCGTAAGTCAAACAGGAAAACGAACCCAAAGTGTGAACCATCACCACTTACTCCCATTCACGGCCTAACAGAATTGCCTGTTCGTACCTACCAACTTATTCTATCACATGTACATAGTCTCAATATCCTCCATTCATGACACTAAATCATACAACAATCCTATCATGCATACTAATCTCTAAAGGGTCAAAGATATACCTAACATCACATAGGCGGGTCAAAGGATCGCTAAATTTGGGAACTGCTACCACGACTTCTGCCGCGGCCTGCCGGTGCATGAACATCCTGCCTAGCCATTGAAGGTGAAGAACCCGCAACTGATCTAATAGACTGCGCCATCCCACCAGTGCCACCTCTGGTCGGACAGTCTCTCGCCAAATGGCCCTGTTGGCCGTAAGCATAACAAGTTGTCGACCTAGTCCGACACTCTCCAAAATGAGATCTACCACAGTGACCACACCGAGGAAAATGTTACACCCCATAGTTCAGGTCATGCGTTTGAGAGCGTACGAAAGGGGGTAAGACTTAAAATTTTCAAAGGATAGGTTGACGGATTATTCCGGACGGGTTTTAGTCAACTTTGATGCGGGTTATGACCCGATACATTGAGAGTTCCTAAGTGTTGCAAAGGCCTAGGGCGTAGTTCGTTGAGTCTAGCTTCCAACGCAACCAACCGTTCGTCGATAGGACGTCGGAGTAGAAAGTTATGAGAGTTACAAGTTCAGTCTTGTGACGGACAGAAATGCGTTTGAGCAAAACAGCGGGCGCGGCTCGGATGCGAGGCAGCGCCGAAATCTTGAGTGGCGCTGAAGTTGCAGCGCCATGAGCCGGAAGCAGGGCACGCGCGGAAGTTCGAATAAGCTGCGGAGGTTTCAGTATGGCCGGGAAGGTGGCGGATGCAGGCGTAAAAACTTAGGAAAAATCTGATTTTTGTTTTAAAAGACCTTGTGAAGGTGACAAGTGTCCCCCCCCCCCCCCCATCTGATTTTGCATGCATTATATTGACCAAGTCTTGAAGACTTGGTCATACATCATCTCTCTCTCTTAGACAAAAACTCTTCATTCTCTCTTAAAAGTTCAAGCTCCTCCTTCTCTCTAAAATCCCAAGAGACATTCTAGCCTTAGGAAAAATTTGAAAAAAGTAAAAGCAAGAGGGAATCTTGTGGTTAGCTTGTGGAGGTTGTTGGGGTGGTGTTCTTGAAAAGGAAGCTAGCAAGTGGTTGGAAAGATTTGGCTAAAGCTTTAAGGTAACATTTCTTCCTTTAGAATTAGTTTCTAGTGTTGCATGTTAAGAAGGAAGAACTTGTGGTGGTAAATAATGCTCTTAGAGTCATTGCATGCAAGAAATGTGGTTTGGATATAAAAGAATTGGTTAAGAAGATATTATGAGCATGTTGTAGCCTAAAAACTACCTTAGAATTATTTAGTGAATTGTTGTACCTAATGGGGCAGAATTTTACACACCCAAGTTTGGAGGTGTAATCCCCTTTAAAATGTTGGATTGTTGAGCCTTAAATGTGGCGTTTGGATGATAAATTCGGTCTTGTGAAAGGTGGCAAAGTATGTAGAAACAAAGGAAATGCTGCCCAATTTTCCATAGAATTTAGTGGCTTTGAGTTTAGATTATTCTACATTGAAATTAGAGGTTAATAAACGTATCATGGTTATTTTAGGTTGACATATTACTTGCGGTAGTTTGGACTTAGTAAGTGGATTGATCAAAAAGGTATGTGAAGCTTTCCTATCTTTTGAGCATGAGTATTTGTATCTATGTAGTACGGTAGACGTACAAGATTTAGTATTCTTACTTGTTTAAGTATAAATAAAGACTTGTTTTGTTTTAAGAAGTATAAGTCCCTTGGTTAAGGGAAAAGTATGATTTTACAAAAGTATAGAGTACTTGGTGTGAAAGTATTGAGTATTGAATTATTCTAAAGATAAGAGGCTTGAAGTATTTTTGAAAGTTGTGTAGATTTGTTTGAAGTATAAGTCTCTTGGTTAGTAAAAGAACAAAATGGTTTATAAGGAGTTATAACGGCTTTATAGGAAGTTAGTTATAACGGCCTTATGAAAAGATAAGAAGGTCTTAATTTCTAGAGTATAAAGATAGTATAACGGCTTTATGGGAAGTTAGTTATATTAGCTTTATGAAAGGTCAACACGAAGAGATTTACTCTAAGTAAGATAAGCAAGGACAAATGATTTGATTTATGAAAGACAAATTGATTTTTAAGGCATCAATTGCCCAAGGGTTTTATGTATGAAAAATAGTCACTTTTAAAAGAATTAAAGTATGTAGTACTTGGGTTAAGTTCCCGGTTTTCTTTTATTAAAGATATGATTAAGTGCCTTAAGTAAAGATTAATGAGAGGGTATATGGACAAAGCTAATAAGAAGTTATAAGTTTTCTTAACTTATTTATGATTATGATATGATGACAGTTTGAGCTAGGGTAAGAGTATATCTGAGGGGCAAGCCCCAAGATCGTTATACCATCTGCACCAGTGTAAGAGTATATCTGAGGGGCAAGCCCCAAGATCGTTATACCATCTGCTCCAGTGTAAGAGTATATCTGAGGAGTACAGCCCCAAGATCGTTATACCATCTGCTCCAGTGTAAGAGTATATCTGAGGGGTAAGTCCCCAAGATCGTTATACCATCTGTTTCAGGGTAAGAGTATATCTGAGGGGTAAGTCCCCAAGATCGTTATACCACCTGTTCCGTGGACTTGCTACCCACGATGCGAGGAATACCTCATGCGAGTCCTTATGGGCTTATGCGGGTGAAATAGTCCCATGCGGTAGTCTGACTATGCGAGGAATACCTCATGCGGGTCCACAGGACCCATGCGGGTGAAATAGTCCCAGGAGTAGGATTGCTTATTGATACTACGGGCGAGGGACCCTGTTTTGATCACGAGCCTCCTATTTTATGCAGTATTATATATATATGTTTGTTACTCTCATTGTTAGTAAGGCACAGTAAAAGGTAAGTTGATTTCATCCCTGACCCCAGCTTATTTTCAGACTTATGATTTCATTACAGTATTTTCAGTTTCACATACTTGGTACCTGTTATCGACCTCCTCGGGCCGCGTTACGCCGCAGTCGAGATACGTAACCTTTGGTCCGCACTCTTAGGATCACCGCTCATTTCTGAAAGCTCCATCCCTCCGGAGGCTTTGTCTTTTTGGTATGATTCCCTGAGGTTATAGGTATTTTGTACATTCAGGGGGTATGGCGGGGCCCTGTCCCGCCACAGTTGTTATTCCTAGAGGTCTGTAGTCACGTTGGTGGTTTGGGCTGTAAGAACCAGTTGTACTGTTTCACATTCGATTAAGTTATTTTATGAAAGACGGCTTTGTCGGCTTGCTAGTGATGTTTACCTTATACAGATTTTGTATTATGTATGTTCATTGCTATTCTCGATGTACTGACGGGGTGCCCCGATAGGGCACGATCGCGCCCGGTCGGGTCGTGACATAAAGGTGGCCTCTCACGGCTACTATCTTGGACACTATGAACTGCGCCTCGAGCCTTGACTGCTCGAATATCCCGGCGGTCAAACCACCCGCCGGAAGACCGGGAAGGGGCACTCTGCGTCGGCGAAAATGTAGACCCGGCTGCTCGAGGCGATCCACCACGAAACCTATCTCGAAACCACTCGTCCCCGCCTCTTGGGTGAAATTTGGACTGGCCGCCTCACTCTTCCCGTCCTCAATCCTCGTGCATACGCTGCATCTCCGCAATATCCATACACGGTGAAGAGCTACTCCTGCATACGCACGGTGACCATATAACGGTCTAGCCCCATCATATAGCGGTGAACTCTGTCCGCCATGTCCGCCACAATAGTGGGCGCATACCTGGATAATGAATCAAACTCCAGGTTGTACTCCCTGATGGTCCTCCCATTCTGTCTCAACGCCAAGAACCTAACCAAGCGGGCTCTCCTCGTCTCAGGAGGCAAAAAGTGACCGAGGAAGGCTTCCGTGAACTCATCCCAAACAGCTGGAGGAGCACCCACACCTCTAGACAACACCCACGACTCAAACCAATTCAACGCAATATCGCGTAACCGGTAAGAAGCTAACACAACGGACTCCGTCTCCGAGGCCCTAAGCACCTGCATAGTCCGCCGCACCTGCCGAATGAACTCCTGAGGGTCCTCCTCAGACCTCGACCCATAGAACTCGGGTGGATTACGACTCAGAAAATCCCGAATCCTTAAACTGTCGGCTCTAGGGTTATCTACCGGCTCCTGGCGGCGCTGCCCTGCCACAATGCTAGTCAACAACCTGATCTGCTCTCCGTAATCCCTATACTCTGCGCCCGACTGTGGAACTGGAGGCTCAGGTACCGCGGTCTTAGTAGCCGCTGCAGCTGCCTCGAACTACGCTGAGACTGGCGACGTCGTGGAACTCGCCGCTCGAAACATCATCTCCGTGGGATTGGGCACGTGCCTCGTAGCTCTGCGTCTACTTGCGCCTCCTCGGTGCCTTGCCGCTCGGCCTCTGGTTGCCTTGCGTGGAGGCATAACTGGTACATAAGAATAGGTCAGAGAGGATTCAACCTAGTAGGACAGCTCTACTGCACGACCTCAGAGAGAGAAGAATGGAAATCAATCCTAAATGCCCTGCAGCCTCCTGATTATAGATGTGGTGCACAACACACCGATAATCAAGACTCTACTAGGCACGGTCTGTAGATACTTTCCGAGGACTAACTGCTCTGATACCACTTTTGTCACGACCCGACCGGGGCGAATCGTGCCTCTGGGGCACCCCGTCAGGTATACATCAGAGAATAGCAGCGGAACATACATAACACATAAACCTGAAGATAGTGAACATCATCAATGGCTGGCCGCTTTCATAGATTAAACTTATTCAAAAGTAAATGCGATAACTTGTTCTTACACCCAAACCACAAACGTGACCACGCACTCTAGAATAATAAGCGTGGCGGGCGGGCCGCCATACCCCTGAATGTACATAATACCTATAGCATCAGGGAAAAACCGTACCAACAAAATAAGCCTCCGGAGTAATGGAGCTTCTGACACCAGACCAGTGATCCTGAGAATGAGGATCCACCACCTGCTTACCCCTACATGCGACATGAACGCAACCCCCGAGGAAGGGGGTCAGTAAACAATATGTACTAAGTATGCGAAACTGGAAAATACTGAAAAATACCTCATAAGTCTAAAATAACTGGAGACATGTATGATAATCAGTTTACAGAACACTGTGTCTTACTAATAATGAGAATATCAAGCATATACTATACTGCATGAAATATAGGAAGCTCATGATCAAAGCAAGGTCATCCGCCCCGCAGTATCATTAAGCACTCCTACTCCTGGGACTATTTCACCCGCATGGGTCATGTGGACCCGCATGAGGTATTTCTCGTATAGGCTGTACTCACCCGCATGGGACTATTTCACCCGCATGAGCCCTACAGACTCGCATGAGGTATTCCTCGCATCGTGGGTAGCAAATCCACGGAATATGCAAATGTCACAACCACACTGGAAGCATACCCGTGGAATCCCACATCACTGTCGGTACGTCCAGGTAACCTCATCCTGCATGCCTCGGAATCCCTCATCGTAAGCATGTCCAAGGTGCATACCCGTGGAATCCCACCTCACTGTCGGTACGTCCAAGTAAGCTCAATCTACGACCATGGAAGCATACCCGTGGAATCCTCCATCACTGACGGTACGTCCAAGTAAGCTCACACTATGACCATGGAAGCATACCCGTGGAATCCTCCATCACTGACGGTACGTCCAAGTAAACTCATACTAAGACAATGGAAGCATACCCGTGGAATCCTCCATCACTGACGGTACGTCCCAATACTTTCATAACTTCTTTAGACTTTCATTAATCTACAAAATAAATCTCATTTTTGACCTTAAGGCACCTTCTTATTTCTTAATCAAATCCGGAGAATTTAACCCGAAGTACTATGTACTTCTACTCTTTCAAAAGATCCCTTTTTCACATAAAAATTCCCATTTTACACTCTAAGCAATTGATGCCTTTAAATCAAATTGCCCTACTTAATTTTGATTCTTTCATCTTTGTTTACCTTACTCAAGAAGACCATTCCTTTAACCTTCCATAAAGTTATTATAACCAACTACTCATAAAGCCGTTATACTAACTTTATGCTTTAGAAATTAAGACATTCTTATCCTTTCATAAGGCCGTTATAACTAACTTCCCATAAAGCCGTTATAACTCCCTATATCTCAAACTATTTCGTTCTTTTATTAACCAAGAGACTTAAACTTCAAATCCGTTTACACAATTTTCAAAATACTTTTTCCTGTCACGAAATCCTTGTCTACCTTATTAGAATAAACCATTCCTCAAGAACAAGTGAGTTAACTCTCTAACTCAACCAACTTAGACATTCTTTAAAATAAGTCAAGGATACCAAATGGATTTACTTTATTTAAATCACGTACGTCTACCGTACTATATAGTTATAACTACTCATGCTCAAGAGATAAGAAAGTTTCCACATACCTCTTCGGTCAATCCATTTGCTAAGTCCAAAATACCGCACGTAGTACGTCAACCTATAATGACCATAATACGTTTATTAACCTCAAGCTACAACGTAGAATATTCCAAGTGCAAATTCACTAAATTCTATGGAGAATCGGGCAGCATTTCTTTTGTTTCTACATACTTTGCCACCTTTTTCAAGGCCGAATTCAACATCCAAACGCCACTTTTAAGGCCCAAAAATCCAATCAATTCAACGGGGATTACACACCTAAACTTGGATGTGTAAAATCCTGCCCCACAATGTATAACAATTAACTTAACAAGTTTAAGATAGTATTTTGGCTACAACATGCTTACATAACCTTCTTATCCAATCCTTTCATATCCAAACCATATTTCTTACATGCAATTTATCTAAGAGCAATATTTTCAACTACAAGTTCTTTCTTCTTCACATGCAACACCAAAAACTAGCAACAAGAGAAAGAATTGTTACCTTAGAGCTTTAGCCAAGTTAATCCAACAAATTTGCTAGCCTCCTTTCCAAAAACACCACCACAATAACTCCCACAAGCTTGCAAATAAGTTTCCTTCTTGCCACACTTTTCAGATTTTTCTCAATCCTTGATTTCCTCTTGATTTTCTAGAGAGAAGGAAGAGCTTCTAATTTAGAGAGAGAGAAGAGCTTGAAGAATGACCAAGTCTTCAAGACTTGGTCAATAAATAGTACATGCAAAAATCAGATGGGGGGGGGGGGGGTACTTGTCACCCTCCCATGGCCTTTTTTAAAAAAAAAAAGTTCAGATTTTTCCACCCGGCCCAGAACCGCCTCGGCGCGCGGCCTGCGGCCGCGGCGCTGAAACCTCTGCCAACCCTCGGATCTTCCGGCGCCGCGGCCCTGCGGCTCCTGACCGAATAATTTTTCTGCTCGACTACGCACTGAACTTGTAACCTCCATAACTTTCTACTCCGATGTCCTATCGACGAACGATTGGTTGCGTTGGAAACTAGACTCATCGAACTACATGCTAGGCCTTAAAAACCTCTACAAACTCTGGATGAACTAGGAGATATGCCGCTCCAAAGTTGACTAAAACATGTCCGAATTATTCTGACAACCTATCTTTCTAAAATTTTAAAACTTAATCCCTTTTGTACGTTATCATACGCATGGCCAGAACTACGGGGTATAACACCCGCCATACCCCTGAATGTACATAAATCTACAACCTCAGGGAACTGTACCAAAATGCAAAGCCTCCGAAATAATGGAGCTTTCCAACCAGCTGAACAGTGATCCTAAGAATGAGGATCAACAAACTATGTACCTCAACCTGCGGCATGAACGGCCCCGGGAGGTCGATCGAAATATTAACCAAGTATGTGAAACTGAAAATACTGTAATGAAATCATAACAGTCTATATAAAGCTGGTGACATGTATGATAACCAAAATAACAGTACATTGTGCCTTGCCGAAGTGAAAGTAATGAAAGTCAGTTTTACCTTTTTAAAGACTATTTCAACACATGAACAATAGTCACACTAGGGCTATGGACACAAGCCCTCAAATATCATCACACAGTCCAGCAAGGGTCTCAAGCCCACAAATATCAAAGCGTGCCCGTGGAATCCCCCATCACTGCCGACAACTGTAAGTGTAAAATATAACCATGTGACGCGCCCGTGGCATCCTACCTCACTGTCGGCGTACACACATACAATACATATATATGTATCCCCTGCCCGTGGAATCCCTCATCACTGCCGACAGCCGTAAGTGTAAAATATAACCATGTGACATGCCCGTGGCATCCTACCTCACTGTCGGCGTACACACATACAATACACACACACACATATATATATATATATATCTCATGTCAGTGGAATCCCTCATCTCGGGTACATGACTTCATGGAGAGCTAATCCACGGGGTAATAATCGTATATAACATGCCCGTGGAATCCCTCATCTCGGGTACATGACTTCATGGAGAGCTAATCCATGGGGTAATAATCGTATATAACATGCCCGTGGAATCCCTCATCTCGAGTACATGTCTTCATGGGGAGCTAGTCCGTGGAGTAATAATCGTATATAACATGCCGTGGAATCCTCATCTCGGTACATGTCTTCGTGGGAGCTAGTCCATGGAGTAATAATCGTATATAATATGGTCGCGTGCCGGAATCCTCATCGTATAAGCATGACCATGGGGTAATAAAACAACCGAATCAACGCCTCGCGGTTGCGTGCCGGAATCCTCATCGTATAAGCATGTCGAGGAGTAATAAAACAATTCGAATCTAACGCGTCCCGTCGCGTGCTCGGAATCCCACATCGTATAAGCATGTCCAAGGATCAATCACAATGGAAGCATACGGTGGAAGCCTCCACATCGCTTCGGTACGTCCAAGTAAATTCACAACAAGACAGCCGACCCTCCAACTGAGAGTCACGGCAGCGTAAACATATAATACTTACACTCAAGGCTATCACAAGCAAGCATAGGCAAGTTCATAAAATCTTTAGACTTTCATTTTATATACTCAAGGCACTTTTCGTTTTACATAAAAATCCGGGAATTTAACCCAAAGTACTACGTACTTCCATTCTTTTCAAAAGACTCATTTTCATATAAAACTCCAAGATACTAACACTCGTAGTATCAAGACATGTCTACATTTCATACAAGTCACTACATTTTTAGAAATACATTTCTCGACTTCTAAATCAAGTGACCCTTACTTTAAAACTTTAAGCAAGTGATACCTTTAAATCAAATTGCCCTTTCTTATTTCAAGTCATTTCTTTGTTTACATTACTAGAGAAAACCATTCTTTTAACCTTCCATAAAGTTGTTATAACCTACTTCCCATAAAGCCGTTATACTAAATTTATGCTTTCGAAATACTTCAAGTCTCATAACTTAGAATATCAATTCTCTTAACTTAGAATAATAAAGTCTCTTAACTTAGAATATCAATTCTCTTAACTTAGAATAATAAAGTCTCTTAACTTAGGATATCAATTCTCTTAACTTAGAATAATAAAGTCTCTTAACCTTTTAAGAATTCAAGGTTCGTAGTCTTAAAACTCCATAATGTAAACTCTTTAAATTAAGTAACATATACCTTTATGCGTTGTGAATAGATTATACTCGTTTATAACGATCTTATTAAAACAGTCATGATCTAGAAAGTGTAATACAATTTTGTCTTATCTTAGTTTCTATGCAGATGGAGAATTCTACTCATTTTAATATAATTTATTGTCGATACATTTTCTTTTATTAACGCTGCAATGGCTTGTTCGATACTTATTCTCATTCGTGCAGTAAATTAGCAAAGTCAACTCGACTCCAAATACTTCCTAACGACTCATACCAACATCCCCCATAAGACTTGGTAAGAACTTAGGATAACTTAGACATAACTTCTACATAGAGTAAATCAACATACATACCTCTTAACTTCTAAGAGTAGAAGGAATCATGAAATAACACCACATGTATATTCCATACATGAAATCATTCCAAAAGGAGGAAGAGGTTCACATACCTCGCGACGATTATCGACAAGTAGCAAAATGCTCCAAATTACTTCAACCTTGAGCTATTCCATCCTTTAAGTAGAATACGCTATACTTAGTACTTCAACCTATAATGACCATAATACATCTATTAACCTCTAGCTTCAAACGTAGAATATTCTAAGTGTAAAGTCACCAAATTCTACAGAAAATCGGGCAACACTTCTTTTGTTTCTACGTACTTTTCCACCCTTTTCAAGTCCCAAAAATCAATAACCAAACGCCACATTTAAGGCCCAACAATTCAGCAAATACAAAGGGGATTACACGCCTAATAGGACGTGTAAAATTCTGTCCCACAATCAATATAAAACTGTCCAATAATTCCAAGCCATATTCGGCTACCATTGTCACAACAATTATCAATTTCCTTTCAATTCCTTTTTTCAATCCAAGTTGTTATTTCAATATGTTATATACATAATAACAATTACAACAACTATAAATCCTTTCTTCCTTAACATGCGACGATTGTAACTATCGACCAAATTGATTACGACATTAATGGCTAACTTGTCCATTTTTTCGGTTTTAACATGTCGACATGATCCAAATCTTTTCAAACTTCAATATATATACCACATGCTCATTTCTTAACTACTATAACATGAAATCTTCAATTACATTAAGAAGATGAATGTTTTACCTCAATAAGCCCTAATAATGTCCAAGCGTAAAAGTCGATCCTTAGCAACTTTTAGCTCCTCTTCTTATGTTCCAATCCGCTCCAAGAACTTCTTAGAAGCTCATGAAGAACTCCTCTTCAAGTTCCATCTTCAAAGTTGAATAACACCTTAGGTTTTCGCCTTGCGACTAACGTGAAAACGTCGTTTTTCCGGGATCTTTCTATTGAGATATCCTTACAATACCCTTAGAGACCTTGGGTTAAAGTCTTGTGAATAATGAACCACAAATGAAAATTTTTCTTCTTCATTATTTCACAAAGCCGAGAGCTCCATTAAGCTAGCTCAAAGTTTCTCAAATTTTTCTAAGTGTTGAAGACTTGTCTTGCACTAGTGTAGTATATATAAAACAATGGAGGGTCAAGATTATAAAACTTGTGTGGTCTTAGATGAAGAGCTTTAAATATCAAGTCAAGTGGACTCTTGACTTAGTCAATTATCTCAAGCTCTTAGCTTGCAAGACTTGGTCATCTATACTTTTGTCAAATGACCATTTTGCCCTTGGCATATTTCGAACAAGCCTAAGTAGGGGTGACATTTGTCGCCCTCTCATTCATCCATAGAATTTCGTAACCCTCGTGGGCCCCACAAAACGTAAAATTTCTCGGGTGGGCCCCACGTGACCAAATCCATAAAGATAAATTTTCCACAATGATAATAAGTTCCATACTCCTCAAATAATGCATTTTGCAAATTTAATTCTCATCAACGAACATTTTTCCTTTCCGAGGTTCGGAAGATTTTCCTTCGGAAAAACAATTCTTCCTTTCGTACCAATTTTCAAGTCTTGTGTTCTCGCGCCTATTCTCTTATACATGTCCTGGAATTACGGGGTGTAACAAAGAGGATCCACGTCAGTAGGTGTATATCGAACATTAACCTCAGAAGGAGAGTCAACTATACGAGTATCTGTGAGACGGGCCCGCTCAAGAATATCTGCAGTGTACTTAGACTGAGAAAAAAAACATCCCTTCTCAGAATAAGCTACCTCAATGCCTAAAAGGTAATGTAGATTACCTAAATCTTTCATCTCAAAACGGTGAGAAAAAATAGATTTTAAGTTTGTAATACCATAAATATCATCACCTGTAATGATCATGTCATCAACGTACAACAAAAACAAAATACAACCTGCAGAGGATGATTTAACAAATAACGCTGAATCATGAAATCTGGAAATAAACCCAAGAGATGATACTACAGTGGAGAACTTGTCGAACCAAGCTCTTGGAGCTTGTTTGAGACCATACAAAGCTTTCTTGAGTCTGCACACCTGTCCTGGACTATGTGAAACGCCAGGTGGAGGGACCATGTAGACTTCTTCTTGAAGATCCCCATTCAAAAAGGTATTTTTAACATCCAATTGTGAAATATGCCAATGACGAACAGGGGCCACTGTAATAAGAACCTGGACAGATGTCATCTTTGCAACAAGTGCAAAAGTATCTTCATAATCTATATCATATTCTTGAGCAAAACCCTTTGCAACCAAACGAGCTTTATATTTCTCAATAGAACCATCAGACTTGGTCTTAATCTTGTATACCCATCGAGAACTAATAGTTATCTTACCAGTCGGTAGAGAAATTAAATCCCAAGTACCAGTTTTGTTCAAAACAGCCAGTTCCTCATTCATAACCTCTTGCCAAAGAGGATCATGAGATGCCTCAGAGTAGGTGGTAGACTCACAGAGAGAATTAATAGAAACTAGAAAGGAAGTGAATGATGAAGAATAGCAAGAATAATCAAAATCGGATACCTGAGTAGGTCGTAGAGTGTATTTAGGATAGCGAGGTGGATTTGGATCTGCAACCACAAGAGGTTCTGAAATAGGCGTAGGAGGGGGCTGAGTATCAATGTCATGGGACGTGCCAGAAGACTGAGAAAAAACATATGATATAGATGTAGAATCAGATGGGAAATCAACATCAAATGGATCAATATTAATAAGGTCAGATTTTGTCATGCCATGTGAGGTAGGTGGGATGGAAAAGAAAGAAACATGCTCAATAAAGGAAACATTACGAGACACATGCAATTTTCCAGAGAATGGATCATGAAAACGATAACCTTTCTGCCCAACCTCATATCCAAGAAAAACACAAATGACGACACGAGAAGATAACTTAGTACGCTCTGCATGTGAACGTAGAACAAAACATGTAGAACCAAAAACTTTCAAATGAGAATATAGTGGGGTGTGACCAAATAGTCTAGTATACAGAGAAATCCCAGAATTATGAGAGGTATGGATCCTATTAATAAGATAAACAGATGTAAGAACAACTTCTCCCCAAAATTCACTAGGTACACTAGCGGACAAAAGCATAGATCTAGCGGTCTCAACAATATGCATATGCTTTCTCTCGGCTACCCCATTTTGTTGTGGTGTATCAGTACAAGAAGACTGATGTATTGTACCATCAGTTTTGAAAATACCAGAAAGATCCCCACTAGTGTATTCACCTCCTAAATCAGCCCAAAAATATTTAATAATGGCAGAATGTTGTGTTTTAACATAGGTTGAAACTCAACATAAGTATGAACAAAATCAGAACGTTTTTTCAACAAATAAACCCAAAAATAACGAGTATAATCATCAATAAATTAAACATAATATCTGGAGCCTCCCTTAATAGGGATAGGTGTTGGCCCCCAAACATCTGAATGAACTAGATCAAATGGTGCAGAAGAAGTGGATGTACTAAGATTAAAAGGCAAAGCAGAATATTTTCCAAGTTTACATCCACTATAGTCAGAAATATCATTGGATTGTAAATCACCAAGAACACCAGTACTAGACATAAAGCGCAAACGAGAGCCTGATACATGACCAAGTCTAGAGTGCCACAAATAAAACTTCGAAGATGAAGGTGTTAAATGAAAAGAAGATAAATTAACGGGCATAACTGTTGCATAAGTAGGAAGATGCAGATCATCCAAAACATAGAGACCTCTCCTCTTTCTACGCCCGGTCCCAATCACTCTCTTGGATTTTAGATCCTGCACATAACAAGAATTAGGGAAAAGTCTAATAAAGCATCCAGAGTCACATATTTGACCAGCAGAAGCAAGATTCATATGTAATTTTGGAATGCAATAAACATCAGATAATGATATAGTAGATGTATGAATGGTGCCAATGTCTATCAATGGCATAGGTGTGCCATCAGTAGTCACAACAGAAGTGGAAGGGGGGGTCAGAAGACATAGATACAAAGACAGAAGAATCAGGAGACATGATTTCCAGCTCCTGAGTCTAAGATCCAAGAAGACGAAATGATACATGAACCAATAGATGGTGATGAGCCGGAAGGAGTAGAAAGAGCATAAGACTGAGAATTTATTTGAAATTGTTGGAAGGCAAGGAACTTCTGAAATTGGTCAGCTACAGAATCAGTACTGTGACTCACAGAGGCTCCTGAAGATGGGTGATCAAGAGAGGGTATAAAGCCAGCCTGAGTCGGTGGATACGAGTTCTGGAATTGACCCCCAGAATATGTCTTCTGTTGAGAAGGCTTATGTCCTTGTCCCGAAATCTAACAAGAACTAACAAGATAGGCGGTAGAATCAGCCAATATAATAATGCAATAATTTATGTAATAGGGGGTAGAACCGACCAATATCATAATGCGAGAATTTATATAATAGGCGGTAGAACCGACCAATAATTTAAAATAATATTAATTTAAAATTAATATTATTTTATTATCTCTGATACCATGTTAGAATTCATATTATTTATGAATCATTGTAAGACAATAACAAGAGTAAAGAAAAGAGAATACGACTATTATTGATGTGAATTAGTAAGTAAAAGAAAAACAACTACATCTCTTTATATAGAGTTTAATAAGAAAAGGAAATCATCTTTCGTCGATGTGGGACATCTACGTTTGTTAACACGATTAGTGTTATTTTCTTATTTAAGAATATATTGTACATGCATAATATTTTATATATTTGGGTAACAGAACATCTTACTTTGAATAGTTGGTTTAAGATTAGTGGGTAAAAGACCATCATTCTTTGACACTATTGGAACACCTAAGTCTAATCTAATCTATTGTGTAAGCCTCCTCCTCGTATATTAGTGTTAATGGAATATGCTTTATCCACTACTTTAAACAAACTAATTCTTTCTTTATTCTATTTATAACTATTTGTCTTTTTCTTTTCTTTGAGGTTCAATTCAAGTAGTCCTTGAAAATCCCGTGGCAAATAAATTACATTTTCATCTGTCATATCAGAGTTCTAATTTTTTATTTTATTTATTATTATTATTATTATTATTATTATTATTATCCTTGCTCTTATGAAAATAAAACATCGAGCCAAGTTGAAGAAACCATTTTTAACATCATGAGACTGACATGTTGCTTGTTTAGGTATTATAGCCTTTTTTCTTTTTTTCTTTTTTTCTTTTAACGATGTAACAAACCTATGGGATGATCTTTCCCTCTAATTTCTTTTGTCTCTGGATTTTCTTCTTTCTTTTTTTTCCTCCCTTTCTTCTTCATCCCCGAAGTAAGCACATTTTTCCAAGCTTGAAGCAGGAATAAGAATAAATGAAGCCCATATAAGAAAATCGATATATTACGGTGAAAACCGGCACGACACGTGTCATGATTTAGAAATGGAAGTTGAAGAAAGTAACAATTTGCACCGGTGGTAAGTTAGGGTGTTGTAGCAGGCCCGTGCGGTGGTCGAACCAGGTGACATCGAATGAAGATCGGACCTGGCAGCATGGGGTGAAAGACCGAAGGAGCTCAGCGCCTACCCGTTCTGAAAATGGCGTCAGCCGTTACCATTTTCTCATTAAGTGACCGTTTTTATCATTTAATAGCATTTAACGATGGAGTGATTTTTGGGCATAAATGTCTTGTATTGTTAAATATATAAAGAGTTCAACCTTCATGTTGGAATGGAATATCACTCTCACTACTGATTCTCGCATTATTACATTCAAAAGTGTTCTTATTTGTTCTTGTTGTTGGCTCGCACCCGAAGCAGTTCAGCTAAGGATCAGACAAAGTTCTCAATTTTATCTTAATCAAGATTATAACATTTCAGGATGATTACTTGCTTATTGTTTTCATTTACTTCTTTCTTGTTAATTATTTATCAAACTTATCTACAAATCTATCCGTGTATCCTTAAAACCACTTACAAATTCAATTGTACATTTTTTTTTGGTAAACAGTTTGGCTCCCACCATGGGGATAAGGATAATAATGGTGATTTGATTCAAATCATTTGTTTCTTTCGAAATTTTTGCGGTTACAGGTAAAAACTAAGCACTAACAGTATGACTAGTGAACTCAACGTTGAGGTTAGAAACCATGAGGACAACAATGGTGACAATGGTGCTTACACCGTAAATAATAACAACGATGTTCCACCCGGAGCACCACCCATTGACCCATGGAATGGTGTTTCGCCCGTTGTTCCATCAAACAGTGTCCCACTGAATGGCATTCCACCGAATTTTGATCCAATGAATAATAATAATCTTGTGATTTCACCTCAGTCGTCTAGAAGATCACGTCAGAAGACACCGGACGATGATGAGGATGGTGAAACAAATTTGCCCTGAATCTTCTATATGCTAAAGGAGAAATAGGAGGCCATAACTCAATTGCTAAAGAAAAGCAGCGTAGCAAGCACGACAGATGAAACACATCCCGTCTGTAATGATAAACCAAGCCGGGAAGAGGATTGAGTCGACGAGAATGTCAATGGCTCGGGGACTAATGAGTCCTCAAATGTATTGATGATGCTTGAATCTTTGACCAAACGAATTAACTCAAATGAAAAGAAGGTTAAAACCTACAACCGACAGTTAGACTAGATTCTTAAGGCACCTCCGATCTTGAAGGGGCCAGACTCAAAGAGATACATCCAGTTGTCGTTCCCATGAAGTGCAGCACTGTTAGGACTGTGTCCAATTGCTCACGCAAGTGTACGTATCGTTCATAAGTAATATAGTCTGTAAGACCGAGTTTATCATCCACAGAGACTGGTTTCTAATTACCGAACATCTATTCTAGATTATCTACTCGGCAAACGATATTTGATTTGGGTTTTTATCTAACTACTAGAATAACTGGGAGAAGTAATCTAAATTATTGAGGTTTAATCAGTTATGTAGGAATTAGGGCTTTCAAAATTCTCGACTATCCACTCTATTCAATCCTTAATGCAACTAGAATGACTTCTTCTTCTACGTTAAGATAGCGGTTAATTAGACTATCTTATAATCCGGTTAGGATATATAATCTCTCAACCCCAGTTCAGAACCCTTCTATATTTCTATGATAGGATTTACCACATAGGAGGATTAAGAACAGTAACCTATAATGCTACACAAGTATCGGGGTACTTTCGTCCGCGATTTTAACCTATGTCTATTCAATTACAACATATCCAAATCTCTCCTCTCGGTTCTTGATTCAAAATCATATAGGTTATGATAATTAGTGATCAATTAACTATCAAACATTCATACCAATTATTGAATAAATCTAATCAAGTGAAGAAGGAATCAAACTAATGCATTAAGTCATGAAATAGAGTTTCAAGCAATTCAAAAGGAAAGCCCTAATAAAGTGTTTAGCTCCTAGTCATAGTCACACTAAGAACTAATACAATTCCAAAAATAAACTGAATTAAAAATAAAGAAAAGTATTGCGAACTAAAGTCTCCAATTGTAGCTTCCCATCCTTTCCCTGTGATGTGTTGTGTGTTATAATGACCACTTCCCTCATTAGACTAATCCCTAGGGCTTAAGTATGTTGCAAATTTCATGCCCTATGGACCTTTCTTGTCACACCCCGTAATTTCAAGGCATTAATATGAGAACGTACATAAGGAAATAAGATTGGAAGGTTGGAAGAAAAGTATAATTACATTTTCTTATGGAAAATTTTGGAAAAATGTGACGACGAGAATTAATATTAGTGGTTGAATTCTTTCCAAATGAAGTTATGGATTTTGGATAGTATTGTTAAATTTTGGGATTAATAATATGAGCCAATTGAAAATTTCACAATTTGGGGGGGGGGGGGGGGGGGTTCCAACGAAAATACTATGATTTGGCTAAGTGTTGGATTAATATTTTGTGAAAAGATTAGTGTGGATTAATTAAGTTTTGGTATTGTGAAGGGAGGCTATCGAAAATATTGGGTGTATGGCTAAGTGTGGAGATATTTTTCATACAAGTGGACAAGTGGGCCCCCCATCCACTTGGCTTGTGCACACATTATATGTTCAAGTCTTGAAGACTTAAGCTCACAAATATCTATATTCTTCAACCTCTCTTATCCTTTCCTTAGCTCTAAGTCTCGAAATTTCCTAAGCAAAAGTGAAGAACAAGAGTTGATTATTCTCCTAGATTAAGCACCTTGATTAAGTTCTAAGCCAAGTTAACTCTCCAAGTATTCTCCAAAAATAGTTTTGGCCGAAAAGGGTGTTGAGACCCTAAGTTTTTTTATGAACTTTTTGGAAGTAAAACAAGATGGAAAGATGGTTACAAGCTTGTAGAGGTTACATTGTGTGATTGGAACTTTAAGAAGTGGAGCTAAGACAAAACTGTGGGCCGAAAGTTAGTGAATTATTTTGGGCGAATTTGAGGTAAGATTTCTTCCTCCTTTTGAAGTAATTGGATATTACATGTTGTTATAGTTAATAGATGAACTTGTGCTAAGAAGAATAGAGAATAAGAAACGCATGTGGCATTTTTGGTGTGTTGGCCGAGACAGTTTTGGCGTCGTTGGATTCATTGGTTATTGTTGTTGATATCTTCACCTATTGCGTGTTAAAATGAAGTAATCTTGTTGTTGATAAGTTGATATGGTTTGTATAAAAGTATTGGAACTTGAATTGGAATATAAAAGATTATTGAAAAGGGCTTTGGTTGTAGTTGTTTGGCCGAGACTTGTATAAAACTGTTGGATATTGTTATGCAGTTTTAAGGGACTGTTTTGTGGCATATAATGCTGGAAATTCAGCCACCTATATGCATGTTTAAATGTGGTAAAAGCTAATGTATAAAGGAATAAGGGTATAGAAAAGTGTTGAAAGACCTCACATTTTACCCTCGTTATTGTTAGATTGTGGAATGTTTTTATGGACTATTTTGCCAATATTGTGGACTATTTTTATGTGAGAAATAGGTGTGTGAATCACATTGGTTAACTGTTAGGTTGTTCCCTTAATTGGTGCTTGGTTATTGATGAATTTGGCATTCTTGAAAGGTGGAAAAGTACGTATAAGTAGGGGAAGTGCTGCTCGATTTTTTAGAGGAAAAGAGAGTCATTATGTGGTATATGTATTATACTAGTATCAGGAGGTTGATAGACGTTTTGTTGTCATTATAGGTTGAAGCACCTATTTGGGACATATTCTACTTGTCGTGTTGGTTAGTCGTCAGTAAGGTATGTGAACCTCTTCCTTTTGGCATGTTCTACGTATGAACCATAACTGTGGTATTGTTTCAAAAGTCATTCTACTCTTAGAAGTTAAGGATTATTCATGTTATTGATTCTATGCTAAAGACATGTCTAAATTATTCCTAAGTCTTTATCAAGTCTTATGGGAGATGTTGGTAAGAGTTTTTAGGAAGTATTGGGGTCGAGTTGATCTTGCTAAGTTACATCACTAATGAGAAAAGGTATCGACAAGCCATTGCAGCGTTAAATGAAAAAGGAATCGACAATCAATTATATTGAAATGAGTAAAATTTTCATCTGCATAGAAGCTAAGATATAAACAGTTCGTTTTACACTTTCTAGGTTCACAGCTGATTAGATAAGATCATTATTAATATATAACCTGCTAAAGGCTCATAAAATGGATTAATTTGGCAATTCGAAACGAATATCACTATGCAAATATTTCCATAATGTTAGCCAGAAAAGCGAGATGAATTTAGATTATCGGGTTGGTACAGACGACAAGCGGTATGTGAATTATCCTTTCTTCTTTTGAAAGTTATTTATTTGAAGTAAGTGTACGATGGACGTACGTGTTTTAAATGAATTCGAAATCCTTGTGGTATATAAGTTGGTAGTGTCTCGATTTGAAAAGTATAAGTTACTTGGTTTGAAAAGTATAAGTAACTTAATTTGAAAAGTATACTTGTCTTGATTTGAAAAGTATAAGTTACTTGGTTTGAAAAGTATAAGTAACTTGATTTGAAAAGTATACTTGTCTCGATGTAAAAAGTATAAGTTACTTGGTTTGAAAAGTATAAGTAACTTGATTTGAAAAGTATATTTGTCTCGATTTGAAAAGTATAAGTTACTTGCTTTGAAAAGTATAAGTTACTTGATTTGAAAAGTACAAGTTACTTGATTTGAAAAGAGTAAGTAACTTGATTTAAAGTGATACTTGATTTGATAAGTGTCTTGATTTTCCAAATGAGGATTTAAAACGAAAGGTATGAGAGTGCCTTGGTTTTTCTAAAAAGGAAGGCATGGTATTGTCTTGGTTATTCTAAAAAGGAAGACATGATATTGTCTTGTTTTTTTTTTAAAAGGAAGACATGATATTGTCTTGGTTTTTTTTAAAAGGAAGACATGGTATTGTCTTGGTTATTCTAAAAAGGAAGGCATGATATTGCCTTGGTTTTTCTAAAATGAAAGTTCGTTTTAAAGATGATGTTATTGAGAGTCAAAATGTGATTTAAATTGCACAGGGTTGCCATGATAGTTATATGTATATATATTGGGACGGGTTGCACGATCCGCAACACTTATATACATATTGGGACGGGTTGCATGATCCGCAACACTTATATACATATTGGCACGGGTTGCACGATCCGCAACACTATTATATATTGGGACGGGTTGCACGATTCGCAACACTATTATATATTGGGACGGTTTGCATGATCCGCAACATTATTATATTATTTACATGGACATGCTTACATGATGCAGGAATTTCATGGGCATGCTTCCTTTATATATTTCATGGATTAGCTCCCATGACGTGAGTAGGTATACTCATTGCGGGTCTAAAGGGCTCATGCGGGTTCAACTCCCAGGATATTATTATGTGGACTAACTCTCCATGATGCAGGTATCGCGTATAGATACCCATTGCGGGTACACAAGACCCATGCGGGTTCAATTCCCATGAATATGATATGCATAATGATCCTGAGGGCAGACGTCCCTGATTTTGACATGACTTTCATATTTTGAACAGGTACGGTTGATTTTCTATTTTGAAAAGGTAGGGTTTGCAGTTGAGTACAAGAGGCTCAAGCGGTTATATTAGATTATATATATGTATATATATGTTGGTTATAGGGTCAAGCATACATAATGATTCTATGGACCGAGTCCCTCACTAAAGGGTCGGGACACGTTACATGGACCGAGTCCCTCACTAAAGGGCCGAAATACGTTATATGAAAACAAATACGATGACTCTCATTTTTATAAGGTACAGTGGTACAGTAGTACAATTGTACAGTGCTACAAGGTACAATTGACTCTTATTTTATATAGCAATGTAGGATCTGGTATTTGATTTTCATACTTGTCCCTGTCATTCTTTTGTACATTTATGATCTTTTTTTACTGTACTTCATGTTTACATACTTGGTACCTTGTTGTACTGACCCCCTTCAGGGGCCTGCGTTCATGCCCGCATGTATTAGGTACTCAGTTGGTGATCCGTGAGCTTAGGATCCTTGGTCAGCATTTTGGGATAGCTCCAATGTTTCGGAGCTTGTCATTTTGGCACAGGTCTTCCATTATGGCTATGTATATTCAGGGGTACGATGGGGTCTTGTCCCGTCATAGTTTACTGTCCAAACTCTAAGAGGTCTGTATTCATATGTGGGTTGGACTTGCGTGAGTTGTATATATATTGTTGGCCAGTTGTACTACTGTGTTGTCGGGATGTTCCCATTTATATATAGCGACAACCTCATCGGCTTGCCAGCTTTTATAACATGAGTTTTCTTAGAGCTTCCACTAATTTTTATATGATGTATGGGTAGAAGGGGGCCCAGGTAGGGCACAGTCGCGGGCCCGGGGTTCGGGTCGTGACACTTCTGTCCTTGGCCAAATTTACTTCAGATCTGAAATTCCCCGCATTGGCACCGCGGTCCTGCAGAATGGCACCGCGGTGCTGAAGTCTTTTGTCCTGAATTGCCAACTTTCGTCCTTTTACCTCGGGACCCTCCTTTTGTGCCCACTTTTCACCATTTTGCATTTTTGAACCGCTGTGACTCAAAAGAAAGAAAAATGACTCTAACACGATACTTATTTAAACAAAAATGGGAAAAATACTAACTAAAAATGACTCAAAAGCGTATACAAAATATGCCTAACAAATACCCCCAAACTTAACAATTTGCTCACCCTCGAGCAAAGATCAAAACAAAAACAAAGAAACAAAATAAAAAAGACTCAAAGACTCAAATCAAACAGCTGCACAAGGTTACTTAGAAAAACATGAACGTCAGTTGAGATAATATGTTGGAACATACATAGCATGAACTTAGCAATCTAGAATTTCAAGTCAGATATTTCGCAAATTCATTTCAATCATAATCAATGGAAGCATGAACACCTACCATATGCATGTCAATTTTATTTAGTTCTATGGGCCTGATTACTTGTCATTCTTCACTAATCATAGACATACATATTAAAGATCTTCCGGGCTTTTCAGGGTTGTAATGTAGGCTAGGCAGAGGTAGGTAAGAGTAGACATTTAGGCTCAATTTACGTACCATAAGCGGGTTTTTCATTCAACTCTTTTTGTCCTTCTTTTTTGTATCATTTTCAATTCATACCTATCACCTCTCTTTTCTCTTTTTGAGAGCATGAAACACATTCACATAGGCACCCCCAAACTTAAGCTTTTACATCTTTTTCATCGGGGTGCATCAATTTTTCACTCTCTTTTCGTATTTCTTTTTTCACACTTCTTTTGTCACAATTTTTCAATTACTGCTTATGACACATAAGGGAATCACATGGTGTCAAGGAGATAACTCATTTTAGGCTCAAAGAGGTTGACTAGGAATACAATTTATTGCAAGGTAGGTAATGAAAGGTAAGAAAGACTAACAAAGAAATGTCTGAATCATCTCCCTAAACATGTACATCTTTAATTATTTCGCTTCAAATAACAAGCAAGCAGACTCATAGAAATTTTTCATAATTGACAACACATAGGCTAAGCACAATAATCCAAAATAATTAAATTTTCATGAATTTTGGTATATCTAACTTAAGTACACAAATTTTAGCTTCTAATTCCATTACATTATCCCACTTAATTCACTAGGCGTTTCCGGCAACTACAACATGCATGATCATAAAAAAATTTAACTCATACAGACACAAAAACTCAATCAAAACGACTCAAAACATAAGTACAAAAATAAAATAAGTACCCCACCAAACTTAAACAACATTGTCCCAAATGTGTAACGACTCAAAAATTAAAAAGGGACGACTTACAGACAATAGCGATTCAAAATGGAGGTGGTGACGGCGGATACTGCATTGAGACGGTATCTGTGGGAAGTGATTTGGTGATTTAGGAATTTTTATTTCTGAAATCGTGCTTCGGCACCGCGGTCCTGCATAATGGCACCGCAGTGCCTAAATTACTGTGACCTCTCTAAACATTCGACACCGCAGTCCTGCAGAATGACACCTCGGTGCCGACCCGATTCCGTGTTTTCCACCCTTTTCTTCGTGCTTAGTCTCCGATTCCTTCACATGTCATCACAACACAACAAAAATACCAAAAGTGAGACTGTTCTGTTTAAACTAATTGCATAATTTAAACATTGGGTTGCCTCCCAAGTAGCGCTGTCTTTCGTCTTATAGCCGGACGCAGGTTCCTTATCAAATCATTGGGATAAATTAACCCCACAACCTATCCACTTAAGAATCATTTTCCTCTTCCTCACTCTATTTTTCTTTTTCACATCATTGGATTCAGTAAGATTTACCTGTTTGTCAGCTTTCATGTCATGAACTTTTGTTGTAGCTTTCAAACTAGCCTGTGGGTTCACAGTTGTAGGAATGATCTCCCTAGTGTTGGTTTGTGCTTGCTGAACTATTGTGTCAGTTGTGCTTACTGCGAAGCACTTATTGCTGGCCGGGGACTCAATGGTGGATTTGAATACCTAGAATACCATCTCTTCTTTCCTGAACCCGTAGTCTCAATTCTCCATTCTCCACATCGATTAGGGCTCTACCCGTTGCAAGGAATGGTCTCCCCAAAATGATGGGTATTTCATCATCTTCCTCCATGTCAAGAATGATGAAGTCTGCTGGGAAGAAGAGCTTTCCCACCTTGACAAGCACATTTTCCACTATGCCTATGGGGTGCACCACGGTTCGGTCAGCCAGCTGCAGATTAAATGTGGTTGGTTAGGCTTCCCCCAAAACGAGATTGATACTAGACCCTAAGTCACAAAATGCCTTGTTGTATGTTGCTTTGCCAATAGTGCAGGGCAGAGTGAAGCTTCCTGGATCTTTCAACTTAGGAGACAGTTTCTTTGGTAAGATGGCGTTGCACTCCTCTGTCAGCGCTACTGTCTCATAATCCGCCAACCTTATCTTTTTCCCAAGTATCTCCTTCATGAATTTGAAGTATGCGGGCATTTGTTCTAATGCCTCAATGAAGGGGATATTGATGTGAAATTTCTTAAATACCTCAAACAACTTGGAGAATTGCTTGTCTATGGCCTTCTTTTGTAGCCTCTGAGGGTAAGGGATTCTATCAGTGTATTCCCTCAAAGGTGCTGGTGGAGCTTTCTCAACTGTAGGGTGGTCCTCAGTGACCCCCTCATTTCCTTCCTCAACTGCTTTCTCACCCTCTTTCTCATGAACCACTGCGGGTGTTAGGCGTATTTTGTATACGTTTTTTGAGTCATTTTTAGTTAGTATTTTCCCATTTTCATTCAAATAAGTATCGTGTTAGGTTGTTTTTCCTTCTTTTGAGTACAGCGGTGCAAAAAAAGGCAAAATGACGAAAAGGAGCGAGAATTGGGCAGAAAAGGTGCCCCCGAGGCAAAAAGGACGAAAGTTGGCAAATCATGACGGAGGATTTTCAGCACCGCAGTGCCAATATGCAGAATCGCGGTGCCATTATTTCCGAGATCGCATGACTTTGGTACGCGGTGCGGCTGCGAGGACAGCGGTGCAGCGGTAAAATCACGTTCTGGGCCGAAATTTGACACATTTTCAGGGTCCACAATGCAATATTTTTCCAACTATATAATCACTAAAACCCTGAACTTTTGGCGAAGCTGGGAATCCATGTACATATTCCACAACACAACTCTTGGAGTCATCAAGATTGGAGACCTAGTTCAAGTTATTTTCTTTTCTCTTTTCTTTGTTTTATTCCAGTTCATATTGTATTATGTATTAGTCTTAGCGTGACTATGACTATGAGCTAAACACTTAATTAGGGCTTTCCTATTGAATCACTTGAAATCGTATTTCATGATTTAATGCATTAGTTTGGTTTTTTCTTCACTTGATTAAGATTTATTCAATAATTGGTATGAATGTTTGATAGTTAATTGATCACTAATTATCATAATCTATATGATTTCGAATCGAGAACCGAGAGGAGAGATTTGTATATGCTGTAATTGAATAGACATAGGTTAAAATCGCGGATGAAAGTACTCCGATACTTGTGTAGCATTATAGGTTATTGTTCTTAATCCCCCTATGTGGTAAATCGTATCATAGAAATATAGAAGGGTTTTGCACTGGGGTTGAGTGATTATATATCCTAACCGGAATATAAGACACTCTAGTTAACGATTATCTTAACGTAGAAAAATAAGTCATTCTAGTTGCATTAAGGATTGAATAAAGTGGATAGTTGAGGATATTGAAGCTCTATCTCCGTCATAACTGATTAAACCTAAGTAATTTAGTTTAATTTCTGCACTTAGTCTTAGCTATTAGATAAAAAGACAAACAAATTAACTTCACTAAATATAAACCATAGCTTAGATAATCGGTACTTGATAGCCAGTCTATGAGGACGATATCCGGTCTTACCAGACTATATTACTTGTGAACGATGCGTTCTCTTGCGTGAACATTCGAAATATCGCTAACAAGTTTTTGGCGCCGTTGCCGGGGACTGGCTTACTTTCAATATCTAATTATCTAATCTTATTTCTAATTTGGTTTGTATACATTTGATTAAATTATTTTATTTCTAATTTGGTTGCTCCAGGAACAAGTTTCCAACTTGTTCTGCGAGCATCTTTTTATCACTTTTTGTTGTTTTTCTTATTTTGTAGGTAAAGTTGAAAAAAAAATGGACTACTACTATTATCAGGGGTAGCAGTACTTCTACTACTATCCACAGCATCAGTATCATCAATAACAATTTAACCCACAGGTTCCACAGGAAGATCGAAATGAGCTTCAAAAAGCTTTACTCAGGTTCACATAGTCCCACACTCCTCAAGGGAAATTCCAGCAGCAACAGAGTCAGGCCCCATCAGAGGAGCGAGATGAATTGAGAGAAACATTGTTGGAACTCACAAACGCCCAAACTCAATTCATGATGGATGTAAGATCCTCTATGCAAAACTTGAAGACTCAAGTGGGACAAATTCTGAATTTGGAACCACAAATCGGGAAACTGATGGGCATGGTACCCATTACACCTCAAGAAAGTCCACCGAGTGACCCAATTACGAAGAGTGGTGAGCAGATGGTGGAACCTGAACCACAATAAGCTGTTGAGGAATTTGGAGAGTAGTTGGTGTAGAGAAAGAATAGGTCAATGAGGACCACCCTATTGCAGAAGGGACCACACCAAATGTCATTGCTGACCCTAACAAAGAAAGTCCATACTCTGAAGGGCACCCCCAAAAGTTGAGAGATGTAGGGAGTTTTACTGATCCCTACATTATAGAGAGCCTAGAAGACAAGCCTGCCTTGTGTAATTGGGGGACAATCTTAGATATGAGGCCCTTGTTTGAAAAAAATGTAGTAGGAAAAGTGAGACCTGCAACAATGACTGTGCGGATTGCAAGCAATTCGCAGAAGGATCCACTAGGCACTAGTAAAGGTTAACTGCGTCCGGTTAAAAGAAGTTAAAGATAACGCTACTTGGGAGGCGACCCAATGTTTAAATTATGCAATTTAGTTTAAATAGAACAGTCTCACTTTTGGTATTTTTGTTGTGTTGTGATGCCAGGTGAAGGAATCGGAGAATGAGCATGAAGAAAAGGGTGGAAAACATGGAGTCGAGTCAGCACCGCGGTGCCAATTTGAAGGACCGCGGTGCCAAATGTTCAGAGAGGCCCCAGTACTTTAGGCACTGCGGTGCCACTATGCAGAATCGCGGTGCCGATTAGCGACTTCCGAAAAAATAAAAAGGCTCTGAATCGCCAAATCTCCTCCCACAAATATCATCTCAGTGCAGTATTCGCCACCACCACCACCATTTTAAACCGATGTATGTTTGTAAGTCGTCCCTTTTCAATTTTTGAGTCTTTTACACATTTGAGACAATGTGTAGTTTAAATTTGGGGGGAGTTCTTATTTTATTTTATTTTATTTTTGTGTCTATTATTGAGTCTTTTTTTTGTTTTTGTGTTTTATGTGAGTCAATTTTTTTTTATGATAATGCATGTTGTGCTTATTTGGAACGCCTAGTGAACTAAGTGGGATAATGTAATGGAATGAGAAGCTAAAATCCGTGTGCTTAATTTAGATATGCAAAAAATTCATGAAAATTTGATTATGTGAAATATTTGATGCTTAGCCTATGTGTTGTCAATTGAAAAATGTCTATGAAGTCTGCTTGCTTGCTATTTGAGGCGAAATAGTTATGATGTACATGTTTAGGGAGATAATTCAGACATTTCTTTGTTAGCCCTTCTTACCATTTATTATCTACCTTGCAATAAATTGTATCCCTAATCAACTCCGTTGAGTCTAAAATAGGTTGTTTTCTTTGACACACCATGATTCTTTCGTTTGCCATAAGCAATAGTTGAATAAATAGATGAAAAAGAGTGAAAAAGAAATACAAAAAGAGAGTGAAAAATTGATGCACCCCAATGAAAAAGATGTAAAAACTTAAAGTTTGGGGGTGCCTATGTGAATTGTTTCATGCTCTCAAAAAAAAGAGAAAATGGGATATAGATATGAACTGAAAAGGATACCAAAAAGAAGGACAAAATGGTTGATGAAGAAAAATGCTTATGGTACGTAAATTGAGCCTAAATTCCTAATCTTACCTACCCCTGCATAAGCCTACATTACAACCCTGAAAAGTCCTGATGATCTCTAGAATGTATGTCTATGATTAGTGGAGAATAACAAGTAAACAAGACCATAGAACTAAATGAAATTGATATGCATAGGTTAGGTATTCATGCTTCCATTGATTATGACTGAAATGAATTTGCGAAATATCTGACTTGAAATTCTAGATTGCTAAATTCATGCTATATTTGTTCCTACATATTATCACAACTGACGTTCATGTGTTTCTAAGTAACCTTGTGCAGCTGCTTGATTTGAGTCTCTTTGATTTTGTTTCTTTGGTTTTTGTGTTTTGATCTTTGCTCGAGGCTAGCAAAGGTTAAGTTTGGGTATTTGTTAGGCGTATTTTGTATACATTTTTGAGTCATTTTTAGTTAGTATTTTCCATTTTCTTTCAAATAAGTATCGTGTTAGGTTGTTTTTCCTTCTTTTGAGTCACAGCGGTGCAAAAAAGGCAAAATGACGAAAAAGAGCGAGAATTAGGCAGAAAAGGTGCCCCCGAGGCAAAAAGGATGAAAGTTGGCAAATCAGGACGAAAGACTTTCAGCACTGCGGTGCCATTATTACTGAGAGAGTGCAGGACTTTCGGCACCGCGGTGCCAGCCTGCAGGACCGCGGTGCCGAGGCAGAAAAATCATGTTCTGGGCCGAAATTTGACACTTTTTCAGGGTCCACAATGCAATATTTTTTCAACTATATAATCCCTAAAACCCTGACCTTATGGGGCAGCTGGAAATCCTTGTACATATTCCACAACACAAATCTTGGAGGCATCAAGATTAGTGTGACTATGACTATGAGCTAAACACTTAATTAGGGCTTTCCTATTGAATTTCTTGAAATCTTATTTCATGATTTAATGCATTAGTTTGGTTTCTTCTTCACTTGATTAAGATTTATTCAATAATTGTATGAATGTTTGATAGTTAATTGATCACTAATTATCATAATCTATATGATTTCGAATCGAGAACCGAGAGGAGAGATTTGGATATGCTATAATTGAATATACATAGGTTAAAATCGCGGACGAAAGTACCCCGATACTTCTGTAGCATTTTAGGTTACTGTTCTTAATCCTCTTATGTGGTAAATCCAATCATAGAAATATATAAGGGTTCTGCACTGGGGTTGAGTGATTATATATCCTAACCGGGATATAAGAAAGTCTAGTTAACCGTTATCTTAACGTAGAAGAAGTCATTCTAATTGCATTAAGGATTGAATAGAGTGGTTAGTTGAGGATATTGGAAGCCCTATCTCCATCATAACTGATTAAACCTAAGTAATGTAGTTTAATTTCTGCACTTAGTCTTAGCTATTAGATAAGAAGAAAAACAAATTAACGTTCACCAAATAGAAACCATAGCTTAGATAATCAGTACTTGATAACCAGTCTTTGAGGACGATATTCGGTCTTCCCAGACTATATTACTTGTGAACGATGCGTGCGCTTGCGTGATCATTCGAAATATCGCTAACAGCGGGTTGGGGAGCAACCCGCTCCAAATGCTTTCCACTCCTTAACAACACTGCCTGAAACTACTCTCTTGGATTGACCTCAGACATTGGGAGAGTACATCACGCCCGAACCCGGGCGGATCGGTGCCCTACAGGCACCTTCTACCTTAACAACTAAGTACATCATGGAAATTAATAATACTCATTTTTTTAAAACTAACGACGTAAGGCAAAGCCGACTAGCCGCCATATAATATACATAAACAAAAGACACTACACCGCATAACGCAGTCCAATCCCACATATGAATACGCACTTGTGAGTTAAATCGAACTATGACGGACAAGGCCCCGCTGCATCCAAAACTATACAAAGCATGTCTCAAGGACATATACCAAAGATAAACTCCGAATAAGGAGCTTATCCAAAACCCCGAAAGGTGATCCTACACTGCCGATCACCGAATCACAGACCTAAACTGCGGCATGAACGCAGCTTCGGGCGAGGTCAAGACAAGAATGTACCAAGTATGTGAACAATAAATCAGAACGAAATCATAAGATCTAAACAAAATAAGAGACATGTATGATAGCCAACCTACAGCACATAACACGTAAGCAGTCATATCAAGTCAGGGACGCAGGCCCTCAAAGTCATTACTCAATATAACCATGAGTCTCACGCCCATAATATCAATCATGCCCGTGGAATCCTTCCTCACTGCCGGCAGTCCATGATGTAATAACACCAATAAGGATACATGAACACCAAGTCCCACCTGTGTCCTCAATACCACGTGGTCCCATGCCCCGGAATCCCACCTCGTAAAAGCATGACCATAGGGTAACACAAACAACCGGGACATATATGATAATCAAAATACAACACATTGTGCCTTACTAACAATGAGAGTAAACAAGAGTATCCTTACAATATAAACTAGGAAGCTCATGATCAAGCGGACCATCCGCCCGCAGATCATTTAGCAATCCTATTCCCGGACTATTTCACCCGCATAGGTCGCGTGGACCCGCGTGAGGTATTCCTCGTGATAGGTGAACCCGCCCGCACGGGACTATTTCACCGCATAAGCCCTTTCGACCCGCATGAGGTATTCTCGCATAAGACTATTTCACCCGCATAAGCCCTTACGACTCGCATGAGGTATTCCTCGCATAGGTCGGACCCGCCCGCACGGGACTATTTCACCCGCATAAGCCCTACGGACTCGCGTGAGGTATTCTCGTGATCGTGGGTAGCAAATCCACGGAATTATGCAAATGCCACAAACCCGGGGAATGACCCCGAAACGACTGATATACCAATATCACACAACCGGCTATTTCCAGCACACATAGGCAATTCTCAATTAACAAGCCCAAGTACTTATCACGACATACTTAGACAAATTCTCAATTTATCAAGCCAAAGTACTAATCAAGGCATACATAGAATAATTCTCTTTTAACAAGACAAAGTACTTATCAAGGCACACTTAGACAAATCCTCAATTTATCAAGCCAAAGTACTAATCAAGGCATACATAGAATAATTCTCTTTTAACAAGCCAAAGTACTTATCAAGGCACACTTAGAATAATCCTCAATTTATCAAGCCAAAGTACTAATCAAGGCATACATAGAATAATTCTCTTTTAACAAGTCAAGTACTTATCAAGGCACACTTAGACAAATTCTCAATTTATCAAGCCAAAGTACTACTCAAGGCATACATAGAATAATTCTCTTTTAACAAGTCAAGTACTTATCAAGGCACACTTAGACAAATTCTCAATTTATCAAGCCAAAGTACTACTCAAGGCATACATAGAATAATTCTCTTTTAACAAGTCAAGTACTTATCAAGGCACACTTAGACAAATTCTCAATTTATCAAGCCAAAGTACTACTCAAGGCATACATAGAATAATTCTCTTTTAACAAGTCAAGTACTTATCAAGGCACACTTAGACAAATTCTCAATTTATCAAGCCAAAGTACTACGTACGTACATTGTTTTATAAAAGACTCATTTCTATGTAAAGCCCCAAGATACTAACACCCGTAGTATCAAGGCGTGTCTATTTTTCAAAGTAAGTTACTACACTTTTAGAAAACTCATTTCAAAGCTTGAAATCAAGTAACTCCAAATTTTCACAATCTAGGCAACTTATGTCGATTTAATCAAAATAGACATCTTTCTAAACCTTCCATAAAGCCGTTATAACCAACTTCCCATAAAGCCGTTATAACCCTTTATGGTTTTAGACGTATCCATTCCTTCAATAACCAAGAGACTTATACTATTAAAACCAAGTATCACATACTTACAAATCAAGTTCTTAACTTTCAAAATACTTCAAGTCTCTTAATAGTTAGAAAACAAGTTTTCTTCTACTTTTTAAACCTCAAGTAACTTCACCCTTAACGCAAGTTACTTCTCTTAAATCATGTCATTTCTCCTCTTTAAATCAAATAAGTAAATCACTCCTTTGACTCCCCTAAAGTCATTATAATGACCTTTAGGTTTTAGAACTAAGGCACTAGCCAAAAGATTTGGAAACCACTTCCTTTTTAAGATTACATGTACTTTAAGTAAAAATACCTTCCCTTTTAAGAATCCAAACTTCATCAAGAAAATGGATTCTACAACTTACAATCTAAACATCAAAGTACACTCAAGGAAGTACATGTAACAAATTCTATTTTAGGCAATCCAAATACAACCAAGGAATGGATCATTTAAGGAGTAGAACCTACTTTCTTTATCTTAAGGAATCATGCTAGAAGAGGAGATAGTTCACATACCTTTTCGGCTAAATCCACAAGCTAAGCCGAATACACCGTACGTAGAAGTGTCAACCTATAATGGTCACAACAAGGATATCAACTTCTAGTCTCTATGTAGAATAATACTAAGTATTTAGTCTCTAATTCTACGGAAAATCGGGCAGCACTTCCTTTGTTTCTACTCACTTTGCCACCTTTTTCAAGGCCGAATACAATAACCAACAAGCCACATTTAAGGCTCCAAACAACATCCAAACAAAGGGGATTACACGCCTTACACTACGTGTAAAATTCCGCCCCACAATTCATACCAAATAGTTTAAAAACTCCAAGCCATTCTCGGCCAACTACAACTAACAATTCAAAGTCTTTTCCAAATTCCAAGTTCTTAGGTCAACATGTTATTTAGTCATAAACAACTTCAACAACTACAATTTCCTTCTTTATACAACATGTGACGACTTAACTAACAATCGACTTGAATTGAAATCTTAAAGCTAAACATGCTAGATTTCGGATTAGGGTTCCAATAGCCCATAAACATATCAAACTTCATACTATATAACACATGCTTGCTAAAATCCATAGCTACAACAATAAGTAAGTCTTAACTACTAAAACGACAAAAATTATACCTTTCAAAGCCCTTAAAATTTCCAAGATTCCAAAGTCGCGCCTTAGCAATTCTTAGCTCCTTTCCTTAGGTTCCAATCCGCTCCAAGCACTCCTGTAGGCCTATGAAGAACCCATCTTCAAGTTCCAACTTCAAAGTCAAGAACTCCAATAGTTTCCGCCATGACTAACGTGAAAACTCCGTTTTTCCGAAATCTTTCTATTGAGATAACCTTACAACACCCTTAGGAACATTGGGTTAAAGTCTTGTGGCTAATGGATCAAAACTACAAATTTTTCTCCTTTCTTTTCTTGCAAACCCGAGAGCACACATGGCTAGCACAAAGTGTGTGAATTTTTTCTAAGTCTTCAAGACCTTGTCTTGCTACTAGTAGTATACTTATAACACAATGGAGGGTTTAGATGTCCACAAATGTGAGGTTAGGATGATTATCACAAGGATTAAGCCCATGTGGACAAGTTGACTTGGTCAAATATGTCAAGCTTGCAAGACTTATCATCTACATAGGTCAAATGACCATTCTACCCCTTGCATAAATTTCGACCAAGCCATGTGGGGGTGCCACATGTCGCCCTCTCATTCGTCCATAAAATTCCGTAACCCTCGTGGGCCCCACAAAATGTAAAATTCCTCGGGTGGGCCCCACGTGACCAAATCCGTAAAAATAAATTTCCATTAGGTTAAGAGTTCCATACTCTTCAAATAATGCATTTTGAGAATCCAATTCTCAACAACGAACATTTTTCCTTTCCGACGTTCGGAACATTTTCCGTCGGAAAAACAATTCTTCCTTTCGTACTAATTTCCAAGTCTTGATTCCTTACGCATTCTCTCTTATACATGTCCCGGACTTCTTGGGTGTAACATTCTTCCTTAGAAACATTCGTCCCCGAATGTTCTTAGTCGGTTGCCAAGCTATACAAACTCCGGCACAATCTCTATACTATGCCTATCAATCAAATGCACAAGACCAACGATGCCACACATGGCCACCACATAAAATACGTAAACATAATAATGGACCTTCCGTCCGTGGTCCCTTCTCACAAAACTCGAAGGTTACTGATCTTCCCAAACACGGATCCTTAGAGGTTCCTTTCTTTCCTTACTTGTCATACTCTCTCGCACTTTCAAACTCATCTAGTACACGCATAAAATCTCAAATTTTGTTTCGTTCCCAACTGGAGTTACTAACCAACTTGGCCATATTGTTACTTACATTCCCGTTAAGGCTTTTCTCGGTCCTTACGACCTAGTTCCGGTGGAACGCGTCCACAAACTCGTACAACGATTTACTAAACTTGGGCCTGGCATCCTCGGGACCCTACCACATAAACGGACCATTTCTAACTGACATCACCCGATTCCATACAATCGGTTGACCCGGAATGAGTCTACAACCCGACTCATCGTCACACTTAACTCCTCATTCCTAGTCTGAAATAAATCTCTCTCTTATCTCAAGGTACTTCTTACCCTATCCCCCTATTCACTAGAGGTTCGCCACATAAGCCAAAGTATTTCTATCAGATAATCTTCCCTATCTGGCCTTACACTTATACTGGTAATTACAACTTGTGAACTTTATACAACAATAGTCTCAGTTCACCTATCATTCTTGTCAACATTCTTACTTCTCACTTTACTAATCAAAGTATCCCTACCTCTGGGGTACTATCACTCACAACTGCTAGCACCGCTATCTTGGTCAATAACACAACGGCTTTCCTCATGACCCTATAGTCTTCTCCTAACCGAGAACCGGAGGCTCGTGCTGGGCCTCAAAACTGGCGCAGGAACTCGCCGATCATGAACAACATCCGGTGTACCACGGGCATAAGCCCTATCAACTCTTTGAGTCCGACTAGTAGCTCGCTACTCCTTTGCCCTTCAAGGCCGTTGCTCTCCTCGAGGCATAATCAGAACACAACAATACGTCGAGAGGAATTATCTTACTAACACACTCTATGGCACGATCTTAGAGTGAGAAGAATAGAAACCAACTCCTAAATGTCCCGTAGCCTCTCGTTTATGGGTGTGGCGCGCAACACACCGATAATCAAGACTCTACTAGACACCTCAGTAGACATTCCGAGGACCGATCGCTCGATACCACTGTCACGCCCAACCCGGGCGTGGATCGGTGCCCTACCGGGCACCCTTCTACCTTAACAACTAAGTACATTGCGGAAATTAATAATACTCATTTTTTTAAAACCAACGTGACGTAAGGCAAAGCCGACTAGGCTGCCATATAATATACATAAACAAAAGACACTACACTGTACACGAGTCCAATCCCACATATGAATACAGACCTCTAGGAGTTAAACTGAACTATGACGGGACAAGGCCTCGCCGTACCCAAAACTATACAAAGCCTGTACTGAAGGACATATACCAAAGATAAAATCCGAAATAGAAGGAGCTTATCCAAAACCCTGAGCAGGATCCTACACCTGCTGATAACCGAACTGCGTACCTAAACCTGCGCAGATTGAACGCGGCCCAAGGAGGTCGATCGAAGAATGTACCAAGTATGTGAACAATAAGTACTGTAACGAAATCATAACAGTCTAAACAAAACAGTAGACATGTATGATAGCCAACCTACATCACATAACACGTAAGCAGTCATATCAAGTCAGGGACGCAGGCCCTCAAAGTCATTACTCAATATAACCATGAGTCTCACGCCCATAATATCAATCATGCCCGTGGAATCCTTCCTCACTGCCGGCAGTCCATGATGTAATAACACCAATAAGGATACATGAACACCAAGTCCCACCTGTGTCCTCAATACCACGTGGTCCCAAGCCCCGGAATCCCACCTCGTAAAAGCATGACCATAGGGTAACACAAACAAATCCGGGGACATATATGATAATCAAAATACAACACATTGTGCCTTACTAACAATGAGAGTAAACAGTAGTATCCTTACAATATAAACTAGGAAGCTCATGATCAAGCAGGACCATCCGCCCGCAGTATCATTTAGCAATCCTATTCCTGGGACTATTTCACCCGCATAGGTCGCGTGGACCCGCGTGAGGTATTCCTCGCATAGGCTGGACCCGCCCGCATGGGACTATTTCACCCGCATAAGCCCTTTCGGACCCGCATGAGGTATTCCTCGCATCGGACTATTTCACCCGCATAAGCCCTTACGGACTCGCATGAGGTATTCCTCGCATAGGCTGGACCCGCCCGCATGGGACTATTTCACCCGCATAAGCCCTACGGACTCGCATGAGGTATTCCTCGCATCGTGGGTAGCAAATCCACGGAATTATGCAAATGCCACAAACCCGGGGAATGACCCCGAAACGACTGATATACCAATAGCACACAACCGGCTATTTCCAGCACACATAGGCAATTCTCAATTAACAAGCCCAAGTACTTATCACGGCATACTTAGACAAATTCTCAATTTATCAAGCCAAAGTACTAATCAAGGCATACATAGAATAATTCTCTTTTAACAAGCCAAAGTACTTATCAAGGCACACTTAGACAAATCCTCAATTTATCAAGCCAAAGTACTAATCAAGGCATACATAGAATAATTCTCTTTTAACAAGCCAAAGTACTTATCAAGGCACACTTAGAATAATCCTCAATTTATCAAGCCAAAGTACTAATCAAGGCATACATAGAATAATTCTCTTTTAACAAGTCAAGTACTTATCAAGGCACACTTAGACAAATTCTCAATTTATCAAGCCAAAGTACTACTCAAGGCATACATAGAATAATTCTCTTTTAACAAGTCAAGTACTTATCAAGGCACACTTAGACAAATTCTCAATTTATCAAGCCAAAGTACTACTCAAGGCATACATAGAATAATTCTCTTTAACAAGTCAAGTACTTATCAAGGCACACTTAGACAAATTCTCAATTTATCAAGCCAAAGTACTACTCAAGGCATACATAGAATAATTCTCTTTTAACAAGTCAAGTACTTATCAAGGCACACTTAGACAAATTCTCAATTTATCAAGCCAAAGTACTACGTACGTACATTCTTTTATAAAAGACTCATTTCTATGTAAAGCCCCAAGATACTAACACCCGTAGTATCAAGGCGTGTCTATTTTTCAAAGTAAGTTACTACACTTTTAGAAAACTCATTTCAAAGCTTGAAATCAAGTAACTCCAAATTTTCACAATCTAGGCAACTTATGCCGATTTAATCAAAATAGACATCTTTCTAAACCTTCCATAAAGCCGTTATAACCAACTTCCCATAAAGCCGTTATAACCCTTTATGGTTTTAGACGTATCCATTCCTTCAATAACCAAGAGACTTATACTATTAAAACCAAGTATCACATACTTACAAATCAAGTTCTTAACTTTCAAAATACTTCAAGTCTCTTAATAGTTAGAAAACAAGTTTTCTTCTACTTTTTAAACCTCAAGTAACTTCACCCTTAACGCAAGTTACTTCTCTTAAATCATGTCATTTCTCCTCTTTTAAATCAAATAAGTAAATCACTCCTTTGACTCCCCTAAAGTCATTATAATGACCTTTAGGTTTTAGAACTAAGGCACTAGCCAAAAGATTTGGAAACCACTTCCTTTTTAAGATTACATGTACTTTAAGTAAAAATACCTTCCCTTTTAAGAATCCAAACTTCATCAAGAAAATGGATTCTACAACTTACAATCTAAACATCAAAGTACACTCAAGGAAGTACATAGAACAAATTCTATTTTAGGCAATCCAAATACAACCAAGGAATGGATCATTTAAGGAGTAGAACCTACTTTCTTTATCTTAAGGAATCATGCTAGAAGAGGAGATAGTTCACATACCTTTTCGGCTAAATCCACAAGCTAAGCCGAATACACCGTACGTAGAAGTGTCAACCTATAATGGTCACAACAAGGCTATCAACTTCTAGTCTCTATGTAGAATAATACTAAGTATTTAGTCTCTAATTCTACGGAAAATCGGGCAGCACTTCCTTTGTTTCTACTCACTTTGCCACCTTTTTCAAGGCCGAATACAATAACCAACAAGCCACATTTAAGGCTCCAAACAACATCCAAACAAAGGGGATTACACGCCTTACACTACGTGTAAAATTCCGCCCCACAATTCATACCAAATAGTTTAAAAACTCCAAGCCATTCCCGGCCAACTACAACTAACAATTCAAAGTCTTTTTCAAATTCCAAGTTCTTAGGTCAACATGTTATTTAGTCATAAACAACTTCAACAACTACAATTTCCTTCTTTATACAACATGTGACGACTTAACTAACAATCGACTTGAATTGAAATCTTAAAGCTAAACATGCTAGATTTCGGATTAGGGTTCCAATAGCCCATAAACATATCAAACTTCATACTATATAACACATGCTTGCTAAAATCCATAGCTACAACAATAAGTAAGTCTTAACTACTAAAACGACAAAATTTATACCTTTCAAAGCCCTTAAAATTTCCAAGATTCCAAAGTCGCGCCTTAGCAATTCTTAGCTCCTTTCCTTAGGTTCCAATCTGCTCCAAGCACTCCTTAGAGGCCTATGAAGAACCCATCTTCAAGTTCCAACTTCAAAGTTGAAGAACTCCAATAGTTTCCGCCTTGCGACTAACGTGAAAATTGCGTTTTTCCGAAATCTTTCTATTGAGATAACCTTACAACACCCTTAGGAACATTGGGTTAAAGTCTTGTGGCTAATGGATCAAAACTACAAATTTTTCTCCTTTCTTTTCTTGCAAACCCGAGAGCACACATTGCTAGCACAAAGTGTGTGAATTTTTTCTAAGTCTTCAAGAGCTTGTCTTGCTACTAGTAGTATACTTACAACACAATGGAGGGTTTAGATGTCCACAAATGTGAGGTTAGGATGATTATCACAAGGATTAAGCCCATGTGGACAAGTTGACTTGGTCAAATATGTCAAGCTTGCAAGACTTATCATCTACATAGGTCAAATGACCATTCTACCCCTTGCATAAATTTCGACCAAGCCATGTGGGGTGCCACGTGTCGCCCTCTCATTCGTCCATAAAATTCCGTAACTCTCGTGGGCCCCACAAAATGTAAAATTCCTCGGGTGGGCCCCACGTGACCAAATCCGTAAAAATAAATTTCCATTAGGTTAAGAGTTCCATACTCTTCAAATAATGCATTTTGAGAATCCAATTCTCAACAACGAACATTTTTCCTTTCCGACGTTCGGAACATTTTCCGTCGAAAAAACAATTCTTCCTTTCGTACTAATTTCCAAGTCTTGATTCATTACGTACATTCTCTTATACATGTCCTGGACTTACTGGGTGTAACAGTACCATACGGCCTGTTGGTTACCATCTTCGCCAATTGCCCAACCTGTGTTTCCAGGTTCCTGAGAGACACAGTTTCGCATACGAACCGATTCTCGTGAATTGCGAGTGTAAGCAATGCATCCCTCAGCTCATCAGGCTTCTCTTGTTGTGTAGGTGGTCTAAACTGTTGGGATGAGGTATCCTGATTATGTGCTTACTGGTTCTGGTAATTACCTTGATATGGTTGTTGCTGGGCCTGGTCGTTCCTCCACGAAAAGTTAGGGTGATTTCTTCACTTTGGATTGTATGTGTTGGAATTATAAGGCCGCTGAAAGTTCCCAACTGCCTGAACCTGCTCCATGGACACATTATTAGGATCCACCGCTGTGCATTTGTCAAAAGAGTGTGGGCCCCCGCAAATCTCACAATTCACAGACATCTGGACTGCATTCACAGACATAGTATTCTGCTGCAGTTGCTTTGTCAAAAGGGCCACCTGCGCATTTAATGTTGTGATAGTTTCTATCTCATGTATGCCCATAGTCTTCCTGCTACTCGCAGACTTGTCATCTGACCCTTGATGATTATTGGCAGCCATGTCTTCTAGTAACTCATGTGCCTTATTGACACTCTTCCTTATGAACCCTCCCCCTGCTGCAGCATCAATTATGGTACGAGTAGTACCACTCAACCCATTATAAAAAATGTGGACCAACATCCACTTCTATACGCCATGATGGGGGCATTTTCTTTGTAAATCCTTAAATCGCTCCCATGCATCATACAACGACTCTCCATCAACCTGATAGAAATTGTTCAACTTTCTCCTTAACTTTGATGCCTTTGAAGGAGGGAAAAACTTTGTAAGAAACTTTTGGGCTAGGTCCTGCCAGGTGGTGACGGAGTTGGCAGGTAGTGAGTTCAACTAGCTCTTAGCTCTATCCCTAAGTGAGAACGGGAACAACCTCAGTCTAATAGCATCGTTAGTGATGCCATTGTACTTGAAAGTGGCACACAACTCCATAAAGTTGGAAATATGTATGTGGGGGTCTTCAGATGGAAATCCCCCAAACTATAATGTGTTCTGGACCATGCTCAGGATGGCTGACTTGATCTAAAAGTTATTTGCCCCTATTGCTGGGAGCCTGATGCATGTTTGTGCACCAGTAACCGTGGATAGAACATAATCTCCCAAGCTTCTTTCTGGTGGGACTGGTATTGGCTCATCTACATGATCAGGAACCTCATTGTTTGCCCCATTCTGATTCGGTGGTTGGTTGTCCATGGTCACTGAATCAGCTATCCTTTTATTTCGCCTGTTTTGCTTGCACGTTTTCTCAATTTCAGGGTTGAAGGGAATAAGTGTATCTGCTCTTCTTCTTCTTCGCATACACTAAATCCCTGAAATAGACCAAAATCAACAAACAAATCAAGGCAACAGGGTTCTGACAGTAAAAATAAAAATAAAGCCAAAGTAGAAATAAAAATAGATGGTTTGATATTAGAAGTACGCCAGTCCGCGGCAACGGCGTCAAAAACTTGTTAGGATCGTGTCCAATTGCTCACGCAAGTGTACGTATCGTTCACAAGTAAAATAGTCTGTAAGACCGAGTTTATCGTCCACAGAGACTGGTTTCTAATTACCGAACATCTATTCTAGATTATCTATTTGACAAACGATATTTGATTTGGGTTTTTATCTAACTACTAGAATAACTGCGAGAAGTAATCTAAATTATTGAGGTTTAATCAGTTATGTAGGAATTAGGGCTTTCAAAATCCTCGACTATCCACTCTATTCAATCCTCAATGCAACTAGAATGACTTCTTCTACGTTAAGATAGCGATTAACTAGACTGTCTTATATTCCGGTTAGGATATATAATATCTCAACCCCAGTGCAGAATCCTTCTATATTTCTATGATAGAATTTACCACATAGGAGGGTTAAGAACAGTAACATATAATGCTACACAAGTATCGAGGTACTTTCGTCCGCGATTTTAACCTATGTCTATTCAATTACAGCATATCCAAATCTCTCCTCTCGGTTCTTGATTCGAAATCATATAGGTTATGATAATTAGTGATCAATTAACTATCAAACATTCATTCAAATTATTGAATAAATCTAATCAAGTGAAGAAGGAATCAAACTTATGCATTAAGTCATGAAATAGATTTTCAAGCGATTCAAAAGGAAATCCCTAATAAAGTGTTTAACTCCTAGCCATAGTCACGCTAAGAACTAATACAATTTCAAACATAAACTAAATTAAAAAAAAAAAAGTACTGCGAACTAAAGTCTCCAATTGTAGCTTCCCATCCTTGCCCTGTGGTGTGTTGTGTGTTAGAATGACCAACTCCCATCATTAGATTAATCCCTAGGGCTTAAGTATGTTGCAAATTTCATGCCCTATGGACCCTTCTGCTCTTGGCCAAATTTACTTCGAATCTGAAATTCTCCGTATTGGCACCGCGGTCCTGCAAAATGGCACTGTGGTGCCGAAAGTCCTGCAACCTCCCAGTAATTATGGCACCGCGGTCCTGTATGCACGGCACCACGGTGTTGACGTCTTTTGTCCTGAATTGCCAACTTTCGTCCTTTTTGCCTCGGAACCCTCCTTTTGTGCCCACTTTTCACTCATTTTCGTCATTTTGCCTTTTTGAACCGTTGTGACTCAAAACAAAGAAACGACCCTAACACGACACTTATTTAAACAAAAATGGAAAAAATACTAACTAAAAATCACTCAAAAAACGTATACAAAATACGTCTAACAAGTACTTAAGTTGATACCGAAGAGGTTTAAAATGCCCGACCTCCCAAAGTATGATTGGACAACGGATCCACAGGAGCATGCGACGTCATATACTTATGTAATAAAGGGTAATGATATGCATCCGGATGATATTGAATCGGTGTTGTTGAAGAAATTCGACGAAACGCTTTCGAATGGAGCAATGATATGGTATTCTATGTTCCCTAAACATTCTATTAATTCATTTGAAATGCTTGCAAATGCTTTTATAAAAGCGCATGTCGAAGCTCGGAAGGTTCAAGCAAGAAAAATGGATATTTTCAAAATTGCTCAGAAGGATACGAAGTTGCTGCAGGAGTTCGTGACCAGGTTTCAAAAGGAACGGATGCTTCTTCCTCTAGTACCGAATGAATAGGCAGCTGAAGGTTTCACCAATAGGCTGAATTCTAGGAGTTCTAGTGCTTCGTTCAAATTAAAGGAGAACCTGTTGAGATTACCAACTGTAACATGTGCAGATGTGCATAACATGTATGCGTCCAAAATCAGAGTGAAGGATGAGCAACTTGAACTTCTATCGAGGTTAGTAGGACAGAACAAAAGCTTTGACAAATCAAATTGGGTAGTCTAGTCAGAGCCGAAATCTTCAAAGGATAGATATCAACCCTACGGGCAACCGAAGAGGTCGAATTTCAGATTAGATCAGGATCGCAACAATCACAATTTCCCATCAGATAAAGGAGATAAGTGTAATGATCGAGGGTCTACCAGTAGGGATTTGTAATTCAAAAATAACATCGGTGGATCTTCTTCTAACGTTGTGGAAAGCCTGAGGCTGTTCGAATACAATTTCAATATTGATGCAGGTTGGCTCATTTTGGCCATTGGTCATATATATGAGACAAGGAGCCAAGACCGCTTCAGACAGACCCGACTCAAAAATATCCAAACTTGATTTGTGATTACCATGGAACTCATGGTCATCGAACTGAGGATTGTCGCTAGTTAAGGGATGAGGTGGCTCAGTTATTGAAAATCCACCTACGTGAGTTCATAAGTGATCGAGCAAAGAAAAACTACAGAAATAGAGAAGCAAACAAACAAACAGAACCAGTGGAACCCCAACATGTCATAAATATAATTATCGGGGAAATGGATGTTCCGAAAAGAGCTATCATGATCGCAAAGAAGACGAAAGTGTCAATAACTAGAGAGAAAAGGTCCAAAAATTGTGAACATGAGGAAACAATATCTCTTCAATAATGAAGACGCGGAGGGCATCATTCAACCTCACAATGATGCTGTTATACCCCGTAGTTGCAGGGTATGTATGTGAGGACGTACGTACGAGAGTATGGCAGAAATTTTTGAAAAGAAAGAAAGATGTGAGTTTTCGACGGAAAAGTTTCCGGTTATTTGTGAAGAAAAAGGTTCGTTAATGAGAATTGGTTTCCCAGATTTGGTATATGGGCTTCTTAAATTATATTAGAATTTTGAGATTTTATTTTCGGAAATGGTCACGTGGGGCCCACGGGAGAAATTTACGGTTTTGTGGGGCCCGCTTTGTTTTTGAGATTTCCGGTATTGTGGATATTTTTCGAAAGACGTTTTATGAGGGCCAATAGGAGGGTGACACGTGTCACCCCCGCCTAGGTGGCTTGGCCGAAGTTACCGTTGTGCACAACACCCGGTTAGAGTCGTGTTTCGCCCAAACGTTTTCGTAACTTGCGGGCGGAAAATTCGGCTATGTCGCTTTTGTATTTTTGCGGATTTTTCCGAGAGACGAAACCTTTGGACCAACGGAGGTGACACTTGTCACCTCATCGACGATTTGGAGGACTCGCTGGGTTGGCTTTGGGCCGATCGCCCTGAAGTGTGCCTTGCTTTGTGGCTTGTTTTGTGGAGTGTTTTGTGGAGTAGGGTTTAGGTGCACTTGGCTTAATCTTGCCCTTACACTTGCTATACACTTGGAAGGATCTTGGCCCTTGGTTGGCCTTTGGTTTTGCTATAAATACCCCAAGTGTGAAGACTTCATCCATTCCAAAACTTCCAAGTCTTGAAACCCTCTCCTCCCCTTTGTGAGCTCTTGCCGAGAGCCTTCCTCCCCTTTTCGTGGCCTTTGGCGAGGGGTTCCTCTTCCCCTTTGTGGTGCTAGCCGTGGGTACCACTAGCCTAGTTGTTTTCGTATAATACCCTCCTCGTGGTATTGAAATACTTCTCCTAGTATTGTTATAATGCCCAAAATACCTTAGCCTTTACCTTGTTGTATTCCAAAAGTTACCTCTATCGTAGAGTCTAAAATACTACCTTTTGTCCTTTTAGTCTCAAACCGAAACCCTAAGGAAATCTTCATAGTTGGTTGAAGTATTTGAGTAGAAGTTAGTTAAGAACTTCTAAGGGTTGTTTGAGCGGATTGGAGCGCACTGAGTAAGACCTAAACCTTGCTCAGATCGACATTATAACTTGGATAATTTTGGGCTTATCGAGGTAAATATTCTTGTCCCCTTATTGTAATTGGAGATTACATGTTGTAGGAATATATAGTCAAGTATACTATATGTAGAATCAACTTTGTATTTGGCAATGTCTTTTGACTTAAGCTCAAGAGTAAAGAAAAGAATCGAATCAGATTTACATAGATTGTATTGCAAGAGACTTGTGTAGTATTGCTGAGTAGAATTGTACACGTCCAGGTTAGGCGTGTAAACCCCACGGTTGGCTTGGTAGCCTCGATAGAGAGAGAGATTTACGCTGCCATGTGTGGCCGCCAATTTTCTGTAGAACATGGAACCTTGTGTTTTGAAGTTAATAGACGTTTGTGACCTTTTTAGGTGAAAGTACTAAGAGTAGCGTATTCTACTTGAGAGTGGAAAGCCAGTGCGTTGTAGTACTTGGAGCATTTTGCTTATTGTCGATACTCGTCGCGAGGTATGTGAACCTCTTCCTATCTCTTCTAGCATGATATGTGTGAACTATGTAGTACGGTAGACGTACATGTGTTAACTGTGTTTGATTGTTCTTAAAACATAAAGTGTTATAACGGCATGGGAAGTCGGTTATAATGACTTTATGTAGGTAAGAAAATACTTTGTGGTTTTAAAAGGTAATCGATGTGAATTATAGCGGCTAGTTATAATAAAGAACTTGATGTATTTCAAAAGATTTATAAATCGTTTTGAAGGGAGAGTAACACTTGGTTTTAAAGGTTTTAAAAAGAGTTATACTAGCTTTATGGGGAGTTAGGTATAATGTCTTAAGAGAGGTAAAGAAAATGGTTTACTGATGTTAGAAGTTAAGAGACTTGATCTTATAAGATAAGAGACTTAACTTATTTGTTTTAATGTGAATGTTTGTGTGAAACCTCATTCGTGAGTAATGAGTACTTGGTTTATTTAAAGGGATAATGTTTCCGATTTGGAAATCGAATGTGTATCGACAGCACCACCGCGTTAATAAAGGAAAATGTATTGAATAATGATGTATCGTATTAAAACCAAGAGAAACCTCCATCCGCATGTAAGCTAAGATGAGACAAAATGATATTACATTTTCTAGATCATGGCTGCTGTAATAAGATCGTTATAAACAAGAATAAACTACTCACATATATGACATATGTCACTCAATTGTTTTAAAAGAGATTAAGACTATGAGTTATGAAACCTTTCTAAAATAAGTGACTTGAGCATTTGAAATTAGGCAAATTTGAACGCTTGGAAAATAATGTTGTTACTTGATTTTACAAAAGGGGAAGTGTCTTGTTTACTTAAAAAGATAGTCACGATTTTTATACTACGGTATTGTGTGGCTTATGTGAAAGTACTTTGAGTTGTGTGAAACTTGCCTATGCTGTGATGATAGCCTTTGTTGTACAAGTGTTGTATTTACGTGTTACCGCGTCTCGATAGAGTCGGTTGACTTGTTGAGAACTTACTTGACACGCCAGTGATGGAGAAATTCCACGGGTACGTTCCTGTTGATTGTGTTACTTTTGCTAATCACTTTGGACATACTGACACGATGCGTAGCGCACGGGTATGCTTCCATGTTGAAACTGCTTTATTGTTTCCCTTTGGGCATCTCGACACGCGATCGTAGCGCACGGGTATGATTCCATTTGGAATGCTGTCTTATCGTTTCCTTTTGGACATACTGTGACGATGCGTTGCGCACTAGTATGCTTCCATTTTGATTTCTGTCTTGTCGTTCACTTTTGGACATACTGACACGATGCGTAGCGCACGTGTATGCTTCCATTTGAATTGTTAATACTGACTTTGGCATCGTGTAGACTTGGTGTCGGTGTACTCGGTGTTATCATATCATAGATCGCGGTGAGGAAGGCATTCCACGCATGATTGATGTGAGGCGTGAGACCGACTTGATATAAGCGATATATGTGTATCGTAGTTTGGTTATCATTCATGTCTCTGCATTATATAGATCGCTATGATTTCATTTACTGATTTTCTGATTTCACATACTGCAATTGCCAGATCGACCTCTCGGCCGTTCATGCCGCAGGTAGAGGTACATCGGCCGTGGATCCTCGCTCTTAGGATCTCGGTCAGCGTTTTGGGAAGCTCCGTTTCTCGAGGCTTATCTTTTGGTATGTGTTCTCGAGTTGTAGGTTCTTGTACATTCGTGGTATGGCGGGGCCCCGTCCGTCATAGTTGTTGTAAATCTTAGAGGTCTGTAAATCTTGTTGTGGCGGGGTTTGTAAAAAGGATTAAACTGTTCGTTTTGAAAGAGTTGTATTTATTTATGTTATTGGAAGGTAACCGTTGGGTTGACCTGTTTTATGTTCATATATCTTGTTTCTTGTTTACAGTTTTATCTTCCGCTGGTTTTCTCTGATGATTGTATCACTAGGGTGCTCGGGATAAGGCACCAGTAACGGGGCCCGGAACGGGTCGTTACAGATGCACTGGTAATTTCTGTCCTTATTAGTAAATTTTAGATTAACTGAATTTTGATTGATCCAGGTAGCTCAGCAAACATCATCCGATGGAAGGTGGTGGAGCAGTTGGGGTTGTTGGACCGAATTGTGTCGGTAGTCCGAGTTCTTAACGGTTTTAATATGGCAAGTGAGACCATAAAAGGGGAGATTATTTTACCAGTCAACGCAGTCGTGATAATTCAGCAGACGAGGTTTTATCTCATAGAAGGCGAAATGAGATACATCGCTTTATTCGGCAAGCCTTGGATACATGACATGAGGGTTGTACCTTCGACGTTACACATGATACTGAAATTCCCAACACCGGAGGAAATCAAGACGATCTGAGGGGAACAATCGACAACAAGGTAGATGTTCGCGGTGGAAGAATCAGTGCAAGTCGACTATAGAGGAGCTAGATCAAGTCATCCTCTTCGTGCATCTGTCGGATAGAAAGGTATACCTGGGCACCGGAGCTCAGGCTTAAATTAATTAAATTTCTTAAAGCTAACTCCGATTGATTTGCCTGATTCCACTTAGCTATGACAGATATTTCACCGGATATTACAACTCACAAATTGAATTTGAACTAAGCTTCCCCCTGGTAAAGCATAAAAGAATGCCCATGGATGACTTCAAACATAAGTTCTTCAAAGAGGAGGTAACAAAGCTTTTAAATATAGGTTCCATCCGGCAGGTAAAGTATCCAGATTTGTTAGCAAATGTAGTGGTCGTACCTAGAGGTGGCAATTTGAGTCCATAATTAGAGACTTAGACCATTTAACACATATTTTAGTGAATTGGATCACTCATATTTCAGGCTGATAAATATGGGCTTCAATTTTCGTTTTAATTCATAAAAATATGGGCTTCAATTTTCTTTTTAATTCATAAAAATATGGGCAAATATGGCTAAAATTTGGGTACTCATATATGTGACTCACTAGACCCAATAACAACTTAATTTTCTCAAAATAGAAAAAAATGTAAATTTGAGGGAAAATATTTTCCGGAATGATAAAAAATACATCAATGCACCCTCCCCACAACCCCAACCCACTCTTCGCCCCACCACCTACACTTACCCCTACCCCTACACTACTTACCCACCCCTTGCTCCCTATACCCCATACATCTCTACGCCACCCCTTACTCTGCCTCTCCCTTTCCAACTCCCCCACTCACACCCACCAATAACACCCCCCACTATCACCACCCTGCCCCCATATACCCCCCCTAATTTTTTTTATTTTATATATTTCATTGTACTTTTGTAAACGATTTATGAAAAATTAGATTTTTTTTCTTACCACCCACCTTGACCATTAGCCCACCACCACCTTCTACACCTCCCGAACACACACACACATTTTCTATTTTATATCTTTTATCTTACTTTTATAAAAATAATTCTGAAAAGTGGGAATTTGTTTACCCCACACCCCCAACACACACACATTATTTATTTCATATATTTTACTTTTATAAAAAATGAGAATTATTTTACCCCACACACCACCCTACCATATCCCCTCCCCACCACACGTCCCTCTCCCCAATACAGACACCGCACGTTATTTATTTCATATAATTTACTTTCATTAAAAAAAATTAAAATGAGATTTTTTACCCCACCCCCACACAGACACCACACATTTTTTACCGAGGTTGCTAAGTACAAGCTCAAGAACAAACCAAGTGAGGGAGGCTGATAACCTTATGATAGTAACCGGATAGGCCCTTGCTTGAGTTTGGTTGGATCACAAAAGTTCCAACTTCAACTTACACTGAGGAAAACCTTAGCTTGGGTTCAACTAGATCACAAAAGTTCCTGCTAAACTTGTATCAAGGGTTTGATCCACAAAAGGATTGAGGTTTGGACTACACAAGGATCGATGGCCCACAAAAGGACCAACTAAGATAAACAACACAAAAGTTGAATAACTTAGCAAATGAGTAAAAACTCAAATATATTTCATAATTCTTCAACATTTTTTTACATCAACTATGCGTCCTATTTATACTAGTACATATACTCTATTAGAAGACAACTCAATGGACAAAAACCACATGAAACTCTCGGCCACATAGGAACAAGTGGGAAGGGGTTCGGCCTAACTTGGGGGAAAAGGATAAATCCAACTTTTCATGCTTTCTAGGCCATTCTTTTTTGTTACCCATACATGAACTAGTTAGTTCATGAAACACTTTGTTGGGATACGTTTGGAAGCTTCCATATTAAGCATATACTTTGGCCGAAAGGAAATGGGTGTTGCTCGACTAATATTTTACATTCCCTAGGCCATTCTTGGTGTCTTCTAAGTAGCTAATCACATGAACTAGTTAGTTCATGAATTATCTCCTTGGAAATCTCTTCTTCTAGATGATTTTTGGCCTTGTCACCTGATCTAGTCATCTTCTTGGAAGACATTCTCGGCCTAGTCACCTTATTACATGACCTAGTCATCCTATCCCATTACATGACAATATAATTATATCCTAAGAAGAACTAGTAGTTAAACTAAGAATTAAAATAAGCTAAAAGAAAATGGCCTCGGCCAAGACCTATATACAAGCCCAAAATAAAATGACTTCGTCTCGAATCTTCATGTGATGTCGTCCATTATACTCCACACTCCGTTTCATTCTAAGCATGTTATCATAGATTGACGGGCAATCGTTGGCACCCTTAACAAATCACCTCTTGACTTATGTTGAGATTTTAAGTTCACAGACTTTCTTTCATCAATCTCTCATTCTAAAAGAATTTGTCCTCAAATTCTCGTCATCTAAATATGGGAATAAGCCTTCAACATAGAACATTGACTAATAGTCTTAGGAACACCATGTAATCTTACAATTACCTTCAAGTACTAAGTCATTTTATGTGTTGCCTCATTGGTCTTGTGATAAGTAATGAAGTGGGTCAACTTCGGGAATCTATCCACAATCACCATGAGAGAGTCCTTGCCTTGTTGTGTTCTTGGTAAGCCAATGATGGAATCGAAGATCACACCTTCACATGGTCACTCGAAATAGGTAAAGGAGTATGCAATCCTTTGTGGAAGAAACTCTTAGTCTCTTGATAAGTGGAACACCTACTTACCACTCCATTTATATCTTCATCTATCTGTGGCCCATAAAAGTGTTCTTGTTGAATCTCCAAGTCTTCACATGCACTTCATGTACAAGTGATTCTCTCATGAAATACTTGGGCACACACAATTTGTTCTATTTGAAAAGGAAACCTTGCACTATGGAATAAGAATTATGAACTCCACTTTGGCATTCTATCATTACGTCTTTGGACTTGGGATCTCGTTCACAGAATTCCTTTAGCACTTCAAATCCCACAAGTTTTTGTTCAAGGAAGGTCAACATTACGTGCTTTCGAAAAAATGCATCTGCCAATATATCGGACTCATAATCTTTGTGTATGGTAGAGAATGTGGAAGTTTGTAAGTATGTTACCCACTTAACATGTCTCGGATTCAACTTTCTTTGCCACACATAAAATTATGTGTCGTAAGTAGAATAAGGAAGTCGTGTATCACCCACATTTCCATTAGAAGAAGCCATGGATTCTTGGTCTTAAATTAAGACGGTACCAACACTAACTCCATCACATTCTTCAAATAGTTTCTCATCGTTCAGAATAGGGGTAGCAAGGGCACTACAATCTCATATGAAACGATGATACAAAGAAACCAAGTCATGAAACTTTCTTACCACACTTACATTTGTATGCCCGATCCAACTCCGAATAGTCTCCACTTTGGGTGGATTAACATAAACGTCTCCAGATGATACTATGTATTCCATGGATGGTCGAAGTACTTCGTGCATGAGAGTACTCACTAAAGAGCTCGGCACGTTACACAATTTGAATAGCATCACAAGCCATATTTGATCTTGAAGGCCATCTTCTATTCACATTCCTCTCGTAACTTTATTTGAGGATAGCCACTCCTCATATATATCTTGGGGAACAACTGGCCCCACTCAATCCATCCAAACAATAATCCACTCTCGGCATAGGGGACTTGCACACCCATGCATCTATAGAATTCCCCTTCTTTGACTTTTCTTCTTTCTTTCGTACATTAAGTAAGAGGGATTTGGACTTCTCCTTGCATTTCTCGGCACTCATGATCATCATTTTCATCACTTCACTAGGTGACAATGGTATCAACAAGATCTTCTTATCATCATTTTGAAAAGAATAGATATTTTTTTCTCTATCATGTTGTGCCTTCGTATCACATTGCCATGGTCGGCCCAATAAAATATGACACACATCCATAGGTAGAATGTCACATCATATTTTATCTCCATATTTTCCAATCCAAAAAACTAACAAGAGTTTGGTTTATTACCTTTAACCCTTCATTTTGGTTCACCCATTGGAGGTCATATGGTTTTGGGTGATCGCGGGTGGGCAATTTTAATTTGTCCACCATTTACACGGAGGCCATATTGACACAATTTCCTCTGTCAATGATCATGTTGCACACCTTGTCTCTTACTTTGCATCGAGTGTAAAAGAGTTGATCTTGTTGTGTCTCCTCATGTTCCTCAAGTTGAACACTCAACACATATTAGAGAACTAAATTGCCACGCTCCTCCGCAAGAGTAACATCTTCCTCTAAGAACTCCTCAATTACAGATTTCTCTATAATAAGGGAATCCCCACATTCATGACTATACAATAGATTAGTAAAGAAGGTATTGTCCTCTTCTTCAACATTATACAATGGATTGGTGAAAGAGGTACTGCCCCTTTCATGCCTTGGGCTTCTTTGCACAACCTCAGACTTGGATTTATTCATCATGGCATGCCTCATAAATTATTTTCTCAAGATTTGCGCATGTTTCACCAAAATATCACTTCAGTCCTCCGAAGTTCTTTGTCTACGTGAGCCATAGCATCAAGGCGTGGGACGAGATTACCTTTCTCTAATACCAAACCGATGTATATAAGGAGGGTAAAGTGAGGGTGAGTTGGTCGGAGTTTGGTTGGACACGGGTTGACGCAAAAGTGGACTCAAAGTTGGGGTTGTTGGGTTCTTGGTTTTTGTCGGACAGTGGGTGTTTGGATGGGTAGACGGGTAGTTTAGGGTGGAATTGGGTTAAGTCATTTTGTGGGGGTGGGGGGGGGGGGGGTTGTTCTATACGAGTTGAGGATTGTGTTGGTGGCCGGGGTTAAGTGGTTGGATGGTATCAAGGTAACAGAAATTGGTCGAGACAATGAGGTTATCGGTGAGAGGTGTTTTTCAGACTGTTTGTGTTATCGGGATTGGACGGGTATGGATGGGTGGTTTTGATTAATGGCCTTTGGTATGGTGGTTTGGGAAGTGTTGTGGTGCATGGTTGTGAAAGGAATCAGGTGGGTGGCACAAGTAATGGACACGAGGTTGCAAGTGCAAGCTCGGGTACAAACCAAGTGAGGGTCAGTCGAAATGGACAAGGATAGAGACGCGAGGTTGTTATGGACAAGCTCGTGTCTACACCAAGTGAAGTAGGCCAATTGGACAAGGATTTTACCGAGGTTTCTAAGTACAAGCTCGAGAACAAATCAAGTGAGGGAGGCTGGTGACCTTATGATAGTAACCGGATAGGCCCTTGGTTTGGGTTTGGTTGGATCACAAAAGTTCCAACTTCAACTTACACCGAGGGAAACCTTAGCTTGGGTTCAACTAGATCACAAAAGTTCTAGCTAAACTTGCACCAAGGGTTTGACCCACAAAAGGATTGAGGTTCGGACCACACAAGGACCGATGGCCCACAAAAGGACCAACTAAGATAAACAACACAAAAGTTAAATAACTTAACAAATGAGTAAAAATTGAAATATATTTCATAAATTATCAACATATTTTTACATCAACTATGTATCTTATTTATACTAGTACATAGACTCTTCTAGAAGACAACTCCATGGACAAAAACCACATGAAACTCTCGACCACATGGGAACAAGTGGGAAGGGGTTTGGCTTAACTTGGGGGAAAGGATGAATCCAACTTTTCATGCTTTCTGGGTAATCCTTTTGTGTTAGCCATGCATGAACTAGTTAGTTCATGAAACACTTCCTTGGGATACGTCTGGAAGCTTCCATCTTGAGCATATACTTTGGGCGAAAGGAAAGGGATGTTGCTCGGCCAATCTTTCACATTCACTAGGCCATTCTTGATGTCTTCTAAGTAGTTAAGTACATGAACTAGTTAGTTCATGAATTATCTCCTTGGAAGCCTCTTATTCTAGATGATTCTTGACCTTGTCACCCGATCTTCTTACAAGGTCTAGTCATATTCTTGGAAGACATTCTCGGCCTAGTCACCTTATTACATGACCTAGTCATCCTATCCCATTACATGGTATATTAATTATGTCCTAAGAAGAGCTAGTAGTTAAACTAAGAATTAAAATAAATTAAAAGAAAATGGCATCGGCCAAGACCTACGTAAAGCCAAAAATAAAATGGCTTCGTCTCGGGTCTTCACGTGATGGCGTCCATTATACTCCACACTTCGTCCCATTTTAAGCATGTTATCATAGATTAACAGGAAATCGTTGGCAGCCTTAACAAATCACATCTTGGCTTATGTTGAGAGTTTAAGTTCATGAACTTTCTTTTATCAATGAAGATATGAAGTTTTGAGGATTTGAAAGATGATTGCTTAAGGGATTAAAGGAAATTTGAGAAAAGAGAAAAAAGGATTTTATAGGAATGTGGTCATCATTACAAAATGCTTCGGTTCGTGAATCGAAGTGATGATTCAATCAGAGGGTGAAACGTATCCGAAGTCGCAGAGTGATAAAACGTGAGTCAGATTTTGAGAATTGCAATCGTTTCATTTTCCCGCATGTTTCGAAGTAATTTGAAAGGAAACTTGCAAGGGAAGATATCGAAGACATCATTTCCACTTTCCATCACTTCGTTAAACTTTGATCCGGGAAGTGTGGGAACTATCTGTATACGATAAAAACTGGCACGACACGTGACATGATTTTGAAATGGAAGTCGAAGAAAATAACAATTTACACCGGTGGTAAGTTTGAGTGTTGTAGCAGGCCCGGGCGGTGGTCGAACCAGGTGACACCGAATGGAGATCAAACCTGGCGACATCGGGTGAAAGACCGAAGGAGCTCAGCTCCTATTCGTTATGGGTATGTCGTCAGCCGTTACCATTTTCTCATTAAGTGACCATTTTTCTCATTTAATAGCATTTAATGAGGGAGTGATTATTGAACATAATTGTCTTGTATTGTTAGCTATATAAATAGATCAATCTTCATGTTGGAAGGACATCTCACTCTCACTACTGATACTCGCATTATTACATTCAAAAGTGTTCTTGTTTGTTCTTGTTGTTGGCTTGGACCCGAAGCAGTTCAACTAAGGATCAGATCAGGTTCTCAAATTTATCTTAATCAAGATTACGACAATCCAGACTAATTACTTGCTTACTGTTTTCATTTGCTTGTTTCTTGTTAATTATTTATCAAAATTATCTGCAAGTCTATTCACCTATCCTTAAAACAACTTACAAATTCACTTATCCTTAAAACAACTTATATGACCGTTGTTTAAAAGGAAAGATGAAAAGCCAATGAAGGTAACTTGTTTGATATACGTATTCCTTTTGTTTCGTACCTTTTTTCTGTTAGTTCTTATAAATATGGTGTATAAAAATACAAGTATAAAAAAGCTGGTTGCCATGTTGAGTAATGTCAAAATTAGGTGTTAAGCACATGACTTACTAGACAAATTGTTTGCATCCCTCAAAGATCGATTCGCATATGCCCCATTTGCTATTTATCAATATTTCGTATAAGAAACTCTTGCAACATGTTGTGTACTTTTTAATTAACTATTTTTCTCAATAAAATTAGTGATCTAAGTTAATTTATTAAGAGATCTTAGATTTTTTTAATAAAATTTATACGCACATATGCAAAAAGTAGTGTCATCGTTCCCCCTTTAGAGTTGTATTCTTACGAGACATGAAGTCTTTAACTTCACATAATAATATTATTATTCATATCAAAAGGGATAATTCAAATATTAGCCATGTGTTTGTATTATATTACCTCCTTCTTGTAAAAAAATTTAATTTACTAATAGAAAGTTTTGAGTTGTTTCATTAAAAGTTTTAAACAAGTGAATATTTTTTCTTTCTTTTTTTCTCTTATAAAGATTTTGTATTATGTTAGGGGTTGTCCCTAATTTCTTATCTTATTTGAATTTATTCATAATTATATTTTACTTCAAAAAAGTTTTCTCGGTGAAAAAGATACTCTTTGTGGAAAAAAATTCTACTATATCTATCTTTTTCTTGGAAGAAAAGTTTTGTACTTCTATAAATATAAGATCATTTCTTCTCATAAACAACACAATAGCATACACAATGTAGTTGTTTAGAGAGTTTTGTTTAGTGAAAAATATTCTCTCAATAATTTTAATGTTTTATATTAGTTTTTTTTCCATATGTAGATCAATTGATCAAATCATATTATACATATTATAGTATTATGTCTCTTTTAGAATTGTTTTCTTTATTATCTGATTTATCGTCAACCAATGTTTGCAATTGCTAGCTTCCGCATGACACTCTGTTTATTTCGATCCCAACATTGTTTTCTATAAATTTCAATATTAACTAAGCAAAAATAAAATAATAATTTATAATTGAAACTTTTTTTTGACGCCTAAAGAAAAAGGTTAAAGTATCCCTCTTGAGCCGCCCCGAAATGTGAAGTGTCGCTTTAGATCGAATTACGGTGAATTTTTAGCAAGGTATTTCTGGAGAACCTATTCAAGTGAAATGTTAGCTTAATAGCTCTAGAATTTGGTCCTCAATTTTGTTAATCTGATTTCATTGCAAGCACGCAGCTAAATAAAATTTCACCTAAGCATCACAATAATTTTTATGTTTATTCTCCTATTCAAGATAAGTTATAATAAAAGGACCAACTTATTTTTGGTCTGAGTTTTGGATATAATAATTTTTATCTTGACTTGAGTTATCTTATACTCCTATAAGAAATCTGTTGGAAATATTTATTAAACGTGAAATAAAGTTAATCCTATTAATTATGACTCGAAAAATTGGGGCCCCGCACGTCGGAAACACGTTTTCACACACGTGCACATAAAGTGTCAAGTATCGTAATTTCCTTAATGGAAGAGATAGGGTACATATACGAATTGTTTAAGACGTAAAATAATAGACGGTTATTGGTCAAATGACAATGGTTTCACATTGGTAAATGAAGGAAGAAGTGTACGATGTGTAAAAGATGAAACGAGTCAGGAAATGGGTGAAGGGCCGCGGAACCGCGATGGCTGAGCCGCGGCACCTGAAGCGCCGCGACACCTCCCGGAAGGGTCGCGACTCTAATTACGGTAAAAAGCCACTGGAGCTACTGGAATTTAGGCGCCTCGGCTCCTAGGCCGCGGCTCTTCGACTCCAGTATGATCGCTGGACACGAAATTCATCTGACGTTTGGGCTGACTTTGGAGCATTAAGTCTCCATTATTTGCCTCATGAATTCAGTCATTACTTGGCTGAATTGTAACCCCTAAATCAATGGTCATTACATGGCGAAGGACTTTATTAGGCTATTTAGGAAGACACTTTCATCTTGCTATAAATTGAGACTTTTGGATCAATTCACAATATACCTAACTTCAAATTGTTGTCAATCTTCTTCCTCTCTAGCAATCACCAATACACTCAAGATCTTTCTTTCCTAAGCGAACACTTGAGTCTCATTTACTCACTTGTTGATTGCTGTTTTATCTTAGGAGATAAGTTGCTATTACACCATTTAAAGGAATATACGAGACAAGATTATCCTAAGAATATATTGAACCAACAATCGATTCAGCAAGCCAATTACTTTGTTAATTTCCAGATTTCTAACACTCTTGTTGTTGTTGTTACATTCTCATTTTCTTATTAATACACATTATTTCTCATAAGCTTAAGTTAATCTTTTCTGTTTCAACAACAACATGTCTACTGAAGATCAAGTCAACGCTATGAACACCGACACTGCTCAAGGCAATCCTATTGTCTTCACCACTGCCACTGGAAGCAACAACACTGCTTCCAACCCTAATGCTCAAGGCATTTCGAATGCATTCCAAACTGCTGCTCAAGGCATTCCCAACACCTTTACCACTGTTCAAGGGAATACCACTGCTCCAACTCCCACTGGGTTTCACCATGAACGTCCCGAGAAGTTCATGGGGGCACACTTCAAGCGATGAAAGCAAAAGATGCTATTTTTTCCTGACGGTTATGGGAATGTCACGTTTCCTAACCGAAGACCCTCCACAAGTTGGGGAAGACAAGACCCTCAGCCAAATGATATGGCGGGAGGGGGCCAAGGTATCCATGTCGTTGACGATATGAAGTTGGTTCGTGATGTATGGAAACATAGTGATTTCATGTGCAGGAACTACATTCTAAACAGTTTGTCCGATCATCTATATACGATATACTGTACCGTTGAAACTGCCAAGCAGTTATGAGATAAACTACAAAAGAAGTACAACACCCAAGATCCGGGTGCCAAGAAGTTCGTCATTGGGAAATTTCTAAAATTTCAAATGGTGGTCAACAAAAGTGTGTCATCCCAAGTCCAGGAATTTCAAATGATTCTTCATCACCTAGACTTGAAAGGATTGAAGCCCAACGAGCAATTCTTGGTTGGGCGTTAATCGAAAAGTGGCCTCCCTCGTGGACCGAGTTCATGAATTACTTGAAACTCAAAACGAAGGAGATGGCCCTAGACAAACTTATTGTCAAACTCCAGATCCAGGAGGAAAATAAGAAGGCCATGCCAAAAGGGAAACAACCCGCCGAGGCTAAGGAGAATCTGGCAAAAGTCAAAGGAAACCCAAGCAAAAAACGAAAATTCCAAAAAGTTGGCCAGGCCCAAACAACTAAAAAGTTTAAGGGAATGTGCAATTATTGTGATAAAGTTGGTCACATGGCCAAAGACTGCCGCAAACTCAAACATGATAAGGCAAAAGGCAAGGATAAGGCAAACATCATCGAAGACACACTCCTAGACGATATGATTGAAGAATTCTCAGCAGTGGTGCTAGAAGCCAACCTTGTTGAGAATTCGATGTAATGGTGGTTGGACACGGGTGCTACCCATCACATTTGATCCAATAAAGACGCCTTCTCCACATATACAACAGCCACATATAAGAAGTTGTTCATGGACAACAATTCTTCTTCAGAGGTGCTGGGGTAGGAAAGGTAGTCCTCAAGATGCCGTAAAAAAAGGAGCTGATTCTGAAGGAAGTGATGCATGTCCCAGAAATTAGAAGAAATTTAGTTTCTGGAAATTTATTAGTTAATGCTGATTTTAGGCTAGTGTTAGAGGCTAATAAGTTTGTAATCACTAAAAACAGAACATTTGTAGGAAATGGGCTTCACATGTGAAGGCCTCCTTAAGGTTAATGCTACATCTGTAATGCCTTCTACTTAGGAAGGGGCTTCGCATGTGAAGGCCTCCTTAAGGAAACGACTGCACCTGTAATTCCTTCTACTTAAACTATCAATAAAACTAAGCCTTCCTTTTTACTTGATTAAGTCTTCTAATTTATGACACCATAGATTAGAACATGTTAACTATCAATCTATTCAAATATTGGTAAAGTTGGAATGACTATCGTCTATCAACATAAACCCTCAACGTAAGTATGAGGTGTGCATAGAGGCAAAACCACTCCAAAAGTCCCTCAAAAGGGAAACCACTCCTCTAAGAACTCATACCATTGTACGAGATCTAAAGTTCGTTCAAACTAGAGGGGGGACCAAGTACTTAGTAATGTTCTGAGATGATGGCACAAGGTTTTGCCACCTTTACTTACTTAAAGTAAATATGAAGGTTTTGAAGCACTTAAACGCTACAAAACTGAAGTTAAGAACCAACTAAGCAGATGGATTTATAGACAAGTACTTGGCTAAGATGGTAGTCAAGGGTCATCACCAAAAGGAGGACCTTGATTACTATGACACCTACTCACCGATGTCTAGAATGACATCCATACGTATGGTCATAGCTATCACCGCCTTGCGGGATATTGAAATACATCAAATGGATGTCAAGACAACCTTCTTAAATGGTAATTTGGAAGAAGAAATTTATATTGACCAACCCGAGGGGTAGGTGGTTCCAGGACAAGAGACAAACATGTGTCATCTTATCAAATCATTGTACGAGCTGAAACAGGCCCCTAAACCATGGCACACGAAATTTGATAGTACCCTACTATCGAAAGGGTTCGCTATTAACAAGTGTGAGAAATGCGTTTACATGAAAGGAAATATCGATTCGTTCGTCATAATATGTCTCTATGTAGATGATTTGTTGATCACTGGAAGCAGTCCTAGGATAATCGTAGAGACTAAGAACATGCTAAAACAATGTTTTGACATGGAAGATATGGGTGTCGCAGATGTCATCGTAGGGATCAAGATCTCTAAGACATCTAACGGGCTGGTCTTGTCTTAATCTCACTACATTAAGAATGTGCTGAAGAATTTGAGATGTTCGACAGTTCACCGGTAATGACACCATTGGATAGAAGTCAAAATATTGACAAACATCTTGGTGTGCCAGTATGCCATGAGCGATATTCGCAGGTGATTGGTAGTCTGATGTATCTCACAAACTGCACTCGACCTGATATCGCTTATGTAGTTAATAAATTGGCTAGGTTCACCCGTAATCCGAGTGATGATCACTTGAAAGCGTTGAATAGGGTACTACGATTCCTGAAGTTCACGCTAAAGTTCGGGTTACACTATTCTAGATATCCAGCGGTACTAGAGGGGTACAGTGATGCAAACTGGATATCTGATAGCGAAGACATCAAGTCCACCAGCGGATATATTTTTACAATCGGTGGTGGAGCTGTGTCTTGGAAATCCTCTAGGAAAACCCTTATTTCCCGATCCACGATAAAGTCGGAATTTATCGCTTTAGACAAAGTGAGAGAATAAGCTGAGTGGCTTCATGGTTTCTTAGAGGATGTCCCATGTTGGGATAAACCGGTGTTTTCTGTAATGATCTATTGCGACAGTCAGTCAGCTCTAGGAAGGGCACAAAGTTCTATGTATAATGGCAAGTCTCGTCATATTCGATGGAGACATGAGTCCGTTAGGCAACTGATCACCTCGAGTGTTATTTCCATTGATTACGTTAAATCTAAGGAAAATATCGCTGATCCCTTGACGAAGGAAATGACCAGAGATCAGATGTACTTCCAGTCTAAGAGAATGGGCTTAAAATCCAATTAATAAGAACTGATATGGTGGATACCCAACCTTACCAACTAGAGATCCCAGAAAGTAGGTTCAATGGGAAAACTAAATCGTAAAGGTTCAGTTGAGCGCTTCGGAGGAAGTAAGAGCACTTCGGATAATGATTTCTTCTTAAGAAATATAATCCAAGGATGTTCCCGTGATAGACATAAAGTGCTACCTGTAGAGGGGTAAAAGATAAGTTTTCAAACCTTTAATGATCCTCAATATAGATGTTAGGTTGGGAAACTTTTAATGGTTCCTGACATTTGTGTAGTGGGATATTGTAGGATACCTTATAGGATATCACCTATTTAAGTGCGAGGACAGGCCGCCTCAAATGAACGCACTTAAGAATCCAAGGGTGTCCACGGCCCACAACGGACAAAACATTTAAGGAAGATAGAGTAAGGAAAAATGTTGTGTTGATATCATTGTCTTGGCTTATACTAAACACTGACGGTTCAAGACATCACATTCACCGCGCAGTAAATAAGTTTGATGGTATTCTACTAAGGAAGGTTCAAAGCTACGGCTACCTCTCCAGATGCAACATCATTCCGCCGGATGATTGCTAGAAAGGCACCATGTGCGTGCGCCAAAATCTCTTCCAAGAGGGGATTATTGTTAAGTGTATTTTGTATACACTTTTGAGTCTATTTTTAGTTAGTATTTTACTTATTTTGTTTGTGTTTAGTATAGTATTAGGTTTGTTTTTCTTTCTTTTATGTCACATCGATTATAAAGGAGGAAGTACATAATTGAGGATGAAATGAGCTTAATTGAGATGGAATTACACACTAAAAAGGCCAAGAAATGAAGCCGAAGAAGTCCCGGGAAGCATAGAAGAAATATGACGAAGTCCGGACGAAAAAAGGACACGGAAACAAAAAAATCGGAAAAAGACGACGGCAGCGCCGCGACACTGTTAGGCATATTTTGTATACACTTTTTGAGTTTTTTTAGTTAGTATTTTACTAATTTCGTTTGTGTTTAGTATAATGTTATGGTTGTTTTTCTTTCTTTTGAGTCGCAGCGGTTCTAAATGACAAAGATGGCAAAAAAAAGCTAAAAGTGGGTAGAAAAGGCAGGAAAGGAGCTCCGAAGCAAAAAGGATAAAAGTTGGCAGATCAGGACGAAAGACCGCAGGACCGCGGCGCCGGACTGCAGGACCGCGGTGCCACAATTACTGAGAAGTCGCAGTACTTTCGGCACCACGGTGCCATTCTGCAGGACCGCGGTGCCGATGCGGGAATTTCCAATCCGAAATAGAATTGGCAAGGGGCAAAAGGGTCCAAGGCACACATTTTTGACAACATATATAAACCCTTGGGATAAATTTTAAGGGAGGATCGATCACATATCATCTCTCATAACGCAACACAACGTTTGGCGGCTACAATTGGAGACATTAGTTCTAAGTACTTTTCTTTCCTTTATGTTCATTCAGTTCATATTTGGATTTGTATTAGTTCTTAGCAGGTCTATGGCTAGGAGCTAAACACTTTATTAGGGCTTTCCTATTGAATCGCTTGAAACTCTCTTTCATGAATTAATGCAATAGTTTGATTTCTTCTTCACTTGATTAAGATTTATTCAATGTTGGTATGAATGTTTGATAGTTAATTGATCACTAATTATCAAAATCTATATGATTTCGATTCAAGAACCGAGATGAGAGATTTGGATATGCTGTAATTGAATAAACATATGTTAAAATCGCAGACGAAAGTACCCCGATACTTGTGTAGCATTATAGGTTATTGTTCTTAATCCTCATATGTGGTAAAACCTATTATAGAAATATAGAAGGTTTATGCACTGGGGTTGAACGATTATATATCCTATCCGGAATATAAGACAGTCTAGTTAACCGCTATCTTAACGTAGAAGAAGAAGTCATTCTAGTTGCATTAAGGATTGAAAAGAGTGGATAGTTGAGAATATTGGAAGCCCTAATTCCTTTATAACTGATTAAACCTCAATAATTTAGTTCAATTCTTGCAATTACTCTACTAGTGTTAGATAACAACCAAATCAACTTATCGTTTGTCAAATAGATAACCTAGAATAGATGTTCGGTAACTAGAAACCAGTCTCTGAGGACGATATTCGGTCTTACAAGACTATATTACTTGTGACGATACGTACACTTGCGTGAGCACGTGGAAATCGGCCTGACAAGTTTTTGACGCCGTTGCCGGGGACTGACGTACTTCTAATATCGAACCATCTATTCTTATTTCTAATTTGGTCGCCCCCAGAACAAGTTTCCAACTTGTTCTGAGAGCATTTTTTTATCAATTTTTGTTGTTTTTGTAATATTGCAGGAAAAGTCAAGTATAGATACATGGACTATCACTATCAAGGGCTGCAGGACTACGACCCTTATCCACAACGGAAATTTAGCCCACAGGCTCCACAAGCGGGGTGAAATGAGCTGCAGGAAGCCTTACTTAGGCTCACCGAGAGCCAGAATCCTTAAGGACTAACTCATCCGCCACAGAGTCATGCTCCATCAGAAGAGCTAGATAACTTGGGAGCACTTATTTGGGCACTCTCAAATGCCCAAACTCAGTTCATGGTGGAAACAAGATCATCCATCAGAAATCCAGAGATGCAGTTGGGACATCTAGCTAGCATGCAGAGAAAAGGTGGGCAAGGGAACCACCCTAGCAATACTGGTGTAGACCTACAAGAGCAATGCCAAGCAGTTGACTGGAGGAGTGGAGAACAAGTGGAGACAGGTTCACCCCCACTATGTCCAGAAAAAGGGTGAATCCAGTGAGGTGAAGGATTCGGAGGGTGCAGTAATGATAGAATATCTTCTTGGGGAACAAAGACCACCACCATCAGTCGTTGACACACTGTAGGCAAATATACCATATCCCCAGAGACTTAGAAAAAATTCTCTCGACAAGCAGTTCTCTAAGTTTTTGGAAGTCTTTAAAAAACTGCACATCAACATTCCATTTGCTGAGGCCTTAGAACAAATGCCGAGTTATGTAAATTTCATGAAGGAGATCCTCTGCAAAAAGAGGAGGTTGGATGAGTATGAAACAGTGGCATTAACTGAGGAATGCAGTGTCATCCTACAGAGAAGGCTACCTCAGAAATTGAAAGATCCGGAAAGTTTCACCATTTCTTGCACTATAGGGAAGTTTGAATGTCAGCAGGATCTATGTGATTTGGGGGCAAGTATAAATTTGATGCATTATTCTGTGTTTTGCAAACTTGGAGTGGGAGAAGCAAGACCTACAACCATCACCTTACAACTAGCAGATCACTCCATTGTCCACCCTAGAGGAATAATCGAGGATGTCTTGGTTAAGGTGGACAAGTTTATCTTCCCTACTGATTTCATCATCCTAGACATGGAAGAAGATGAAAAGATGCCTCTCATCCTTGGCAGGTCATTCTTAGCCACGGGATAGACACTCATTGATGTTCAGAAAGGTGAGCTGAGACTTCGTGTTCAAGGAGAAGAAGTGGTTTTCAATGTATTCAGGGCAACAACCTACCCAAGGTCAAGTGATAACTGTTATGCTATTGATGTGATTGATAAAGCAGTTTCTGAAAACGGGTTCAGGAGTGCTGATGCTCTTGAAGTGGTTATGACACAATGGGATGATGATGTTGGTAATGACACAGAATTGATGGAGTATGCAATTTGGTTGGATTCTCATAAGCCCTGCTCTAGAAAGACATATGAGGAGCTAGGAAAGACGTCAGAGAGACCGTTACCTTCCACAGAACAAGCTCCAGAGCTAGAGTTGAAGACTCTGCCAGATCATTTATACTATCAATATCTTGGTGAAAATAACTCCTTACCAGTGATCGTGTCAGCTCATCTATCCAAAGTGGAGGTTGAAAAATTGTTGAGAGTATTGAGGGCTCGCAAGCTCGCGATTGGGTGGACGCTAGCAGACTTTAGAGGGATAAGTCCTTCCACAGTAATGCACAAGATTCGTCTAGAAGATGAGAGAAAACCCTTCATTGAAGCGCAGAGGAGATTAAATCCAACCATGAAGGAGGTGGTGAGAAAAGAGATCCTGAAATGGTTCGATGTTGGGGTGATTTATCCTATCTCAGACAGTGCATGGGTAAGTCCTGTGCAAATGGTGCCCAAGAAAGGTGGCATGACTGTGGTGACTAATGAAAAGAATGAGCTTATTCCATCCAGAACCACTACAGGGTGAAGAATGTGCATTAACTACCGCAAGTTGAACAAAGCAACCAGGAAGGATCATTTTCCTCTGCCTTTTCTCGACCAAATGCTTGACAGGCTTACAGGACACAACTACTATTGCTTCTTGGATGGTTATTCAGGATATCACCAAATTGCCATCTCCCCAGAAGATCAGGAGAAGATAACCTTCACATGCCCCTTTGGTACGTTTGCTTTCAGAAGAATGCCATTTGGGCTCTGCAATACACCAGCTACCTTTCAGGAGATGTATGATGGCCATCTTTTCTGACATGGTGGAGAGGACCGTAGAGATCTTCATGGATGATTTTTCTATTTTTGGATCCTCCTTTGATGAATGCTTGAGGCATTTAGAAGTAGTGTTGCAGCGGTACAAAGACTCAAATCTGGTACTGAACTGGGAGAAGTGTCACTTTATGGTGCATGAAGGTATTGTTCTGGGCCACAAGATTTACAACAAAGGCATTGAGGTAGACAGGGCTAAGGTTGCAGTGATTGAAAATCTTCCACCTCCAGCATCGGTAAAAGGGATCAAAAGTTTCCTCGGGCACGCTGGGTTCTACAGAAGGTTCATCAAGGACTTCTCAAAAGTCTCGAAACCTCTATCCACCTTGTTGATGAATGAGGTTGCTTTTGAATTCAATAAAGAATGTCTGAATGCCTTTCCGACACTCAAGGAAAGGCTAATCTCAGCACCTATAGTCACTGCACCTGACTGGACACTCCCATTTGAATTAATGTGTGATGTAAGTGACTACGTAGTGGGAGCAGTCCCTGGACATAGAGTTGACAAGGTATTCAGGTCAATTTACTATGCTAGCAAAACTCTCAATGATGCACAGCTGAACTATGCAACCACGGAGAAAGAGCTGCTAGAGATAGTATACGCATTTGAAAAGTTCAGGCCATACCTCATTGGGAATAAGGTGATAGTGTACACTGACCACTAGGCCATCAAGTATTTGATGACTAAGAAGTATGCAAAACCTCGGCTTATACGATGGGTCCTGCTGCTGCAAGAATTTGCCATGGAGATCCGTGATAAAAAGGGGACATAAAATGTGGTTGCAGACCACTTGTCAAGGCTTGAAGTTGAGGAGAGCCAAAACACCAAGGATGTGTAAATAAATGACTGCTTCCCAGACGAACAACTGTTTCAGATAAGTACTAGTGTAAGTTTACCTTGGTTCGCTGATTTTGTTAATTTTTGTGTAGCCAAGATTATGCCTTCAGATTTGACAAGACAACAGGTGAAAAAGTTCTATTCAGAGGTATAATATTACTATTGGGAGGAGTCAATTCTCTACAAGCACTGTGCTGATCAAGTCATTAGGCGTTGTGTACCAGAGGATGAAATGCACCAAATTCTCACTCATTATCACACCTTACAATGTGGTGGGCATTTTGGAACATCACGGACAGCAAACAAGGAATTGCAGAGTGGATTCTATTGGCCAACCCTATTCAAAGATGCCAACACCTTCGTGAGGGGCTGTGATCGTTGTCAACGAACTGGGAACATGTCAAGGCGAAACGAAATGCCCCTGACTGGGATCTTAGAAGTGGAGTTGTTTGATGTTTGGGGGATAGACTTCATGGGCCCATTCCCATCATCTTTGGGGAACCAATACATCCTTCTCGTAGTGGATTATGTGTCCAAATGGGTCAAGACAGTAGCTACTAAGGAAAATGATAGCAATACTATTTTGAAATTCCTTCAGAAAACATATTCACAAGGTTTGGCACTCCCAGGGCCCTCATCAGCGACGAAGGGAGTCACTTTTGCAGTAAGCAGCTTGATACTTTGCTGGCGCGTTACGGAGTCTACCATCGTACCGCTTTGACATATCACCCTCAAGCAAATGGGCAGACTGAAATTTCGAATAGAGCAGTGAAAAACATACTGGAAAAGACAACAGATGGCTTACAGACGAATTGGTATAAAAGCTAGATGATGCACTCTGGGCCTATAGGACATCTTTCAAAACTCCCATTGGAATGTCACCATACAGGATGGTCTTTGGGAAGACATGTCATCTACCGGTGGAGTTGGAACACAGGGCATACTGGGCAATGAAGAAGCTGAACATGGATGCCAGAGCGGTCGGGCAGAAGAGACTGCTGCAACTGAATGATTTAGATGAATTTCGGAACAACGCTTATGAGAATGCAAAAATCTACAAGGAGAGGGTCAAGACATGACATGACAAGAAGTTGATACTTAAAGAGCTACAACCTGGGCAACAAGTACTCCTATTCAATTCAAGGCTGAGATTGTTCCCAGGAAAGTTGAAGTCCAGATGGTCAGGGCCATTTGTTGTGGAAAAAGTGTTCCCCTATGGTGCAGTCGAAGTGAGAGAAAAAGAAGGCGCACCATTCAAAGTGAACGGACAGAGAGTGAAACCATACTTGTTGAATGACATGGAACAAATCAACTCTGTGGTCCATTTCAAGTCACAGTAAAGAGGAACCGGTGTCCGGCTAAAAGACGTTAAAGACAACGCTACTTGGGAGACAACCCAACATCTTAGGAAGCTTGTTAATTTCGTTCTTGAACGGTCTCACAATCTTGTACTTCGAGATAAATCATGAGCAACATCTGCTGCCATCGCCACCATATAGAGCCGCTATTATCTATAAGTCGTCCCTTTTTAATTATTGAGTCATTACACATGTGGGACAATGTGTCGTTTAAGTTTTGGGGAGGGTTCTTTCTTATTTTATTTTTGTGTGTCTATTTTTGAGTCTTTTTTATTGAGTTTTTGTATCTGTATGAGTTAATTTTTTTTTTTATGATCATGCATGTTTTAGCTGTTTGAAACGCCTAGTGAATTAAGTGGAATAATATAATGAAATTAGAAGCTAAAATTTGTGTGCTTAAGTTAGATATGTCAAAAATTCATGAAAATCTAATTATTTGAGATATTTGTGCTTAGCCTATGTGTTGTCAATTATGGAAAGAATGATTGAAAAATGTCTATAAAGTCTTCTTGCTTGTTATTTGAGGCGAAATAGTTAAGATGTACATGTTTAGGGAGATGATTCAGGTATTTCTTTGTTATCCCTTCTTACCATTCATTACCTACCTTGCAATAAATTGTATCCATAGTCAGCCTCATTGAGCCTAAATTAAGTTATTTCTTTGACACTATATGATTCCCTTGTGTGCCATAAGCAGTAATTGAAAAATTGGGATGAAGAAGTGTGAAAAAGAAATACGAAAAGAGAGTGAAAAATTGATGCACCCTAATGAGAAAGATGTAAAAGCTTAAGTTTGGGGGGGTCTATGTGAATTGTTTCATGCTCTCAAAAAGAGAAGAGGGGAATGATAGGTATGAACTGAAAAGAATACCAAAAAGAAGAACAAAATGGTTGAATGAGAAAAACGCTTATGGTACGTAAATTGAGCCGAAATGCCCACTCTTACCTACCCCTGCCTAAGCCTACATTACAACCCTGAAAAGTCCTGAAGATCTCTAAATTATATGTCTATGATTAGTGGAGAATAACAAGTAAACAGGCCCATAGGTCTTTGGGAAAAATGGAACGAAATTGATATACATAGGGTAGGTGTTCAAGCTTCCATTGATTATGATTGAAATGAATTTGCGAAATATCTGACTTGAAAATCTAGATTGCTAAATTCATGCTATGTATGTTTCAACATATTATCTCAACTGACATTCATGCTATGTATGTTTCAACATATTATCTCAACTGACATTCATGTTTTTCTAAGTAACCTTGTGCAACTGCTTGATTAGAGTCTTTTGAGTCAGTTTTCTTTCTGTTTCTTTGATTTTGTTTTGATCTTTTCTCGAGGGCGAGCAAAGGTTAAGTTTGGGGTATTTGTTAGGCGTATTTTGTATACGCTTTTTGAGTCATTTTTAGTTAGTATTTTTCCAATTTTCGTTTAAATAAGTGTCGTGTTATGGTTGTTTTTCTTTCTTTTGAGTCACAGCGGTTCAAATAGGCAAAATGGCAAAAAGAGGCAGAAAATGAGCTCCCGAAGCAAAAATGACGAAAGTTGGCAGATCAGGACAAAAGACCGCGGGACCACGACGCCGGACTGCAGGACCGTGGTGCCATAATTATTGAGAAGCCGTAGCACTTTCGACACCACGGTGCCATTCTACAGGACCGCGGTGCCGATGCGGAAATTTCCAATCCGAAATAGAATTGACAAGGGGCAAAAGGGTCCAAGGCACATGTTTTTACAACATATATAAACCCTTGGGACAGATTTTGAGAGAGGATAAATCACATATCAACTCTCAAAATGCAACACAACTCTTGACGGCTATAATTAGAGACATTAGTTCTAAGTACTTTTCTTTCCTTTATGTTCATTCAGTTCATGTTTGGATTTGTATTAGTTCTTAGCAGGTCTATGTCTAGGAGCTAAACACTTTATTAGGGGTTTCCTATTGAATCACTTGAAACTTTCTTTCATGAATTAATGCATTAGTTTGATTTCTTCTTCACTTGATTAAGATTTATTCAATATTGGTATGAATGTTTGATAGTTAATTGATCATATCTATATGATTTCGAATCAAGAACCGAGAGGAGAGATTTGGATATGCTGTAATTGAATAGACATAGGTTAAAATCGCGGACAAAAGTACCCCGATACTTGTGTAGCATTATATGTTATTGTTCTTAATCCTCCTATGTGGTAAAACCTATCATAGAAATATAGAAGGTTTCTGCACTGGGGTTGAGCGATTATATATCCTAACCGGAATATAAAACAGTCTAGTTAACCGCTATCTTAACGTAGAAGGAGAAGTCATTCTAGTTGCATTAAGGATTGAAAAGAGTGGATAATTGAGGATATTGGAAGCCCTAATTCCTTCATAAATGATTAAACCTCAATAATTTAGTTCAATTCTTGCAATTACTCTACTAGTGTTAGATAACAACCAAATCAACTTATCGTTTGCCAAATAAATAACCTAGAATAGATTTTTGGTAACTAGAAACCAGTCTCTGAGGACGATATTCGCTCTTACAAGACTATATTACTTGTGACGATACGTACACTTGCGTGAGCACATGGAAATCGGCTTGACAGGCGCCTGGAAGCAGCGCCGCGGTGCCAAAACATCTGCGTGGTCTAATTTTTCCCCAGTATTAATTGTCATCACTTATATGATTTCAAATCAAAAGTCTGAAAGGTGAGATTTAAATCTGTTGTAATTGTCTGGACATTGGTTAAAATCGTGGAAGAAAGTACCCCGATACTTGTGTAGTAATTAAAGTTACTATTCTTAATCCTCTTGTGTGGTAAAACTTATCATAGAAATATAGAAGGTTTCTGCACAAGGTTGAGCTCTTGTATGTCCTAACCGGAATATAATGACAGACTAGTTAACCTGCTATCTTAATAAGAAGAAGAATCATTAGCATTGCATTAACAGGTGAAAGAGTGGATAGTTGAGGAGATTGGATGCCATATTTCCTTCATAACTGTTATAAATCCAAAGTATTATAATCTTTAGTTTATTTTATGCACTTAGTCATAATTATTAGTCATAAATCCAAACTACAGAACGTCAACCAAATAGATACCATAGAATAGATAACCGGTACTTGACAAACCAGTCTCTGTGGATGATAACTCGGTCTTACAGATCTTTATTACTTGAACGATACGTACACTTGCAGAAGCATCTAGAAATATCACAACAAATTTTTGGTGTCGTTGCCGGGGACTGGCGTACTGTTAATATCGAATTATCTATTCTTATTTCTAATTTGGTTTTTATTTTTATTTTGTTTTAGTGTTGTTTACCGTGATCTGTGTTGTTTTTTATTAGTCTCAGGAACTTAGTTTATGCGAAGTAGGAGGGTAGCTGACATTCCTATCCCTCTAAACCCTGAGACTGAGAGATTGTGCAGACAGAACAGAAAAGAAAAGAGAGAAACTGATTTGTTAGCAATGGGAGATCAGCAGGATGAGGCGAAGCATCGATCCAACTACATACCAACGGAAAGCCATTACGGGCGGTCGTGGCCATTTCTCTACGCAACGATTTCTTCTTCTCTTAATCAATTTCGAGTTTTCCCAAATAAACCGAACCTCGATACCACATTCATCAAAAAGATATGGCCATCTCTCTAGGAAACAATAATTTGGAGAATGATGAGTTACCGCCTGTTTTAAGACAAGTCCCTATAGAAAGGAGCTTGGGGGACTATGTGATGCCTACAATTACAGGGGTGCAGACTTGCATTAGGCTTCCAGCTGTTGAAGCCAACAATTTTGAAATCAAACTAGCCATATTGCACATGGTTCAAAGCTCAGTTCAGTTTGGGGGATTACCATATGAAGATCCCCATTTGCATCTAGCAAATTTTCTGGAGTTGTGTGCAACCTTTAAATACAATGGTGTTACTGATGATGTCATTCGGTTGAGACTCTTTTCATTCTCACTCAGGGATAGAGCAAAGTGCTGACTGAACTCATTACAGGCAAACTCCATTACCACATGGCAAGACTTAGCCCAGAAGTTGCTTGCCAAGTTCTTCCCTCCAGCAAAGGCAGCAAAGCTCAGAGGTGAGTTGAATAACTTCTATCAGCTAGAGGGAGAATCATTATATGATGCATGTGAGCGGTTTAAAGAATTTACAGAGGAAGTGTCCACATCATGGAATTGAGAAGTGGATGCTAGTCCACATATTTTACAATGGGATGTGTGGTACAACTCGTACCATCATTGATGTTACATCAGGAGGTACGTTCATGAGAAAGAATGCCAACGAGGCACGTGATTTGCTAGAGAATATGGCCACATACAACCATCAGGGGGTCGATGGGAGAGCATTGAATAGCAGAAACGTGGCAGGGATTCATGAGTTGGATGTTATCACATCATTGACTCCACAGGTAGCCACTTTGACAAAGCAGATGCAGCAGAATACCATATCAGTTAAAGCGGTTCAGACACCTGTGAGTTGCAAAATTTGTGGGGGTCCCCATACTTTTTATAGGTGTAAAGCAGTGGACCCGAATAATGTGTCCATGGAGCAAGTTCAAGCAGTGGGAAATTTTCAGAGGCCCTACAACAACCCCTACTCTAAACATACAATTCGGGTGTGGAGAAATCACCCAAATTTTTCATGGAAGAATGAACAAGGGCAGCAACCACAATTCCAGGCATCATCCTCACAGTAGTTCAGCCCACCAGACCCACAAGAGAAGCCAGATGACATAAAAGCAGCACTATTGACCTTGGCCAACTCTCAGACTCAATTCATGGCAGAAACAAGGTCCTCAATTTCATCCTTGGCTAATACTCAGACAAAATTTATGACAGAGACCCAACAGTTCATGACAGAGACTAGGTCTTCTATCAGAAATTTAGAAATATGGGTGGGATAGCTGGCACACACTGAACAATAGACCGCAAGGAAACCTCCCTAGCAACACAGTGATGAACCCAAGGGAGCAGTGTCAGGCAATTAGCTTGAGGAGTGGGAAGCCGTTAGAGCAGAGGACACCCCGACCAGTGGTTGAAAAAGAAAAGAATGCGGGGAAGACAATTGAGGTAGAAAATGAGGGGGTTACGGATGACCGCCATACATTAGAGAAGGCTCCACCCGTAGTGATGAGGGAGTACACAGACAAAATTCCTTACCCTCAAATACTGCATAAGAAGGCTGTGGATAAGCAGTTTTTGAAATTTTTGGAGGTATTTAAAAAACTGCACATTAACATTTCTTTCATTGAAGCCTTGGAGCAAATGACATCGTATGTGAAGTTCATGAAAGATATCCTTTTTAAGAAGAGGAAACTGGCAGATTATGAGACAGTGGTGCTGACAGAGGAGTGCAGTGCTATATTGCAAAAGAGACTTCCCTCAAAGTTGAATGATCCAGGGAGTTTCACCTTATCTGAAATTTTGTGGCTAAGAACAATATCATCTTTTACCATAAAATGGCACTTGTCCCAATTCAGAACAAGATTAGTCTCTTCACACTGCTTCAACACTTGACCTAGATGGTCAAGACAATCATCAAACGAATTCCCCACAATTGAGAAGTCATCCATGAAAACTTCCAAGAAGTCTTCTACCATATCTAAGAAGATATACATCATACACATCTGAAATATGGCCAGAGAATTGCATAGCCCAAAATACATTCAGTTGTAAGAGAAATTCCCATATGTATAGGTGAATATTTTCTTTTCTTGGTCCTCAAGAGCAATATTAATCTGGTTATAGCCAGAATATCCATCCAGAAAGCAATAATATGACCGCCCTGCTAGACGATCAAACATTTGATCAATAATGACATAGGGAAATAGTCTCGACAAGTTACAACATTTAGCTTCCTATAATTCATACACACTCTCCATCCAGTGATTGTTCTTTGTGGGATCAATTCATTCTTTGCATTTGGCACCATCGTGATGTCACCCTTTTTCAGAACGCACTACATTGGACTAAACCATGGACTATCTGCGATCGGGTAAACAACTCCAACATCTAACCATTATATAATATCTTTTTTTACCACTTCTTGAATTGGTGGATTTAATCTTCTCTGATGTTTCACGCTTGAAAAATAATCCTCTTGAAGTTGGATTTTATGCTCACAAATTCCAGAAGAAATTCCCTGAATATTAGCTATGGTCTAACAAATAGCTCATCTATATTTCTGTTACTCTACCAGTACCCTCTTTACTTGCTCTTCACTCAACAATGTAGAAAGAATTATGAGTAAAGTGTTATTCAGACCCAAAACTCATACCTTAGGTGAGATGGAAGTTTCTTTAGCTCCAACTTTGATGGTTCCATAATGGACAGTTTGGCCAGATGAGTCACTCAATTCTACCAATGAATTCACTGTCTCGACTGACCCCTCCATTTCATCACCATCAAAATTTACCAAAATAGCAACTAGAGTCTCTCTAAGACATTCTTCTTCCATCTTGAATTCGACCACCTCTTCAATCACATCCATTGTATCAATAACCGAGATACTCTCATATCTACTCGACAATTTCATTCCTTTGATTGCTTGGAATGTGACTTCCTCATCATTAACTCGAAACTTGATCTCATTTTTCTCCGAATCCATGATTTCCCTATCAGTAGTAAGAAAATGTTGGCCCAATATGATCGGAATGTCCTTGTCAATAGCACAATCAAGGATAAATAAATCTATAGGAAGAAGAAACTCATGACACGAATAAGTACATCTCAACCACACCTATCAACCTCTTTATTGGTCGGTCAACCATCTGCAATCTCATACTAGTCGTCCTCAGCATACCTAACCCTGATTGCTTATAGATAGCAAGCAACATCAAGTTAGTGCTAGCCCCATTATCATAAATGGCTCTGGAAAAGTCACGGTGATCGATAGTGCAAGGAATAGTGAAGGCCCTCAGATCTTCCTTTATTTGGACCTTGGTGATAGAAATAATCAAACTAACACGATGAGCCACACTTACTGTATCATTCTTAATTGGCCTCTTCTTGATGATCAACTCTTTCAAATACTTGGAAAACCCTGTCATTTCTTGAAAGGCATCTAAGAATGGAATATTCATTGAAAGCTGATTCAATTAATCATAGAACATCTAACATTTAACATCTCCAGTCTTCTTCACCAACTTTTGAGGGAAGGGAGGTAAAGATTTAAATAGTTGTGTCAATAGTATCAATGTCCCTATAACCTTTTCTTTTCCCTTTTCTGAGCTCACATTTTGAGCCTTTGAATTCCCTGGAATACTGTTAACCTCAACAACAATTGAATCTTTCTAGGTACCTCCTCAATAACACTTGGTACATCAAGTAGTGCCTCTTCTTCTACCTCTACGAGATCCAATTCAACAACCTTCTCAGCTTCACTTTGAAGTAGTTTCCCACTCATAGTAGTGATATCATTACAATTGGCTAAGTCACCTCCATTGTTGTTTGGATTTTGGATTGTGTCACTTGGAAGTTGACCTCTTTGCTTCAGATATTGTTCTCACGAAAGATATCTCATATATGACTCAAGCTTCTGAATATAAATAGTATGGGAACCCACCACTTCAGTCAAGTCCTTTATCGACTTGTCTGCTTTCTCTTAGTTGGCTAATACCTACTCGATCATACTCTCCAATATGAAACTACCTTGATCATTAGAAGGACCCTCTCACCAATGTCGTGAGTTGGATGATTGACCCTTTGGTGGAATATAAGCATTGAAACTCCAATTTCTGAAGTTACCATTGTTATATTTATTACCTTGGTTCAAACCACCATAGTCATTTTTCCCATAGATTCATTGCCCATGTTGACATGATTTTCGTTGATTCTAATTATGATAACCGAAACCTTTGTAATCCTACTTTTGATAACCCCTTGGGAGTTGTAAACATAATTAGCATCTTCATATTGTATTGGTGGTCCCTCAGAATATGGACCATCCTGATACACCCCATTCGATAGTGTCTGCATCTCATCAACTGCATTTACTTTCTTTGTCTCATCCTCAGCAAACCTCTTGGTTAATAGACTAATGTTGGTAGCCAACTGAGCTATATTATGATCTCTCTCTTGGTTCTCCTTTACTATGTTGTTCAATAAAGGATCACTATAAGCCACTTTATCAGTGCCACCCGAGTGTCATGCTTGATTATGAGTTGTCAACCTATTAAGCAGATTGGTGATATTAGTGAATGATTTATCCATAAAACATCCACCGACTGCATTATTTGCTATTGATTATGTCATCTAATCCAGCCCCATATAAAACTTCTCCAGCAGAATAATTTCAGGAAAACCATCATTAGGAGACTGCATCAGATAAAGCTTGAACCTTTCCCAAATCTCATAAAGTTGTTCCCCCTAGAGTTGCTTGAATTCAAATATTTTATCCTGAAGCCCAACTTTCTTACTTAAAGGAAATTACTTCTTCAGGAATACGCTCACGAGCTTAGCCCAAGTGTGAATATAATTATGGGGCAATTTCTCAAACTATGCCCTAGCTTTATCGACCAATGAATACTTTAAAATTCGCGGTCGGAGAGCATCTAGAGAGGTCACATTCTGAGTGTGTGTCTGACACACACCTAGAAAATTCCTCAAGTGTTGATGTGGGTCATCTTCAGTGGAGTTCCATATGTAACCCTCATGTCACACTCCAAACTATAGCCTTTTTAGCTTAATACGACACTTGATACCTGATTATATATGACCGAGTGAACCACATGGCTTTCTGAATCAACATGGACATCAAAATCATGAAATAATAATTTAAAATATGTAAAACGGAATACTGTAATTATAGTCTAAAAATATAACTGTGGAAATAAATTTGAAAATGTAATAAGTCTGAATAACTGACATGACATGCTAGACTAGTCTATGAAACCTCTGAATATGAGTCTGAAAATTAACAATTTACCGCGACATGGCCCCTGGAATACCTCTACTGCCTGACATGACATGAATGTAAAATAAAGATAACACTTTGAATGAAATAAGGCTCACCAACAACTGATATTATGAGAATTTTAGCGAGCAAATCCGTCGTCTTGAAACTCCGTACATGCATCGTGAAGTGCAGTCCCTAGGAAAAAGGGACGTAAGTTCATTTGAATTGTACTCGTACATAAATCAACTGAATAAAATAATAGTAAGTGGGGTGCTAGGGGAATGGGTAACCCAAATCAATAACATGGATACATGAAGTAATACAAAACTAAAACCGTAAATGTAGATTGTAACTGAAGCTGTAAATTGTAAACTGTAACTGAATCCTATAAACTATAAATCTGAAACTGAAACCTGGACATGATCATGATCTGCATGATCAAGTTGTATCATGAGTAAAATATTTTTAAGTGGGAGAGTCTTAGTATAACCGATAAAAATGAAATCACCATGTAAGTACGTGTAGTCTGGTACCTGGCCTGACCAACAGAGCAATCACATACCTTGCCAAGGTATGAGATATGAAAATGACATGAATGGATCCAAATCAATAGTATAAAGGTATCATCATAATCTGGGTGGAGCGATCCTTACCCTACGTTATACATAGTTTATGGTTATTTGAACCTTCTCGATAAACTTATGCTACTCCCAAAAAGATGAACATGAATAATAGTCACATCTGCGTCCATGGTTTTCAAAACATGATTCATAATATATTTTATAACATCATTTTTCATGAATATATGTATATAATTCTTGAGACATGAAAACATGTAAAAATCCCTGGAGTAAAATAATATGAGTTCATAACTGATATCCGAGAGCTCATGAAAAAGATAACACGAGCATACATGGATTACAAATATATTCATAACAATCATAATGATATACATGAATACAATTAACTAATTGATAATATATACATGACATACAATAATATATATAGTTAGGGTTATCATGATCTTAGAATAAAAACCCTAAGCTTGTGGAATTAGGTGTTTCACGGATAAATGTGTCTTGGGGAAGAACAATGATGTTCCCACAAGTGGATAAAATCTTTACATACCTGTAATCGCTCTTAGAAAATGAACTATGTTGATTTTTGACGAAGAACGCTCCAAAACCTAGCTTGAATCGCTTGCGAAGAATTTCATTGTTAATCCTATGTTTTAGTTAGAGAATCATGTTATTAATCATGATTTAATGCTATAATTACTAAGGAATCGTTATGAGCGAACTTACCTTGTTGTGGAAGGTTGAGAGGAGAGAAAAACACTCCTGAGAGGGGTTTCTATGGGGTTGAACGAGTTGGTGAATGATTTTTCGGACAAAGTGTTATATTTAAAGGATGTGCATTTTGAATACCCTGTCTCGCTGAGCGAGCTCCAAAGCGAGGTCCTACCTCGCTTTGAGCTAAGCTCAATGAGCTCACCTATCCAAAATGTACTTAGCCAATTATTCTGAAATTTTCTATTTTAGGAACCTACACCTTACTGAGTGAGGTCCAAAGCATGACCCTATCTCGCTTTGAGCTTAGCTCAGCGAGCTTCTAGGTCCATTTCACACTTAGTCAAATTTATGTTTTTCGACGGTACTGGCAACGTCTCAGTAGAAAGTCATAACTCCTAGCACAGAGCTCAGTTGGAACTCCACCATATATGGTTGGAAAGGTATTTCAAGATCTACATGTTTTGAGGTTTTTCAAATTCACAACTTAAAATGGTGTTATGCTCACTTGATGTGAGGCCTCGTGGAAACTCACTTGAAAACATGCTCACTAGGGTAGCTTTCGACTATACTTTCCCCAAAGACTCTTCTTATACCTTGATTTATTTTGAAAACACTTCATATATTCCTTATATTGGTTCCATTTTGTTCCCATCATACATGTCAAACCTTAGCTCGAAGGTATGAGGTGTAACAATATCTCCCCCTTGGGGATCATTCGTTCTCAAATAATGGGTCATGGTTAGGAATGTGATTAAATTAAGAACTTATGGACATGACATGAGTACATGAGCATGAAGAAATGTGACATAAAATATGGGGACTGAAATTACATGATTACATGAAAACATGTAGACAAGATACATGAGTAGTGAATACATTAAAGTGAATCATGAGACATGGATCATTTGTCCTCAGATGATGTTCGTGGCTAGAAGTTGGACTAACTCTGGAATTATACTAAAATTTAACAGAGTTTACTTTGTGGATATGACTATCCCAATATTTTGCAAACACCTATCAGCTAACCAGAGCACAACACAAGCCTCACAGGGCATCATAATATACGTGACATGACATAATAGGATAACTGAAACATGAACGTGGCTAATATGAATACTGAACTGACATGAATACTAATTGTCATGCATCCCGGTAAGACAAAACACATATATTAAAATGAGTGAATACATAAATATTATACATAGTATTTGAGAAAGAATTCATAGGCAGGAATGACATGAGTACTGGAATATGAGCATGAATATGACACGATTACATGAATGTGAGAAGCATAAACATGGAACATGCATACTGCCCTACGTGGATATATGAGTGTTGTACTGACATAGGATCTGGATACGTGAAAACATTGATATCCTAACATAAGATCTGTATGCAAAAATTATGAACATTACAACATGAGATCTGAATGATGAGCAGAGATGAGATCTAAGCACTTAGAGACTTGATCATAGATATTTGTATATCACCACGGTGAACATATGCGATAAGAGTATGACTTAGGACTTGATAAAAACATAACTCGATGTGAATGAGACAGACACGAGTGCTAGAATATGAATAGGATCCTAATATATAGCATGAAGCTCGAGCATATGCATGACAAGAATATGTCAAAATATGAGTAGAATGCTTATGAAATAAGTACCATAGGGTACATGAAAGGAACTCCTTTATAAATTGGAACGTACATTATTTCGAACCTTATCTTCTTCTATCTGTAACATAGGTATGAATACCTTAGATTATCTTGCTTTTCGTTCATCTACTCCAATATTGTGAGCGGATCACAAAGGATTGAAAGGAAAGGAATTGTAGGTACAAATCATATGGGACACTTCGTTTTAGAGTATAGACATGACATAGGTAAATTGAACAAGAAGGACATAACATTGGACTTGTGTACATGGAAATGTGATTAATTTGACATAAATGTGAATACATAAATAACATGACATGGGGAATGTGGACATAAGCAACATGACATTTACATGAGTATATCGAAGTTTCACACCCTAGCATTTTGACATGAGTTCATGAATATTGAAGTAGGAATAAGGCATAAGTGTGACGTGCATGGAGTACAATTACATGCTTCACTCTTGGGTACTCAAGGACGTAACACATAAATAAAACATTACCTTTAGAACTTAGATATAATAAAAGAATAGGACATGGCTCAACATATCGTACTCTTATCACTGCAAGTCGACACTATCTTTATAAAATAAAGCTCATGAAGAAAAGAATAGGAATGAATACTCCATTCATCAAGAACCTAAGACATGAGTAGAAAGTCACTTTGAACATAAATAAGACATAAGTACTTAGTGAAAGAAAAGGGCATCCTTTGTGCCAACTTATGAGATAGTTTTAAAAATTCCCTTACAGAGGAAACTCAATGTTAGCCCAACATTTCCTTTACTCATAACCTACACTCATAATTGATTATTGTCATCATGATCGTAAAACATTAGCCAGAGGAACATAAACACTAATTATATAGAATTGTGGGTAGGACATCCATATTGACTTACTTTCATCATTACATATCAACATCATTGGTATTATATCTCTATAAGTGGATTCTTGAAGAAATTGATCGTATGCACAAGTATGTTAAAATGTAGATAGCATAATATTGGAGTCACATTAAGTCATTTACCTTAGGCATTTTTCTCTTATCTAAGGAATATGTGTGCATTCCATATAATTTTTTTTAACACTTACATTACCTTCTTCTCGATCATTATCAAAATCAACATCATATTTGAAAAGCACTTAGAAGCTAGAAAATTGACATGGGTATAAAAGCATGATAAATACATGAAATATGAATATGATTTTTAAATTTAGACACGTGCACAACCTGATGTGCGAAACATGAAAGAACATTTCTTTTACATAGCTTACTATTATATGAAGTCTTAATTCGTAAATCTTAAATGTAGAGTGTAAAGCTCTAACATGGGCATGATATAGGTATATAAGATATGAGTGAAGTACGTCTGGGCATAAGTACCATATAGTACATGGATTACTCTGGATTTGGAAATGTAACATCACTTTAAATTTTTTCTTTCTCACTCTGAAACTTGCTCTCGTGACATCTTTACCCTTTTTATGCATATTTATCTAATACTTGATCTCAACATGCACGAATAAGATGAATTCTCCGCATATACCTAACCATAGTTACATGAAATTGTGATCCTCTACCATAATCTTTCTTGACACATATCAATTTATGAAACACATAATCTATATCGGCACCTTATCATATGACCACCCCCTTAGTTCAAAAGATGACGTTTAAAGCCCGTGGATCCCTTAAGTTTAGCAGTAAGTGGTCATTTAATCGTTCTGTTGATTTTTCTCTTAATTTTATTCTGTCTTTAAGACTATCACCATAAAACTTGTCTTTTTATTTCCTTACATGTCTTCTCTATTACTAATCAAAATAATATTCTTATGGAAACTTACTAACACCATGCCCTATAATTCGGCTTAAACAACTTAGACAAATTAGAATTATGTCAAGAGACTCGACATCATCTGATCATATCTTCTGGTCGAACACTACCTTTTTTTAGCCATGTACACAGTCACACTAAAGTATATTTACTTCCTTGAAGGGAAAATTAAAATAATCAACTCTGAACTTTCAACCGCGCAATAACCATATAATACACAGTAAAATTAAGGGGCACACTATCTCATACTTATCAAGAAGGAAAAATTGTCATCATACCTATGACAACATACGACGATGCCTCTGAGTGACCTACCTTATTATGATAACGTGTTTGACCCCTATTTGATCATAACACTTCACCCATACCTATGCCTCAACCTGCTAGTGCACGAGTGTCAAAGGCTATGCAAGGTGCTACTGAATTGGCTGTGGCTGGTCTGGTGGGATGAAATGCACCACCATATCTATTGGCACTACTATACCTGGATGAAGGGAACTCTCTTTGCATGTGGCCTCAGAGACCATAATTATAACATACATACCCATACAACACTCTTATGTATGTCTTTTACTACATTTTCGCCAAGGAGAATCCTGCTAAAACACAAAACCCATACGGTTATTAAACTGGGGGCATTTCTTTCGTATATTTCCTAATCTTTTGCAAACAGATCATTCACAGGAGTCCTTATGATAAGGAGATGAGTGACACTCTAGACGGCCTAACTTCGGGTAGTTGGTCCTTTTATGGCCCCTCTTACCATAATGGTATCATAGAATCACCCAAGTGGTGCCTCCCATATGTAGGGCAATCTAGTCTATTGATATAAGCGATTCTCTTCTGTGTTTTTGCTATACGAACGAATCTATTAGGAGTTAGAGTTACATTATCGAGAGGGGTAATAAGAACATATCCCCTAGAAACAACAGTTTCAAATACACCAAGGGCTCAATTCATTCTCCCCATGAGTTCCTGTGCAACTTGCTCTATTCCTAACGACTCCATAAGAAAGCAACACATCGATAATGATTAGCTTTACATCTTCTTCTTCCTTTAGAGATGAGGTGTATTTGGTGGAAAGGGAACATCACATGAATGGTTTCTTACAGCATAGCTCTCTGGCATGATCTAGAGTTGAATGAGAGGTAATATTTCCTAGATGCTCTAACCTCCCAATTATAAGTGTGGCACACTTCACACTCATAAGTAGGACTCTACTAGACACGATTTCATAGACTTCCTAAGAAACTTGAACCTAGGCTCTGATACCAAGCTTTGGCATGCCCTTAACCATGGTCTGAATGTAACATGACACTCGTTGCATGACTGCATATGACTGAGCAAACCACATGGCTTGCTGAGTTAACATGGGTATCAAAATTATGAAATAATAATTTAAAACACGTAAAATGGAATACTGAAAATACAATTGCGTAAATAAATCTAAAAATGTAATAATTCTGAATAATTGACATGAAATGCTAGACTAGTCTATGAAATATCTAAACACGAGTCTAAAAACTAACTGCTTACCAGGACATGGCCCCTGGCATACCCTTACTGCCTGACATGACATGAATGTAAAATAAATATAACACCTATAATGAAACAGGGCTCACCAACAACTGATACGATGAGAATCCTAGCGAGCAGATCCATCATCATGAAACTTTGTACCTACACCGTGAAGTGCAGGCTCCGAACAAAAGGGGCGTCAGTACATTTGAATTGTACTCATATGTAAAGAAACTGAATAAAAAAAATAGTAAATATGGTTCTTGGGGAATTGGCAACCCATATCAATAACATGCATACATGAAGTAATACAAAACTGAAACCGTAAATGTAGATTGTAACTGAAGCTGTGAATTGTAAACTGTTACTTGAATACTGTAAATCTGAAACTTAAACCTGGACATGATCACGATCTTCATGATCAAGCTGTAACATGAGTAAAATATTTTAAGTGAGAGGCTTAGTATAACCGACAACATGAAATCACCACTTAAGTATGTAGATTCTGGTACCTGGCCCGACCATTAGAGCAATATCATACCTTATCGAGGTATAAGACATGAAAATAACATGATTGGATCCAAATCAATAGTCTGAATGTATTATCCTAATCTGGGCGGAGCGATCATTACCCTACACTAGCATACATAGTTTCCAGTTATTTGAATATTCTCTATAAACATATGCTACTCTAAAAAATATGAACATGAATAATAGTGTCATCTGCTCCCATGGTTTTCAAAATATGATTCATAATATAGTTTATAATATGTATACATAACATAACTTTTCATGTAAAGATCATTGGATTGAAATAATATGAGTTCATAATTGATATCTAAGAGCTCAGGGAAAAGATAACACGAATATTCATGGATTAAAAATAGTTTCATGACAATCGTAATGATATACATAAATACAATTAATGAATTAGTAATATAGACATGACATACAATAACACATGTAGTTAGGATTATCATGAACTTAGAATAAAAATCCTAAACTTGTGGAATTTTGTGTTTCATGGATAAACGTGGCATGGGAAGAACAATGATATTCCTACACATGAATAGAAGCTCTACATACTTGTAATCGCTCCTAGAAAATGAACTATGTTGATTTTTGATGAAGAACACTCCAAACTCCAGCTTGAATTGCTTGTGAAGTAATTCATTGTTAATCATATGTTTTATTTAGAGATTCATGTTATAATCATGATTTAATACTAGAATTACTAATGAATCATAAGGAGCGAACTTACCTTGTTGTGGGAGGTTGTAAGGAGAGAAAAATGCTCTTGAGAGAGTTTTCTATGTGGTTGAAACAGTTGGTGAATTATTTTTTGGACTAAGTGTTATATTTGAAGGATGGGCATTTTAAACCTCTTTCTCGCTGAGTAAGGTCCAAAGATCTAAGCTCAATGAGCTCATATGTCCAAAATGTATTTAGCTAATTTTTCTGAAATTTTCCATTTTGGGACCCTATACCTCGCTGAGAGAGGTCCAAAGCATGACCCTATCTCGTTTTGAGCTTAGCGAGTTCCTAGGTGCATTTCACGCTTAGTAAATTTTTATTTGTTTCGATGGTACTGATAGCGTATCAGTAAAATAGCCATAACTCCTATCACAGAGCTGCATTAGAGCTCCACTATATATGGTTGAAAATGTATTTCGAAGATCTACAACTTTTGTTTTTTTCGATTTTCCAAATTCAGAACTTAAAAAGGTGTTAGTCTCACTTAAAATGAGGCGTCATGGAAACTCACTTGAAAACTGCTTAGTAAGGTAGCTACCGACTATATTTTACCCAAAGACTTTTCTTATACCTTGATCAGTTTTCAAAAATCTTCATATACGCATCATATTAGTTCCATTATGTTTCCATCGTATAGGTCAAACCTTAGCTCGAAGGTACGAGATGTTACACCTTAAGCTTGAGTAGCTGATAGAGAGAACTATCAATCTTGAAGTTTGCACCAGCCTTTGGAGGAATAATAGTTGATGCTTATTCTACCTCTTGTAGAAGATCATTAAATACATTTTATCATTCGTCTTAATTTTCGGTGGTAGGGGAACTTCAATTGCCTCCCCTACCACCATTACCTTTATGTCCTCCGTTTATACCTGCCATATCACCTGGTTCTCCAGAAACAACAAACAAAGTGTGATGGAATGGAAAAATACTTGAAGTAAAGCAAACACTTTAGTAATTTCAAACTATATTTGTCACGACCCGACCCCGGGACCGCGACTGGTGCCCTACCTGGGCACCCTTACAGGTAAACATCAGAGATAATCAGCGGAACATACATGAACCTTAAAAAATAAAACAACAGAAGTAAAACAACAGGTTAGCCGATAGGGCTACCTTCCTGGACATAAATATACACAACCGAAGCAGTTGCCTCATTTTCTTTACAAACTGACCCACAAAATGTGACTACAGACCTCTAAGATTTTTAACATAACAACTGTGGCGGGACAGGGCCCCGCCATACCCCTGAATATACATGAATCTACTACTTCAGGGAAAACCATACCAAGAGATAAGCCTCCGGATCAAATGGAGCTTTCTCTCAAACACTGAACCGAGATCCTAAGAGCAAGGATCGCCAACCTGGGTACCTAAAACCTGCGGCATGAACGCAGCCCGGCGGTCGATAACAATGCGAATATGGAATGAAATAACGTCTGATAAACAGATCATAATCGTACAAAAGAATGACAAGGACAAGTATAAAGATACATACGGATCCCGCCGTGTCATTACCACTTATGAACTTAATCGCACCTTATTATCTTTTTCATTCTCTATAAAAACTATAGCCACATTCTTACGCATGATTAGGAAAAATCATTAAGTTCATTACTATATAACTTACCTATCTTTCATAAGTATAATCCGCCTCGTAGGAGGGCACCTATACTACCCGCCCGATCTAGACGCGATCAAGGTCACATAGTGCGCGTAAAGGTATCCGCCCGCCCATCTCGGTCGATAACGTCATCTAGTGCGCCCATAAAGGTATCGCCTGCCCATTCTCGGTCGATAAAGTCATATAGTGCGCGTAAAGGTATACCGCCCGCCATCTCTCGGGTCGATAATGTCATATAGTGCGCGTAAGGTATCGCCCGCCCGTCTTCGGTCGATAATGTCATATAGTGCGCGTAAAGGTATACCGCCCGCCCGTCTCGGGTCGATAATGTCATATAGTGCGCGTAAAGGTATCTTGCCCGCCCGTCTCGGTCGATAATGTCATATAGTGCGCGTAAAGGTATACCGCCCGCCCGTCTCGGGTCGATAATGTCATATAAAACCCGAATTTAACCCAACGTACACGCACCTCTACTCCTTTAGAAAACTCTTATTCAAACAAAACTTCCCAGATACTAACAACCGTAGTATCAAGTCATCTCTACCTTTCAGGACAAGTCACACTACCTTTTTAGAAATACAATTACCGGCTTCTAAATCAAGTGACTTCTTACTTAAAAACCTTAAGCAATTGGTACCTTTAAAACAATTTGCCCTTCTTTATTTCAAAACATTATTTGCTTACATTAGAGAAAACCATTCTCTTAACCTTCCATAAAGTTATTATAACCAACTTCCCATAAAGCCGTCATACTAACTTTATGCCTTAAACTAATTCATTCTTTTTATAACCAAGAGACTTATACTTTCAAATCAAATCACATAGCTTTCAAAATACTTCAAGTCTCTTAACTTTTAAGAAAACAAGTTTCAAGTCCTAAAAACTCCATACGTAAACTCTTTTAAATTAAGTAACATATACTTTGGTGCGTTGTGAATAAGTTATACTTATTTATAACGATCTTATTCAAGTAGCCATGATCTAGAAAATGTAATACAATTTTGTCTTATCTTAGCTTCTATGCAGATGGAGAATTCTACTTGTTTTAACATAATTAATTGTCATTACATTTTCCTTTATTAACGCTGCAATGGCTTGTTCGATACTTATTCTCATTCGTGTCAGAATTTGCCGAGTCAACTCGACTCCAAATACTTCCTAAAGACTCTTACCAACATCCCCCATAAGACTTGGTAAGGACTTAGGATTTCTTAGACGTAGCTTTTACATAGAGTAATTCAACATAACTACCTCTTAACTTCTAAGAGTAACAGGAAACATGAAATGATACCACAGGTATACTCCATACATAGAATCATGCCAAAGGAAGGAAGAGGTTCACATACCTCGCGACGATTGTCGACAAATAGCAAAAAGCTCCAAAGTACTTCCACCTTGAGCTATTCCATTCTTCAAGTAGGATACGCTATACCTAGTACGTCAACCTATAATGGTCACCATACGTCCATTAACTTCTTACTTCATACGTAGAATATTTTAGGTGCTAAGTCGCTAAATTCTGGAAAATCTGACAAAGACCTCCTTTGTTTCTACTTACTTTGCCACCTTTTCAAGGCCGAATACAATAACCAAACAGCCCCAATTGGCTCACAATTTCTATAAGGTACTCCAATACAAATGACTAACTAAACAGCCCCAATTGGCTCACAATTTAGAAAGTAGTCCAATACAAATGAAAAACAAACTAAAAAGTCCAAATTCGGCCACCTTGAGTTCAACCTTACCAATTCTTATCAAATTTCCATTTCAATCCAAATTGGTAGCATAACATGATATCAAGTCGTATTTGATTATAACAATCCATAATCTCTAAGTAGGCAACATGCGACGATTTCTAATAACGACTAAAATTGTATTACAATTTCAAAGGGCTAAACATGCCATTTCGGTTTTGAGCTCTTAAAATTCCATAACACTTATCATACTTCATAACACATATCACATGATCATTTCTAACTTATAATAACATTGAATCTTCAATTACAAAAGTAAGACGAAGATTATACCTCATATTAGCCCAAATATGATCCAAGACTACAAGTCGATCCTTAGCAACTTTAGCTCCTCCTTTCGACGTTCCAATCCACTCCAAGCAACCCTTAGAAGCTTAAGAATAACTCATCTTCAAATTCCAACTTCAAAGTTGAATAACCTCAGGTTCTCGCCATGACTAACCCAAAACTATCTTTTCCGAGATTTTTCTATTGAGATATGCTTACTATACCCTTAGGTACCTTGGTTTAAAGTGGGAGATTATTGGACAACAATTGAAAATTCTTCTCTTGAAACCTCCTAAAAGCCGAGAGCCCTCTTAATGCTCTTCAAGATTTGTTTGAAAATTTAGCTAAGTGTTAAAAGCCTTGTCTTGCTACTTGTACACATATATAATACTATGGAGGGTCAAGATCTACACAAATGGTTGGCCTAGATAAGTTTCACATGGATCCTAGCCAAGTGGACTTGACTAAGTCAACAATATCAAGCTATTAGTCTTTGCAAGACTTGGCCATCCTAAAATTGGTCAAATGACCATTCCATCCAAGACAATTTCGTCCAAGACCACTAAGGGGGGGTGACACGTGTCGCCTCCCGTTACGCAATATTTCGTTTTCCGACAATTCCATAATTAGATAAATTTACTCGTCTCAAATCTTAACATTTTTGAGTTCTTACGTACGTCCTTACAAACATATCCTGGAATTTCCGGGGTGTAACATTCTTCCCCCCTTAGAAACATTCGTCCTCGAATGTTCTTTCGGAGTCGAACTTATAATTAGCGACATAGTTTCCTTTCACAACCCCGACATACCAACAATGCCACACATGGCCCTAATACCTCGCACACGCATATCTGTCCATCATAAGCCCAAAAGAGATTATCTTTTCGTACTTCCAACTCCTTCTAACATACATACATAACTTCCATACCGACTCTGGCCTCAAATCTTTGGAGTCACTCTATAAAACAACATAAGGCCATTTCCGGCTTTCATGACCTGGTTCCGGTGGAACGCGTCCACGAACCCGTAAAACAATTAACTAGACTTGGGCCTTGCACCGCGTGACCGCCACGAGCTTTAACTACTACCAACTGATCCTACTCCATTCCAGGCCATGGGGAGACCCGTAACAGGTCCTCACCCCGACCCGCCGTCGCACTTAACTCTTATTCTTGATCTATAATAACTCTTTCTACCCGAGAAGACCTTGGCGAAAATTCATTAACTATTTCATACCTTCCCGGTATCTAGTTAGTCTTTACCAACTCTTGGTAATCTAAAATCAGTCTAGGCAACACGCGTCTGACCCTCATACATAACTCTGTATAGATGTATGTCACAATACCAACTATACTATAATCATTACCAACTTGGATAGGAAATCCACATAGTCCTTCCCGGTCATTGCGCTTTCTCAGGCTGCAATCAACATGACTCGTTAGGGAGGACGACCTAACAACACGCTCTATCGCACGATCTCAGTGAGAAGAATGGAAACCAATCCTAAATGTCCTGCGGCCTCCGACGATTATAGATGTGGTGCACAACACACCGATAATCAAGACTCTAGTAGACACGGCAGTAGACACTTTCCGAGGACTAACTGCTCTGATACCACTTTTGTCACGACCCGACCCCGGGACCGCGACTGGTGCCCTACCTGGGCACCCTTACAGGTAAACATCAGAGATAATCAGCGGAACATACATGAACCTTAAAAAATAAAACAACAGAAGTAAAACAACAGGTTAGCCGATAGGGCTACCTTCCTGGACATAAATATACACAACCGAAGCAGTTGCCTCATTTTCTTTACAACCGACCCACAAAATGTGACTACTGCACTCTAAGATTTTTAACATAACAAGCGTGGCGGACAGGGCCCGCCATACCCTGAATATACATGAATCTACTACTGTGGAAAACCATACCAAGAGATAAGCCTCCGGAGCAAATGGAGCTTTCTCTCAAACCCTGAACCGAGATCCTAAGAGCAAGGATCGCCAACCTGGGTACCTAAAACCCGCGGGCATGAACGCATTTCAAGGGGGTCGCATAACAAAAATTTAATATGGAACAGAAATAACGTCTGAAATGATCATAATCAGACAAAAGAATGACAAGGACAAGTATAAAGATACATACCGATCTCGCCGTGTCATTACCACTTATGAACTTAATCGCACCTTATTATCTTTTCATTCTCTATAAAAACTATAGCCACATTCTTACGCATACGATTAGGAAAAATCATTAAGTTCATTACTATATAACTTACCTATCTTTCATAAGTATAATCCGCCTGTAAGGAGGGGCACCTATACTACCCTACCAATCTAGACGCGATCAAGGTCACATAGTGCGCCTGAAGGTATACCGCCCGCCCAATCACGGTCGATAACGTCATCTAGTGCGCCCATAAAGGTATATCGCCCGCCCATTCTCGGTCGATAAAGTCATATAGTGCGCGTAAAGGTATCTTTGCCCGCCCATCTCTCGGTCGATAATGTCATATAGTGCGCGAAGGTATCGCCTTACCATCTCTCGGGTCGATAATGTCATATAGTGCGCGTGAAGGTATCGCCCGCCCATCTCTCGGGTCGATAATGTCATATAGTGCGCGTAAAGGTATACCGCCCGCCATCTCTAGGTCGATAATGTCATATAGTCCGCGTAAAGGTATACCGCCTACCCATCTCTGGGTCGATAATGTCATATAAAACCCGGGAATTTAACCCAACGTACTACGCACCTCTACTCCTTTAGAAAACTCTTATTCAAACAAAACTTCCCAGATACTAACAACCGTAGTATCAAGTCATCTCTACCTTTCGTGACAAGTCACACTACCTTTTAGAAATACAATTACCACGCTTTCTAAATCAAGTGACTTCTTACTTAAAACCTTAAGCAATTGGTACCTTTAAAACAATTTGCCCTTCTTTATTTCAAAACATTCTTTGCTTACATTAGAAAACCATTCTCTTAACCTTCCATAAAGTTATTATAACCAACTTCCCATAAAGTCATACTAACTTTATGCCTTAAACTAATTCATTCTTTTTATAACCAAGAGACTTATACTTTCAAATCAAATCACATAGCTTTCAAAATACTTCAAGTCTCTTAACTTTTAAGAAAACAAGTTTCAAGTCCTAAAACTCCATACGTAAACTCTTTTAAATTAAGTAACATATACTTTGGTGCGTTGTGAATAAGTTATACTTATTTATAACGATCTTATTCAAGTAGCCATGATCTAGAAAATGTAATACAATTTTGTCTTATCTTAGCTTCTATGCAGATGGAGAATTCTACTTGTTTTAACATAATTAATTGTCATTACATTTTCCTTTATTAACGCTGCAATGGCTTGTTCGATACTTATTCTCATTCGTGCGATAAATTTGCGAGTCAACTCGACTCAAATACTTCCTAAAGACTCTTACCAACATCCCCCATAAGACTTGGTAAGGACTTAGGATTTCTTAGACGTAGCTTTTACATAGAGTAATTCAACATAACTACCTCTTAACTTCTAAGAGTAACAGGAAACATGAAATGATACCACAGGTATATTCCATACATAGAATCATGCCAAAGGAAGGAAGAGGTTCACATACCTCGCGACGATTGTCGACAAATAGCAAAAAGCTCCAAAGTACTTCCACCTTGAGCTATTCCATTCTTCAAGTAGGATACGCTATACCTAGTACGTCAACCTATAATGGTCACTATACGTCCATTAACTTCTTACTTCATACGTAGAATATTTTAGGTGCTAAGTCGCTAAATTCTGCGGAAAATCGGACAGCACCTCCTTTGTTTCTACTTACTTTGCCACCTTTTTCAAGGCCGAATACAATAACCAAACAGCCCCAATTGGCTCACAATTTCTATAAGGTACTCCAATACAAATGACTAACTAAACAGCCCCAATTGGCTCACAATTTAGAAAGTAGTCCAATACAAATGAAAAACAAACTAAAAGTCCAAATTCGGCCACCTTGAGTTCAACCTTACCAATTCTTATCAAATTTCCATTTCAATCCAAATTGGTAGCATAACATGATATCAAGTCGTATTTGATTATAACAATCCATAATCTCTAAGTAGGCAACATGCGACGATTTCTAATAACGACTAAAATTGTATTACAATTTCAAAGGCTAAACATGCCATTTCGGTTTGAGCTCTTAAAATTCCATAACACTTATCAAACTTCATAACACATATCACATGATCATTTCTAACTTATAATAACATTGAATCTTCAATTACAAAAGTAAGACGAAGATTATACCTCATATTAGCCCAAATATGATCCAAGACTACAAGTCGATCCTTAGCAACTTTAGCTCCTCCTTTTCGACGTTCCAATCCACTCCAAGCAACCTTAGAAGCTTAAGAATAACTCATCTTCAAATTCCAACTTCAAAGTTGAATAACCCCTTAGGTTCTCGCCTTGCGACTAACCCGAAAACTATCTTTTCGAGATTTTCTATTGAGATATGCTTACTATACCCTTAGGTACCTTGGTTTAAAGTGGGGAGATTATTGGACAACAATTGAAAATTCTTCTCTTGAAACCCTCCTAAAAGCCGAGAGCCCTCTTAATGCTCTTCAAGATTTGTTTGAAAATTTAGCTAAGTGTTAAAAGCCTTGTCTTGCTACTTGTACACATATATAATACTATGGAGGGTCAAGATCTACACAAATGGTTGGCCTAGATAAGTTTCACATGGATCCTAGCCAAGTGGACTTGACTAAGTCAACAATATCAAGCTATTAGTCTTTGCAAGACTTGGCCATCCTAAAATTGGTCAAATGACCATTCCATCCAAGACAATTTCGTCCAAGACCACTAAGGGGGGGGGGGTGACACGTGTCGCCCTCCCGTTCGTCGCAATATTTCGTTTTCCGACAATTCCATAATTCCGATAAATTTACTCGTCTCAAATCTTAACATTTTTGAGTTCTTACGTACGTCCTTACAAACATATCCTGGAATTTCCGGGGTGTAACAATAATCCTCGGTAATGGTGCCAAAATTTTATACGCTCAAATTATACCTATTAAATGATGTAAAGCGAATGTTGTCAAATATAGTAACTTAACTAGGTTAGGGTCGAATCCCACAAGGAATAGGGTGCAAAAAAGTTACTATCATAGTGTAGTACATGACTTAGGTCTTTGTTCGTATTTCATTAAGGTTGTAAAAGTTGGTGTATTTCTAACAACTATCTTGAGTTGATTGTAAATAATATGATTAAGAAACCAAGGTTGTGTCCCCACCAGAATAGATTTTATGCTCTAGATATTAGTGTGATATACTTTTAATGGATTGTTGTATTATATGCACTTAATCTCTAGGTGACTTCCTAATATTTCCCAATAGTTAAGAAGTATTTATCTTTATGAGTTTTTCAAATATAAAAGAGTGAAATTAAGAATGATTAATTATGCCAAGTAAACTCCTCTTATTCCCAAGTGAGTTTATTAAACGAGAGTTAACATCCCGTGTTATTATTATTTATCCCTACCAAACCCTACTTACTTTCCCAAGTAAAGCAACGTTTATGGCTTAAGCTAATGTCTGCAACCATTAACCAACATGAACGAATAATAGATAAATAAATACTAACAACCATTATTCATATATATAATTCAATACACATTTGTATAACATCAATCATTTGGTTCACAACCATAGTATGAAATTTGGCTATTCATAGTACTGATGATAAAGCAACACAATAACTTGTCCAATGACACTATAATTGAATAAAATGTTCTAAGCAATCGCTCATACAGAGACAAGTATTAAAATATATGATAAAAAGCTTACAAAACCATAAAAAGTATTTATACAAGTTCCGGTGCACTAAGCTCCCGCTATGTGTGGGGTCCGGGGAAACAACCCCTGTCACTGTAAAGTACGGATCGTACAATTATATACGGTCTGTATAAAAATATATGGTCATCTTCTACAACTCTTTTTTATGGTCCGTACAATTAAGTATGACCCATACAATTCTTGCTTCTCTTGATCTTAAATCAAGTGGCAAAAAATGCATGGTGGGAAATATGGCCCGTATAATTATGTACGGTTTGTATAAATCCACTGTCTCTATTGTACTCAGAATTCTGACTTTCTGCCTGAAGCTTTACAGTAACAGTCCAATTGTACGGTCCGTACATCTCCAAATCAGGGGACTTGATGATTATTTTCATGTTCTTGCCTTTTTGATATCATTTACCTAAAACATAATCAAAATACATCAAAATGACACAAACTTGCATATAAATAAGTAAAACTTATCCTCAAAAGGTATCAAATGTGTCGTAATTCTATGGCACATCATACAACAAAGTCCTTTCTCAAATTGAATACTAAGAAACGTCAAGATAAAGATCGCTCTTAATAGACTCTCCACCTAAGATCTACCGAGATATATCATGATAAGGAATGAAGACATTAATGGGAACGACATGAGAAGAAACCTTATAGAGATCTTAGCTAGTTTATTGATTGTAAAGCACGTAAAGGAATAAGCACCAGAAATTGGAAAAATTAACTAAGAACATTAAGAAACCGATGAAAGGTGGGGAATGAGTATATGGAATTTGTTAAGGGTTGCTTTATCATAAGTTGGGTTTATCCAAATGATTAGTGAAAGGATAGCTTGCCAGTTTACATCATGTCAACTAGGACTACCTATACGACCGAAGACTACGCGACATTGCACATTAAGAAGATTATTCGCTTTCTTGGAGCTGTTATAAGTCATTTTACAAAGTGATCGGTCTATAGAAAAACTTTTGGGAAATTGTTTCAAAAGAATTTTGGGCACTCCTGTTAGCCCCACCCTCAAACGAATGGCCAAGTCACAAGTAAGATTTAGACCATCAAGGACATGTTATGACAACACGTCATGGACTTGGGATAACCATCTATCTCTTAATAAGTTTATGTATAATGACATCTATCATACTAAGTATTATGAATATATCATATGAGACTCTGTATGAAGGGAGCGGCTGGAATCGGATGACTAGAAGTAAGTAGCCCAGAGTTAGTGGTATCTGACGTAACATATTAGGTTATAAAGAGAGTAAAATTAGATACTTATCGCTCAGTATCGTTAGTGAATCATGTTCAGTTGTGTAAGGACACGGCTTAGAGTTCCAAGTTAGTGATGGGAAATTCCTAAAGATTACGCCTACGAAGAACATGATGAGACTTGGAAGAGAGGAAAACATAATCTGGGACATATGAGACTGTAGTGCATAAACTCGACAAATGAGCCAAATAACTTGCAGATTAGACATGCACCTAACCTTAGAGATCACCTATTTGGTTTCCACATTTTGGTGTAAATAAATGAAGAAGAGATGTCCCCATCTTTTTCCTAAACTGAAGATAAAAAATGGTAGTCATGCGATAATTTCTATTTTACCTGTAACTTGTATCCATAATCTCATCATATATACCCTACGTAGGGAATAATTATGATAAAAAGATAAAGATGTAGCCCATATATTGAGGTCTAATACAGGAGGTGAGATATGGCTTACTATATGACTTTATGAATAAATGTACGATCATGTGAGGTTAATATTGTGATATATGTTGCATTACATGGAATTGTGAGGCAATAGCTGTGTTTTTTGGATGCATGGCAGGTTGAGATAGTCCTATTTAAAAAGAAAACTCTGCCAAAATTTCTCAAAAAGTATAAAAGTTAGAATTTTAAGATGCTACCCCAAATATTCGAGAATAAATATTTTTGAGGGGGAAAGGATGTTACATCCCATACTTGTACACGTGCGTGAAAGCAAAATTTGTTGACTTGAGACCTAGTGAATCGAGATCCTTTTAGAGGGTCCCCTATAACTTAGATGGACGTTAAGAAGGCATACAGAAGGTTATAGATTGGGATTGGAGGAACCATCCCTCTACGAAGTTAGCGCGATGTATTAAGCATTTTATGTCATAGATGAGGCCTGTCCCGTAGAATAGGGAGTAGACGAGCCAAGAACCAAGGCTAACTCATTTCCTAGATATGCCCTAGGATCTGTGACCGCTTATGGGCATATGCGTCACAAATCCCATTGCTATTAGAGGCGGTGGTCGGCCATCTTTGGTTATTTAAGAGGTGGCTTGTTATTCATTCATTATTTGACCCAAACTGATCCCTAACACCCCTGAACTCTCCCTAGACACTATACAAAGGTTCAAGAGTGATTCCAAAGTAAATATACCATGTTACAACATCAAAAATTAGCTTAGATGAAGGATAACACCTACACAGTGTTGTGGAGTGATTAAGGGTGGCTGTGAGAAAAGTAAATCTTGTATTTAAAGTTGTTTATACTGGTTGAGGTAAGTATAATGTACTCTTGATTATACATAATCTTAACTAGGTGTTGATTGAGTTGTTTGGGGTGAAAAACTACAACTAGCACTTAAATTGACATGAGGTGTAGTTGTCTTGTTACTGGAATACTTTGAAGCTATTCATATGAATTAGTATGGTTAAAAATCATGAAAAATGTCTTGGTGATGATGTTATTAATATTATTATGCTTATTTACATATCAAGCTTGTTGAAGAAGTTTTCAACTAAAAGAAGAAGTAACTAGAAAGCATATAGAATTTGTTCTTCTTGTTGTTACTTTGTGTTGAGATGTTTTGGTTTGATATAAGTTATGGGTTCTTGTTGATAGTTGCTATATGAGGAAAGGAATCTAGAAAGAGTTAAAATGGTGGTCTAGACTTTAAGTTGCCATTGTTAAAGAAAAGAATTTCAATGCACATTAGGTATTTGATAAAATGTTGCAATGAATCGATCTTTTAGTAGCCAATCTAAACTTGACCTGAACCATCTCTATTATGTAGGTTGTCATTCATGGAACGTACAAGAACTCGTGGGCTATTGTTGTCCTGATGACAAGGTATGTGAGGCTTACCTTTTTTTATATTGGCATGATCTAAACGAATACGTAATGAAAGTGGATGTTCTTCCAAAAAGAGATTCCACTCCTAAGTAGAAGTACTATTATTTCCATTCTATTGAAGTGTCGATCGATTCTTATATGTCCCTTGTCAAGAGTAATTTTCTGCATCTTATGATATCTCTAATTATGTGATGATCTATATTCCTGATTGATCATGATAGATGATGCATGTATTTACATAGCGATAGTAGGAGGGTAACAACCTTATGTCACTCCGATCGTGTTCATGATATTCTTATGGAAATTTTCATGCATTATAAATATATGTATCTATTTTACCACTTCGAGCCACACTATAGTTGGATGGGTACTGCACTTATATGTGCACACCACTGCAGTTGGGTATATTATGATGATATTAGACCTAAAGAGCGGCTTGATGATGACAATATTGCCCCATTGTGAGGCCTATATATATATATATATATATATATGAACACATTTTAAAAAGAAAACATGCATATCATTCGCTCACAATGGTGCTCATAGTTATAGGTGTGTCTCTTACCTTATTTATAGTACTATAACTATTTACTTTTCACCTTACATATTCAGTACATTATTCGTATTGATGTCCCTTGCTGAAGCGCTACATTTCATGCCCGTAGGTTAAGATAGATGGAGTGACGTCCATTTTTAGTAGGACCTCAACTCAGTGGTGGTGTCAGAGCTTTCCACTTATTCCAGAGGTGCTAGTCTAAGTAAGTATGGTTTTATGTACATATTTATGGGTATGAAGGGGATCTATCCCAACCTGATGATGTTCATGTACTCTTTAGAGGCTTGTAGACAGTTGTCCTATATGTATGAGTCATATATGGCCTTGCCGACCTTCCTATAGCAAGTTGATAAGTATTGTGACCTTCTCAACTTTCTCCGTATGTATATATATGTTTGAATTTTTTGCTCCTACGGGTTATCATGTCTTAATTGTCTTATGAGAGTTATTCTAAGGCCTTATTAGTCGGGTACATGTGTATGCCAAGTATGTAAGAGATGTGGTACACTCGGGTCATTGGGTACCGGGTGCTGGCCACACCTCCTAAGGTTGGCGTGTGTTATCTCTCTCTCACTTGGAAACTTTATTCCTTTAGGTATCAAAGTTTCCTTTCTTTTCCTTTTACCTTTATTCGTACCTTCTTATTTCTCAATTTCTTCATCTTTGTGTAGGGTCATTCTGCTACTGTTGCCTCTATAGAGATGGACAAAGATTTACCTACTGTAACCCTATGAGAGATAGAGTAGCTCTAGATGGAGAATAGGCACCTCTGGGTTGAAATTGAAGTGATTCAGGTCGAGAACAGGGAACTGCAGTCTACTAAGGCTTCTGCAAAGTTGTGATGGAAAGAAGTCGTGAATGCGGTGGTGACTGGGGGAACTCCTTTTGAGCTCTCTTCTTGGCTAGCAAGAGACTTCAGAATAGCACTACCAAAATGGAGACAGACTTAGAAGTTGTCTGAGGACGCTTAGGCCATGTGAATGATTCCCGTGTTCGTCTTTGGACCAGATGCCTGAGAATTCAACATCGTTGTGTGGCTGCCTAGGACTCCGTAAAACTAACTCGAGACTAGGCCATTCTGCAAGCTCGAGTGGATACCTTTAAGGAAGGTTGGGATGACTACCTGAGTCTTCTCGTGGCACTGGTTGATGTAGAAGTTGACATGGGTGATGCGCGAAAAGATGCACACACTTTAACGCAAGTGCACGTTATCGTGACAAGTAATATAGTCTTGGTAAGACCGAATATCGTCCACAAGGATTAGTGTTCAAGTACCAATTATCTATCTTTTGGTATCTATTTGGTAATCGATATTTGATTTTGTGGTTTATAACTAATAATTATAAAGGCTAATTAACTATAGGATTACTTCAGTTGTGATGTGAATAAGGCTTCCACGTCTCCTCAACTATCCGCTTATGTTACTTATTAATGCAATGAATTATGGTTTTCTTCTCTTGGAGCTAGCAGGTTTAAGAAATCGTTTTATACTCCCGTTAAGACTATATAAACACTCAACCCCAGTATTGCTCCTTTCTACCTTTCGGTGATAAGGATGACTCTATAGGAGGATTAAGACCAAAAACCTAGTTAACCGTCACGCACCATGCGTAAAATTAGGGTTGTTAAGCCTCTCATTAACGCTACATAAATAATTGAGGTATTTTCATCCTCAATCCAAAATATGTCTACCCAACTTACAGCATATTCACAACCTCCTCCTTTCGAAGTTTGATTAGAAATCATATAAATAATGATAATTAGTGATCAATTAATTACCAAGCATTCAAAGCAATTATTGGATAAATCTCAACAAGAAGAAGAATAACCATAACATGCATCAATTCATAACATAAGTTTCTAGTGATTTAACATGGAAAGCCCTATAAAAGAATTAGTTCCTAGCCATTGACATGACAAGAACTAATTCAATATCCAACATAAAGACTGAAATAAATAAAGCAAAAAGAAAAGAAAATACTTAAGAACGAGTCTCCAAGTCTTCTAGCATCCAAAGTGTCACGCCCCGAACCCCGGGCCCGTGACTGGTGCCCTACCTGGGCACCCTTCTACCTTAACAACTAAGTACATTGCAGAAATTAATAACAACTCTTTTTTTTTTTAACCAACGTACGTGTAAGGCAAAGCCGACTAGGCTGCCATATAATATACATAAACAAAAGACACTACACTGTACACGAGTCCAATCCCACATATGAATACAGACCTCTAGGAGTTAAATCGAAATATGACGGACAAGGCCCCGCCGTACCCAAGCTGTACAAAGCATCTTGAAGGATATATACCAAAAGATAAACTCACGGACGAGAGGAGCTATCCAAAACCCCGGCGAGGATCCTACACCTGCCGATCACCAAACAGCGTATCTAAACCTGCGGCATGAACGCAGCCCCCCGAAGGAGGTCAGTACGAAGAATGTACCAAGTATGTGAGCGATGAAATGCGTAATGAAATCATAACGATCTAAACAAAGCGGGAGACATGTATGATAGCCAACCTACGATACCAATACATAGCGATCATATCAAGTCGGGGGCGCAGCCCTCAAAGTCACTACTCAAATATAACTATGGGTCTCACGCCCGTAATATCAATCATGCGTGGAATCCTTCCTCATTGCCGTGATCATGATATAACATAGCACCAATAGGCATACATGAACACCAAGTCCGCTGTTTTCTAAAAGCATGCGGGCAGTAGGCAAACGAGCGGTGGTATAACGTCTTGGGGTTTACCTCATTTATACTCGACCACGAAGGAGGTGGTAAGCGAGGGTATAACGTCTTGGGGCTTGCCTCATTTATACTCTTACCTGGAGAAGGTGGTATAACGTCTTGGGGCTTGCCTCATTTATACTCTTACCCTATCTCAAGGCCGTCAAACAACACATAAAGCGGGTGGTACAGCGTCTTGGGGTTTACCTCACTTATACTCTTACCTGGAGAAGGTGGTGCAGTCTTGGGGTTTACCCTCACTTATAATCTTACCCTATCTCGTGACCATCAAACAAGACATAAGCACTACCATGTCTTACATAAAAATCCGGGAATTTAACCCAGTACTACAAGTAGCGGGCATACCCGTGGAATCCCACATCACCAGAGTGCGTCAAGAACTTACAACAAGACGGTGACCGCTTCCAGAGAGTCGCGGCAACTTAATAAAACATAATACTTGCACTCAAAGGCTATTACGTACGTATAGGCAAGTTCTCAATTAACCAAGCCAAAGTACTTATCAAGGCACACATAGGATAAATTCTCATTTAACAAGCCAAAGTACTTATCGGGGCACAATTAGAATAAATTCTCATTTAACAAGCCAAAGTACTTATCAGGCACAAATAGAATAAATTCTCATTTAACTAGCCAAAGTACTTATCCGCACAAATAGAAAAATTCTCAATTTATCAAGCCAAAGTACTAATCAAGGCATACATAGAATAATTCTCTTTTAACAAGTCAAAGTACTTATCAAGGCACACTTAGACAAATTCTCAATTTATCAAGCCAAAGTACTACGACGACATTCTTTTATAAAAGACTCCTTTCTATGTAAAGCCCCAAGATACTAACACCGTAGTATCAAGGCGTGTCTATTTTTCAAAGTAAGTTACTACACTTTTAGAAAACTCATTTCAAGTCTTGAAATCAAGTAACTCCAAATTTTCACAATCTTGGCAACTTATGCCCTTTTATCAAAATAGACAACTTTCTAAATCTTTCATAAAGCCGTTATAACCAACTTCCCATAAAGCCGTTATAACCCTTTATGATTTTAGACATATCCATTCCTTCAATGACCACGAGACTTATACTATTAAAACCAAGTATCACATACTTACAAATCAAGTTCTTAACTTTCAAAAATACTCCAAGTCTCTTAATAGTTAGAAAACAAGTTTTCTTCTACTTTTTAAACCTCAAGTAACTTCACCCTTAACACAAGTTACTTCTCTTAAATCATGTCATTTCTCCTCTTTTAAATCAAATAAGTAAATCACTCCTTTGACTCCCCTAAAGTCACTATAATGACCTTTAGGTTTTAGAACTAAGGCACTAGCCAAAAGATTTGGAAACCACTTCCTTTTTAAGACTACATGTACTTTAAGAAAAATACCTTCACTTTTAAGAATCCAAACTTCCCTAAGGAAATGGATTATACTACTTACAATTTAAACATCAAAGTACACTCAAGGAAGTACATAGAACAAATTCTATTTTAGGCAATCCAAATACAAGCAAGGAATGGATCATTCGAGGAGTAGAACCTACTTTCTTTATCTTTAGGAATCATGCTAGAAGAGGAGATAGTTCACATACCTTTTCGGCTAATATCCACAAGCTAAGCCGAATACGCCGTACGTAGAAGTGTCAACCTATAATGGTCACAACAAGACTATCAACTTCTAGTCTCTACGTAGAATAATACTAAGTATACTGGTCTAATTCTACGGAAAATCGCAACACTTCCTTTGTTTCTACTCACTTTGCCACCTTTTCAAGGCGAATACAATAACCAACAAGCCACATTTAAGGCTCCAACAACAACCAAACAAAGGGGATTACACGCCTTACAATACGTGTAATATTCCGCCCCACAATTCATACCAAATAGTATAATACTACACTAGCCATTCTCGGCCAACATATAACCAATAACACAACGTCTTTTCCAATCCTTTTCCAATTTCAAGTTCTTAAGTCGACATGTTACTTAGTCATAAACAACTTCAACAACTAAAATTTCCTTCTTACACAACATGCGACAACTTAAACTAATAATCAACTTGAATTCCAATCTTAAAGCTAAACATGCTAGTTTTCGGATTAGGGTTCCAATAGCCCATAAACATATCAAACTTCATACTATATAACACATGCTTGCTAAAATCCATAGCTACAACAATAAGTAAGTCTTAACTACTAAAACGACAAAATTTATACCTTTCCAAGCCCTTAAAATTTCCAAGATCCAAAGTCGCGCCTTAGCAATTCTTAGCTCCTTTCCTTAAGTTCCAATCCGCTCCAAGCATTCCTTAGAGGCCTATGAAGAACCCTTCTTCAAGTTCCAATTTCAAAGTTGAAGAACTCCCTTAGTTTCCGCCTTGCGACTAACGTGAAAACTCAGTTTTTCCGAAATCTTTCTATTGAGATAACCTTACAACACCCTTAGGAACATTGGGTTTAAGTCTTGTGGCTAATGGATCAAAATCACAAAATTTTTGTGTGGGAGAGGGCTTGAACCCGAGAGCTATTGTGAAGAACAAAATGTTCTCTAATTTTTCTAAGTGTAAATGAGTTAGTCTTGCACTAGTAGTAAGTTTATAACACACAATGGAGGGCTTAGATAAAAACACTTGTATTAATTGGATGATAGGGATCAAGCCAAATGGCCCTTGACTTGGTCAACAATCTCAAGCTCTTAATTAGCAAGACTTATCTTCCACCATGGTAAATGACCATTTTACCCTTAACATTTTCGTCCAAGACCACTTGTTGGGGTGCCACGTGTCGCCCTCTCATTCGTCCATAAAATTCCGTAACCCTCGTGGGCCCCACAAAAATGTAAAATTCCTCGGGTGGGCCCCACGTGACCAAATCCGTAAAAATAAATTTCCATAGTGTTAATAAGTTCTATACTTTACAAATAATACATTTTGAGAATCCAATTCTCAACAACGAACATTTTTCCTTTCCGACGTCCGGAAGACTTTCCGTCGGAAAAACAATCCTTCCTTTCGTACTAATTTCCAAGTCTTGTGTTCCTTACGTACATTCACTTACACATGTCCTGAACTTACGGGGTGTAACACAAAGGTTGTGTTGTGGAATATATACAAGATGGATTGGTGGATGGATGGATGTAGAATGGTGAATGGTGGAATGGAGAATGAGTAATTCTTCTAATGATGTAGAGTATTTATAGCCAAAGAATCCTTTTGGTGAAGGGTTAGGGATTTTGTAGGTAGGAAAAGTTATTAGAATCCTTTTAGGTAAGAGTTTTAAGGTAGGAAAAGTTATCCCTTTAGGTAGGAAAAGTTATCCCTTTAGGAAGGAAAAGTTATCCCTTTAGGATTCTGAAAACATGTCAAATTCGGCCCAGCACTTCATAATTCCCGCGTCGGCGCCGCAGACCACAAGCGCGCGGCTGAAAATCAGAGATCTTTGGACGGCTTCAGTGGTCGGCTCCGCGGCGCTGCTGCCAGCGCCCGGCTCGTGTGTGAATTCTTCCGGATTTTTCGTTTCTTCGTCCTTTGTTCGTCCGGTCTTCGTCTGATCTCCTCTATAATTCTCGGAACTTCTTAGACTTCCTTTCTTGGCCCTTTTTGTGTGCAATTTTATCTCAATTAAGCTCATTTTCTCTTCTTTTCGTCATTTCTCCATTTCTGACCGTTGTGACACAAAAGAAAGGAAAATGACCCTAATACTATACTAAACATAAACAAAATGAGTAAAATACTAACTAAATTTGACTCAAAAAGTGTATATAAAATACACCGATCAAATACCCCCAAACTTAACCTTTGCTCGCCCTCGAGCAAAGATAGCAAGAAAGAAATAAAGGACTCACAGAAACGAAAATAAAAGACTCACTGACATTGATCACTTTTGCTGCATTGGTGTTATCTAAAAAAACATGAAGGTTAGCAGAATAATATGCAGGAACATATAGCATGAAATTTTAGCACACTAAACACATTAAGCTAGATATTTCACAAACTCCTTTTTATCATGCTTAATGGAAGTCAACATACTGAATCATGCTTGTAAAATAGAAAAATCCTATGGCATGTTTACTTGCTATTCTCCACTAATTCTGGATATGCATAAAAGAGATCTTCAGGACTTTAAGGGTTGTAATGTAGGCTTAGGTATAGGTAGGTAAAATAGGCATTTTAGGCTCATTCTGTGTACCATAAGCTCTTTAGCTTTTCCATTGTTTCCCTTTTCCTTGGATTCTTTTCTTCACTTCAAATTAATCTTTCCCCTCTTTTGTTTTTGGGAGAGTGAAGTGTACAATAATGACAAGCACCCCCAAACTTAGGCTTTTGCCTCTTTCTTATTACTTTTTTATTGGGGTGCAACAAGCTTGTTCACTCTTTTTGTCTCTTTTTTAACACAATTTATTCCACTATTTCATATTTTTACTTATGGCACAATTTGTGGGAATATAGGGTGTCAAAGAAGAAGTTTCAATTTTTTTTTTAGGCTCAATGGGGCTGACTAGGGATACTTCTAAAGTCCGGGATAGAAAAGAGTGGTAAGAATTGGCTATCAAAGAAACGCCTGAGTCATCTCCCTAACATGCATATCCTAACTATTTCGCCTCAAATAACAAGCAATCATAACACATAGGTTTTCATCATTTAGCATGCATAATTTAAGCAAGAAACTCCAAATAGACAGATTTTGTGAGTTTTTGGCATATCTAGCCTAGGTGTTTAGATAGTTGCTTCAATTCCATTATATTATTCCATCTTACTTTACTAGGTGTTTCTAGTAACTACAGCATACATGATCTTTGACAGGAAATTATGACTCAAAAAATGACTCAAAAATTACTCAAAAATACACAAAACAATTTGAAACGACTCAAAAACAATAAAACATCCCCCCAAACTTAAATCACACATTGTCCCCAATGTGTGCAAGACTCAAAGGAAATAAAAGAAAAAGGACAACTTACTGACATAACACATCGGTCATAACAGAGGTCTAGGAGGAAAAATTCTGGAATTTGCACTGAAATATAGCTCTCTGAAGTTCCGGCGCCGCGACCCTGATATTCGGCGCACACTTGCTAATCTTGTGGCTCTTACGAAATTCTGGCCGCGGCCACGATTCTTAGCGCGCGGCTTTTCCTTTTTTTTTCAACGTTTTTGCTCCTTTTTCCTTCGGTTTTAGCTTTCAGTCCACCTGTCATCCAACAATACAAAACAAGAACCCAAGACCGTGAGACTGTTCAAGATAAAATAAAATAAAGTAAAGACAGAAATTAAAATAACATAATTAAAAATATTGGGTTGCCTACCAACAAGCGCTGTCTTTAACGTCTTTTAGCCGGACGCAATTAACCTTTTCGAGTGCCCATTGGATCCTTCTGCGAACTGCTTGCAATCCGCAGAGTTATTGTTGTAGGTCTCACCTTCCCTACAACCATCTGTTCAAACAAGGGCCTCAAACATAAAATTATCCCCCAAATACACAAGCCAGGCTTTTCTTTTGGGCTCTCTATAATGTAGGAATCAGTGAAATTCTCTACATCTCTCAACTCTAGGGGGTACCCTTGATGGCATGGACTTCCTAATTGGGGATCAGCAGTGATAGCTAGTGGTGTTTCTTCTGTAATAGGTGCAAGAAAAAGAATTTTCACAGAATCCAAGAAGGTGAATAATTGGATCTCTGCAATCTTTTCCTTTTCTACACCAACTATCTCGCCAGATTCCTCAATAGTTGGGTGTGGTTCAGGCTCCTCAATTTGCTTGCCACCTCCCACAGGTGCAGATTGCTTCTCCTGCATTTCGCTGTTCAAAATGACTGCGAGTTCTCCTATTTGCAGTTTCAACTTCTTTATGGCCAATCTCGTTTCGTCCATGAACTGAGTTTGATACCTAGCGAAACTGAGTATGGCTTCTCATAACTCCTCCCTCTCTTCCTGTAGGGTTGGAGCTTCATCATATTGACAGTAGTAATCCATGTCTTCAGGATCCCTGAGATGCATCAAAACCAACAACGGATCACGGCACCCTTGTTTTAACAAAATAAGTACATAAAACGAAAAAAAAAACCAAATTAGAAATTAAAAATAGATAAAATTGATATTGAACTATGCCTAATCCCCGGCAACGGCGCCAAAAACTTGATGCGCGAAAATATGCACACACTTTAACGCAAGTGCACGATATCGTGACAAGTAATATAGTCTTGGTAAGACCGAATATCGTCCACAAAGATTAGTGTTCAAGTACCAATTATCTATCTTTTGGTATCTATTTGGTAACCGATATTTGATTTTGTGGTTTATAACTAATAATTATAAAGGTTAATTAACTATAGGATTACTTCAGTTGTGATGGGAATAGGGCTTCCACGTCTCCTCAACCATCCGCTTATGTTACTTATTAATGCAATGAATTATGGCTTTCTTCTCTTGGAGCTAGCAGGTTTACAAAATCGTTTTATACTCCCGTTAAGGCTATATAAACACTCAACCCCAGTATTGCTTCTTTCTACCTTTCGGTGATAAGGATGACTCTATAGGAGGATTAAGACCAAAAACCTAGTTAACCGTCACGCACCATGCGTAAAATTAGGATTGTTAAGCCTCTCATTAACGCTACATAAATAATTGAGGTATTTTCATCCCCAATCCAAAATATGTCTACCCAATTTAAAGCATATTCACAACCTCCTCCTTTCGAAGTTTGATTAGAAATTATATAAATAATGATAATTAGTGATCAATTAATTACCAAGCATTCAAAGCAATTATTTGATAAATCTCAACAAGAAGAAGAATAACCATAACATGCATCAATTCATAACATAAGTTTCTAATGATTTAACATGGAAAACCCTATAAAAGAATTAGTTCCTAGTCATTGACATGACAAGAACTAATTCAATATCCAACATAAAGACTGAAATAAATAAAGCAAAAAGAAAAAAAATACTTAAGAACGAGTCTCCAAACCTTCTAGCATCCAAAGGTTGTGTTGTGGAATATTTACAAGATGGACTGGTGGATGGATGGATGTAGAATGGTGAATGGTGGAATGGAGAATGAGTAATTCTTCTAATGATGTAGAGTATTTATAGCCAAAGAATCCTTTTGGTGAAGGGTTAGGGATTTTGTAGGTAGGAAAAGTTATTAGAAACCTTTTAGGTAAGGGTTTTAAGGTAGGAAAAATTATCCCTTTAGGTAGGAAAAGTTATCCCTTTAGGAAGGAAAAGTTATCCCTTTGGATTCTGAAAACATGTCAAATTCAGCCCAGCACTTCATAATTCCCGCGTCGGCGCGCCTATGATCTGGCGCGGCTGAAAATCAGAGATCTTTGGGCGGCTTGGTGGTGTGGCTGCTGCCAGCGCCATGGCTCGTGTAATTCTTCCGGATTTTTCGTTTCTTCGTCCTTTGTTCGTCCGGTCTTCGTCTGATCTCCTCTATACTAAACATAAACAAAATGAGTAAAATACTAACTAAATTTGACTCAAAAAGTGTATATAAAATACACCGATCAATGGGCACGATAAACTTTACCTTAGAGGACCTGCATGAGCACGAGGAGATGAGTATTGAGAGTGATGATCCCCTCAGCCCCCTGCAGAGAATACCTCTATCTTGGCTTTCGATACCAGACTATCTAGGCTTGCGTGCCCTTGTTATTATATTTTTTGTTTTTGTTGATGTTGGGACATGCCACATTAGTCCCTTTTGGTTTGTAAGTTTTGTTAGCTCCCACCTGTAAAATCCAAAGTGAGTTCTGAATCCAACAATTATTTTGCTAGATATTTTGCCTTTGTATAATAAATGAGGGTCCTTTGAGTTTGATACTAAAGAGGAAATGTCACAATCTCATTCTAATGGCACAAATGTTCATGGAACCTTCACACTCTTAGGCCTGGAGGTCATGTCGTGTGTCCAAGGAGGAGAAGATTCATTTCATCAAGGTCATGTGGCAATGCAAAAAATCAGACTAGTAATGCAATAATCAAGAACAAGGAAATTAAGTGGGATTCTTATTTCACAAGCGAGACTAAATAGCCCTATATATACATGGATCCCAAAAGGTTGCAAAGTTTTTACACACAACACGCGACGTAACAAGTATTTGTTTTTGTTATTATGGAGTTTAGGTGCTCCTTGTGCCTTGCTTGGTGAACTAGGGTGTTTGGGCAGTCTCAATACCATGTTTGATGGACCGAGGTGTTCTTGCCTTGCTTGTCACCTTCATATATTTCCCCCAGTGCTCGAATGCAAGATGTGAGGGTTCACACAATTGACATTTACTGTGCTGACTTTTCTCCAATAAAGTCTCGGTGCTTCATTATGGTAATACATATTTTTCTTGTTTCCATATTTAAAACCTTACCGGAAAAACCCGTATGGGATAAAATCTCACCCTAAGGAAAAAAGTGCAACATGTATTTTCAGTTTCTGCTAAGGCTCTAGTTGGATATGGATATGATTCGGGGAATGTAGTTTCACTCCTAAAATGGAGGTTAGTTAAAAATAACAAAATAACTTAAGATCATACATGCACTCTTAGAGGTAGTACTGTTTCAGGTGGCTAATGTTCGAGCTATTATTCATCTCGGTTACATCCTTATCTCTTAGCCTATATGCCCCTTTGCCCGTGATTCCAGAAATTTGGTAAGGGCCTTCCCAGTTTGGTCCCAATTTTCTGGCATTGATTTCCTTTGTCGAGGCCATCATCTTGCAGAAAACATAGTCTCTCATTTTGAAGTGTCTCAGGTTGGATTTACTGTTGAAGTATCTTTCTACTCTCTACATTTGGGTTGTCATTCAGATGAATGACACCCCTCACTGATGCTCCAGCAAATCTATCCCCACGGCTAAAGCCTTAGAATTAGACTCATCGGTGGCTCGAGGGAACCTTAGATTGGGCTCCCCGATATCTACCAAAATCAAGGCCTCAATGTCATAGATGAGGGAGAAGGTGTTTCCCTGGTGCTAGTTTTGAGAGTAGTCCGACATGCCTAGAGCACTCCAGGTAGCTCCTTGGACCAACACCCTTTTGGATTGATCTAGCTTCTTCTTAATGTTTTGAATTAAGATTTTGTTCGTGGAATCGACCTGTCTGTTAACGCAAGGATGATATGGGGAAGAAGTTATTCTCTTAATCTTGATTCTTTGAGGAATTTTGTTATCTTTGAGTCGATGAACTGGGGCCCATTATCACATGATATCTCTTTTAGGACCCCGAACTGAAATATGATGTGATCTCATATGAAGTCAATCATTTCTTTCCCATTTAGCTTCTTGTTTGCCACTACTTCCACCTATATAGAGAAGTAGTCAGTTAAAACTAACAAGAATTTTACCTCTCGGGGAACTTTGGGTAAAGGGCCCATAATGTCCATTCCCTATTTTACGAAAAGCAACGGAGACACCACAAAATGGAGAAGTTATGCGTCTGGTGAACTATTCGGGTATGCCTATGGCATTTGTCGCAATTCCTCATAAAGGCTTTTGCGTCCTCATCCATCAGATATCAATAATAGTCATCTCTTTGTAACTTCCGCACCATGGATTAGTGGCCCGAGTGATTACCACAACTGCCTTTGTGCACCTCTCTTATCATGTAGTCAGTCTCTATCTATGGTATCTCAAATCGTATGCATTGAACATCTTTCTCAGTGTGAGTGTACTTCTATAGATATCCCAAAGTTTAAAAATACCAAAATATATGCGAACAAAGGAATTTCTTTCTGGTAAGGGCACTTGAAATGTGAGGATGAATATAGTTCAAAACCTTTTCTTGAAGCAAGACGACCAAATCATGTTGATACTTAGGTATGTTTGTGGTACCATCTAAAGCGATAAGAATTACCTCAAAATCAATCTCGGTTAGCTAGAAGCAAATAGCAGGAATTTTTATATACAATACTTATTGTTGGTACCAACTTAAGTCAAGGTGTGATTCTGTCTTCTTTATTTCTTCACGAAAATGCAAAAAAAAAAAAAAAATGAAAAAACCTCGCAGGAGATGTTGCATCATGATTTTCAAACTCTTATCACTTTCTTGCACCAAAATTCATTTTTGCAAACTCGAGATTCCCTTTCCCCATAGAGTCTCGGGTATACTACTTGGAATTTCATTTGCATTTTCCAGCTATTTTTCTGGATTACAATCAGTCTGACTCCCATCTCATGGATATATGGGTAGCTCAGATTCGAGCACAACCTCTCTTCGTCCTACACTTGTTAGGATCACTCCGTCATAATAAATACAACACCAGGGAAAAATTTCGATCTCAACACTTGGTCTAATGAACCCCTTACTCAACAAATCTTGTAATCTTTCCTTCAACTCATTTAATTCTGCCGGTGCCATCCGATACGACATAATAGAAATGGGTTGAGTGCCCGACAAGTTAAAACATAAATCAATCTCTCGATCGGGTGGAATATCTGGCAAATCTATTAGAAGTACCTCAAAATATTCACTCATAGCCTATACCGACTCAAGCAAAGGAGTATCAACACTCGTATCCCGAATATGAGCCAAATATATCAAACATCCATTCGCTACCATTCGTCGAGCCCGTAGAAAATATATCTTCTTCCTTAAAGCATGACAAATATCACCCTTTTACTCTAACCTAGGAACTTTCGGCATGATCAACGTAACCGTCTTGACATGACAATCCAAAATCGTATGATAAGAAGACAACCAATCCATACCCAGAATAATGTCAAAATCTACCATGTCTAGAATTATCAAGTCACCCCAAGTATCATAACCCATCAAGGTGACCAGATAAAATCGATACACTCGATCTACCACTATGGAATCCCCAACTAAGTAGAAACACGAACAGGGAAATGAAGCAAATTACATAAAATATCTAGACCCGAAGCAAAGTACGTAGACACATAAGAGAACTTGGATCCTAGATAAAATAACATAATAGCCGACCGATGACAGATAAGAATAATACCTCTGATGACTGCATCAGAAGCGTCCACCTATGGTCTGCTAGAAATGCATAGCATTGAGCATGACCACCTTCGGCCTGAGGACCTCCATGACCACCACCTTGGTCGGACTGAGTTCTACCTCTACCAGAATGAGAACTACCTCTACTACTTTACGCACCACCTCTAGTTTGATGTGTTGTTGCCCTAGGTAGAGAACTCTGAGAACCTGAGTGTGAGCTATAATGCCTAAATATGAGGAAGTATCTCATGAAATATACCATGTCACCACACTTATAACATCCTCGGTGTGCTCTGTTGACAAGGACCAGAATAACCCAAATGACCACCACATCCTAAGGGCTTTGAAGAAGAACTATGGGAACCTTGTTCCCAACTATGCATGCTACACCCAGAAGATCCACCTGCAAAAGTCTGCATAGATTCCTGAACCTGTCTGCTAGAATGATGATGACAACCTCTCCCGTAGTGACCACTACCTCTAAATGAGGTATCATCATAACTATTGTAAATGCAAGGCTTCTTCCCATTTTCCCCTCAAATAATAAATACCACCCAAAATCTAGTGTCACGTGCACAAAAGATACTAAGAATACTAGTACAAGTATGAATAGACCAAATACAATGTCTAGGAAATAAAAGAAGACAAAAATAAGTAAATGATAGAAGGAGACTAGCATTGCGGATCATCCAGGTAGCTTACCCTAATATATCATATATGATAGACTTAGACTCAGACGGTTCCATGTGCTCTACTTGTGCTCGAATATAAATCTGCACCAAAAATTGTGTAGCAAGTGTAGTATGAGTATGTAAAGTATGTGTACTTAGTAAATTTCATAGACCAATAACATTGGAGTAGTGACAAAGTTAATTAAGAAAGATCTTGTTTTAGCATTAACCCTTATCATAATTACAGAATAGAAGATAAGCTAAAATAACCAAGCAATGCCAGATAATCAGATAATCAGATAATCAATAGAGTCAAGTAGGGAAAACACAATGCAATGTAATGGTATATATGATTACTGGTATACACACAAACTTCCACGAAGGGAAGAGGGTTCTAGAGCTATGACCCATAGAAAACTCACGAGGTACATATACTGATGAGATCAGACATTGTAAGCGTAGCTACGCCCCCCACTATATGATGACGGTCAAAAAGGGTAACAATTTCCCATGGGATATGAACTAATCCACCGAAACCATTTTTCATCGGCAACCAGACTCTTTTAACTGAAATAACTTTACTCAAACCTGAATTAGATCTATGAAGATCACATCAAGACATAAATGCATGAACCATCACAATGAATGAATATGGATGATCACAGAAATCGTCAATATCATATGCAACTTAGCTATAAAACCATGTATTGTTCAGAAATACATAAAACAGTTTGATTATCACAAGTGTAAGAGATTATTTGGAGTGATGTATGAACATAAACAATCAAAACAAAAGAATTATCTATCATCTAATGTCCACATGCTATGAAATTCTTGAATTTCAATCATCAGTCATGTATTTTAACAAACTACCATAACACGGCACTAATACCCATATCAATTCCCATCACATCAGGGATATGTGACCCCCTCTTTCACCCTTAAATCTTATCATTATATAGTTATCATAAACATCCTCCAAATAAAGTTTAGGAAAGTCTTAACTTACCTTGAATCCAAGCAAATGAACTCACAATGCCGCATTCCCATTCACGACTACCTCCTGACACTATCAATATATCAAGTATCTTATCTACATAAGTATACGAGTCTGTAGATACCCATAATATAAATAACTTGATAAAAAATCAAACTCACTCTCCCGAGGCCAAACGTTATTACAAAATTGATTTATTCGTAACTTATGTAGTCTAAATCTAGAAAATCAATAAATTCCATCCACAAATCGACATCCAAATAAAAGAATATCATCCTCTTAACTTTAGGGCTCATAAACCTAATTATATAAACCCAAATCATGAATTTAAACGTTATTAAGAGACATGAATCATGGGGAAATACCAATAGGAATGTTACAATATTACCCCTCTTTGAATTAGAGTTGATATCACCAAAATCATCAATATTCATGCTCCATAACTCCCAAAATTGAAATATGAAATATCCCATCAATATGATAATTAAATCACTGTTTATGCATGATCCTTCTACGTGAACATGAAGGGTTATCCTAAATACAACCTAGTGCCCCGACCTGGACTATCCCAAACATGAGAGACCTCCTGCAATCGTGAAACACTACCTCTCCAGACCCTCTTTCACGAATGCAACCCCTAACCACAATGTCCAAAACTCTAATGTAATAATCCGTTCGGTCATTTTAGACTTCTTATTTTTTAGCCAAAATACCCTTCCGATGGTCCATCTTCGGTATATATGAATGCAGGGATATGTGGCATCCTTCCCGAGATAAATTGAACATTTTTTGAAAGAAAATATAAAGTTAGAAGATTCCTGAGTTTTGAAATTGAATAGTTTGACCAATAGTTGACTTTTGGGTAAAAGCACCCATATTTGAGTTTTGTCGATTCCAATAAGTTCAGAACTTCATCTATGACTTAATTGAGTCTTTGGTTCGGGTCCCAAGACATTCTGATGCATTTTGGGTATTCGTTTGTCTATGATTGAAAGTTGATAAAGTTAAGAGATTTTTGTAGAAAAATGTGTCGTGATGATGTCGGATCAGTATTTTGAGTGTGCGAGCAAGTTCGTAGCTTTGGTTGTATTCTAGTAGAATATTTGGTTTGTGTCCGAGAGGTCTCGGGTGAGTTTGTGTTATACCCCGTATTTTCCAGAGTATGTACGTGAGGGCGTACGTATAAAAATTTAAGCCTTAAGGTTTGGCAAGGTTCGAAAATTTGGGCACAAGTGCCGAAAAGAATCGTTTTCCGACGAAACGTTTTACAAAGTTTGCGTAGGGAAAATTCCGGCTATGTCATTTATTATTTTTGCGGATTTTTCCGAGAGATGAAACATTTTGGACCAACGAGAGGGCGACACTTGTCACCCTCAAATTGGTGGACTTGAGGCGTCCATTGGGACGAATTGGACCACTTTAGTTGGTAGGATATTTTGTGCAAGTTGGTGTGGTAGATGGATAAGGTACACATGGTTAAATCCTAGCCCTACACTTGCCTAACACTTGGATGGATCTTGGCCATTGGTTGGCCATTGCTTGACCTATAAATACCCCCCTAAGTTGATGAACTTCTTCATCCTAAAATCATTTTCCAAGTCTTGAAATCCCTCCCTATTTGTGTGTTGAGTTCATCCAAAGCCCCCCCCCCCTCTTTTGAGAAGCCTTGGCCGAGAGCACAACCCCCCCCCTAGCCTAGTTGTTTTCGTATAATACACCCCCTCCCTCTTGGTAGAAATACTCTCCAAGTATTATTATAATGCCAAAATACTCTAGCCCTTATACCTTGTAGTATTCTCAAGGTTACCTCTATCTGAAAAGCCGAAATACTATTATACTTCCTCACAAAAACGAAACCACAAGGAAAACCTTCATAACCGGTTGAAGTGTTAAGAAGAAGTTGCGTAGAACTTCTAAGGGTTGTTTGGAGCGGGTTGGAGCACCGGAGTAGAGCTAAGCGTTGCTCGGGATCGACATTAAACTTGGATAATTTTGGGCTTACCGAGGTAAATAATCCTATCCTTCTATTGTAATTGGAAATTACATACTGTAGTTGTATAAAGATGAATATAAGATTCATAGAAGAGAATTGAACTGTAATAGAAGGATATTACAGAAAAGAATTGAACTGAAATCACGTCAGAAGAATATTAAAGAAGAAGATTAAATCAGATTTACATAGGATTGTATTTCTGATGAGACTTAACCTTTATTGGTTGAATGTTCTGCGAGTAGCATGTACTACTTGGAAGGTGGACAAGGCTAGCCGGGTTATAGCCGTGGAGCGTTTTTGTCACGACCCGACCGGGACATGGCGGTGCCCTACACAGGCACTTACAGTACACATCAGAGAAAATCAGCGGAACATACATGAAACTTATAAAATAGAACAACAGAAGTAACACATCAGGTTAGCCGATAGGGCGACCTTCCTGGACATACATATATACAAAAGAAGCATTTGCCTCCTTTTCTTTACAAACTGACCCACAAATAGGTGACTACAGACCTCTAAGAGTTCTAACATAACATCTCTGGCGGGACAGGGCCCCGCCATACCCCTGAATATACATCAATCTACTCCCTCAGGGAAAACCGTACAAGAGATAAGCCTCGGAGCAAATGGAGCTTTCTCAAAAATCGAATCGAGATCCTAAGAGCAAGGATCGCCAACACAGGTACCTAAAACCTGCGGGCATGAACGCGGCCCCGAAGAAGTCGATAACAGTACGAATATGGAGCGAAATAACGTCTGATGTGGTCATAATCAGTACAAAATAATGACAAGGACAAGTATAAAAATACATACCAGATCCTGCCGTGTCATTACCACTTATGAACTTAATCGCACCTTATTATCTTTTTCATTCTCTATAAAAACTATAACCACATTCTTACGTACATGATTAGGAAAAATCATTAAGTTCATTAGCATATAACTTACTTATCTTTCATAAGTATAATCCGGCCCTGTAAGGAGGGGCACCTATACTACCCGGCCCAATCTAGGACGCGATCAAGGTCACATAGTGCGCGTAAGGTATCGCCGGCCCGATCTCGGGTCGATAACGTCATCTAGTTTGCGTAAGGTATCTTGCCGGCCCGTCTCGGGTCGATAATGTCATATAGTGCGCGTAAGGTATCTTTGCGGCCCGTCTCGGGTCGATAATGTCATATAGTGCGCGTAAAGGTATCGCCGGCCCGTCTGCGGGTCGATAATGTCATATAGTTTGCGTAAAGGTATCTTTGCGGCCCGTCTCGGGTCGATAATGTCATATAGTGCGCGTAAGGTATCTTGCGGCCCGTCTGCGGGTCGATAATGTCATATAGTGCGCGTAAAGTTATCTTGCGGCCCGTCTGCGGGTCGATAATGTCATATTGTTCGCGTAAGGTATCTTGCGCCCGTCTACGGGTCGATAATGTCATATAAAACCCGGAATTTAACCCAACGTACTACGCACTCTACTCCTGAAAAAAGACTCTTTTTCAAACAAAACTTCCTGGATACTAACAACCGTAGTATCAAGTCATTTCTACCTTTCAGACAAGTCACACTACCTTTTAGAAATACAATTACCGCTTCTAAATCAAGTGACTTCTTACTTAAAAACCTTAAGCAATTGGTACCTTTAAAACAATTTGCCCTTCTTTATTTCAAAACATTCTTTGCTTACCTTAGAGAAACCATTCTCTTAACCTTCCATAAAGTTATTATAACCAACTTCCCATAAAGCGATCATACTAACTTTATGCCTTAAACTAATTCATTCTTTTTATAACCAAGAGACTTATACTTTCAAATCAAATCACATAGCTTTCAAAATACTTCAAGTCTCTTAACTTTTAAGAAAACAAGTTTCAAGTCTTAAAAACTCCATACGTAAACTCTTTTAAATTAAGTAACATATACTTTGGTGCGTTGTGAATACGTTATACTTATATATAACGATCTTATTCAAGTAGCCATGATCTAGAAAATGTAATACAATTTTGTCTTATCTTAGCTTCTATGCAGATGGAGAATTCTACTTGTTTTAACATAATTAATTGTCATTACATTTTCCTTTATTAACGCTGCAATGGCTTGTTCGATACTTATTCTCATTCGTACAGAATTTGCCAAGTCAACCCGACTCCAAATACTTCCTAACGACTCTTACCAACATCCCCCATAAGACTTGGTAAGGACTTAGGATTTCTTAGACGTAGCTTTTACATAGAGTAATTCAACATAACTACCTCTTAACTTCTAAGAGTAACAGGAAACATGAAATGATACCACAGGTATATTCCATACATAGAATCATGCCAAAGGAAGGAAGAGGTTCACATACCTCGCGACGATTATCGACAAGTAGCAAAATGCTCCAAAGTACTTCAATCTTGATAGCAAATCCATCCTTCAAGTAGGATACGCTACACTTAGTACTTCAACCTCAATGAATCTTAATCCAAATCCAATCCGAGGTCGCTCCTTAGTAGTTTAAAGTCTCTCCAAGACACTTCAATCCGCTTGTTGAGACTCTTAGAACAACACCAACAATTATCCTTCAAATCTCCAACAAAACCTAGAAACGCCATTAGGTTTTCACCTTGCGACTAATACGAAACTCTCTTTTCCGGGATTTTTCTATTGAGATATACTTACATAACACTCATGAACCTTGGTTTAAAGTGGGGGAATTATTGGACAACAAACAAATATTTTCTTTTCTTCTTGTTGGCAAAGCCGAGAGCTCTTGCTCATGGTTCTCCAATTTTTTTGTGATATTTTGCTAAGTGTTAAGCCCTCTCTTGCTACTAGTAGTATAATAAAGGGACATGGAGGGTTAAGATGTAACCAAATGGGTGGTTAGGATAAGCTCTACTTAAATATCAAGACTAATTGACCTTTGACTTAGTCAACATTCTCATGCCACAACTTGCAAGACCTTAGTCATCCAAGACTTATGGTAAATGACCATATTGGCCATGCCTAAATTCGACCAAGGCATCATAAGGGGGGTGACACGTGTCGCCCTCCCATTCGTCATAATAATACGTTTCCCGAAAATTTCATAATTCCGATAAATTTACAAGCCTCAAATCTTAACACTTATGAGTTCTTACGTACGTTCTTAAAACATATCCTGTAAATACGGGGTGTAACATTCTTCCCCCCTTAGAAACATTCGTCCCCGAATGTTCTTTCGGAGTCAATCTTTATAATTAGCGACATAGTTTCCTTTCACAACCCCGACATACCAATAATGCCACACATGGCCCTAATACCTCGCACACGCACATCCGTCCATCATAAGCCCAAAAGAGATTACCTTTTCGTACTTCTAACTCCTTCTAACATACATACGTAACTTTCATATCAATTTTGGCCTCTAATACTTGGAGTCACTCTATAAAACAAAATAAGGCCATTTCCGGCTTTCACGACCTGGTTCCGGTGGAACGCGTCCACGAACCCGTAAAACAATTAACTAGACTTGGGCCTTGCACCCTCGTGACTGCCACGTGCGAATCGCTACCAACTGATCCTACTCCATTTCAGGCTATGGGGCGAACCGTAACAGGTACACACCCCGTCCCGCCATCGCACTTAACTCTTATCCTTGGTCCATAATAAATCTTTCTACCCGAGAAGACCTTGGCGAGAATTCATTAATCGCTTTCATACCTTCCGATCTAGTTAGTCTTTACCAACTCCCGTAATCTAAAATCATTCTAGGCAACACGCGTCCGACCTCATACATAACTCCGTATAGCTGTATGTCACAATACCAACTATACTATAATCATTACCAACACGATACGCGATCCACATAATCCTTCCCGGTCATCACGCTTTCTCGTAGCTGCAATTAACATAACTCGTTAGGGAAAGACGACCCTAACAACACAGCTCTATGGCACGATCTCAGAGTGAGAAGAATGGAAACCAATCCTAAATGTCCTGCAGCCTCCTGATTATAGATGTGGTGCACAGCACACCGATAATCAAGATATTTAGACACTGCAGTCAGACACTTTCCGAGGACTAACTGCTCTGATACCACTTTTGTCACGACCCGACCCCGGGACCGCGACTGGTGCCCTACCTGGGCACCCTTACAGGTACACATCAGAGAAAATCAGCGGAACATACATGAAACTTATAAAATAGAACAACAGAAGTAAAACAACGAGTTAGCCGATAGGCTACCTTCCCGACATACATATATACAACCGCAAGCAATGCCTTTTCTTTACAAACGACCCACAATATGTGACTACTGCACCTCAAGAGTTCTAACATAACAACTATGGCGACAGTGGCCCCGCCATACCTCAATATACATGAATCTACTACCTCGGGAAAACTGCACAAGAGATAAGCCTCGAGCAAATGGAGCTTTCTCAAAATCAACCGAGATCCTAAGAGCAAGGATCGCCAACCTGGTACCTAAAACTGCGGCATGAACGCAGCTTCGAAGGCGGGTCAGATAACAAAACCGAATATGGAATGAAATAACGTCAAGAAATGTGATCATAATCAGTAAAAGAATGACAAGGACAAGTATAAAAATACATACGGATCTGCCGTGTCATTACCACTTATGAACTTAATCGCACCTTATTATCTTTTTCATTCTCTATAAAAACTATAACCACATTCTTACGCATACGATTAGGAAAATCATTAAGTTCATTAGCATATAACTTACTTATCTTTCATAAGTATAATCCGGCACTGTAAGGAGGGCACTATACTACCGATCCACCCAGACGCGATCAAGGTCACATAGTGCGCGTAAGGTATCTTGCCCGCCCAATCTCGGTCGATAACGCCATCTAGTTTGCCCGCAGTATACCGCCCGCCCATCTCTCGTCGATAATGTCATATAGTGCGCGTGCAGGTATCTCGCCCGCCATCTGCGGGTCGATAATGTCATATAGTGCGCGTAAAGGTATACCGCCCGCCCATCTCTCGGTCGATAATGTCATATAGTTCGCCTGAAGGTATACCGCCCGCCCATTCTCGGTCGATAATGTCATATAGTTCGCGTAAAGGTATACCGCCGCCCATCTCTCGGTCGATAATGTCATATAGTTCGCGTGAAGGTATATCGCCCGCCATCTCTCGGTCGATAATGTCATATAGTGCGCGTAAAGGTATCTCGCCGCCCATCTCTCGGGTCGATAATGTCATATTGTGCGCGTGCAAAGGTATCGCCTTGCCCATCTCTCGGGTCGATAATGTCATATAAAACCCGAATTTAACCCAACGTACTACGCACCTCTACTCCTTTAGAAAAAAACTCTTTTTCAAACAAAACTTCCCAGATACTAACAACCGTAGTATCAAGTCATTTCTACCTTTCAGGACAAGTCACACTACCTTTTTAGAAATACAATTACCGGCTTCTAAATCAAGTGACTTCTTACTTAAAAACCTTAAGCAATTGGTACCTTTAAAACAATTTGCCCTTCTTTATTTCAAAACATTCTTTGCTTACCTTAGAGAAAACCATTCTCTTAACCTTCCATAAAGTTATTATAACCAACTTCCCATAAAGCCGTCATACTAACTTTATGCCTTAAACTAATTCATTCTTTTTATAACCAAGAGACTTATACTTTCAAATCAAATCACATAGCTTTCAAAATACTTCAAGTCTCTTAACTTTTAAGAAAACAAGTTTCAAGTCTTAAAAACTCCATACGTAAACTCTTTTAAATTAAGTAACATATACTTTGGTGCGTTGTGAATAAGTTATACTTATATATAACGATCTTATTCAAGTAGCCATGATCTAGAAAATGTAATACAATTTTGTCTTATCTTAGCTTCTATGCAGATGGAGAATTCTACTTGTTTTAACATAATTAATTGTCATTACATTTTCCTTTATTAACGCTGCAATGGCTTGTTCGATACTTATTCTCATTCGTGCCGTAAATTTGCCAAGTCAACCCGACTCCAAATACTTCCTAACGACTCTTACCAACATCCCCCATAAGACTTGGTAAGGACTTAGGATTTCTTAGACGTAGCTTTTACATAGAGTAATTCAACATAACTACCTCTTAACTTCTAAGAGTAACAGGAAACATGAAATGATACCACAGGTATATTCCATACATAGAATCATGCCAAAGGAAGGAAGAGGTTCACATACCTCGCGACGATTATCGACAAGTAGCAAAATGCTCCAAAGTACTTCAATCTTGATAGCAAATCCATCCTTCAAGTAGGATACGCTACACTTAGTACTTCAACCTCAATGAATCTTAATCCAAATCCAATCCGAGGTCGCTCCTTAGTAGTTTAAAGTCTCTCCAAGACACTTCAATCCGCTTGTTGAGACTCTTAGAACAACACCAACAATTATCCTTCAAATCTCCAACAAAACCTAGAAAAGCCATTAGGTTTTCACCTTGCGACTAATACGAAAACTCTCTTTTTCCGGGATTTTTCTATTGAGATATACTTACATAACACTCATGAACCTTGGTTTAAAGTGGGGGAATTATTGGACAACAAACAAATATTTTCTTTTCTTCTTGTTGGCAAAGCCGATAGCTCTTGCTCATGGTTCTCCAATTCTTTTGTGATATTTTGCTAAGTGTTAAGCTCTCTCTTGCTACTAGTAGTATAATAAAGGGACATGGAGGGTTAAGATGTAACCAAATGGGTGGTTAGGATAAGCTCTACTTAAATATCAAGACTAATTGACCTTTGACTTAGTCAACATTCTCATGCCACAACTTGCAAGACCTTAGTCATCCAAGACTTATGGTAAATGACCATATTGGCCATGCCTAAATTCGACCAAGGCATCATAAGGGGGTGACACGTGTCGCCCTCCCATTCGTCATAATAATACGTTTCCCGAAAATTTCATAATTCCGATAAATTTACAAGCCTCAAATCTTAACACTTATGAGTTCTTACGTACGTTCTTAAAACATATCCTGTAAATACGGGGTGTAACAGTTTTGCTAATAGTCGACAATCGTCGCGAGGTATGTGATTCTTCCTATACTCTTGAGCATGAAGTATTTTTAACGGAATATATATATAGTACGGTAGACGTACGTGTGGCAATGTCTTTTGACTTAAGCCTGAATAATAAGAATCTTGAAATATTTTAAAGGAATATATATATAGTACGGTAGACGTACGTGTGTTAACTGAATGTAGTGTTACGGCAATGTCTTTTGACTTAAGCCTGAATAATAAAGAATCTTGAAGTATTTCAAAAGATTAAGAAACCGTTTTGAAAGAAGAGTAATACTTGGTTTTGAAAACATAAGAGTTATACTAGCTTTATGGGAAGTTAGGTATAACGTCTTAAGAGTGGTAAAGAGAATGATTTACTGATTTTTAGAAGTTAAGAGACTTGATCTTAAAAGATAAGAGACTTGACTTGAATGAATTAATATGAATTTAGTGTGAAACCTCATTCGTGAGTAATGAGTACTTGGTTTTTAAAAGGAGAAATGTTTTACTGATTTCGGAAATCAGAATGAGTATCGACAAACCACTGCAGCGTTAATAAAGGAAAATGTATTGAATAATGAAGTATTATTAAAACCAGTAGAAACCTCCATCTGCATAGAAACTAAGATGAGACAAAATGATATTACATTTCCTAGATCATGGCTGCTTAATAAGATTGATCATAAACAAGAATAACCTACTCACATATAAGGCATATGTTTTCGCAAAATTGTTTAAAAGAGAATCATATTCTTAAGTGATTAAGACTATGAACTATGAAACCTTTCAAAAATAAGAGGCTTAAGTACTTGAAATTAGGCAAACTTGAACTTAGGGAAAAGAATGTTGTTACTTGATGTTGAAAAGGAAAGTGTTTGGGTTTACCTAAAAATGTGAGTCACCCTATTTTTATACTACGGGTATCGGGTGACCTTTATAAAAGAAATGGATCTTTTAAAAGGAATTTAACGTATGTAAAACTTTGGGGTCAGAACCTGGACTTTGGCCTAAAATAAACTTGAGTTGTGTGTAACTTGCCTATGTTTGTGTTTGATAGCCTTGTTGTGCAAATACTGTATTTCTATACCACCGCGTCTCTCGATGGAGGGCCGGCTGATTTGTTATGAACGATTCTTTACCGAGTCCCACGAGATGGGCCGGGACACGTATTCCATCTGATTATTTACCGAGTCCCACGAGATGGGCCGGGACACGTATTCCATCTAATTATTCACCGAGTCCCACGAGATGGGCCGGGACACGTATTTCATCTGATTCTCTACCGAGTCTCATGGGATGGGCCGGGACACGTATTCCACATGATTCTTTACCGAGTCCCACGGGATGGGCCGGGACACGTATTCCACACGATTTATACCTAGACTGCTGTTACACCCCGTAATTGCAGGACATGTTTTAAGAACATAAGTAAGAACCCACAAGTGTTAAGATTTGAGACTTGTAAATTTATCGGAATTATGAAATTGTCGGAAAAACGTAAGTGTTGTGACGAATGGGAGGGAGACACGTGTCACCCCCCTTAGCAATGCCTTGGACGAAATGGCATGGCCATTATGGTCATTTACCTTAAGTCTTCTATGACTAAAGTCTTGCAAGTTGTGGCTTGACAATCTTGACTAAGTCAAATGGTCAATAAGTCTTGATATTTTGCTAAGAGATTATCCAAGCCAACCATTTGGATGCATCTTAACCCTCCATGACCCTTTATATTATACTAGTAGCAAGAGAGGACTTAACACTTAGAAAATTTTACACAAAATTTGGATGAACATAGGGCAAGCTCTCGGGTTCACTAAGAAAAAGAAAGAAAAATTTTCGTTTCTTGTCCATTTGATTCCACACTTTAAACCAAGGTTCTTGAGGGTAGTGTAAGCATATCTCAATAGAAAAATCTTGGAAAAAGATTGTTTTCGGGTTAGTCGCAAACGAAAACCTAATGGTCTTTCTAGGTTTTGTTTGGAGTTTTGAAGGATAATTGTTGGTATTGTTCTAAGGGTCTCAACAAGCGGATTGAAGTGTCTTGGAGAGGCTCTAAACTACTAAGGAGCGACTTCGGATTGGAGTTGGATTAAGAATCGTTGAGGTATAATCTTGTTCTTTGAAAGTATTACAAGATTATTTATATTGTTGTTGTTAGCTTTGTATGTTGCGAGCATGAAGTTGTTATATTGAAGTTATAAGGATTATGGATTGATTATAGCCTTGGAAATCCGAAATGTAATGAAAGCCATGACTAAGTTGAATTACAATTTAATCGTTGTTAGAATCGTCGCATGTTATTGACTTGAAGATTATGGTAGTTATAACCAAATGCGGCTTGATATCATATTATGCTACCAATTTGGATTGAAATGGAAATTGGATAAGAATTGGTATTGTTGAACTCAAGGTGGCCGAATTTGGACTTGTAGTTTGTATTAGTTTGTTATTCATTTGTATTGGACTACTTTCTATATAATTGTGAGCCAATTGGGGCTGTTTAGTTATTCATTTGTATTGGACTACCTTCTATATAATTGTGAGCCAATTGGGGCTGTTTAGTTATTCATTTGTATTGGACTACCTTCTATATAATTGTGAGCCAATTGCATTTTAGTTATTCATTTGTATTGGACTACCTTCTATAAAATTGTGAGCCAATTGGGGCTGTTTGGTTGTTGTATTTCGGCCTTGAAAAAGGTGGCAAAGTAAGTAAAAACAAAGGAGGTGCTGTCCGATTTTCCGTAGAAAATGGAGACTTTACACTTATAATATTCTACATTTGAAGTAAGGCGTTAATAGACGTATTGTGAATATTATAGGTTGTTATACTACGGGCGGGACTTTGTACTTGGCAAGTGGTTTGACCCGACAAGGTATGTAGAACTTTTCCTATCTTTGAGCATGACTAGTTTCACGTATATAGTACGGTAGACATACAAGACTTTGACATACTTTACTTGTTTTACGAAATGCCAAGTCGGGTGAGTTAGGAGATTTAACTCACTTCTTTGAGAATATTAAAGATGTCTTAAGTCTTGTTAAAGATAAGGGACTTGAAGAATTTTAAAGTATGTAATACTTGTGTCGTTTTAAAAACGTATAAGTCCCTTGGATAGGAAATTGTACATGACTAAGGTATAAAGTGAATATAACGACTTTATGGGGAGTTGGTTATATTGACTTTATGGAAAGATAAATGACTTGATTTAATGGAAGGCAATTCGATTTTAAGGCATCAATTGCCTAAGGTTTTATAAGACACGAGTCACTTGATTTAGAAGCCATATTTTATTTCTAAAAGTATTGTGACTTGTCTTGAAAAGAAATTGTCACTGATACTACGGCTATTAGTATCTTGGAAGTTTTATAATGAAATGAGTCATTTTAAAAGCATAGAAGACGTAGTACTTTGGGTTAAATTCGGATTTTTATAAAAGACATGATAGTGCCTTAGGTAAACTAAAATGAGAGTGTATATGAACAAGAATAGTAAGAAGTTAGGGATTTCTTAACTTGCTTATATATTAGATGATGTCGATAGAGCTTATGTTATGTGATAGCGGATTTGGGCTAATGATATATTATTCGCCATGGTCATTCCCGGGATTGTGGCATTGTATATTTCGTGGATTTGCTAACCACGATGCGAGGAATACCTCACGCGAGTCCGTAAGAGCTTATGCGGGTAAAATAGTCCCACGCGGGCGTCCACCTTACGCGAGGAATACCTCATGCGAGTCCGTAAGGGCTTATGCGGGTGAAATAGTCCCATGCGAGGAATACCTCACGCAGGTCCACTGGACCTATGCGGGTGAAATAGTCTCAGGAGTAGGATTCCAATCCTATTTTTCGTTGTAAGTATACACCTATTGTTACTCTCATTGTTAGTAAGGCCTGCATCGTAATTTTGTTATCATACATGTCTCCCGCTTCGTTAAACTTATGTTGTAATTACAAAGATTTTCCGCTTTACATACTTAGTACATATTGTGTAACGACCCCCTTCCTGGCCGCTCACGCCACAGAAAGTGGTAAGGTTGCGGATCCACACTCTTAGGATCACTTATTAGACGTCGGAAGCTCCATTCTCCGGAGGCTTGTCTTTCTTTTGGTACAGTCTTTCCCTGATGTTGTAGATTATGTACATTCAGGGGTATGGCGGGGCCCGTCCCGCCACGCTTGTTATTCCTAAGTCTGTATTTACATATGTGGTTGGGTGTAAGAATCGAGTTGTAAAGTTGTACTTTTGACTTTGTTTATATTATGGAAGATCACTTTATATCGGCCAGCTTCGTGTTGATATATTATTTACACCGTGTTTATGTTGTGTATGTTCCGCCGCTATTCTCGATGTGTACCGACAGGTGCCCGTGTAGGCATCGATCGCGCCCGGTCGGTCGTGACAAAGTGGTATCGAGCGATTAGTCCTCGGAAAGTGTCTGCACCGTGTTCAGTAGTCTTGATTATCGGTGTGTTGTGCACCACATCTATAATCGTGAGGCTGCAGGACATTTAGGATTGGTTTCATTCTTCTCTCTGCGAGATCGTGCATTGTAGCCGCCTTATTAGGTTGAATCCTCTCCGACCTCTTCTTATGAAACGCTTATGCCTCCACGAAAGCGACTGAGCCCGAAGGCAAGGCGCAGCAGGAGCTAGCGGTACTCGAAGGTTACACCGCTCGTACGCGGACTATGCCCGAGGTAGTGGCGGTCGGCAAGTTCACCCACACCGCAGCTTTTAGAGGAGGCGGCGTAGCTCCAGAGGTTCCGATACTGCACTCTCAGCCTCACCACCGAGTATAGAGACTACGGGAGCGGATTCGGTTATTGACCAAGATAGTAGCCTGGCAAAGGCCGACAGTGAGCAGCACCCACCCAGAGCCGACAGCCATGGATTAGGGATTTTACGGGATGTCATCCACCGAAGTTTTATGGTTCGAGGTCCGATGAGGATCCGCAGAGTTCATTCGGCAGCTACAATGACCATGCAGTCCTTAGGGCTTCAGAGACAGAGTTCATTACGCTAGCCTCTACCGGTTGCGCGATATTGCATTGAACCGGTTTGAGTCGTGGTTGCTTCGAGAGGTGATGATGCTCTTCCACTGTTTGGGAGGAGTTTACTGAGGCTTTCATGGATCACTTTCGCCTCCCGAGATGAGGAGAGCCCGCAGACGATTCTTGACTCGAGGCGAACGGAGGATCACAGTGAGTACACTGAGTTTGACTCTGGCCGTGCATGCTCATACTATTGTAGCTAGCATGGCGGATAGAGTTCATCGTTATGTGATGGGGCTAGACCGTCATATGATTACAAAGATGCTTAGGGGTGGCTCTTCAGCCAGATGGACATCGCCGGATGCAGCCTATGCACAGTGGGATGAGGATAGAGAGAGGAGGACCAGATTGACGCAGCCACCCAAGAGGCCATGACATCGTGGTCTCAGTGGCGCTGAGGCGAAGCCTCGGCAGACCGGTCCTCTTTCCGCCAAAGACAGAGTGCTCCATCATGGTTATCCGTAGAGATCCGATCGCCAAGGTCATTCAGAGCAGTCGTGGCTCCAGACTTCGGGTTTCGCGAGGCAGATCCTCGCCGATCGAGACCACCCACACCGGTGTGCTCGATGCGGTAGGTCTCACCTGTGCGAGTGTCGTGTTCCCGCAGGAGGTTGTTACTCTTGTGGCCACCGGGCCACTTGAAGGATTGTCCGCTCAGAGGCATGATGGTGGTACAAAGACACCGACGGATCGATTCTTTGGTCTTTCTCCTTCGTGGTTATGCGCCTGAGGCGTGGTACTCACGACAGGCAGCCGCAGAGGTCGTGGTGGTGGTTCCAGTTCTATCGGTACCCAGAAACGCATATATTCTCTAGCCAGCAGCCAGTATCAGGAGGCTTCCACTGACGTCTTCACAAGTACATTACTGATTTCAGGCTGTGATGTTTATGCATTGATAGATCCGTGTTCTACCTTGTCCTATGTGTCCTCTTGTGCGGTAGAATCGGATAGAGCCGTGTCGATAGAGCCGTTTGAGGTAGCTACGCTGGGTGATTCGGTGTTAGCAATGGGGTGTATAGAGGTTGTCCCAGATTTATTTTGATGATCGCCGACTTCGCAGACTTGATAGAGCCGGAGATGACAGATTTTGATGTCATTATGGTATGGACTGTCGCTTGTTATGCCAACGTGATCGTAGGGACGAGTTGGTTCGGTTCAGCTTCTGGCGAGCCGCTTATCGAGTGGAGGGCAACACAAAGACGCCGAGGTAGGTTTATTTCTTACCTCAAGGCTAGGAAGATGGTGCAGGGGTTACATCTATCATCCGTTCGTATTCGATACGCAGGCCGAGGTGCGATTCTTGACCATGCTGGTTAGGAGTTTCGGATGTGTTCCCGGATGATCTTCCGTATCCTCCCGAGAGGAGATCGAGTTTTGTATTGACACATTGCGGACACTCGACCTATTTCCATTCCGCCATACGATGGCACTGGCCGAGTTGAGGAGTGAAGGACCCGGTGAAAGATTTGCCGGAAAAGGCTTTATCAGCCTAGTGTATCTCCCCGGGAGCGCCGTGTTGTTTGTGAAGAAGAAGGATGGACGCCAGCGTATGTGTGTTGACTACAGCGGTGAATAAGGTAACCATTAAGAATAGGTACCCTCCCGTGATTGATGATTTGTTTGACGATTCAGGAGCGAGGTGTTTCTCAAAGATAGTCCTTCGGTCTGGTTATCATCAGGTTCGAGTTCGAGAGTCAGACATCCCAAAGATCGCATTCGGGACCTTATGGGCACCATGAGTTGAGTGGTTATGTCTTCGGCCGACCAATGCTCCAATGTATTTATAGATTTGATGAACCGGTGTTCAAGCCGCTGGATACATTTGTGATTGTATTCATTGATGACATCTGGTGTATTCACTGACAGAGCGAGCACGCAGATCACTCGGCGATCAGATTGGGATTCTCCGAGCCGCAGCTTATTCGCCAAGTTCTCCGTGTGAGTTTGGTTGCCTCGTGGCATTCCCGGGCATATTATCGGGTTGATGGTGTTCGCGTGGATACGACTAAGATTGAGGTCGCTAAGTCTTGCCGAGACCTACTACTCCGACCGAGGTACGCAGCTTTCAGACTAGCGGTTATTATCGTAGGTTTGTGGAGCGCTTGTTTCGATTTCAAAGACCGCTGACTAGCCGACTCGTGGCGCGCCAAGTTCCAGTGGACAGAGGTCATGAGCGTGGTTTTCATTCTTGAAGGAGAGGTTGACTACATCCCCGCTTACTCTTCCGGCGGGTTAGACGGCACGTGATCTATTGTGATGCCTGCATCGGCCAGGTGTGTTTTGATGCAAAGACGGCAAGGTTATAGCCTATGCTTCCTGCAAGCAGCTAAGCATGAGAGGAATTACCCTACCCATGACTTAGAGTTGACCGCGGTTATACATGCCTCAAGATTTGGAGACACTATTTGTACGGGTTCATGTGGATATTTATATTGCACCACAAGAGCCTCCAAAGATATCTTCAGCAGGAGGCGAATGAGACGCAGACGGTGGTTAGAGTTGTTGAAAGATTATGATGTTGATATTCTATACCATCCGGAAGGCCAACGTAGTTGCCGATGCCTTGAGTCGTAGATCGATGGGAGCCTATCGAGGTACGGCAGAGACAGACAGATACGGTCCGTCAGATCCACCGCTAGCGAGCCTTGGGGTTCGATTGATCGATACCGACGATAGTGAGTACGGTTCGTGAGGTTGCCGAGTCTTCCATCGTTGATGAGGTGAAGAGGCGACATTGAGGACCCAGTGTTGGTACGGCATCCGTGATGCATTTCTTCGAGGAAAAGAGTCTATTCGAGGTAATACCACTGGGTGCCTTTGAGATTTGAGGGCCGGTTGTGTTCCCGATGTATCAGGACTTCGTCAGCAGATTCTGGGGGAGGCACACATCGCTCGATATTCTATTCATCCGGGGTCGACCAAGATGTACCATGACCTCAGATGTTTCTATTGGTGGATGGCCCAAGAGGACGTGGCGTGGTTTTGTTGCCTGATGTCCTAATTTCCAGCAGTTAAGGTCGAGCACCAGAGGCCCATGGATTATTGCGCTATTGAGATTCCGACTTGGAAGTGGGAGATGATCAACATGGACTTTGTTACAGGGTTACCTCGTACTCAGAGAAAGTACGACTCCATTTGGGTTATTGTTGACAGGCTGACGAAATCAGCCCAAATACCCTTCCGATGGTCCATCTTCGGTATATATGATTGCAGGGATATGTGGCATCCTTCCCGAGATAAATTGAACATTTTTTGAAAGAAAATATAAAGTTAGAAGATTCCTGAGTTTTGAAATTGAATAGTTTGACCAATAGTTGACTTTTGGGTAAAAGCACCCATATTTGAGTTTTGTCGATTCCAATAAGTTCAGAACTTCATCTATGACTTAATTGAGTCTTTGGTTCGGGTCCCAAGACATTCTGATGCATTTTGGGTATTCGTTTGTCTATGATTGAAAGTTGATAAAGTTAAGAGATTTTTGTAGAAAAATGTGTCGTGATGATGTCGGATCAGTATTTTGAGTGTGCGAGCAAGTTCGTAGCTTTGGTTGTATTCTAGTAGAATATTTGGTTTGTGTCCGAGAGGTCTCGGGTGAGTTTGTGTTATACCCCGTATTTTCCAGAGTATGTACGTGAGGGCGTACGTATAAAAATTTAAGCCTTAAGGTTTGGCAAGGTTCGAAAATTTGGGCACAAGTGCCGAAAAGAATCGTTTTCCGACGAAACGTTTTACAAAGTTTGCGTAGGGAAAATTCCGGCTATGTCATTTATTATTTTTGCGGATTTTTCCGAGAGATGAAACATTTTGGACAACGAGAGGCTTACACTTGTCACCTCAAATTGGTGGACTCGAGGCGTCCATTGGGACGAATTGGACCACTTTAGTTGGTAGGATATTTTGTGCAAGTTGGTGTGGTAGATGGATAAGGTACACATGGTTAAATCCTAGCCCTACACTTGCCTAACACTTGGATGGATCTTGGCCATTGGTTGGCCATTGCTTGACCTATAAATACCCCCCTAAGTTGATGAACTTCTTCATCCTAAAATCATTTTCCAAGTCTTGAAATCCCTCCCTATTTGTGTGTTGAGTTCATCCAAAGCCCCCCCCCCCTCTTTTGAGAAGCCTTGGCCGAGAGCACAACCCCCCCCCCCTCTTTTGAGAAGCCTTGGCCGAGAGCACAACCCCCCCCCCCCTAGCCTAGTTGTTTTCGTATAATACACCCCCCTCTTGGTAGAAATACTCTCCAAGTATTGTTATAATGCCAAAATACTCTAGCCCTTATACCTTGTAGTATTCTCAAGGTTACCTCTATACGAAAAGCCCAGAAATACTATTATACTTCCCCTCAGTCACAAAAACGAAACCCTAAGGAAAACCTTCATAACCGGTTGAAGTGTTAAGAAGAAGTTGCGTAGAACTTCTAAGGGTTGTTTGGAGCGGGTTGAGCACCCGAGTAGGAGCTAAATGTTGCTCAGGATCGACATTAAACTTGGATAATTTTGGGCTTACCGAGGTAAATAATCCTATCCTTCTATTGTAATTGGAAATTACATACTGTAGTTGTATAAAGATGAATATAAGATTCATAGAAGAGAATTGAACTGTAATAGAAGGATATTACAGAAAAGAATTGAACTGAAATCACGCCAAGAATATTAAAGAAGAAGATTAAATCAGACTTACATAGATTGTATTTACATGACTTAACCTTTATTGGTTGAATGTTCTGCGAGTAGCATGTACTACTTGGAATGTGGACAAGGCTAGCCGGGTTATAGCCGTGGAGCGTTTTGCTAATAGTCGACAATCGTCGCGAGGTATGTGATTCTTCCTATACTCTTGAGCATGAAGTATTTTTAACGGAATATATATATAGTACCAGACGACGTGTGGCAAATGTCTTTTGACTTAAGCCCGAATAATAAGAATCTTGAAATATTTTAAAGGAATATATATATAGTACGGTAGACGACGTGTGTTAATCGAATGTAGTGTTACTATAATGTCTTTTGACTTAAGCCCAATAATAAAGAATCTTGAAGTATTTCAAAAGATTAAGAAACCGTTTTGAAAGAAGAGTAATACTTGGTTTTGAAAACATAAGAGTTATACTAGCTTTATGGGAAGTTAGGTATAACGTCTTAAGAGTGGTAAAGAGAATGATTTACTGATTTTTAGAAGTTAAGAGACTTGATCTTAAAAGATAAGAGACTTGACTTGAATGAATTAATATGAATTTAGTGTGAAACCTCATTCGTGAGTAATGAGTACTTGGTTTTTAAAAGGAGAAATGTTTTACTGATTTCGGAAATCAGAATGAGTATCGACAAACCATCGCAGCGTTAATAAAGGAAAATGTATTGAATAATGAAGTATTATTAAAACCAGTAGAAACCTCCATCTGCATAGAAACTAAGATGAGACAAAATGATATTACATTTCCTAGATCATGGCTGCTTAATAAGATTGATCATAAACAAGAATAACCTACTCACATATAAGGCATATGTTTTCAAAATTGTTTAAAAGAGAATCATATTCTTAAGTGATTAAGACTATGAACTATGAAACCTTTCAAAATAAGAGGCTTAAGTACTTGAAATTAGGCAAACTTGAACATGTGGAAAAGAATGTTGTTACTTGATGTTGAAAAGGAAAGTGTTTGGGTTTACCTAAAATGTGAGTCACCCTATTTTTATACTACGGTATCGGTGACCTTTATAAAAGAAATGGATCTTTTAAAAGGAATTTAACGTATGTAAAACTTTGGGGTCGAACTCGACTTCGCCTAAAATAAACTTGAGTTGTGTGTAACTTGCCTATGTTTGTGTTTGATAGCCTTGTTGTGCAAATCAGTATTTCTATACCACCGCTCTCTCGATGAGGTAGGCTGATTTGTTATGAACGATTCTTTCATCGAGTCCCACGACGGGCCGACACGTATTCCATCCGATTATTTACCGAGTCCCACGACGGGCCGACACGTATTCCATCTAATTATTCACCGAGTCCCACGAGACGGGCCGACACGATTTCATCCGATTCTCACCGAGTCTCGCTGGATGGGCCGACACGATTCCACATGATTCTTTACCGAGTCCCACGGATGGGCCGACACGTATTCCACACGATTTATACCTAGATCGCTGTTACACCCGTAATTGCAGGACATGTTTTAAGAACATAAGTAAGAACCCACAAGTGTTAAGATTTGAGACTTGTAAATTTATCTAATTATGAAATTGTCTAAAAACGTAAGTTGTGGACGAATGGGAGGGAGACACGTGTCACCCCCTTAGCAATGCTCGACGAAATGGCATGGCCATTATGGTCATTTACCTTAAGTCTTCTATGACTAAAGTCTTGCAAGTTGTGGCTTGACAATCTTGACTAAGTCAAATGGTCAATAAGTCTTGATATTTTGCTAAGAGATTATCCAAGCCAACCATTTGATGCATCTTAACCTCCATGACCCTTTATATTATACTAGTAGCAAGAGAGGACTTAACACTTAGAAAATTTTACACAAAATTTGGATGAACATAGGGCAAGCTCTGGTTCACTAAGAAAAAGAAAGAAAAATTTTCGCTTCTTGTCCATTTGATTCCACACTTTAAACCAAGGTTCTTGAGGGTAGTGTAAGCATATCTCAATAGAAAAATCTTGGAAAAGATTGTTTTCTGTTAGTCGCAAACGAAAACCTAATGGTCTTTCTAGGTTTTGTTTGGAGTTTTGAAGGATAATTGTTGGTATTGTTCTAAGGGTCTCAAATGCGGATTGAAGTGTCTTCGAGAGGCTCTAAACTACTAAGGAGCGACTTGGATCGAGTTGGATTAAGAATCGTTGAGGTATAATCTTGTTCTTTGAAAGATTACAAGATTATTTATATTGTTGTTGTTAGCTTTGTATGTTGCGAGCATGAAGTTGTTATATTGAAGTTAGAAGGATTATGGATTGATTATAGCCTTGGAACCGAAATGTAATGAAAGCCATGACTAAGTTGAATTACAATTTAATCGTTGTTAGAATCGTCGATGTTATTGACTTGAAGATTATGGTAGTTATAACCAAACGCGCTTGATATCATATTATGCTACCAATTTGGATTGAAATGGAAATTGATAAGAATTGGTATTGTTGAACTCGGTGGCCGAATTTGGACTCAGAGTTTGTATTAGTTTGTTATTCATTTGTATCGACTACTTTCTATATAATTGTGAGCCAATTGGGTCATTTAGTTATTAATTTGTATCGACTACCTTCTATATAATTGTGAGCCAATTGGGGCTGTTTAGTTATTCATTTGTATCGACTACCTTCTATATAATTGTGAGCCAATCAATGCTTAGTTATTCATTTGTATTGACTACCTTCTATAAAATTGTGAGCCAATCGGGGCTGTTTGGTTGTTGTATTTCGCCTTGAAAAAGGTGGCAAAGTAAGTAAAAACAAAGGAGGTCTTGTCCGATTTTCCGTAGAAAATGGAGACTTTACACTTATAATATTCTACATTTGAAGTAAGGCGTTAATAGACGATTGTGAATATTATAGGTTGTTATACTACGCGGACTTTGTACTTGGCAAGTGGTTTGACCCGACAAGGTATGTAGAACTTTTCCTATCTTTGAGCATGACTAGTTTCACGATATAGTACAGAGACATACAAGACTTTGACATACTTTACTTGTTTTACGAATGCCAAGTCGGTGAGTTAGAGATTTAACTCACTTCTTTGAGAATATTAAAGATGTCTTAAGTCTTGTTAAAGATAAGGGACTTGAAGAATTTTAAAGTATGTAATACTTGTGTCGTTTTAAAAACGTATAAGTCCCTTGGATAGGAAATTGTACATGACTAAGGTATAAAGTGAATATAACGACTTTATGGGAGTTGGTTATATTGACTTTATGGAAAGATAAATGACTTGATTTAATGGAAGGCAATTCGATTTTAAGGCATCAATTGCCTAAGGTTTTATAAGACACGAGTCACTTGATTTAGAAGCCATATTTTATTTCTAAAAGTATTGTGACTTGTCTTGAAAAGAAATTGTCACTGATACTACGCTATTAGTATCTTGGAAGTTTTATAATGAAATGAGTCATTTTAAAAGCATAGAAGACGTAGTACTTTGGGTTAAATTCTGATTTTTATAAAAGACATGATAGTGCCTTAGGTAAACTAAAATGAGAGTGTATATGAACAAGAATAGTAAGAAGTTAGGGGATTTCTTAACTTGCTTATATATTAGATGATGTCGATAGAGCTTATGTTATGTGTGATAGCGGATTTGGGCTAATGATATATTATTCGTCATGTGGTCATTCCCGATTGTGGCATTGTATATTTCCGTGGATTTGCTAACCACGATGCGAGGAATACCTCGCGAGTCCGTAAGAGCTTACGCGGTAAAATAGTCCCACGCGCGGGTCCAAATTTACGAGGAATACCTCACGCGAGTCCGTAAGGGCTTACGCGGTGAAATAGTCCCATGCGAGGAATACCTCACGCAGTCCACCGACCTACGCGTGAAATAGTCCCGTGAGTAGGATTCCAATCCTATTTTTCGTTGTAAGTATACACCTATTGTTACTCTCATTGTTAGTAAGGCACCGTAATCGTAATTTTGTTATCATACATGTCTCCCGGCTCATTAAACTTATGTTGTAATTACTGATTTCTTTCGCTTTTACATACTTAGTACATATCAGGTACCGAATTTCTTCCTGGGCCGCTCACGCCGCAGAAAAGGGTAAGGTGCGGATCCACACTTAGATCACTTATCGACGCCTAAGCTCCATTCTCCCGAGGCTTGTCTTTCTTTTGGTACAGTCTTTCCCTGATGTTGTAGATTATGTACATTCAGGGGTATGGCGGGGCCCTGTCCCGCCACAGTTGTTATTCCTAGAGGTCTGTATTTACATATGTGGTTGGACTGTAAGAACTGAGTTGTAAAGTTGTACTTTTGACTTTGTTTATATTATGGAAGACGGCATTTCCGGCCAGCCCGTGTTGATATATTATTTACACTGTGTTTATGTTGTGTATGTTCCGCCGCTATTCTCTCGATGTACCGACAGGTGCCTGTGTAGGCACCCGCGCCCGGTCGGGTCGTGACAAAGTGGTATCGAGCGCTTAGTCTCTGAAAGTGTCTATGCACCGTTCAGTAGTCTTGATTATCGTGTTGTGGCACCACATCTATAATCGTGAGGTCGCAGGACATTTAGGATTGGTTTCATTCTTCTCTCTCGAGATCGCATTAGAGTCGTCTTATTAGGTTGAATCCTCTCGACCTCTTCTTATGAAACAGCTTATGCCTCCACGAAAGCGCAGAGCCCGAAGGCAGCAGCAGGAGCCGCTAGCGGTACTCAGAGGGTTACACGGGCTCAGGCATAGACTATGCCTGAGGTAGTAGGCGGGTCGGCAAGTTCAGCCACACCTGCAGTTTTAGAGGAGCCGAGAGCAGCAGTAGCTCCAGAGGTTCCGATACTGCACTCTCCGCCTCTCCCACCACGAGTATAGAGACTACGGGGAGCAGATTCGGTTATTGACCAGTATAGTAGCCGGCAAAGGCCGACAGGTGAGCAGCACCCACCCAGAGCCGATGCCATGGATTATGGATTTTCTGGGATGTGATCCACCTGAGTTTTATGGTTCGAGGTCTGATGAGGATCCGCAGGAGTTCATTCGGCATACACAATGACCATGCAGTCCTTAGGGCTTCAGAGACAGAGTTCATTACGCTAGCCTTCTACCGGCAGCGATATCATACCGAACCGGTTTGAGTCGTGGTTGCTTTCGAGAGGTGATGATGCTCTTCCACTGCTTGGGAGGAGTTTACAGAGGCTTTCATGGATCACTTTACGCCTCCCGAGATGAGGAGAGCCCTGCAGATGATTCTGACCTCGAGGCGTAACCGAGGATCACAGTGAGTACACCGAGTTTGACTCGCTGCCGCATGCTCATACTATTGTAGCTAGCATGGCGGATAGAGTTCATCGTTATGTGATGGGGCTAGACCGCCATATGATTACAAAGATGCTTGGGGTGGCTCTTCAGCCAGATGACATCGCCTGACGCAGCCTATGCACAGTGGGATAGAGGATAGAGAGAGGAGGACCAGATTGACGCAGCCACCCAAGAGGCCGTGACATCGTGGTCTCAGGCGCTTCGAGGCGGAAGCCTCAGCAGATCGGTCCTCTTTCCACCAAAGACAGAGTGCTCCATCACGTTATCCGGTAGGAGATCCGATCGAAGGTCATTCAGAGTAGGTCGTGGCTCCGCACTTCGGTTTCGCGAGGCAGAGATCCTCGCCGATCGAGACCACCCACACCTCGGTGTGCTCGACGCAGAGGTCTCACCTGTGCGAGTGTCGTGTTCTCGCAGGAGGTTGTTACTCTTGTGGCCACCGGGCCACTTGAAGAAGGATTGTCCGTCAGAGGCAAAGATGGGTGGTACAACACACCGACGGATCGCTTGGCCGGGTCTTCTCCTTCAGGTTACGCGCCCGAGGCGGTGGTACTCACGACGACAGCAGCCGCAGAGAGGTAGTGGTGGTGGTTCCAGCTTAGCGTCCCCGTAACCGCATATATTCTCTAGCCACCGCCAGATCGTGAGGCTTCCTCGACGTCGCCACAAGTACATTACCGATTTCAGCCGTGATGTTTATGCATTGATAGATCCGTTCTACCTTGTCCTATGTGTCCTCTTATCGCAGTAGAATCGGATAGAGCCGCGGTCGATAGAGCCGCTTGAGGTAGTTACGCCAGGTGATTCTGTTAATGAGCGGGTGTATAGAGGTTGTCCCAGATTTATTTACGTCGCCGACTCGCAGACTTGATAGCCGAGATGACAGATTTTGATGTCATTATGAGTATGGATGGTTGGCTTCGTTATGCCAACGAGATCGTAGGGACAGTTGGTTGTTCGGTTCCGCTTCGCGAGCCGCTTATCGAGTGGAGGGCAACACAAAGATCACCGGTAGGTAGGTTTATTTCTTACCTCAAGGCTAGGAAGATGGTGCGTGGCGGTTACATCTATCATCCGTTCGGTATTCGATACGCAGGCCGAGGTGCCGCTTCTTCATCGATGCGATGGTTAGGGAGTTTCCAGATGTGTTCCTATATGATCTTCCGGGTATCCCTCCTGAGAGGGAGATCGAGTTTTGTATTGACACAGTGCCAGACACTCGACCTATTTCCATTCCGCCATACGTGACGGCACTCGCCGAGTGAGGAGTCAAGGACCACCAAAGATTTCCGGAGAAAGGCTTTATCGTGCCTAGTGTATCTCCCCGGGAGCGCGGTGTTGTTTGTGAAGAAGGACGGATGACGCCGCTGCGTATGTGTGTCGACTACAGCAATTGAATAAGGTAACCATTAAGAATAAGTACCTCCCGTGATTGATGATTTGTTTGACCAGCAGTGAGCGAGGTGTTTTCAAAGATAGACTCGCGGTCCGGTTATCATCGTTCGAGTTCGAGAGGCAGACATCCCAAAGATCGCATTCAGACCCAGATGGGCACTATGAGTTCGTGGTTATGTCTTTCGGCTCACCAATGCTCCAAATGGTATTTATAGATTTGATGAACCGTGTTCAAGCCGCTGGATACATTTGTGATTGTATTCATTGATGACATCCCGTGTATTCACGACGAGCGGAGCATGCAGATAACTCGAGGATCAGATTGGGATTCTCCGAGCCGCAGCTTATTCGCCAAGTTCTCCAAGTGTGAGTTTTGGTTGGCCTCTGGCATTCCCGGGCATATTATCGGCTGATGGTGTTCGCGTGGATACGCTAAGATTGAGGTCGTCAAGTCTTGGCCGAGACCTACTACTCGACCGAGGTACGCAGCTTTCAGACTAGCGGGTTATTATCGTAGGTTTGTGGAGCGCTTTGCTTCGATTTCAAAGACCGCTGACTAGCCGACTCGGCGCGCCAAGTTCCATGGGATGAGGTCATGAAAGGTGGTTTTCGCTTGTGAAGGAGAGGTTGACTACATCCCCGCCTTACTCTTCCCGGCGGGTTAGACGGCACGTGATCTATTGTGATGCCTGCATCGCCAGTGGTGTGTTTTGACGCAAAGACGGCAAGGTTATAGCCTATGCTTCCCAAGATTCTGAAGCATGAGAGGAATTACCCTACCCATGACTTAGAGTTGACCGCGGTTATACATGCCTTGAAGATTTGGAGACACTATTTGTACGGGGTTCATGTGGATATTTATACAGACCACAAGAGCCTCCAGTATATCTTCAGGCAGAGGGAGCTGAATTTGAGACAGAGACGGTGGTTAGAGTTGTTGAAAGATTATGATGTTGATATTCTATACCATCCGGGGAAGGCCAACGTAGTTGCTGATGCCTTGAGTCGTAGATCGATGGGGAGCCTATCAGAGGTACAGAGCAGATGTGATACGGTCCGTCGATCCACCGTTAGCGAGCCTGGGGTTCGATTGATCGATACCGACGATAGTGGAGTACGGTTCGTGAGGTTGCCGAGTCTTCCATCGTTGATGAGGTGAAGAGGCGACGCTGAGGACCCGATGTTGGTACGGTACATCGTGATGCAGCCTTTCGGGAGGAGAAGAGTCTATTCGAGGTAATACCGATGGTGCCGAGATTTGAGGGCCGTGTGTTCCCGATGTATCGACTTCACAACAGACTCGGGAGGCACACATCGCCGATATTCTATTCATCCGGTCGACCAAGATGTACCATGACCTCGATGTTTCTATTGGTGGATGGCTCAAGATGGACGTGGCGTTTTGTTGCACGCTGTCCTAATTGCCGCAGAGTTAAGGTCGAGCACCGAGGCCCTGGATTATTGTAGCCTATCGAGATTCCGACTGGAAGTGGAGATGATCAACATGGACTTTGTTACAGGTTACCTCGCACTCGCAGAAAGTACGACTCCATTTGGGTTATTGTTGACAGTCGAAAATCAGCCCATTTCCTTCCGGGCCAGACGACGCCACCGAGGACTATGCGGATTGTACATCCGAGAGATAGTGAGGTCGCACGGTGTTCCTGTCGATTATATCCGATAGGGAGCCCGCTTACGGCTAACTTCGAGGTCTTTTCGTAAGGGTTTAGGGATACAGTGAGTCTCAAAGACAACATTTCACCCTCGATCGACGGCAGCAGAGCGTACTATCCGCATACACTGAGGATATGTCGCGAGCCTGCGTGATTGATTTCATGGTAGCCGGAGGACCATTTGCCTTGTGGAGTTTGCTTATAATAACAGCCTATCACCCAAGATACGATGGCGCCATACGAGGCTTTATATGGGCGAAATACGTGTCGCCGATCGGTTGGTTCGACGTGGGCGAGGTACGATTAGTTGGCCCGCACTTGGTACAACAGCCGTGGATAAGCGAAGCTTATCCAGAGATCATAGCACCGAGTGGCAAGTCATACGCGGATAATCGGCGTCGCATTTGGAGTTTCGTGTAGACGATTGGGTCTTGAAGGTGCCACCCACGTGCGGGGTGATGAGTTTCGTAAGAAGGGGAAACTCACCCAAGATACATCGGGCCCTACCAGATCGTCGTAGAGTGGGCGCGTTGCCTACGAGTTGATCTTCCATCGAGTTGGAGGCGGTACATCCGGTCTTCCATGTTTCTATGTCATGGAAGTGTATCGGTGATCCAGAGAGTTTTCCTACTAGTGAGGTCCAGTGACAGAGGGGTTATCGATGATGAGAGTCCCATAACGATACTCGATCGCCAGTGTCGGCGATCGCGGACTAAGAGATGTAGCTTCCACAAAGTCCCGTGGAGAAATGATAACCGGAGGAGATGACTTGGGAGGAGGACATGTTGAGGAGGTATCCTCACTTGTTTCCTATACCTTCAGGTATTCCATTTTTCCCTTACTTGTCAGGTTTTAATTGAAGTGTTCTTTTGCTTAAATGCTTTTATGTGGCCATGAGTGGCATTTTTGGTATGTCGGGGATGTGAAAGGAAACTATGTCGCTAATTGTAAGTGTGACTCCGAAAGAACATTCGGGGACGAATGTTTCTAAGGGGGGAAGAATGTTACACCCCGTAATTGCAGGACATGTTTTAAGAACATAAGTAAGAACCCACAAGTGTTATGATTTGAGACTTGTAAATTTATCGGAATTATGAAATTGTCGGAAAAACGTAAGTGTTAGGATTTAATGGGAGGCGACACGTGTCACCCCCTTAGCGATGCTCGACGAAATGGCATGGCCATTATGGTCATTTACCTTAAGTCTTCTATGACTAAAGTCTTGCAAGTCAGGCTTGACAATCTTGACTAAGTCAAATGGTCAATAAGTCTTGATATTTTGCTAAGAGATTATCCAAGCCAACCATTTGGATGCATCTTAACCCTCCATGACCCTTTATATTATACTAGTAGCAAGAGAGGACTTAACACTTAGAAAATTTTACACAAAATTTGGATGAACATAGGGCAAGCTCTTGGGTTCACTAAGAAAAAGAAAGAAAAATTTTCGTTTCTTGTCCATTTGATTCCACACTTTAAACCAAGGTTCTTGAGGGTAGTGTAAGTATATCTCAATAGAAAAATCTTGGAAAAAGATTGTTTTCGGGTTAGTCGCAAACGAAAACCTAATGGTCTTTCTAGGTTTTGTTTGGAGTTTTGAAGGATAATTGTTGGTATTGTTCTAAGGGTCTCAACAAGCGGATTGAAGTGTCTTGGAGAGGCTCTAAACTACTAAGGAGCGACTTCGGATTGGAGTTGGATTAAGAATCGTTGAGGTATAATCTTGTTCTTTGAAAGTATTACAAGATTATTTATATTGTTGTTGTTAGCTTTGTATGTCATGAGCATGAAGTTGTTATATTGAAGTTAGAAGGATTATGGATTGATTATAGCCTTGGAAATCCGAAATGTAATGAAAGCCATGACTAAGTTGAATTACAATTTAATCGTTGTTAGAATCGTCGCATGTTATTGACTTGAAGATTATGGTAGTTATAACCAAATGCGGCTTGATATCATATTATGCTACCAATTTGGATTGAAATGGAAATTGGATAACAATTGGTATTGTTGAACTCAAGGTAGCCGAATTTGGACTTGTAGTTTGTATTAGTTTGTTATTCATTTGTATTGGACTACTTTCTATATAATTGTGAGCCAATTGGGGCTGTTTAGTTATTCATTTGTATCGACTACCTTCATATAATTGTGAGCCAATTGGGGCTGTTTAGTTATTCATTTGTATTGGACTACCTTCTATATAATTGTGAGCCAATTGGGGCTGTTTAGTTATTCATTTGTATTGGACTACCTTCTATAAAATTGTGAGCCAATTGGGGCTGTTTGGTTGTTGTATTTCGGCCTTGAAAAAGGTGGCAAAGTAAGTAAAAACAAAGGAGGTGCTGTCCGATTTTCCGTATAAAATGGAGACTTTACACTTATAATATTCTACATTTGAAGTAAGGCGTTAATAGACGTATTGTGAATATTATAGGTTGTTATACTACGGGCGGGACTTTGTACTTGGCAAGTGGTTTGACCCGACAAGGTATGTAGAACTTTTCCTATCTTTGAGCATGACTAGTTTCACGTATATAGTACGGTAGACGTACAAGACTTTGACATACTTTACTTGTTTTACGAAATGCCAAGTCGGGTGAGTTAGGAGATTTAACTCACTTCTTTGAGAATATTAAAGATGTCTTAAGTCTTGTTAAAGATAAGAGACTTGAAGAATTTTAAAGTATGTAATTCTTGTGTCGTTTTAAAAACGTATAAGTCCCTTGGATAGGAAATTGTACATGACTAAGGTATAAAGTGAATATAACGACTTTATGGGGAGTTGGTTATATTGACTTTATGGAAAGATAAATGACTTGATTTAATGGAAGGCAATTCGATTTTAAGGCATCAATTGCCTAAGGTTTTATAAGACACGAGTCACTTGATTTAGAAGCCATATTTTATTTCTAAAAGTATTGTGACTTGTCTTGAAAAGAAATTGTCACTTGATACTACGGCTATTAGTATCTTGGAAGTTTTATAATGAAATGAGTCATTTTAAAAGCATAGAAGTACGTAGTACTTTGGGTTAAATTCCCAGATTTTTATAAAAGACATGATAGTGCCTTAGGTAACCTAAAATGAGAGTGTATATGAACAAGAATAGTAAGAAGTTAGGGGATTTCTTAACTTGCTTATATATTGCATGATAAGCCTGTCACGACCCGACCCCGGGCCGCGACTGGTGCCCTACCTGGGCACCCTTAAAACATACAACATAATAAACTGCTGCGGAAAATAAGTAACACATTTTTTTTTCTTAAAACCAAGGCAAAGCCGATAAGGCTGCCGTAATATAAATAACCCAAAAAGGGCTACACTATCCAAAAATGTAATTACAATTCTAACCACCCAAATTACACACGTGAATACTGCACTTCTAAGATTTGAACACCTACTATGACGACAAGGCCCCGCCATACCCCGAATATACATAGCCATGACAACTCCGAACATTGAGCCATCTCAAAATGCCAACCAGATCCTAAGCTCATGATCCATAATCGTACCTAAACTGCGACATTTAACGCAGCCCGGGCGGGCCGCATAACAAAAATTTAATATGGAATGTAAATAAAGTACAGAAATGCATCATAATTGTACAAAAGAATGACAGAGCATGTATAAAAAGTACATACCAGATCTTGCCGTGTCATTACCACTTATGAACTTAATTGCATATCATTATCTTTTCCATTCCATTAAGAGTTATAGCCATATCTTACGTACATACTTAGGAGAAGTCATTAAGTTTTTTACCATCTAACTTACTTATCTTTCATAACCTAATCCGACTTTTACGAGGACGCTTATACCGCCCGCCCAAATCGACGCGATAAAGTCACATAGTTCGCCCTAAAGGTATCTTGCGGCCCATCTCTCGGTCGATAATGTCATATAGTGCGCCCGTAAAGGTATACCGCCTGCCCATCTCTCGGGTCGATAATGTCATATACCGCCTGCAAAGTATAACGCCTACCATCTCTCGGTCGATAATGTCATATAGTCCGCGTGATAGGTATACCGCCACCATCTTCGGGTCGATAATGTCATATAATCTGCCTGCAGGTATCTCGCCCACCCATCTCTCGGGTCGATAATGTCATATAAAACCCGAATTTAACCCAACGTATTCACGCACCTCGCTTCCTTTAGAAAGACTCTTTTCAAATAAAACTTCCCTGATACTAACAACCGTAGTATCAAGTCATCTCTACCTTTCAGGACAAGTCACAATACCTTTTAGAAATACAATTACCGGCTTCTAAAGCAAGTGACTTCTTTCTTAAAGACCTTAAGCAATTGGTACCTTTAAAACAATTTTCCCTTCTTTATTTCAAATCATTTCTTGTTTATGTTACTGAAGAAAACCATTCTCTTAACCTCCCATAAAGTTATTATAACCAACTTCCCATAAAGCCATCATACTAACTTTATGCCTTAAACTAACTCATTTTTTTTTTATAACCAAGAGACTTATACTTTCAAATCAAATCACATAGCTTTCAAAATACTTCAAGTCTCTTAACTTTTAAGAAAACAAGTTTCAAAGTCTTAAAAACTTCATACGTAAACTCTTTTAAATTAAGTAACATATACTTTGGTGCGTTGTGAATAAGTTATACTTATTTATAACGATCTTATTCAAGTAGCCATGATCTAGAAAATGTAATACAATTTTGTCTTATCTTAGCTTCTATGCAGATGGAGAATTCTACTTGTTTTAACATAATTAATTGTCATTACATTTTCCTTTATTAACGCTGCAATGGATTGTTCGATACTTACTCTCATTCGTGCCGTAAATTAGCCAAGTCAACTCGACTCCAAATACTTCCTAACGACTCTTACCAACATCCCCCATAAGACTTGGTAAGGACTTAGGATTTCTTAGACGTAGCTTTTACATAGAGTAAATCAACATAACTACCTCTTAACTTCTAAGAGTAGACGGAATCATGAAATACTACTACATGTATATTTCATACATAGAATCATGTCAAAAGAAGGGAGAGGTTCACATACCTCGCGACGATTATCGACAAGTAGCAAAAAGCTCCAAAGTACTTCAACCTTGCTAGCTATTCCATCCTTCAAGTAGAATACGCTATACTTGGTACTTCAACCTAAATTGGCCATAATACGTCCATTAACCTCTAGCTTCGAACGTAGAATATTCTAAGTGCTAAGTCACTAAATTCTACGGAAAATCGGACATCACTTCCTTTGTTTCTACATACTTTGCCACCTTTTTCAAGGCCGAATACAATAACCAAACACGCCACATTTAAGGCCCAACAAATCAGCTAACCAAAGGGGATTACACGCCTAAACAGGGCGTGTAAAATTCCGCCCCACAAATTACATTAAACTAGTCCACAATACAAATGTCAATTCGGCCAAAAAGTGCAACAACTTATCAACCTTTCCAATTCCTTTTCAATCCAAGTTCTTAGGTCTAGCATGTTATATAGTAATAAACAACTTAACAATTATAACCACCTTAATCCACTCTTTAGATAACATGCGACGACTAAACTAGTAATTAAATTGAATTACAATCTTAAAGGCTAAATCATGCAACTTTCGGATTCCATCCAACTATTCCATAACACATATCATTCTTCATAATATAATCCACATGATCATTTCTAACTACTACAACATGAAATCTTGAATTATAATAGTAAGACGGAGATTAATACCTTCTTAAGCTCGAAATGCTCCAAAACCCTAAGTCGATCCTTAGCAACTCCAACTCCTTTTCTTAACGCCCAATCCGCTTTTGCGACCCTTAGAAGCTTGTGAAAACTCCTCTTCTATTTCCAACTTCAAAGTTGAAGAACACCTTAGGGTTTCACTCATACTAACGTAAAACGTCGCTTTTCCAAATCTTTCTATTGAGATATCCTTACAATACCCTTAGGGACATTGGGTTAAAGTCTTGTGGCTAATGGATAAAAACTACAAAATTTTCTTGTGGCAAAAGGTGCAAACCGAGAGCTCTTGTTTGCACATATGTTCTCTAATTTTTTTCTAAGTGTTTAAGACTAGTCTTGCACTAGTAGTAAGCTTATATAACACCAAGAAGGGCTTAGATTATTACACTTGTGGGCTAGGATGAAGAGCAATTAATGTAAGGCCAAGTGGATGTTGACTGGTCAACAAACTCTGCCTAGCAAGACTTATCTTCCTTGATGGTAAATGACCATTTTACCCTTACAATTTCGACCAAGACCATGGGGGAGGTGCCACGTGTCGCCTCTCATTCGTCCATAAAATTCCGTAACCCTCGTGGGCCCCACAAAAATGTAAAATTTCTCGTGTGGGCCCCACATGACCAAATCCGTAAAAAAATAAATTTCCATAACGTTAAAAAGTTCCATACTCTACAATTATGCATTTCGAGAATCCAATTCTCCTCAACGGACATATTTCCTTTCCGACGTTCGGGAGATTTTCCGTCGGAAAAACAATTCATCCTTTCGTACCCTTTTCAAGTCTTGAGTTCCTTACGCATATCTCTCTTAAACAAGTCCCGGAGTTACTGGTGTAACATTCTTCCCCTTAGAAACATTCGCCCCGAATGTTCTTTCTGAGTCCAATCTAATTAGATAGCGACATAGTCTCCTTTACTACACCCTTCTTACAACATACGCCACCCACGGCCACATAACAATACTTATACTAAAATGTCTACCTCGCACTCACGAAGCCAACTAGTCCATACTCAAACTAGCATACTTACATAACTTCCATACCGATTCTCGCCTCTAATCTGGAGTCACTCTATAAAACAATATAAGGCCATTTCCTGCTTCACGACTGTTCCAGTGGAACGCGCCCACGAACCCGTAAACAATTAACTAGACTTGGGCCTTGCACTCGTGGACTCGCCACGAGCGAACTACTACCAACTTATCCCACTCTATTTCAGGCTATGGGGCGACCCGTAACAGGTACCCACCCCGGCCTGTCGTCGCACTTAACTCTTATTCTTGGTCTACAATAAATCTTTCTACCCGAGAAGGCCTTATATACCTAAGGTCTCGGCGGTTATCAACATTCTTAGGCTCGCAATTCCCATGCTCCAAGCCTACCTTACCAGTCCCCCCGTAAATGGGTACAAAAACTTCTCATAATACCATAATCGTGTCGTCTTGATCACAACAACCCTTACTTACTCTATCCGGACCTCATCCGTACAATCCTCTTAAGCCTATTACGCAGCTTAATCTATTAACATGACATTCCGTTAAGTTCCTTAACATGGCTTCTTAAGGGTTCACTACCCTATCAGACAGCTCATCATTTCCCAATTATCTCAAAATAAAACATAAGACCTCGCGAATTTATTAATCGCTCTATACCTTCCCGGTATCTAGTTAGTCTTTACCAACTCTTGGTAATCTAAAATCAATCTAGGCAACACGCGTCTGACCCTCATACATAACTCCGTATAGATGTATGTCACAATACCAACTATACTATAATCATTACCAACATGGATACGCAATCCACATAGTCCTTCCCGGTCATCACGCTTTCTCGTGGCTGCAATCAACATAACTCGTTGGGAGAGACGACTCTAACGACACGCCTCTATCGCACGATCTCAGAGTGAGAAGAATGGAAACCAATCCTAAATGTCCCGCACTCACGATTATAGATATGGTGCACAACACACCGATAATCAAGACTCTACTAGACACGGTCTATAGACACTTTTCGAGGACTAACTGCTCTGATACCACTTTTGTCACGACCCGACCCCGGGCCGCGACTGGTGCCCTACCTGGGCACCCTTAAAACATACAACATAATAAATCACGGAAAATAAGTAACACATTTTTTTCTTAAAACCAAGGCAAAGCCGATAAGGTCAGTAATATAAATCACCCAAAAAGTGGCTACACTATCCAAAAATGTAATTACAATTCTAACCATCCAAATTTACACGTGAATACTGCACTTCTAAGATTTGAACACCTACTATGACGGACAAGGCCCCGCCATACCCCGAATATACATAGCCATGACAACTCCGAACATTGAGCCATCTCAAAATGCTGAACCAGATCCTAAGCTCGCGGATCCATAATCGTAATACCTAAACTCGCGACATTTAACGCACTTCGGGGGTCGCATAACAAAAATTTAATATGGAATAAATAAAGTACAAGAAATGTGATCATAATCAGCATAAAAGAATGACAGAGCAAGTATAAAAGTACATACGGATCCTCGCCGTGTCATTACCACTTATGAACTTAATTGCATATCATTATCTTTTCCATTCCATTAAGAGTTATAGCCATATCTTACGCATATACTTAGGAGAAGTCATTAAGTTTATTACCATCTAACTTACTTATCTTTCATAACCTAATCCGACTTTCTTACGAGGACGCTATATCGCCTACCCAAATCGACGCGATAAAGTCACATAGTTCGCCTTTAAAGGTATCTCGCCGCCCGTCTTCGGGTCGATAATGTCATATACCGCCTGCAAAGGTATCTTGCCCGCCCATCTCTCGGGTCGATAATGTCATATAGTGCGCGTGAAGGTATACCGCCTGCCCATCTCTCGGTCGATAATGTCATATAGTGCGCCTCAGATAGGTATACTGCCGGGCCCATCTCTGGGTCGATAATGTCATATAATCTGCCCGTAAAGGTATCGCCCACCCATCTCGGGTCGATAATGTCATATAAAACCCGAATTTAACCCAACGACTACGACCTCTCGCTCCTTTAGAAAGACTCTTTTCAAATAAAACTTCCCTGATACTAACAACCGTAGTATCAAGTCATCTCTACCTTTCAGGACAAGTCACAATACCTTTTTAGAAATACAATTACCGGCTTCTAAATCAAGTGACTTCTTTCTTAAAGACCTTAAGCAATTGGTACCTTTAAAACAATTTGCCCTTCTTTATTTCAAATCATTTCTTGTTTATGTTACTGAAGAAAACCATTCTCTTAACCTCCCATAAAGTTATTATAACCAACTTCCCATAAAGCCGTCATACTAACTTTATGCCTTAAACTAACTCATTTTTTTTTATAACCAAGAGACTTATACTTTCAAATCAAATCACATAGCTTTCAAAATACTTCAAGTCTCTTAACTTTTAAGAAAACAAGTTTCAAAGTCTTAAAAACTTCATACGTAAACTCTTTTAAATTAAGTAACATATACTTTGGTGCGTTGTGAATAAGTTATACTTATTTATAACGATCTTATTCAAGTAGCCATGATCTAGAAAATGTAATACAATTTTGTCTTATCTTAGCTTCTATGCAGATGGAGAATTCTACTTGTTTTAACATAATTAATTGTCATTACATTTTCCTTTATTAACGCTGCAATGGATTGTTCGATACTTACTCTCATTCGTGCCGTAAATTAGCCAAGTCAACTCGACTCCAAATACTTCCTAACGACTCTTACCAACATCCCCCATAAGACTTGGTAAGGACTTAGGATTTCTTAGACGTAGCTTTTACATAGAGTAAATCAACATAACTACCTCTTAACTTCTAAGAGTAGACGGAATCATGAAATACTACTACATGTATATTTCATACATAGAATCATGTCAAAAGAAGGGAGAGGTTCACATACCTCGCGACGATTATCGACAAGTAGCAAAAAGCTCCAAAGTACTTCAACCTTGCTAGCTATTCCATCCTTCAAGTAGAATACGCTATACTTGGTACTTCAACCTAAATTGGCCATAATACGTCCATTAACCTCTAGCTTCGAACGTAGAATATTCTAAGTGCTAAGTCACTAAATTCTACGGAAAATCGGACAGCACTTCCTTTGTTTCTACATACTTTGCCACCTTTTTCAAGGCCGAATACAATAACCAAACACGCCACATTTAAGGCCCAACAAATCAGCTAACCAAAGGGGATTACACGCCTAAACAGGACGTGTAAAATTCCGCCCCACAAATTACATTAAACTAGTCCACAATACAAATGTCAATTCGGCCAAAAAGTGCAACAACTTATCAACCTTTCCAATTCCTTTTCAATCCAAGTTCTTAGGTCTAGCATGTTATATAGTAATAAACATGCGACGACTAAACTAGTAACTAAATTGAATTACAATCTTAAAGGCTAAATCATGCAACTTTCGGATTCCATCCAACTATTCCATAACACATATCATTCTTCATAATATAATCCACATGATCATTTCTAACTACTACAACATGAAATCTTGAATTATAATAGTAAGACGGAGATTAATACCTTCTTAAGCTCGAAATGCTCCAAAACCCTAAGTCGATCCTTAGCAACTCCAACTCCTTTTCTTAACGTTCCAATCCGCTATTTGCGACCCTTAGAAGCTTGTGAAAAACTCCTCTTCTATTTCCAACTTCAAAGTTGAAGAACACCTTAGGGTTTCACCTTGCGACTAACGTAAAAACGTCGTTTTTCCGAAATCTTTCTATTGAGATATCCTTACAATACCCTTAGGGACATTGGGTTAAAGTCTTGTGGCTAATGGATAAAAACTACAAAATTTTCTTGTGGCAAAAGGTGCAAACCCGAGAGCTCTTGTTCTTGCACATATGTTCTCTAATTTTTTTCTAAGTGTTTAAGACTAGTCTTGCACTAGTAGTAAGCTTATATAACACCAAGAAGGGCTTAGATTATTACACTTGTGGGCTAGGATGAAGAGCAATGTAAGGCCAAGTGGACAAGTTGACTTGGTCAACAAACTCAAGCTAGCAAGACTTATCTTCCTTGATGGTAAATGACCATTTTACCCTTACAATTTCGACCAAGACCATGTGGGGGAGGTGCCACGTGTCGCCCTCTCATTCGTTCATAAAATTCTGTAACCCTCGTGGGCCCCACAAAAATGTAAAATTCCTCGTGTGGGCCCCACATGACCAAATCCGTAAAAAAATAAATTTCCATAACGTTAAAAAGTTCCATACTCTACAATTATGCATTTTGAGAATCCAATTCTCCTCAACGAACATATTTCCTTTCCGACGTTCGGGAGATTTTCCGTCGGAAAAACAATTCTTCCTTTCGTACCCTTTTTAAGTCTTGAGTTCCTTACGTACATTCTCTTAAACAAGTCCTGGAGTTACGGGGTGTAACAAAGCCGATAGAGCTTATGTTATGTGTGATAGCCGGATTTGGGCTAATGATATATTATTCGTTGCGGGGTCATTCCCCGGGATTGTGGCATTGTATATTTCCGTGGATTTGCTAACCACGATGCGAGGAATACCTCATGCGAGTCCGTAAGAGCTTATGCGGGTGAAATAGTCCCATGCGGGCGGGTCCAGCCTATGCGAGGAATACCTCATGCGAGTCCGTAAGGGCTTATGCGGTGAAATAGTCCCACGCGAGAATACCTCACGCAGTCCACCGGACCTACGCGGGTGAAATAGTCCCGTGAGTAGGATTCCAATCCTATTTTTCGTTGTAAGTATACACCTATTGTTACTCTCATTGTTAGTAAGGCACCGCATCGTAATTTTGTTATCATACATGTCTCGGCTTCTGTTAAACTTATGTTGTAATTACGATTTTCCGCTTTACATACTTAGTACATATTGTGTATCGACCCTTCCTAGGGCCGCTCATGCCGCAGAAAGTGGTAAGGTTGCGGATCCACACTCTTAGGATCACTTATCAGACGTCGGAAGCTCCATTCTCCGGAGGCTTGTCTTTCTTTTGGTACAGTCTTTCCCTGATGTTGTAGATTATGTACATTCAGGGGTATGGCGGGGCCCTGTCCCGCCACAGTTGTTATTCCTAGAGGTCTGTATTCACATATGTGGTTGGGCTGTAAGAACTGAGTTGTAAAGTTGTACTTTTGACTTTGTTTATATTATGGAAGACGGCCTTATCGGCTAGCCTGTGTTGATATATTATTTACACCTGTGTTTATGTTGTGTATGTTCCGCTGCTATTCTCTGATGTGTACCTGGACAGGGTGCCCAGGTAGGGCACCGGGCCGCGCCCGGTCGGGTCGTGACAACCGGCTTGATGAGGAAGGAGTTCCACGGAATGAGGATGACTTGAGGCGTGAGTCACCGACTTGACATGATCGCTTTTATGTTGTGAATCGTAGTTTGGTTATCATACATGTCTCGCTTTATATAGGCTATTATGATTTCATTTACGCTTTTTACGCCACATACTTGGTACTGTTAGATCGACCTCCTTCGGGTGCGTTCACGCCAGTAGAGGTACATCGGCTGTCGATCCCCGCGTCTAGGATCACATTTCAGCGTATTGGGAAGCTCCGTTCCTTCGGAGGCTTATCTTTTGGTATGTTACCCTGAGTCTGTAGGTTCTTGTACATTAAGGGGTATGGCGGGGCCCTGTCCCGTCATAGTTGTTGTAAAAATCTTAGAGGTCTCAGATTGTTGTGGCGGGTTGTAAGGATTAAACTGCTCAACTTTGTAATTATTTATATATATGCCGAAAGCGATTTTCTCTCGTAAAATGTGTCTCATTTCACATTTTGTTTCATGTATTGTTTTATGTTCCACGATTACTCGATGTATGACTACTGGGTGTCGGGTAAGGCACGACCACGCCCGGTTCGGTCGTGACAAAAGTGGTATCGAGCGATTAATCCTCGGAAAGTGTCTACGCACGTGTCTAGTAGTCTTGATTATCGGTGTGTGCGCACCACATCTATAATCGTGAGGCTATAGGACATTTAGGATTGGTTTCCATTCTTCTCATTCCGAGATCGTGCCTTAGAGCCGTGTGATAAGTTGGACCCTCCGACGTATTCCTTTCCTTTACGATTATGCCTCGCGTAGGCAACCCGCCCGAAGGCAAGGCGCCGAGGGAGTCGCGAGTAGAGCACGGAGGTTACCGGCGAGGCCCGCCGTTACGAGATAGTGCTTGACGGCGAGTTTTGGCCGCCGCCACGGGCAGAAGTTTAGAGCCGCAGCGGTGGCCGAGACTACAATACTGAGCCTCGGTCCCCACACCGGAGCGAGATGAGACGGGTACAAGCGAGATGGCGCCATCGCCGTGGTCGTGGCCGATATGAGAGAGGCCGGACGCAGCAGCTCCCCAGAGCACCCGTAGTTCACCCCCGAGCGGTTTGAGACTACGGACTTTACGAGTTGTAGCCGCGCCAGATGTTCTATGGATCGAGCCGAGATGACCTCGGAGTTTATCCGACAGCTACAATGGATCATAAGAGTGATCGAGTCTCGAGGCGCAGTCGGTGGTATTGGGTTCGCATTAGTCGCGCGTGATACCGCAATGATCGGTTTGATTCATGGAAGCTGTCCCGGGGAGAGTATTCACTCCCAGCCGTTTGGGATGAGTTCTCAGGGGCATTTCTTGCACATTTCTTGCCTCCACAGATGAGGAGGGCTCGGGCCGACATTTTTGACGTTGAGGCGGGGCGGGCGGCGGTTAGAGAGTACAATGTGAGTTTGACTCATTAGCTCGGTATGTTCCCACGTAGTAGCCGATATGGAGGATGCAGTAGACCGCCACGTCACCGGGCTAGATGATTACTTGGCAGAGGCTTGACGGGTGTAGCTCTTCACCGGCATGGACATTGCCCGCACGCAAGCTCATGCACTAGGATGTGAGGCACGAGAGGTCGACGGAATGACCGGATCGCAGAAGAGGCCGTGACGCAGGTCCTTTGATAACTTTCGAGGCGGGCGCCGCCAGCAGACTAGTTATGTACCTCCGTCGCAGAGTGGTCCTCCGCGCCTTCGTGACGTTCGGTATTCGAGCCGGTCGTGGCTCCGTGGCTTCGTTCACAGATATACGGGTTCTAGCCACGGTTGAGTTTTCTCGCAGGCATCGTGGCGACGCCATCCCGAGGAATGTCGTCTTTTTATCGGGTGCTTGTTTTTCCCGCGCCGTCGTGGCCATATGACGAAACCGTCCTAATAGGAAGGATGCAGAATGACTCACCACCGGGTCATGGCGAGTTCATCGCCTTTCTACTACGCATGCGGCGTGCCTATGATTAGAGTGGAGCGGTAGATTCAGGTATATCCTTAACCCTCTAGAGATTTGTATGCATGATATGATGACCTTATTATTGTGTGCTATGTACGGATAGCGTTATGTTGGTTATGAGTTAGAGAGCATGGTTAGTTTAAAGGATATGTATGGGGGCATGGAAAGTGTGAACCTTAGAATATTACAGTTGAGACCTTAGATGTAAGGCCGTCGTGAGTACAAGATTTTACGGGTGATCTTTTTCAGAATGTATGAGTATACGTGAAGTAATTGTGGGAAAATTCCTTGGGTGGTGTAAAATGGAAGTGGTAGCTTTCATGACCTGTATAGGTAAGATTGTTCCGGATCGGGAAACAAGAGCTTGATGCGTTAAGTGGGTCGGGTTGGGGCCATGTTACGGGCCAACCCGCGGCCTGTTTCGAGGTGGGGTCAGCTCTGGGTGGTCCCGCCAGGTGGTAGGGTCACGAGGGTGCTAGGCCCAAGTTTAGATGACCATCGTATGAGTTCGTGGATGCGTTCGACCAGAGTCGGTTCGTGAAGGCCGGGAATGGCCTTAGAGGAAAGTGAAGCTAGTAAGATGACCAAGTTTGGAGGTGGTGACTCCAAAGTTTTGGGAACTGAAGCGATGACTGAAGTGTGGTACGTATACTAAAAGAGTTCAAGTGTTCGAGAAGGGCACGACGAGTAAGGAAGGAGGAGGACGTGTGTTATTTCATGGCGGTGTGGCGTTAGCAACTTGTTAGAAGAACTTCATCGTTATCCGTCTTGAGAAGGAACATTCGACGAATGTTTCTGAGGGGAGAATGTTATACCGTATTTTCCGCAGTATGTACGTGAGGCGACGTATAAAAATTTAAGCCTTAAGGTTTGGCAAGGTTCGAAAATTTGGGCACAAGTGCTAAAAGAATCGCTTTCCGACTAAACGCTTTACAAAGCTGCGTAGGGAAAATTCGGCTATGTCATTTATTATTTTTGCGGATTTTTCCGAGAGATGAAACATTTTGGACCAACGAGAGGCGACACTTGTCACCTCAAATCGTGGACTTGAGGCGCCCATTGGGACGAATTGGACCACTTTAGTTGGTAGGATATTTTGTGCAAGTTGGTGTGGTAGATGGATAAGGTACACATGGTTAAATCATTGCCCTACACTTGCCTAACACTTGGATGGATCTTGGCCATTGGTTGGCCATTGCTTGACCTATAAATACCCCCCTAAGTTGATGAACTTCTTCATCCTAAAATCATTTTCCAAGTCTTGAAATCCTCCTCTTTGTGTGTTGAGTTCGCCCAAAGCCCCCTCTTTTGATAAGACTTGGCCGAGAGCACAACCCCCCCAGCCTAGTTGTTTTCGTATAATACACCCCCTCCCTCTTGGTAGAAATACTCTCCAAGTATTGTTATAATGCCAAAATACTCTAGCCCTTATACCTTGTAGTATTCTCAAGGTTACCTCTATACGAAAAGCCCAGAAATACTATTATACTTCCTCACCACAAAAACGAAACCCTAAGGAAAACCTTCATAACCGGTTGAAGTGTTAAGAAGAATGCGTAGAACTTCTAAGGGTTGTTTGGAGCGGTTGAGCACCCGGAGTAGGAGCTAAACGTTGCTCAGGATCGACATTAAACTTGGATAATTTTGGGCTTACCGAGGTAAATAATCCTATCCTTCTATTGTAATTGGAAATTACATACTGTAGTTGTATAAAGATGAATATAAGATTCATAGAAGAGAATTGAACTGTAATAGAAGGATATTACAGAAAAGAATTGAACTGAAATCACGTCAGAAGAATATTAAAGAAGAAGATTAAATCAGATTCTTACATAGACTGTATTTACGATGACTTAACCTTTATTGGTTGAATGTTCTGCGAGTAGCATGTACTACTTGGAATGTGGACAAGGCTAGCCGGGTTATAGCCGTGGAGCGTTTTGCTAATAGTCGACAATCGTCGCGAGGTATGTGATTCTTCCTATACTCTTGAGCATGAAGTATTTTTAACGGAATATATATATAGTACGGTAGACGTACGTGTGGCAATGTCTTTTGACTTAAGCCTGAATAATAAGAATCTTGAAATATTTTAAAGGAATATATATATATATATAGACGACGTGTGTTAACTGAATGTAGTGTTACGGCAATGTCTTTTGACTTAAGCCTGAATAATAAAGAATCTTGAAGTATTTCAAAAGATTAAGAAACCGTTTTGAAAGAAGAGTAATACTTGGTTTTGAAAACATAAGAGTTATACTAGCTTTATGGGAAGTTAGGTATAACGTCTTAAGAGTGGTAAAGAGAATGATTTACTGATTTTTAGAAGTTAAGAGACTTGATCTTAAAAGATAAGAGACTTGACTTGAATGAATTAATATGAATCTAGTGTGAAACCTCATTCGTGAGTAATGAGTACTTGGTTTTTAAAAGGAGAAATGTTTCTTGATTTGAAATCGAATGAGTATCGACAAACCATCGCGGCGTTAATAAAGGAAAATGTATTGAATAATGAAGTATTATTAAAACCAGTAGAAACCTCCATCTGCATAGAAACTAATATGAGACAAAATGATATTACATTTCCTAGATCATGGCTGCTTAATAAGATTGATCATAAACAAGAATAACCTACTCACATATAAGGCATATGTTTTCGCAAAAATTGTTTAAAAGAGAATCATATTCTTAAGTGATTAAGACTATGAACTATGAAACCTTTCAAAAATAAGAGGCTTAAGTACTTGAAATTAGGCAAACTTGAACTTAGGGAAAAGAATGTTGTTACTTGATGTTGAAAAGGAAAGTGTTTGGGTTTACCTAAAAATGTGAGTCACCCTATTTTTATACTACGGGTATCGGGTGACCTTTATAAAAGAAATGGATCTTTTAAAAAGAATTTAACGATGTAAAACTTTGGGGTCGAACACGACTTCGCCTAAAATAAACTTGAGTTGTGTGTAACTTGCCTATGTTTGTGTTTGATAGCCTTGTTGTGCAAATATCGTATTTCTATACCACCGCTCTCGATGGAGGGCCGGCTGATTTGTTATGAACGATTCTTTACCGAGTCCCACGAGATGGGCCGGGACACGTATTCCATCTGATTATTTATCGAGTCCCACGAGATGGGCCGGGACACGTATTCCATCTAATTATTCACCGAGTCCCACGAGATGGGCCGGGATACGTATTTCATCTGATTCTCTATCGAGTCCCATGGGATGGGCCGGGACACGTATTCCACATGATTCTTTACCGAGTCCCACGGGATGGGCCGGGACACGTATTCCACACGATTTATACCTAGACTGCCGGCAGTGAGGAAGGAGTTCCACGGGCATGAGGGATGACTTGAGGGCGTGAGTCCCTGACTTGACATGACTGCTTTTATGTTGTGAACTGTAGTTTGGTTATCATACATGTCTCCTGCTTTATATAGGCTATTATGATTTCATTTACAGTCTTTTACAGTTTCACATACTTGCTACCTGTTGTACTGACCTCCTTCGGGGGGCTGCGTTCATGCCGCAGGTAGAGGTACATCTACCGCCGATCCCCGTCTAGGATCACATTTCAACAGATTGGAAGCTCCGTTCCTTCGAGGCTTATCTTTTGGTATGTTACCCCGAGTCCGCAGGTTCTTGTACATTCGTGGTATGGCGGGCCCCGTCCCGTCATAGTTGTTGTATAAATCTTAGAGGTGCAGTAGCACTTGTTGTGGCGGGTTGTAAGGATTAAACTGTTCAACTTTGTAATTATTTATATATATGCCGAAAGGCGATTTTCTCTCAGGTAAAATGTGTCTCATTTCACATTTTGTTTCATGTATTATTTTTATGTTCCGCTGATTACTCTGATGTATGACTACTTGGGTGTCCGGGTAAGGCACCAGTCACGGGCCCGGGTTCGGGTCGTGACAGTTTGGGTGTTGGATGGATAACTTTATATTTTTGCTACTGTTGTTGCTGGTGTAATTGCACCTGTGATGTGTTGGCCGCACATGTGGAGTCGCTTCTACGGAAGTTGGTCCACAGATACGAGTCCTTGTGAGGATGGGAAAAACTGCATCTGCGGGCCCCAACCGCTCTTGCATGATGGAGGTGGATAAGTGGGGACCGCTTCTGCGGTTAGTTTTCCATAGAAGAAATGATGTTTTCAGAACCTTTAAAATACTAAGTCTGAATTTAGTCTTCATTTCTCACTTTCTTGAAGTCTAGGCTCAGTTTTGAGGAGATTTAAGAGTGTTTCAACTATTTCATCTTGGGGTAAGATTCTAACCTTGTTTCTATTTCTTAGCCATGATTCCCTTCATTTGGTTGTATATTGTGGTATGATTTATGGGTAGAAAATCTAGGGTTTGTCCCCAATCTTAAGAGAGTTTTTATAAAGTTAATGCCAAGAACTAGGTTTTATGTGTTGATTCTTCAGTTGTATACTTGTTAATGCTTGGGGAAACTGAGTTTAAGCTTGAATTTCTATTTCAATTCCATGATTTTAAGTGAAAATTAGGGTTCTTCCAATTTGCGATTTTTGATAAATAGGGAAATTGATGACCTAAATGTGATTAGTTTCCTATCAAACTTAAGGATATGACTATTTAGGCTATGTGTTGTATATTTCTACAATAAAGTTCCAAATTTGCCTTCGTGGGCCCGGGGTCACTTTCTGGTTGTGTTTTCAGATTCTTTTAAAAGACTTATTTTTATATTTGTGTTATAGAATTATGTGTTAATGTAGAACCTATAACATTTAGATTAGGACCGTCTAGAAACACTTCAGAAGGGCAAGGTATTGTCGTGAGAGTTCATGGCACCCACTCAGTAGTGAGGTAGGCTACATTTTACTTTCTTTAGACTCCGATAGATGCATGTAATATTTATAATTATTAAGGGGTATTGCGTGTGATGAGGGTCCCTCCTTAGTGATTGCGATGCGCACTTGGATGGGTACCAATGTATTGTGCTTAGGGTGAATCACACTTAGGTTGGCCTTATCAGTTGTTATGTGGGCTTGTACCCATACTTGCTCTTAGTTATGATTATTGTCTGGATTTAACTCATCACTCTATGCCTCTTAATGTGAAAATACTGATTACATGGAATTGTTGAGATACGAATGATATTGAGGCATATATTTATTTATCTCATGAATATGATTTTTTCATCTCATGCAATCATGATTAGTTGCCTTAGTTACCGTGACATTCATGCATTCATATTATCATTGATATTGAAATAGATTTGATATGGAATGTTGTTTGATCCGAAGAGGCCATAAATAAAGGTAAATAAGTTTGATATGAGGTGATATTGATATTGAGATGATATGATATGAAATGACTCAATAAATGTGTCTGTGATTTGATGCTCTACTAGTCTAATGGATCATTTCAGTTGATTGTGAGCGGTATATAGACTCGCAAAGTCACCCACGGATCATAGCTATGTGGTGTCATACAATAACATATGTATATTAGGTTTGAAAATGTTCAGTTGCATTGCACCATACTGCATTTCATGACATAACATTCATTTTATTCTTATTGTTTATGTGGCTTCGTGTTTTATTTGTAATTATAATTGATGAAAATGACTTAACTTGTGATCATATGTAGGGAATGGTTAAGTAGTTGTGTGAAAAGAGTTAAGAAGTAAGTTTAAGGAATATTAGAGTTGAATAGACTTAAGAGAAACTTTAGTAATGTTCTAAACTTGAATTGTGTGGACTTAACATGATTAAAATTGTGATGTAATTGGTCTTCCTTGATTGTATGTTTGTCAATCCCTACGTTCATAATAGGTTATGTATGAGATAAGATTAAGTTAAAATAACTGTTAATATGAGGTAGACTCAATTTTTATATATGTTACATATTTTATGTCATTGTTGACATATGATGCCTACGAGAGACCGTTGTGTATTCATACTACACTTGCTGCATTTTTTATTTGGATGCAGATACAGATATTTATTCTATTTTTGAATCCTGAGGCGATCTTTGGAGGTTTCAGGGTGAGCTACTTGTCCTATCAGTAGCCCTGATCTCCCTCTATATAATTATTATGTCTTTACTATTCCAAGACAAATATTGATGTTCTTCTTTTAAGTAGTTCAAATTATAGTTTCTCTTGTATGAGTTAGCCTAGGTTTTAAAAAATGTAATGTTTGGTTATTTGATGTTTAAAGCATTTTACGGGAAAATTCAGCTCTTATTTAAACTTTTTTATTATTCTGCTTTTATTTCATGAATTTGAATAAATGGTTTTGGGGATGGTTCACCTACCAGGGGGATAATATAGGTGTCATTATGACCCATGATTTGGGTTATGAAACCCAACCATTTGCTAATACATCCCACCCACACAAATGCAAAGAAGGAAACCAGTTGCATCAACAATTACAAAATCATGTATAAATCTCCGTCTTAGCACATAAATCTCATCTGATACCTCTCAGAAACAAACTAAATATTTCAATTGATAATAAAATACGGTACGAATATGATGAAACACTCAAAACACCGATCTAGGGTCATCTAGACATGATGTTGATTGTGGTCAACTCATATTCAAAACTTAACAAGAATTTCAACCAAGTATCAGAGTTACTCCCGAGCCCCTCAGGATTCATCCAGCCTATCCAACTAAGTCATACATAATTTTTTGTGTAACACTTTGTAAATCTGAATTAGGTGTGGATGTGTTAAATGAGTGTTGACATAACATTTTAGCCATATGAAGTCCTATCAGGACGTGTTTGGGTGGAAATAGTTGTGTTTAAAATCCATTGAGATTTGAGAAAACGTAAACATGAAAGTTATATATCTTTAAAATACCTTTCCAACGGTATATCGTGTAGTTGAAATGGATGTCTGTACGAAACGTTATTCACGTTACAAAAATACTACACAGAAGCCGAAACCGACCACCCGCGATGACTACATGCCGCATGTGAGGGCGCGTGCGATGGCCCCGTGTCACGGGCTGCGCAGATGAAATCATGATCTGTAAAGTCTTGACCTGCAGGGGTCGTGCAGTGCACCTGCATCATGGGCCCATCGTGCATGGGTCGTGTTTTTGGAGCAAAAGTCAGATTTTCGTGTTTTAACTCCTATTTAAGTTTGGGGTTACCTCCCTAACATACCTAATCAGGAAAAATCATCCTAAAGGAAGAGAGAACAAGTTCCAAGCCTCAAGAACCCTCCAAGGTAACTTCAATGATTCTAGCATGAATACAAGTCTCTAATACCCTTCTAACGTGATTAAACCCTTCTAATCCATATAACCTTGATTGAGAAGTCAACGTTGGACGTGAAAACCCTAGCATTCGAATTCAAGAAGATTGAACACCAAAAAGGTATTCCTTTCCCTTCTAATCATTTGTAGTTGTGAATTGATGAGTTTTTGGCAGATAAGTTAATGAGTTTGATAAAAAGAATTATATGAACTCTGGTAAGATTTTGGATTGTTGGTCTAGGATTGTTATAATCTTATGTGTGATGAAGAATGGTGATAATACATCTAATTGATATTGTAGAATCACCTAGAAGTAATAGAATGTGAATTGGGTAAAGAGAACCCCAGTAATGGAAGTTGTGAAGCTTTATGCCCACCAAGTGTTTGATAAAATGTCTAGATGGCCAAAACATGAGAATTGTTGCTAATGTTTATTCCATTGACATGTATTGATATAGATTAAAGTTGAAAGAAAGAGATGAACGTTGCATTACGCCCAAGAACCGAAAGTTAAGGTATGTGAGGCTAACTCTCTACGTTTGGGAATGTTAATGATTCTCCCTATGTCACGTTCTTTTACAATGTTACAAATTGCCTTAGAAATATAGTTAAGCTTAGTTCCTGGAATACTTGCAGAACTTCTGTTCTCTAGTTTCGTAATTTGTTCATAACTTTCATTTCGAATGTTGTGAGCTTAGTACATAATTAATATAGACTTGTGTTTGATACCCATGAGTCTCGGTCTAGAATACTCAGCAGGTTTAGAACCAATTGAGGCTTCAGGTCTCACAATCAGTTCATGAATACATGTCTCAACTCAGTGATGTTCATTATTCATGTAATCTCAATTCCTTAATAATAATTAATGACTATTGAACATATGTGATTGCCCAAGGGCACAGTCTCATGTATACATATACCTGGCCAAGGCCATTGACTGACGTACTTACTTGGCAAAGGCACCATATATATATATATAGTTATATAGTTTAAACATGTGTTTCAGATGCAGAATAGGAAGTACTCATAACTTCACTTCTTTTGTTTATTACAATTATCAGTTACATTTTCAGTTTCAGTATTTATTACCTGTTTATTTATTTATTTATTTTATTGGGTTGCCCTTTCCCGAGCATCCCTCTTACATTTTTTTTCTTTTATTTGCCTTACAGAGCAGTACAATTCAAATGAGCTGACATCCCCTTTTTCCCGAGGCCTATATCTCGCGATGTAGGTAACGATTTACATGATGACACATCTACTCGTTAGGATCTCCAGTATCATTGAGTTGGTGAGCCCCAATATTTCAGGTGTTATCTTATTTACAGTTTTTAGTTATTACAGACAGTCAGGTATGTTGGGGGCCTTGTCCTGATAACAGTCAATAGTTCATTATTCTTAGAGGCTTCATAGACCATGGTTATAGTTAGTCAGAGTTTAGCGTGCTTTTGTGTTAGTCATGTTGGCTACATATTGATATATTTGTACACTTCAGATTATTTCCGCATTTATGATTTATCAGTTAGACTTGTTGATATCTTAGCTTGTTGAGATTTTGATTCAGTCAGCTAGTTGGTTCACTCGATCACACGCATCTAGACATCGAGTGTAATGTTACATCCAGACCATGGCTCAGGATGTGACATTTTGGACCTAACAAAACTTTTAAGACCAAAGAATTTGAACTCAATAACGCCGAATAATGACTTTGGTCAAACAATTTTCCTTATTTCAACTTAAAAGCTTCAAAAATTAAACTTTCTTCTCTGATAATCACCTGATTATCTCGGAAATTGTGTCAACCCATCTACACAAGTCAAAATACTATTTTAAAGCTATAGGAAGGAACATTTAGAGAAAGCAAGTCCTAATGCTCAAAAATACCTAACATGTCATTACACACTACATTTTGGATCATATGAATACACATTCACAAGGGTGGAATAAATCCTACCTTAACCTAGCAGGACGAATGATGAGTCACAAGCATATATAAAATTTAACTCACATTTTGTCAAGTTATAGTAAAACAAGATGGCGAACCCACATAGTTTGGTTATCTATTCAACATACGTTTCGTATTTTAATTACTATTTAAGAGAATAAAAAAGAATTGAATGGTAAATTAACTAATTAATAATATGAAGACAGAGAGTAGAGAAATTGTTATTGTTATTTATAACTATGTTAAATAGTGTTAGAACCCTGACTTCACTTGATATTTCTATTGTAAAGTAAATTTTTCTTCAATTTTGATTTTTCAAAAAATGAATAAATGCCTCTCATGATTATATTTTTATATATTATTACTGAAATTGAACAATTAAATGCACTACTCTAGGTAATATAATTTACTTGTCAAAATAGTAATATTAAAGAAGCAGAAATATATTCTTGTACTAAAACATGTTTTTTTAGTAAGCCCCTTTAGGTTACCTTGTTATAACTAATTATTACACTATTCGCCTCTTTCGATTACAAATAAATGTAGAATCAATTATAACATAAAAGAACCATGAGTAAGCAAGATTAGTGCTTGAAGAAGCGCGGGGCCATGGTCGCGAGTTCGATCCCTCGCATAAACCTTGGTTAGTCTGTCATCACGCTTGCCAAGTGTGGTTAATCGGACGCGTGGTTTGCGGTATTGCGTCGGCGGGATTTACTGCATGCGCTCGAAGAAGTAGCGCAAGATTCGCCTTCACAAAAAAAAAAAAAAAAAAATTATAACATAAAAGAGATAGATGTTACTAAGTACATATTAACAATCTATCAATACCACACGATATTGCTTCTTCCGCCTCTTTCGATTACAAAATTAGTAAAATGTTAATATGTAGTACAAATACGTAGATTCAAATTAAATATCATCCAACTGTAAAATTGATAAAAATAAATAGGAATCTTCAGCTTAAGCACGTAAAATTGAGGAATAATATTTACTATCATAATAAAATATCAATATCTGTCATTCTCCTAACACAAAAGTGTCACCATCCAAAATTTTATTTGTGCTGTGAGGGCACCTACGCGACCCTACAGGCAAACCCAGCCATACAAGACAAAAGATTTAAGTAACAAAGCGGAAAAGTAAAAGACACCCAATGTACTACCAAGGTCTTAAATACTTAATAACTAAAAATTATGTCAAATTTCCAAAATCTGATAGTCACAAGTGCAAGAGCTTCTAAATAAGATTACAAAGTCTCAAATACTTAATACAAATGATGTTTGAAGTAAGAGAGATAGAAAGTCAAGGATAAAGGGAATTCAGTGCTGGAATGACATCTGCAGCTCACCTTAAACTCCAAGTAAGTTCTCAATATGTTGGCATCACTATGCTCCACTCGAACCCCGATTAATATCTTCACACATAAGGTGCAATAAGTGTAGAGCGAGTACAGAAAACACGTGTACCCAACAACATCATTGACCAATCCTAACTATAGTAGTGGCGAGGATTGGTACTTTCCAATATTTCTTTACTTAATTAGTTAGCTAAAATATAAACAGTTCAAAAGCATTCAACTCTGTCAATAGTATCCTACAACTAAGTCAACCATAAATATCATCAATATTATCAAGGATTGTCCTAAAGTTCCAACCTTTAATATAAATGAAACCAAAAACCTCCACAAAATCCAACCTAAACCCCATTTAAAACGTCTAGTACCACAAAGTTCTATCTTTAAGTCTTTTACTATTAAGAAGTCACAACGATTCTATCTTTCTTCATTTAGAAAAGAAAATCATAAATATTACATCTTTACATCAATTCAGCACATATGGTATAAAGTTCACATCAACAAGTAGAAATGAGATGTAATGCAAGTGATATGTATATTATGCAATGTCCATACTCTTAATCCATGGTCAACGAATTAGCAATGAATTTATGCAACTTAGGGTACAGTAATCAAGCCTAAATTATTATTTAGCTTATTTACTTTGTCCTTAATCTCTATCGACCACATACATTGATACAAAGATATTATATGCACTCAAATATATTAAAATTTTAAAACAATTTAATTCTATCTCAGGCTTCTCAAGACTTTCAAAAAACAATAATCGAATCGTACCTTTATATTTCGTGAAGAAAAGAAAATAGGTGAAAGGCCTCTATGTCGTCGGGTATATCTGGAACGCAGACTGGACCACTTTGTCCAGTAGCTATGGGAGCATCGACATGAATATTGTAATTGGTATTCTCCGTAAGAATAGAGTACGAATTATCCTTAAGATTATTGGAAATCTTATGGAAAATATTTGAACAATCTCATAGCTTAAGGCGTGTCACTTAAGACATTGTCCTTAAGGATAATTCACCCGGTGTAGGTGTATCCCCGAAATTCAACAAGTTCTTCTAATATAAAACTATGAACCAGAATCTAACATAGATTTTACAAAAATAGATAACCCATCACTATAAAAATGAGAAGTAGTAGTTTTGCTCTTCATGTTTGTTCTTATATACAAAATGAACATATCAAAATTATATATAGGACCAAGAATAAATTGTCATCAAATGAGCAAATTAAATATTTTGGACCGTTCGACATCAGCAAAATTCAATGTGAATTATACCATTAAGGCTAATAAAATAGAATCAATTCTTTTGAGGCAAAAGGAATGTTAGAATATTTTCATTATTTTTTAGATATTAAATAGAAAATATTATTTTTAACAGTTCTTTCAGTGTCTTTGTCATATCTGAGACAATTGTTCATTGAACTGAACCCCATTAAGAGTATAAGAACTCAACCCTATATCAATAACTTGTTGTTACCATTTGAACCCACACTACTGAAAAATAAAGCTGATGACGTTCACATGACAAAAATGCAAGTGTCAAATCTTTTTACTAAATTTATGTTTTTCTTGACATTCACGTGACATGTTTGGGGGTTAAGAGTATAAGAACTCAACCCTATATCAATAACTTGTTGTTACCATTTGAACCCACACTACAAGAAAAATAGGCTACAGTGACAGTTCACATGTGACAAAAATGCAAGTGTCAAATCTTTTTACTAAATTTATGTTTTTCTTGACATTCACGTGACATGTTTTTAAGTGTCATATAATTATGACATTTGTGTGACAAGTTTTTAAGTGTCATATAATTATGACATTTGTGTGACGGTTTTTAGTGTCATTTATTTATGACGTTTGTGTGATGGTTTTGTCAAATGTCACATAATTAAATAAGTGGTTTGTGTTTTAAATTGACAAAAAATGACGCGTTTGACTGTTTAAAATGACACCATTTTATTATTTATTTAACACTTTTTAAATTCAAATTAAGACTTACACGATTTCTATTTCTTTTTTAAAATTGTTTTTAATTCAAACAAACTAATGTTGTCGTTTTAACATTATAAAAATAAAAGATAAAAAACTCTTTAAAAAAATTAAGTGTCTTTACGCTCACACAGTTAGGTTTTGCTTCCCCCACTTCACTGACTCTCGCTGGTTTAATTTTTTAATTTTATCTTAGCTATTAATCTGGAAAAAACAAATCAATTCTACTTAAAGTGAGATTAAATTCAAAGTCAATCAAATTAAAATCTATCCCTAAAATCCAAAGTCGACACAGTCCACGCCGTCATCTCGTCACTAATATATATTATGTATATTTTACGTAGTATAAAAACAATTTGCACCAAAACAAGGGTTTTAATTACTACAACCCGGCCCAACAACCCCTTTAACCCACATGACAAGACCCCCTTTCTCATCGTTCATTTCCCCCTCCCAAATTAATCCAAATGAACTGTTGACAGTCAATTTTGACCCGTTTTTAGTATATTTATTGCGATTTTATGTGTTTTAGGACACCACATTTTAATCATCATTTTTGCATTTTTTACATAATATTCTATGTTTATGTTATACCCCGTATTTCCAGAGTATGTACGTAAGGGAATACGTACAAAAAGTTTGGCCTTAAAGTTTAGGCCTTGGACGTTTTTTGGGCACAACTCACAAAACGAATAGTTTTCCGACGAAACGTTTCCACAGCTTTCGTAGGGTAAATTCCGGCTATGTCATTTCTAATTTTTGCGGATTTTTCCGAGAGACGAAACACTTTGGACCAACGAGAGGGCGACACTTGTCACCCTCTCGTTGAGCGGACTTAATGGCAGTAATGGACCGAAATGGATAGCGTTTTGTCAAGTAGTTGGTAGGATATTTTGTGTGCAAGTTGGCGAGACACTTGCCTTAATCTTGACCTTACACTTGCCTTGCACTTGGCATAATCTTGGCCATTGGTTGCCATCCTCGACCTATAAATACCCTCTTGTGATGAAGAGTTCTTCATCCACAAAGCCTTCCATGTCTAAAATCCTTCCTCTCCTCGAGCCTCTTTTCGTCCAAACACCTCCCCTTTTGGAGAAGCTTAGCCGAGGCTACCCCCTAGCCTAGCGAAATCTACCCCTCCTTGGTAGAAAAGTTGCCTTCTAGTATTGTTATAATGCCCAAAATACCCTAGCCCAAATCCCTTAGTCCTTAGTAGAAGTTGTGAAGAACTTCTAAGGTTTTCGAGCTACTGGAGCGCATAACTTAGGAGCTAAACCTTGCTCAGCGCGACTTTTATCTAGGATATTATTGGGCTTACCGAGGTAAATAAACTTGTCCTTCTTTTGTAATTAGAGAATACATCTTGTGAAGTATAGATATAAGTATAAATACTTAGAAGGATATTAAAGAATAGAATTGAACTGTTATCACAAAGAAGGGTTTAAAGAAGAATAATCAAATCAGATTTACTTAGAATTTGTTTTCACGATGAACTTGAGTAGCTCACGGGTAGGGAAGTCGCCCAATTTTCCGTAGGATAGAGAACCCTCGCTTAGAATCGTTTTGAGTAGTGAACGTTGATAGGCGTGTCGACTATTATAGGTTGAATCTCTGCGACATATTCAATTTGGCGGTGGTTTTGAGAAGGTATGTGATTCTTCCTAAAGCATGATATTTTACAATATATATGTAGTACGGTAGACGTACATGTGTTAACTGAATAATAACTACGGCAATGTCTTTTGACTTAAGCCTGAATAATACTTACGGCAATGTCTCGCGACTTAAGCCTGAATAATAAGGATCTGAAAGCATTTCAAAAGAATACTGAATCATTTTTAACAGAAGAGAACTAATTGGTTTTTAAAACAGAAGCTTAAGAGTTATACTAATTTTATGGGAAGTTAGGTATAACCACTTAAGAATGATAAAAGAAACAGTTTGCCTATGTGTTTATAACAGACTTATATTGATTTGTGAAAAGAATAAATAAGATGGTTTGATAAGTAGACATGTTATGATGCTATGTGTGTTAGTGTCTTATAACGTTTGTGTAAGAGAGTATTCTTGTTGTGCTTATGTTGTTTAATGATAAGCTGTTAGGTTAGTGTAATATCACTCACCTCTTGACATATGCAGGGGTTGTCGCCTCCGACGCGGGGTAGACTCGGTGATGCAGGACCATGATTCGAGAATACCTCATGCGGGTCCAGGACCTATGCGAGCTACGAGTTCGAGGCTAGTGTGCGGGGTTATACCTCATGCGATTACATGTGGCCGTGCGGACTACGAGTCGGGGCGATGCGAGTAGCTACCTCGATGCGGGGTTATATACCCTATGCGGGCCTATGTGAGTGGCCTATGCGGACTCTGAGTCCGTGATTAGGCTTGCATGGTGATACTACGGGCAATTGGCCTGCTCGATCATTCGCGGCCTAGAAAAGACGCTACAGTTTACCTATTGTTGCTCTTGTTTGTGATGTGGCACTATGCGGTTCCTCGTTGTTTCATACATATTTGTATCGGTTTTAAAAATGATATGTTTTCATTTAAGTACTTTATTTCGCATACTTAGTACTGTTATCGACCTCTCCTTGGGCTGCGTTCATGCCGCAGGTAAGGCAGTGCTAGATCCACATCCTTAGGATCTCTTTGCATTGGTGTCGTGAGCTCCATCTTCTCCGAGGCTCTACTTTTGGTATGATCTCCTGTATTGTAGATAGTTTGTACATTCAGGTATGGCGGCCCCGTCCCGCCATAGTTGTTTACTTCCTAGAGGTCTGTAGTCTATTGTACAGTTGGGATGAATCGCAAAACTTGGGTTATATATATATGCCGAAAAGGCAAACTTTTCATCGATAAAGCGTGTCTCATTTTACAACCGTTTCATGTCTTGTTTTATATTTCCGCTGATTTTCTCGATGTATGGCGCCAGGTGCGGGTAAGGCACGATCCACGCCCGAACGGGTCGTGACAAAAGTGGTATCAGAGCAGTTAATCCTCGAAAAGTGTCTACAGACGTATCTAGTAGAGTCTTGATTATCGGTGTGTTGTGCACCACACCAATAATCGTGAGGCTATAGGATATTTAGATTGGTTTCCATTCTTCTCACTCGAGATCATGCTTTAGAGATGTGTTAAAGTTGGACCTCTAACGTATTCCTTTTCGTACGCTTATGCCTCCACGTAAAGCAACCCGCCCGAAGGGCAAAGCGTGAGGAGGCGCTAGTGGGACACCTAGAGTCACGAGGGCTCGGGCCCAGTCTATACCAGAGACAGCGAGTTCTACGACGCCGCCGACCCCAGGAGGGTTTAGGGCCGCAGCAGCGGCTGATGAGACCACAGTACCTACACCTCCAGTCCCACAGCCTGGAAGCGAGATGAGACGGGTTCTGAGAGAGATGGCCCGCCATCGCCAGATCGTGGCGCATGAGGCAGTGGATCTGGCGCGATTCGATCCAGCCCGATCGTACCGTGGTTCACCCAGGCGAGTTTGAGGCTACGAGACTTCCCGAGTTGTAGCCGCGAGTTTTACGGGTCGAGGCGGGAGGATGATCCGCAGGAGTTCATCCGTCTACTCTGAGGATTTTGAGAGTGATCGGGCGTCGGAGACCGAGTCCGTGATCTTGGTTCACATAGGTTGCGTGATACCGCGATCGATTGGTTTGATTCGTGGGAGTTATCCCGGGAGAGCACGCGTCCCAGCTACTGGGATGAGTTCTCGGAGGCTTTCCTCACTCACTTCTTGCCTCGCGAGATGAGGAGGCGCGGGTGATAGATTTTTACTTGAGGCGAGAGGACGACCTTGTCGTGAGTACAATGTCGAGTTTGATTCATTGGCTCGATATGTCCAGCGTTGGTAGCGATATGGAGGATAGGGTGCACCGCCACGCCACGGGCTAGATGATTATATGGTCGAGTCATGCGGGTGTTTCTCTTCGATCGGGTATAGACATTACGCGTGCGAGCTCATGCTCTTGGATGCGAGGCGTAGAGACCGACGGGTTGTGACGGCAGCGAGAAGAAGACCGGGGCGAGTCTTTTGGTGGCTATCGTGGTGGCGGCCTCAGCAGCCTAGATTTGCACCACGGCCCGGCTGAGCACTCTGCGCACCGGCCCTCAAGACAACCAGGATATTCGAGGCGCACGGGGCCCCAGGACTTGACGTCGAGCGGCGAAGTGCGGCGATCGGGACCACCACTCTCGCCGGTGTGGCCGTCGGTAGATCCCACCGGGAGTTGTGGTGCCGCTCACGGGAGCTTGTTTGATTGTGGCCGCAGGTCATTATGCGAGGCTGTCACCGGGCAAGCGATCTTGATGGTAGGTCGGCTACGAGTTCTTTCACGGTCTTCCATCCCCGAACCTACTCGCCCGAGGCAAGGTACTCATGGACGGCCAGTCGCGGCAGGTCGTGGCGCGGGTCGATTCTAGCGGTCCTCGTAACGCATTTATGCTTTGTCCACCGACAGATCGTGAGGCCTCACCGATGTCGCCACGGTACCTTATCGGTTCGGGTTTGATGTGTATGCTTTGATAGATCCGGGTTCTACTGGCCCTATATATCTCCCTTGTTGCTAGTAGGATAGGGATAGAGCCCGAGTCCATAGACCACTCGAGGTAGCTACGCCAGATGGGTGATTCGATGGTAGCTCGGCGGGTATATAGAGCTTGTCTGTGACCATTTGATCGCCGGACCACTAGCCGACTTGATAGAGTTGGAGATGATTGACTTGACGTGATCATGGGGATGGATTGACTAGCTTCTTGCTACGCCAATGTAGGCTGCGAGAGAGAAGTATGCAGTTCCAGCTTTCTGAGGCGGTTGTTGAGTGGGAGGGAGCACGGTATCACCGGGGTAGGTTTATTTCCTACCTCAGCTAGGAAGATGGTGCAGAAGGGTATATCTACCATCTCGCTCGGGTGTTTGATCTGAAATGCGGTGCAGGCATTTTGATCGATTCCGTGAGTCGCAGAGTTCCCGCACGTGTTTCAGACGACCTCGGGTATCCTCCCGAGAGGAGATTGAGTTTTGTAAAGACATATTGCTGACACTCGGCTTATTTCCATTCCGCCATCTGAGAATGGCACTGCCGAGTTGAGAGTTGAAGGATCAGCTTAGGGATTTGCTAGAGAAAGGGCTTCATCGGGCCTAGTATTTCTCCCCAGGAGCGCGGTATTGTTCGTAAAGAAGAAGGGCGAGGCCGCTGCGCATGTGTGTTGATTACGGTGAACAAGGTGACCATTAAACAGATACCCTTCCTGGGATTGATGATTTGTTCGACCGGTTGCGAGTGCGAGATGTTTCTCCAAAATTGATCTACTCGGGCTATCATCAAAAGTCGAAGTCGAGAAGGTGGATGTCCCTAGATCGCATTCGGACGATGCGGACATTATGAGTTCAGTCATGTCTTTTGGGTTGACGATGCTCGTGTATTCATGGATTTGATGAACCGAGTGTTCAAACCATTTTGACACGTTTGTGATAGTGTTCATTGATGATATCTTGGTTTATTCTCGCCAGAGCGAGGAGTACGCGGAGCATTTGAGGATCTTGTCGATTCTCCAGACCAGCAGATTTACGCCAATTTTTCCAAATGTGAGTTTTGGTTGACTTGGTGGCTTTTCTTGGGCATATTGTGGGTGATGGCATTCGAGTGGATACGGCCAAGATCGGCGATCGAGGACTTGGCCTAGACCTACTACTCCGAGGTTCGCGATTTCGGGCCTTGCAGGATATTATCGGTTCGTGGAGAAGTTTGCTTATCTTCGCACCATTGACTAGGTGACTCGGAAGCGACAAGTTTGATGGTGATGCTTGTGGCGGTGGTTTCGATTCTTGAAAGAGAGCGACGATCGCCCGTTCTTACTCTTCCGCAGGGTCGACGGTTATGTTGTGTATTGCGATCGTCGAGCATCGGGTTGGGATGTGTTGATGCGGCATGGCAAGGTTATAGTGTATGCGTCGGCGGTGAAGAAACACGAGAGGAACTACCCGCACGATTTGGAGTTAGCGGCGGTGATTCACGCCAAGATCCGGAGGCACTACTTGTATGGGGTTCATGTGGATATTTATACGCACCACAAGAGCCTCAAGATATCTTCACCAGAGGAGTGAACTTACGGCGAGGCGGTGGTTAGAGTTTCTTAAGGATTACGATGTTGATATCTGTACCACGGGAAGGCCATGTTATGGCAGATGCCTTAGTCGTAGGTCGATGGGAGCCTATCGGATGTGCGGCTAGAGAGGAGGACATGGTTCGTGATTTGCATCGTTAGCGAGCCTTGGTGTCCGTTTGATTGATTCGATAGCGATGGGGTTCGAGTTCGTGAGGTTGCGAGTCTTCCATCGTCGAGGAGGTGAAGAAACGATTCGAGGATCCAGTTTTGACACGTTATCGTGATACGGCTCTTCGTGAGGAAGGGTCCTTGAGGTAGCACGATGGGGTGCTAAGGTTTGAGGCGAGTTGTGTGTTCGGATGTTTCAGACTTGGCGAGTTCTTGGGAAGCACACAAGCGTTACTCTATCCATCCGTGGTCGACCAAGATGTACCACGACCTTAGATCGTGTATTGGTGGGATGTCTTGAAGAGGACGTTGCGAGTTCGTAGCTCGGTGCTCGTGTTGTCGGCGGTGAAGGTAGAGCACCGAGGCACGGTGGTTTGTTCTGCACGATAGAAATCCCGACGGAAGTGGGAGGTGATCAACATGGACTTCATCACGGGATTACCTCGCACTCGGAGAGACATGATTCTATATGGGTTATCGTCGACAGTCGACAAAATCAGCCCACTTTCTTCCGTCAGACGACTTTTTCGGTGAGGATTATGCCATACTTTACATCAGAGATCGCCGATCGCATGAGTCCCTATTTTGATCATATCGCATGAGGAGCCCGATTTCGGCTAACCGGAGGTCTTTCGAGAGAGGTTTAGGACGCAGTGAGCTCGAGCACGCATTCCATCCACAGACGGACGGACAGCAGAGCGCTATCCGCACTCGAGGATATCTTGCGAGCTGTGTTATCGACCGAGTATTTGGGAGGATCATTTGCCTCTAGTTGAGTTTGCGTACAATAATAGCTACCACTCCAAAGATTCGGATGGCGCCTTATGAGGCCTTGTATGGGAGGAAGTGCAGATCGCCTATAGGTTGGTTCGATGTGGGCGAGTGCGGCTAGTGGGACCAGATTTGGTGCGGCACGATGGATAAGGTGAAGCTTATCCGAGAGGTTCTTGGCATTTCGAGTCGGCGAAGTCATACGAGATCATCGTCGTCAGATCCGGAGTTCGAGGTTCATGATTGGGTTTTCCTAAAGGTGTCACCCATGAAGGGTGTGATGAGATTCGGAAGAAGGAAACTTCGGCCCAAGGTATATCGGGCGTTTGATTGTCGCGAGGTAGGCAAGGTTGCCTACGAGTTGATCTGCCGTCCGTCCGGAGGCGGTGCATCCGTGTTTCATGTTTCTATCTTTGAGGAGATGTATCGGATCCATCTAGTGGTACACCGATTGACGATGTCCAGTGATCAGGGGTTATCGTATGAGAGATTCCCATAGCGATAGTCGATCGTCAAAGTTAGGCGTCTGCGGACGGGGCGTGGCCGTCAAAGTCTTGTGGCGGAACGAGCTCGGGGAGGAGATGACGTGGGAAGGCGAGGAGGACATGAGGCGTATATCCTCACCTATTCCCACACCTCCGTAATTCACTTTCCTACTTGTAAATTTTCATTATCGTTTATGCCTACGTGTTGTTTTGTGGCCGTGTGTGGCATTTGCAACCGGTTTAAGTTACGACGCACCTTATCGTGATCTGTCTTGGGAAGGAACATTCGGGACGAATGTTTCTAAGGAGGGGAGAATGTTCTACCCCGTATTTCAGTATGCGTAAGGAATACGCATAAAAGTTTGGCCTTAAAGTTTAGGCCTTGGGCGTTTTCGCACAACTCACAAAACGAATAGTTTTCCGACGAAACGTTTCCACAGCTTTCGTAGGGTAAATTCCGGCTATGCCATTTCTAATTTTTGCGGATTTTTCCGAGAGACGAAACACTTTAGATCAACGAGAGGGCGACACTTGTCACCCTCGTTGAGTGGACTTAATGGCGGTAATGGACCGAAATGGATAGTCATTTTTGTCAAGTAGTTGGTAGGATATTTTGTGTGCAAGTTGGCCAAGGACACTTGCCCTAATCTTGACCTTACACTTGCCTTGCACTTGGCATAATCTTGGCCATTGGTTGGCCATCCCTTGACCTATAAATACCCCTTTTGTGGATGAAGAACTCTTCATCACAAAAGCCTTCCAAGTCTAAAATCCTTCCTCTCCGAGCCTCTTTTCGTCCAAACACCTCCCCACTTTTGGAGAAGCTTAGCCGAGGCTACCCCCTAGCCTAGCCGAAATCTACCCCCTTGGTAGAAAAGTTGTCTTAGTATTGTTATAATGCCCAAAATACTCTAGCCCAAATCCCTTAGTCCTTAGTAGAAGTGTGAAGAACTTCTAAGGTTTTCTTGGAGCTCTGGAGCGCATAACTTAGGAGCTAAACCTTGCTCAGGCGCGACTTTTATCTAGGATATTATTGGGCTTACCGAGGTAAATAAACTTGTCCTTCTTTTGTAATTAGAGAATACATACTGTAGAAGTATAGATATAAGTATAAATACTTAGAAGGATATTAAAGAATAGAATTGAATTATCACAGTGAAGGGTTTAAAGAAGAATAATCAAATCAGACTTACTTAGAATGTTTTCACGATGAACTTGAGTAGCTCATCGGGTAGGGAAGTGCTGCCCAATTTTCCGTAGGATAGAGAACCCTCTGCTTAGAACTGTTTTCAGAGTAGTCTGAACGTTGATAGACGTGTCTGACTATTATAGGTTGAATCTCTGCGCGCGACATATTCAACTTGGCAGGTGGTTTTCGCTGAGAAGGTATGTGATTCTTCCTAAAGCATGATATTTTACAATATATATGTAGTACGGTAGACGTACATGTGTTAACTGAATAATAACTACGGCAATGTCTTTTGACTTAAGCCTGAATAATACTTACGGCAATGTCTCGCGACTTAAGCCTGAATAATAAGGATCTGAAAGCATTTCAAAAGAATACTGAATCATTTTTAACAGAAGAGAACTAATTGGTTTTTAAAACAGAAGCTTAAGAGTTATACTAGCTTTATGGGAAGTTAGGTATAACCACTTAAGAATGATAAAAGAAACAGTTTGCCTATGTGTTTATAACAGACTTATATTGATTTGTGAAAAGAATAAATAAGATGGTTTGATAAGTAGACATGTTATGATGCTATGTGTGTTAGTGTCTTATAACGTTTGTGTAAGAGAGTATTCTTGTTGTGCTTATGTTGTTTAATGATAAGCTGTTAGGTTAGTGTAATATCACTCACCTCTTGACATATTACCGGGGGTTAAGCTGCCCTCCGATGCGGGGTAGACTCAGGCGGTCTGGGACCATGATTCGAGAATACCTCATGCGGGTCCAGGGGACCTATGCGGAGCTACGGGAGTTCCAGGTTAGTGTGCGGGGTTATACCTCATGCGGTCTATGTGGCCATGCGGACTACGAGTCGGGGCGATGCAGGAGTAGCTACCCTCGATGCGGGGTTATATACCCTATGCGGGCCTATGTGAGTGACTATGCGGACTACGGAGTCGTGATTAGGCTTGCATGGTGATACTACGGGCAATTGGCCCTGCTTCGATCATTCGCAACCTAGAAAAGACCTGTTACAGTTTACCTATTGTTGCTCTTGTTTGTGATGTGGCACTATGTGCGGTTCCCTTGGTTGTTTCATACATATTTGTAACTGGTTTTAAAAAATGATATGTTTTCATTTAAGTACTTTACAGTTTCGCATACTTAGTACCTGTTGTCGACCTCCTTGAGGCTGCGTTCAATCTGCGGTAAGGGCAGCAGTGCTAGATCCACATCCTTAGGATCTCTTTGCATTGGTGTCGTGAGCTCCATCTTCTCCTAAGCTCTACTTTTGGTATGATCTCCACTGTATTGTAGATAGTTTGTACATTCAGGGTATGGCGGGCCCCTGTCCGCCATAGTTGTTTACTTCTTTAGAGTGCAGTCCTATTGTGCAGTTGGGATGTATCGCAAAACTTGGGTTATATATATATGCGAAAGGCAAGCTTTTCATCGAGATAAAGCGTCTCATTTTACAAATTGTTTCATGTCTTGTTTTATATTTCCGCTGATTTTCTCTGATGTATGATCGCAGGTGCGGGTAAGGCACGATCCACTGCCCCGAACGTCGTGAGCGATTTATTTCTTCACAAAATGACATTGCATCTTTTTATTTTAATTTAAGCATTATATTTTTGTTAATATTATGTTTCTATTATTATTACACCGTCGTTTATTTTAATAATATTTGCATCTCTTTAAATAATTAATTGACATCCCGTTGTAATTTTTAATAAGGCATTAAACAGTTGCTAAAATATTATATTTTATTATTATTGTGTCGGCATTTGCATTTTTATAATTTTGCATCTTTTTAAATAATTTTTCTTTTAAATAATTAACCCGTCTTGCATTTTGTCAAACCAGTCCAGTCCAAGACACAATTTGAATCAGTCCAATCCAACACCATTTTTTAATTTCAATAAACATTCATCTTTTTATTTCCCCCCTAAAATCAAAACCCACTTTTCATTTTTCCCCCAAATCAAACCCAAATCCTAAACCTAATCCTACCTCTATATAATAAACATTACCCCTTCCTTAAAAAAACAAAAAAAGAGGGGCAGCCCTACAATATCAGCTCACCCGCGCACAACCCTAAAGCCTCCCCCCCCCCCCTTCAGATTTCTCCCTCACTCACAACTCCGGCGACCTTTCCCATCACCACCAGCGAATTCTCATACCCCTCAGCCCAGCCGCTGCACCCATCTGCCCTCTCTCTCATCTCCTTCACCATACGCACACTCTCTTCTCTTCCCATTCCCGTCGACCTCACCTCTCTCACACTCCCTGCCAAACCAGCCTCCCGTCGACCACACCGCCAGTGGGAGCTCCATTTTACCCCTATGCACCCTTTGTCTACTCCGACGACATTATTATTGTTTTTATTTCGTTGTCGTTATATCTTCCCCTGTGTGGTTGTTGTACTGATTGTTTTTTTGTGATTTGCGAATCTTGTTTTGCTTTATTTCGAGATCTATGGCATTGGTGAACTGATTTCTTTCGACATTGGTTTCTCGCCGGAGTTCCGACTCCGGCATTGGTTTGGTTACTGATTCTAATGTTTTTTGTTGTTTGTCGGATTGAGTTTTCACTATTTGGTCACTGATTTTCGGCCAATTTTTTGCTACTGTTTGGGGCATTTTGTTGGACTGATTTTCGATCATTTTTTGCTACTGTTTTGGCCATTTTATTGGACTAATTTTTGGTCATTTTTGCTACTGTTTTTTGCCATATTATTGGACTGGTTTTGGCCATATTGCTATTGATTTTGGACATCTTTTGCTGGTTTACTGATTTTGAACAGATACTATTTTGGCCAATGAAAAAGTTATCCGTCGATTTTTTAGGCCTCCACAGTTGCAAAGACGGAAAATAAAATAAATGAAGCTTTCTGGGCGTTGATGATTTCTTCTACTTACACAGGATAACCAACATGCGCTGGCAGGGCGAATTCTCGCAGCCGCACTTGTTTAGGATGTCCCACTTTATTTTTATATATCTGAGCCCTCCGTGTTTAAAACTATTACTGTTTTGGCGCGGATATGAAAGTTTTATTTATTTTATTATTTTTTAACAATATTGGCCGATAAAGGAATCTCCGTCTGATTTCCAAGGCCTCCTCTGTGCAAAAGACGGATTTTTTTTTTTGACTTTACTTATTAATTCTTGTCATTGCTTTAAAATTATTTATTCTAATACTAACACTTTTACTAAGTGTTTATGCAGGTACCCGGAGATCATCTTGTGCAGAAGGCCTAAAAAGGGCTAAAAGATGTCCCGGAGTTTTATTTTATGTCGCATTTAATTTTAGTTTTTATAATTTTGTATTGCATTTTATTTTAATTATAAATTATGAAAAATGCTTAGAATACGTAGAATAAAAAAGGCAATAAATAATTAACCTAGGTTTGAACGAATAACCGCAAGTTAGCGGATCTTAAAGGATGTCTAACCCCTTCCCTTTAGGATAATAAAGAACCCTAATTCAGAATCTCACTAATTTCGCAGATCATTAAATGAAGATTAATTGCAGTATTTTATTGCAATAAATCAAGTGTCTTAATTCACTTAACTAATTAGGTGACGACTCCTTAAAATCAGCACTATTGCTCCATCCAGGGAACCGCGTCAAAAAGCAACGTTGCGGATACCGTTCATGCCCCGAGGTCAAAAACGGGCGCGACAGCATGGCGACTCCGCTGGGGATATCAGGTTCTTGATCATAGCAAACCCATGTTAACTAAATATTGCGCCTTATTTTGTTTTTATATTTGTTGTGAATGTTTTATATTGTTTGCTTTTATTTTTTGTAATTAACTACTTTAATTGCTACATTCTTTTACTGTTTTCCTTAAATTGTCATTCCGCTCATATTTCCTTCATTCTGGAAAATTGACACTATCACACACTTCACGCGAGGTGTGCTTTGCACACTCGCAAATTTCTTTCAAATATCCAAATTTAGGAGAGTTGGCATTTTACGCGGAGAATCCGATTCAATCGGTGGCCGCGTAGCCTTCTCACTCGAGTAGTACGCTCGGGAACCATTGTGTCTAGTAAGCCAAATTTTAGAAAATTTAAGACAGAGCTATACCGCCCTCTTTATTTTAAGTCATGCATGCATACACCCTAGGTGGGTCGATCCTTGGTATCGTCTCCACGATTAGGAAATCCACCAAATTGTCGTTGAGTTTCACAACCAGACGACCAATAAGCATATATGTGTAGCGTGATAATGATAGACGGATCCAAGTCTGGTCATGACACACCGAAATTGGAAAAAGTGCACCGTCATTTGGTCGTCATTTTCAACAAAACATTGCAGTTTAACGGCTTGGACTTATTTATCATAATCTCGCATATTTGGCGTTTAGGCCGACCTCTGGCATAAGAGAGGTCTCATGCATATTAGGGCGCGCGCTTGATTTGCATGCTTTTGTTTACTATTGTTGTCTCTAGCAATTATGTACATATTATTTAATGCAATAATTACCCTTTTGTGATTTCGGGCTCGAGCATTTGCCTTTTTGCACTTTTTTTTTGCTGTCACATTGCAATCAGGACTCCTACTGCGTAAATCACTCTTGAATAGCGCGACTTGAACTTTGTGAAGCATCAACCACCAGTCCGGTCGAACCAATCAGGGAAGTCTTTGACTATATTTTCACGCCCTTACATTTTATTATTTTTATGACTTGCCTACTCTCACCCATTTGTCATATTTTTTTGCAGGAAGACCGTCCTCGCAAATAGTCAAGGGCGGCCGGAAAAGAAAAAAATTATCACAAAAATGAGCGGAAGTTATGTTGACTAATAGAAGTCAGTTTATACCAGATTCAACGAGACATCGCTCTCAGTTCTTCTATACTTTGTATTTTTATTCATATTCGCAAATTCAATTGATATGTCTAGCGTTGATTACATAGTTCTTTCATATTATGCATTTTTACAGCATAATTATTCCGAACTACGCGTGTCTGATTCTCACCACACGGTGTGATACGTAGGCAACTCATTTTGGGTTCGACACCACAAAAAAAAAAAAAACATATTTTTCTCACTCATGCATCCCATTCATCATGTTTTCGGGCATTCATTTTTTCGTTACATTCATTTTACTTTGCATTCGTCCACTGTGGACAATCATTTCTTTTGCACAGCTTTATATTGCTATCCTTTCATTGATAAATTCTTTTCAAGCATACATTTTATAACATATTTGAATGAACTACGCGCACCTGATTCCCTCGGCGGGATACGTAGGCAGCCTTATTCGGGTTCGGTACCATTTATTCAAAAAATACAAAAAAAAAATTATTCAAAAATACAAAAAAAAATGTTATTCAAAATACAAAAAACATTTTTTAGTATTATTGTTTGACTTTGTTGATACCAACACAGTTAGGGTTGTGCATAAAAAAAATTAAAAAAAAACAAGTGATAATCAGTATGGGTTCTTTGTGGTAAACCATAGATTCTTTTGGTACCTCTTATTCATACCCGTAGATGACATTATCTTGCATGTTTCCAAGATAAGAATGAAACCGACCTCATCATTTCATATGCATTGTGTGGCGAGTTTTTAGAATAAGTTCAATTGCACTGCATTGTGATCTAGAACTTGGCTTGAATGTTTGTTGAGGTGAAATCCTGAGGAACACTCGGTGTAGGAAATGATCGAAGACTTTCTTTGACCCGTTTGAGCCTTTTCAGCCTACCAAATAACATTATCCCTAGTACACCCCTTCGTGCCTAAAACCTATTTTTTGACAACCAAATATTACACATATACCCTTTTTGAGTGCGTACGCACTATCCCTCTCTTGACCCGACCTCCTCGAGCGCTTTAGAAATGTGCAAGTGGTTGATAAAATTCTGCGTTGAAGTTTGCAAAGACAAAAATTGTCAAAGTCTCAAAAAAAAAAGGGGACGACTTCGCAAAAAGAATGAATCAAAAGCCTCGATGTTATCAAAAAAAAAATGAGTAAAAAAGGGAATATATAACCCCGGGAAAAAAAGGGGCTCCAAATGAAAGATTCAAAAGAAGTCAGTACAGAAAAACTGAGACAAAAAGAAATCAAATCAGCATTAAAGTGCACAAATATCAAGCATGGACGTAGTCCAACTCTAGAGGAATGATTAGTCACTTTTACCCAAATGATATTCATTCATTTCCCCAAGCCTACATTACAAGCCCGTGACAAGCCCTACATGATCTTATACTGAGGGTTCTCATATTAGTGGATACTTACATGACGGCCAAGCCTATGGTATCACAATTGCATGCGTTGAACATCTTTTTCAGTGTGAGCGTACTTCTCTAAACGTCCCAAAATTCAAAATACTGAAATATATGTGTGAAATGAGACTTTCTTTCAGTGAGGTTATTTGAAATGTGAGATTACGTGTAGTTCGAAATCATGGATGCATGCAGGTGTGTCGACACTCAGGTATGTCTGAGGTACTATCTGAAGCTGTGTGAATTACACCGGAGTAAATCTAGGTTAGACTGAAAGCAATAAACGAAAATCCTTATGCACAATACTAATTGTCGGTATCAACTGAAGTCAGAACGTAATGTTGTCTTCCATTTTTTCAGAAAAAACAACAAAATGCATATTATATAAAAATCGTTATTTGCATGAACTACGTCTTGACCTGATTCTCTCAGTGAGATACGTAGGTGGCCACATCGGCTTCGGTCCCACATCATTTTAAAATCATAAAAATCCTTATTTTGCATCACGAACTACGTCTTGACCCGATTCCCTCTGCGAGATACGTAGGCGGCCACATCGGCTTCGGTCCCACATCATTTTAAAATGATAAAAATTCTTATTTTGCATCACGAACTATGTCTTGACCTGATTCCCTCAGCGGGATACGTAGGCGGCCACATCGGCTTCGGTCCCACATCATTTTAAAATCATAAAAAATTCTTATTTTGCAGCATGAACTACGTCTTGACCTGATTCCCTCGGCGGGATACGTAGGCAGCCATATCAGCTTTGGTCACACCATTATAAATATTTCTCCCTTGTTTTGCACAGGACTCGAGTTTGTCCATTGGAGAGTTTAGCATTTTCATATATTTTGCATCCATGACTACCTACACATGACTGGGGCATATTCTGAGGATTACATTCTCATCTACTCAATTGTACATTGTCCACATTCTCGCGTTAGCTTTTCATTCATGATAAAAAAAACTTACCCGATCGCTTTAATAGCGTCAAGAGTCAACCTTACCCAGTTAAACATCTTCATTTATCAGAAACTGAGACATTTTAACAATTCACTGTAAGAAAATGACAATAGACGGGAAAAAGCAGGCCAAACCAGTCTGAGCATGCAAGCGTCAAGGCCAAAGCTACAAAGTCGACGCTAACCAACCACTCATTTCCTCAAACTCACAAGTTTTCTTTGAGTGCAGGATCTTCATATCAACAAAGGCAGGAGCACAACAATAAGCTCATGTGGGTTATAAACGCACAACGTCTATGCAATGATGTTATCTCAACCCAGGCGAGTCACAAAGCAGGTACGCCCACAAAACAATGTCATTTCATTTAAGCCTATGCAACGGCTTCATCAATGTTTCGTCTATGCAACGATGAACATCTGCATCGCGTCTATGCAACGACGCATTTCATCAAAGCCTATGCAATGACTTCATCCATGTTTCGTCTATGCAACGACGAACATCTGCATTGCGTCTATACAACGACGTCATTTCATCTAAGCCTATGCAACGGCTTCATCCATGTTTCGTCTATGCAACGACGAACATCTGCATCGCGTCTATGCAACGATGTCATTTCATCTAAGTCTATGCAACGACTTCATCTATGTTTCGTCTATGCAACGACGAACATCTGCATCGCGTCTATGCAACGACGTCATTTCATGTAAGCCTATCTGGCGACTTAAATCGTGTTTCGTCTGTCTGACGACGAACATCTGCGTTGCGTCATCTGGCGGCGTCATTTCATCTAAGCCTATCAACAACTTCATCTATGTTTCGTCTGTCTGGCGACGAACATCTGCGTCAGCGTCATCTGGCGACGCGTTTCATCTAAGCCTATGCAACAACTTCATCCATGTTTCGTCTATGCAATGACGAACATCTGCGTGCGTCACATCTGGCGGCGTCATTTCATCTAAGCCTATCTGGCGGCTTCATCCATGTTTCGTCTACGCAACGACGAACATCTGCATCGCGTCATCGCAACGATGTCATTTCATCTAAGTCTATGCGACTTCATCTATGTTTCGTCTATGCAACGGACGAACATCTGCGTCAGCGTCTACGGACGTCATTTCATGTAAGCCTATCTGGCGACTTCATTCGTGTTTCGTCTACGCGACGAACATCTGCGTGCGTCTATCTGCGACATCATTTCATCTAAGCCTGTCGCAACTTCATCTATGTTTCGTATCTGCAACGACGAACATCTGCGTCAGCGTCTATGCAACGACGCATTTCATCTAAGCTATGCAACACTTCATCCATGTTTCGTCATGCAACGGCGAATATCTGCGTCAGCGTCATGCTGGCGGCGGCATCCATGTTTCGTCTGTCTGACGGCGAACATCTGCGTCACGTCGCGATGGCGTCATTTCATTCGAGTCATCTGGCGGCCATCCATGTTTGATGCGTGCGGCGGCGAACATCTGCATCGCGTCCATGCAATGACGTCATCAACATCTACAAACACCCTGTCTATTACAGCACCACATCACCTGCAACCCAGTGTCAATCAAAATTCGACACTGGGACAAATTTTGAATCTGCGTCGATATTATCTTTAATTTTTGCAGCATCACAGCAGCCCAGTGTCATCATGATTCGACACTGAGACAATTTTAAATCGGCGTCTACCTGCTTTAATTTTCTAGCATCGCGTGACCCGATGTCATAATTCGACACTGGGACAAATTTTAAATCCGCATCAATTTTGTCTTTTAATTTTAGCATCGCAGCAACCTAGTGTCCTCATAATTCGACACTGAGAAATTTTTTAAATCAGCGTTAGCTTTACTTTTATTTTCGCATCACAACGACCCAGTGTCATCATAATTCGACACTGGGACAATTTTGAGTCTGCATCAGCCCCACTTTTGAGTTATAGTTTATTAAACAGGACAAAATTGGCTACAAGTCAACATCTTTGTCCGAAGACTCTTCAATCATCTCCGTACAAAGAGGGACATGCTGTTGACAGTCAATTTTGACCCGTTTTTGGTATATTTATTGCAATTTTATGTGTTTTAGGACACCACATTTTAATCATCATTTTTACATTTTTTACATAATATTCTATGTTTATTTTTTCACAAAATGACATTGCATCTTTTTATTTTAATTTAAGCATTATGTTTTTGTTAATATTATGTTTCTATTATTATTACACCGTCGTTTATTTTAATAATATTTGCATCTCTTTAAATAATTAATTGACATCCCGTTGTAATTTTTAATCAGGCATTAAACATTTGCTAAAATATTTTATTTTATTATTATTGCGTCGGCATTTGCTTTTTTATAATTTTGCATCTTTTTAAATAATTTTTCTTTTAAATAATTAACCCGTCTTACATTTTGTCAAACCAGTCCAGTCCAAGACACAATTTGAATCAGTCCAATCCAACACCATTTTTTAATTTCAATAAACTTTCATCTTTTTATTTCCCCCCTAAAATCAAAACCCACTTTTCATTTTCCCCCAAATCAAACCCAAACCCTAAACCTAATCCTACCCCTATATAATAAACATTACCCCCTCCTTAAAAAAAGAGGGGGGCAGCCCTACAATATCAGCTCACCCGCGCACAACCCTAAAGCCTCCCCCACCTTTCAGATTTCTCCCTCACCCACAACTCCGACGACCTTTCCCATTACCACCAGCGAACTCTCATACCCCTCAGCCCAACCGTTGCACCCATCTGCCCTCTCTCTCATCTCCTTCACCATACGCACACCCTCTCCTCTTCCCATTCCCGTCGACCTCACCTCTCTCACACTCCCTGCCAAATCAGCCTCCCGTCGACTACACCGCCGGTGGGAGCCCCCTTTTACCCCTATGCACCCTTTGTCTACTCCGGCAACATTATTATTGTTTTTATTTCGTTGTCGTTATATCTTCCCCTGTGTGGTTGTTGTACTGATTGTTTTTTTTGTGATTTGCGAATCTTGTTTTGCTTTATTTCGAGATCTATGGCATTGGTGGACTGATTTCTTTCGACTTTGGTTTCTCATGAGTTCCGACTCGACATTGGTTTGTTCTCGATTCTAATATTTTTTGTTGTTTGTCGGATTGAGTTTTCACTATTTGGTCACTGATTTTCGGCCATTTTTTTGCTATTGTTTGGGGCATTTTGTTGGATTGATTTTCGATCATTTTTTGCTACTGTTTTGGCCATTTTATTGGACTAATTTTTGGCCATTTTTGCTACTGTTTTTGGCCATATTATTGGACTGGTTTTGGCCATATTGCTATTGATTTTGGACATCTTTTGCTGGTTTACTGATTTTGAACAGATACTATTTTGGCCAATGAAAAAGTTATCCGTCGATTTTTTAGGCCTCCACAGTTGCAAAGACGGAAAATAAAATAAATGAAGCTTTCTGGGCGTTGATGATTTCTTCTACTTACACATGATAACCAACATGCGCTGGCAGGGCGAATTCTCGCAGCCACACTTGTTTAGGATGTCCCACTTTATTTTTATATATCTGAGCCCTCCGTGTTTAAAACTATTACTGTTTTGGCGCGGATATGAAAGTTTTATTTATTTTATTGTTTTTTAACAATATTGGCCGATAAAGGAATCTCCGTCTGATTTTCAAGGCCTCCTCTGTGCAAAAAACGGATTTATTTATTTTTTGGCTTTACTTATTAATTCTTGTCATTGCTTTATAATTATTTATTCTACTACTAACACTTTTACTAAGTGTTTATGCAGGTACCCGGAGATCATCTTGTGCAGAAGGCCTAAAAAGGGCTAAAAGATGTCCCGGAGTTTTATTTTATGTCGCATTTAATTTTAGTTTTTATTATTTTGTATTGCATTTTATTTTAATTATAAATTATGAAAAATGCTTAGAATACGTAGAATAAAAAAGACAATAAATAATTAACCTAGGTTTGAACGAATAACCGCAAGTTAACGGATCTTAAAGGATGCCTAACCCCTTCCCTTTAGGATAATAAAGAACCCTGATTAAGAATCTCACTAATTTCGCAGATCATTAAATGGAGATTAATTGCAGTATTTTATTGCAATAAATCAAGTGTCCTAATTCACTTAACTAATTAGGTGACGACTCTTTAAAATCAGCACTATTGCTCCATCCAGGGAACCGTGTCAAAGAGCAACATTGCGGATACCGTTCAGACCCCGAGGTCAAAAACGGGCGCGACATGAACCCTAGCCTTCAATCTCAAACCTCCAGCTCACCAACGCCATTTTAGGTATAAACAGAGAGGGTTTCTTACTTTATCAGGATTTGTGTCAAAACACTTCAATGGAGAGGTTTGTTTCTTTCTCCTTTAGCTCCAACGAGTGTGAGGTCCCTTTCCCTTTTTTTTTTTTCTATTTTCAATTTTGGGTCAGTGCCACATCGAATTCACACGCTGAAATCCTAGCAATTGGGGACCCCATCCATTTCTCACTTCTCAACCACAAATTTGAGACTTGGAAAGGGGATAAAACGAATTAATTTGGCCGATTAGGATTTAGATACTTTGGCTCAGTTGTTGCTTTGTCCATTTTGCGCAAGAGGATTTACTTCGCAAATGTGAGCTTTGATTTCTTAAGAGCTTAGTTTATCATTTAAATTTTGGATTATTTAGATTGATTTGGGTTTCAAGCCCTTTGGTTAAACCCTAAGTGTCGATTGGTCCCATCAGTTCTAAAAATTGCTTTTTCATGTGTGAGTGTGAATTGAGTGGAGGAGTGAAGTCTAAGACCCAACCTCGACTCGACTGCTACTACAAGAGGTAATCCACAATCTCTTTTTTACTTTTATGCCCAGTTTTCATTAAGTTTAAGTTGATATCTGATGTTGTAGTGTATTATGTGTTAATTTGACGTATTTTTGTTGTGTATAGACCAAGTGGCCGTGGCGGACAGGCCACCGCCCGGGTTTGGCTGGCCTGCCATGGCGGGGCGGAGAAAAGGGGCTGGTCGGGCGCCCGGCGGGTCGGGTCGGGCGGGACCATACCATGTCGTCCCGATCCCGGCCCCGCTGGTAGGGCCTGGATCTGACGGGTTGGTTTTTTTTTTTTTTTTTTAATTTTTCACTAAATTAAAAATAATAAATTACTAAGTACTAACAAAGTAACATTAACATATACTTGTCATATAGTCATAATGTCATATACATATACTATAATATTATAGACTTATAGTATTATAATTTATAATTATAGTATTATACTCATATATATAATATATTTATAAAGTATAAACTATAAACTATAAACTATAAAGTATAAAGTTATAAACTAAATAATTAAACAAAGACAAGAATAGTGTAAAAAAACATCCCAAAATTTGTTTTTGCCTTTTATATTATTAATTTCATTGAAATATCAAATATACAAGATTCAAAATTACATTGTAGTGTACTGTTGTTGAAAAAAATTGCAAAAGAGTGAAAGACATAGAAAAATTTAAAAATTGCAATGAAATAAATTACCAATTTGAAAATATTTTTTTTAATTTCTTTATAATTTCTTGTGGTTCTTCGGTTGGAATTGGTATATCTTGATCAAATTGTTCCACGCCGCTACTCATGCCTTCGGATAAAATGTCGTTGTAGTTGTCGCCATCTTCTTCGTTAATCTCTGGTCGATCGACCTCCTTCGCCTCCGCTCGTATCCAATCTCGAATAATACCGCCATCTCCAAGTGTCTCCGCTAATGAGTGTCTGTTTCCTATTTGAAATCGCTGCAGAAAAAGCGCCGAGCGATCACGACGCCAATGTTCAAAATATCTCGCCATCATTGAAAGTGTCGGAAATGTCTTCTCATTACGCTCAAATATTTCAAAAGTCTTCTTTTCCTTCTTCATTGATAATCGCTTGGTAAGGTAAATTACCTGCAAAACAAAAACATCGAACTCACTAATTTGGTTAGCATCGCTACACCGCACATTTTATTTACGAGGCTTTCAATAGAATTAATATTAGGCCTAGCCACGTAAACCGCTTGTCTTTTTAGGTTGTGTTGAAGAAGAAGATGATACAAAAGTCGGTTGGTTACTAGCACTTTCTTCTGGTAATGCCGATATACTTTTTGCATTCATCTTCTACGCTATTCAACACTTCTTCTAGCGTTAGTTCAATAGGTGGTTCAACATTTAAATTTTTGGGAGTTGGAGTGGTAGTACGTCCATACTGCTTATATATATTTTCAATAAGACTTTTACAACCTCTACTTTAATAGTGGGTTTAATACAAAGACCAATAATATAAATAGGGGAATAGGAATAAAATATTTTTTAATTTCATAAACATTTTTTAATAGTGCAGATAAGCGTGTTTTTCCATATATTCTTTAAGAAGTAAAAATATTATAGCTATATAAAACAATATAGTTGAAATAGTAGGATAATATAAAGTAGAAAATTCTTTTGTTGCTCGTTGAAAATTTTCTAAAAATACAATAAGTTCTCTAATTTTCTCCCAATCGGTATCCACAATCATATCATTTGGATTTTGATTATGGGCGTTAAAAATAAAGTAATAGGTTTTCTATAGTCATAAGCAACAACTAGTTGGTCATATAAAGAATTCCACCTAGTTGGTACTTCTTCTGAATTTTTCAGAAGATAGTCCACAATCGTGGCAAGTTTTTATATTCTTTTCTTTGTTGAATTCTATTATTTTTAAAAATAAAGTGTATAGCAAATTGTATTTTTCAAGAATATCTTGAAAAAGTGAAAGACCATCCTTTACAACTAAGTTATAAATATGGCACGCATTTGATATGAAAATGTTTTGGAAAAGACGGAGTTAAAACATTTCTTAAAATACTAATAGCGTAATTGTTAGAAGATGCATTATCTAATGTAATACTCATAACTTTATCGGTTATTCCGTAATAATCGTGATCGAATAAATATTTTCAAATAAACTCACCAAGGTGCCTACTATCTATATATCTATATGCTAAAATACGCTTTTGCATAGACCATTTATAATCTATCCAATGACAAAGTTAAATAATCATGGCGTTAGTACTACGACCTATATCGAAGTTAAAACAACTTTGCAATTTAAATGATATAATGCATAACGTAAATCTCGTTGATATTCATATGCAAATTTAAATACATCTCTTTTAACAGTGATCCAGAAACCTTTATGTTAGGATTATACATATATCTAATATAATGAATAAAACCAGGAGATTCAGGAAATGAAAAAGGCAAACCCTCTACAGCAACTAATTTTGCTAGTGCTTCCCTATCTTTATGTTACATTACCTAATACTAGTTTAAGCCTAAAAATGAACTAATATTATTGGTACTTGGTTACCTGTTCATTTCTGTGTCTACCAAACTGATCATTTACTTGCCTTGATTGCTTAAGTGTTAAAATTCATTCACATTAGTATGTAAAGTTTTTTTAGGCTATCTTATACAATACCATGTCTACTAAGTTGTTGAATAAGGCTTATGTTAGTGAAAGCCCCAGGTGATTCGCAACTCTCGTCGCTCCGTCGCTGCATCGACAAAAGGTAATATCCTCTCTCCTTTTCAGTTTTATTGCTTTTATTCTCTCTCGCTATTTGTTGTACTTTAGTATGTGTTTTAGGCTAGTAAGTTCTTTTCATTACGGTTTCTTCCGTTGCTCACATCGACACAAGTACTTAATCCCGTTAGTAATTTAATGTCAAACCTATATAAGTATAATCTTATATAACCAGATTATATAAGATTTTATGTAAATAATTATATAAAAATTATGCTTGGGCTAGAGTAGTACTAGGTAGGGCTGGCCAGTAGGCCGGGCTGGGCCGGGCCCACCGAAATCGGGACCGGCGGGATCGGGACGGGGTCGGGGTGGAGAGGAGGGGTGGGGTCGGGCTGGGGCGGGACGATACCGTGTCCCGTCCCTGCACGGTCCCGATGGGGGTGGGCCTGCCTGACGGTTTTTTTATAAATTTTCCACTAAATTAAAAATACTAAATTACTAACAAAGTAACATTAACATATAGTCATATAGTCATAGACTCATATACTCATATTATACCATTATAGTATTATAGTATTATACTCATATATATAATATATTTATAAAGTATAAACTAAATAATTAAACAAAGACAAGAAGAGTGTAAAAACATCTCAAGCATCAAGCTATGCTTTTATATTATTAATTATTTCATTGAAATATACAAGATTTAGAATTACAAATATCAGAATTATCTTGTTGTTGAAGAAATTGCAAAAGACATAGAAAAATTAAAAAATTACAACGAAATAAATTACCAATTTGAAAATACTTTTTCTAGTTTCTTTATAATTTCGTGTGGTTCTTCGGTTGGAATTGGTATATCTTGGTCAAATGGCGGATGGCGGGATCGGGATCGATCGGGCCGACCGGATGGGTCGGTCTGGCGGACTGCCCAAGTGACCATACCATGTCCCGCCCTGCCGAGCCCCGCCCGCTTTTTTTACACGATATCGGGACGGGGTCGGGGTCGGGTCAGGTCGGCCCGGCCCACTGTCCAGCCCTAGTACTAGGATAGTGACCCGTGGGAAGTCCTCATGTTCCGTCCCTCATTTACATTGTTACAATTCTCCAAAAATAAAAAAATTCTGTAAAAATCACCTAACTTCAAAATAGGAGTCTTAGTACACGATGAAGTCATAAAGTACATTTTCCTTTGTTAGTACTTGGTTGAAGACTTTGAACGTTTAGCCTGCCTAAGTGGAATCATTTGTTAATCAGTTACAGTTCATTTGCATTCTTAGACATTATATTTATATGATACTTCACTGGTTTGTTGTCCATCATTCCTAACTCAAATTTGTTTACATTGTTTGGGTTGCAAAATACACCCTGGCTATGCTTTTATTGACTTTGATGATCGACGGGATGCACTAAATGCAATCAAAGAGATTGATGGTACAGTTATTTGATTGTTTGAATCAATTGAGACATATTATAAAGCTTTTTGAATGAGTTTCTCTTATCTTTGTGATGGCCAATGCTATCTTTGGCCTTGATATAAGCTAAAACATGGGTGTCTGTCTATTATTTCACAGCTTTGCATTTCTAAACATTGGTGATATATTTGAGTTGTGAAGAACTCCTTTGACGGTATTTTATTCCTGATTCTATGAAATATGTAAGAATGTGTTAGCCGATTTTCCAGTTGCTCACGCAAGTGTATGTATCGTTACAAGTAATATAGTCTGGTAAGACCGAATATCGTCCACAAAGACTGGTTTCTAATTACCGAACATCTATCCTAGGTTATTTATTTGGTAAACGATAGTTGATTTGAGTTTTTATCTAACACTACTAGAGTGATTGTAAGAATTAAACTAAATTCCTTTGGTTAAATCAGTTATAATGGAAATAGGGCTTCCAATATCCTCGACTATCCACTCTTTTCAATCATTAATGCAACAAGAATGACTTCTTCTTCTTCTACGTTAAGATAGCAGGTTAACTAGACTGTCTTATATTTCGGTTAGGATATATAATCACTCAACCCCAGTGCAGAAACCTTCTATATTTCTATGATAGGTTTTACCACATAGGAGGATTAAGAACAATAACCTATAATGCTATACACAAGTATCGGGGTAATTCCGTCTGCGATTTTAACCTATGTCTATTCAATTACAGCATATCCAAATCTCTCCTCTCGGTTCTTGATTCGAAATCATATAGATTATGATAATTAGTGATCAGTTAACTATCAAACATTCATACCAATATTGAATAAATCTTAATCAAGTGAAGAAGAAACCAAACTAATGCATTAATTCATGAATAAGAGTTTCAAACGATCAATAGGAAAGCCCTAATAAAGTGTTTAGATTCTAGCCATAGACATGCTAAGAACTAATACAAATCCAAATATGTACTGAATTAAAATAGAGAAAAGAAAGAAAAATACTTAGAACTAATGTCTCCAATTGTAGCCTCCAAGGTTGTGATATGTTGTATGTTATGAGGTGGAATATGTACAAGATCTCCGATAATGAGCAGGGTTTTAGGGTTTTATACTTGAGAAAACTTGCGCTTCGCACTTTTAACCTCCGAAATTCGCCCAAAATCAAAAATCTGCGTGGCCAAGGCCAGAGTCCGGGCGCCACGACGCTGAAACTCCTGCAAAAAAATCAGGCAGTGCAGGACATTTAGCTTCGCGGCGCTGCTGGCAGGCTCCTGTGGCGTCTTCGGGCATTTTTCGGTTGTGTGTCCTTTTTCCGTCCGGATTTCGTCATATTTCTTCTATGCTTTTCGGGACTTCTTAGGCTTCATTTCTTGGCCCTTTTAGTGTGCAATTCCATCTCAATTATGTTCATTTCATCTTCTTTTTGTCATTTCTCCATTTAGGACCGCTGTGACTTAAAAGAAAGATAAACGACCCTAACACGATACTAATTTCAACGAAAATGAGAAAAATACTAACAAAAAATGACTCAAAAAGTGTATATAAAATATGCCCAACAGAATGGATGGAGGGTGGAGCTTTCATTCATATGTTGTATGTCCAAATCTGTTAGTTATAGTCATGTTTGAATATGGACTTGATTAGGATTAGGATTAGGTCACTTAATCTATACATAGTTAAATAACTTATTAAGAATGCATTTAGTATGCTTAATCAATTATTTTTGTCTAGTAGCTAAGATTATTGATGACTGCCCTCATTTGAATGAGGTATTAGCTATATGAGTTCAATGTATGGCTTCTTAAGTTAATAACCAGTCAGTTTGTTATTGTTGAAAATGCTATATGAAATCTGATTTCTTAGAAATAGGTGTAGGACCTGGATTGGTGATTACAGTTAACCTTTGACATGTTTGGAACCTCATATCAGTTAACAACTACGCATATGTAGTTTATGAACTTGTCTAATATGTTCATCAGTCTATTTATTTGAACTTTATGGTAATGTGATGCATATTAGTATTTTTTAAAATGTCCATTAGTCTGCCCCAAATAAGTATGAAATAAATCGAGCCTAATCAAATATGTCTTGCGTGTGCTTTCTGGTCCCTGAATAAACAAATGTGAGAGTATGCTTGTCTCTGTTGAATTACTTTTGCCTAGTGTAGTATAGCCTGGATGTTTGATAGTGATAAGATGGTTTGTTGACTTAAGATCTTGTTTGATAACCATGTTAACATGCCATTGTCTAATTTAAAGTGTCACCTTGATTAAAACAAAAGGACTATGGTAAGTGATTCTGATCCAAGTGGTTTTATACAATCAGAAATGTTGAGTTGAATAAGTCCCTGTGTATTTTGAGAATGCAAATGTTTACAACTACAGTTGTAAACATTCAAGGATTTGAGAACGTTGCAGCATCATTCAAATATTAAGTGAATTTTTACAATTTTTGTTTTAAGTTATATTTACATGTTAATTGTAACATCATTTCAAGCATTACTAATTATTTTCTTTTTGTGGCTTATAGTTCTACGGCAAACACATGTACTCACAAGAGGAACTTGATGATATTCGTGTCGAGTGGGGATTGCATTTTTCGAAGATACTTACTGAAATAAAAGTTGATAAACTAAATGGTGATGAGTGAACATTTTAGATTGATAAGATACTTGATTAACAATGTTTTAGTCTTTAATTAAACACTCTAATAGCACTTTGAATGATTATCCATTTTGGGAAGACTTTCAACAGATTCTAGCTATTCAATGTATAGTTTTGATGTTATTTAAAATTTTAGTTCATTTCACTGGTGCACTCAATTTGCAATATTGAAATTAAATTGACAAAAAAAAATCCCGCCAAATTTAATTTTTCCCGCCAAAAATTTTTTAATAATTTAATAGAAATTTAAAAACAAATCGAATATTTGGCACCAGTAGGCGGGAAATTTCAAAATTTGAAATTTATGTGACGGGTTTGAACCGTTACATGTATGTGACAGTTGTATGACGGGTTTGAACCATCACATGTCGTGTGACAGATACAAAACCATCATCTGTTTGTGACAGTGACAAATATGACACTTACGAGACCGTCATCTTAGGGGTTAGATGACGGTTTTTATCCGTCACCGTAGGGTATTTTTGTAATAGTGCCAAAACTATTCATTTCATAGTGTTGGGTAGGGTTGTCATTATTGATGGACCTAAATTTGGAGTTTTAACACTTGACGTTGCTTTACCAACATCCTTGTAAGAGTCTTTATAAATATATTAGCCAAATTACTATTGGACTTCACAAATTGAATTAGATAAATCTATCTTAATATAATTTTCTCATATAATTAATCTCGTCAAAGACTCACATATCTTGACCTCCCTTTATACAATATTTTTTTATGCTTGAGTTAAAAAAACTTGACTATCACAAAATTGAGCTCACACTTTGTAATATTAATTCTTAAAAATTCCTCAACCACTCAACTCATTTGCTTGCTTCCACTAATGCATGTTCACTTCTTGGATTCAAGCAATTGCACCTCCTCCTCAGGAAAAAATCCAACCTTTAATAAATTTATCGTCAACAAACTCGACATCCAACATGCGTCAAAATGTCCTTAAGTCTTTAGTTTTTTTAAAAAGAAAACCAAGAACCTGATTGTTAAATGTATGTAATATACACGTGATATACATAATGTATATCACGTGTTTTGTACATGATGTTTGAGTCTGTAAGTATCTTTGTGTTGAGTCCGTAATTAGGTTTTGTATTTTAGGTAATATGTAGTGTAAATATTACATTAATTGGTATTGTATACTTACCACTAGAATGGAGTTTTGTGATTAGAATAGGAATATGTTTTCTATTATGGAAAATTGTAAAGTGTATATATACCCTTTCATTAATGAAAAGAATAAAGAAATTATTTCTTTCATGGTATCAAAAGTCTAGGTCTTAAAATCCTCTCAAACTTTCTTTCAATTTTTCTGTCCTCAGTCTCGAAATTTGAGACCCTTCCCCTCGGAATATGTGTCGACGGTTCATTCTTTCTTCCATTTTTTCTTCTAAATCCCTCAATCACATATTGTTATATCAGTATGTCTAAATCAAAGAACACGTTTCACTTTGCCCTAGTTATTTCTAATGTCAAGAATCATATTCATCTTCTTCTTGAAATAGAAAATGTCCAATATACGACGTGGGCCGAGTTATTCAAAATTCACGCTCGTTCGCATCAAGTCATCCATCACATAATCCCCGCAAATCCTGAGGATACGGAGGTGCTTAAACGCGAAGATGATCCTAAGTTATGGACAAAACTTGGTGCCACCGTCCTTCAGTGGATTTATTCCACTATCTCTACCGACCTGTTACAGACGATTATTGAGCCAGACGCTACTGATCGGTGTATTTTATATACACTTTTTGAGTCGTTTTTAGTGAGTCTTTTGTCCATTTTTGTACAAATACGTGTCGTCTTAGGTTAAATTTTCTTCCTTTTGAGTCATATTGGTTTAAAGTGGTTCATTGGCGAAAATGAGCAAAAAGAGGGCAAAAACGGAGGTTCCAGAGCTCGAAAAGCGAGAAAGTGGCGAACCGGACACAAAATAGACCGGCGTCGCGGCGCCTCCAGCCAGCAGAGCCAGGCGCCTAATCTTCAGAGGGTTTGCAGAAGTTCCGGCACCGCGGCGCCAGTTGCAGGGCCGCGGCGCCGAGGCGGGAAAAATCAGGAAATCGAAAGACAATGGGCCAGGCCTGAAGGAAAAACCCTGCACCACGTTTTGGAGGCTATAAAAAGAGAACCCTAGGTCAGAATTAAGGGTTCCTCTTCTTGCCAAAACACAACACTTTGGAGATCAAGATTGGAGACCTTTATCTTAGTAATTTCTTGTTCTTGTTTTATTTTATTTTCAGTTTATGTTGGATATTGAATTAGTTCTTGTCATGTCTATGGCTAGGAACTAATTCTAATATAGGGTTTTCCATGTCAATTCACTTGAACCTTTTCTTTATGAATTAATGCATGTTCTTGGTTCTTCTTCTTATTGTTGAGATTTATTCAATATATGTTTTGATTGCTTGGTAATTACCTGATCATTAATTATCATAATTCTTATGATTTCTAACCGAAATCTGAAAGGGGAGGTTGTGAATATGCTGTAGTTGGATAGACATAGGTTAAATCGTGGATGAAAATACCCCGATACTTGTGTAGCATTAATAAGGGTTTTTGTTCTTAATCCTCCTCTAGATTCAACCTTATCACCGAAAGGTAGAAAGGTGTTGTACTGGGGTTGAGGGTTTATATAATCTTAACAGGAGTATAAAACGGCTTAGTAAACTTGTTATCTCAAATAGAAGAAGAACCATAGTCAATTGCATTAATAAGTAAGTTAAGCGGATAGTTGAAGAGATTTGGAAGCCCTATTTCCACATTACTGAAGTAAAACAACATAGTTTAATTAGTTTTCATAATTAGAGTCATAAACAACAAATCAATTATCGGTCACCAATTAGATAACATATAATAGAAATTGATACTTGAGCACTAATCCCTGAGGACGATAACTCGGTCTTCTAAGACTATATTACTTGACTCGACACGTGCACTTGCGTAAGTGTGTGCATTAAATCGCGCATCAAGTTTTTGGCGCCGTTGCCGGGGATTGGCATAGTTCAATATCAATTTTATCTATTCTTAATTTCTAATTTGGTTTTTATTTTTTTTATTTTTTTATTTTTGTGAAAATCAGTGTGCCGTGATCCGTTTGTTTATTTTGATCTGTTTCAGGCACCCAGTTTATGCGAAGGAGAAGAGGAGCAGACACTCTTGTTCCCTTCAAGCCAGAAATTGAGAAAACTTGTAAACAGAACAGAAGGAACCAACGAATTTCAGCCTTAATTGAGATGAGAGACGTACAAAACAACAATGAGATGAATGAGGGGTTAGGTGATCATCAGCCTAACCAAAGAATGCCTCGGAGATTGCCAATGGATGTAGAGGAGAGAGTCCAGGTCAAGAGGAGAGAAGCTTGGGAGATTATGTGCTGCCGAGGGTAAATGGAGTACAAACGTGCATTAGGAACCCAACAATAGGAGCAAATAATTTTGAGATCAAACCTACAATTTTAAGTATGGTGCAGACCACGGTTCAGTTTGGAGGGTTGCCGTCGGAGGATCCTCACATGCATATAGCTAATTTCTTGGAGTTATGTGCAACCTTCAGATACAATGGTGTTACTGATGACACATGTGGAACCTTTATGAGAAAAAACAGCCCATGAAGCTCATGATTTATTGGAAGACATGGCCACCAATAATCATGTAACGTAAACAGAGTGAGAGCGCGTAGAACAGTAGGAGTTCATGAGATTGATGCCATCACCGCACTTAATGCCCAAGTTGCTCTTTTGACCAAACAGCTGCAACAAAATACATTGTCTGTAAATGCAGTGCAAATGTCAATGAGTTGTGAAATGTGTTGTGGTCCACATACCTTCGATAGATGCCCATCAGCTGATCCTAACAATATTTCAATCGAGCAAGCAGAGTGTCAAGCAGTAGGGAACTATCAGAGGCCCCAGAACAACCCATACTCAAACACCTACAATCCAGGGTGGAGGAATCACCTAAAATTTTCATGGAGAGGTGAGCAAGCGTGAGAACGGTTTAGAGGCGATGCAAAATCAACAACCATTCACTCAGGCCTCATCTTCACAACAATTCAGTGCCCCTGTCCAACAAGAGAAGCCGGACGAGCTGAGAGCAGCTTTGTTAACACTCACCAACTCTCAGACCCAGTTCATGGAAGAGACTAGATCCTCTATCAGAAACTTGGAAACACAGGTGGGGCAACTAGTAAAGCTGGCGAACAACAGGCCACAGGGTATCCTGCCGAGCAATACAGAGATGAACCTTAGAGAAAAATGTCAGGCAGTGCAGCTGAGGAGTGGGAAACAGTTGGAACAGTGTGAACCTCAGCCTGTGGTTGAACAGAGGGTAGAAACAGATAGAGAGAGGGTTGTTGAAGATCGCCCAATATTAGAGAAAGCTCCAGAGAAGGAGTACACTGAGAAGATTCCTTTCCCACAAAGATTGCAAAGGAAAGTAGTTGATAAGCAATTCTCCAAGTTTTTGGAGACATTCAGAAAGCTACACATCAACATACCCTTCATCGAGGCATTGGAACAAATGCCTACTTATTTTAAATTTATGAAGGAAATTTTGGGGAAAAAGAAGAAGTTAGGAGAATACGAGATGGTGGCACTGACTAAGGAGTGCAGCGCCATCATGCAGAAGAAATTGCCCCCTAAACTCAAGGACCCAGGGAGCTTTACACTGCCTTGCACAGTTGGCAGGGTAACATGCAACAGGGCCCTTTGTGACTTAGGGGCTAGTATAAATTTGATGCCCTTATCTGTTTTTAAACGGCTGGAATTAGGTGAAGCAAAAACAACCACTGTGAGCTTGCAATTAGCGGACAGAACGGTGGTGCATCCCAGGGGGAAGATTGAGGATGTTCTCGTTAAAGTAGGAAAATTCTTTTTCCCTGCGGATTTCCTCATTCTTGATATGGAGGAGGATGAGGAGATTCCCATCATATTGGGGATACCGTTTTTGGCAACAGGGAGAGCCCTGATTGATGTAGAGAAGGGGGAGCTGACACTGAGAGTAGAAAGCGAAGAGATGGTGTTCAAAGTGTTCAAACACGTTATTGAACCCCCGGTCATGAGCAGGTTCTTTGCAATCAAGATCGGAACTTCGTGAGCGGTGCAAGCCACAACAAAGGAGATAAGCCAGCCAAAACAGGTAAGTGATACTGAACCTCCTATTGAAAATAATTATAAGAAGAAAAACAGAAGGAGAAAAAGGAAAATGTTAAAAAAGTGGATTGATTGTGGGGTTAATCTACCCCACACCTCTTGATTTAACGAACTTGCGTCCGGCTAAAAGACGTTAAAGACAACGCTACTTGGGAGGCAACCCAATGTATTTTAATTTATTTATTTTAATGCAATTAATTTTTACTTAGAACAGTCTCACGGAGGTCTTGTTTATGTGTTGTGATAGCGGTGAAGGGCGAGAACTAGAGCGGCGAAAGCAGGCGAAAGGATTTCAAAAAACGGCTTAGCGCGCGCCTTGAGCGAGGCGCGGCGCAAAAGATCGAAAAGCGCGAGAGATTCAGCGCGCGCGCTGATTCTGGCGCGGCGCGAAGCGTAATGTTTTGAAGTTCAGCCGCGCAGAAAGTTCGAAGAATCTGATATTTTAGGCGCTGGCCGGTTCTGAGCATGGCGCCAAGACGGAAATCCAGCAGTTAAAATAAGCCCAAAAATCTGATTTTTCCCCATTCCACATCAAAACCTAAACCCTTCTTCTCCACAAAACCCACGAAAATCCACCTTTTTCCTAAAAACCTTCCATAAACTAAACCCAATCACAACCAAAATTCTTAAATTCCCTAAACCCTTAACCATCCTAAACAACTACCCTCATCCCATTGCCTCAAATCATCATTAGAAGCAAGAAAACCTTGAAGAACACCGTCAAAGGTAACCCTTATCTTTTCTTGAGAGCTTCACTATAATCAGAGGAGGTAGTAGATTTGAGGAGGTGTTGTATCTGTGAAGGTGTGTGGGGGTGTTGAAGTTGGTTGTGAGATTTTGAGGAAGAGTGTACGAGGTGAGTGTGGGGTGTTGCGCAGGAGCTCCTTGAACAAGTTTGGGGGTGATAGGTGTTGTAGCTGTTGATTATTGAGTGATAGTGTTGGGTAACATTGTTGATATAAAGGAAACGCTGCAGAAGTCATCTAAAAATGTCTGCCAGAAAGAAAAGAGCTTCCACATCCACCTCAGCCCCTCAATATGATATTACTAGGTTTGTCAGCCAAACAGCAGAGGGCAGATATCGAAAACTTAGTACTAGGCCCTTAATCTCTGAAAGAGGAATGGATTATCAAAGGGAATCATTTGAGGAGGGAGATGTCTATGAGCCTATTCGGGCGATGATTGAGATGATGGGGTGGAGGAGGTTTGTTAACCCGGAAAGGATAGCACCGATGAACACAGTGATGGTGAAAGAATTTTATGCTAACTTTCCGGAGAGGGTGGAGGATAGATGCTTTGTGAGGGGAAGGGAAGTGCATGTGACGACAGAAGTGTTGAATTTGCTATTAAAAACAGCGAATGTTGAAGAAAGAGGTGATGGCCGGAGCTACTTCAGAACATGGTCTAGAGACACCAACATCATCAACTGGGATGTCGTCGCAAGCACAGTGAGCTACCCTGGGGTTGTGTATGAATTTGCCAGAAATGGGTCAAGAGGACTGAGCACGTGTCAGTTCAACAAAACAGCCAAGGGGTGGTTGTACTTATCGATGCACTTTGATTCCATCAACGCACTTCACGAGTGCGGAAGGCGAATAAGGCGATATGAAATCATGTCAGGTTAGACAATTGATGTAGGGAAGGAAATAGTGCAAAATATTATAGAGACCAGCAGGTTGGTAACGACAGGTGGGTTGGGACATGACTCACTTATCACCTGCTTATGCTCCATACATGGGGTCCCAACCCTACCCACTGATATTTATGAGAAAAACCAACTTCCTGTGTCATACGGGATAGTGCACTCCTTCCCAGACCCAATCCCTCCAGCAGCAGCACGAAGGAGACCAACACCAGCAGCAGCAGCAGAGGCTGCCATGGATGAAGATGAGCCTGAAACAGAGGCTCAGTATGAGGCAGGAAGCAGCCATCAGCCACCCCCAGAATCAGAACCTCCAGTGCCTATGATGGAGCAGTTGCTCCTGAACCAAAGAAGGATGATGCAGAATTTTGACACGGTGATACAAGGACAACAAGAATTGAGGCAGGGGCAACAACAGTTGAACCAGAGAATTGACGAGATGAGTTCCTTGTTCAACAATTGGCCAATGCACTATCCACCGCCACCATTTTAAACCAAGTATGTAAGTTGTCCTGTTTCTTTTATTTTCTTTGAGTCTTGCACACATTAGGGACAATGTGTGATTTAAGTTTGGGGGGGGGGGGGGTGTCTTATTTGTGTCTTATTGTTTTAGTATGTTTGAGTCTTTTTAATTTGTTTTGTGTATTTTTGAGTCACCAATTTTTTGTTTTGTTTTTGAGTCATAATTTTCTTTCAAAGATCATGCATGCTGTAGTTACTAGAAACACCTAGTGAAGTGAGGTTGAATAATGTAATGGAATTAGAAGCAACTATCTAAACACTTAGGTTAGATATGCCAAAAACTCATGAAATCTGTCTATTTGGGGTTTCTGCTTGAATTGTTCATTGTTAAATGTTAAAACCTATGTGTATGATTGCTTGCTATTTGAGGCGAAATAGTTAGGATATGCATGTTAGGGAGATGACTCAGACATTTCTTTGTTATCCAATTCTTACCACTTTTTCCTATCTCTGACATTAAAAATATCCCTAGTCAGCCCCTTTGAGCCTAAACATGAAACTCATTCTTTGACACCCTATATTTCCACACTTGTGCCATAAGTAAAAATGTGAAATGGTTGGAGTAGAAAGTGTTAAAAAAGAGACAAAAAGAGTGAACAAGTTGATGCACCCCAAATAAAAAGTAATAAATAGGCAAAAGCCTAAGTTTGGGGGTGCATGTGATTCATAATACATTTCACTCTCTCAGAACAAAAGAGGGGAAAGATAGATATAAAGTGAATAAAAGAAATCGAAAGAAAAGGGAAGAATTGAAAAGCAAAAGAGCTTATGGTACAGAAAATGAGTCTAAATGCCTATTTTTACCTACCCATGCCTAAGCCTACATTACAACCCTGAAAAGTCCTGAAGATCTCTTATATGCATATCCATGATTAGTGGAGAATAGCAAGTAAACATGTCATGGGATTTTAAAATTGACATGCATAATTCGGTATTTTTACTTCCATTAAGCATGATTAAAAATGAGTTTGCGAAATATCTAGCTTAATGTGTTTAGAATGCTAAAAATTCATGATATATGTTCCTGCATATTATTCTGCTAATCTTCATGTTTTTCTAAGTAATACCAATGCAGCAAAGTGATCAATGTCATTGAGTCTTTCTATTTTCTTTTTCCTTGTGTCTTTATTTCTTTCTTTTGATCTTTGCTCGAGGGAGAGCAAATGTTAAGTTTGGGGGTATTTGATCGGTGTATTTTATATACACTTTTTGAGTCGTTTTTAGTGAGTCTTTTGTCCATTTTTGTACAAATACGTGTCGTCTTAGGTTAAATTTTCTTCCTTTTGAGTCATATTGGTTTAAAGTGGCTCATTGGCGAAAAGGAGCAAAAAGAGGGCAAAAACAGAGGTTCCAGAGCTCGAAAAGCGAGAAAGTGGCGAACCGGACACAAAACAGGCCGGCACCGCGGCGCCTCCAGCCAGCAGAGCCAGGCGCCACGACGCCTAATCTTCAGAGGGTTTGCAGAAGTTCCGGCGCCGCGGGCCAGTTGCAGGGCCGAGGCGGTAAAAATCAGGAAATCGAAAGACAATGGGCCATGCCTGAAGGAAAAACCCTGCACCACGTTTTGGAGGCTATAAAAAGAGAACCCTAGGTCAGAATTAAGGGTTCCTCTTCTTGCCAAAACACAACACTTTGGAGATCAAGATTGGAGACATTTATCTTAGTAATTTCTTGTTCTTGTTTTATTTTATTTTCAGTTTATGTTGGATATTGAATTATTTCTTGTCATGTCTATGGCTATGAACTAATTCTAATATAGGGCTTTCCATGTCAATTCACTTGAACTTTTTCTTTATGAATTAATGCATGTTCTTGGTTCTTCTTCTTATTGTTGAGATTTATTCAATATATGTTTTGATTGCTTGGTAATTACCTGATCATTAATTATCATAATTCTTATGATTTCTAACCGAAATCCGAAAGGGGAGGTTGTCAATATGCTGTAGTTTGATAGACATAGGTTAAATCGTAGATGAAAATACCCCGATACTTGTGTAGCATTAATAAGGGTTTTTGTTCTTAATCCTCCTCTAGAGTCAACCTTATCACCGAAAGGTAGAAAGGTGATGTACTGGGGTTGAGTGTTTATATAACCTTAACAGGAGTATAAAACGACTTAGTAAACCTGCTATCTCAAATAGAAGAAGAACCATAGTCAATTGAATTAATAAGTAAGTTAAGCGGATAGTTGAGGAGATTTGGAAGCCCTATTTCCACATTACTGAAGTAAAACAACATAGTTTAATTAGTTTTCATAATTAGAGTCATAAACAACAAATCAATTATCGGTCACCAATTAGATAACATAGAATAGAAATTGATACTTGAGCACTAATCCCTGAGGACGATAACTCGGTCTTCTAAGACTATATTACTTGACTCGACACGTGCACTTGCGTAAGTGTGTGCATTAAATCGCGCATCAGCTACGACGATGGATGATTGGGATAGACTGCATGACATATTCAAAGATAATCAAAATTTCAGAGCTGTTACACTTGAGCAGGAATTTTTCCACGTCAACATGGAAAATTTCCCAAATGTTTCGGCGTATTGCACAAGATTGAAAGACTTGGCGGACCAACTCCACAATATTGGTGCGCCTATTAGTGATGATAGTCCTGTTCTTCAGATGGTTGTTGGCTTATCCGAGGCCTATAGTGGTGTTGGAATACTTCTTCATCAAAGTAATCCTCTCCCGAAGTTTTATCAAGCCCTCTCCATGCATTCTTTGGAAGAAGCTGACTTGGCCAAAAAGACAGCTATGAGTTCTAGTCCCGTTGTCATGATGAAGTCCTCTATGACTTTCTCGGGGTTTGTTGATAATTCGGGCCAAAACTGTGCTCACGATAATGACAAGAATACTCGGAAAAATAATGCCAAAAATCACGGGGGGGAATGCGGTGGTTCCGATGGGAAAAACATACTGGCAATGGGCCCCATCTAGTCAGCAGTAGGACACTGACCCATGGTCCCAATCGTGGGCCCCATGGCAGTAGGGAAGTGGGCTGTGGCCCAACAACCCTTATTTTTCAAGTCCTCATTTTAGCGGGCAGTGGGATGGACTGCCACAATTCAGGCCCAAGATCCAGGGTCCTCATTTCAGATTCAGTGTTGGGTCGGGGTAGCAGGGTGGACTGCTTGGGCCTCGGCCCACACAAGCATTCTCGGCAGTAGGCCCTACCCCCACTCACACCGACATTGAAGCCGTGATGCACACACAGAGATTAAATCAACCGAACCCAAATTGGTACATGGACAGCGGTGCCACTACCCACATGACATCCGATCAAGGTACTCTCTCATTTTATTCCAAGTTGAGCAACCCACGTGGTATAATCGTTGGTAATAGTCATTCTATTCTGATTCATGGTTATGGTCATAAAACTTTGTCTCCACCCCATCTACTACTTACCTTAAAAAATACCCTTTATGCCCCTAAATTAATTAAAAATTTAGTGTTTGTCCGTAAATTCACAACCAATAATTCTATTTCTGTTGAATTTGATCCGTTTGGAATTTCTGTGAAGGATTTCAAGACAAGAAGTCCTCGCATGAGGTGTGATAGTAGGGGAGATCTTTATCCGATCACACCAAGTTTCAATCTTTCGAGTCAAGCCTTGCAATCTACGTTTGCTGCCCTTACTCCTTCCTTGTGGCATGTTCTTCTAGGTCATCCGGGATCATCCATTTTATCTTCCTTAGATAAAAATAAATTTATTTCTTGTAAGGGTACGCGTAGTACTCCGAATTGTCAATCTTGTTCTTTAGGGAAAATTATTAGATTGACATTTGTAGACTCTAATTCTCATACTATAATGCCATTTGATTATTCATAGCGATCTATGGACGTCTCATGTTCTCAGTTCTTTGAGTCATCGTTATTATGTTCTACTGTTGGTCACGGTTTTACGAAGAAACTTCTTGAAACCCTAAGCTTGGAAATGAACTTTTTGAAAGAAAAACAAGATAGTAAGATGGTTACAAGCTAGTAGGGGATACATGTGTGTTGTTGTAACTTGAATAAGTGGTGCAAAAGGAAGTGGTGGTGGCCGAAACTAGTGGACGGTTTTGGCTAAAAACTAAGGTAAGATTTCTTCTTCCTTTTAAGGTAATTGGAAATTACATGTTGTTATAGTTAAGAGATGAACTTGTGTTAAGTAAAATGGAGAATAAGAAGTGCATGTGACATTTGACATGTTAGCCCATTTAATGGACTGTTTTGTTGGTATTGGATTCGTTGGTTGTTATTGTTATTATCGTCACTAGTGCATGTTAGATTGAAGAAAATTTTGTTATTGGAAGTTGAAATGGTTTATATTAAAGTGTTGAGACTTGAATTGGATTATAAGGAATTAAGAAAATGGTTATGGAATTTTGGTTTGACCGAGACTTGTATAAAACTGTTGGATATTGTGGTGCGGTTTTAGGGACTGTTTCGTGGTGTTATAATGCTGAAAATTCAGTTATCATTATGCATGTTTAAATGTGGTAATTGCTAATGTAAGTCCTAAAGGAATAAGGGTGTAAAACTGTTACACCCCGTAGTTCAGGTCCTGCTTATGGGGACGTACGAAAGGAGTTAAGATTTAAATTTTTGAAAGATAGGTCGACAGAATGTTTCAGACGGGTTTTTAGTCAACTTTGAGGCAGTGTATGTCCAGTTACATTGAGAGTTCCTAGGTGTTTCAAAGGCCTAGTACGTAGTTCGTTGAGTCTAGTTTCCAACGCAACCAACCATTCGTCGATAGGACATCGGAGTAGGAAGTTATGGAAATTACAAGTTTAGTGGTCGAAGCGGCGAGCGAGGCGAAAACATTTCGGTCAGGGGCCACTGCGCGCCACGCACGGACGCATCACGCGCGCCGGTTATGCTGAGAATTCTCTGAGGTTGCAGCATCGCGGCGCCGTAAAGCAGGGCCGCGGCGCCAGAAGTTTCGAAAGTTCGCAGAGGTTTGAGCGCCGCGGCGCCGGCTACAGGGCCGCGGCGCCGAGGCGGAGTTTTTGCGGAAAACTGAGGAAAAATCAGATATTTTCTTTTAAAAAGGCCATGGGAGGGTGACAAGTGTCCCCCCCCCCCCATCTGATTTTTGCATGTCCTATTTATTGACCAAGTCTTGAAGACTTGGTCATTCTTGAAAGCTCTCCCTTCTCTCTAAAAAAAACAGTTCTTCCTTCTCTCTAAAATTCCTCTCCCTTCTCTCTAGAAACTCAAGAAGAAACCAAGGCTTAGAGAAAATTCTGAAAAGGTGGCAAGAAGGAAACATGTTGACAAGCTTGTAGGAGGATTGTGGAAAGAAGACAAGTGGATTTTGTTGGACTAATTTGGGGTAAGCTCTAAGGTAACAATCCTTTCTCTTTTGCTAGTAAATTGGATTGCATGTGTGGAAGAAAGGACTTGTAGTTGTCAACATTGCCTTTAGATATATTGCATGTAGAAATTGGATAAAAATTTGGATTAAAAAGGAATTGGATAAGAATTTATGTTGTTATACCTCAAAATTGCCAAATTGGACCTTGTAGTTTGTATTAGTTGTTATGTATTGTGGGGCAGAATTTTACACGTCCAAGTTAGGCGTATAATCCCCTTTGTGTTGATTGGATTATTGAGCCTTAAAGGTGGCGTGTTTGGTTATTGAATTCGGCCTTGAAAAAGGTGGCAAAGTATGTAGAAACAAAGGAAGTGCTACCCAATTTTCCGTAGGAATAAGGGACTTTTCAATTAGAATGTTCTACGTTGGAGATAGATGCTAATGGACGTATTATGGTCATTATAGGTTAAACATACTACGTGCGGTATATTGGACTTGCAAGTGGATTGACCCGAAGAGGTATGTGGAACTTTCCTATCTCTTGAGCATGAATAGTTGCACTTATATAGTACGGTAGACGTACAAGAATTTGATGTCCCTTACTTGTTTTAAGATTGGCCAAGTTTGGTGAGTAAGGGGATTAACTCATTTCTTTAAAAAGTATTAAGGATGCCTTAAGTTTTCAAAGTTAAGGGACTTGAAGTGTTTTAAGTATATGATACTTGTTTCGGTTTTAAAAGTATAAGTCCCTTGGATATAGGGAAATGTATTTGACTAATGTATAAAGTTAATATAACGATTTTATGGAAAGTTGGTTATATTAGCTTTATGGAAGGTTAATAAAGGAAGATTTATCCTAAGTAAAATAAGTACGGATAAATGATTTGAATTTGTGAAAGGCAAATTGATTTTAAGGCATTACTTACCTAAGGTTTTAAAAGAAATGAAGTCACTTGATTTAGAAGCCTATTATATTTCTAAAAGGAAATGTGACTTGTCTTGAAAAGTAGTCGGAACTTGATACTACGGTTATTAGTATCTTGGAAGTTTTGTATAAAAAGGAGTCATTTCTTATAAGGTAGAGGTACGTGGTACTTGGGTTGAATTCCCGGATTTTCTGTTTAATGACATGTTAGTGCCTTAAGTAAACTAAAAATGAGAGGATATATTAATAATGTTAATAAGAAGTTAGGGGATATTCTTAACTTGCTTATGTTATGATAAGCCGGTAGCGCTTATGTTATGTATGATAGTCGGTTGTGCTAGGTTATGCATTATTATTATTATTATTACTACTTATTCCATGGATTTGCTACCCATGATGCGAGTGCGGCGCTTGAACTCATGCGGGCCCACCGGGTCCATGCGGGTGAAATAGTCCCATGCGAGGCAGATGACCTCATGCGGGTGAAATAGTCCCATGCGAGGCGGATGACCTCATGCGGGTCCACAGGACCTATGCGGGTGAAATAGTCCCAGGAGTAGGATTGCTTAATGATACTACGGGCGAGGGACCCTGTTTTAATCATGAGCCTCCTATTTTTATGCGGTAAAGTTTATATTTGTTACTCTAATTGTTAGTAAGGCACAGTGCACTTTAATTTGATTATCATCCATGACTCCAGCTTTATTTAGACTTATGATATTATTACAGTATTTTTCCAGTTTTACATACTTGGTACATATTGTGTACTGACCCCCTTCCTCGGGGGCTGCGTTCATGCCGCAGGTAGGGGTAAGCAGGTGGTGGATCCTCATTCTTAGGATCTTTGCTCAGGTGTCAGAAGCTCCATTTCTCCGGAGGCTTGACTTTTGGTACGGTTCTCCCTGATGTTGTAGATATTATGTACATTCAGAGGTATGACGTGGCCCTGTCCCGTCATAGTGGTTACACATTCTTAGAGGCCTGTAGTCATGTTATAAATTGGGTTGTTAAAGATGTAGCTGTTCAGTTTTTGTTATATTTATGTTTACGGAAAGGTAGCCATTTTGGGTTAGCCTGTCTCATATTTTTATATGGTTTCATGTTTGTGAGTTTATTTCCGCTAGTTTTCTCTGATGTTGTGTCACTAGGGTGCCCGGGGTAAGGCACCAGTCACGGGTCCGAGGTCGGGTCGTGACAAAAGTGGTATCAGAGCAGTTAATCCTCGGAAAGGGTCTACAGGCCGTATCTAGTAGAGTCTTGATTATCGGTGTGTTGTGCACCACATCTATAATCAGGAGGCTACAGGATATTTAGGATTGGTTTCCATTCTTTTACTCTAAGATCATGCAATAGAGCTGTGTTATAGGTTGAACTCCCTCTGACATATTTTTTATGTATCAGTTATGCCTCCACGCAAGGCAACCGCGGCCCAGAAGGGCAAGGCAGCTGAGGGGGCTGCTAGTAGGACACAGAGAGTTACGAGGGCACATACCCAGTCTTTACCTGAGGTGATGTTTCGGACGGCGAGTTCCACGATGTCGCCAGCCCCAGCCTGATTCGGGGCAGCGGCGGCCATCGAGATCATGGTACTGAGCCTCGATTTACGACACAGGCGAGAGGATATGGGCTACGAGATGGCCCGATTGTTATCCAGATCGTGGCAAGCGGGAGGGCGGATGGGAGGCAATGGTTCGGTTGTACCGTAGTTCACCCGAATCCGATAGCGAGACTTGGGACTTTTGAGTTGCAGCCCCACGAGTTCTATGGTCGAGGCACGAGGATGATCCTCGAGTTTATCCGACGATTCTGACGGATCATGAGAGTGATCAAGGCCTCGAGACAGTCGGTAGTATTGAGTTCACATCGTTTGCGTGATCTGCGATTGGTAGTTTGATTCATGGGAACTATCCCGGGGGGAGCATGCGCTTCCAGCTGTTTGGGACGAGTTCTCAGAGGCGTTCCTTAGCCATTTCTTGCCTCCGCAGATGTGGAGAGCTCGGGCCGATAGATTTCTGACGTTGAGACAGTGGGCAGACGGTCCGGGAGTACAACGTATAGTTTGACTCGTTGGCTCGGTATGTACCCGCTTTAGTGGTAGACATGGAGGACAGAGTACACTGCTATGTCACAGGGCTCGATGATTACTTAGCAGAGAGTTGCACGGGAGTAGATCTTCATCCGGGCATGGACATTGTCCGCATGCAGGCTTATGCACTTGGGTGTGAGGAACGTAGGGGCCGACGGATTGATAGATATCGCGAAGAGGCGATAGCAGAGTCCTCTGGTAGTTTCGAGGTAGACAACCTCGTGAGACGGATTTGCACCTCGGCTGTTGAGCGCTCCTCCACCATCTTCCGGCGTCCGAGTATTCGAGGCGGGGCGGGCTCGAGGCCGGGTTCCTGGAGGAACGAGAGTTCGGTCGACGAGGCCACCTATGCCTCGGTGTGGTCGATGGTGATTACCATTATGAAGTGTCGTGTTCCTCCGGGAGCTTGTTACTCTTGTGGCGGCAGGCCATTTGAAGAGATTGTCCGGCCGAGCGGCCGGAGTGTTATGGTTCAACCGGCGGTCGATTCTTTGGATCTTCGTCTTGGTGGTCGAGCGCCGGAGCGTGGGTGTTCACGGACCAGCGAGCCGCGGCGGGTCGTGGTGGGGTCGATTCAGGTCCTCGGAACCGCATTTATGTTATGTCGGTAATCGAGACGGAGGTGTCACCAGATGTCGTCACATGTACATTATTGGTTTTATGTTGTGATGTATATGCTTTGATAGATCCATGTTCTACCTTGTCCTATATATCTCCTCATATTGCTGGTAGAATAGGGGTAGAGCCCGAGTCCATAAAACCTTTTGAGGTGGCTACACCAAAGAGTGATTCGGTAGCCGAAATGGTTTATAAGGCTTGCCCAGTGACTATATACAGTCGTCAGACTCTAGCCAACTTGATAGAGTTGGATATGACGGACTTTGATGTGATTATGGGTATGGATTGGCTAGCGTCTTGATATGCCAATGTAGACTGTAGAGAGAGATTGTACGGTTCAGCTTTCTGGTAGCCTGCTATCGAGTAGAGGGAATCTTTGCCGTCGGCGGTAGGTTTATTTCTTACCTCAAGGCTAGAAAGATGGTGCGGAAGGGGTATATCTACCATATGGTTCGGGTATTCGATACTGAGGTCGAGATACCAGACCTTGATCGGGCCCGTTGTTAGAGAGTTTCGCACGTATTCCCGCACGAAGCTTCCGTATCCTCCCGAGAGGAGATTGAGTTTTGCATTGATATGTCTCGGATACTCGACCGATATCTATTCCAAAGATACGTGACGGCACCGCCGAGTTGAGGAATTGAAAGACCAGCTGGAAAATTTGCTGGAAAAAGGCTTTATCAGGCCTAGTGTTTCTCCCTGGGGAGCGCCAGTGTTATTTGTAAAGAAAAAGGATGGGACGCTGCGTATGTGTGTTGATTACATGCAGCTGAATAAGGTAACTATCAAGAACAAATATCCCCTCCCCAGGATTGATGATTTGTTTGACCAGTTGCAGGGTGCGAGGTGTTTCTCCAAGATAGACCTGCGGTCTGGTTACCATCAGGTGCGAGTTAGAGAGACAGATATCCCAAAGACTGCATTCAGGACCCGGTATGGGCACTATGAGTTCAGGGTGATGTCTTTCGGGTTGACCAACGCCCAAAAGATTCATGGATTTGATGAGCGGTGTTCAAGCCATTCTTGGATATGTTTGTTATAGTATTCATTGATGATATCTGGTTTATTCGCGCACGAGCGGGAGCATGCGTAACATTTGGCGGCGGTGACGAGTCCTCGTGGACCGTGATTGTATGCCAAGTTCTCGAAACGCGCTTTGGTTGGCTTCAGTGGCTTTCTTAGAGCATGTTATCGGGGCCGATGGTATTCGGGTTGATACAGCTAAAATTGAGGCAGTCAAGACTTGGCCCAGACCCACTACACCGACGGAGGTGCGCAACTTTGGGCCTCATGGGTTATTATCTGAGATTTGTGGAGAAGTTTGCTTCCATTTCAAAGACCTTTGACTAGTCGATTCGTAGCGATTGTGTTCCGGACGGATGCTTGTGAGAAGAGCTTCCGCCATCAAGGAGAAATTGACAACCGCCCCGCTTCTACTCTTCCAAAGCGGTTGACGGATATGTGGTTTATTGTGATGCGTCGTGTCGGGCTTGAAGCGCGTGACGCAAAGACGACAAAGTTATAGCTACGATCTCGGCGCTTTAGGAAGCATGAGAAGAATTACCCCACACATGACTTAGAGTTGGCAGCAGTGATTCATGCCTTGAAGATCTGGAGACATTATTTATATGGAGTTCATGTGGATATTTTCACTGACCACAAGAGTCTCCAGTATATCTTCAGCCAGAGGGAGCTGAACTTGCGGCAGAGACGGTGGTTAGAGCTACTTAAGGACTATGATGTCGATATCCTATATCACTCAGGGAAGGCCAATTTAGTTGCAGATGCCCTTAGTCGCAGATCGATGGGTAGTCTGTCAGATGTGCAGCTAGAGAAAAGGGGCATGGTCCGCGAGTTACATCAGCTAGCAAGCCTTGGTGTTCTTTTGGTTCATTCTGATAGTAGCGGGGTTCAGGTTCGAGAGGTTGCCGAGTCTTCCATCGTCGAAGAGGTGAAGAGACGACAGTATGAGGATCCGATTATGGTGCGGTACCGAGATACAACTCTTCGGGAAGAGAAGAGTCTATTTGAGGTAGCACCTGATGGGGTGCTAAGATTTGAGGGCAGGTTATGTGTATCCGATATAGCAGAACTTCGTCAGCAGATTCTGGGGGAGGCACACAGTGCTCGTTATTCTATTCATCCGGGGTCGACTAAGATGTACCATGACCTCAGGTGTATATATTGGTGGGATGGCCTGAAGAGGGACGTTGCGGAGTTTGTGGCGCGATGTCCGGGTGTCGGCCAGTCGAGTGGAGCACCAGAAGCCTGGTGGGTTGTTGCAGATGATAGAGATTCCGACATGGAATTGGGAGGTGATCAATATGGACTTCATTATAGGGTTACCTCACACTCAGAGGAAGCATGATTCCATCTGGGTTATTGTCAACAGGCTGACGAAATCAGCCCACTTTCTTCCAGTCAGGACGACTTTTTCGGCCGAGGATTATGCTAGATTGTATATCCGAGAGATTGTGAGATTGCGCGGAGTGCCTATATCGATCATTTCAGACAGGGGAGCCCAGTTCTCGGCTAACTTCTGGAGGTCCTTCCAGAAGGGATTAGGGACACAGGTGAGTCTCGATCGCGTTTCATCCACGGGCCAAGCGGAGCCGAGGCGTACTATCCGCACAACGAGGATATGCTGCGGGCCTTTGTTATTGATTTCAGGGGTAGCTGGGAGGATCATTTACCTCTTGTGTAGTTTGCATATAACAACAGCTACCATTCTAGTATCCAGATGGCGCCTTATAAGGCCTTATACGGGAGGGAGTGCAGGTCGCTGATAGGCTGGTTTGAGGTGGGAGAAGTTCAGTTAGTCGGGCCAGACTTGATTCAGCAGGCAGTGGATAAGGTGAAGCTTATCCAGGAGCGGTTATTGTCAGCTCAGAGTCGACAGAAGTCGTATGCAGATCATCGGCGTCGACACTTGGAGTTTGAGGTGGATGATTGGGTCTTCCTGAAGGTATCACCCATGAAGGGCGTGATGAGATTTGGGAAGAAAGGGAAACTTAGCCCAAGGTACATTGGGCCTTACCAGATCGTCCGTAGGGTAGGCAAGGTTGCCTATGAGTTGGATCTGCAGTCCGATCTAGAGGCAGTACATCCCGTTTTTCATGTGTCTATGTTGCGGAAGTGTATTGGAGATCCATCTAGAGTGCACCCGATTTGTGATGTCCATGTGACAGAGGGGCTATCATATGAAGAGAGTCCCATAGCGATACTCGATCGTCAGGTTAGGCGACTACGGACAAAGGATGTGGCTTCCGTCAAGGTCTTATGGCGGAACGAGAACAGGGAGGAAATGACATGGGAATCAGAGGAGGACATGATGAAGAAGTATCCTCACTTGTTCCCTACATCGCCAGGTAACCCACTTTCCTGCTTATTAGTTTAATTTTGCGTATATTCTTAAGTATTGTTGTGGCCATGTGGAGCGTCCTTATTTGCAAGAAGAATAGTTAAGAGGGTCTATGTCGATATTGTAATTTGAGTAAGCCTAGAAGGAACATTCGGGACGAATGTTTCAAATGGGGGGAGAATGTTACACCCCGTAGTTCAGGTCCTGCTTATGGGGACGTACGAAAGGAGTTAAGATTTAAAATTTTGAAAGATAGGTCGACAGAATGTTTCGGACGGGTTTTTAGTCAACTTTGAGGCAGTGTATGTCCAGTTACATTGAGAGTTCCTAGGTGTTTCAAAGGCCTAGTACGTAGTTCGTTGAGTCTAGTTTCCAACGCAACCAACCATTCGTCGATAGGACATCGGAGTAGGAAGTTATGGAAATTACAAGTTCAGTGCGCGGTCGAGCAGAAAACATTTTCGGTCAGGGGCCACAGCGCCGCGGCGCCGGATGCAGGGCCGCGGCGCCGGTTATGCTGAGAATTCTCTGAGGTTACAGCTCCGCGGCGCCGGAAAGTAGGGCCGCGGTGCCAGAAGTTCCGAAAGTTCGCAGAGGTTTCAGCGCCGAGGCGGAGTTTTTGCGGAAAATTGAGGAAAAATCAGATATTTTCTTTTAAAAAGGCCATGGGAGGGTGACAAGTGTCCCCCCCCCCCCATCTGATTTTTGCATGTCCTATTTATTGACCAAGTCTTGAAGACTTGGTCATTCTTGAAAGCTCTCCTTCTGCAAAAAAGCAGTTCTTCCTTCCTCTAAAATTCCTCTCCCTTCTCTAGAAACTCAGAAGAAACCAAGGCTTAGAGAAAATTCTGAAAAGGTGGCAAGAAGGAAACATGTTGACAAGCTTGTAGGAGGATTGTGGAAAGAAGACAAGTGGATTTTGTTGGACTAATTTGGGGTAAGCTCTAAGGTAACAATCCTTTCTCTTTTGCTAGTAAATTGGATTGCATGTGTGGAATAAAGGACTTGTAGTTGTCAACATTGCCTTTAGATATATTGCATGTAGAAATTGGATAAAAATTTGGATTAAAAAGGAATTGGATAAGAATTTATGTTGTTATACCTCAAAATTGCCAAATTGGACCTTGTAGTTTGTATTAGTTGTTATGTATTGTGGGGCAGAATTTTACACGTCCAAGTTAGGCGTATAATCCCCTTTGTGTTGATTGGATTGTTGAGCCTTAAAGGTGGCGTGTTTGGTTATTGAATTCGGCCTTGAAAAAGGTGGCAAAGTATGTAGAAACAAAGGAAATGCTCCCCGATTTTCCGTAGGAATAAGGGACTTTTCAATTAGAATGTTCTACGTTGAAGATAGATGCTAATGGACGTATTATGGTCATTATAGGTTAAACATACTACGTGCGGTATAATGGACTTGCAAGTGGATTGACCCGAAGAGGTATGTGGAACTTTCCTATCTCTTGAGCATGAATAGTTGCACTTATATAGTCGGTGAGCGTCTGAGAATTTGATGTCCCTTACTTGTTTTAAGATTGGCCAAGTTTGGTGAGTAAGGGGATTAACTCATTTCTTTAAAAAGTATTAAGGATGCCTTAAGTTTTCAAAGTTAAGGGACTTGAAGTGTTTTAAGTATATGATACTTGTTTCGGTTTTAAAAGTATAAGTCCCTTGGATATAGGGAAATGTATTTGACTAATGTATAAAGTTAATATAACGACTTTATGGAAAGTTGGTTATATTAGCTTTATGGAAGGTTAATAAAGGAAGATTTATCCTAAGTAAAATAAGTACGGATAAATGATTTGAATTTGTGAAAGGCAAATTGATTTTAAGGCATTACTTACCTAAGGTTTTAAAAGAAATGAAGTCACTTGATTTAGAAGCCTATTATATTTCTAAAAGGAAATGTGACTTGTCTTGAAAAGTAGTCGGAACTTGATACTACGGTTATTAGTATCTTGGAAGTTTTGTATAAAAAGGAATCATTTCTTATAAGGTAGAGGTACGTGGTACTTGGGTTGAATTCCCGGATTTTCTGTTTAATGACATGTTAGTGCCTTAAGTAAACTAAAAATGAGAGGATATATTAATAATGTTAATAAGAAGTTAGGGGATATTCTTAACTTGCTTATGTTATGATAAGCCGGTAGCGCTTATGTTATGTATGATAGCCGGTTGTGCTAGGTTATGTATTATTATTATTATTATTATTACTACTTATTCCATGGATTTGCTACCCATGATGCGAGTGCGGCGCTTGTACTCATGCGGGCCCACCGGGTCCATGCGGGTGAAATAGTCCCATGCGAGGCAGATGACCTCATGCGGGTGAAATAGTCCCATGCGGGTGAAATAGTCCCATGCGAGGCGGATGACCTCATGCGGGTCCACAGGACCTATGCGGGTGAAATAGTCCCAAGAGTAGGATTGCTTAATGATACTACGGGCGAGGGACCCTGTTTTGATCATGAGCCTCCTATTTTTATGCGGTAAAGTTTATATTTGTTACTCTCATTGTTAGTAAGGCACAGTGCACTGTAATTTGATTATCATCCATGACTCCAGCTTTATTTAGACTTATGATATTATTACAGTATTTTCGCTTTACATACTTGGTACATATGTGTCTTGACCCTTCTGGGCCATGCGTTCATGCCGCAGTAGGGAGTAGCGGTGGTGGATCCTCATTCTTAGGATCTTTGCTCAGGTGTCAGAAGCTCCACTTCTCCGGAGGCTTGACTTTTGGTACGGTTCTCCCTGATGTTGTAGATATTATGTACATTCAGGGGTATGACGGGGCCCTGTCCCATCATAGTGGTTACACATTCTTAGAGGTCTGTAGTCCTGTTATAAATTGGGTTGTTAAGGATGTAGCTGTTCAGTTTTTGTTATGTTTATGTTTACGGAAAGGTAGCCATTTTGGGTTAGCCTATCTCATATTTTTATATGGTTTCCTGTTTGTTAGTTTATTTCCGCTGGTTTTCTCTGATGTTGTGTCACTAGGGTGCCCGGGGTAAGGCACCAGTCACGGATCCGAGGTCGGGTCGTGACAAAAACGGTGTAGAAAGGCTTCACATTCTACCCTCGTTGTTGTTGGAATATGGACTGTTTTTGTGGATTGGTTTTATATGGATTAAGAGGCTGAATTTACATGAGAAGTGGGTGTGTAAATCCCCTTTGTTTTTGTTTGGTTGTGCCCTTAATTGGTGCTTGGTTATTGATGTTATTGGCCTTATTTGGAAGGTGGAAATGTATGTATAAATAGGGAAAGTGCTGCCCAAATTTTTATATGAAAAGAGAACCATTACTTGGTATATGACCTACACTATTAAGCATGAAGTTGATAGACATGTTATCATTATTATAGGTTGAAGTACTACTTGAGGCGTATTATATTTATCGTGTTGGTATAGCCGATGAGGTATGTGAACCATCCTTTCTTCTTTTGGCATGTTCTACGTACGAAATATACCTGTAGTATTGTTTCATAATTCATTCTACTCTTAGATGTTAAGGGTTATTCATGTTATTGATTCTATGCTAAGAGCATGTCTAAATTGTTCCTAAGTCCTTATTAAAGCATATGAGGAGAGATGTTAATATTCATAAGGGTTCTTAGTAAGCGGTGGAGTCGGTTAGACTTTGCTAATTTGAGTAACTGATAAGTATTAAGCGCTGAGACTGATTTAATAAATAATGTTCTAATAGACGTGTTGAAATAAACCATTGCAGCGTTAAATGAAAAAGGTATCAACAGGCAATTATATTTAAATGATTAGAAAGCCATCTGCATAGAAACTAAGATATAACCAATTTGTTTTACATTTTCTAGTTCACAACTGATTAGATAAGATTTCATGATATAAATTACTCACGGCTCATATAAGAATTATTTAGACAAATTTGGATCTGTTATCGCCAATCAAATACAGGATTATTGGAAATATTTGAGGTACGTGAAACTCTTCCTTCTTTCTTTTGGCATGATTTATATGAAGTAAGTGTACTGCGGACGTACATGGTTCTATTGGATCCTAATCCTTAATGATATGATAGTACTTTGGTTTTTCTAAAATGAAAGTTGAGTTTTATATGAAGTAAGTGTACGGCGGACGTACATGGTTCTATTGGATCCTAATCCTTAATGATATGATAGTACTTTGATTATTCTAAAATGAAAGTTGAGTTTTATATGAAGTGAGTGTACGGCGGACGTACATAGTTTTATTGAATCTAAATCATTAATGATATATGACATGATAACACCTTGGGATTTCTAAATGAAAGTTATCCTATCTAGTTTCATTGAGAGTCAAAAGATGATTTTAAATTTCATATGATTGCTTATGATAACTATTTGTGCATAATCCCTTATATGTTCGTCGTGTCCTTCATTAGAGGGGCAGGCTAGTATATATAGGTATATGATTTTATGGACCGACCTCCGTGATGCGAGTACGAGATACTCAGGCTAGGTATATGATTCCATGGACATGCATCCATGATGCGGGTATAGATACCCAGGCTAGTATATATAGGTATATGATTCCATGGACCGACCTCCGTGATGCAAGTACGAGATACTCAGGCTAGGTATATGATTCAATGGACATGCATCCATGATGCGGGTATAGATACCCAGGCTAGTATATATGTGTATTATGATTCCATGGACATACATCCGTGATGCGAGTATAGATACTTATGCAGGTATAAAGACCCATGCGGGTTCGATTCTCATGAATAGGATATGCATAATGATTCTATGGGCAGGTGCCCCTGATTTTGACATGACTTTTTATTTATTTTTAAAAGGCATAGTTGACTCTTATTTTTATAAAGAAATGCGGTGAGTACGGTGATCTGATGATACGGTGATACAATGATACGATGAAATGCGATGATACGATGTCTGATGATACAAAGAGTACGATGGTACGATGATACAAGTCTGATTAGCTCTTATTTTATATGACACGGTTGAATATGGTATTAAATTTTCTTACATGTCCCTGTCATATTTTTTCCAGTTATGATCTTTTTTATTGTACTTATGTTTACATACTTGGTACAATGTTGTACTGACCCCCTTCTACGGGGGCTGCGTTCATGCCCGCAGGTATAGGTACACAGTTTGTTGATCCTCGTGCTTAGGATCCTTGCTCAACGTTTTGGGATAACTCCATTGTTCCGGAGCCTAGTCATTTTGGTACAGGTCTTCCATTATGACTTATGTATATTCAGGGGTACGGTGGGGCCTTGTCCCGTCATAGTTACTGTATACTCTTAGAGGTCTGTAATCATATGTGGGTTGGACATGTACAGTTGTAGTTCTTTTTGGATATTGTGTATATAATGGCAGCCTTGTCGGCTTGCGTATTATGTTATATGACAGTTTAGGGGACATGATCCCTTGTTATAAGATCATGAGTTTTTCTTAAGCTTCCGCTGGTTATATGTGATGTGTTGGTATAAGGGCGCCAGGTAGGGCACTAGTCGCGACCCGTCGGTTCGGTCGTGACAAAAGTGGTATCAGAACAGTTAGTCCTCGGAATGTCTACAGACCGTGTGCAGTAGAGTCTTGGTTATCGGTGTGTTGTGCACCACACCCATAAACATGAGGCTACAATACATTTAGGATTGATTTCTATTTTCCTTACTCTAATATCGTGCGATAGAGCTATGTCATTAGGGTAGTCCCTCTCTAACGTATTATTGTGGTTGCAGCTATGCCTCCAAAGAAAACGACAACGGCCCAGAAGGGGAAAAGATGGACTTTGTATACAGATTGGTAAAATTATTGTATAGTTGGTGTGATAATGATGTACATATATACAGACATATCTATTAGGGTCATATGGGTGTTGCCTGAATGATTATGGGTGTTGCCTGAAATGATTATGGGTTATCATGAGTTGGTTAAGCTTTGATAATGGCTTGGAAGGTATGAAACCGTGTAATGAATCCACATCAAGGCTTTATATGTGTGCTAATTTGGAATATTTAGGAGGTGATGAACTGTCTGAGACTGGGATGAACTCTTAAAAAATCATGTTAAATTGACTTAATGGCATACCATGTTGTTAGATTAAGCTATGTTGTATGCTTAAGTGATACGCGCGAATAATATTTGTATGGAGTAAATAGGGTTGTTATGGTTAAGACAACATGATTTTGAGATTATGAGGAGCTATCTTACCCGCATACGGGAAGTGATAATGTAAGTTTGGGATAGGGAATATTTGAGGATCTTAGAATATTGGATGATCGTTGAGACCTTAGAAATACAAGACCTTCTTGAGTAAAATATTTTATGTGTGATCTTGGTTAAGGTACATAGTATACGTGAAGTATATAAATTGTGATGATTCCTTGGGTTGAGTATAAGCCACTTGTGTTGTTAAAGTTGGAGATAATGTTGAAACTGGAAATAAGATCTTTGAAGGATTTTATGTGTGCTTAATGTGAGTAGAATGAAGGATTACGACAAGAACGATAAAGGTGAATAATGCATGTGTTATATGGTGGCCATGTGAGGCATCTTTGGGTTTGCTGAGTATTGTTGGAACTTGTAGAAAAAGAAGAGATTAAATGATAAATGCGTGTTGTTAATTTCAGGCATAGTACCGCGGTGCCAAAGAAACGAGGACGCGATCTTTGAAACTTGAACTGCGGGGAATTCCGACATCGCGATGCAGGCGTGCGAGGCCAGCGGTCTGCGCTAACAAGTATAGGTTGATAGGTTTGGTTAAAGAAGACTATGATGAAGTTTGTATAGCTTGAGACCTACTATGAACATTCAGGACGAATGTTTCTAAGGGGGGAAGGATGTTACACCCCGTAATTCCAGGGCACATAAGTGAGAACGTAAGTAAGGAAATAAGATTTGAATGTTGGAAGGAAAGTATATTTACATTTTCTATATGGAATAATTTTGGATACAACAAATGTGACGACGATAATTAATATTGGTGGTTGAATTTTTTCAAAATAAATTTATGGACTTAGGATTGTATTATTAAATCTTGGCATTAAGAATGTGGGGCCCATAAAAAATTTCACAATTTTGGGGGAGGTCCATCGAAAAATATCAAGAATTGGCTAAGTGTGGGAGATATTTTGTGGAGGAAAAGACAAGTGGATAAGTGGGTCTACTTGGGTCCCCCTCCATTTGTGCTACATACACTTGATATATACAAGTCTTGCAAGACTTAGGCTCATAATATCTTCATCATCCAAACTCTCTTATCTCTTCTTTAAGCTTCACATTTTCGAAATCCATGGCCCAAGTGAAGAACAAAGTTAACTTATTTTCCATGATTAAGCTCCTTAACCAAGTTCTAAGCCAAGTTAACCTTCCAAAACTGTTGGTCACGGTTTGGCCAAGAAACTTCTTGAAACATAAGCTTGGAAATGAATTTTTTTGAAGAAAAACAAGAAAGTAAGATGGTTACAAGCTAGTAGGGGATACATGTGTGTTGTTGTAACTTGAATAAGTGGTGCAAAAAGAAGTGGTGGTGGCCGAAACTAGTGGACTATTTTGGCTAAAAACTAAGGTAAGATTTCTTATTCCTCTTAAGGTAATTGGAAATTACATGTTGTTATAGTTAAGAGATGAACTTGTGTTAAGCAAATGGAGAATAAGAAGTGCATGTGACATTTGGCATGTTAGCCGATTTAATGGACTGTTTTGTTGGTATTGGATTCGTTGGTTGTTATTGTTATTATCGTCACTAGTGCATGTTAGATTGAAGAAAATCTTGTTATTGAAAGTTGAAATGGTTTATATTAAAGTGTTGAGACTTGAATTGGATTATAAGGAATTATGAAAAGGGTTATGGAATTATGGTTTGACCGAGACTTGTATAAAACTGTTGGATATTGTGGTGAGGTTTTAGGGACTGTTTCGTGGAGTTATAATGCTGAAAATTCAGTTATCATTATGCATGTTTAAATGTGGTAATTGCTAATGTAAGTCCTAAAGGAATAAGAGTGTAGAAATATGTAGAAAGGTTTCACATTCTACCGTCGTTGTTGTTGGAATATGGACTGTTTTTATATGGATTAAGAGGCTGAATTTACATGAGAAGTGGGTGTGTAAATCCCCTTTGTTGCAGTTTGGTTGTGCCCTTAATTGGTGCTTGGTTATTGATGTTATTGGCCTTATTTGGAAGGTGGAAATGTATGTATAAATAGGGGAAGTGCTGCCCAAATTTTTATATGAAAAGAGAACCATTACTTGGTATATGACCTACACTAGTAAGCATGAAGTTGATAGATGTGTTATCGTTATTATAGGTTGAAGTACTACTTGAGGCGTATTCTACTTACCGTGTTGGTATAGCCGATGAGGTATGTGAACTATCATTTCTTCTTTGACATGTTCTATGTACGAAATACACCTGTGATATTGTTTCATAATTCATTCTACTCTTAGAAGTTAAGGGGTATTCATGTTATTGATTCTATGCTAAGAGCATGTCTAAATTGTTCCTAAGTCCTTATTAAAGCATATGCGGAGAGATGTTAATATTCATAAGGGTTCTTAGTAAGCGCTGGAGTCGGTTCGACTTTGCTAATTTGAGTAACTGATAAGTATTAAGCGCCGAGACTGTTTTAATACATAATTAGGTATGTTCTAATAGACGTGTTGAAATAAGCCATTGCAGCGTTAAATGAAAAAGGTAACGACAAGCAATTATATTTAAATGATTAGAAAGCCATCTGCATAGAAACTAAGATATAACTAATTTGTTTTACATTTTCTAGTTCACAACTGATTAGATAAGATTTCATGATATAAATTACTCACGGCTCATATAAGAATTAATTAGGCAAATTCGGATCTGTTATCACCAATCAAATTCAGGATTATTGGAAATATTCGAGGTACGTGAAACTCTTTCTTCTTTCTTTTGGCATGATTTATATGAAGTAAGTGTACGACGGACGTACATGGTTCTATTGGATCCTAATCCTTAATGATATGATAGTACTTTGGTTTTTCTAAAATGAAAGTTGAGTTTTATATGTAGTAAGTGTACGGTGGACGTACATGGTTCTATTGGATCCCAATCCTTAATGATATGATAGTACTTTGGTTTTTCTAAAATGAAAGTTGAGTTTTATATGAAGTGAATGTACGGCGAATGTACATAGTTTTATTGGATCTAAATACTTAATGATATATGACATGATAACACCTTGGGATTTCTAAATGAAAGTTATCCTATCTAGTTTAATTGAGAGTCAAAAGATGATTTTAAATTTCATATGGTTGCTTATGATAGCTATTTGTGCACAATCCCTTATATGTTCGTCGTGTCCTTCATTAGAGGGCCAGGCTAGTATATATAGGTATATGATTCCATAGACCGACCTGTGATGCGAGTACGAGATACCCAGGCTAGGTATATGATTCCATGGATATGCATCCATGATGCGGGTATAGATACTCATGCTAGTATATATAGGTATATGATTTCATGGACCGACCTCCGTGATGCAAGTACGAGATACTCAGGCTAGGTATATGATTCCATAGACATGCATCCATGATGCGGGTATAGATACCCAGGCTAGTATATATATGTATTATGATTCCATGGACATACATCCGTGATGCGAGTATAGATACTCATGCGGGTATAATAACCCATGCGGGTTCGATTCCCATGAATAGGATATGCATAATGATTCTATGGGCAGGTGTCCCTGATTTTGACATGACTTTTTTTTATTTTTAAAAGGCACAGTTGACTCTCATTTTTATAAAGTACAGTGGTACAGTGATACAGTGGTACATTGGTACAGTGATGCAGTGGTACAGTAGTACAGTGATACAAGGTACAGTTGGCTCTTATTTTATATGGCACGGTTGGATCTGGTATTTGATTTTATTACTTGTCTCTGTCATCTTTTGGCCAATTATGATCTTCTTTAATGTACTTATGTTTACATACTTGGTACAATGTTGTACTGACCCCCTTCTACGGGGGGCTACGTTCATGCCTGCAGGTATAGGTACACAGTTTGGTGATCCTCGAGCTTAGGATTCTTGCTCAGCGTTTTGAGATAGCTCCATTATTCCGGAGCCTAGTCCTTTTGGTACAAGTCTTCCATTATGACTTATGTATATTCAGGGTACGGCGGGGCCTTGTCATGTCATAGTTACTGTATACTCTTAGAGGTTTGTAGTCATGTGTGTGTTGGACATATACAGTTGTAGTTCTTTTTGAATATTGTGTATATGATGGCAGCCTTGTCGGCTTGCATATTATGTTATATGACAGTTTAGGGGACAAAATCCCTTGTTATAAGATCATGAGTTTTTCTTAAGCTTCCGTTTGTTATATGTGATGTGTAGGTATAAGGGTGCCCACGTAGGGCACTAGTCGCGGTCCGTCGGTTCGAATCGTGACAAGTCAAATCCTTATATGGTTTAAAATATGTCCCAAGACAACAAAATGCAAAACTGTCTGAGGCATTGATTAGGTTCAATTTTAAACAAAGTCAGTTTGATCATTCATTCTTTGTCAGGAAGAATGATCAAAGTATTGTGATCATATTTATGTATGTAGATTATATGTTAATAAAGATTTTTTGACATTGATTTAGGAAACAAAGATACCTTTTCAACAGACCTTTAAGACGAAGGATTTTGAAAAATTGAAATAATTTCTTGGCATTGAATTTGCAAGATCAAGCCAAGTCATAACAATGCACTAAAGAAAATATGCACTAGAGTTAATTGTTGAGGTTGGACTTGCAAGTGCCAAACCAACTGGTACTCCGATTGATACTAATGCTAAACTTACTTCAAAGGAATCGAGGTTAAAAACAAAAATGGGGAAGATGGTACAACTGATCAAGCAGCCTACCAAATACTTATATGCAAGTTACTTTATCTAACTGTAACAAGGCCTGATATCTCATTTGCAGTGTAAAGTCTAAGTCAATTTCTACAATATCCAAAGATCTCACTTATGGATGCTGCAGTAAGAATAGTGAGATATGTTAAACATCAACCTGAACTGCTATTGTCACACAGTGTCTGCATATTGTGATGTAGATTGGGCTTCATGCCCTATGACAAGAAGATCAATAACAAATTTCATGATCAAATTTGGAGATTCACTCGTGTCTTAGAAATCAAAGAAGCAAACTGTGGTTTCAAGGAGCTCTGCAGAGAATACAGAAGTTTGACAATTACAACAACTGAACTAACTTGGTTACTAGGATTGCTGGATGAACTGGGATTAAAAGTTGATCAACCTATCAGTATAAGTGTATATACTAATAAACAGCAAGGCAGCTATACAGATTTCTCACAATCTAGTGTTTTACAAAACACATAGAAATAGATTGTCATTTCATTAGAGGGAAGATTCAACAAGGGATTATCACAACACAGTACATCAACACAAAAGAACAGCCTACATACACATTTACAAAGGGCCTAACTAAAGTTCAACATGAGTACTTGAAGATCAAGCTAGGGGTTCTCAATATTTTTACACCACCTAGATTGAAGGGGAGTGTAAAGGATAGCTAATGTGGTAGTTATGATATAAGGGCAGATTAGTCTTTATGTAAATGTCAAGTTAGTTAAGGTAATTGGAAGTTGAAGTCTTAGAGAATAGATTCCTATAGTTATTTATAATTAACTCTATGCCAATGTGTAACTATATAAGTGAGACATTATACACAATATAAATTATCACATTCAATGAAGAATATCTCATCTTTGTCTGTTCTAGTTCATGTCTACATTCGTACGATCATACTACCTTCTTTCACATTACTTCTTCTTCTCTAAAATACTATTTGTGATCTTTACATAATCTGTGTATTAACACATTCTTCCTGTCTGATTACTTTGAATTTCACATTGATTTTCTCGTCACTGCTGGACAAACTATCCATCTTTTGACTTCTTCAAATAAATGATCGATTATCACATCCAAACATTTTCTGAACTTTCTTAACATGGGATGAGGCTCCTCTCCATTTCCACTCTCTCCAATTTTTCAAAGTACACATGTCATAGTTAAAAATTAAAGGTTAGAGTTCTAATTTCCCAAATCAAGGTTCTAATCATAGTTAGAATAACAAATATTTTCTATATTTACTCTAAAAAATTAAAAATCCCAAAATTCTAGCTAAAACATTATCTCACCTATAAATTAATCTTAAAATTTTATTTCTTTTCCTATTAATTACGTGTTCTTCCTTTTTTTTCTTCGTTTGAATAATTTTTTTGTACAGTACGTTCTTCTTAATTTTTTCCCCTACCTCCATCTGGATATGTTCCCATTTTTTTTTTGTATACTTCGTGCTGTAATTTTAATTTGACAAAAGAAAATTTATAAGTCGTTACTGTGAGTTACACAATGGATTTACGAGGAATAGTATACTACTTTCACTAGTGCTTTGAAAGGATAAACTATACAAATTACAATAGTTAACAATCTTGTAGCCAACAAGAGTTGTGTCTACATAAACTCGTGAGTTCTTGATTCTTCTTAGATATGCGTCCTTGAGTCCGTCTTAAATCTTCAATCCAATTGCTACAAACTCCTTGATCTTGATAACCTGAAACCAATAACCACTAAATCTGGAAAGGCAAGAACAAGTTAATAGTTTGTTGAGTCGATTGATGTTCAATCTGTCCTTAAGACAATATTGTCTCGTATTAATCCTTTAACGACTATACAACTTGTCTCCCAAGATAAAACAGCAACAAACAATTGGGCAAAGGATAACTCAATTGTTTACTATAAAAGAAGAAACTTTGAGTGTGTGAAAGTATGCTAGAGAGGAAGAGCTATTCAGAAAATTCTGAATTATACAAGTGTGTTTCAAATGAGCTTTGAGCCTCATTTTATAGTGTTTGAAGATGCCTTTTCATCTAGTCAAGTAATGGCCTTGATTAGACATGTAATGGCACTTAATTGAGAGGTGTAATTCAGCCAAATAATGGTTGAATTCAAGTGCCAATTCGTGGAGACTTAATGCTCCAAAACCAGTTCAAAAGTCAGAAACTTTCTACCTTCCGTCGTGCTCACTGCCTGAGCAGCGCTGCGGCCCTGAATGAGAGGCGTCGCGACACCCAAACTTTAGAGAGTTACGGCCTCGTTGGCGCCGCGGCGCTGGCTGGAGGTGCCGCGGCTCCGACGGTAAGGCATCGCGGCCCTTCGAGGCTCCGCGGCGTTTTCCGACCCATTTCATCTTTTACACATCGTGCACTTCTTCCTTCATATACCAACGTGAACCATCGTCATTTGGCCAATAACCGTCTATCATTTCATGTCTCAAACATATCGTATATGTACCAGTATCTCTTTCACTAAGAAATTAACGATCATTGGTACAACGTGTACACGTGTGTGGAAACGAGGTTTCCGACGTGCTGGGCTCCAATTGTTCGAGTCATAAATAATAGGATTAACTATATTCACGTTAATAAATTTCCAAAAGTTACAACTTATATGACACGTAATAAATAGGAAAAGAAATAAAATCTCAGGATTAATTTATAGGTGAGATAATGTATTAGCTAGAGTTTTGAGATTTAGAGTAAACAAATGAAATATTTGTTATTCTAACTATGATTAAAACCTTGATTTGGGCAATTAGATCTCAACCTTTAATTCTTAACTATGACATGTGTCTCTCATTCAAACGTGGGAAAAATGGAGAGGAGCCTCTTCCATTTTTTTTTTTTGATAGTCCAGGTTTCCAAGCTTGCGTCTGACTATTTCACTAGTATTACCCAGACGTCCTGGATGTTGAGATACATAATAATACAATATTTAAATGGTGGTGGTTAATAATTAGTTAGAAAGGTGTTAGAAGGTAGTTAAAATGATCAAAGGGTACAATAGTCAATAGTCATTGTGTTGTGTATATGGTGTGGTGTATATAAGTCTGTGGATAGAAGATATTTTGTAATTGACCTCATTAATACAATTACATTTCTTCTTCTCTACTCAAACTCTTCTCTCTCTGTACATATTCTCCATTACTGCTTCTTCTTCATCTCCCTCGACTTTCTCCATCTCTTTCTCTTCCTCTATTTCTCAACTTACTGTTGTAGTTCATAGATCGCAACCAGGACAAGCTCGTTGTCAAACCAGTGACTGTTACTGTCACGACCCGACCCCGGGCCCGCGACTGGTGCCCTACCTGGGCACCCCTTTCAGGTATACATCAGAGAATAGCAGCGGAACATACACAACTCTTAAAATAACGATCATACTTAGACAGTAGACATCAACCGGCTAGCCGATAAGGCCGCCTTTCGTAACATGTACATAATACAAAATTAAAAACAGTATATCTTTGTTCTTACAAACCCAATCCACAAACGTGACTACAGACCTCTAAGAATAACAACTTTGGCGGGACAGGGCCCCGCCATACCCCTGAATGTACAACAACCGACAATACCAGGGATAAGCCTCCGGAATAAAGGAGCTTCTCAACAGCTGAACAGTGATCCTAAGAGTGAGGATCAGCAACCTGTACTCTACCTGCGGCATGAACGCAGCCCCCCGAAGGAGGTCAGTACAACATGTACCAAATATGTGGCCCGAAAGATCATGTAGTGAAATCATAAGTCTAAAATAAAACCGGAGACATGTATGATAACTCATATAACAGTACACTGTGTCTTACTAACAATGAGAGTAAATAAGAGTATAAACTTTATTGCATAAAAATAGGAGGCTCATGATCAAAATAGGGTCCCTCGCCCGTAGTATCATTGAGCAATCCTACTTCTGGGACTATTTCACCCGCATAGGTCCTGTGGACCCGCATGAGGTCATCCGCCTCGCATGGGACTATTTCACCCGCATAGGTCGTGTAGACCCGCATGAGGTATTCCTCGCATAGGACTGGTCCGCCCCGCATGGGACTATTTCACCCGCATAAGCCCTTTCGGACCCGCATGAGGTATTCCTCGCATCATGGGTAGCAAATCCACAGAATATGCAAATGCCACAAACCCGGGGAATGACCCCGTAATGAATAACATACCACTAGCACAACCCGGCTATCACACATAACATAAGCACTATCGGCTTATCATACATAACATAAGCACTACCGGCTTATCATACCATATATAAGCAAGTTAAGAAATCCCCTAACTTCTTATTAGTCTTATACATGTACACTCTTATTTTAGTTTACTTAAGGCACTAACATGTCATTATAAAAATCCGGGAATTTAACCCAAAGTACTACGTATTTCTACTCTTTTAAAATGACTCTTTTTCATACAAAACTTCCAAGATACTAATAACCGTAGTATCAATTCATAACTACATTTTTAGACAAGTCACAATACCTTTTAGAAATACATTTTCAGGCTTCTAAATCAAGTGACTTCTTTCTTTTAAAAACCTTAAGCAATTGATGCCTTTAAATCAATTTGTCTTTCTTTATTTCAAGTCATTTATCATACTTATATTACTTAGAGTAAACCACTCTTTTTAACTTTTCATAAAGCTATTATAACCAACTTCCCATAAAGCCGTTATACTAGCTTTATACTTTAGAAACTTACATTCTTCCTTATAACCAAGAGACTTAAACTTTCCAACAAAACAAGTATCAAAAATACTTTCAACATACTTAAAGTCTCTTAACTTTTGAAAGCCAAGATATCCTTAATATTTAAACAAGTGAGTTAATTCCCTAACTCAATCAACTTGGACATTCTTAAAATAAGCCAAGGATATCAAATGGACTAGATTGTCAAAATCTTGTACGTCTACCGTACTATACATTTACAACTTATTCATGCTCAAGAGATAAGAAAGTTCCACATACCTCTTCGATTTAATCCACTTGCTAAGTCCAATTCTCCGTACGTAATATGTCAACCTAAAATGACCATAATACGTCTATTAACTTCTAGTTTCAAACGTAGAATATTCCAAGTGCAAAGTCACTAAATTCTACGGAAAATCGGACAGCACTTCCTTTGTTTCTACATACTTTGCCACCTTTTTCAAGGCCGAATTCAATAACCAAACACGCCACATTTAAGGCTCAACAAAGTAGTTAACAATAGGGGATTACACGCTTAATCAAGACGTGTAAAATTCCGCCCCACAATTGACATTAAACTAGTCCAAAAATACAATGTCCATTCGACAATTAGGGACAACAATACCAATTCGTTTCCAATTCCTATTCAATCCAAATTGTTTAGTATAACATGTTATAAAGCCGCAATTGATTATAACAACTATAATCTTCAAGTAGATAACATGCGACGATTCTAGTTAACGACCAAATTGTAATTCAATTTCAAATGACTCAACATGTCATTTTCGGATTTGAGCTTCCAAATTTCCATAACACTTATCAATCTTCATAATACATATCACATGATCATTTCTAACTTATAATAACATGAAATCTTCAATTACAAAAGTAAGACGAAGATTATACCTCATTTAGCCCAAATATGATCCAAGATTACAAGTCGATCCTTAGCAACTTTAGCTCCTCATTTCGACGTTCCAAACCACTCCAAGCAACCCTTAGAAGCTTATGAAGATCTCCTCTTCAAGTTCCAACTTCAAAGTTGAACAACTCCTTAGGTTTTCGCCTTGCGACTAATACGAAAACACCACTTTTCCGGGATCTCTCTATTGAGATACACTTACAATACCCTTAGGTACCTTGGTTTAAAGTATGGAGCTTATTGGACAACAAACAAAAAAAATTCTTTCTCTTTGAACCCCAAACCCGAGAGCCTCACATAGGGTTCTTCAAATTCTTGAATTTTTTTCTAAGTGTTAAGCCTTGTCTTGCTACTAAGGAAGCTTATATAACCAAATGGAAGGTCTAGATTAAAACAAATGGGTGGCTTGGATGCATTTTATTTAAATATCATGCTATGTGGGCTCATTGACTTGGTTAATGTTGTCAAGCTCTTAGCCTAGTAAGACTTTCATTTTAAATTATGGTCAAATGAACATTCTACCCATGCACAAATTCGATCAAGACCACTAAGGGGGTGACACGTGTCGCTCTCCCGTTCGTCGCAATATTTCGTTTTCCGATAAATTCCAAAATTCCGATAAATTTTTACTCGTATCAAATCTTAACACCTTTGAGTTCTTACGTACGTTCTTATAAACATATCCTGGAATTCCGGGGTGTAACATTCTTCCCCCCTTAGAAACATTCGTCCCCGAATGTTCTTTCGGGAGTCAAACTTAAAGATAGCGACATAGTCTCCTTACAACCCGTACATACCAATAATTCCACACGTGGCCACATAATAATGCTCATACTAAAATGTCAACCTGAACCCCACGTGTGTCCACGCTTGCTATCGCATAAAGCTTCACGACTCTGAGCTTACTCATAATCTTTCCTGGATAAGCTTCGCCTTATCCGCAGCCCGCTGAATCAAGTCTGGACCAAATAACTGAACCTCGCCTACGTCGAACCAACCAACCGGCGATCTACACTCTCTTACATACAAGGCCTCATACAGGGCCATCTGAAAACTGGAAGGGTATATGTTATCGTACGTAACTCAACAAGAGGCAAATAACCTTCCCGGCTATCTCTGAAATCAAGAACACAGGCCCGCCACCTATCCTCAAGTGCCTGGATAGTACGCTCTGCCTGTCCGTCGGTCTGAGGGTGTAATGCAACACTGAGACTTACCTGTGTCCCTTAAACCCTTCTGAACAACCTCCAGAAGTTATCCGTAACCGAGCTCATCTGTCTGACATCATAAACGTAGGAACCCCGTGCAGTCTCACAATCTCTCTGCTATAAAAGTTGGCATAAACCTCAGCCGAGCAAGTGGTCCTAACCGGAAGAACACAGTTGGTTTCGTCAGCATGTTTACCATGACCCCAAGGGGGTCGCACTTCCTCTGAGTACGATGCCACCCTGTAACAAGATCCACATTAATCACCTCCCAAATCTAAGTCGGGATCTAAATCGCCTGTAATAGCCCACTGGCCTTCTGGTATTCAACCTTGACCTGCTACTAATTCGGACACTAAGTAGTAAACTCCGCTATGTCCCTTTTCCGGTCATCTAACCCATACATGCATCTGAGGTCACGACACAACTAGTCGACCCCGAACAATTAGAGCAATAAGCACTGCGTGCCTCCTAAAACTCAGCGACTAGTCTGCGCAAAGACGGTACACACATCTATCCTCATATCACAAAGACCCCATCCGTGCTACTCAACGAGCTCTTCTCTTCTCGGAGAGCCGTATCATAACTGGATCCTCATACTGTCGCCTTTTTACCTCCTCAACGATGGAAAACTCGGCAACCTCTCGGATCTAAACTTTATTAACCTTGGAAACAAATAATCGATCCCCTTGGCTCGGTAGCTGAAGAATCTCACGGACCACGTCCTGTCTATCTGGCTGCCCATCTGGCATACTATCCTTAGATCCACGACTAAGAGTATCTTTAACTGTCTTGGCTTTCCTCAGATGGTATAGGATATCAATATCACAACCCTTGGGTAACTGTAACCACCGTCTCTGTCACAAATTCAACTGCCTCTGTCTGAAGATATACCGGAGGCTCTTGTGGTCTGCACAAATATCCACATGAAGTCTATATATATGTCATGCCCCCCAAATCTTCAAGGCAAGATTTAACTACCGCCAGCTCCAAATCGTGAGTGGCGTAATTTCCTTTCCTGCCTCCCTAACTACCGGGAAAACATAGGCTCTATCCTTATCGTCGTACAAGACACAACCTAGCCCAACACCCAACGTGTTATCATAATAACCTAACCCTCTAGTCTTTCAGGAGGGGTTAGAACTGTAGTCGAGTCAACTTATCTTCCAATAACTGGAAACCTTTCTCATTTTGTAGAGCCTATAGCTAGGTGTTACCACATTTCCTCGAAACGTTCTTACTTCCCATTATTACTAATGGTCTTTACACTAGTCTGGGGTAATCATATCTCGTGCAACTTACATAACCATAGTCGTATTCTCCTTTATCATTCTGGTCATAACCTTACCTTAGGCTTATTATTAGCAAAAGTATTTCTATCTTGATTCATAATCGTGCTTCATACATGCGTACAACCTGCATTTATATCTTTACGATACTTCCTCGACCAATTCGTACGTCGTTCTTAATTACCCCAACACAACACTTTTTCCACGGTTATCTACAACTGTAACCTATGGCATGACGATACTGAAGACCTTACCAGTCTCATATCCTTCGTCTAACAACATGGGTACACACAACCCCCATAATGCGTAAAACTGTCCTTTTACGTGGGGGAGAGAACTTATCTCCCTTTCTTAAACTTTCCTTGGAGTCACAACCCTAATCACAGGGTCCTCTCGCGGTCCAGTAAATATCTAATCATCACGCACTACCTTAAAGTCATGTAGATTTTCAAAACCTACCAAAGATGCCCTCAGCTTTCCGCCGGCAGCACTCGTACTTATTTTATTCTTGCCTTGCACATTTTCCTGAAATTATCCGGAAGGTCGTGGCCCTGACCGCCACACCAAACCAATTCCAAGTACCTCCAAGGGCACTTAACATAAATTCCTTCAAATTCAATTATTACTTACTTCCTGCGTCAATTTACCTCAAATGAACAAGTCACACAAACTTATAAAAAAAACAATGATGCCAAAGAAGGAAGGATAATTCACTAGTTACCACCACTTTCTTCCTTTCCACTCGATAACCGGTTTACCAGGAAACTGGTACTGAATCCATCTCTCTCTGAAGTCCACGTTGGCATAACAAGAGGCCAACTAGCCCGTACTCATAATGACCTCAACGTCTGTCACAACAGCTCTGCTAGGTCTGATAGGGTCCAACGACTGTATCGTTACCGGTAATTATTATCTAACCGCTCAGCTACCACCCAACACTCACGGGCATAGTCACCTCGAAAGGTCCTCATGGATTCAGGTTCCATTTCTTTACACTTGGTTGCTCTCTCTCTTACTGGTCGTACTCTTCCCGTACTTCCAAACTTATTCTAGCGTACGTACATAGCCTTCATACTGATTCGGGCCTCTAATCCTTGGGGTTACTATTCTGAACAACTTAAGGCCATTTTCGGCTCTCTCAACCTGGTTCCGGTGGAACGCGTCCACGAACCCGTAAAATGATTAACTAGACTCGGGCCTTACACCCTCGTGACCCTGTCACCTAGCGGGACTACTACCAATTGATCACATACCATTTCAAGCTATGGGGTGACCCTTAATAGGTCCTCAACCCGACTCGGCGTTGTATTTAACTCTTACCCTTGGTCTGACTTAACTTTTTACTACCCGAGAAGGCCTTATATACCTAAGGTCTCGGTGGTTATCAACATTCTTAGGCTCGCAATTTCCATGCTCCACGCCTACCTTATCAGTCCCCCCGTAAACGGGTATAAAAACTTCTCGTAGTACCATAATCGTGTTGTCTTGACCACGACAACCATACTTACTCCATACGGATCTCACCCGTACCATTCCCTTAATCATACTACGTAGCTTAAGTTACTAACATAGTCTTTCATTAAGTCTCTTAATTATAACCTCTTAAGGGTCCATTTCCTTCTCAGACAGCTCATCATTTCCTAATTATCTCAAATTAGTACGTAAACCTTGATGAGAATTCATTAAACTGTTTCATACCTTCCCGGTATTTATTTAGTCCTTACTAAATCCTGGTAACCTAAAACCATTCTAGGCAACACGCGTCCGACCCTCATACATAAATACGTATAGCTGTATGTCACGATACGAACTATACTACAAACATTACCTACCTGGATACGCAATCCACATCATCTTTCCTGGGTCACTGCTGCCTTTCTCGTAGCTGCAAACAACATAACCTGTTAGGGAGAGACTATTATACCCCGTATTTCCAGAGTATGTACGTGTGGGCGTACGTAGAAAAGTTTGAGCCTTAAAGTTAGGCAAGATTCGAAATTTGTGCACAACCCCCGTAAAGAATCGTTTTTCGACGAAACGTTTTACAGAACTTGCGAAGGGAAAATTCCGGCTATGTCATTTATAATTTTTGCGGATTTTTCCGAGAGATGAAATATTTTGGACCAACGAGAGGGTGACACTTGTCACCCTCAAGTGGACGGCCAAGGGGCGGTTTGCCTTGGACGAATGGCATGAATTTGGGGCCTAAAACATGGGCCATTGTTTGTGGAGTGATTTGAGGAGTAGTTAGGGGGCACTTGGGCAAATCTTGGCCCTCCACTTGCCCCCCACTTGGCTTGATCATGGCCATTGGTTTCCCTATAAATACCCCCCCCCCCCCTTTTGAAGACTTATTCATCCACTCCATAAATCTCCAAGTCTTGAAATCCTTCTCCCCTGTGAGCTTCTCGTCCTAGCCTTCCCCTCCCCTTTGTTAGGCCTTGTCAGAAGTGTACACCCCCTTGCCTTGTATGGTTCTCGTATAATACCTCCTTTTTGGTAGAGAAATACTCTCCAAGTATTGTTACAATACCAAAATACCTTAGCCTTATACCTTGTAGTATTCCAAAAGTTACCTCTATACGTAGAGCCCGGAAATACTACCTTATGTCCTTTTTGTCTCAAACCGAAACCCTAAGGAAATCTTCATAAGCTTGGTTGAAGTGCTAAGAGAAGTTGTTTAGAAAATTCTAAGGGTTTTTTGGAGCGGGTTGGAGCGCCCAGAGTAGGAGCTAAACGTTGCTCAGGATCGATATTTAAACTTGGATAATTTTGGGCTTACCGAGGTAAATACGCTTGACCTTCTTTTGTGATTAGAGTTTTCATACTGTTGAAGTATAAGATTTAAGTATAAGTTATATACAAGGAAGGTATATAAGAAGAGAATTGAACTGTACTTACATAGGACTGTATCTACAGTAGACTTGTGAAGTTTGACGGGTAGGGAAGTGCTGCCCAATTTTCCGTAAGAATCTTGTATCTAGATTTATTCTACCGAGTAGTCTAGACATTGATAGACTTGTATAACCGTTATAGGTTGAAGTACTGCGAGTAGCGAATTCTACTCGAAGGGTGGAAAAGGCTAACAGGACTATAATACTTTGGAGCTATTTGCTGATAGTCGATAATCGTCGCGAGGTATGTGATTCTTCCTATACTCTTGAGCATGATATTTTAAAGGAATATATACAGTACGGTAGACGTACGTGTGGCAATGTCTTTTGACTTAAACCTGAATAATAAGAATCTGGAAGTATTTTACAAGAATATATATATAGTACGGTAGACGTACGTGTGACAATGTCTTTTGACTTAAGCCTAAATAATAAGAATCTGGAAGTATTTTACAAGAATATATATATAGTACGGTGAGCGACGTGTGTTAATCGAATATAGTTTCTGCAATGTCTTTTGACTTAAGCCTGAATAATAAGAATCTTGAAGTATTTCAAAAGAATTAAGAATCCTTTTTGAAAGAAGAATAATACTTGGTTTGAAAGCTTAAGAGTTATACTAGCTTTATGGGAAGTTAGGTATAACGACTTAAGAAGATAAAAAGAATGGTTTATTTCTTTTAAGAAGTTAAGAGACTTAATCTTAAAAGATAAGAGACTTGACTTAATTGAATTGATGTGAAAGTTATTAAGAAGTGTGAAACCTCATTCGTGAGTAATGAGTACTTGGTTTTTAAAAGAATAATGTTTTACTGATTTCGGAAATGAGAATAAGTAAGGAACTTGATTTCTAAAAGAGATTTGAGGAAATTAAAGAGTTTTTGGTTCAAAAGAAAGGCATTGTTTTGTCTTAAAATTGGTTTAAAACATAAAGTGTTATAACAGCTTTATGGGAAGTTAGTTATAACGACTTTATGAAAACAAAAGAATGGTTTTATCATTGGTTTTAAAGTGGTAACTTGACTTTAAAAGGAGAAGTGTTTTGGTCTAAAAAGAAGGCATGGTATTGCCTTAATTTGGTTTTAAAAGGAAAGTATGGAAATTGTTTTGGTTTACTTAAAAGATGTTAGTCACTCTATCTGCGGTATCGGGTGACCTTTGTAAAAGAAATGGATTCTTTAAAAGAGTTTAACATACGTAGTACTTTGGGGTTAAAACCTGGACTTTGGCATAAAATGAAAGTACCTTGAGTTGTGTGTGACTTTCCTATGTTTGTGTATGATAGCCTTGTTGTGCAAAGTGTTGTATTCTTATGTTACGCGTCTCGAATGGAGGGTCGGTCGTGTTATTCTTGATCATTTTGGACATCTCGACACGATGGGTGGCCACGGGTATGCTTCCACTATGATAGTCCATGGGAATATCGACTCGATGGACGGTCGCGGGTACGCGGCCATGATGAGGTTCGTTTCGTTGATAGTGTTATTCCATGGACTAGCTCTCCACGAGGTTTTCTTGATCGTCCCTGGTATCCGGTGGTGGCTTTCGTACTTGCCGCCTCGTGGTGATTCGACCTTGGTACACGGTAGTTAGCCCTCGTGACTTGCCGTTCGGTGTAGTGACGAAGTCTCGTGACACGCGGTACACAGTAGTTAGCCCTCGTACTTGCCTTGGCCATTCGTGACACGCACCTTGGTATCGGTAGTCGGCTTTACTTGCCGTGTCGCCTTCGCGATTTGGTTGTTTAGTATCATAGTACTGACTTGGTGTTCATGTGTACTGTGGTGTTATTATATCATGATCGCCGTGATGAGGAAGGTATTCCACGGGCATGATTGATGTTGCGGGCGTGAGACCCATAGTTATATTTGAGTGATGACTACGAGGCGTGAGTCACGACTTACATGATCGCTTATTTATGGTGAATCGTAGTTTGGTTATCATACATGTCTCGCTTTATATAGCGCTATGATTTCATTTACGATATTTTTCGATTCATATACTTGGTACATGTTGCATCGACCTCTTCGGGCTGCGTTCATGTCGCAGTAGATACATCGATTGCCGATCCTCGCTCTTAGGATCACAGTTCGGCGTTAGGAAGCTCCGTTTCTCGGAGGCTTATCTTTGGTATGTTACCACGAGTTGTAGGTTCTTGTACATTCGTGGTATGGCGGCCTGTCGTCATGTATAAAAACTCTTAGAGGTGCATCTTGTTGTGGCGGGGTTTGTAAAAGGATTAAACTGTTCGGTTTGAAAGATTTGTATACATATATTTATTGGAAGGTAACCGTTTGGTTGACTGTTTATGATCTTATCTCTTGTTTCATGTTTAAAGTTTTATTTCACGATTTTTCGATGTTGTATCACTAGGGTGCGGTAAGACACGATCCACGGGCGGATCGGTCGTGACAAAAGTGATATCGAGCGATTAATCCTCGGAAAGTGTCTACGCATCGTGTCTAGTAGAGTCTTGATTATCGGTGTGTTGTGCACCACATCTATAATCGTGAGGTCGCAGGACATTTAGTATTGGTTTCCGCCTTCTCATTCCGAGATCGTGCCTTAGAGCCGTGTTGTAAGTTGGACCCTCCGACGTATCTCGTTTTTACCGCTTATGCCTCCCGCAGGCAACCCGCCCACGTGGGCAAAGCGGAGGAGCCGCAGTGAGATCTGAGAGGAGCAGCGCGAGCGGTCGATGCACGAGATAGTGCTTGACGGCGAGTTTTGCGACGCCGCCAGCAGAGTTTAGAGCGCAGCGGTGGCTGATGAGACAACAAGACTGAGCCTCGGTCCACGGCTGGAGCGAGAGGAGATGGGTCACAAAGAGATGGCCCGCCATCGCCGTGATCGTGGCGACACGAGGATAAGTGGACGCAGCAGCGATTCGAAGCACCGTGGTTCACCCGAGATCGGATAGTTTGAGGCTACGGGACTTTCGAGTTGTAGCCGCGAGTTCTACGGTCGAGGCACGAGGATGATCCGCAGGAGTTCATCCGAAGCGATTCTGGATCGTGAGTGATCAAGGCTTCGAGACCGAGTCGGTGGTCTTGGGTTCGCATCTGCGTGATCCGCCATGATCGTGGTTTTGATTCGTGGGAGCTGTCGGGAGAGCATGCACTTCGGTCGTATGGAACGAGTTCTCGAGGCATTTCTTGCACATTTCTTACCTCCACAGCGGCGAGAGGCTCGGCCGACAGATTTTTGGTGTTGAGGCGAGCGGGCGACGGTTCGGGAGTACAATGTGAGTTCGACTCATTGGCTCGGTATGTCCCGCGTTAGTAGCGATATGGAGGACGAGTGCACCGCCACGCCACCGGGCTCGATGACTACTTGGCGAGGCTTGTTGGTGTAGCTCTTCAGGGCATGGACATTGCCCGCACGCAGCTTATGCACTTGGATGTGAGGCGTAGAGGTCGACGGAATGACCAAGATCAGCGAGAAGAGGCGTAACAGCAGGTCCTTTGATAACTTTCGAGGCGCATCGCCAAAGAACTAGTTATGTACCTCCGTCGATGCAGTGGTCCTCCACGCCGGGACGCCGGGATATTCCGAGCGGTCGTGGCTCGTGTTTCAGATTTTCGGGGAGTAGGAGTGCTCGCGGATGAGGTCGCCTTGTCTCGGTGTGGCCGTTGTGGAAAACTTCATAAGGAGAGTGTCGTACTAACTTGGGAGATTGTTATTCTTGCGGCCAACAGGCCATCGGTGAGAAGGCTGTCAGGCCGAGTATGGTAGGATAGCCTGACTTCTGAGATCGATTGCGGGTTCTTCACCTTCCATAGCTAGGCGGGATGTTCATACACCGTGAGCCACGGCAGAGGTCGCGGTGGAAGTTCCAATTTAGCGGTCCTTTGAACCGCCTATCTTTTCAGTATATCCTTAACCTCTAGAGTTTTGCATGCGTGATACGATGATTGTATGTTGAGTGCTATGCAGAGATAGCTTTGTGTGTATTGTGGTTTAGAGACATGGATAGTTGAAAGAATAAGTATGGGGCGGGAAGATATGAACCTTAGAATGTTACACGTTGAGACCTTAGATGTAAGCGTCTTGAATAAAAGATTTTACTGCTAGTCTTTGTCGAAATACTTGGTTTGTGATAATGTATTGTGGGATAATTAGTGAGTTGTGTAAAATGAAAGTGGTAGCTTTCATGATGTGAATTAGTAAGATTGTTCCGTATCGGCGAGCAAGAGTTGGCGCGACGGAGGGTCGCCGAGGGCGACGTGGGTCAACCCAGAGCCGGATGTAGGTGGGGTCGGGCCTGGTGGTCCCGCCAGATGGTAGGGTCACGAGGTGCTAGGCCCAAGTTCGATGACCATCATATGAGTTCGTGGATATGTTCGACCAGAATCGATCGTGAAGGCCGAAACGCCTTAAAGGAGATTGAGGTTAGTAAGATGACCAAGTTTGGAGGTAGTGACTCAGAGATTTTGGAAATCAAGTAACGATCAAGTATAGTACGATACTAGAAGAGTTCAAGTGTTCGAGAAGCGGTGCGACGAGTAAGGGAAAAAGCGAGCATGTGTTAAGAGCATAGAAGTGATAATTTTGTTGTGAAGTAAAGCGGGCGGAATATCTTTTAGACCTTGGGTGGGAGCTTTTGTTATGCTTGAGGTGAATTCGTGGACTTGGATTAAATATTTGAGCGTGTGTTATTTTGTGGCGTGTGGCATTGGCAATCGTTTAAGTTATGAGGAATCGATCATTATCTGTTTTGAAGGAACATTCGGACGAATGTTTCGGGCGAGGGGAGAATGTTATACCCCGTATTTCCAGAGTATGTACGTGTGGGCGTACGTAGAAAAGTTTGAGCCTTAAAGTTAGGCAAGATTCGAAATTTGTGCACAACACCCGTAAAGAATCGTTTTTCGACGAAACATTTTACGTAACTTGCGAAGGAAAATTCCGCTATGTCATTTATAATTTTTGGATTTTTCCGAGAGATGAAATATTTTGGACCAACGAGAGGGTGACACTTGTCACCTCAGCCGACGCCAAGGGGCGGTTTGCCTTGGACGAATGGCATGAATTTGGGGCCTAAAACATGGGTCATTGTTTGTGGAGTGATTTGAGGAGTAGGTTAGGGGGCACTTGGCCCTCCACTTGCCCCCCACTTGGCTTGATCATGGCCATTGGTTTCCCTATAAATACCCCCCCCCCCCTTTTGAAGACTTATTCATCCACTCCACAAATCTCCAAGTCTTGAAATCCCTTCTCCCCTTTGTGAGCTTCTCGTCTAGCCTTCCTCCCCTTTGTTAGGCTCAGAAATGGGTACACCCCCTTGCCTTGTATGGTTCTCGTATAATACCTCCTTTTGGTAGAGAAATACTCTCCAAGTATTGTTACTATACCAAAATACCTTAGCCTTATACCTTGTAGTATTCCAAAAGTTACCTCTATACGTAGAGCCCGGAAATACTACCTTATGTCGTTTTTGTCTCAAACCGAAACCGTCAGGAAATCTTCAGCAGCTGGGTGGACGTGTTAAGATAAGTTGTTTAGAAACTTATACGGGTTGTTTGGAGGCGGGTTGAGCGCCCAGAGTAGGAGCTAAACGTTGCTCAGGATCGACATTTAAACTTGGATAATTTTGGGCTTACCGAGGTAAATACGCTTGACCTTCTTTTGTGATTAGAGTTTTCATACTGTTGAAGTATAAGATTTAAGTATAAGTTATATACAAGGAAGGTATATAAGAAGAGAATTGAACTGTACTTACATAGGACTGTATCTACAGTAGACTTGTGAAGTTTGTGGTAGGAAGTCTTGCCAATTTTCCGTAAGAATCTTGTATCTAGATTTATTCTACCGAGTAGTCTAGACATTGATAGACTTGTATAACCGTTATAGGTTGAAGTACTGCGAGTAGCGAATTCTACTCGAAGGGTGGAAAAGGCTAACAGGACTACAGTACTTTGGAGCTATTTGCTGATAGTCGATAATCGTCGCGAGGTATGTGATTCTTCCTATACTCTTGAGCATGATATTTTAAAGGAATATATATAGTACGGTAGACGTACGTGTGGCAATGTCTTTTGACTTAAGCCTGAATAATAAGAATCTGGAAGTATTTTACAAGAATATATATATAGTACGGTAGACGTACGTGTGGCAATGTCTTTTGACTTAAGCCTGAATAATAAGAATCTGGAAGTATTTTACAAGAATATATATATAGTACGGTAGACGTACGTGTTAATCGAATATAGTTTTACGGCAATGTCTTTTGACTTAAGCCTGAATAATAAGAATCTTGAAGTATTTCAAAAGAATTAAGAATCCTTTTTGAAAGAAGAATAATACTTGGTTTGAAAGCTTAAGAGTTATACTAGCTTTATGGGAAGTTAGGTATAACGACTTAAGAAGATAAAAAGAATGATTTATTGCTTTTAAGAAGTTAAGAGACTTGATCTTAAAAGATAAGAGACTTGACTTAATTGAATTGATGTGAAAGTTATTAAGAAGTGTGAAACCTCATTCGTGAGTAATGAGTACTTGGTTTTTAAAAGAATAATGTTTTACTGATTTCGGAAATGAGAATAAGTAAGGAACTTGATTTCTAAAAGAGACTTGAGGAAATTAAAGAGTTTTTAGTTCAAAAGAAAGGCATTGTTTTGTCTTAAAATTGGTTTAAAACATAAAGTGTTATAACAGCTTTATGGGAAGTTAGTTATAACGACTTTATGAAAACAAAAGAATGGCTTTATCATTGGTTTTAAAGTGGTAACTTGACTTTAAAAGGAGAAGTGTTTTGGTCTAAAAAGAAGTCATGGTATTGCCTTAATTTGGTTTTAAAAGGAAAGTATGGAAATTGTTTTGGTTTACTTAAAAGATGTTAGTCACTCTATACTGCGGGTATCGGGTGACCTTTGTAAAAGAAATGGATCCTTTAAAAAGAGTTTAATATACGTAGTACTTTGGGGTTAAAACCTGGACTTTGGCATAAAATGAAAGTACCTTGAGTTGTGTGTGACTTTCCTATGTTTGTGTATGATAGCCTTGTTGTGCAAAGTGTTGTATTCTTATGTTACCGCGTCTCTCGAATGGAGGGTCGGTCGTGTTATTCTTGATCATTTTGGACATACCGACGATGGGTGGCCACGGGTATGCTTCCACTATGATAGTCCATGGGCATACTGACTCGATGGATGGTCCACGGGTATGCGGCCATGATGAGGGTTCGTTTCCCTGTTGATAGTGTTATTCCATGGACTAGCTCTCCATGAGGTTTTCTTGATCGGCGCTTGGTATCGGTGGTCGGCTTTCGTACTTACCCGTCTCGTGGTGATTCGGCCTTGGTACACAGTAGTTAGCCCTCGCTTGCCCGTTCGGTGTAGTGACGAAGTCTCGTGACACGACGCGGTACTGGTAGTTAGCCCTCGTACTTGCCGGTCACTACGTGACACGCCCTTGGTATCCGTAGTCGGCTTTCGTACTTGCCCCGTGTCAGCTTCGTGGTTTGGTTGTATAGTATTGTTAGTACAGACTTGGTGTTCATGTGTACTCTGTGGTGTTATTATATCATAGACTGCCGGCAGTGAGGAAGGTATTCCACGGGCATGATTGATGTTGCGGACGTGAGACCCATAGTTATATTTGAGTGATGACTCTGAGGGCGTGAGTCCCTGACTTACATGACTGCTTATTTATTGTGAACTGTAGTTTGGTTATCATACATGTCTCCTTCTTTATATAGACTGCTATGATTTCATTTCTGATATTTTTCGTTCATATACTTGGTACTGTTATGCGACCTCGCCCGGCTGCGTTCATGCCGCAGTAAGGTACATCGATTGCCGATCCTCGCTCTTAGGATCACGGATTCGGCGTTGGAAGCTCGTTTCTCGGAGGCTTATCTTTGGTATGTTACCCTGAGTTGTAGGTTCTTGTACATTCGGGGTATGGCGGGGCCACTGTCGTCATGTTGTATAAAAACTCTTAAGTGCAGTAATCGTTGTGGGCAGGGTTTGTAAAAAGGATTAAACTGTTCGCTTTGAAAGATTTGTATACATATATTTATTGGAAGGTAACCGTTTGGTTGGCCTGTTTTATGATCTTATCTCTTGTTTCATGTTTAAAGTTTTATTTTCGCTGATTTTCTCTGATGTTGTATCACTAGGGTGCCCGGGGTAAGGCACCAGTCACGGGCCCGGGATCGGGTCGTGACAGAGACGACCCTAACCACACAGCTCTATCGCACGATCTCAGAGTGAGAAGAATGGAAACCAATCATAAATGTCCTGCAGCCTCCTGATTATAGATGTGGTGCACAACACACCGATAATCAAGACTCTACTAGACACGGTCTGTAGACACTTTCCGAGGACTAACTGCTCTGATAAAACTTTTGTCACGACCCGACCCAAGCTCGCGATCGTGCCCTACCCGGCACCCCTTTCGTATACATCGAGAATAGCAATGAACATACACAACTCTTAAAATAACGATCATATTTAGACAAGACATCAACCTGGCTAGCCGATAAGGCCGCTTCAGAATAATGTACATAATACAAAATTTAAAAATGATATCTTTGTTCTTACAAACCCAATCCACAAACGTGACTACTGCACTCTAAGAATAACAACTTTGTGACGGGGCCCCGCCATACCCCTGAATGTACAACAACCGACAATACCAGGGATAAGCCTCCGGAATAAAGGAGCTTCTCAACAGCTGAACCGTGATCCTAAGAGTGAGGATCAGCAACAGCACTTCACTGCGACATTTAACGCACTCAAGGAGGTCGAGACAACATGTACCAAATATGTGAAACTGAAAGTACTGTAGTGAAATCATAAGTCTAAAATAAAACCGGAGACATGTATGATAACTCATATAACAGTACACTGTGTCTTACTAACAATGAGAGTAAATAAGAGTATAAACTTTATTGCATAAAAATAGGAGGCTCATGATCAAAACAGGGTCCCTCGCCCGTAGTATCATTGAGCAATCCTACTCCTGGGACTATTTCAACCGCATAGGTCCTGTGGACCCGCATGAGGTCATACGCCTCGCATGGGACTATTTCACCTGCATAGGTCGTGTAGACCCGCATGAGGTATTCCTCGCATAGGACTGGTCCACCCCGCATGAGACTATTTCACCCGCATAAGCCCTTTCGGACCCGCATGAGGTATTCCTCGCATTATGGGTAGCAAATCCACGGAATATGCAAATGCCACAAACCCGGGGAATGACCCCGTAATGAATAACATACCACTAGCACAAACCGGCTATCACACATAACATAAGCACTACCGGCTTATCATACATAACATAAGCACTACCGGCTTATCATACCATATATAAGCAAGTTAAGAAATCCCCTAACTTTTTATTAGTCTTATACATGTACACTCTCATTTTAGTTTACTTAAGGCACTAACATGTCATTATAAAAATCCGGGAATTTAACCCAAAGTACTACGTATTTCTACTCTTTTAAAATGACTTTTTTCATACAAAACTTCCAAGATACTAATAACTGTAGTATCAATTCATAACTACATTTTTAGACAAGTCACAATACCTTTTAGAAATACATTTTCAGGCTTCTAAATCAAGTGACTTCTTTCTTTTAAAAACCTTAAGCAATTGATGCCTTTAAATCAATTTGCCTTTCTTTATTTCAAGTCATTTATCATACTTATATTACTTAGAGTAACCCACTCTTTTTAACTTTTCATAAAGCTATTATAACCAACTTCCCATAAAGCCGTTATACTAGCTTTATACTTTAGAAACTTACATTCTTCCTTATAACAAAGAGACTTAAACTTTCCAACAAAACAAGTATCAAAAATACTTTCAACATACTTAAAGTCTCTTAACTTTTGAAAACCAAGATATCCTTAATATTTAAACAAGTGAGTTAATTCCCTAACTCAATCAACTTGGACATTCTTAAAATAAGCCAAGGATATCAAATGGACTAGATTGTCAAAATCTTGTACGTCTACCGTACTATACATTTACAACTTATTCATGCTCAAGAGATAAGAAAGTTCCACATACCTCTTCGGTTTAATCCACTTGCTAAGTCCAATCCTCCGTACGTAATATGTCAACCTAAAATGACCATAATACATCTATTAACTTCTAGTTTCAAACGTAGAATATTCCAAGTGCAAAGTCACTAAATTCTACGGAAAATCGGACAGCACTTCCTTTGTTTCTACATACTTTGCCACCTTTTTCAAGGGCGAATTCAATAACCAAACACGCCACATTTAAGGCTCAACAATGTAGTTAACAATAGTGGATTACACGCTTAATCAAGACGTGTAAAATTCCGCCCCACAATTGACATTAAACTAGTCCAAAAATACAATGTCCATTCGGCAATTAGGGACAACAATACCAATTCTTTTCCAATTCCTATTCAATCCAAATTGTTTAGTATAACATGTTATAAAGCCGCAATTGATTATAACAACTATAATCTTCAAGTAGATAACATGCGACGATTCTAGTTAACGACCAAATTGTAATTCAATTTCAAATGACTCAACATGTCATTTTCGGATTTGAGCTTCCAAATTTCCATAACACTTATCAATTTTCATAATACATATCACATGATCATTTCTAACTTATAATAACATGGAATCTTCAATTACAAAAGTAAGACGAAGATTATACCTCATTTAGCCCAAATATGATCCAAGATTACAAGTCGATCCTTAGCAACTTTAGCTCATCCTTTCGACCTTCCAAACCACTCCAAGCAACCCTTAGAAGCTTATGAAGATCTCCTCTTCAAGTTCCAACTTCAAAGTTGAACAACTCCTTAGGTTTTCGCCTTGCGACTAATACGAAAACACCACTTTTCCGGGATCTTTCTATTGAGATACACTTACAATACCCTTAGGTACCTTGGTTTAAAGTATGGAGCTTATTGGACAACAAACAAAAAAATTCTTTCTCTTTGAACCCCAAACCCGAGAGCCTCACATAGGGTTCTTCAAATTCTTGAAATTTTTTCTAAGTGTTAAGCCTTGTCTTGCTACTAAGGAAGCTTATATAACCAAATGAAAGGTCTAGATTAAAACAAATGGGTGGCTTGGATGCATTTTATTTAAATATCATGCTATGTGGGCTCATTGACTTGGTCAATGTTGTCAAGCTCTTAGCCTAGCAAGACTTTCATTTTAAATTATGGTCAAATGACCATTCTACCCATGCACAAATTCGACCAAGACCACTAAGGGGGGTGACACGTGTCGCCCTCCCATTCGTCGCAATATTTCGTTTTCCGACAAATTCCAAAATTCCGATAAATTTTTACTCGTCTCAAATCTTAACACCTTTGAGTTCTTACGTACGTTCTTATAAACATATCCTGGAATTCCGGGGTGTAACAGTTACACAGTCACTAGATGAGATAAGTAACTGCTTTCATCAATGAAACAGATGCAACCATGAAATCAAAGAGTAAGAAATGTCTATCGATAGAAGGATCGAGGAGTTCTTAGCGACAAATAGACTAAGAATTGAGGGATACTTCGTCGGAGACAATATGGATTGAGTTGAAGCTCAATTCAAGGATTCAAAGAGTTATTCACAGGTCGATCAAGTGTTAGATTGTTTGTTTTTATATGTGTATCTCAGGATAGGAGAATCGAAGGATTTCTAGCCGGAATTGGACTAGAAATTGAGGGAGACTCCGCTGCATATCCGACCTTGAAATAGCTTGTGTGATGAGAATCGAGGGATTCTCTAGTCCAAGCGAGTCTAGAGAACGAGGGGTTCTTACCGCTTATTGAAATAGCTTGTGTGATGAGAATCGAGGAATTCCCTAGTCCGGATGAGACTAGAGAACGAGAAGTTCTTGTCGTCGTTTTTTTTACATAAGGAGAATCGAGGGATTCTCTAGTACGAGTGAGACTAGAGAACGAGAGGTTCTTCATTATTACTGTGGCACCTGATGTTGTCGATGTTGCGACTGGTGCTGCTGGAGCTTTGTTGTGGCTGCTATTAACAGCCGGAAATTATGGAGTTTATGCGCAGTGTAGCGATGTGAAGGCCGCCATCGCTTTTGCCGCTTTTATATCTCAGATATTGAATTGATGTTGCAGCTGTGTTGTTGCTCACTGTGCTAAGGTAGATACTGGTTTTGCGACTGCAGCTGATGTTGTTGTTCACTGCGTTGCTGCTGTTGGTGAAAATGCAGGAGCAGTAGCAGCTTGTGTTGATATTCACACAAAACTCATGAGAAAATACAAGCAAGTTCCTGAATGGTGGTTCTTAAGCATTCTTCTTTCTCACCCTTATCACTGCTACCACAAACCAAACTCCTGGTTTGAATGTGATCACAGAGTACATAATTGGGTACTTGTACCCCGGTTATCCAGTAGCTAACATGTGCTTTAAGGTGTACGACTACATCAGCATGAAGCAGGGACTAACCTTTTTATAAGACTTAAAGCTTGGACATTACATGAAGATTCCTCCTAGAGTAATGTTTATGGCTCAGGTTGTTGGAACCTTGACATCAGCTTTAGTGCATCTTAGAACAACATGGTGGCTTATGGACACTGTCCCAGATATTGTGAGCTTAATGTTTCCACTTATCAGATGTGCATTCTTATGTTGTTCAACAATGTTGATCGAATGAGTTACAAAGAAATTGAGCAGTCTGAAATACGACCCACTTAAAGAAGAGTCATTGATGTTACTATTACTGTTGTTTTTTTAGTAGAGTATTTTGCTATTGCTCCCAAGCTAGGACTGAAACCTCTGTTTGCAATGCCTAATTTGAGGGGGGGAGGGTGTTGAGATACATAATAATACAACATTTAAATGGTGGTGGTTAATAATTAGCTAAAAAGGTGTTAGAAGGTAGTTAAAATGATCAAAGGGTACAATAGTCAATAGTCATTGTGTTGTGTGTGGTGTATATAAGTTTGTGGATAGAAGATATTTTGTAATTGACCTCATTAATACAATTACATTTCTTCTTCTCTACTCAAACTCTTTTCTCTCTGTACATATTGTACATATTCTCCATTACTGCTTCTTCTTCATCTCTCTCGTCTTTCTCCATCTCTTTCTCTTCCTCTATTTCTCAACTAACTGCTGTAGTTCATAGATCGCAACCAGGACAAACTCGTTGTCAAACCAGTGACTGCTACACAGTCACTAGATGAGATAAGTAACTGCTTTCATCAATGAAACAATAATTTAACACTGGAGGTAATATCATCGGTCCTTCAACACTATTACGATGCGTCGTTGGATGTGCTCGGTGGCGGTTCGAGCGCATAACCGATCAATGACAAGGTCCAATTCCCCAACATGCAGAATTACTTCGTTCTTGCGGGGAATCGAACACACGCTGTCATGCCAGAACGCCTTATAGCGTCTAGGCTTTGTCACTAGACTATGCCCCTGAGGACAAGGAGCCTCTTCCCTTAACATGATGCAGAGTGTTTTTTTTCCGGTATTGTTCATGCCCTTCATCACACCAAAAATTTGTACTAGGACCATCCGCCATGTAGGCAAAGAGAAGTGTTTGAATCTAGAGGGGCCAGCTTGGCTGGCAGGGGATCAAGTTTGCGGCCGAGAGGTTGCAAGTTCGATTCCCCCCTCCGGATATCGTCCTCCGGGGCACATGCTTGTGATTAAGCCTGGGCGCTAAAAGCCGCGCGGGCATGTTGCAGTGTGAGTTTGATTCCCGCCAGACAGGTCCTGTGCGGGTCGGACCAGAAGATTGATCAGTTGGGCCTTGGCAGACATCGATCACGAGCACATCCCGCGATTTACTGGTTGTGGGTCTTTGAAGGATCGTCCCATGACCTCCGGGAGTTAGTACAAAGACTTGCAGATGCTTAGCGATATGGGGATGAGGTCCCCAAAGCACGGATTATAAAAAAAAAAAAAAAAAAAAAAAAAAGAGAAGTGTTTGAATGTCAAAGCAAGTCTGTACTTAATTTTGGGTGATGAGATTTCAAATCCTTGTCTGTGTCAATCAGCATGGGTGGAGAATTGGGAATAACCCCAATCAACAATGTCAGATCATTCGTTGAAACAAAACATAACGCCAATAACTGTCAACTATAGCAATTTCATCTACTTATATGAGAAAAGAATTACTTTAAGTTACCCAACAGTAAACCTTCGAACCAACTTTGTCAGACATGAGACAACCATCTATAATTTCTTGGAGTGATCTCTTTCTTTCTTGTTGGCAGAAATTATACTTCAAATTTAGAACATACAAAACGCAGCCAAATCTCATTCAACCAAAACTGTCGAATACTCCAAACAATTGGGAGTGAAGTTGTAACTTCTAATCCTTCTGGCTGAAAAATCTCTTCACGCACATGAAAGCCCGAAACAAATATCATTTTTAGATTGTTGGAAAATTATATACCAAGAACACAAAATATACCAAGAAGAAATGAAGGTTTGATAATATAAATAATGAACATAGAATTTGAGGCTTAAAACACGTGTGAAACATTTTTCTAAAAATGATATTTGTTCACTCCCCCAGCGAGATTGTTATGAAATTGTACGTAAATAGTTTTAGTGGATATGACAATTCTTTTGAAATGTGCACCGAACAAATAGTGGAAAAAAAATATTTTAGGAAAGAAAGAACTTTTCTGATTTTCAAGTATATGATTTTTGTAGAAGAAAAAAAGTTATGTTCGATTAAAAGTCGTTGGATTTAAATATTTAATTTTATTTAAACAAATTTCTAACGGGTGTACTTCTGCCTTATCCCTGTATTTTCCTCTTAGAACATTCAGCAAAAAAAAAAAGTTATCTCGTGTCAAATTCTAAATGGTCCATTATCGGCAAGTAGCTTTCTTAAGGTAGTTAGTTGAGAAAACACTATCAAGATATCATTATTATAATAATAAGAACTTTAAAGTCCATCTTCTTAGCTGCCTTCAGTAGAGCCGCCATTAAAATAAAGCCCTATAAATAAAAGCCGCCCTTAAAATAATGAATTTTTGACTCTCACGTAAGTGCCAAACCTCTTTCAAATACTTTGTTGCAACTAAGGTTAAGGTTGTTCAGTCGCCCGGGTCGGCCCGATCCCGTCCCGGCCCGCTATCCGCCCGCCTCAACCCCCTTTAAAAACTGGATGAAAAATTATGGTGTCGGGGATCGAACTCGGGACGGGACTAGGGCTTGTCCTGCCGTCCCGATGCCGCCCACCCCGACCTGGCCCGCCCTGTCACCATCTCCCTTTGTAGAAATAATTGTTGCACAACGATCCAATTTCAATTTTAGTTGTTGGCAACAGCTATAGCAATCATTTTGGCCCCCACCCCATAAATCTCATCTATCACCTTAATATTTATTTTTAACTACTAAGTTAGTATATTTATACTTTAACCTAAATTTTAAATTATAAATACCTCATTTTTCTCTTCATTTTTTCACAAATCTTCATACCATCTCTCTAATCTTTCTATCTCTCTCTACAAGTCTACATTGCATACTAAATATTTTATTTACTAATTTCTACCAAAGTTAAAAAATTGGGAGTGAAGTTGGCAACAAGCTTGAGGATCATCAAACAAGGTTTCAATTTTCAACCTCGATTACACGTTGGCGTTTGATATCTTCGTTCCTTCTTTAATTATTATTATTATTTAATTTTAATTATCGTACTTAATTTCATTATCTTTAATTATTTATTTTTATAATTATAATGGGATGAAGTGGACGTTTTTCTGGTACATGTACTAGGGGTAAGAGTGCATCTTCTAGTAATCCTAATTACGATGATTTCACCCATATAGATGAAACTGATTTTTTTAATATTTATATTAATATACCATTAGATCATGATGTATATTCTACATCTGAACTAGACTTTAATTTAGAAAATGAATTAGAAGATAATTTAGATAACACACTTACTAGTGCACCTCCACCTCAGGCTCAGACTGAGTCTCAAACTGAAACTGGAATGATATTAACCCTAGTATGAGTCGAGGTAAAAAATAACGAAAATTAAAATCATCTGCATGAGATTTTTTTATAGTGATATTGATAATCAACTAGGTATATGTAAAATTTGTCGCGAAGTTTATAAATTTTAAAATGGAAAAGGTCATGTGGGACGGGAGGTTTAATGAGACATGTAGAAAACTCTCACAAAGCAAGGTATAACTGGCTGAAAAATCGGGTGTGCAAATACCTTCAGAGTCGGGACAAGGTTCACATAGTGTCCCCGATCAAGTACAAGATCGAATTAATCTGATGACGGAGGAAATTATACGTCCTGAATATGATAAACACATAGATAGGGAAAATATAACAAAATTAGTTGTTGTGGAGGGTTTGTCTCTTTCATTTCCTTCATCTCCTTTTTTTATTCATTACATTAGAGTTACATATAATCCTACTTTTAACGATTTTTCTAGATCAATTGTTAGAAGAGATGTTTTTAAATTTGCCCATGAATATCAACAATATTTACGCTATGCATTGTATCATTTTAATGAAAAAGTGACTATCATTTCCGATATAGGTTGCAGTACTAACGATAATGATTTAAACTGTCACATGTCATTGGATAGATTAGAATTGATCTATGCAGAAACATATATTAGCATATATATATATATATATATATATATATATATATATATATATATATATATATATAATGATGATAGACACACTGGAGCTTTTCCATGAAATTTGTGAATATTATGAAATTACTGATAAAATTATGACTATTACATTAGATAATGCTTCTTCTAATGATTATGTTGATTTACTCCATCTTTTTCTGATATTTTTCATGTTAGATCTGCATGTCATATTTATAACTTAGTTGTAAATGATGGCCTAAAACTTTTTAAAAACATCTTGATAAAGTACAATTTGCTATAAACTTTATTTTTAAAGATAATAAAATACAAATATGCAAAAAGTATAAAAAACTTGTCATGATTGTTGATTACCTTATAGAAAATTTCAGAAGAAGTTTCGACTAGGTGAAATTATTTATATGAGCAACTACTTTTTGCTCACGGGTATAGAAGACCTATAACATTATTATTTAACGTCCATAATAAAAATCCAACGGATATGCTTGTAGATGATGATTGGGATAAAATTTGGAACTTATCACATTTTTAGAGAATTGTTTTCTAGCTACTAAGAATTTTTTTGGGATTTATTATCCTACTATTCCATCTATGTTATTTTATATAACTCTAATATTTTTGTTAATGAATATATGCAAAAATCAACTTACCCTCCAACTATTAAAAATGTTTATAAAAATTTAAAAATATTTTTTTTCTATTTTCACTATTTATTTTATTGGTGTTGTATTAAATCATACTATTAAAGTAGACAGTTGTAAATCAATTGTTGAAACGATTTATGAAAACTTATAAATACTTCGAACAGACCCAACTGAAGGACCAACTTATGAACCAACTAAAGAAGAAATTATGTCTAGCATACACACTGAATGCAAATATATATATATATATATATATATATATATATATATATATATATATATATAACCAAGAGCAAAGTGCAAATAATCAACCGGCTTCTATATCATCATCTTCTATTCACTTCAATCTAATGAAAGACATGTTTCTGCTTCTAGTATTCAAGGTCCTAGAAACAAAATGTATAGTGGTTCAAGTTCTTCACAAAATAACGAGTTTGATGTTTATGTTTTGCAGGGTGTGTTGTACCGTACAAATTATTTGTCAATGAAGATGGACGTGATGACTTGCTGAAATACTGGAGGGAGAATGAGAAGACATTTTGGACACTATCAAGATGACCCGAGATGTGTTGAATATTCAAGCGTCATCAACAGCTTCAAAAACTACTTTTTCTGCTGGATGGTTTCAAATAGGAGAGCACAGACACTCATTGGCAGGAATTGCAGTTTTATTCAGAGATTGGATTAGAGCAGAGCGTAGAAGGTGCGGTCAACCAGAGATCAACAGAGAAGACAACTACAACTACAACGAAATCTTATCCGATGGGGCAGGAAGCGACGTCGAACAATTTGACCAACAACTTTCAATTCCAACAGAAGATCCTCAAAACATTGTGAGGAAATTAGAAAGAGTATGGTCAAATATGTAATTTTTTAATGACAATTTTACTATGTGATTTACAACTTTTGAACTACGAAAGAAAGTTGCAAATTTGAAATTGTATTACAATAAAATTTATATTTCTATTAAATAATATAAGAGGCACAAAAAACGTCTTGAAATGTTTTTATTTACTATTTTTTCCAATTATTTAAGTGTTTAAATATTTTTTTAAATTAAGTGTCTAAAAAAATTAAAATCCCCCCAAATTCGCTTACCCGACCCGACCCGTCCAGTCCCCTTTTCTGGCGGGATGTGGGATGGGACGAGACCTCTTCTCGTCCCGCCTATTCCGACCAGTCCATCCCGCCAGGTCCCGATCCCGACCCCCTATCCCATCCCAAATTCCATCTCTCCAAATCCCGTCCCGACCCGGCCCACTGGCCACCCCTAGTTGCAACTAGGGGTAGCTAGCTGCTGAGCTTACCGACCTGTGTGGTCAATCTTTCAATTTTCCCCTGTAAAATTAATTACAATTACTCCGGCTATTGATTCACTGACATTTCTAGAATCTGTATGCCATATTCACTAAGTCTACACGAGAAACCCTTTTTCACCTCATTTAAATGCAGTAAAAAGTGAGCAAACATTACTGTGTTAATACAAAATCGTTGATGCAAGTTAACTATGATTAAATGCTCGCTATGTATTCTTCACTTTAAATTTTAGCAATCAAAGTTAAATGGTTTGATTTGAAGTAAACACCTTATGTGAGAAAATATTTACGATAATTGTGGAGAAACTACAACGAATTTTATTAGTTGTGTTAAGAGTCACACATCAAATATGGAATGAGAACATGGACTCCTTATATAGACTTGAGAAGGGCAATGATCTATTGTTTTAGTTCATTAGAAGAAGCTTCAGAACAATATCATCTACATATAATAGAAGGTAAGTTGTGTCATTACCTCGATGAAAAAGAAAAAGTGAATGATCACTCTTGTTGAACACGAACCTGATCTGTATGATGTAAGTAGCAAACCGTTCATACCAGGTCCTGGGGGCTTGTTTCAATCCATATAGCGACTTAAGAAGATGATAAACATAGTGAGAAACCTCCGGATGCACAAAGACAGGTGATAGATGCATATAAACAGTTTCTTGCAAATTCCCATGCTATGCTCAAAACAGTGCGAATGGTGGCGGATTTGACCACCGTAATAAACGTCTCACCACAATCAACTCTCTCATATTTTTCAGTACCATTTGCCACAAGTCTTTCCTTATGACGTTCAAGCTCACCAATGTCTCTGAATTTGTGATGATAAATCCACATACAACTAATCACATTCACCCCCTCTGATTTTGGGACAAGATCCCAAGTGTGATGTTTTGTTAACGCATTAAATTCCTCACACATGGTCGTTGGATTGACGTCTGGCAGTGGGGTTGTGGCGGGGGAACTGGTCGACGGGATGGGTGAGGGTGGTACAACCGGACGTGTCAGACATTGTAGTGCATTTTGGACTAGATGTGAGGTGTCTGGGTCATTAAGAAATCCATGATTTGTTGGATATTGGCAAACGGGAAAACGTTCCCCTATGTTTCGATGGGAATCCCAAGAAGACACATGGAGTGGTACGAGGTGCTAATTTGTGAGGTACCTCGGAGGCAAGATTTGGGTAGCATAGACAATCGAAAATCCGAAGGTGGTCATAGGTAGGGATCCGAAGGAATATGATCTCTTTGGGGGTTCTATTTTGGAGCGTACGAGTAGGTAGTATGTTAAGAATGTATTTTGCCATTTTAACGCATATACCCAGAAGTGGGGGGTGGGGAGAGAGACGCATGCAAAAGTAAAGTATGAATCATATTGTTAATGGTGCGAAGAATTCTTTCGGCTTTACCATTTTGAGGGGTAATATGGGAAAGGAGAATCGAAATACCATGCTATTAGCCGCACATAATTTACACTATTCTACATGATATCAAGAGTAAAAAATCCCTCCCTACCCTAAACCCTATTTTTGGCCGCGCCTATTCTTTCTCCCTTTTTCGACGCCAACAACCCTAGTATATCATCGATATACCACTGATATACTGCCGCCCAACCCCCCATTTCTGTACTTGGTTTCGACAGCCCTAATGGCGTCATCTGTGGCCCACATAGCTTCTCCCGCTTCCTCTTCCTCAACACCTGACTTCACAAATCCTCCTCTCTCATCCACCCCTAACACCTTTCATCCGGCTTTCGCCGTAACTAATATCAAGAACTTCATCCCATTGATTCTTGATTAAGAGGATGAACAATACGCGTCGTGGGTTGAACTCTTTCAAATTGATGCATGTTCCTACAACGTGCTTGACCACATTGATACCACATATCCCCTCCCACCCGACGTCGACAATACGACGTGGAAACGGCTTGACGCAATCGTGAAGCAGTGGATTTATGGCACCATCTCCAATGATTTGCTTCATACTATTATGAAGACCGGAGCTTCGGCTCACGAATTTTGAACAAGGTTGGAGGAAATTTTTCAAGACAACAAACATACACGTGCCATGTATCTTGAGTAGCAATTCAACACCACACGTCTTGGAAACTTTGCAAATATGGCCGACTACTGCAAACAATTAAAATTGCTTACCGATTAATTATCCGATGTGAGACTCTTAACAAGTTAATAATAATTAGTTAGCAATTCCTCAGTTGCCTGGTTTGTGACGGATGAAAGAAAACTAGTCGTAACTAGCTATAGTTTCTTTTGTAAGGTCAAGGTAGTGATAGTAATTAAGGCTTTGGATCAAATATCATTATCAAGCTCATCTTCTGTTTTCCACAAAAAAATCAAGTTGACCAACAAAGTTAGAACTCTATATATGGATTCTGAATAATCAGGTCACCTGGCGGCTCTTAAGAAATAATAATATTATTCCACTTGAATATTATAATTTACTCACGGATGTCTCGCTATAAATAGCTCGAAGTTCATCTTAGTTTCTACCAACAAACCTTCATCTCATCAATCATCATGGGTACTACTACTCAAATGTCAGCTATCGTGATTCTCGGATTACTTGTTGTCAGCAGCATTGATATAGCAGGTTTATAATTAAACACTTGAATTTCCTACTAACATTTTTGTATGCAAAATCTAATTTTTGTAAGGCTAAGGGAAATCCAAGATTATAACTTTGTGTTTAGAGTTCGGGGTTCTACCACTGAGCATTTGATTTAGCGGGCTCGAAATACATGTTAAGTGAACTTGTAATTCATATATAGGTTCTTAGACAAAGCTACTAGACTCGGATGAACATATAACCAAAGACGGATGCAGGGTTGTGGCAGTTTCATCTGAACCCATAATTTTCTATGCAAAAAGTAAATTTATGTAAAATAACCCACGAAAATTGTAGCGAATACTCCCTTTGTTCCAAAAAGATTGTCCACTTATTAGTTTGCTTCAAAAAAATTTACATATTTCTATATTCAGAAACAATTTAACTTTATGAGATCATTTACAACCACACAAATATCTAAGATTTGTTTTGAACGATAAATTTCAAAAATCTTGCTTTATTTCATAAACTCTGTGTCAAGTCAAACTAGGTCAATCTTTTTGAGACGGAGAGAGTAATATATTTGAATTCATAATTTTAGAATACGGTGGGTTCAAAGCGAAGTACCATAATTTTAAATCATGGATCCTCCTCAGCCGATAACATATGTACGACATCTGCCCCTGGGGAGGGAACCTACGATGTCTATTGATTTTTTTAAAACTTTTCAAGAAGCTTTCCAATAATTGATTAAAATTCTAACACCATTTGTAATTCTTATTGAGCAGGGGCACAATTAGGTGTTTGCTATGGAATGCTAGGGAACAACTTGCCAAATCACGGAGAAGTTATACAGCTCTACAAGTCAAGAAACATAGGAAGACTGAGGCTTTACGATCCAAATCATGGAGCTTTACAAGCCTTAAGAGGATCCAACATTGAAGTTATGGTAGGACTTCCTAATTCAGATGTCAAACACATTGCTTCCGGCATGGAACATGCCAAATGGTGGGTACAAAAGAATGTTAAAGATTTCTGGCCAGATGTTAAAATTAAGTACATTGCCGTTGGGAATGAAATCAGCCCCGTCACAGGCACATCTTATCTTACCTCATTTCTTATTCCTGCTATGGTAAACATTTATAGAGCGGTTGGTGAAGCTGGTTTGGGCAACGACATCAAAGTCTCAACATCAGTAGACATGACCTTGATTGGCAACTCTTATCCACCATCACAAGGTTCCTTTAGGAACGATGCTAGGTGGTTTACTGATCCGATTGTTGGGTTCTTAAGGGACACACGTGCACCTTTGCTCGTTAACATTTACCCTTATTTTAGCTATTCTGGTAATCCAGGGCAAATTTCTCTTCCCTATGCCCTTTTTACTGCACCTAATGTGGTGGTACAAGATGGTTCACGACAATATAGGAACTTATTTGATGCTATGTTGGATTCCGTGTATGCTGCCATGGATCGATCAGGAGGGGGGTCTGTAGGAATTGTTGTGTCAGAGAGTGGATGGCCATCTGCTGGTGCATTTGGAGCCACAACAGACAATGCAGCAACATACTTGAGGAACTTAATTCAACATGCAAAAGAGGGTAGTCCAAGAAAGCCTGGACCCATTGAGACTTATATATTTGCCATGTTTGATGAGAATAACAAGAATCCAGAGTTGGAGAAACATTTTGGATTGTTTTCTCCCAACAAACAGCCCAAATATAACCTCAACTTTGGGGTTTCTGATAGTGCTCGGGACATTTCTGCTGAAACTAATGCTACCGCTTCTCTCATAAGTGAGATGTGAGAAGATACACTTGAAATCTCTTTACATAAGTATTGCTTTGATGGAAAGCTTAGTTCCAGCAGCAGAATTTTTTCTTTAATGCAATTTTCTTTGTATGAGACACTAAATAACATTGCTTTGTCTCGTAAGTCCTCATGGATTGGTAACCAGAGACGATGCAACTCTGAGTGGTGTTTTAAATTCCTTTTCTTTGTGGTATATGTAATTTGGCAAGAAACGTTTTTGTAAGTTTGTAAATTTCATACACCATCAATTACATTATTTCCATGTGTGATCAGAATCGGATCTGGTAATTGCAAAGTTTTATTGTTTATCACTTCGCGTCTTCATCATTTGACTCGATCATTCTTTAATTCGTGTGGCATAAACCTGAGCTACTACTCTTAAGTGGTAACATGCAATGATCTTTCTGTAATCCCATGTGTCTATTAGTTAACCCTCACCTAAATTGGAGATTGTTCAAATAAAGGATTTGACATTAGTGTTGGAGCAGCTTAGTGATTTAAGGTTTTACCTTACATGATAAGGTATTTCAAGTTTATCAAAATCAAGAACAATGGCAAGCTCTTTTTTACCACAAATTTCTCTCTAGTTCTAGCCAACTGAATCTTGCATGTCTCTAATAGTTATGCTTTTACTCTAAGTTCATCTCTATCAACTCAATCCTACAATCTACCTTATCAAGAAAACAAAAAAAAACACAACACAAGTTTTTCTGTAAAATTGGATCTCTCAATCTCAATTTAAGCTGACCACACATGTGTTGCAAATATATGACGTCTTTGTTCCCAAAGTAACTTATAACGATATTCAACTTCTGCAATTATTCCCTTAAAATTTTGAATTGAATATGTACTTATATTTTTTGCAGCCCCTTGAGCCGTGTCGAAGCTAGAGTGTACCTTACAGGTTCAACCGAACCTAATACCTTTGACTCAAACAATATACTTATCTTAAAATATTCATTGAATATATACAAAATATAAATTTAAAATTCATTAACTTTCAAATTCTTGCTCTACTCCTAATCGCGCGATGAATGTAGCTCATAGACTAAACATTTAGTACCCAAATACCAAATTTATTTTTTTGAACTCTTTTTAGATGTAAAAGGTTGGATAAGTGAGGAGTGAGGAGAAATGGAGAAGCAGTGCATGAGAGTATAATATATGAATTAAATTTCAAGTCAATTTTGATAACTGCCTCAACAGAAAAGCTGCCAGTAAAATAAAACATATAAAAAGAAATGGATTTTATTATGGTCTCTACGTATGTGCCAAATAAAGCACTTCCAATAATACTTTGTTGCAACTTGGGGCTGCAGCTTGCTTCAGTGCTTCCACTAATCTTTAGAATTATTAAACAGGTAGGGTCAATATCTTTTAATTCTCAGTTTAGAATAATAGAGTATATTACTTAGAAGAGAATGTATTTAATAGCTGTAATGTTATTGGGCTGCATTTGAACTTCGACATCGTCAAACTCGTCTCTCTTTTGTACAAAATGATAAAATTGATGAATGGACATGTGAATAAACAGGGTCCCCTGGCGGCTCTTAATTTATATTGAAGACTATTTTTCGCAGATCTTAGCCCAATTAAGCGTCAATTTTTATAAATTAAAACAAAGCCCTAAAATGTTTGACACAGCCCTGAAGGCTACTATATCTCTGAAGTTCATCTTAGTTTCTAGAAACAACCCTTCTCACATAAACATACGGCTCAAATGGCAGCAATCGCACTGCTAGGATTACTACTTGTTGCCAGCAGCATTGATATAACAGGTTCTCTCCCCCTCTGCATCTCCCTCCAAATAAAAATTTGCTGAAGAAACTGAAGGCTATACTTTTAAATTTCCTAGTGAATAATAGTCTTAACATTTTGTGTTTGCAAAATGTGCATTTAGTTGATAGTTATTTGCTTATTTTTCATAGCAAACTTGTGTATTTTGCACAACATTCAATTAGTAATAGTTATTTGCTAGTTTTGGGTAAAACTCACCAGCTTTTCCAATTTGAGGGGGAGAAGGGGGAACCAACAAAGGTCTACTGTTTCAGGAAATTCATAAATTGATTAATTTTCTAACACCATTTCTAATATTTATTGAGCAGGGGCTGATGAATCAATAGGTGTTTGCTATGGCATGCTAGGCAACAACTTGCCCTCACATGACGAAGTTGTACAACTCTACAAGTCGAAAAACATAAAGAGGCTGAGGCTTTATGAGCCAAATCATGGAGCTTTACAAGCCTTAAGAGGATCCAACATTGAAGTTATGCTAGGAGTTCCCAATTCAGATGTGAAACACATCGCTTCCGGCATGCAACATGCAAGATGGTGGGTAAAACAGAACGTTATAAATTTCTGGCCAGATGTTAAAATTAAGTACATCGTTGTTGGAAATGGAATAAGCCCTTTCACAGGCACATCGAATATTACCTCAGATCTTGTTACTGCCATGAGAGAAATTCATGATGCAATTTATTTTGCTAGTTTGGGATACAACATCAATGTCACAACTTCTATAGACATGACATTGATGGGCAACTCTTATCCACCATCTCAGGGTTCATTTAGGAACCATGCTAGGCCGTTTGTTGATCCGGTTGTTGAGTTTTTAAGGAATACGCGTGCACCTCTGCTCCTTAACATTCACCCTTATTTTAGCTATTTTAGTAATCCAGGGCAGATTTCTCTCCCCTATGCTCTGTTTACTGCACCAAATGTGGTGGTACAAGATGGTCCATACCAATATAAGAACTTATTTGATGCAATGTTGGATTCTGTGTATGCCGCCCTCGATCAATTATCAGGACGAGGCTTTCTAGAGATTGTTGTGTCTGAGACCGGCTGGCCATCTGATGGTGCATTTGGAGGCACAACAGACAATGCCGCAACTTACTTGAAGAACTTAATTCAACATGCTAGAGAGGGTACTCCAAGAAAGCCAGGGCCTATTGAGACCTATTTATTTGCCATGTTGGATGAGAATAACAAGTACCCTGAAGTTGAGAAACATTTTGGATTGTTTTTCCCCAACAAGTTGCCCAAATATCAACTTAATTTTGGAGTTTCTCCTGACACTAGTGTCACTGCTTCTCTCAAAAGTGAGATGTGAGAAGACTCTTCAAATCTCTTTGACTAAGTATTGCTTGGATGGAAAACTTAGAACAAGAGAATTTGTTCTTTTTGCAATTATCTTTTAATGAGACATCAAATTACATTATGCGGTCTGTGTAAGTCTTCGTGGATTGTTAATCAGAGGCAATGCAATCTCTGAGTGGTGTTACAACTTCCTTTATTTCTTTATGTCATCTGTCACCAACTTTTGTAAGTTTGTATATTTCAAGTACCATCAGTTACATAACCAGAGACCCAAATGATATATTGGCCACAACTAGTAGCTTCACTTTTGAGCATATTGTTTAAAAGTATATGTATGTTCGAGACAATCTGTATTAGAACACAATGTACTTTATACACATTCGTATTTATATTAATGATGATTGATATTATGACAACTTGCATTTGTTGAATTATTAGTTGATTGTTTATAATTTTCTGTAATGCATCCCTAGAGGTTACATGTTTATTAATGATGTGAGAATTAATGTTATAACGTAACTCTTAAATTACCTCGAAATAGGGATATCGATGATATGCGATACGTCGACATGTGGTCTGCATCATATCCTTATGGGATGTAGTATGTCTCACTACGAGTTATGACAACTCGTAATAGACACATGGATACTTGTTGAAGTATTGGTATGCCCTGCTGATGTACTGTTTTGTTATATGTCTATAATGTCATCGGCGTATGAGAGATAAAAGTCCTTAGACTTGAGTTCAATATCATCTTGTTTACGGAGTAATGTACTTTGATCCTATCCTAAGCTCAAATTCCTTATAGGTTGAGACGCGACTTGTTTTGTGTGCATTACGAAGTAGATTAAAGGTGGTATGTGAGCCAAGAAATGATTCATTCCTTGAATTTATATTCGAGTGAACACTCAGGTACTCATATGGTATTAGGTTGACTAAGTCATTGGCGATGCATTGGGCGTATGCGTGACGTAGTCTGTTGTCAACTAATATAGATGAGTTATAATAATCAAGCCATTTGGATAGACATTTGACAGATCTTAAGCTTGATTGAGTGTGTCATGAATGAAGAGATTTTATCTTCTCACATATAGGTTCAGTTCACATATTTTGTGTAGCTAAACATTACATATTGGGTTCGTCTTTCAGCGCAGTCTAGGAGTTCCGTGAAGATCATAATGTTATTAGTGACGATATGTAAAGGCCTGAAGGGTAACACTAAGTCAAATGTTCCGTCTATTGAAGGATATGATTAGAATGAGATTATACCTAAATGTTCGGTTGATGACCGAGACATAAGAAATGGGAAAGGGCTGAAAATTAGAACAGGACTGTGGTGCCTTTAATTTAGGACCGCGGTTCCGAAAATAGGCACAGGCACCGCGGTGCCATTTACTTTAGTAGGTGCCTAGCGAATTGAGCGGTCGAATTTTAGTCGATCCGAGTTTCTGGGCCCGACCATGGAAACCACTAAGCCTCTGTTCTGTTATAAATAGAGGGCTTACCTCCCATTCCAAATACTCTAAACCTAAGAGAGGTCAATCTCTTCTAAAGCTCTGTCAGAATCCCTAGCATTCCCGACTTAGCAAATTACATCATAGTTTTCAGAACTTACAAATCGAGAGACGTTTGCGTGTGCATCCTCGGACTATACAAAGTAACAGATTCAACTGCTTGGCTGATTGTTGCTTCGAATGTAAGTCATCTGTCGAAGTTTTACATCAATTTTGTACTTTGTATTTTCATTACTTATCATACTACAGTTCGAACGTCGTCGGGTTTTGAAACATAAATTTTCAAATTCCGCTGCGTGTACGAACCCGGCGTAAACACCTACAGTGGTATCAGAGCATGGGCTGTTTCGTATGATATGTAATGTATATTAATGATAATATGAGTTAGGATTTGTTTAGATCTATATTTTATGTGTTAAAAGCTTTAAAATCCTAAATCTTTAGAACACATAAACCTTGTGTCCAGATATGTTAATACAATAATGTATTCGAATAAGTCAGTCCAATAAATAACTTTTCTAAGTTGATATGCATTACCGGCTTAAAGCATGGTGCATTGAAACGAAGAACGAGAAGAAATTTGGATTTGATGGTCGATGAACATGTTGTTTTAATGGTGATGGTAATACAAGTGATATATTATAAAGATCTCGCCCTAAACCAATTTTAGGGGTTCGAAAATTTTGGATTTTGTGATTCTGGAGGAGAGGTACCGCGGTTCCATGATGGAGCACTGCGGTGCCTGCTAGGGTTTTGGCGGCGGCATCGCGGTTCCATTATGGAGCACAGCGGTCTTTGCGGATGAAGCGAGGCAGTGGTGCTTTGTTCATGGAGCCGCGATCTTTGTTCATCGAAGCTTAAAATTAATTTTGACAATGCGCCGAGCGCGGTTCCACCTGTTAGGGGCGCGGTGCGGTAACGATCATTAAGAAGCACCGCGGTGCTACTTGTTAGGACTGCGGTGCTAATTAATTTGCGATTCGGTAGCTTCGCCTTGAAAGGCATGGTGCTACGGATGGAACGCGGTGCGCGGCGTTTTATAAAAAAAAATAAAAATTCGAGAATCAGAAACAGAGACTTAAAAGTTTCAGATTCTGAAGTTTTAGAAGTTTCAGTTTCTGAAAATAAAGTTTTGAATCAAACAGATTTGATCCTTTCGGGCAAATCTGCAATTAAAGAAAGTTTTCTGAAAGTTTATTTTAGGTTCTGAATTGCAAACAGATCCCAGAAGTTTAAAAATATTTTCTGTAGTTTAGAATTGCATTTTTATGAATTTATAAGGGTTCATAATTGAATTTTAAATTCTTAAGGGACTAAAGTGTAAATTCTGAAATTTACAGAATTCTCGAAAATCAGAATTTTAAAATCAAAAAATATTTAGGGACTGTTTGTCATTTACATAGATTATAAAGTTTAGACAAATAGACTCATAGTTATCATTAATAGTATGTTATTGAATAATATACAAATGTGCTAAGTGTTAAATGTGATGCATTTATATTATTAGCATAGCGTCCGCAATTATTGTCTGGGTAGGCGACGCCCAATAATTGTTTAAATTCAAATTACAGTTATAAGCTATGCGGGTGACGGCATTGATATGTGATTAAAACCATCTTTTATCATGCCTATTGGGTTTGATGGTTTCCCATCTAATTGTGTTTAGAAATTGCATGATAGGAGGTCATATGATGTATGACTTGATTGTTGATCTTGAATGAATCCCCGAAAACAAAAATGTTCCCCAAACATTAAATACAAGTCTAATTATAACGTGTCGTCCATTATAATTGTTAGGGTGCTAAGTCCTTTTCGGCGATAAAGGTATTTATGCCAAAGCATTTGCTCTAAGTTTAAGAGGACCAAGGCCCTTTCATCGATGTGTTAAAATGAAAGTAGATAATAAACTTTTGTAGGTATTTACACCAAAGTGTTTGCTTGCAAAGGCTAAATTTACTTAGGCATTTAAACGCAGTCGTGTAATGGGGTTGACTTGTTTAGATGAATCTTGGCGCCAAAGTGTCGGACTAGTCTAAAGACGTAAGATTGAAATGAAAGATATTTAATCAAACCAAGAGTTGTAGAGTTTCTTTAAAATTGGTTGAGGACCTACCAAAGTGTGCTATTGAAGTTATCAGTCAAAGCAAACGCGGATATAGCATATGTTTGGATCTTGGCCCATTATGACCTTTATATTGATTTAGGTCCGTATTCTGCCTTGAGGTCGTAGAAGTATGCAAAATAGTGGGAGCTAATTAAATAAAAGGCCATGTTAAATTAGTTTATTATGAATGTGTATAATTTAGGAGAATGAATTTTGATTGCATTTTCCTGTTTTATCTATTATCTTCAGATCTTCAGAAATGTTAAACTTTTCGTTGAAAATGCTCATGGAGTCAAACAGACTCACTGGACCCAACTTCATTGACTGACTAAGAAATGTTAGAGTTGTCCTTAGACAGGAAGAAATTGAGTATACATTGTACAAAGTATTTCTCATCGCTCCAGCGGAGGACTCTGCACAGTATGCAACTTTTGACCAGGTTGCCTACAAGAAACATTATAAGGATGCCACCGCAGCTCAATGCTTAAAGTTGTCTTCTATTTCACCTACATTGCGAAGACAACATGAAACTATGAGGTCCAACGAAATGTTAGCCCATTTGATGAGTCTTTATGATTCGCAGAGCCAGACAATGGAGTATGACATGCTCATAGAACTTTTCAAGTGTAGGCTAAATGAAGGGGGTCAAGTTTCACCTCATATGTTGAGAATGATTGAGCTGATTGAGAGGTTAGCTTCTATAGAAATAAGGTTTCATGACAAAGTCTCCACCACCCTCATCCTTGCCTCACTTCCTAAGTCGTTTGAGAGTTTCATTGTTAATTACAACATGAATGGGACTAAAGAGACTTTGCCGGAGTTACATAATATGTTAAAGACTTTTGAATCTTCGACCTCTAAGACCAAGCCTATTCTGATGGTTGGCTCCTCTAGTCGCCCCAAACCGAAAGGTAAGGGACAACAGAAGGGGAAGGGAAAACTGTTGCTTCGGCAGCAGCAATGAAGCCCAAGGGAGGGGCAAAGAAGAAGAAGAAGAAATTATATGCATCGGATGTTTGCATGAATTGCAACAGGAAGGGGCATTGGAGAAATGATTGCACTGCTTCAGGCGGAGGAATGGCACCAGGTGCTAATGTGCAAGGTATATTTGTAATTGAAATTAATCTATCTATAAATAAGTCTCATTCCTGGGTACTTGATACCACTTGTGGCTCACACACTTGTACAAATGTGCAGGGGCTAACTGATAGCAGGAAGGTCGGACCTCGTGAGGTGGACCTGCGCATCGGAAATGGAGCACGAGTTGCTGCTGTGCGCGTGGAAACTTATAGGATAGATTTACCTTTTGGCAAAGTTTTAATATTGAACAATTGTTTTTATGTTCCTTCTTTGACAAGCAATATTATTTTCATTCCTGTACTTGATTCAGAGGGTTTTTCCTCAAACACGTCTAATGACAATATGGTTTTGACTTTAGATAATGTTGTGTATGGAATTACGTCTCTTGTGAATGAATTGTATACATTAAACTGTCACAGGGAAATTTTCAATGTACAAAATAAAAGAGCTAAGTTAAATGAAAGAAATTCTACCTACTTATGGCATTGCAGACTTGGTCATATCAATCAAACAAGGATAGAACGGTTGAGGAAATTAAATTACCTCAAACCATTTGACTTACAATCTTATGGTAAATGTGAATCCTGTTTGAAAGGTAATATGATCATTAAACATCTTTCTGAAAAGGGGGTCTGTGCCAAGGAGGTGCTTGAGTTGTTACATACGAACGTATGCATACCATTTTTGACTCAATCTAGAAAGGGTTTCTCTTACTTCGCCACTTTCACAGATGACTTATCAAGGTTTGGATATGTGTATCTTATGAGACACAAATCTGAGGCTTTTGAGAAGTTTAAGGAGTTTAAATGTGAAGTTGAGAAACAGCTCTCAAAGAGTATCAAGACTCTCCGATCTGATCGTGGGGGTGAATACTTAAGCAAATAATTTCTTGACTACTTAAAGCTTCATGGAGTTCATTCCGAATGGACACCTCCTGGAACACCACAGATGAATGATGTTGTCGAGAGAATAAACCGAACCTTGCTTGACATGGTTCGTTCCATGATGAGCTTTTCAGCTCTTCCTACATACCTTTGGGGATACGCTATTTTGACCTCAATATATGTTCTAAACAGAGTTCCATCTAAATCAGTCGAAAAGACACCATATGAGGTATGGTGTGGCAAAAAGCCATCACTTAGACACATGAGGCCCTGGGGTGTCCTGCATATGTCAAGAAGTTGATCACTGATAAGTTGGAATCTAAAAGTGAGAAATGTTACTTTGTTGAGTATCCAAAGGAAACTAAAGGATAGTACTTCTATCTTCCTAGAGAACATAAGATATTTGTTTCTAGGAACACAACTTTCCTTGAAGACGAATATGTCTACAAGGATGAGAGTTGCACGGAGATAGAACTTGAAGAAATTCAAGAACAAAGTAATATAGAGGTTGAATCCTTGCCCGATGATGAAGGCAAGAATTCAGTGGGAGCTTCTGGCGAAGATTGGGTATTTAGGGTGTCACGCCCTTTTTCGACCGCGACTTTTATTTTCTAAACTCCTGCTTAAAAAAGTGTTAGAAAATAAAATAAAAGTGCTAAAATATTTAAAAAAGAATGCTGAAATGCTAAAAGGGGTGCTAAAATATTAGAAGTGCTAAAGGATTAAATTTAAAAGTAAAGGGTGCTAAAATGTAAAAGGTGCTAGAAATGCTAAGGGTTCGCGGAGTCGCCACCTAATTAATTTGGGTGAATTAGGACACCTAAATGTCAACTATGTTAAAGTCAACACTAACTCCATTTTTATGGTCTGCTAAACTTAGTGAGATTCTGGGCAAGGGTTCTTTATTAATCTAGAGGGAAGGGGTTAGGCACCCTCTAAGATCCGCTAACTTGCGGTTGTCCTGCCAAACCTAGGGTAATTATTATGCTGAGATGCCATGCATGTTTTGAAAATATTTGAAGAAAAAGATGATGCAAGTGTTTATAAAAGGGATGTATTTTGATAAAGATTTATAAGACTTGTGCTCTAAAATACATGTAAAAGTTTAAAAGTATTCATTTATTTTTATTTATAAAATAAATGATGCAAAGTTGATTTATAGACTAAATGTATGCATTTACTTAAAAATTTGATTTTTTATAGGTGGCATAATGCAAAAGACGATTATCATTTGGCAAAGTTTAGTTATGCATGGCAAACCTAAGATAATTAACTTTAAGGGAAGCAAATTTCTAGTATCCAACTACTTGCTAATTTATTGATTCAAGATTTAATTATTCTAAGTGTTCTAATAATTAATGTAGCGTTAGACAATTAATTACAACAAATGAATGAAGGCGGGATAGAAAATAAAGAAGATGACTCGACGGATGACGATGTCTTTTCGCCGGTGGTTTTGGAATTCCGATGCGGATAGAGAGATGCACATAGATGCGGGTGTTAATTTGCCACGATGAGTCTCGCTATGAGACTCTTTGTTGCTCCGGTGCGTTTCATGTAAAAAAAAATAAGAAAGATAAGGATTAGTAAATATTCCAAATTTTGTCGATTAATAAATAATAATTTAATTATTATTATATTAGCCAAGCAGATGAGAGATCCAAACAGTAAACCCAAAATGCTTTCTAACACAGGCATTGGTCTCGGGCATAATAGCATGTAAGGCATACGGCAGGCCTAAACAATTCATGGACACTTTAGGGAGAAAAGTGAACAGATTCCAAATCCAGGGATAAATGCCTATTTTAACAATTAAACGTGCAGGGACACGTGTTTTAACACCCATAGGAGGCCAAAATATAACAAGTAACTACCAGAGAAAAATGGCATTTCGGATATGTTTAACTAGCTATGTATATGCAATTTAACAGAGGGAGCAAAATACACTTATTGGGATCCTCTATCCATACTTGAACAAATTCAATGCCACACTATATCTTATATGCATGTTTACTACAAGGGGCAGGATCATAGGCTATCACGGTTCATATTTTAGACTTATGTTTAAGCAGACAACATGATGTTGGGAAGATTCAAATATACAAGACTCACATAACATGAAAGACCAATCATTTCATGTAGCTTCATGTGAAACATACATGATTCAAATCACCTCTATTTTTAGAGAAGCAAAGAGCCCGGACATTTAACATGGTAAATCGATTTAAGACTCCATCTCAAAGCGGATATTAGGCTAAATGACTTAGGCTTGAAACTAATGGTTTCAACATGGATATGCAGACAGGACATCTAATATGGCATTATGACACAGTTTCACATCATATTGGTGGTTCTTAATAGTCCAGCACCAGCAGTCATGCAACTTAGGCTAAGGTGCAGGCAAATTATTTAACATGGTTCAAATTCGTAAGGGAAAGACATGACATAGCTATAGATGATACTATGGATAAAACATGTGATCTAACATAACAAAGGAACGCAGTGTGGGATCTCATCCTGGTATACCAGTGGTCACTTAAATATGTGGAGAATACTCGAGATCGATGGATACCCACAATCGCATGATATCATCTTAACAAGACGCAAATAAGATCGGATATTATCCGCCCCAAACATTATCGATCCGATATCGGACTAATCACACTAACAAAGCGAATTACAAATACTAGTAGCGATTAATTCTGACTAACAGATCCGACATAAACGAATGCACTTCAACTCATACGAAAATGGTATGAAACACAACTTAGCAGGACCCAGCATTCAAACAAATGATAAAGCGTAAATTACCCAAGAAATCTGAAGGGAACGGGTTTACCTTCTCCGCAATAACCGGCAACGTATCAAGTCGTCGGTCCAATCGACGGTTTCGTTGCGATGCGTATGAATAAAGCGGGTAAAGTCGCTGTGATTTTTGGCTAGAATTGAAAGAAGGGTTCGACTGATCCCCTAAATTGCTATGTAGTTTCTAACTGCTGCTAAGGTTTCGATGCTATCCCACTGAGCCCTGTGTTCGACCCCCTGACTCTGAGTGTTGTTGCCCTAAATTGCTATGTTGCTATTGGACTCATCTGAACCCTGCCTTACTCTGTTCACCCCCCTTTCTGCTCTAAATCCCTATCCTATGCTCTACTGTGCTTATATAGCCCCCGTTTGGGTTCCCTATTAGGTAAGGTTTAATACCATTTAATGCGAAATCTTGGTATTAATCTCAGTAGTTAAGGGACGATTTTGTGCGATATTGGCTGCCTATTTTGGATTGATTTGCTACTGATTTTGTAGATTCGAATGGGTTCTGATTTGAAGGGATTTGGTTCGGTTATGGTAAGGAAATCGTTCGAGAAGGTGCATGGGTAAGGAAAGTGTCGCCGGACTTTCAGCCGAAAATCCGGCGAGGATATCGGGGTTGGATGAAGGCGGCGATTGAAGGCTTAGGGTTTCGTCGTTTTTTTTTGTTCTGTTTGTTTGCAGAGGGTAAAGGTATAGGGCTGGGCGAATTGGAAGTGAAGGCTTAGGCGTGGGCTTAGGGAAATAAGGGAAAAGGGAATGGGGCCCGGGGCGGGTCGACGGGATTTGGGCCACGCGGGTATGGGCTGCTTTAAATTGTGGGCTGATTAGGGTGGCATTTTAATTAGTTAAGGATAGTTAATTAATTAGCTAATAAATTCTAGGTAAGTGTATTAATTAATTGGAGTTAGTTTTAAAGTATTAGGTATTTAATTTTAGGTGCTTAATTAATTAGGTGCTTTATTAATTTAATTGTTATAAATGCGGGCGTGCCATTAGTGCTTAATATCTTAGAATGCGGCGCTATCGTTTAAAATCTAAAAATTGAATTGAGTTTAGATTAAATTATTTAAATGCTAAATGCAAGTATGATTTTTAAGAATTGTTTAAAGCCTTATAAATGCGACGCTATTAAATAAAAAATTGATTTTAAATTACAAATGATTATGACATTCTCTTGCGTATTAATAAATGCGGCTATGCTACTTGACACGACGTCATTGCTAAATTATTTATTTATGTATTTATTATTAATTAAGAATCATGACAGGGCTTAAAATTAATTAATGCGGGCGCGGGACTCTAAGTGCTAAAAACTCTACGTAAGATGCGATGTCATTATTAAATTATTTATTTATGTCTGTATTTATGTTTTATTCGCTGCATTCTATTATAAAAATCCCTAAAAAATTATTTTACAAAATTAGTGTAATTTTATAGCTACTGTCTGGACGAGAGGGTCAAAATTGGGTGTCAACAGCTGTCCCTCTTTGTATGGAGATGATGGAAGAATCTTCGGACAAAGACGTTGACTCATAGCCAATTTTGTCTCGATCCTCAGAATTGCAAAAATGCTGGGCAGGTAGACAAGGCTGACGCAAAAAATCAAAATCTGTCCCAGTGTCGAGTTATGACGACACTGGGCTACCATGGTCTAAACACCAAGGCGGGCTAACGCGGACTCAAAGCTGTCCCAGTGTCGAGTTATGACGACACTGGGCTGTGGTGTAAAGAATAAAATAAGGTAAACGGGCTTGAACCTGGGGTGTACTGCTATGGCTTGTGGTGCTGGGTTCTATGGTGATGTGGAGCGAGTGGACCGACGCTTGAGGCCGCTTCTGCCATTCATTGGGAAGGTTGGCCCCCCAACAAATTGCCGGTTATTGAAGAGAAAATCCACGTTGTGCTCCTGCTCCTGCATGCTAAGACTTAAACAAACGGTTAGTGCATAACTGCTAAGGCGAAATGATGATGCATAATTTTAAAAGTAATGCAATTGTGAGTAGAAAAGGTTATCCTGCAAAATGTGATGCCTGTTGTGTTGATACGATGCTTCAAATGCTGTGATTTCGTCCTTGCACGGACGTATTGCGATAGCGACTGCGGATATGTCGCCGCTGCCAGAATCGCCTCAGAGACTAGAGCTTAAGAAAGAGTTAGTGCATAAGCGCTAAGACGAATAATAAAGCATGAGTAAGAAATGCAATTTGAAAGTATAGAAATCGCCTCGCGCGTGGATGTGATATCGCGATGACGCTGCCGGACTTGTTGTCTTGATAAGCGCCGCTTGGGCGATGTTCCGCTCGCGTCATTGCGTAGACTTGTTGTGCTGATAACGTCGTTGCCTGGACGTATTGCTGCTGGCGTCGTTGCGTGGACTTGCTGATCACGTCGTTGTGCGGGCGTCTTCCGGGCGTCGTTGCGTGGATCGCGATCACGTCGTTATGCGACGTGTTGCGCCGTGTCGCGTGGACTTCTTTGGCCGATAACGTCGCCTGCGGGCGTATTCTTCTTTGGCGTCGTTGCGTGGACTTGCGATCACGCCGTTATGCGGGCGCTTTCGCCGCGTCGTTGCGTGGACTTGCTGTGCTGATAACGTCATTGCATGGACGTATTGCTGATGGCGTCGTTGCGTGGACTTGCGATCACGCCGTTATGCGGGCGTGTTCTGCCGCGTCGTTGCGTGGACTTGATGTCGCGATAACGCCGTCGTTGCGGGCGTATTCTTCTTTGGCGTCGTTGCGTGGACTTCTTTGTCTTGGCCGATAACGTCGTTATGCGGACGTATTCTTGGCGTCGTTGCGTGGACTTGCCTATCACGTCGTCGTATGGACGTGTTGCTGCTGCTCCTGTAGAATAAATGCTCCTGCAAGCTAAGCTTGAGAAAAACGTTAGTGTATACCTGTTTAAACGAAATGATAAATACATATGAGAAGTGCAATTTTATGGGTAGAGATGTCATCCCTGAGATGTTGTCCTTGCACGGACATGCTAAACGCTGCAACTGACGAATTGCCATGATGCCTTTGCTGTGTGCGATGCGTGGATTGCCAATTTGACTTTATGACCGAGTTGATGCGCTAGGTTTTGTTGCGGAACTCTGAACTTTGACTGCTGATTGTTGATGCCCCTTTCTGCTGCTGATGCTTTTGCTGCGGACTTTGGATTGTTGTCATCCTCTGCTTTTCTCGCTTTTTTTGAAGAAACCTTTCACGTATTTTCGCCGGTTATTGCACTTTCTCGCATTAATATGAAAAGACTGCGCTCAAAAGAGAATTTGTGAGTTTTGTGGGGTCGATTCGACCGACTTCGCCGCCTTGTTCCTTGATATCCGTGTGCCTGGCCTGTTTGGACTTGCAACCTCATGCAGTTTCCTACACCGCCCGATTTTGAAAAATTGTACGCCTAAAATGGGTCTCAATGTAGTTGCTTGTAGGCTATGTGTATTCTTGTCATTTTCAGAGCAAAGGGAAAGTTTCCTAATGGTGTGACCGAAGCCGATTTAGGCCGCCTACGTATCCCCATGAGGGAATCAGGTCAAACGTAGTTCATTACAAGCGAATATTGGGAAAATTAAAATTTCTAGGTGTGGGACCGAAGCCGAGACGGCCGCCTATGTATCCACCAAGGGAATCAGGTCAAACGTAGTTCATTACAAGCAAAACGAAAGAAAACATTATTAAAGCTTAAATATGAGTTTATAAATTATTCTGCTAAAATAAATCGCTTTTCCTATCCAGGCTCTAGACGGACCAAGACAGGGGTGCAAATCCAATCAATACGCCTGCATGCCCTGCTTCGTGGATGACTGGGTCTTCATGCTCTGCTATCCCCCTCTTTTGGCCTCTGCGTGGTGCATGCTCGGATAAATGACTGATTCGAGGGCGGAATGGGCATGGGCAGGGGAGTGTATTCCTCATCTAAGGTTATCAGGTGCACATTGACGTGGCCGTGGTTTGGCAAAGGGTTATCATGCACATTTGGGGCAGGATCCTTTAGCTGAATTACCCCTTCTCTGATCAGCGCCTCGATTCTGTCCCTGAGGGAGTGGCAACCTTCAGTGTCATGTCCTGGGCTATCGGAGTGATACGCGCAGCGCTTGTTCTCATCATACCATCTTGGGATAGGGTCAGGAATCCTTCCTGGAACCGGTTGGATTAGGCCTGCAGCTCGCAACCTTTCATATATTTGAGGTATGGGTTCAGCTAGTGGGGTGCGAACTTTGGGTGGTTTTCCTTCAAAATTCTTATTTGCTCTGGGTGCATTGGGTGCTCTATTCTGTTGGCGGGCTTGATGGGTGGATCTATGCGGGGCAGGATAAACGGGTGCTTGTGAAGTGTTATATATAGGCTGTGTGTGGTAGTTGTGGTAGTATGATGGATTTTGGTAGGTTATGAATGCTTCGGGTTTGCGTTCTTGTACAAACATAGAAGGGGAATCGCTCTTTCTTCCTTTGTGAAGTACTCAGAGTGTCCTCGATGAATCGCCTTATTAGTTACTGTAATGCCGCGGATTTGTAATCCTACCGCTTTAATACCTTCTTCTACGGTCGCCATTCTAATAACTTCCGCAAAATTCCGCTCACGACGCTTATCATCCGCTCATAGTAGGTTGCATCCTTCAAAGATTGTACGAACAGTGTGGTCATCTCACTCTCCACCATGGGTGGTTGTACTTTCGCTGCCTCTGAACGCCACCTCATGGTGTATTCTCTGAATGTTTCTGTAGACTTTTTCTCCAACTTCATTAAATAGAATCTATCCACAACGGTTTCTGTGTTGAAATGGAATCGCTCCACAAAATCTCGGGCCAATGCATTCCGGTGTGCCATTTCGCGGATCTTGGTGGTATACCAATCTAGTGCCTCGCGGTCAAGCTCGAATGAACAACTTCATAATGACGTGGGTTCTTCCTACCCCGATTAGTTGTCGCAATATGACCTCGAAGTGTGCACGGGGTTCCTTTTCCATCAAATAGTTCAAACTTGGCACCTTGTACCCATGGCGGTTCCACGTGCGGATGCGTGCAAAGATCCTCGTAGTCTAGTCCTTCGTGACCTTTGTCCGATCGCATGCCCCGAACCGCTTCTTTCGGACTATGAATTTCTTTGGCCACGTCCCGTCCCATTTTGGCTCGGACTTCCTCTCCATTTCTTCGTAATGATCCCCTTCGGTGAAGCACGGGGACGGTAAAAGGTGGGCTTCATTGCATAAGTTAGCATGCAGGTTGTTTCTTGGGTAATGGGTGTGGTGCGTGGTATTGGTTGGCACGGCGATTAGGGCTGATTATGGTGAAATGCGGCGGGTGAGGTATATGGGTAGTAGGAGGTCATTTGAAGGTGGGGTTGAGGTTGGGCTGGCGGGCGGTTTGTTCGGTGGTGGTGGCCTTTGTGGCGAGTTCGGGAGATATGTGGTGGTGGAGGTCGATGCGGGATGGTTTGTGAAGTAGTGGCCCTTTGATCCGGCATGGGGTATTCAAACTAATGGATAGGTTGGTCAGATTCCGTAGCCTCTCCATCTCAACCTGCATATCAGCAATTTGTTGCAGCAGCTGTGCAATACATTCTTCCTGACTGGTGATATTCCTCCCTTCTGAAGGTTCTGTTTCGCTGACAGGAATAATTCCCAAACCATTTGGCTCAGACGCCCCCGAGCCAGTCATATCATCATTTCTTGCCTTGGACCTGGTGAAGTGTGGATGCTCCGACATTGTTGAGTCAAAATACGAACCGACCTTTTGGGGAAGATGATAAACCTTTCTAAAAAAATGCAACAAACGGTGTTAGCATAAAGCACATAATTTGCAAGTATGTAGCAGATATATTGCACATAGCGCATTTAAACGTTTCCTAACATGCAGGGGGACCTCTTTATGCCAGAGGTAGGCCTAAACGTCACATATGCGAGGTCATGATAGATTTGTCCAAGTCGTCCAACTATAATGCCTTTGTTGGAAATGGCGACCAAATGACGGTGCACTTTTCCCAATTTCAGCATGACATGATTGGGTTTGGATTTGTCTGTCATTGCCACGCTACACATAATATGCTGGTTGGTCGTTGGGTTCAGAAACCCGTCGACAAGTTTGGTGTATTCCTAGTTGTGGCGTCAATGCCAAGGATTGACCCACCTAAGTCAAATGCATGCATGCCCTAAAATAAGGGTGGTATAGCTCTATCCTGAGTTGCTAAGATTTGTCTTTACTAGACGCAAGGTTCCCGAGCGGACAACTCGAGTGAGAAGGCTACGCGGCTGATCAGACGAACCGATCTAACTCACAGCGCCATGACTCTCCTAAAATTTGGATATTTTTGAAAGAAATTTGCGGTGCGCGAGCACACCGGTAGCGTGAGTGTGTGATTGTGTGAATTTTCCAGAATGGAAGAAATATGAGCGGAATGCCAGTTTAAGGAAAGCAGTAAAGTAAGTAGCAAAAAATAAACAAAATACAACATACAAAATTAAATGCAAAATAATTGCCAAATAATAACCCTAGGTGCATTGTGTTAAGAACCTAAAATCCCGATGGAGTCGCCATTTCACACGCCTTTTTCGATCATGACTTTTATTTTCTAAACTCCTGCTTAAAAAAGTGTTAGAAAATAAAATAAAAGTGCTAAAATATTTAAAAAAGAATGCTGAAATGCTAAAAGGGGTGCTAAAATATTAGAAGTGCTAAAGGATTAAATTTAAAAGTAAAGGGTGCTAAAATGTAAAAGGTGCTAGAAATGCTAAGGGTTCGCGGAGTCGCCACCTAATTAATTTGGGTGAATTAGGACACCTAAATGTCAACTATGTTAAAGTCAACACTAACTCCATTTTTATGGTCTGCTAAACTTAGTGAGATTCTGGGCAAGGGTTCTTTATTAATCTAGAGGGAAGGGGTTAGACACCCTCTAAGATCCGCTAACTGCGTTGTCCCGCCAAACCTAGGGTAATTATTATCTTTGAGATGCCATGCATGTTTTGAAAATATTTGAAGAAAAAGATGATGCAAGTGTTTATAAAAGGGATGTATTTTGATAAAGATTTATAAGACTTGTGCTCTAAAATACATGTAAAAGTTTAAAAGTATTCATTTATTTTTATTTATAAAATAAATGATGCAAAGTTGATTTATAGACTAAATGTATGCATTTACTTAAAAATTTGATTTTTTATAGGTGGCATAATGCAAAAGACGATTATCATTTGACAAAGTTTAGTTATGCATGGCAAACCTAAGATAATTAACTTTAAGGGAAGCAAATTTCTAGTATCCAACTACTTGCTAATTTATTGATTCAAGATTTAATTATTCTAAGTGTTCTAATAATTAATGTAGTGTTAGACAATTAATTACAACAAATGAATGAAGCGGATAGAAAATAAAGAAGATGACTCGACGGATGACGATGTCTTTTCACGGTGGTTTTGGAATTCGATGCGGATAGAGAGAGATGCATATAGATGCGGGTGTTAATTTGCCACGATGAGTCTCGCATGAGACTCTTTGTTGCTTAATGCTTTCATGTAAAAAAAAATAAGAAAGATAAGGATTAGTAAATATTCCAAATTTTGTCGATTAATAAATAATAATTTAATTATTATTATATTAGCCAAGCAGATGAGAGATCCAAACAGTAAACCCAAAATGCTTTCTAACACAGGCATTGATCTCGCATAATAGCATGTAAGGCATACGGCAGGCCTAAACAATTCATGGACACTTTAGGGAGAAAAGTGAACAGATTCCAAATCCAGGGATAAATGCCTATTTTAATAATTAAACGTGCAGGGACACGTGTTTTAACACCCATAGGAGGCCAAAATATAACAAGTAACTACCAGAGAAAAATGGCATTTCGGATATGTTTAACTAGCTATGTATATGCAATTTAACAGAGGGAGCAAAATACACTTATTGGGATCCTCTATCCATACTTGAACAAATTCAATGCCACACTATATCTTATATGCATGTTTACTACAAGGGGCAGGATCATAGGCTATCACGGTTCATATTTTAGACTTATGTTTAAGCAGACAACATGATGTTGGGAAGATTCAAATATACAAGACTCACATAACATGAAAGACCAATCATTTCATGTAGCTTCATGTGAAACATACATGATTCAAATCACCCTCTATTTTTAGAGAAGAAAGAGCCCGGACATTTAACATGGTAAATCAGATTTAAGACTCCATCTCAAACAGATATTAGGCTAAATGACTTAGGCTTAAAACTAATGGTTTCAACATGGATATGCAGACAGGACATCTAATATGGCATTATGACACAGTTTCACATCATATTGGTGGTTCTTAATAGTCCAGCACCAGCAGTCATGCAACTTAGGCTAAGGTGCAGGCAAATTATTTAACATGGTTCAAATTCGTAAGGGAAAGACATGACATAGCTATAGATGATACTATGGATAAAACATGTGATCTAACATAACAAAGGAACGCAGTGTGGGATCTCATCCTGGTATACCAGTGGTCACTTAAATATGTGGAGAATACTCGAGATCGATCGATACCCACAATCGCATGATATCATCTTAACAAGACGCAAATAAGATCGGATATTATACATCCCAAACATTATCGATCGCGATATCGGACTAATCACACTAACAAAGCGAATTACAAATACTAGTAGCGATTAATTCTGACTAACAGATCAGACATAAACGAATGCACTTCAACTCATACGAAAATGGTATTAAACACAACTTAGCAGGACACAGCATTCAAACAAATTATAAAGCGTAAATCACCCCAAGAAATCTGAAAGGGAACGGGTTTACCTTCTCCGCAATAACCGGGCAATAGATCAAGTCGTCGGTCCAATCGACGGTTTCGTTGCGATGCGTATGAATAAAGCGGGTAAAGTCGCTGGCGATTTTTGGCTAGAATTGAAAGAAGGGTTCGACTGATCCCCTAAATTGCTATGTAGTTTCTAACTGCTGCTAAGGTTTCGATGCTATCCCACTGAGCCCTGTGTTCGACCCCCTGACTCTGAGTGTTGTTGCCCTAAATTGCTATGTTGCTATTGGACTCCTCTGAACCCTGCCTTACTGCTTCACCCCATTTCTGCTCTAAATCCTCTCCTATGCTCTCATCAGGCTTATATAGCCCATTGGGTTCCTATTAGGTAAGGTTTAATACCATTTAATGCGAAATCTTGGTATTAATCTCAGCAGTTAAGGGACGATTTTGTGCGATATTGGCTGCCTATTTTGGATTGATTTGCTACTGATTTTGTAGATTCGAATGGGTTCTGATTTGAAGGGATTTGGTTCGGTTATGGTAAGGAAATCGTTCGAGAAGGTGCATGGGTAAGGAAAGTGTCGCCGGACTTTCAGCCGAAAATCCGGCGAGGATATCGGGGTTGGATGAAGGCGGCGATTGAAGGCTTAGGGTTTCGTCGTTTTTTTGTTCTGTTTGTTTGCAGAGGGTAAAGGTATAGGGCTGGGCGAATTGGAAGTGAAGGCTTAGGCGTGGGCTTAGGGAAATAAGGGAAAAGGGAATGGGGCCCGGGGCGGGTCGACGGGATTTGGGCCACGCTTGGTCGCTTTAAATTGTGGGCTGATTAGGGTGGCATTTTAATTAGTTAAGGATAGTTAATTAATTAGCTAATAAATTCTAGGTAAGTGTATTAATTAGTTGGAATTAGTTTTAAAGTATTAGGTATTTAATTTTAGGTGCTTAATTAATTAGGTGCTTTATTAATTTAATTGTTATAAATGCGGGTGTGCCATTAGTGCTTAATATCTTAGAATGCGGCGCTATCGTTTAAAATCTAAAAATTGAATTGAGTTTAGATTAGATTATTTAAATGCTAAATGCAAGTATGATTTTTAAGAATTGTTTAAAGCCTTATAAATGCGACGCTATTAAATAAAAAATTGATTTTAAATTACAAATGATTATGACATTCTCTTGCGTATTAATAAATGCGGCTATGCTACTTGACACGACGTCATTGCTAAATTATTTATTTATGTATTTATTATTAATTAAGAATCATGACAGGGCTTAAAATTAATTAATGCGGGCGCGGGACTCTAAGTGCTAAAAACTCTACGTAAGATGCGATGTCATTATTAAATTGTTTATTTATGTCTGTATTTATGTTTTATTCGCTGCATTCTATTATAAAAATCCCTAAAAAATTATTTTACAAAATTAGTGTAATTTTATAGCTACTGTCTGGACGAGAGGGTCAAAATTGGGTGTCAACATAGGGTACCTCCTTCGGCCAGTGGGAGTGCTACGAGGAATAATGTAGAAATGCAAGATCTTCCGGCACAGACGTTGGGAGCAAGTGCACCAGTTGCATTTCCTCTCATTCAGGAAAAACATGAAAATGATATTCCTGAAAGCTCTAATGTTGGTAGATTGACCAGCGCACAAGAATCTACTCACATCCAGAACATACATGTAACTGAACTGCAAGACAATCAACTCCGTAGGTCCACTAGATCTCATCATCCTCCGAAAAGACTAAATCTGCTTGTGGAAACACAAAATGAGCTAGATATTCCAGATGATGACGAGCCTAGAACCTACAGTGAAGCAATGCTAGACATTGATTCGAAGAGATGGCAAGAAGCCATGAAATCCGAAATGGAATCTATGTATATCAATCAAGTATGAAACTTGGTTGATTTGCCGAATGAGGTTAAACCCATAGGATGCAAATGTGTCTTCAAGAAGAATATTGGTGCATCTGGCAAGGTTCAGATTTATAAAGCTAGACTAGTGGCTAAAGGTTTTACACAGCGTCCTGGTGTGGATTATGATGAAACCTTTTCATCGGTGGCTAAGATAAAGTCTATTCGGATTTTGCTTGCGATAGCTGCACATTATGATTATGACATTTGGCAGATGGACGTCAAAACTGCATTCCTCAATGGTAATCTAATTGAGGAAGTGTATATGAAACAACTCGAGGGTTTTTCATGTGAGTCCAGACCAAATGTTGTGTGCAGGCTACAGAAGTCCATTTATGGACTTAAGCAAGCCTCTAGGAGTTGGAACATTTGCTTTGACAATGCTATCAAATCTTTTGATTTTGTTAGAAGCAAAGAGGATCCTTGTGTTTATTTCAAACGCAAGAATGAGGGCATTGTCTTCATTATTATATATGTTGATGACATATTAATAATGGGAGATAATAGGACCCTCATGCAGTCAGTTAAGGATTGGTTGTCCAAGACCTTCATGATGAAGGCTTTAAGTGAAGCCTGCTACATTCTGGGAATTAGGATCTATAGAGATAGAAGTCATAGAACTAATAGATTGTTGGGGTTGTCACAGTCAGTCTACATAGACAAAGTGCTTAGACGTTTTTCAATGGAGAATTCCAAGAAAGACGGTCTTCTGATGGGTCAAGGCATCAAGTTATCAAAGAAGGGCTGCCCTTCTAATGCTATTGAGCTTGAGCGCATGAAAAGTGTTACACCCCGTATTTCCATAGCTACTAAGTGAGAACATGATTATAGAATTAAGATTGGAATGTCGAAAGGAAAGGATTTTTACATTTCCTTATACGGAAATTTTTCGAGATTAATGTGATGACAAGAATTAATTCTAGTAATTGAATTCTTTCCAATAGAAGTATGGACTAAATGTTAAATTATTAAGTCTTGGTGTTGTATGGTATAGGGCCATCGAAATTGTTGAGAAAAGTTGGCTAAGGGTGAGATATTACTTTTGTGAAGAGAATTCTTGACCAATAGGAGGAGAGCAAGTGCCCTCTCCACTTGTCTTGCAAAGACTCCACCTTAGTATATATAGATAAGTCTTGAAGACTTGGAACATAAGACCTTCATCCATACAAACCCTCATCTATCCTTAACCTAGATATTTCGAAATCACCATAGCCAACAAGAACAAGATCAAAGTATTTTCTTTCCAAGATTAAGCACCCTTAACCCCTAAATCTAGGTTGGGCCGAAAATAGAATGAAACCCTAGGGGTTTTCCGTCGACTTTTTAGAAGCGAAAGGTGAAGAGAAGTTGATCCTAAGGTTGTAGGGGATGCATATATGTGATTGAAAACTTGAAGAAGTGGAGCGAAACGAAAACTGCGGACCAATAAAGACCAGACTGTTTTGGGGCATTTTTGGGCAAAAAAATGAGGTAAAAGTCCTTCTTCTTTTAAAGTAATTGGATATTAATTATTGTTATAATGTATGGATGAACTTATGTTAAAAATAATGAAGAATAAAAAGAATTTGAGCCATTTTTAGGGCTAAAACCGATTTGGGACAGATTTGGTGTAAATGAAATTCGTTGGTTATTGTCATTGTTATCTTCACCTATTGCATGTTATAATCGATTAATATTGTTGTTAATAAGTTTTTATAACTTATGTAGAAGTTTTGGAACTCGAATTGGAATAAAAAGGATTAAGGAAAGAGTTATCGAATTTTAGTTATTGGCCGTAGAATCTATAAAACTGTTGGATATTGTCGTGCAGTTTTTATGGACTGTTTTAGGCGTGTTGTAATGCTGGAAAATCAGCCCCTAACATACATGATTAATGTGGTAAAATGGCTAATGAAAGTCCTAAAGAATAGGGGTATAAAAAGGGTGTAAAAGGCTTCACATTGTACCCTTAATATTGTAGAATTGTGGACTGTTTTGTGCCGAGGATTGTGGACTGTTTTGTATAGATTGTGGGGCAGCATTTTACACGTCAAGTTAGGCGTGTGATCCCCTTTGGTTAACTGTTGGTTGTGCCTTAAATGTGGCTTGTTGGTTGATGAATACGAGCCTTGGAAAAGGTGGAAAAGTATGTAGAAACAAAGGAAGTGCTGCCCAAATTTCCGTAGAATTAGAGGGCAATTATTTGGTATAAGTCTTACTATAGTAAGCTTGAAATTGATAGAAGTGCTATCGTTATTATAGGTTGAAGTACTACGTGTAGCATATTCTACTTGGAGGGTGGAATAGCCAATGAGGTTGAAGTACATTGGAGTGTATTGCTACTTGTCGTTTGGGTTAGTCGCCAACGAGGTATGTGAACTTCTTCCTTCTATCGACATGACTATCCTTGAAGTATACTTGCCTTGTTTTGGAGTATACATGACTTATTCTTGAAGTATACTTGCTTTGTTATTTGGAGTATACATGACTTGTTTTCTTGAAGTACTTACCTTGTCATTAGGAAGTATTCATGTTATTGATTTTATGCTAAAGGCCTGTCTAAAAGATTTCTAAGTTCTTACCATGTCTTATGAGGGATGTTGGTAAGAGTCGTTAGGAAGTATTAGAAACAAGTATAACCTATTCACGGTTCAAATGAGTATTGATTTTCAAGATTATGAGACTTTGATTTAAAGTTATGAGACTTGATTTCCAAGGTTATGAGACTTGTTTTATTTAAATGATTATGAGACTTTATTTTCAAGTTATAGGACTTGATTTGAAAGTTGGTGTGATTTGATTATATGAAGTATAAGTGAATTGATTTTGAAGTATATGATACTTGAATTTTAAAGATAAGAGACTTGGTTTATTTTGAAAAGTATAGATTACTTGATTTGAAAAGTATATGTTACTTGATTCAAAGAGAATAAGTAACTTGATTTGAAAAGTATATGTTACTTAATTTAAAGAGTAGAAGTAACTTGATTTAAAAGGTATAAGTTACTTGATTTTGAAAAAGGGAGTTACTTGATTTAAAAAGTAAGTTCCTTGAGTTTTGAAAGAAGAAGTGGCTTGATTTAAAGGCATAAGTAACTTGGTTTTAATAGTGAAAGTGCTTTTGAGTTCAACTCCCTAAACATTACATGAAATGATTCTTTTATAAAGAATAGACATACATAGTACTTTGGGTTCAAATCCCGTACATGATATGGTAGTGCTTTAGTTTTCTAAAATGAAAGTGTTATAACGGTTTTATGGGAAGTTTGTTATAACAAGGTTTGTGGAAAGTCAAGAGATGGTTTAAAATGTTGTAAGGAAATCATGGGAGAATGTCCATGGTTAAGTCCTTAATATAATACATGATATGTGGCACTTTGATTTTCAAAGATGTTTTAAAGTAATACGTGATGTCTATTGCCCTGATTTGTCAAACCATGTCTTAGAAAGATACTTAGTATGATAAGTGTCTTGATGATGGTTACAAAATGATACATGTATTGGATTCTACTTCCTAGTGATACATGTAGTACTTGGGCTTTTCTAAAAATGAAAATTTAGTTTATAAAGTGAATGTACGACTCACGTACATTGTTGTAATGGACTTTAATCCTTAGTGATGCAAGTGTGATAGTGCCTTGGTGTTATAAAATGAAAGACTTGTTAGTGTCTTGTTTGTTTTAGAAAAGGAAGACATGATATTGTCTTGGTTATTTTAGAGAGGAAGACATGGTATTGTCTTGTTTGTTTTAAAAGGAAGGCATGGTATTGTCTTGGTTATTTTAGAAACGAAGACATGATATTGTCTTGTTTGTTTTAAAAGGAAGGAATGTTATTGTCTTGTTTGTTTTAAAAGGAAGGCATGGTATTGCCTTGGTTGTTCAAAAAGATGGTGCCTTCATTTTGTCTAATGAGAGTTAAAAATTACTTAACTTGCATAAGTTGTTCATGATAGCCATTGGTGCTAGTGTTATGAGTATAGTTGCGGGGTAAACCCCCAAGACATTATACATCCCCTGAGTATGATTGCGGGGTAAACCCCCAAGACATTATACATATTCCGTGGATTTTCTCCCCACGATGCGAGGAAACTACCTCATGCGAGTCCGTAGGGATCATGCGGGTGAAATAGTCCCATGCGGGTGAAATAGTCCTATACGAGGAAATTACCTCATGCGGGTCCACAAGACCTATGCGGGTGAAATAATCCTATGCGAGAAAATTACCTCATGCGGGTCCACAAGACCTATGCGGGTGAAATAGTCTCAGGAGTAGGATTGCATAATGATACTATGGGCGGGTGGCCCTAGATTGATCATAAGCTTCCTAGTTTAAAGCGGTAAATTTTACTCTACTTTTTAAAAAGGCACAGTGTACTGATATTTGAGTATTGTACTTTTTACATGCCGACGGTGATGTTGGAATTCCACGGGCATGCTTATCTGATGATGGTGGTATATTATACTTGTTATATGCTAACAGTGATGTTGTATTCCACGAGCATGCTTCTGTGATATTATATCGAGGCGGTGTCACGATTTTGACATGACTTTCATATGTGAAAGTGGTGCGGTGTTATAGTAGTCTGATGATACAAGTACTGATTGGCTCGATTGTTATATGGCACGATAGGATCGGTATTTGATTTTCATACTTGCACTGTCATTCTTTTATGCGATTATGATCTTGTTCTTTATCGCATTTCCGTTCCATACTTGGTACTGTATCGACCTCGCCCGAGCGGCGTTCATGTCCGCAGGTCTAGGTACTCAATTGTGGATCCGCGAGCTTAGGATCCTGGTTCAGCATTTTGAGATGGCTCCAATGTTCCGGAGCTTGTCATTATGGCTAGGTATATTCAGGGGTACGGCGGGGCCTTGTCCCGTCATAGTTTACTGTCCAAATTCTTAGAGGTCTGTATTCATATGTGGGCTGGACTGTCTAGAGTTGTATTTACATTGTTGAACAGTGTAGACCCTTTCGGGTGATTTTTATTATGGCAGCCTTATCGGCTTTGCATGTGTTTAAAGAAAAAAAATGAGTGTTATTTATCTTCCGCGGTTTATTATGTTGTATGAATAGAAGGGTGCCCAGGTAGGGCACCAGTCGCGAGCCCGGGGTTTGGGGCGTGACAAAAATGACCCCGTATGCTTCGGCTATAGGATCAATCATGTATGCCATGACCTGTACTAGGCCAGATGTAGCCTTTGCACTTTGTATGACTTGCAAGTTCCAGCAGAATCCTGGCGAGGAACACTGGAAATCAGTCAAGAGTATTCTCAAGTACCTCAGGCGTACTAAAGATTACTTCTTAGTATATGGTGGAGTTGATGAGCTGGTTGCCACTGGGTATACCGATCCTAGTTTCCAGACAGATGTTGATGCTTTCAAATCTCAGTCTGGTTATTTCATTTTCAACGTAGGAGCAGTGAGCTGGAAGAGTTCCAAATAGGATACTACTGCAGACTCGACTACTGAAGCGGAGTACATTGCTGGATCGGAGGCTGCTAAAGAAGCTGTCGCAATTTTTGAGTTCCTGAAGGAACTAGGGGTTGTTCCGAGTGCTAGTTGTCCAATAACTGTTTATTGTGACAACACTGGTGCGACTGCACATGCAAAGGTACCAAGATCAACAAACAGAAACAAGCAAGTACCAAAGAAGTACCACATCCTGAGAGAGATAGTGGAAGCTGAAGATATCAAGATATATTATATTCCCACAAACAATAATCTAGCAGACCCGTTTACTAAACCATTAAACTTGGTGAAGCATAATGGTCATTTGAGAACATGGGTATTAGATATGTTGGTGATTGGCTCTAGGCCAAGTGGGAGATTGAAAGTATATGTATGTCCTAGAGACAATCTGTATTAGGACACAATGTACTTTATACACATTCGTATTTATATTAATGATGATTAATATTATGACAACTTGCATTTGTTGAATTATTAGTTGATTGTTTATAATTTTCTATAAATGCATCCCTAGAGTTAACGTGTTTATTAATGATATGAGAATTAATGTTATAACGTAACTCTTAAATTACCTCGACTAATGATCATCGAAATTGGGATATCGATGATATGCGATACGTCGACATGTGGTATGCATCATATCCTTAGGGGATGTAGTATGTCTCACTTGCTACGAGTTATGGCAACTCGTGATGGACACATGGATACTTGTTGAAGTATTGGTATGCCCTGCTGATGTACTATTTTGTTATATGTCTATAATGTCATCGGCGTGTGGGAGATAAAAGTCCTTAGACTTGAGGTCCATATCATCTTGTTTACGGAGTAATGTACTTTGATCCTGTCCTAAGCTCAAAATGCCTTATAGGTTGAGACACGACTTGTTTTGGGTGCATTACGAAGTAGATTAAAGGTGGTATGTGAGCCAAGAAATGATTCATTCCTTGAATTTATATTCGAGTGAACACTCAGGTACTCATATGGTATTAGGTTGACTAAGTCATTGGCCAATGCATTGGACATGTCTGTGACATGGTCCTGTTGTCAACTAATATAGATGAGTTATAATAATCAAGCCATTTAGATAGACACTTGACAGATCTTAAGCTTGATTGAGTGTGCCATGAATGAAGGGATTTTATCTTCTCACATATAGGTTCAATTCACATATTTTGTGTAGCTAAACTTTACATATTGGGTTCGTCTTCCAGCGTAGTCGAGGAGTTCCGTGAAGATCCTAATGTTATTAGTGACGATATGTAAAGGCCTGAAGGGTAACACTAAGTCAAATATTCTGTCGATTGAAGGATATGATTAGAAGGAGATTATATCCAAATGTTCGGTTGATGATCGGGACATAAGAAATGAAAAGGGCTGAAAATTGGAACAGGACCGCGGTGCCTTTAATTTAGGCACAGGCACCGCGTGCCATTTACTTTGGGCCGCGGTGCCTAGCCGAATTCGGGCGGTCCGAATTTTAGTCAGTCCAGGATTTTGCTGGGCCCAGCCCACGGAAACCCTAAGCCTCTGTTTACAACTATAAATAGAGGGCTAACCTCCCATTCCAAATACACTAAACCTAAGAGAGGTCAATCTCTTCTAAAGCTCTGTCAGAATCCCTAGCATTCCTGACTTAGCAAATTACATCATAGTTTCCAGAACTTACAAATCGAGGGACGTTTGCGTGTACACCCTCGGACTACACAAAGTAACAGATTCAACTGCTTGGCTAATTGCTGCTTCGAATGTAAGTCTTCGGTCGAAGTTTTACATCAATTTTGTACTTTGTATTTTCATTACTTATCATACTACAGTTCGAACGTCGTCGGGTTTTGAAACATAAATTTTCAAATTCCGCTACGTATACGAACGCGACGTAAACACCTACATTGTTAACTAGTATTGGACCTTATATCATACTCCCTCCGTCACATGGGCATGAGATTTAAGACATAAAAGAGACTTTTGAAATTATGGTCCAAAATAAGTGTTAGATATTTTGTGGTTATAAATTATCTCATAAAGTTAAATTATTTTTAAATATAGAAAGATATCATTATTTTTCGAACTGGCTAAAAATAAAAGTGTCATATAAAATGAGACAGGAGAGATATTCCATGTTTGACCAAATAGGGTTTGGTAATTGAAAAACTTTTGCATTTATCAATTCGTGTCTTTACCATTTAACTCAATTAGTCAATCTTTAATTTATTAGGTTGATAATTTTTTTTTGTTTCTCATCCGATTACCCGCATAAGTAAGGGTGGCTCAACGAATCTCATGGCCCAAGGCGAATCATATTGAGAGGGCCTAAAATTTATATTATATAATTTGTACACTAACAAAAAACTATGCTTCCTAAACAATAAATTAATTATTTAAGACGGAAAATAGCGAATTTAAAAAAAAGGAGGAAGAGCACAAAAAATAAAATGGTGGATAATCGGGTGTTGAGGTCCGAAACTTAAAGTGAAAATTTTGATTTGACTATCATCACAAAGAAGAAAAAGAAATGAATATACATAACATAATAGTAATTTTGAGCATTAATAGTGTCAAAAATATTTACACCTTCTGATTAATTTAAACGTTAATTGTAGTTCTTTCTATTAACTATTAAGTAGCACTCCTTGGTGAGTATCTAAAACTAAATTATAAATAATTGATATAATATGTTGAATTACACTCAAAGAAAATCGGTGCATAAATATTTTTTGCAGTTTCAAAGAAAATTGTAAAAAATCATTATGTTGTCCATGCATATAACTTAATTCCTATATAAAAAGGATAACACTAAAATTGAAGAGTGAAACAAATATACTAATTGGTGTTGACTTACAAATATACTAATTGAAGAGCTCAAATTGGAGATTCTGGTTAAGGGTGGTACCTCAATCATTCCATAACAACTCATGTTGGTAGGCTTACAAATTTGAGCTATTCCTAGGTGATGACTGTTGGGTTTTATTTTAACAAAAAAGCTGCAACAACAAAAATAAAAAAAATGTGGTTCAAAATTTATCTCCTATTATTAATCGAGGTTTAAAAAGACAAAATAAAAGGGCAGTCTAATGCACAAAATATCTCATGTTAGCTGAATTTGAGGAAGGGCGCACTCTAAGGGTATGAGGTAGACAATCTATCATAATATTGTTGGAAATATTTATTAAACGTGAAATAAAGTAAATCCTATTAATTATGAATCGAACAATTAGGGGCCCCGCACGTCGGAAACATGGTTTCCACACACATGAATATAAAGTGCAAATGATCATTATTTCCTTAAATGGAAGAGATATTGGTACGTATACGAATTGTTTGACACGTAAGGAAATAGACGGTTATTGGTCAAATGACGAATGGTTTCACGTTGGTAAATGAAAGGAAGAAATGTGTAAGAGATGAAACAAATCAGAAAAATCGCCACGAAAACACTGGAAGGCACCGCGGTGCCACAAGGACAGGGACCGCGGTGTCTGGAGGCATGGTGCCTCCACCTAGGACCGTGTGCAAATTCAGTTTTTCAGTTCCAGCAACTTACTGGAATTTAGGCACCGCGGTGCTTCGACGTTTTCCAGTAACGTTGGATGCGAATTAAGGCTGATTCTTGAGCTGACTTTGGAGAAATTAATCTCCATTATTGGCTATTGATTTCAGCTATTACTAGGCTGAATTAACCTCAATATCAATGGTCATTACTTGACATTGATGGACATTCATTTGGTTAATTGAGAAGACTAATTCATCTACCTATAAATTGATGCATTTGGCACAATTGCAAAACACATTAACACTTGAACAATTCTCTGAAAATTGTCTTTCTCTCTTGCAATCACAAAACACTAAAAAAGATTTTTCTTATCAAGCGAACACTTGAGTTCTTTTGCTCATTTGTTTGATTGCTGTTTTATCTTGGGAGATAAGTTGTCATAACAACCGTTGAAAAGATATACGGGCAATATTATCATAAGGATAGATTGAAACTTCAATCGACTCAGCAAGACCTATTTCCTTGATTAATTTCCAGATTTCTTGTTTACTTGTTGTTGTTGTTGTTGCTTTCCCATTTCTTTGTAAATTTATATTTATATCCAACAAGCTTAAGATAATATTCGTTGTTTAACGACAACATGACTGGACAAGATCAATTGAACACTGAAAATTTCACCGATGCTCAAGGCAATTTCAATGCCTTCACCACCACTCCTCAAGGAAATCTTAATGCCCCCAACTCCACTGATTTTGGCGCACCTAGTGTCAACCCCACTGTTGTTCAAGACATTCCAAACTGCTCAAGGAGGCTCCACTGCCACGACACTCGCTAGTTTTCACCATGAACGTCCTGAAAAGTTCATGGGTGCTCACTTTAAGCGATGGCAGCAAAAGATGTTGTTCTTCTTGACGGTTATGGAAATGTCACGTTTCCTAACCGAGACCCTCCACAAGTTGGGGAAGACACGGATCCTCAGCCAAATGAAATGGCGGGAGGGGGCCAAGGTATCCATGTCATTAACGACATGAAGATGGTTCAAGATGCATGGAGTTATAGTGATTTCATGTGCAGAAACTGTATTCTGAATAGTTTGCCCGATCCTTTGTACATGGTATATTTCACCATTGGGACAACCAAAGAATTAGAGGACAAATTGCAAAAGAAATACAACACCCAAGATGCGGGTGCCAAAAAGTTTGTCATTGTGAAATTTCTGAAATTTCAAATGGTGGACAACAAAAGTGTATCATCCCAAGTTCAGGAATTTCAAATGATAATACATCACCTAGACTTGGAAGGATTTAAGCCCAACGAGCAATTCTTGATTGGTGCATTGATTGAGAAGTTGCCTCCCTCGTGGACTGAGTTTATGAATTACTTGAAACTCAAGACGAAGGAGATGACATTAGACGAACTTATTGTCAAACTCCAAATTCAGGAAGACAATAAAAAGGCCATGTCAAAGGGGAAACAACCCGCCGAGGCTTAGGCAAATCTGACGGAGGTTAAAGGGAACCCAAGCAAAAAACGGAAGTTCCAGAAGGATGGTCAGTCCCACACAACTGAAAAGTTTAAGGGAACATGCAACTATTGTGGTAAAGTTGGTCATATGGCCAAAGACTGCCGCAAGAAAAAAATGATAAGGCCAAAGGAAAGGATAAGGTAAACGTCGTCGAAGACACACTCTTAGACGATATGATTGAAGAATTCTCAACCATTGTACTAGAGGCCAACCTCGTTGAGAACCCAACACAATGGTTGCTGGACACGGTGCTACCTGCCACATATGTTCCAACAAAGACGCCTTCTCCACGTATACACCAGTCAAAGATAATAAGTTGTTCATGGACAATAATTCTTCTTCAGAGGTGCTGGGGGTAGGAAAGGTAGTCTTTAAGATGAAGTCAGGAAATGAACTGACTCTAAAGGAAGTGATGCATGTCCCAGAAATTTGAAGAAATTTAATATCCGGATCTGTGTTGGTCAATGCTGGTTTTAGGCTAGTATTCGAGGCTAACAAGTTTGTAATCATGAAAACTGAAACTTTTGTAGGTAGGGGCTTCGTCTGTGAAGGCCTCTTTAAAGTTAATGCTAAACCTGCAATGTCTTCTACTTAGAGAGAGGCTTCGCCCGTGAAGACCTCCTTTAGTCAAATAATGCACTTGGAATACCTTTCTTTTAACTATCAATAAAACTGAGCCTTTATTACGTGATTGAATCTTCTAATTTATTTCCATATAGATTAGATGTGTTAACTATCAATTTATACTTAAATTGGTAAAGTTGAAATCATTGTCGTCTATCGACATAAACCCTCAACGTAAGTGTGAGGTAGGCATAGAGGCAAAAAATATCCAAAAAAATATCCCTTAGATCCGTCGAAAGGGAAAAAAACCGCTCCTCTAGAACTCGCACATATCATCATATGTGATTTTAAAGTTCACTCAAATAGAGGGGGGAATGAGCAATTTGTGATTTTCATAGATGATGACACAAGATTGCGCCGCCTTTACTTACTTAAAAGTAAAGACAAGGTTTCTAAAATCTAAGCATCTCAAAGAAAATGCTGAAAACCAAACCATACCAATGGGTCTATAGCTAAACATCCATATGTAAATTCATAACTATCGCCGCCTCGCTGGATCATGAAATACATCAAAATGGAAATCAAGATAGTCTTCTTAATATAGTGATTTGGAAGAAAAAAATATATATAGACCAACCAGAGGGGTATGTGGCTTCAAAACAAGATACAAAGGTTTGTAGGCTTGACAAATCGTGATATAGGCTGAGAACAAGCACTAAACAATGACACGAGAAATTTGTTAGTACTTTACTATCAAAAGAGTTCGCCATTAATGGATGAGACAAATGTGTTTACATGAATGGAAATGTCTAATATTTCATCAGAATATGCCTTATGTAGACGACTTGTTAATCATTGGAAGCATTCCTAGAATAATTCTAGAGACCAAGAACATGTTAAAACATTATTTTGACATGAAAGATATGGATATAACAGATGTCATCTTAGGGATCAAGATCTCTAAGACATCTAGGGGACTGATCTTGTCTCAATTTCACTACATCAAAGTTGTACTGAAGAAATTTGGGATGTTCAACAGTTCACCGATAACAATACCATTGGATATAAGTCAAAAGATTGACAAACATCTTGGTAAGTGATTAGTGTGTAAATATGCATATGTTATAACAATTCCATATGTATTTTAGTTGTTATTGTAGTATTTGTTGCATATTTATACGTAATTTTGTATTTCATAGGTTAGCCATAAATATCTATTTTTCTATAGTAACGAAATACTTAAGCATGATTGAACATGGTTAGTATGTGTATTGCTTGATGTCTAGGCCATAATATAAATTACACTCATCCAAATTGTGTGACGCTAATGTTTTTGGACACTCAAAACAATGTACTTAAGGTATAAGTGGGTATATAAAACCAACTTTGCAATTTGAAAGTCCAATTAACCAAAAAAAGATTACACAACAATTTTGTCCAAATTTTGGTTGAGTTTTGATTCATGACACATTTTTGTATTTGGCACATATCTCAAGCTATACAAATCCAATTGATCTAATTCTAGTTGCATTGGTTAGGTAACTCATGTATCTAAAACTATTATCAAGGCCTAAACTGCTGAAAATATTGGATTCTAGAGTCAAATTGACGATCAAAGTGTTCATCATGACAATGCTTCAGATTTCAAACACTACAGGACATAATTTGGCATTTAATTCACTATAATTCAAAAAACCGTCCAATTGATCTACCACCAACTGGAAAGTGTAGATAAGATCTAATTATACAATTCTGAAAAGTTTGAAGATCATTGAATGTGTGCAAGTGAAGCTTTGAATCGTATAAACTCATCATAACAATCTGCCAAAATTGTCAATGTTCATTTAACTAAGGAGAGGTAATTTGACCATAACATTCACATGAAAATCCAATGGAAGAGATTCAAACTGATATTGAAATCTAACTCAAAGCCCCACAATTGATATGAAGGAAGGAATTCAATATTTCAATAGGAACCTTGTCCGATTTAGCAATTAATGAGTGGGCCAGAAATTGTCCACAATAATGCAAGTCTTCTCAACTTTGGAGCCTATATAAAGGGGCCTTTGGCAAGACATTTGGAGCATCACTCTCTTTGTAATATATCTCCTATATTAGTAGTATTTCTCTGAAAAATATGAGTTTTATTTATTATAGTATTAGTAGCTAGAGCTAGGGGTGAAGCTTAAGTAAGATAGTAGTATTGTTCTTGGCTTTTCAAAAGGTCTTCAATGTTATATCTTTTTAGTTGTATAATGAGATATGTCAATGGTTTTGTTTTGTGAAAACTCTGATTTGTTGTAGACATATTTGGCACAATGAATGCTTAGTTTTACATAACAACAATTGATTTCATAAACTCTTTTAAGGGAACTAGAAAGATAGTTTTCAAAAGTTATAAACTTTCAAGTGCTTAATGTTTTTATCTTCCAATTGAAATAACTTGATTGTTAGATTTCAATTGAGTTATCAAATTAAGCCAAGAACAACTCTATTATTTTACTTAAGTGGAATCCCAGAGCTCTAGTACGTAGTCCACTATATAAAGCCTTAAAATTCACAACTAGATTGACATTCTCATTCTTCAAAATATCCTTGTGGTTCGACACTCGTACTTCCGAGAAATTTATTACTTGAGACAAAACTATACTTGGGTGTGTAACGATAAAGTTGTTATCAAGTTTTTGGCGCCGTTGCCGGGGATATCCCTTGGAGAATGGTCCATCTCTTTGTGTATTTTTTAAGTAAGACTCCAAAAGGTTGGTAATATCTTTTTCATTGTGTGCTTATAATTTATATGCATAATTAGTTACGTGATTTAAAAAGTGGTCGACTAATAAGGAGTGAAGTAGATAATTCGGGTAAAAAATTCAAAAATATGGCTGAAGGTGATATAGAAAATCTTAATGAATTAATAGGAAATCAACAAGTGTGTTCCATGCGAGATTTCTTAGAACCTCAACGTAATACTATTCCATCATGCTTTGTTTATCCACAAAATGCTCATAATTTTAAACTCAAGTCCGGTACGATCCAATTACTTTCCAATTTTCATGGACTTGAATCTGAAAACCCTTATTTACATTTGAAAGAATTTGAGAAAATATGTGTCACTTTAAACGATACAACATGCACTCAAGAATCAATTAAGTTAAAGTTATTTCCGTTTTCTCTCAAACATAAGGCAAAAATATGGCTTAATTCTTTAAGACATGGATCAATTACATCTTCGCAACAAGTGCAAACCGAGTTTTTAAAAAAATTCTTTTCAATTCATAAAACAAATTCTTTAAAGAAGCAAATCAAAAAAATTTTCCAAAAGCCTAATGACAATATTTTCAATGTTGGGAACGTTTTAAAGATTTGTTGAATTCTTGCCCTCACCATGGTTTTGAAAATTAGAGAACTGTAAGTTTTTTTTATGAAGGCTTAAACTCTGAAACGAAACGATTTGTGGAAATGATGTGTAATGGTGAATTTTTAGACAAAAATCCTGAAGATGCACTTGAGTATTTAGACCATTTAGCTGATAAAACTCAGTCTTGGTATAATGAAAGTACTTCGGAAGGTTCAATTAGATCTAATTTTGAAAATACTAATAAAGAAAAGTATTATCTTAGTCAAGAAGATGATCTAAATGTCAGGATTGCCAGTCTAACTAGAAAAGTTGAAAGCATGGAGTTAACTAAATCTAAGGAAGTCAAATTTGTCCAAAACAAAGACTTGTGTGATATTTGTGCTGTTGAAGGACATTTAACAAATGAATGCCCAAGAATTCCTGTCTTCAAAGAGATGTGTCATGAACAAGCAAATGCGATGTCTAACTTTAGAAACCATTCCCATCTACTTTTTTTGAGACATATAATCCAAACTGGAGGAACCACCCCAACTTTTGCTGGAGGAATGATATTAATGTTCAACCTTTACCCAACCAAAATATCTCAAACTCTAGTTTCACCCCATACACTAGACCACAAATAAAAAGCCTTGAAGAAACATTACAAGCATTTATGCAGGGTCAAACAACGATCAACAACCAAACTTCACAAGCCATCAATGAAATTAAAATAACATTGTCTACGTTGACAAATTCCTTAAGAATAACTGAAAAAGGGAAGTTTTCAGCTCAAACTCAACAAAACCCTGCTAGTCAATGCCAAATCTCTGCCGAAACATCACCAGAAAATGTCAATTCCGTTACTACCCTACGAAGTGGAAAAATAATTAACAAGACAATTCACCCCAAAGATCTAGAATCAGGCTCTACTTCAAGTTCACATGATGAAGATAAGGATGACGGTAAGAATACTGATATTCTAACTCCTAGTAAAAGACCATAACCTACTCCTTTTCCTCAAAGATTACACCCTATTAAGAAGTTGAATCAAAATCCTGAAATTTTTGTGATTTTGAAGCAAGTAAAAGTTAGCTTCCCACTACTTGATGCAATAAAACAAATTCCATCTTATGCCAAATTTTTGAAAGATTTGTGTACTGTGAAAAGAAAATTAAATGTTCAAAATAAGGCATTTCTGACAGAGAGTGTAAGTTCAATCATTCAACAAGAAACTCCACCAAAATATAAGGATCCTGGTTGTCCAACTATATCTTGTGTAATTGGTAATACTAAAATTGATCATGCACTTCTTGACCTTGGAGCGAGTGTTAATCTTTTACCATTCTCTGTGTACAAACAACTGGATTTGGGAGAACTAAAGAAGACTCATATCACACTTCAATTGGCAGATCATTCAGTAAAAATTCCAAGAGGTATAGTGGAGGATGTATTAGTTCAAATTGATAAATTTTACTTTACTGTAGATTTTATTATTTTGGACACACATGCAGTTTCAAATCCAACATCTCAACATCCCATCATTTTAGAAAGACCGTTTCTTTCAACCTCTAATGCTTTGATGAATTGTAGAAATAGAGTTTTGAATCTCTCTTTTGGAAATATGACTTTAGAGTTAAATGTTTTTAACATTTCCAAACAACCACCAAATAATGATGAAGTATATGAAATTGATGTAACTGATAAATACACTCTTGAACATTTCATGACCTCGTTTTTTGATCCGTTGGAAAATTTATTAACAAATGATTTGATTAATGAGTACAATTTGGAGTTTGCTTCTATGTTTGAGACTTCACAGATTCCAGAGGTTAATGGATGGAAGCCGACGTTTTAAAAATTATCAAAATCAGAAAAAGCTCCAATTCCATCAAGTGTTCAACCACCAGTGTTGGAATTAAAGCCTTTACCATCAAGTTTGATGTATGCATATTTGGGTGATAATGATACATATCCAGTAATAATATCTTTCAAATTGAACCATGATCAAGAGCATAAATTGTTAGAAGTACTAAAAGTTCACAAGCATGCAACAGGATGAACTTTGTCTGACATAAAGGGAATTAGCCCATTAATTTGTACTCATAACATTTATTTAGAGGAAAATGTTAAACCCTCTAGGCAAATGCAACGAAGGATAAACCCTAATATGAAAGAAGTAGTGAGAAATGAAGTCATTAAGCTTCTAGATAATGACATTATTTATCCTATTTCCGACAGTAAATGGGTAAGTCCTACTCAAGTTGTACCTAAAAATTCTGGAGTAACAGTAGTATAAAATGAAAATAATGAATTGATTTCCACTAGAACTGTTACTGGCTGGAGAATGTGTATTGCCTACAGGAAATTAAATTCTATGATTAGAAAAGATCATTTTCCTTTGCCTTTCATGGATCAAATCTTAGAGAGAATTGCAGTACATGCGTTTCATTGATGGATATTCAGGGTATAATCAAATAGCAATTGCACTTGAGGACCAGGAGAAGACAACATTTACATGTCCGTTTGGAACCTTTGCATATCGAAGAATGTCATTTGGACTATGTAATGCCCCAGCCACATTCCAAAAATGTATGATAAATATTTTCAGTGATATGATTGAACGTTTTATCGAAGTTTTCATGGATGTGTTAGGCGTATTTTGTATACGCTTTTTGAGTCATTTTTAGTTAGTATTTTTCCCATTTTCGTTTAAATAAGTGTCTTGTTAGGGTTGTTTTTTTCTTCTTTTGAGTCACATCGATTCTAAATGGAAAAATGGCAAAAAGAAGCTAAAAGTGTGCAGAAAAATAGCTCCCGAAGCAAAAAGGACGAAAGTTGGCAGATCAGGACGAAAAACTGCAGGACCGCGGCGCCGGACTGCAGGACCACGGTGCCATTCTGCAGTACCGCGGTGCCGATGCGGGAATTTTCTGTCCGAAATAGAATTGGCGAGGGGCAAAAGGGTCCAAACCACACATTTTTGACAACATATATAAACCCCTGGGATAGATTTTATGGATTATTCTATGATATATCATCTATCAGAACACAACACAACGCTTGGCGGATACAATTGGAGACATTAGTTCTAAGTACTTTTCTTTCCTTTATTTTCATTCAGTTCATGTTTGGATTTGTATTAGTTCTTAGCATGTCTATGACTAAGAGCTAAACACTTTATTAGGGTTTTCCTATTGAATCGCTTGAAACTCTTATTCATGAATTCATGCATTAGTTTGATTTTCTTCTTCACTTGATTAAGATTTATTCAATATTGGTATGAATGTTTGATAGTTAATTGATCACTAATTATCATAATCTATATGATTTCGAATCAAGAACCGAGATGAGAGATTTGAATATGCTGTAATTGAATAGACATAGGTTAAAATCGCGGACGAAAGTACCCCGATACTTGTGTAGCATTATAGGTTATTATTCTTAATCCTCTTATATGGTAAAACCTATCATAGAAATATAGAAGGTTTCTGCACTGGGGTTGAGCGATTATATATCCTAACCGAAATATAAGACAGTCTAGTTAACCGCTATCTTAACGTAGAAGAAGAAGTCATTCTAGTTGCATTAAGGATTGAAAAGAGTGGATAGTTGAGGATATTAGAAGCCCTAATTCCTTCATAACTGATTAAACCTCAACAATTTAGTTTACTTCTTGCAATTATTCTAGTAGTTAGATAAAAAGTCAAATCAATTATCGTTTGCCAAATAGATAACCTAGAATAGATGTTCGGTAATTAGAAACCAGTCTCTGTGGACGATATTCGGTCTTACCAGACTATATTACTTGTAACGATACGTACACTTGCGTGAGCAATTGAAAATCGGGCTAACAGGATGATTTCTCTGTCTTTGGAAACTCATTTGATGATTGCTTAATGAACTTGGCTAAAGTTTTGACTAGATGTGAAGAGAAAAATCTCGTTCTTAATTGGGAAAAATGTCATATTATGGTAACCGAAGGGATTGTATTAGGACACATTGTTCAACAAAAGGAATAGAAGTGGGTAGATCCAAAATTGATCTAATTGCTAATTTACCAACACCAAAATTAGTAAAAGATATTAGATCATTTTTAGGACATGCTGACTTTTATAGAAGGTTCATAAAAAACTTTAGTGCAATTTCTAAACCAATATGCAACCTTTTATTAAAAGATGCTACATTCGAATGAACTGATTCTTGTGAAAATATTTTTGTGAAACTCAAAGAAATGATCATTTCTGCACCTATTATGCAATCCCCTGATTGGACTTTCCCCTTTGAAATAATGTGTGATGCTAGTGATTATGCTGTAGGAGCTGTTTTAGGAGAAGGAAAAGATAAAAAAAAACCTATGTGATCTACTATGCAAGTAAAACTCTTAATAGTGCTCCAATGAACTATTCCACTACTGAAAAATAACTACTTGCTGTAGTATTTGCATTAGAAAAATCTAGATCCTATCTAGTGGGCTCGCCCATTATTGTGTATACTGATCATGGTGCTTTAAAATATTTACTAGCAAAGAAAGATGCAAAGCCAAGGTTGATTCTTTTACTCCAAGAATTTGAAATAACAATTAAAGATAAAAAATGAATTGAAAATGTTATGGCTGATCATTTGTCTAGACTTACATGTGATGAATCTTTTGAGACAAATCCCATAAATGACTCTTTTCTTGATAAACAACTCTTTTCTATATCTAATTTTCCATGGTTTACAGATATTGCTAATTTTCTATCTACAGGGAAAATTTCAAATCATTGGAATGCACAGGACAAAAAGAAATTCTTCAGAAAAGTAAAAAAAATTCTTTTGGGATGACCCATATCTTTTTAAATATTATCCAGATCAAATAGTAAGAAGATGTGTGCCTGATGATGAAATTCAAAGTATAATCACTTTTTCTCAATCAGAAGCATGTGGTGGTCACTTTTTCTCAAAGAAAACCACTGTAAAAAATTTGCAGTGCGGATTTTATTGGCCCATACTTTTTAAAGACACACACGAATTTTACAAATCTTGTGATAGATGTCAAAGATTATGTGGGGTAACTCGTAGAAACATGATGTCATTAAATCCCATTTTAGTTGTAGAAATTTTCGACTGTTGGGGAATTGATTTTATGGGTCATTTTCTACCATCTTTTGGATATCAATACATTTTGGTTGGAGTCGATTATGTTTCAAAATGGATTGAGGTAATTCCTTGCAAAAATAATGATCACAAAATTGTTTTGAAGTTTTTGAAGGAAAATATTTTCTCAAGATTTGGAATGCCTCGTGCAATCATAAGTGATGGAGGTTTACATTTTTGTAATAGACCATTTCAAAACTTAATGAAAAAATATGGAATTAATCACAAAGTGTCAACCCCTTATCATCCAAATACAAGTGGACAAGCTGAACTTGCTAACAGAGAGATCAAACATATCCTGGAGAAAACAGTTGGTCCAACTCGAAAAGATTGGTCACTCAGGTTGACTGATGCACTATGGGCATATCGAACATCATTCAAAACATCTCTTGGTATGTCCCCTTACCGACTTGTTTTTGAAAAACCTTGTCAGTTGCCTGTTGAAATAGAACATAAAGCTTTTTGGGCTATCAAAATATTTAATTTCAATTTAGATAAAGCTAGTTCATTGAGAAAACTTCAACTAAATGAATTAGAAGAAATCATAAATGAAGCATATGAAAATTCTAGAATTTACAAAGAGAAAATGAAAGTATTTCATGACAAACACATTGTTAGAAAAACTTTTGAAATTGGGCAAAAAGTTCTTTTGTATAATTCTAGATTACACTTGTTTCCTGAAAAGTTGCGATCAAAATGGTCAGGACATTTTACTGTAAAAACTGTCTTTTCAAATGGAGCTGTTGAAATTGAGAATCCAAGAAGTGATGACATTTTCAAAGTCAATGGACAACGTTCAAAAGCGCATTTTGAAAAAAATTCAAAAGAGATCGAGTCAGTTTCTTTGGCTGACTCTGTCTACATGATTTGATTTTGTTTTGTTTTTATTTTTTTTGTTGTGTTTATTTTCAAGTATAATTGTCTTTGTTATTATTATTTTTAGTATTTCTTTCTTTCATCTTCTTTTTTCTTTTTTTTCGGTATAAATGGCGAATTCGGTACTCCGTAACTCTCAAGTCGGAATTTCAGTTGCCCACAAAAACTGAGTTGTACATAAATATATATATAAAAAAAATCTTTCCTATTTTTAACGGTAATGAATAGTATTTTTATCACTTTTCCTCTTCTCCTTCAACGGTCATTTTTACAAATTTTACACCATAAATACCTCATTCTCCTCTCATTTCTAAACATCTTTCCTTAAACTCTCATCCATGCAAACCAAATGAATAAATATTTTCTTGCCTTCATCACTCTTGTTTTCGTTTCATGCTCATCATTGGTTATAATCAAGAAGAAGAATTTTGTGTACCATACTTAGTAATCATGGCACTCACTGCACAATTTTTAGGTTTCGCCTGGGCTATAGCATTTTTATGTGATATGTAATGTAGTAGCCGTAAAAATCGAATAAAACTTTGATTCTGTTATTTTAGCTCTCATATTTGAATACAACTCTTAAGCAATTTGATAAAATGGATGTGGTTATTGCTTCTTTGAACAAACGTTTCCCCTTCTACGATAAGAATGATTTGGTTAAAATTAACCATGGCCGATGCGAGAGATTAAGGTTACTAATGATTAAGGACCTTCCAGTTGATTTACGTTGGTTGATAGAAGCAAAAGTCAGGTTTGGTGAGTTCACAAACTCATTTGTTCCACGCTTGGCTGGTTTGGGTAAGAGTACATATTCTAAAAAATGACGAGCTAAAAGAATGAATGTTTGCAGCAAATGTGCTAGATGTACTTGTAACACTCGTTGTAGAAGTATAGGAATGACATCCAACAATCGATATGATAAGATAGATTTCATTAAGAATGGACTGAGTAATGAGTCTTTGGATGATATTCATTTGACTCTTGAGACGCATTCTTGTGGAATGGTGCAACATCATATTATCGATTTATGGGGGCAATTTAGAAGCTAATATGCACTTAGTCTCGGGAATCTGACGTTAAAAGACCTTTTTTGCCAATTTTTAAGAAAATTGGATGGGAAGCTTATCCTCGACTCATAGAAGGCGTTTAAGCCGTTTCTGGACGTAAAACCAGAGGAAGATGTGAGCCACAATCACAACTACTATTAGTGGGACCTTTACTGTTGATTTTTTTTCAATAAATAGTGCATCTAGAGTCGTACCATGTACATTTTTTTACTTTCCCTTTGTATATAATGCATCATCTAGTTTATCGCAAACAACTCATATAATTTTTAGTCTTGAGAGAGAGCTCAAAAAGAAAAAAATGGCAACATCATCATCTCCAAAGATAGCTTCCATTTGTGTGTTTGGTGGGTCTATTGGTAAAAATAATGAATACCAAGTGTCAGCAAATAAACTTGGAAGTGTGCTAGCAAAGAAAAAAATTAATTTAGTATATGATGGTAGTACACTTGATTTAACAGAGAATGTGGCGTTGATGTCATCCTTTGGAGGGACCGAAGTTTTAGGAATAGTCCTGACTGCTCATAAAAAAAAATTAGAAATACAGTGGGTAAGGTAATAAAAGTTTCGTCCATACAAGAGAGGGTACCTAAAATGTTGGAACATTCGGATGCATTCATAGCTTTGCCAGGTGGACTTGGAACTTTTGAGAACATCCTTCATATTGCTTATTGGTTAACGCTAACTATTCATTCAAAGCCTATTGGGTTACTACATGTTAATGGTTTTTATGATGGGTTACTAACTTTTCTAGATCATGCAGTACACAAGGTTTCATGATACAACCAGTACGTCAAATCTTCCTATCAGATTCAGACCCTAAAAGGTTAATTGAGAAACTCCATGTCTTTGAATTTAAATATAATTCAATTGCTTCTCAATTAGATTGGTTGGGTGACCGTGAAAAAAAGAAAAGGTTGATTTAGATTTATGGCTATCACAATAATCATGTTTGTAATTTTTTTTTGTGTGTTTCAGGTTTATTTTCTTCAAAATATCCATGTGGTTCGACACTCGGACTTCCGAGAAATTTATTACCTGAGACAAACCTATACTTAGGTGTGTAACGATAAAGTGTTATCAGTAAGCCCATACTCCAGGAGCGATATGTATAGGTGAAAGGGAGTCTAATGCATATCACGACCTGATATCGCTTATACAGTCAATAAATTGGCTAGATTCACCCATAATCCAAGTGAAGATCACTAGAATGCACTGTAGTGGCTTCTAGAGGATGTTCCTTGTTGGGATAAACCCGTGTCTTCTGTAATGATCCACTGCGATAGTCAGTCGTCTCTAGGAAGAGCACGAAGTTCAATATACAACGACAAGTCTCATCATATTCGACGGAGACATGAGTCAGTTAGGAAGCTGATCACCTCGGGTGTGATTTCCTTTGATTACGTAAAATTTGACGAATGGAATACCCAGGGATCAGATTAACTGCTTTTCTAGGGGAATGGGCTTAAAACCCAATCAACAAGAATCAATATAGTGGACACCCAACCTTACGGACTGGAGATCCCAGGGATAAGGTTTAATGGGAAAACTAAACTGTAAAGGTTCAGTTGAGCGCTTCGGTGGAAGCAAAATCACTTTGAATAATGATTTCTTCTTAAGAAACACAATCCAAGGCCATTCCCGTGATAGACATAAAGTGCTACCTGCAAGAGGGGTAAAAGGATAAGTTTCCAAAACCTTTAATGATCCTCCAAAGTTGAGGTTAGGTTGAGGAAGTTTTTAATGGTCTCTAACGCTTGTGCAGCGGGGTATTGCAGGATACCTTGTAGGAGACCACCTATTTAAGTGCGAGGACATGCAGCCTCAAATGAACGCACTTAAGAAACCAAGTGTGTCCACTACCCACGATGGACAAAAACACTAGAAAGATTGAGTAGGAAAGGTATTTTGTTGATATCATTGTCTTGGCATATACTAAACACTGACGGTTCAAGACATCACATTCACCGCGTAGTAAATATGTCCGATGGTATTCTACTATGAAAGGTTCAAAGCTTCGGCTACCTCTCCAGATGCAACATCGTTCCGCCGAGTGATTGCTAGAAAGGCACCATACGCGTGCACCAAAATCTCTTCCAAGAGGGGATTGTTGGAAATATTTATTAAACGTGAAATAAAGTAAATCCTATTAATTATGAATCGAACAATTAGGGGCCCCGTACGTCAGAAACATGGTTTCCACACACGTGCATATAAAGTGTCAAGGATAATTATTTTCTTAAATGAAAGATATATGAGTATGTATACGAATTGTTTGATTCGTAAGGAAATAGACGGTTATTGGCCAAATAAATAATGGTTTCATGTTGGTAAATGAAAGGAAGAAATGTGTAAGAGATGAAACGAATCAGAAAAATCGCCACGGAAAAACTGGAAGGCACTGCGGTGCCACAAGGACAGGACCGCGGTGCCTCCACCTAGGACCGCGGTGCAAATTCAGTTTTCAGTTCCAGTGACTTACTGGAATTTAGGCACCGCGGTGCCCTCCCGAGGGACCGCGGTGCTTCGACGTTTTTCAGTAACGTTGGAGGCGAATTAAGGCTGATTCTTGAGCTGACTTTGGAGCAATTAATCTCCATTATTTGGCTATTGATTTCAGTCATTACTAGGCTGAATTAACCTCAATATCAATAGTCATTACTTGACATTGATGGTCATTCATTTGGTTAATTGAGAAGACTAATTCATCTACCTATAAATTGATGTATTTGGCACAATTGCAAAACACATTAACACTTGAACAATTCTCTGAAAATTGTCTTCCTCTCTTGCAATCACAAAACACTCAAAGATCTTTCTTATCAAGCGAACACTTGAGTTCCTTTGCTCATTTGTTTGATTGCTGTTTTATCTTGGGAGATAAGTTGTCATAACAACCGTTGAAAGGATATACGAGGCAATATTATCTTAAGGATAGATTGAAACTTCAATCGACTCAGCAAGACCTATTTCCTTGATTAATTTCCAGATTTCTTGTTTACTTGTTGTTGTTGTTGCTTTCCCATTTCTTTGTAATTTTATATTTATATCCAACAAATATAAACATTAATGATTGCTTCCACGACTCGAGAGAAAACTTTACCGTTTCTCCAAGACTTCTCTTCCAGAGTTTAAAAAGGCACTTAAAGAAAATGGTAGAGTCCTTATACAAATAATTATTCTAGTATATTAAAGTTTAGACTCCTCCTACAACTAAATAACCAATTGCAGGAGGAGTTTTATTAGTTTTGAGTTGCAATTATGAGCTAGTCCATTCTTGATAAATGAAATTTAGGACCAAATTTAAAAGACAGATAAATTTGTTCTATTTCTCATAGCTGAGGGATAAATCTGAATCAATCCACCAGTGATAAGGGTATATTTGGGACCATAATTGAAATAAGAGCAATTTGCTCTATTTTCCTTTGTTGAGGGACATTTTTGGCCCTTTTCCCTTTCTCTTTTGAAATTAATTAACGTAGTTTTGATAATAATAATTAGTGATAAGTGTTAGAATATTAGTATTAGAATATTCTAGAATAGTATCATAGTATCATTAATATAATATTGTGTGAATATATTGTATTAATATAATATCTTATCCTATATGGTAGGTAATTATTGTATAGAGAATATTCCTAGGATTATACTAAGGAAGACTTATTCTTCCTAGTCATTGTAATTATTGTATATATTCTTACCTAATGGAACAAGGAAACTTGAGAAAAATAATCTCAAACTCTTACATGGTATCAAGAGCTTAAGGAAAGATCAATTATTTTCTCCCATTTTTTCGACCAAGTCCTCAACTTGGACGAATTTTGTTTTTTTTTTCTATTCTTCCTCCACTGTTGAACAACCTTCATCTCCACCAAAATATGTCTGAATCTAAATCATATTTTCATCCCGCTCTAGCCATTTCAAATATTAAGTCACACATTTCTGTCAAACTAGAGATGAAAATTGTGCACTATGCTTCATGGGCAGAATTATTTAAGATATGTTGTAGGGCTCACAAGGTCCTACATCATATCATTCCACCAAAAGATGGGAAGGAAAAGGAACCCACAGATGCAGACAAGGACTTGTGGGATACGCTTGATGCCACAGTCCTCAATTGGATTTATGCAACAATTTCCATGGACTTGTTGCACACCATCATAGAGCCGGATTCAACAACCATGGCAGCGTGGAACTGATTGAGAGATATTTTTCAAGACAATCAAAACTCTCGCGCTGTTGCGCTGGAACAACAATTTTCTACCATTGAAATGACGATTTCCCAATGTTTCGACATATTGTCAATGCCTAAAAGTGTTGGCAGATCAGTTAAGAAACGTCGATTCACTGGTTAGTCTTGCAATTGGTCGCTTATGCATATATTGGAGTGGGAACTCTAATCCGTCAAAGCAACCCTTTACTGCAATTCTATCAAGCAAGATCCATGCTTGTACTTGAAGAGTCGGGCTTGATGAAAAAGGCCTCAACTACTTCAAATTCTGCCTTCATTGCCACTCCTTCAAATGATGATAATTTTAATGATCCCTCTCACCAAAATAAGGGACAAAAATGACGTTCTAATAATAAATATAAGGGTGGAAATCGTGAAAATAACAAGGTGGAGGACATCGAAATTCCGGTGGCGGCGAAAATGACGACACCACCAACTCCGGTGGTGGACAGTAGCAGCAGAATGGTGGCAGAACCGGCGACGAAGGTGGGCGGATGGCGGCAGAGCCACGTGTCCAAAGAATCGGCTCGGCAATGGCGCCCAGATGGCTGACTCCAAGAATGGTGTCACGACCCAAACTTCAGTTCGTGGATCGTGCCTTACCCCGCAACCTAGTGATACATACATCAGATTAATCATCTGAATATTAAACAATACCTGAAATATGAAAAAATTATTCAAGAAAAGTTGCCTTTCGCATATATATAAAACTTAAACCCAACGCTTACATCCTTTACAACTCGCCACAACAAGATTACATACCACTAAGAATGATATAACAACAATGGCGGGACAGGACCCCGCCATACCCCTGAATGTAAGTACCTACAACGACAGGGGACTATACCACTGATAAGCCTCCGGAGAAACGGAGCTTCCCAAACGCTGAACTGTGATCCTAAGAGCGAGGATCGACGATCGTGTACCTCTACTACCGCAGATGAACGCAGCTCGGCGAGGTCAAGATAACAGTACCAAGTATGTGAAATCGAAAATATCAGAATGAAATCATAGTAGTCTATATAAAGCGGAGACATGTATGATAACCAAACTACGCTCACAATAAATAAGCAACATGTCAAGTCGTGACTCACGCCTCAAAGTCATCACTCAAATACAACTATGGGTCTCACGCCCACAACATCAATCATGCCCGTGGAATGCCTTCCTCACCGCCAGCCTATGATATAAAAGCACCAAGGAATACACATGAACACGTGTCCCACGTGTCATAATAAAACCGCACGGTAAGTACGAAGGCATAGCCGACTACTAAAACCTACGCATCAACAAGGTCATAAATCAGATCATGAGATCTGCCTAGACCGCCACATGATCGGCCGCCACTCGCCCGCAGATCTAATGCGCGTCAGTCCTCGAACTTCACGCAGCCCGCACGGGCCACCCAATGGCCCGCATGAGGTATTCCTAGCATCGAGGGTAGCTACTCCCGCAACGCCCCGACTCGCACCCGCATGGCCACATAGACCGCATGAGGTATAACCCCGCACACTAACCCGAACTCGTAGCCCGCATAGCCCCCGACCCGCATGAGGTATTCTCGAATCATAGGTCACACTGCACTACGCCGAGTCTACCCCAGACGGAGGGCGCCTTAACCCCGGATCAAGTCAAGGTGAGTGATATAATACTAACATAATTTTATCGCTTAAACAACATAAGCACAATCAAGGGAGACCCCTTTACACAAACATCACAAGATACTAACACCGTAGATCCTAACATGTTTATTTATCAAATCAACAAGAAAGTATTACAAGGTTATCACAAACCAACACAATCAAGTTTATTCACACAAGGTACTTTCTACTTTATGTTAACAAGTTCGGGTTTTATCCCCAAAGTACTTCTTACATTAACTCTTTAAAAGATCCGCTTTCTTTACAAAAGTCACACAATACCCGTAGTATAAAAATAGAGTGACTACCTTTTAAGTAGATCAAAACACTTCCCTTTATAAAATCAAGTAACAACATTATTTTTCCAAACGTTCAAGTTTGCCTAATTTCAAATGCTCAAGTTTCTCATTTTCGAAAGGTTTCGTAGTTCATAGTATTTAATCACTCAATGATATAATTCTCCTTTAAAACAATTTGAGAAACATATGCCTTATATGTGAGTAGGTTATTCTTGTTTATAACAATCTTGTTACAGCAGCCATGATCTAAGAAATGTAATATCATTTTGCCTCATCTTAGCTTCTATGCAGATGGAGGTTTCTACTGGTTTTAATAATACTTTATTAGTCAATACATTTCTCTTTATTAGCTACGTGGTCCTGCTCGATACTTATTCGATTTCAAATCAAGAAACATTATTCCTTTTAAAAAACCAAGTACTCATTACTCACGAATGAGGTTTCACACTTTTTTACAAAATTCAGATTAATTCAATTAAGTCAAGTCTCTTATCTTTTAAGATCAAGTCTCTTAACTTCTAAAATCAATAAACCATTCTTTTTATCTCTCTTAAGTCGTTATACCTAACTTCCCATAAAGCTAGTATAACTCTTAAGCTTTTAAAACCAAGTATTATTCTTCTTTCAAAAATGATTCTTAATTCTTTTGAAATACTTCAAGATTCTGATTATTCAGGCTTAAGTCAAAAGACATTGCCGTAGTTAACACACGTACGTCTACCGTACTATATATATATATTCTTTTAAAATATCATGCTCAAGAGGATAGGAAGAATCACATACCTCGCGACGATTATCGACTATTAGCAAAACGCTCCATGGCTATAACCCGGCTAGCCTTGTCCACCATTCAAGTAGTACATGCTACTCGCAGAACATTCAACCTATAAAGGTTATACAAGTCTATCAATGCCTAGACTACTCTGTAGATTATTCTTCTGATGCGATTTCAGTTCAAGTCTTTTCTGTAATATCCTTCTATTACAGTTCAAATCTCTTCTATGAATCTTATATTCATTTCTATATAACTACAGTATGTAATTTCCAATTACAATAGAAGGATAGGATTATTTACCTCGGTAAGCCCAAAATTATCCAAGTTTAATGTCGATCCTGAGCAACGTTTAGCTCCTACTCCGGTGCTCCAACCTCTCTCCAAACAACCCTTAGAAGTTCTACGCAACTTACTTAACACTTCAACCGACTATGAAGATTTTCCTTGTGGTTTCGTTTAGTGACCAAGGGAAGTATAATAGTATTTCTGGGCTTTTTGTATAAGTGTAACCTTGGAATACTACAAGGCATTTGGGCCAAGGTATTTTGGAATAGTAACAATACTTGGAGAGTATTTTCTACCAAGAGGGGGGGTATTTATACGAGACAACTCAAGAGAGGGGGGGTGGGGTACTCTCGGCCAAGGCCACTAGGAGGGGGGGAGGTGTACCCCTCGGCCAAGGGCCTCACGAAAGGGGGGAGGGGGAGGCTAGGACGAGAACTCAACACAAAGGGGGGGGGGGGGGGAAGAGGGCTTTCAAGACTTAGAAGTTTTTTTGGATGAAGAAGTCTTCACAAAGGGGGGGTATTTATAGGGAGTTCAATGACCATGATCAAGCCAAGTGGGGGGGCAAATGGAGGGCCAAGATTTGCCCAAGTTCCCCCTAGTCCCTACTCCACAAATCCCTCACAAATATCCTACCAACTCTTGACCCCCAAATCGTGCACTTGCCGCCCACCACAACGTCCAATGTGAGGGTGACACATGTCACCCTCCCGTTGGTCCAAAACATTTCGTCTCCCGGAAAAATCCGCAAAAATTATAAATGACATAGCCGGAATTTTCCCTACGCAAGCTTTGGAAGACGTTTCGGAAACGATTCTTTCTGCATTGTGAACAAAATTTCGTCCTTGCCTAACTTTAAGGCCCAAACTTTTCTACGTACGTCCTCACGTACATACTCTGGAAATACGGGGTATAACATTCTCCCCTCCTTAGAAACATTCGTCCCGAATGTTCCTTCTAATTCTCAAAACAAACATGCGCCAGTATAGTCTTCACTGCTATACTTACGAAAACAATCATGCCACACCTGGCCACAGAAAACACCCGCGCAAATACTTAATCCAAGTCCACGAGGAACCACCTCCATCACTACAAAAGCTCCCACCCAAGGGCTAAAAGATACTCCCTTCGCACCTTTTCTTTACAAACGAAATGATCACTTTTATGTTCTTAACACATGCTCGCTTCTTCCCTTACTGTGCATCTTCTCGTACACTCGAACTCTTTCTCATAACTTACCACATTCAAGTATCGCTTCGCTTCCAAATCTCGGTTACTATCTCCAACTTGGTCATCATTCATCGAACAACTGATGGATCTCCGATACTTTTCCGAACATAACAACATGAAAGACCGGACGTACTGCTCCCTACGCCGGATGGCAATGCCAACTTATAGGCAACCTGGCCTATCCTCCAAAGGATTTAAAAACGATCCACGTACCTCAGGCTAAGTTTCCTCTATTTTACAAAACTCGTCACACCCTCTCCGGGGTGGTACCTTCAAGAAGACCCACCGTCAACCTGAACTCTAAGCGTCGTCGCAGATTATCCGCACGACTTCTGTTGACTCTGAGCTGCCAATAACCTCTTCTGGATAAGCTTCACCCTATCCACATCCTGCTGAACACGTATGAACCAACTATCTGAACCTTGCCAACATCGAACCAATCGACCGACAATTTATACTTCCGCCCCTACAAGGCTTCATAAGGCAATATCCGAACACTGAAATGGTAGCTAAAAACACTCCCTCAACAGGAGGAAACAATCCTCATAGCTACCCCTGAAATCCAAACACTGGCCCGAGGGCGAATGCGATACTGAGACTCACCTGAGTTCCTAACCCCGCTCGTAAAACCTCTCCGTAAAAGAAACAGAACTGGCTCCACTGTCTGTCATAAGGTGAAAGTAGGTACCTCGTGCAACCTTACAACCTTCCTGATATAATCATCTCGCATAACCCTCTGCCGAGTAAACGGTCCTGACTGAAAGACAAGATGGGCTGACCCCATCGGCCCGACTACTGGTCGAACGCATCCACGAACTCGTACGATGGTTAACTAAACTTGGGCCTAACACCCTCGTGACCCCACCACCTAGCGGGACCACCTCGAACTGACCCCACCACAAAATAGGCCGCGGGTTGACCCGCGATCGGTCCCCAACCCGACCCGCCATTGCGCAAAAACACTTGTTCCCCGACCCGGAACAATCTCACTAATCAAGTCACGAAAACCTAGTGGTCTTCTTAGCTCAACTACCCTCTTTCATTCCACATTACTCAGGGACTTATTACACAAATATATCCCACTTATACTATGCACTCCGATAAGGGTCAAACATAAAAATATAGATCTCTTACTCGAGATGGCCTTGCCTCTAAGGTCTCCACGTATAAAACTCTAAGGCTCACACTTTCCTTATCCCCCAATCTTACCCGGTTAACTAACCATGATTTCTAATCACAATTAACATAACATTTAAGGCATACTCATCTTATCATACGTACAAATCTCTAGAGGGTTAAAGATCTACCTGTATCTACAGCTTCACTCCCCTTTTGCCGTTCTAATCAATCCTGCCCTGTTGGGCGCATAGCTACTGGGTGACGAACTAGCCACCGATCCTCAAGGTCGAGTCTCTATATCCGCGCCACTGGTCGGAAAAATTCCTCGCAAATGGCCCCGCCGCAAGTAAAACAAGCCAAGAAGTACGACACTCTCCACAATGACACTTACCACAACGCCACACCGGGTGGCCTCGCTAACACCCTTCCTCTTTGAACCACCAACCGGTGGCTAGAACCTACATAGCCGTGGAACCGTAAGCCCCGAGCTCGCCAACTCCGCATACCGAACGCCCCGAACCCCGCGAGGACCACTGCGACCGGGCGAGGCGCATATTCATTCTGGCCGAGGCGATTCGTCTCAAAAGTTACCAAAGGACCTCGTTGTTCGTCCTCTTCACGATCTTGGTTAACCCGTCGATCCCTACGTCTCTCGGCCTGCTGCGCATAAGCCCGTACACAGGCCATGCTCAAGCCTGACTGAAGAGCTACTCTTGCACAACCCTTTCTTAGATATTCATCAAGGCCCGCGATAAATCGGTACATCATATACTCTCTGGTAGCTACATCCTTAGCTAGTAACAGGGTCGTCTCTTTGCAATCTATACTTTCTGCTACTGGTCGTGGAACTGAAGGTTCAACTATCATGGCCGCAGTAGGAACTGCTGCCGCTGTGCTAAACTCTGCTGGGGCTGGCGACGTAGCAGAACTCCCCGAAAGAAGCACCACCCTAGGTGATGATTGGGCCTGTGCCCTAGTAACCCTCTGTGCTCTACTCAGCCTCCTCACCGCTTTGCCTTCTCGGTCGGGTTGCCTTACGCGGAGGCATAACGGTAAGGGAAAGAAATACGTTAGAGGGGTCCAACTTATAACACGGCTCTAAGCACGATCTTAGAGTGAGAAGAATGGAAACCAATCCTAAATATCCTATAGCCTCCTGATTATTGGCGTGGTGCACAACACACCGATAATCAAGACTCTACTAGATACGGTTCAGAGACACTTTCCGAGGATTAATCGCTCGATACCACTTTTGTCACGACCGAACTCAGTTCGTGGATCGTGCCTTACCGGGCACCCTAGTGATACATACATCAGAGTAATCAGCGGAATATAAAACAAGACATGAAATATGAAACAATTATCTGAAGAAAAGTTGTCTTTCGGCATATATATAAAAACTTAAACCCGAACAAGCATCCTTTTACAACTCGCCACAACAGCATTACATGCACTCTAAGAATGATATAACAACAATGGCGGACAGACCCGCCATACCTCGAATGTAAGTACTACAACGACAGTGGACTATACCATCGATAAGCCTCCGAGAAACGGAGCTTCCCAAACGCCGAATCGTGATCCTAAGAGCGAGGATCGACGATCGCGTGTACCTCTACCGCAGATGAACGCAGCCGGCGAGGTCAAGATAACAGTACCAAGTATGTGAAATCAAAATATCAGAAATGAAATCATAGTAGTCTATATAAAGCAGAGACATGTATGATAACCAAACTACGATTCACAATAAATAAGCGAATATGTCAAGTCGTGGACTCACGCCTCAAAGTCATCACTCAAATACAACTATGGGTCTCACGCCCACAACATCAATCATGCCCGTGGAATGCCTTCCTCACCGCCAGCCTATGATATAAAAGCACCAAGGAATACACATGAACACCGTGTCCCACTGTGTCATAATAAAACCGTGACGGTAAGTACGAAGGCATAGCCGACTACTAAAACCCACGCATCAACAAGGTCATAAATCAGATCATGAGATCTGTCTGCACCGCCACATGATCGGCCGCCACTCGCGCGCAGATCTAATGTGCGCGTCAGTCCCGAACTTCCCGCAGCCCGCATAGGCCACCCAATGGCCCGCATGAGGTATTCCTCGCATCGAGGGTAGCTACTCCCCGGCAACGTCCTGGACTCGCAGTCCGCATGGCCACATAGACCGCATGAGGTATAACCCCGCACACTAACCTGGAACTCTCGTAGCTCCGCATAGGCCCCCTGGACCCGCATGAGGTATTCTCGAATCATAGGTCACATGCACTCCGCCCGAAGTCTACCCAAAGACGGAGGCGCCTTAACCCCCGGGATCAAGTCAAGGTGAGTGATATAATACTAACATAACAGTTTATCGTTTAAACAACATAAGCACAATTAAGGGAGACCCCTTTACACAAACATCACAAGATACTAACACCCGTAGTATCCTAACATGTTTATTTATCAAATCAACAAGAAAGTATTACAAGGTTATCACAAACCAACACAATCAAGTTTATTCACACAAGGTACTTTCTACTTTATGTTAACAAGTTCGGGTTTTATCCCCAAAGTACTTCATACATTAACTCTTTAAAAGATCCGTTTCTTTTACAAAAGTCACACAATACCCGTAGTATAAAAATAGAGTGACTATCTTTTTAAGTAGATCAAAACACTTCCCTTTATAAAATCAAGTAACAACATTATTTTTCCAAACGTTCAAGTTTGCCTAATTTCAAATGCTCAAGTTTCTCATTTTCGAAAGGTTTCGTAGTTCATAGTATTTAATCACTCAATGATATAATTCTCCTTTAAAACAATTTGAGAAACATATGCCTTATATGTGAGTAGGTTATTCTTGTTTATAACAATCTTGTTACATCAGCCATGATCTAAGAAATGTAATATCATTTTGCCTCATCTTAGCTTCTATCCAGATGGAGGTTTCTACTGGTTTTAATAATACTTTATTAGTCAATACATTTCTCTTTATTAGCGCTGCTGTGGTCTGTTCGATACTTATTCTGATTTCTGAAATCAGTAATTTAAAAAACCAAGTACTCATTACTCACGAATGAGGTTTCACACTTTTTTACAAAATTCAGATTAATTCAATTAAGTCAAGTCTCTTATCTTTTAAGATCAAGTCTCTTAACTTCTAAAATCAATAAACCATTCTTTTTATCTCTCTTAAGTCGTTATACCTAACTTCCCATAAAGCTAGTATAACTCTTAAACTTTTAAAACCAAGTATTATTCTTCTTTCAAAAAGGATTCTTAATTCTTTTGAAATACTTCAAGATTCTGATTATTCAGGCTTAAGTCAAAATACATTGCCGTAGTTAACACACGTACGTCTACCGTACTATATATATATATTCTTTTAAAATATCATGCTCAAGAGGATAGGAAGAATCACATACCTCGCGACGATTATCGACTATTAGCAAAACGCTCCATGGCTATAACCCGACTAGCCTTGTCCACCATTCAAGTAGTACATGCTACTCGCAGAACATTCAACCTATAAAGGTTATACAAGTCTATCAATGCCTAGACTACTCTGTAGATTATTCTTCTGATGCGATTTCAGTTCAAGTCTTTTCTGTAATATCCTTCTATTACAGTTCAAATCTCTTCTATGAATCTTATATTAATTTCTATTAAACTACAGTATGTAATTTCCAATTACAATAGAAGGATAGGATTATTTACCTCGGTAAGCCCAAAATTATCCAAGTTTAATGTCGATCCTGAGCAACGTTTAGCTCCTACTCCGGGTGCTCCAACCTGCTCCAAACAACCCTTAGAAGTTCTACGCAACTTCTACTTAACACTTCAACCGACTATGAAGATTTTCCTTAGGGTTTCGTTTAGTGACTGAAGGGAAGTATAATAGTATTTCTGGGCTTTTTGTATAAGTGTAACCTTGGAATACTACAAGGCATTTGGGCCAAGGTATTTTGGAATAGTAACAATACTTGGAGAGTATTTTCTACCAAGAGGGGGGGTATTTATACGAGACAACTCAAGAGAGGGGTACTCGGCCAAGGCCACTAGGAGGGGGGGGAGGTGTACCACTCGGCCAAGGGCCTCACGAAAGGGGGAGGGGGAGGCTAGGACGAGAACTCAACACAAAGGGGGGGGGGGGGGGGGAAGAGGGCTTTCAAGACTTAGAAGTTTTTTTGGATGAAGAAGTCTTCACAAAGGGGGGGTATTTATAGGGAGTTCAATGGCCATGATCAAGCCAAGTGGGGGGGCAAGTGGAGGGCCAAGATTTGCCCAAGTGCCCCCTAGTCCCTACTCCACAAATCCCTCACAAATATCCTACCAACTCTTGACCCCCAAATCGTGCACTTGCCGCCCACCACAACGTCCAATGTGAGGGTGACACATGTCACCCTCCCGTTGGTCCAAAACATTTCGTCTCCCGGAAAAATTATAAATGACATAGCCGGAATTTTCCCTACGCAAGATTTGGAAGACGTTTCGTCGGAAAACGATTCTTTTCGGTACTTGTGTACAAAATTTCGTCCTTGCCTAACTTTAAGGCCCAAACTTTTCTACGTACGTCCTCACGTACATACTCTGGAAATACGGGGTATAACAAATGGCAACAACATTGGCCAAATGGGCCTCAGCAGTGGCAGAATAGGCCTCAGCAGTGGCAGTAGAATGGTGCATTTTTCGGAAAGAAAGATAGTGGCAAAAGGTCTGGTTGTTCTTGCTGAAATCATTACTCAACATTCTCCCGTCCTAAGCAAGAGAGTGATTTCGGGCTTTTCGACCCCTACGTTCCACTTTTAGCGACATTGATTGCCATAAGTAGTTCCTAGTCGTCTCATTTCCTTACTTCTTGCATATTCTCAGTCTTTCCCGTCTGGCTCTCACCGGTAGACCACCCCGCCCTATCACATGCCAATAAAAAAAGAACAAGCGGCTTCACTCCTCTCCTTATAGTCGAGTTGCTTTTCGCCCCTCGAATCTTCCTTGAGTTGACGTCACTGGGACATCTATCGCTTGGATCCTGCCTTGTTAGTCATCCGTAGAGCTAAAGGGAATTTTCGCCAATTATGAGTTGGGAGCTTTAGTCATTGAGCTCAACTGTCAAACACTTTAGAAATTGGATTTTGTGGAGCTAGGAGCCTTCTTAGCTAGTCTCATAGAAGGTGCTCGGTTTCCAGTTGACTTTATCTCAGGTGACAGAGGCAGGAGACCACTTCACAAAATGGGCCTCAATTCGTCCAGGCCCAGCAGGCCTATTTTTCATCAGCGGTCTATCCAAGCAGTGGACTTGGGCCTCAGCCGACCCAGTGGCATGAGGCCCACTCAACCGTGGCCCATCCAACAGATATTGAGTCCGCCATGCACAATCTTGGACTCAATCCACCAGATTTAAATTGATACATGAACACCGGGGCAACGTCACACATGACGTCCTCCCAAGGTAATCTCACGTCCTATTTTAATTTAAGTAATGATAGTGGTATAATTGTCGGAAATGATCATTCAATTCCAGTTAAAGGGTATGGTTCTACTACATTGTCACCACCTAACCCATCACTGTCTCTAAATAATGTCCTACATGCTCCAAACTAATCAAAAACTTGGTATCTGTTAGGAAATTTACAACTGATAATTGGGTATCTGTTAATTTTGACCCGTTTGGATTTTTCGTGCGTGATTTTCAGACGGGGAGGCTTCTCATGAGATTTGATAGCAAGGGGGAGCTCTATCCAATAAACTTACCTAATAATCAATCCAAGTTTCATTCTACTTTTGCAACTTTGGCACCATCCTTATGGCACCAACGTTTGGGACATCCGGGGGAGGTTGTTTTAGCTTCTCTTAAACAAAATAAATTTATTTCTTGTACCCAAATTCGGATTTTGAATAAGTGTCATTCTTGTGCACTTGATAAACATGTGAAATTGCCATTTATTGCTTCTACTTCTTGCACTCTTATGCCTTTCGATATTATGCATTGTGATATTTGGACTTCTCCCGTTTTGAGTTCTTCTGGTCATAGATATTATTTGCTTATCCTTGATGATTACTCTAATTATCTGTGGACATTTTCTCTATCAAAGAAATCACAAGTGTTTTCCACATTTCTCACTTTTAGGGCATTCATCAAAACTCAATTTGAACGGGAGATTAAAAGTATTCAATGTGATAATGGGGGGGGGGGGGGGATTTGAAAATAATCAGTTTTGGGATTTTTTTCAAAACAAATGGTTTAAATTTTCGTCTATCTTGTCTTCACACCTCTTCACAAAATGGGAAGGCAGAATGCAAAATTAGAACCATCAATAATATTGTTAGAACATCTCTTGTTCATGCATCCATACCCCCCATCTTTTGGTATTATGCACTTCAAATGGCTACATATGTGTTGAATATTCTTCCTCATAAACACATGTCTTACCAAGCTCCACTAAAAATGCTTTACTTACAAGAGCCTTCATATCATCTAAGAGTGTTTGGTTGTCTTTGCTACCCACTCTTTCCATCCACCTCCGGCTATTGCGTCTTTCTTGGTGATAATTTGATCTCATGGTCTTCTAAAAGACAACCCACGATCACGCCGAGTGTCGATAATCGAATACCGATGCGTTGTCAATGTGGTATCGACTCTTCGAATCTGGAATCTTTTACTTGAGCTTCATTGCCCTATTCCGACGGCTACTATGGTATACTGTGATAACATTAGTGCGATCTATCTATCAGAGAATCCAATCCATCATCAACGCACTAAACATATTGAGTTAAATATTCATTTTGTCCGTGAAAACGTCACTCGCGGACAAGTGCGAGTGTTACATGTTCCGATGCGACATCAGATTGCTGATATCTTCACAAAAGGACTTCCGCTGATATTATTTGAAGAATTTCGGGACGCTCTCAAAGATTTGCCTCCTTCCGCCATTGCGATCATGGAGAGTGTTAGAATATTAGTATTAGAATATTCTAGAATAGTATCATAGTATCATTAATATAATATTGTGTGAATATATTGTATTAATATAATATCTTATCTTATATGGTAGGTAATTATTATATAGGGAATATTTCTAGGATTATATTAAGGAAGACTTATTCTTCCTAGTCATTGTAATTATTGTATATATTCTTACCTAATAGAACGAGGAAACTTGATAAAAATAATCTTAAACTCTTACTATAAGAATGTTTTTGTCTTGAAAAATATTACTCTTTACTTCAGCTGGTTCTTGAGAGATTGGATTACAACAATAATTACTTGATATTTATCACTAATTTTAGTCTCATGTTTTTCAGATGTTTTCATGTTAGTAATAATAATATCACTTATTTGAGAGAGACAATAATTATAAATATAAGGTAAGTTAAAAGTACAAGAGTTTAATGAAAAATATTCATTTAGTGGATTATAATTTATACAATTGGTAATTTAAAATACATGTATGATCATACAACTGCTACTTTATTTGGAAATTGTATTTAAAATATAAAGGTGAAATTCTTGAAGAAATAAAATTTGATAAATCAATACGTGGCTTTTATTATGTTAGAGACTTAATCTGCTACCAAGCATATGTTAACTACAAGAATTCAACTGTCTCTTCCTAAAATTGAAGGATTTACTTTCAAATTCGTCTGAAAATAATTTCATGTACGCTTATGTATTTTACAATGACCATAAATAAATACAAGACTAAATAGCCTACGCTCGTCAAATAGTTCTCTTAAGTAGGTTCAAGAAACAATTCCAAAGGAATCATTAGTTCATTACTACAGTATAAACTTTAAAGTCAATCTTGATTAGGGTGTGGATATTTGGATAAACCCGAAATCCAAATTGAAATTCTAACATTTTAGATTTATATTTTGAAATTTTCAGATTTTCGATTGAGCTTCCGATTTAGTTTTTAAATTTTTTGAATTGGAATGGATTTGGAACTTTGGATTTTTGGATATCCGAAAGTCGAATTTCATATACTTTATGTTTAGGCTACCCCACTATTCATTAATATATTAGTGTGTTACCTATATGTTCAATCTAAATATACCTTATTCATTACATATCAGGGATATTAAAAAAATTACTAAGTTCAATATGTCTCGATTTGTTAATTTTAAAGATGACTACTTTTTAGATTTCCTTTTTGTTTTCATTGTCGGTAGATATTCTATATATGAGATGATTTTACTAAATTGAATTTGTTAATCATAGGATCAGTGCTTCTGTTGCATCCTTGACAATGATTTTATTGCTTGTATGAATACTTTATTTATATGATTGTGATAGCAACGAAGAACTATATATTAAAGGAAATTTGATATAAATAATTTATTTGATTGTTCATTTTGTAAGAAGGAGAAGAAGAGACAATTCAACTTATAAGCCGAATCAAAAATTCGAATTATCAACCGAATTTAAAAAATTTGATCCAATCCGAATGTACGTATTTGGATCGGATTCGAATTACATGTTGCGAAATTCAAAAATTAAAATTATAATCCGAAATATGCTAAATTCGATCCAAACCGACCGATGACCAAGCCTAATCTTGATAGCTGCAAATTGGAGCACATTGCCATCAAAATAAAACTTATCATATGAGAAAGCCGCCAATAAAATAATAAATTTTATGACTGATCTCTACGTAAATGCCAAAGCTCTTCCAATAATACTTTGTTGCAACTTGGGCTGCTTGCTTATGAGCTTGCACATATCGCATATTTCTAAGTATAAAGTATGTCTCGTAACACCACAAACTAATCTTAGAATTATTAAATAGGTAAGGTCAATATCTTGTAATTCAACCTCTTGAAGAATTGCAACTGAGGGCTGCTACACATCGGATATTTCTAAGTCTCTATATACTCCTCAACTAATTTTAACAAATTAAACATGTGTGGTCAATCTTTTAATATTCCCCTAAAAAATACAATGACTCCGGTTACTGATTCACTGGCCTTCCAAAGTCTGCATGCCATATTCAACAAGTCTTCACGAGAAACCCTTTTCTTTCTCAAATAAATGAAGTAAAAAGTCAGAAAACGTGGGTACAGATTTATGTGTTAATACCAAACCACTGAATGATAAGACTGTTTTTCATATACATATTTATTACTTAACTATGATTAAACGTGCGTGCGGTATAATGTATTCTTTATTTTAATGTTTGACGATTAAAGTTAAATTGTTTGATTTGATATAAATAGCTGATGTAAGTAAAGATTTACTGCAAATGTGGAGAAAGTATAAGAGGAACTATCACAAATTTTATTAGTTGTAGTAACGATAGCTAGTTAGCCATTCCTCTGTGGCATGGTTTTGCGGCGGATGAAAGAAACTAGTGGTAACTAGCAATATTAACGCACCTTTGGAGAAAATATCAAACTTGTACATCCTCAAGCTCATCTTTTTTTCTTCCACATAAAGATCAAGTTGACCAAGAAAGTTAGAATCCTGGCGGCTCTTAACAAATTATAATAATTTTCCACTTGAATATTATACTCACGGATGTCTCACAATAAATAGCTCGTAGTTCATCTTAGTTTTACTAACAAGCCTTCTTCTCATCAACATCGTGGCTACTACTCAAATGGCTGCTATCATGATTCTCGGATTACTTGTTGCCAGCAGCATTGACATAGCAGGTAAGTTTACAATTACATTGCATATATATATATATATATATATATAAGCATCTAGAATCTTTCACCTTAACTAATATATATATATATATATATATATATATATATATAAGCATCTAGAATCTTTCACCTTAACTAATATATATATATATATATATATATATATATATATATATATATATATATATATATATAAGCATCTAGAATCTTTCACCTTAACTAACTCTTTAACTACTTCTTAACCACCTTAACTAACTATTAAGTCCATTTTAGGACTGTTTTAGAGTCTATTTTAGGGAGTCTTTTACGTGTCTTTTTAGTGTTTTGTACAGTATTATGAGTCTTGTTTTGTGTTTTCAGATCATAAGCGATTTAGGATGAAATGGCGAATTGAGGATGAAATGGCTGATTTGGAGGATGAAAATGCACAACCAAGCAGCAAGAAATCAGCAAAGGAGTTCCCGAGAAGAATAGAAGAAATCTGGCGAAATCCGAACGAGAAATGGTGCAGAGCCACGGCGCTAAAAGGAAAGGGTCGCGGCAGAGGAAGATGGAGCTGAGGCGCCTGATTTCCAGAGAGTTGAGATAGAAAATCACCGTCGAAGGCGTCGCGGTGCAGGATGTCCAGTAAAGCTTCAGTGATTTCGGCTGAATTAGAGCTGCGACGCTTGGCAACAGCGCCGCGGCGCCGAGGCGGAAACTTGCGAGGAAAAGCCAAATTTTGAAAGGGCAAAATGGTCCAAAACGGGATTTGATTGATTTATAAGCCCTAGGGACTATTCTAATAACAATGATCATTAGTCTTGCATTAACAAGTGAAAAAGTGGATAGTTGAGGAGATTGAAAACCTTAATTTCCTTCATAACTGTCAAAAACCCAAAGTATCATCATTAGTTATTTCCTGCACTTTGTTTAGTTTTAATTCTTAGTTAAAAACTCAAACACATGAACGTTAACCAAATAGAAACCATAGATTAGATAAACGGTAATTGATAAACCAGTCGATGTGGATGATATTCGGTCTGCCCGGGATTATTACTACATTGCGATACGTACACTTGTGTAAGCACAATATCGCGAACAAGTTTTGGTGTCGTTGCCGGGGGACTGGCGTATTATCAATATCGAACAATCTAATCTTATTTCTAATTTGATTTTTATTTTTATTTTTATTTTTAAACACATTTTGCCTTGATCTGTTTGTTTGTTTTTGATCAATTTTAGGGGAGCGTCGTTTTATGCGACACAGAAGAGGAGTAGACACATTTGTCTCTCTGAACCCAGAGATTGAAAAGACTTGCAAGCAACACAGAAAGAATAAACAAATTTCTGATTCATTATCAATGGAGAATCAACAGAATCAGAATAGACTAAATGAAGAAGTGCCAGGATTCGTGCAGGCACAAGCTCAGAATCCCGCTGCAAGGAGTTTACAGGATTACATATTATCAACTGTTACTAGCGTGCAAACATGCATAAGGCTACCAGCGGTGGAAGCCAACAACTTCGAAATCAAGCCAACAATTCTGCACATGGTTAGAACACGGTCCAGTTTGGGGGGTTACCATCCGAAGATCCCCATATGCATTTGGCCAACTTCCTAGAGTTGTGTGCAACATTCAAATATAATGGCATTACTAATGACGTCATTAGATTGAGACTCTTTACATTCTCACTCAGGGACCGAGCCAAGAGCTGGTTGTACTCTTTGTAGGCTAATTCCATCACCACATGGCAAGACTTGGCTCAGAAGTTTCTTGTCAAATTCTTCCCTCCATCGAAGGCAGCAAAGATCAGAGGAGAGCTTAATAATTTCTATCAGCTGGAGAGAGAATCGTTGTATGAAGCTTGGGAGATATTTAAAGAGTTGTAGATAAAGTGTTCGCAACACGGACTTGAGCAATGGATGTTGGTTCACAATTTTTACAATGGGTTGTGTGGTACTACTTGTACCATTATTGATGCTGCTGCAAGTGGAACTTTTATGAGCAAGAGTGTCAATAGGACACATGAGCTGCTAAAAGACATGTCAATGAACAATCACCAGTGGTCCGATAAGAGATCGACCAATAGCAAAAAAGTGGCTGGCGTACATGAGTTGGATGTTATCACCGCGTTGACTGCTCAGGTGGCTTCTTTGACGAAGCAATTGCAGCTGAGTACTATGACTGCAAATCTTGATCAGACGCAGGTTCAGTGGGAAATTTGTGAGGGGACACATACTTTTGATAAGTGCACAACAGTGGATCCCAACAATGTACCTATGGAGCAAGTTCAGACAGTTGAAAACTTTCAAAGGCCCCATAACAATTCATTCTCCAACACATACAATCCGTGGTGGAGAAATCACCCAAACTTTTCATGGAGAAATGACCAAGGGCAACAATCATAGTTTCAAGGCCAATATCAGAACCAGCAGCCGCAGAATCAAGCCTCACCTTCTCAGCAGTTCAGACTGCCAGCTCCACAAGAGAAACCCGATGAGTTGAGAGCTGCACTAGTAACTCTTACCAACTCCCAAACCCAATTCATGACAGAGACAAGATCCTCTATTAGGAACTTGAAGGCGCAAGTGGGACAGTTGGAAAACATGCTGAATAATAGACCTCATGGGAATCTGCCTAGCAACACATAGGTGAACCCAATGGAGCAGTGTCAGGCAATCACCTTGAGGAGTAGTAAACAAATGGATCAGGTTGTACCCCAACCATAGGTTGAGAAGGAGAACAAGTTGGGAGAGACAGTTGATGCAGAGAAAGATGGTTTTACTGATGACCGCCCTATTTTAAAAGAAGGAACCACCAGCAGCTGTGAGAGAATATCAAGACAAAATTCTCTACCTCAAAGACTTCAGAAGAAGTTTCTTGATAAATAATTCTCAAAGTTTCTAGAGGTGTTCAGGAAATTACATATCACCCTTCCCTTTATTGAGGCCTTAGAGCAGATGCCCACTTATGTCAAATTCATGAAAGATATCCTTTTAAAAAAGAGGAAGCTGCAAAATATTAGATAGTGATGCTGACGGAGGAGTGCAGTGCAATCTTGCAAAATAAACTTCCTCAGAAGCTGAGAGATCCAGGAAGTTTCACTATACATTACACTATAGGGAATGTAACATGTAATCAGGCCTTATGTGATTTGGGTGCTAGCATAAATCTAATGCCCCTTTCTGTGTTTCAAAGACAGGTTGGGGGAAGCAAAGCCGACAACAGTCAACTTGCAGCTAGCAGATCGCTCAATCGTACATCCCCGAGGCATAATTGAAGATGTATTGGTGAAAGTGGGCAAATTTATTTTTCCTACTGACTTCATCATTCTTGACATGAAGGAGGATGCTGAAGTGCCCATCATCCTTGGGAGACCATTCCTATCCACAGATAGAGCCCTCATTGATGTGGAAAAAGGAGAATTGAAGCTCTGAGTTCAAGATGAGGAAGTGATCTTCACCGTTTTCATGCCACCAACTGAGCCACAGGCCAATGAAAATGTTTTGTTGTAGGTATAGTTGACAAAGTTATTTCTTAGGAAAGCTTCAAGGGTACTAACACTCTTGGGGTAACATTAAAGAAGTGTTCAGAACATGATAGTAAGGATACTGAACCAGTGAATGATGCAAAAGAGGTGAACCCCTCTGAACATGGCCCTGTGAAGAAGAAAAAGAAAAGGAGAAATAGGAAAAGAAAAATCCTGAAGTGGATATGCTGCGGGGGTAATTTACTCCCTTGATTAAACAAGAGAACTGTGTCTGACTAAATAACGTTAACGACAGCGCTACTGGGAGGCAACCCAATGTTTAATTTAAGTAATTTCATTTTTGCTTTATTTTATTCTTGAGCAGTCTCACGGTTTTGTCCTTTTGGTGTGTTTATATTGCAGGTGAATTAGGGACTAACTCCGAGGGAATAAGGGTAAAAAATGCTGGAAAAATGAAATTTTTGTGAAGCGCCATGGCGCCTAGGATGAGGGTTGCGACGCCAAATGTTCAGAGAGCAGAGAGTTGTTTCGGCGAGTACAGCGCCGCGACTCAAACATTCAGGGCCGCAGCGCATGTTGAGAGAGCCGTGATGCAATAGAGACAGTGAGTTGAAATATTTTTCCAAAGTACAAGACTGCGGTGTTGTAGCAATATTCGTGGTCGCGCCGCGGTGCTGAATGCTAAGATCCACAACGCTTGGGCGGAAATCAGAAATAAAAGCCCTAATTTACTCATTTTCTCCTCACAATCACAAAATCCCCTTTTCCACACTCCTAAAATCCGAAAAGAACATCTTCTTCCTCCATAAATTCTCCTCAAATCTTACACACTATCACCATTAACCTCATAACATCTACCACAACCAATGCAATCACTTGAGCTGAGGTATTTTCAAAAGACAAGATCTTCAAAATGTAACACATTTTCCACCTTCCTTCCCATTTCGTGATAGCTTGAGAACATATTTTCGAGTTTGGGTTGTTGTTGGTGTGTTGTGTGCTTGTGTTGCCGGCTGTCGTTGGTTGTTGCTGTTGTTGGTCGTGGCTGTTGTTGGTTGCTACTGTTGTTGTTGGGGTTCTGAATTTTAGTGTTTGTAGTTGCTGTTCGGGTTTGCTAGATAATGTTTTTGGTTGTTGTTGTTGGTGGTGTTGTTGTTGTGCTGCTGAATATTGTTGGGTGTTATTTATTGTCGTTGTTGTTGGTTGTCGTTGTTGGGTGTTGTTGTTGTCCGTTGTGGGCTGCTTTGTTGTTGGTTGATTTGTGGGCTGGTAACATAAAAATTCAGGGGAAGTGCTGCCGAAATTGTGCTAGAACATCATTATAACTAGTATCTATAAGTTGATATGGGTCCAAGAAGAAGTCTTTCCAGGGCATCCACTGCAAGAGTTGTTGCGCCTGACTATGATGCCACAAAATTTGCTAATAAAGAGGCACAATAAAGGTATAAGAAGCTATGTACTCGCTCTTTGGTACCTAAAAGGGGAATGGAATTTCAAGCTACCCCATATGATGATGAGGTATATGAACCCATCAGGGATATGATTACTGCTAGAGATTGGGAGACCTTTGTTACCCCTTACCTGTTGAAACCGAATACATCTCTCGTATAAGAATTCTATGCAAATTATCCAGAGAGGCGAGATAATATGTGTTTCGTGTGGGGGAGAATGGTGCCAATTGGAGCAAGAACTATCAACGCAATATGTGGGCTCATCGATTTAATGAATGAAGAAGCGGAGGAGGTAGATGATCTCACTGCCTGGAGGCTCACAAATATTGATTGGGTAGAAGTGGCTGAGACAGTAGGGTGCCCAGGGACGCGATGCATATATGAAAATGGGGTACCAAAAGGCCTGTATCAAAACCAACTCAACAAAGTAGCCAAATCTTGGCTCTACTTTGTGAGTGCCCGACTTTCCTCCACGCACTTTTTAGATATATCGGTCGATCGCATCGAGCTTGTGTATGCTATTATGACAGGAATGTCAGTTGATGTGGGTCAGGCCATCCAAAATAGTCTCTGTTGGATAAGTAGATTGGCCTCAACAACGGGATTGGGCCATGGATCGTTGATCACTGCCCTTTGTGTTGCACATGGAGTACCTAAGGGCAGTAATGATATGAGGGGTACGATAAAGCAAACGCTGACTCGAACAATTGTAAATGCATTTTCAGCACATGTCCCTGTGGCCCCGACACCTACTGCTAAAGATGGAGTTCAATGTCCACCCAGGTGCAGACGGAGGGTAGAGGAAGAAGTGCCCGAGGCAGCTGCAAGAAATGAGCCCGGAGAGAGCAGCTATCCACCCTCTTGGAGATTGAGCCACCAGTATCAAAAATGGATCAGCTGCTCCAAAATCAACAATACATTATCCAGCAGAACCAGTACCTCATCCAAAGTCAGCAGTATACGAACATATACATGCATCAACGACATGAGTATGAGGTCACAAGCGTCGACCAACTAAACTCCTTCATGCAACACTGGTCTGTGGATGATGACCACAATGATCCATATATGGGATACCCTTCAATGTACCAGTCGCCTCATCAACCACCGCCGCCACCATTTTGAGTCGCTTGTGTATTTGTAAGTTTCCTACCTTTACTTTACTTTCTACAGTGGGGACAATGTGTTAAGAAAAGTTTGGGGGAAATTTTATTGTTTTGAGTCAGTTGGTGTTATTATTGTGAGTTAGGAGTCTTTTAAATTGTTTATGTTTAGTTGTGTGTTACTGTTTGTGTGTGTCAATTGAATCAAGTTAAAAACTTTATGCTAATGATATTGAGTGAATGCATGCAGTAAGATTGAAGGAACTTGATAGTCATGAAATGTATATTCTGTGTGCTTGAGTTGGATCGTCGTTGAGTTTCCCTTCTGTTATTCGGAAAAGTGAAAACTCGTTCATAACTATTGACTTTCTTGCACTAAATTAATTAGTTTATGCATAAGTGAACTTGGGTTGAGGAAAAAAGGTGAAAAATTATAGAACTTTCTTGCTTACTATTTGAGACGAAATTTTAGATAATGCATGCTGATGAAAGTGATTTAGGCTATCTTTGGAATGTTTGAGTCTTTCAAGCCACCATTGATTACATTAATCCCTAGTCACACCTTTTGAGTCTGAATGAACCCCTTCTTTGTTGATCAACACCTGTCCCTGAGCATATTTGAAACATTTCACTAATATTATATTTCCTTGAATTGTCATAAGTATAGAAGCATCCAAGTTTGAGGGAGTTGAAATCTAGTGAATAAGATGGTAGATTGGTGGTTATCAATAAGAAGAGTAAAAGATTGAGAAGAACATAGAGAGAGAGAAAAACTGCACACTTTTTGTACACAACACAATGAAAAACAAGTTTGGGGGTGATGTAGTTCAAAAAGAAAAAACATGTATGGAATTTCTCAATCTAGAAAAGAAAAGAAGAAAATGGGGGATTATGGTGAATTGTAAAGTGAAATCAAGTTTGGTTTGGTTGATTTCTATTCTTATGGTATTTGTGAGCCTAAATGACGTTTTATCTACCCATGCCTAAGCCTAACAATACAACCAAATAAAAGTCCTAATAATTTTTAAGTATGCATGTCTACATTAATGGAGAGTTAACAAGTTAAGCAAACTATAGAATTTTGGCTTGATGGACTGTTAGAAAGAGTTTATTGATGTATAAACTGATATTGAATGCATGTTGAGTCAGTAATCATATTTGAGTGATCATATGCCCTAATAACCTTAAGCAAGCTTAATGATTATCTGACTTGAAATTCTAGATAGCAATTTAATGACTAGAATGTTCTGAAAATGATAATTTGGTGTTCATGATCTTCGAGGTAGAAATATTATGATTGATTTGATTCATATTTAGAGTCTTTGTGTCTTTATGTTTTTAGAGTGTTTAGAGTTCTTTACTCGAGGGCGAGTAAAGTTTAAGTTTGGGGTATTTGTTAAGTCTATTTTAGGATTGTTTTAGAGTCTATTTTAGGGAGTCTTTTAGGTGTCTTTTTAGTGTTTTGTACAGTATTATGTGTCTTATTTTGTGTTTTCATATCATAAGCGATTTAGGTGGGGAATTACGAATTGAGGATGAAATGGCGAATTGAGGATGAAATGGCTGATTTGGAGGATGAAAATGCACAACCAAGCAATCAGTAAAGGAGTTCCCGAGAAGAATAGAAGAAATCTGGTGAAATTCGGACGAGAAATGGTGTAGAGCCACGGTGCTATAAGGAAAGGGCAGCGACGCTGAAGGGCCGCGACAGAGGAAGATAGAGCTGAGGCGTCTGATTTCCAAAGAGTTGAGACAGAAAATCACCGTCGAAGGCTCCGCGGCGTAGGATGTCCAGTAAAGCTTCAGTGATTTCAGCTGAATTAGAGCCGCGGCGCCGATGCGGAAAACTGCGAGGAAAAGCCGAATTTTGAAAGGGCAAAATGGTCCAAAACGGGATTTGATTGATTTATAAGACCTAGGGACTATTCTAATAAGAATGATCATTAGTCTTGCATTAACAAGTGAAAGAGTGGATAGTTGAAGAGATTGAAAACCCTAATTTCCTTCATAACTGTCAAAAACCCAAAGTATCATCAGTAGTTATTTCCTGCACTTTGTTTAGTTTTAATTCTTAGTTAAAAGCCCAAACATGTTACACCTCGTAGTTCTAGGGCGATAATTTGAGAATGTAATTAAGAAAATAAAATTCGGGTGTTGGAAGAAAAATATATTTACATATGCTAATACAGAATAATATTGGATACAACAAATGTGACGACGAAAATTAATACTAGTAGTTGAATTTTCTAAATGGGGTTTCGGATTAGTATTGTATTATAAAAATGTTGACATTGAGAATAGAGGGTCTATCGAAATTTTCAGATTTTTACTAAGTATGGGATTAATTTTAGTAGAGGATGAAAGTGGGGACTAGTGGGCAAGACAAGTGGCACCTTGTACCCTCCAAGTGGCAAAAACACACAACATGCAAGACTATATCAACCCTTATACCCATGACCCTCTCACCCCTCCCCTTGTTTTCGAAAATCAGCCTTCTCTCCTCCTCCATTCTCTCCTCTTCCAAAATCAGATTTTTCTTAACCTCCATAGCTAAGTTATAGACCAAATAAACTCCCCTTTGGCATACAACTTCTGGTGCTGGAGTACCCTAAGTATCGTCCTCAAATGGTCTGCATGATCATCTCCAGCAGTATTTATGAATTTGATGAACCAGGTATTCAAGACATTTCTAGATATGTTCGTTATTGTATTCATTGATGATATTCTGGTTTCAGAAGAGGAGCATGCAGACCATTTGAGGACGGTACTTAGGGTACTCCAGCACCAAAAGTTGTATGCCAAATTTTCTAAGTGCGAATTTTAGTTGACTTCAGTAGCATTCTTGGGGCATATTATCGGAGCTGATTTTATTCGGGTAGATACGCAGAAGATTAAGGCGGTAAAGACTTGGCCCAGACCTACGACGCCTACGGAGATACGCAGTTTTCTGGGGCTAGCAGGAGATTCGTGGAGAAGTTTGCCTCGATTTCAGCGCCTTTAACAAGGCTAACTCAGAAGGTAGCTAAGTTCCAATGGACTGGTGCTTGTGAGCAAAACTTGCAGTTGTTGAAAGACAAGTTGACTACGGCTCCAGTTCTAACTCTTTCTGAGGGACCAGATGGTTATGTTATTTATTGTGATGCTTCGGGTATTGGACTAGGTTGTGTGCTGATGCAGCATGGCAGAGTTATAGCTTATGCCTCCCGACAGCTCAGGAAGCACGAGAAGAATTATCCTACTTATGATTTGGAGTTAGCGGCAGTGATTCATGTCTTGAAGATATGAAGACATTATTTATATAGAGTTCATGTTGATATTTATACGGATCATAAGAGTCTCCAATATATCTTTAAGCAGTAAGAGCTGAATTTACGACAGAGACAATGACTAGAGCTACTAAAGGATTATGATGTTGATTGCTTCTTTCGCGTAGGTGCGCGCTAGAAGTATCCGTTGATTGCCTTGAAAAAGGTAGCAGTTTAGTTAGCAATCCCGTTTCTAAAAGTTTTGCAATATAAGTTGCCACCCTAGAAAACCCCCTTATCTTGTACCATCCAGGAAAAGCAAATGTTGTAGCAGATGCTCTTAGTCGTAAATCTATGGGTAGCTTGACGGATGTGCAACCGGAAAGAAAGAAGATGGTTTTTGAGATTTACCGGCTAGCTAGTCTTGGGGTTCGTATGGCTGATTCTGGAGATAGTGGAGTTTTTGTTCGAGGAGTTGTTGAGTCCTCTATCATAGAAGAGGTAAGGAGACATCAGTACGAGGACCCGGTTCTGGCACAGTATAAAGATACAACTCTTCGAAATGAGAAAACCCTATTCGAGGTTGCACCTGACGGGGTGCTACGGTATGGCAGCAGATTGTGTGTACCTGATGTTGCAGGGCTACGACGGTAGGTTATGGGAGAGGCACACCATGTCCGTTGTTCTGTTCATCCAGGGTCAACGAAGATGTATCATGACCTCAGATGTTTGTATTGGTGGGATAGCATGAAAAGGGACATAGCGAAGTTTGTTGCTCACTGCGCGAATTGTCAACAGGTTAAGGTTGAGCATCAGAAGCCTGGTGGATTACTGCAGGAGATAGAGATCCCAACTTGGAAATGGGAAGTGATTAATATGGACTTCATTACAGGCTTACCTCGCACTCAACGGAAGTATGACTCCATATGGGTTATTGTGGATAGGATGACGAAATCAACCCATTTTCTTCAGTCAGGACTACGTATTCAGCTGAAGACTATGCGAGATTATACATCAGGGAGATAGTGAGACTTCATGGAGTTCCCACATCTATCATATCGGACAGAAGAGCTCAGTTTATAACTAACTTTTGGAGATCGTTCCAGAAGGGATTGGGGACACAAGTGAGTCTTAGCACATCATTTCATCCTCAGACTGATGGGTAGGAGGAGCGTACCATTCAGACGCTAGAAGATATGTTGCATGCCTATATTATTGACTTCAGATGTAGTTGGGATGATCATTTACCACTTATTGAGTTTGCTTATAATAATAGCTACCATTCTATATCCAGATGACACCGTACGGGGCCTTATATGGGAGGAAGTGCAGGTCACCTATTGGTTGGTTCGATGTAGGAGAGACAAAGTTAATCGGCCCAGACATGATTCAGCAAGTTGTTGATAAGGTGAAGCTTATTCAGGAGAGGTTATTAGCAGCCCAGAGTCGACAAAAGTCATATGCAGATAATCGACGTCGACACTTAGAGTTTCAGATTGGTGATTGGGTATTCCTGAAGATGTCACCCATGAAGGGTGTGATGAGATTCGGTAAAAAGGGGAAGTTTAGCCCGAGATATATTGGTCCTTATCAGATTATTTGTAGGGTAGGCAAGGTTGCCTATGAGTTGGATTTACCATCTGATTTGGAAGTGGTACATCTAGTCTTTCATATATCGATGATGCATAAGTGTATTAGTGATCCTTCTAGAGTATTCCCTGTAGATGATGTTCATGTGATAGAGAAATTGTCTTATGAGGAGAGCCCCATAGCTATACTTGGTCGTCAGGTGAGAAGGTTACGTACTAAGGATGTGTCTTCCGTCAAGGTTTTATGGCGAAACAACAATAGAGAAGAGATGACTTGGGAAGCAGAGGACGAAATGAAGAAGAAGTATCCTCACTTGTTCCCTATACCTGCAGGTAATTCGATTCCTTACTTGGCGACATTGATTGGTGAATAATACATGTTATATATATTGTGGCCTTGTGTGGCATCTTTGGATTTGCTGAATGTAGGTTGGTAGGTGTAGTTATAGAAGAGACTATGCCGGAATTTTTATAGCATGAGGCCTATTATGAACATTCGAGGACGAATGTTTCTAAGGCGGGAAGGATGTTACACCTCGTAGTTCTAGGGCGATAATTTGAGAATGTAATTAATAAAATAAGATTCGAGTGTTGGAAGGAAAGTATATTTACATATGTTAATACGGAATAATTTTGGATACAACAAATGTGACGACGAAAATTAATACTAGTAGTTGAATTTTCTAAATGGGGTTTCGGATTAGTGTTGATTATAAAAATGTTGACATTGAGAATAGGGGATCTATCGAAATTTTTAGATTTTTACTAAGTATGAGATTAATTTTAGTAGAGGATGAAAGCGGGGACTAGTGGGCAAGACAAATGGCTCTTTGTGCCCTCTAAGTGGCAAAAGCACACAACATGCAAGACTAAATCAGCCCTTATACTCATGACCCTCTCACCCCTCCCCTTGTTTTCGAAAATCAGACATCTCTCCTCATTCATTCTCTCCTCTTTCAAAAACAGATTTTTCTTAACCTCCATAGCTAAGTTATAGACCAAATCAACTCCCCTTTCAAGAATAAACTCCTCTACAAAGTTCTAAGCCATGGTAACTCCCCAAAAAAGTGGGTCACGGTAACATGCTGGCCGAGAATGGCCCAAGAAACTTTATCTTTGGAGATGAACATGAGCAGCTAGGTATTGCACCTTCACGTTTCCGCCAGGCTCCCTCACTTCTTGTTCATTGGAAGAAAAATGTGTAAGTAAGATGAATTTAAGCTTGTAAGGATGCATGCATGTCATTTTAAGTTGAAGAAATTGTGAAAATTGTGCACATTAGAGTAGTGAGTGTCGTCGCAATTTAGGGACTGTTTTGGCTTAAGTTAAGGTAAGAATTCTTCTTTTTATTGAGTATTTGAAAGTTAAATGATGTTGTAGTTAAGAGATAAACTCATGTTAAAGAGGAATTGGAAATAAGAGAATGCATGTGATTGTTGTTGATGTTGTTGAGCTGATGGGAATTGTTGTTACCGATTTTAGGGGTTGTTTTATCTATTTGAGTATGATTGTTGTTGTTGTTGTTATTATCGACACTAATTGCATGATGAAAATTGAAGAAAGTCCTGAAAGAAATCTTGATATTTAAAGTTATAGTTGTCCATATGAAATATGAATCAGATTTTAAGACTTTAATTGGATTTTTAAGGAATTATAAGAAGGCTTGTGGTTTTATGTTGGGTGTGCCGAGACATGCATGAAATTGTTGGACATGTTGTGTTGTATTTAGGGGTTGTTTTGTTAAAGTTATAATGCTGAAAATTCAGTTACAAATATGTATGTACATTGTGGTAATTGCTAACGTATGTCCTAGATGAATAAAGGTATAAAAAGGTGTAGAAAAGCTTCATATTTCACTCTTGTTGTTGATTGAAGTATGGACTATTTTAGTATGGATTAAGGGGCTGAATTAACAAGAGAAATAGATGTATTAGTCACCTTGGTTGTTGTGATTGTTGTATTACATGAATGTAAGAGAAAGAGTGTATAACGATGGCGTATATGAAGTCTTTGGGACTGTTTTGGTTATATCCTTAAGTTGTGACTTGTTATCGATGTTGTTGACCTTGTTTGTGAGTTGTGGATGTGAGTATAAACAGATGAGGTGCTGTCCAAATTTTTACATAAAAAAAGAGTCACCATTCGCTATATAACGTATGTTAGTAATCATAGAATTGATGGACATGTTATTATTGTTATAGGTTGAAGTACTAAATGAGACGAGTTATAATTATTGAGTTGGCATAGACGATAAGGTATGTGAAACTATTCCTTCTTCTTTTTTGGCATGATTTACTTAAAAGGAGCGTACGGCGGACGTACATAATTCCATTGAATCCTAATTCCTAGTGATACTTGATATGATAGTGTCTTTGATCTTACAATGATAGTTCATTCTATTTATTTTATTGAGAGTCAGATGATGATTTAAATTGCATATGGTTGCTCATGATAATCTACTCGTGCTAATGTGTTTATATCATCTCACCGAGTCCCGGGTCGGCAATGTTTCGTGAGCAATTCCTTGCATTGTTCACCGCGTCCCTTACTAGAGGGTCGAGCAGTATATATATGATGATATATGTGTACAGGCATCCACGGATATGAGATATGCGTACAGGCATCTGCGGATATGATATATGTGGACAGGCATCCATGGACATGATTATGTGTACACGTTATATGTTCACCGCGTCCCTCACTAGAGGGTCTGACAGTATATATATGATGATTTATGTGGACAGGCATCCACATATATGACTTATTTTATATGGACATGTTTTGACTCTCATTTTATAAGGCGCAGGTGCATTGATATCTTGATTATTATACTTTTCTCATGTTATCTTTTGGCCAGTTATGCTGTTCTTTACAGTACTTCATGTTTTATATACTCAGTACATTATTTTGTACTGACCCCCTTTCCTCGGGGGGGCTGTGTTTCATGCCCGCAGGTACAATACTCAGTTTGGTGGTCCTCTAGTCTAGGATTTTGCTCAGCTTTTTGGAGAGCTCTATTGTTCCGGAGCCTAGTTATTTTGGTACAGATCTTCTATTATAGGCTTGTGCATATTCGTGCTAGTCAGGGGTACGGCGGGGCCCTGTCCCGCCATAATTCATTGTTATACTCTTAGAGGTCTGTAGTCATATGTGGGTTGGACGTGTGTGGATTATAGACGTATTTTGGTCAGCCTTACTATTGTAATTCGTTTTGGATATTCCTGTGTATAGTGGCAGCCTCGTCGGCTTGCCTATTTTGATATGGGTTACAAATTTCTACATTGTCATTTGTGTTAGTCGAATTATATGTGGTAGGTCAGTATAAGGGTGTCCAATTAGGGCACCGGGTCGCGGCCCGTCGGGTCGGGTTGTGATAAAACACATGAACGTTAACCAAATAGAAACCATAGATTAGATAAATGATAATTGATAAACCAGTCTATGTGGACGATACTCGATCTGACCGGGATTATTACTACATTGCGATACGTACACTTGGGTAAGCACAAAAATATTTATAGTTTCAGGTGCATTGTTCTCCTTCAACAACCCCCCTCAAGCTAGGTGCTGGAAATGTATTAAGCAAGCCAAACTTGGAACATATGTAGTAATGTTGATTTTTACTCAATCCTTTAGTAAGTATATCTCAGGTTAATTATAGGTATTAATGTATTCTGGTCTTATTATTCCTTTCTGTATCTTCTCTCTTATGAAGTGTATATCAATTTATATGTGTTTGGTTCTTTCATGAAATACTGGATTTGCAGCAATCTGAATTGCAGATTTTCTATATGTGTAAACTGTTATTGGTGTACTGATTTTGATCCCAATTTCCCCTAGTAAGCCAAGTATCCAAGTTAGTTCAGTACTTGCTAAACTTCTATATTCTGATTCAGCTGAGCTTCTTGATATTGTAGATTGTTTCTTAGATTTCCATGAGATCATTGACTCTCCTAACTTAACTAAATAACCAGTGACTGACTTCTTGGTGTTAGAACAAGTAGCCCAGTCATCATCACAATATGCTGTTACAGTTTCTTGAGGCTTACTGGATAAAAGTATCCATTTGTCCAGGTTACATTTTGATATGTCTCACTATTCTGAGTGCAGCCTCTATGTGTGACTTCTTTGGTTGTTGTAGAAACTGACTTAGTGTCTGTACACTGTAGGCTATATCTGATCTTATACCAGTTAAGTAAAGCAACTTTCCTATCAGTCTTTGATAGGCACTAATGTTTCCAGCAGTTCATCTTCTGGTTTTGACCTTCTTTTGTCTGTGTCCTGTTGTTTTTTAAAATGATCATCATACTCCTTTGTAGTGAGTTTCATGTTGCAATTAATAGGGTATTGCAAGGTTTAGCTTCTGCCAGTCCTAGTTCAGCAATTAGTTATAAAGTGTACTTTCTTTGGTGCATTAGGACCCCTTTATCTGACCTTGCAAATTCTATACCTAGAAAGTATTTTAGCTCTCCTAGGTCTTTCATTTTGAATGCTTGCTGTAAGGCATACTTTGTATCCTCTATTTGTTCCATATGCTCTCCTGTAATCAGCATATCATCCACATATACCAGTACCAAGATTATCCATTTGTTTGTTCTCCTTGTGAATAATGAATGATCATATTGTGACTGTTTAAAATCTATTTGAATTAGAGCCTCTGTGAGTTTATAGTTCCACTATCTTGGTACTTTTTTGAGTCCATATAAGGATTTGATCAGTCTATATACTTTATTTCCCCCCTGATTGATGAATCTTTGTAGTAGATCCATATATATTTCATCATATAAATAACCTTGTAGATAAGCATTGTATACACCCATTTGATAAATATGCCAGTGTTTGAAAGTTGGTATGGGTAATATAGTTCTCACAGTAACTATTTTGAGCACCGGAGAAAAGGTTTCCTGGTAATCTATTCCTTCTTGTTGACTATAGCCTTTTGCAACCAATATAGCTTTGAGTCTTTCAATATCTCTAGTTTCTTATCTTGTACACCCATTTACAACATATTGTATTTTTTCCTTTTGGTAGATCTACTATGTCCCATGTTGTTGTCTTGCAACGCTTTTATTTCAGTTTGCATTTCTTCCACCCATCTGGGATCTTTGGATGCCTCAGTAAAATTCTTTGGTTCTGTTATCTCTGACATTGTTGTGAGGTATGCTCTATATTTTGTAGAAATTGGTTCATAAGATATGTATTTAGATATACGATAAGGTGTGTTGTTTGTCTTGTTGATGATAAAGTCCTTAAGCCATGTTGGTGCTTATTTTGTTCTGTTAGATTTTCTGGTGGACATTTTATTTGCAGCATTTGTTTGTGTCTGAGGTAGGTTTATATATGATAAATGTTGTTGTGTGTGTGTTATATTATTTTGGATTATTTCTGATATGGTTGATTGTCGTATTTGTAGAGTATTAGTGTGGATTGTTTCTGACATTGTTGTTTCAAGGTTACCTCCTGTAGTATGTGTTCTCTGACTTGTGTCCTAGGAATCATGACTCCTTTTGCGCGAGGCGACTTCATTTTCCTTTTTAGGAAAGATTGTCTCAAAGAATTCAGCATTTCATGACTTTATAATTGTACTCCCGTGGATATCTGGTATATTTGACTTATGTACCAGAAAGCGATAAGCATTACTGTTATTTGCGTATCCAATGAATATGCAATCTAGAGTCTTAGGTCCTATCTTGACCTGTTTTGGCTTAGGTACCTCGACCTTGGCCAAACAACCCCATACCCTTAGGTAGTTGTAAGAGGGGGCCTTTCCTTTCCATAGTTCATATGGAGTTTTCTCCCTGCTTCTGTGAGGGACTCTATTGAGTATCATGTTGGCAGTAAGAACTGCCTCTCCCCACATATTTTGCGCAAGGCCGGAATTGATAAGCAAGACGTTCATCATTTCCTTTAGTGTACGGTTCTTGCGTTCCGCCACACCGTTTGACTGTGGAGAATATGGTGCAGTCGTTTGATGGATTATGTTGGATTGGGAACAGTATTCCTCAAAAGGAGCTACATACTCCCCCCCGCTATCGCTACGAATCGCTTTAATTCATAGACTTAGTTGGTTTTCAACCTCGGATTTATAGCGCTTAAAGGTATCGAATGCTTCGTCCTTACTTTTGAGTAAGTAAAGGTAGCAGTACCTTGTACTATCATCTATGAAAGTCACAAAATACTTATTCCCCTCTAGTTTGAGTAAATTTTAGATCATAGATGTCCGTGTGTATAAGTTCTAGAGGGGCGGTATCTTGTTATACTAAACGGAAAGCTAACTTGGTATGTTTTGCCTCTACACATACCTCACATTTGGATTGAGGGTTTATAGTGTCAGACGACAATAACCCCAACTTTACCAATCGTTTAATTGACTGATAGTTTACGTGTCCCAGACTATGATGCCATAGACTGGGCGACTCAATCAAGTAAGAAGATGCACTTTTATTAATGTTACGAACTACAGACATGGCGTTTAATTTGAAGAGGCCTTCACAGGTGAACCCCCTTCCTACAAACACGCCATTTTTAGTAATAACAAACTTACCGGATTCGAACACCACTCGAAATTCGGATGGAACTAAAACATTAATAAAAATTAAATTCTTTCGGATGTCCGGAACATGCATGACGTTCTTCAACTTGAGGTCTTTACCAGATGACATCTTGAGTACTACAATGCCTTCTCCCAACACATATGAGGTAGCATTATTTCCCATATATAGCTTCTTACCGTCAACTTCTGCATAGGTAGAGAAAGCATTGCGGTCGGAGCATATGTGACGGGTTGCACCCGTATCCAACCACCATTGTTTGGGGTTTTAAACCAGATTTGTTTCTAGCACGACGGTCGAGAAGTCTTCACATAGATCATTAAGGATCTTGTCTTCAACCATATTGGCTTTGGCCTTCTTCTTTCCTTTGGCCTTCTCCTGTTGCTCGCGTTTTAACTGGCGGCAGTCTTTGACCATATGGCCAGCTTTGCCACAATGGTGATAGTTGCCCTTGAATTTCTCAATGATCGGAGTCTTTCCATCTTTAAGAAATTTGTGTTTCTTACTCGGGTTTCCTTTGGTCTCAACCAAGTTAGCCTTGACATCAGTTGTTGACTTGCCTTTGATCAAGATCTTCTTGTTGTCTTTATGGATATGAAGTTTGATGACAATTTCTTCAAAACTCATTTCCTTGGATTTGAGTTTGAGATAACTAGTGAACTCACCCCACGAGGGAGGCAGTTTCTCAATAAGTGAAGCGACCAAGAATGACTCATTGGGCTTCATACCTTCTAGATCCAGATCATGGATGATTAACTGGAACTCCTGCACTTGTGACATGACTGATTTTTCATTCACCATTTGGTACTTCAAAAACTTTCCAACTATAAATTTCTTAGCACCCGCATCATGAGTGATGTACTTCTTCTGCAATATATCACATAACTCTTTTGCGGTATTTGTAGTTCAATATACCGTGTAGAGTGGGTCGCACAGGCAATTTAGGATGTAGTTCCTGCACATGTAGTCGTTTTGACTCCAGGGGTAAAATTTCATCATCAGGCCACCAGTAGCCTGGGTATCCTGACCCGTCTGAACCGTGTTGTCGGTTTGGACGTCCATATCATCTCCAACAGTAGGAGGATCTTCAGATTAAGTATTTTTCCATACCTAGTAAGGTGAGATGAACAACATTTTTTGCTGCCACCTTTTAAAGTTGGTGCCCGCAAACTTTTCGAGTATTTCGGCTTGGAAGTTGGGTGGAATCATAGTATTCCCAATGGTACCAAAAGTGATACCAGCGGTGGTAGCAGTGCCAGAGGATGTGGTGTTATTGGAAGCAGAGACTTGTTCCTCTCCATTCATCATCTTTAGTTCTTCGTAATAATAATTTTGTCTTAAATTGTTGTATACCGTCGTGGGAGACACATTAATTTGGCCAATTAATCGTCCATTCTTACCTAACTTAAGAACACTTTAACATGTGTACCAACATCTCTTCCACTACGTGAAATTTAGCTAGACATTGTACGACGTATGCATATGTATGGAAATCGTATTTCCGACATGCGGGCCCCCATGTGTTCAAGTCATTAAGAATGGGATAAACTCAATCCCACTAGGTAAATTTTCCAACAATAAATAAGTCTCAATTGGTCCAGGATTTCTTGGACTACCCACTTTTGCATGTTGAATTAAGTTCCTCAAGTATGTTGATGCATTGTCTGTTGTGGCTCCAAATGCACCAGCAGATGGCCATCCACTCTCTGACACAACAATTCCTACAGACCCCCCCCCCCCTTACGGAATCCAACATAGCATCAAATAAGTTCCTATATTGTCGTGAACCATCTTGTACAACCACACTAAGTGCAGTAAAATGAGCATAAGGAAGAGAAATTTGCCCGGGATTACCAGAATAGTTAAATAAGGGTAAATGTTAACGAGCAAAGGTGGACGCGTATCCCTTAAGAACCCAACAATTGGATCTGTGAACCACCTAGAGTCGTTCCTAAATGAATCCTGTGATGGTATATAAGAGTTTCCAATCAAGGTCATGTCTACTGAAGTTGAGACCTTAATGTCGTTTCCCAAACCAGTTTCACCAATTGCTCAATAAATTTTTACCATAGCAGGAATAAGAAAAGAGGTAAGATAAGATGTGCCAGTAACAACTGATTTCATTCCCAACGGCAATGTACTTAATTTTAACATCTGGTCAGAAATCTTTAACATTCTTTTGTACCCACCATTTTGCATGTTCCATGCCGGAAGCAATGTGTTTGACATCTGAATTAGAAAGTCCTGCCATAACTTCAATGTTGGATCCTCTTAAGGCTTGTAAAGCTCCATGATTTGGATCTTAAAGCCTCAGTTTTCCTATGTTTCTTGACTTGTAGAGCTTGTTGAAGGAGAACAATGCACCTGAAACTATAAGGAATAAGAAGTTAGGAAAAACAATTAGGAATTAGTTAGTTAGTTAATGTGGTTAAGAAGTAGTTAAAGAGTTTGTTAAAAGAAAGATTCTAGATGCTTATACACCTATATATATATATATATATATATATATATATATATATATATATATATATATATATATATAGATATATACATATATACATATATATATATATACATATATATATGTATATATGTATATATATATATATGTGTGTGTGTGTGTGTGTGTACATGCAATGTAATTGTAAACTTACTTTTGAATGAATGAAATCAGATCTCTCTTAATACTTCATATTTTTCTTCCTTCTTCTTCTTCTTCTTTACTTTTCTGTCTTCATTGATCTGCAACTGTATACACGATGTATACGTAGTATATACCACTGACTTGATTGTTTAATTCAACATGGTATCAGAGCTTTGATCAACATTATCTATTCCGCAATCAATCTGAAAGTATTCAATTGATCTTTGAATCTCTGGTGAAGGTTATTACTTCTACAATTCATTTCTGGTTCTGGCTTCTGTTTTTGTCTCTTGTCTTCTTTCTGATTTTCTATATTCGATCTTATGTTTTCTATTATTGTACTATAAGTTTAATCTTCATCTATCTTGATATTGCGATATATAAGGCATTGTCAAATTTGACAATAGCCTAAACTGCAAAACTGCAGACATAGTAAACACAAAATTCTGTCAAACTACAAGTTACTAAAACAAGAGTTGCGTAGCTTCTATCTTGATTCTGAATCCTTCTTATACAATGGCAATGGACAATGAACTTCCTTCTGATGGGAATACTGATAACACACATTTACCACCAAGAGAATGCAAGAATCACTACATTCACAACAGTTCTTGACCATAATCACCCTTTGTTCTTGCAATCTTCTGATGTAAGTGGGGTGTCATTAATTTCATTACAGTTTTTTGGATCAGAAAACTATACACTCTGGAGTAAATCTATGAAAATAGCTTTACTTAGTAGAAATAAGATTGGATTTGTAAATGAAAAGTGTAAAAAAGAGAACTATGGAGAAGAAATGTTGGATCAATGGAATAGAGTGAATGTAGTGGTGCAGACATGGATGATGAATTATGTGCCAAATGGCCTTCTTAGTGGGGTTTTATATGCTGATACTACTCATGAAGTTTGGGAAGATTTAAGGGAAAGATTTGATAAGGTAGATGGATCTAGAACATATGATCTTCATAGAGAAATAACTACAATAACACAAGGAAACTCTAGTGTGTCTAAATATTTTTCCAAACTGAAAACACTATGGGTAGAGTTTCAGTCCCTGGTTCCTCCTCCCAGTTGTTGTTGTCCTAAGTCCAAATTGTTTGTAGAATACTTACAAAGACAGAAGTTATATCAATTTCTAATGGGACTAAATGAAAACTATATGCAAGCAAGGAGTCAAATCTTATTGATGTCACTATTACCTACTGTGAATAAATCCTACTCCATGATAACTAGTGATGAAAACCAGAAGTCAATTACTGCAAAATCAACTGGTTTGTTAGGGGTTGGACCTAGTAGAATAAATAACCATGACCCTATTGCCTTGTATTCCAAAGCAGGTCCTAGTTTTCAGAAGTTTAAAAAAAATTCATTCTGTTTTGTGAAGTGTGTAAAATGAAAGTACACACAAAAGAGTCTTGTTATAAAGTGGTAGGCTATTCACCAAATTTCAAGTCCAAAAGAAAGAAGTATGATGCTCCTAATGTCTATGCTACTGATGAATACAACAATACTGAGAAGAAATGCAGAACAAGTGACATGAATGATAAGGCATCTAGTATGGGTACTGATTCTAGCAACTGGCAAAGTCATGGAGCACCTGTATTTTCCAAAGATCAGTATAAACAGATTGTGCAACTGCTGAGCCACAACATAACCAAGACATCAGTAGAACCAGCTACTGTTCAGTCTTCAGCCAATGCATCATGTATGAATATACACAAAGATTTTCTTGTGTCTAATATTGTTAAGCAATGGATTATAGACAATGGAGCTACAAACCATATGATATCTGAGATAGACATATTAACAAAAGCTACAAGTTTAAGCAGCTCTCAGTAAAAAAAAGTACATTTACCCAATTGAGAAATGGTAAAAGTTACTCATATAGGATCAAGTAATATATTTAACAGAATCACTTTGAATAATGTGTTATACCTGCCTTATTTTAAATATAATCTGATGTTTGTATCACAACTAACAAAAGAATTGCAATGTGCAGTCATTTTCTACCCTAACTTTTGCTTATTTCAGGATCTCTTCAATGAGAGGGTGAAAGAGATTGGTAGGGTGAAAGATGGACTATACACACTAATAAATCAGACATCATCCAGATATCCAAATGAACAAGTCAAGCTAGGACTAAGTGTCAACAATAGTGAAAAAACTTCTGCACTATCAAAGGAAGAAATAGAGCTATGACATAAGAGATTTGGACACACTTCTAGTGTTGTTTTAAGTAAAATAATAAGGGCAAATACTGATGTTATATTCATAACTTTAAAGAATTGTAATGTGTGTCCATGTGCCAAACAATATAGAATTACATTTCTTATCAGTAATAATAAAATTCTCTTCAGCTTTGATCTTGTTCATATGGATGTTTGGGAACCTTAAAAAGTACCAACACATAATGGCAGTAAATATTTCTTAACAATTGTGCATGATTTTACAAGAATGACTTGGATATACCTTTTTAAATTGAAATCAGATGTGTGTGTAGTACTTCAACAATTTCTTGCCTATGTACAAACTCAGTTTAACAAATCTGTTAAGGTTATTAGAACAAATAATGGTACATAGTTTGTAAATGATGTCTGTAACAATATCTTTTTAAAATTAGGCATTATACATCAAAGATCATTGTGCTTACTCACCTCAACAAAATGGAGTGGCTGAAAGAAAACATAAATACATCTTAAAAATAACTAGAGCAATAAGATTCCAAGCTAACATTTCATTAAAATTTTGGGGACTGTGTATTAAAGTTGTTGTATACCTAATAAATAGGCTACCCTCATCTGTTATATGTAGTTCACCCTATGAGAAGCTTTACATGGAAAAAAAATCTTCTATTTGTCATTTGAGAGTATTAGGATGTCTATGTTATGCTAATGACTTGACATTTTCAGATAAGCTACAGTCTAAGGTAAAGACTTGTGCTTTGATGGGATACTCTGAGATACATAAATGTTACATATTATATAACTTGCAAAACAACATATTCTTTCTTAGTAGGGATGTGACTTTCAGGGAAGCAGATTTTCCTTTCAAGTCAGCAACACCAGAAAAAAGGATTTTTGTGCCGGACACAAGTGGTGAAGGAGCAGAGACATGTTCAACCACAAAGGAAATACAAGTCTACAGATCTGACGAGTCTGACCAAATGGATACAGATGTGTATGAGAATCCAACTGATCCTGAAACAGAACCTAGGCGAAGCAAAAGGGCCAGGAAAGAGAAATCTTTTGGTCCGTACTTTCTATCTTAATTGGTTGAGAATGAACCACGGACAATTGCAGAGGCATTGTCAACTCCCGAAGCACCGCTCTGGAAAGAAGCTATGGAAAGTGAGATAGAGTCTATCATGTAAAATCACACTTGGGTGTTGGTTGATTTTCCTCTGGAAAATAAACCACTAGGTTGTAAGTGGGTACTTAAACGTAAGTACAAAACGGATGGATCTATAGACAAGTACAAGGCTAGGTTGGTAGCCAAAGAATACCGACAAACCGAAGGTATTGACTACTTCGACACGTACTCCCCAGTATCGAGAATGACTTCCATAAAGGTGTTCATTGCCATTACAACATTGCATGACTTTGAAATCCATCAAATGGATGTAAAGACAGCCTTCCTAAATGGTGATCTGGAAGAGGAGATATATATGGAACAACCCGAAGGGTGTGTAGTTCCAGAACAGGAGAAGAAAGTCTATCAAGTCCATGTACGGGCTGAAATAAGCTCCAAAACAATGACATGAAAAATTTGATAGTACACTACTGTCAAAAGTTTTCTCTATTAACGAGTGTGATAAGTGTGTCTACGTGAAAGGAAACTCTGACTCCTTCGTCATGATATGTTTTTACGTAGACGACATGTTAATCACATGTAGTAGTCGAGCCTTGATCCTGGAAACTAAGAACATGTTAAAATAATGTTTTGACATGAATGACATGGGTATCGCAGATGTCATCTTAGAAATTAAAATTTCTAAGTCATTTGACGGACTAGTGCTGTCTCAATCTCATTACATAGAGAGTGTCCTGAGAAAGTTTGAGACGTTTGACTGTCCGCCGTTAAAGTCACCAATGGATATGAATCAAAGTATTGATAAGAATCATGGTGCACCCGTGCTCCAGGAGTGATATGCGTAGATAATCGGTAGTTTGATGTATGTAACAAACTATACCCGACTTGATATCGCTTATGTTGTCAATAAATTGGTGAGATTTACACGCAATCCCGGAGATGACCATTGGAAAGCACTTAATCGAGTACTCCGGTATTTGAAATACACAATGTCATATGGATTGCACTACTCGAGGTATCCAACTGTACTAGAGGGGTATAGTGATGCAAACTGGATATCCGATATAAGGAACACCAAGTCCACCAGTGGGTATGTATTTATAATTGGTGGTGGGGCTGTGTCCTGAAAGTCCTCCAAACAAACTTGCATTGCCCGATCCACTATGGAATCAGAGTTCATCGCTTTAGACAAAGCAGGTGAAGAAGCTGAGTGGCTTCATGTCTTCTTGGAGGATATCCCTTGCTGGGATAAACCCGTATCTTAGGTGATGATCCACTGCGACAGTCAGTCGGTATTAGGAAGGGCACGAAGTATCATATACAACGACAAATCTCGGCACATACGTCGGAGACATAAAACCGTTAAGCAATTGATCTCCACGAGTATTATATCCATCGATTACATAAAATCTAAGGATAATATAGTTGACCCCTTGACTAAGGGATTACCCAATGATCAGATAATTTGCCTGTCTAGGGGAATGAGCTTAAAACCCAAGCAATAAGGACCGATATGGTGATAACCCATCCATACTGACTGGAGATCCCATAAATTTGGTTCAAATGGAAAACTAAGTTGTAAAGGTCCAGTTGAGAGCTTATAGAAAAGTAAGAGCACTTCGGATTTTGTTTCCTTATGGAAACTCAAATCCAAAGCCTTCCCGCGATAGACATTAAAGTGCTACCTGAATTATGGGTACAAGGTTAAGTGTCATAGTTTTAACACAATACTCGAAAGTCGAGGTTAAGATGAAGATACTCTTAATGAATCATGAGGGAGGTCACCTATTTAAGTTCGAGGACAGGCCGCCTCAATTGAAAGTACTTAAGAATTCAAGGGTGTCCACGACCACAATGGACAAAACATAAGAAGAAACGAGAGATTGGACTGTTAGTTGTGTCTCTATCATTGTCTTGGCATATACTAAACACTGACGGTTCAATACATCACATTCACCGCTCAGTAAATATGTCCGATGGTAGTTTACTACGAAAGGTTCAAAGTTGTGTGCTATTGATTCAATACACTTCCGCTACTAGATTACTAATGGTTGGAACTCCGCGTGCACCAACACCTCTTTCAAGAGGGGATTGTTGGAAAATTTACCTAGTGGGATTGAGTTTATTCCATTCTTAATGACTGAACATATGGTGCCCCGCATGTCGGAAATACGATTTTCATACACATGCATACGTCGTACAACGTCTAGCTAAATTTCATGTAGTGAAAGAGATGTTGGTACACATGTTAAAGTATTTTTAAGTTAGGTAAGAATGGACGATTAATTGGCCAAATTAATGTGTCTCCTACGACGGTATAAGAAAAGAAGAAATGTGCAAAATACGAAAAATGGGGAAGAGCCACGGTAGCCAGAGCCACGACGGCAGACGTCGCGGCTGCGACGAAGGGATGTGACTGCGGTGCCCGCGATCGCGATCGGTAGCGGCGCCAAAACTCCTGCGGCTCGAAGTTGTTTTACGATAGGTCGTCGTCGCGAGCGCCGGTCGCGAGGCCACGGCGCTCGTGTTCGAGCGAAAATCATCGAGAATCTTCTGATTCATGGACTAATTTGAAAGGCCAAAGATCAGCCAACCCTTGACATGATCAAGGTGTCTTTTGATGAAATTTATGCACGTATTCACATGGTATGTGAATGATCATTTCGCAACTATAAAAGGAGCCTCAAAATTCAGATTTGGATCATCCATTCACAACACAAAAATAAATCTGAAATTGTTCTTGTTTCTTCTGCAAGAGTTCTCAAGTATTTGGCTTGTGATTGAGAAAGTAGTGTCATTTTATCTTGGGAGACTATTACCCATCTACTGTAATTCATAATATACGGAGGTAATTTTATCTTAAGAAAAAAGTGTTAACACTCGACTCGACAACATTACAATTAACTTTCTTTGTTCATTCTTTCAGTTTTTACGTTCTCATTCACACCCACAAATTTACAACATATATTTGCCATGTTTGATGAGAATGACAAATATCGAGAACTGGAGAAACATTTTGGATTGTTTTCCCCCAACAAGCAGCCCAAATAACCTCAACTTTGGGGTTTCTGATAGAGCTTGGGACCGCTTCGCTCATAAGTGAGATGTGAGAAGATACACTTGAAATCTCTTTACATGAGTATTTCTTGGATGGAAAGCTTAGTACCAGCAACAAAGTTTATTGTTTATGCAATTATCTTTGTATGAGACTAAATAACATTTCTCTCTATCAACTCTATCCATCGAATTGATTTGGGTTTCTCACTCTCAATTTAACCAGTTGAGCTATTAGCTCTGCCCAATAATCAACCTTCTCCAAACATTGGCCAAATTAACTAAAAGTACATTTTACCTGAATTTTTATGTTTTACATCGGAAAAATAACATGACACTCAAAATAGCTAGTGAGCGTAATAATACATATTAAATGTAATGGATTAATTTCAAAAACTTTCCCCCTAGTTTCTCTTCATAACACTAATCTCTCTTATAGTTTATATAAAATTATGCTTAAATCCTTATTGTGATTTCTTTTGTTGATTCGAAGCATGAAACACATTAAGCTCGTAGATTAATTTGCGGTTGTCTCCTACTAATTAACCAAGTGTTTTTAAAATTTACTGAACAAAGTATGTAGATTAATAAGGGCAAAGTCAAATCATATATTTTTACAATATTAATGATAATAAGTTAAACATTATTGCAAAGGCATCAAAATAAGGATCATAAACTTAATATCGCAAATCACGACTGTAATTAGTGTTATGAAGCGAAACTTTGAAGGAGGTTTCTGTGTTAAGAAGGGTAAAAGGGTAAAAAGGGAAAAGAAATAGAATGGGCCAAACAGTTAGAATGGGCCATTCAGTTTATAAGTGGAGCCTTTCTTATTCTTGTATATAAAATAGTAGTCACTATTGTAATTGTTACAGATTAAAATAAATGAATTGCTCTTTCTCTTTCTACTCTTTCTCTTTCTACTTAAACGCTGCACCCATCTCTTCTCCACTGTGATCGTCTTCTCCTCTCCTCTCCATGTATGCATGTCACTCTTGATGTCTCCGATGGGGATCCTCTTCATGGTATCAAAGCCACGATCTACTTCCGCAACCACTCCACTGGATTCTGGTGATTTCTGATTATCATCGCTGATTCTACTCTATTTTTCGTTCTATTTTTCTTCTTCTCTGTGTTTGGTATGATCTTTGACTAAACTAGGGCAAGACCATTCTTCTTCTGGGTTTGTATGCTTCTTGACTTGAACTAGGGCAAGACCAATTCGATTTTTTGTTTTATCTAGTTGTGTTTATGCTTCGTGTTTCCCTATCTGGTTCTTTTCTTGGAATTGATCCTCTAAATTGATCAATAAACACTAAGTATTGGTCCATTTTTTCTTGTAATCGATATTCTCGAATATCTGCTATTTTCTTGAAAAATTAGGGTAAATCCCTTATTTTAGAACAATCTTTGAATCAAAGAAAATGGGCACTGATCAAAGTCAAGAGACAATGGAAACTGGTACTTCAAGAACATCTGCTGAAAGGACTGATCTTACAGTCACAACTATGATAGATCACAATCATCCTCTATTTCTTCAACCATCGGATGTGAGTGGTGCTTCCTTGATCTCTTTTCAGCTATTGGGATCTGAAAACTACACTGTATGGAGCAAATCAATGAGAATAGCACTGCTTGGAATAAATAAAATGGGGTTTGTCAATGGAAAGCACCAAAATGATCAATTTTGAGAAGATCTAGGAGACCATTGGGATAGAGTCAATGTTGTAGTACGAGCATGGCTCATGAATTCAGTTTCAAAAGATTTACTAAGTGGACTGTTATATGCTGAATCTGCATTTGAAGTGTGGGAGGACTTAATAGAGAGGTTTGACAAAGTAGATGGGTCAAGAACCTATGATCTACATAGAGAGATTGCTACCATATCTCAGGGAAACTCCTCTGTCTCTGAATACTTCTCTAGATTAAAGAGCCTATGGGTTGAATCTCAGTCTTTAGTTCCCCCACCTAACTGTGGATGCCCTAAGTCCAGAGAGTTTGTTGAATATCTTGAAAGGCAGAAACTATACCAATTCTTGATGGGGTTGAATGAAAATTATATGCAAGCTAGAAGCCAAATACTTCTCATGCCATCTATACCTACTGTCAACAGAGCATACTCTATGATTACAAGTGATGAGAGTCAAAAATCTGTGACTACAAGATCTGCTGGGCTGTTGGGAGCTGGACCTAGTGGAGTTAAACAAAACATGGCCCATGATCCTACTGTTCTGTTCTCTAAAGAAGGGTCAGGAACACAGAAATACAAAAAATCCACCTCTACAAATCTTTTTTGTGATGTGTGTAAGATGAGAGGGCATACTAAGGAATTTTGTTACAAGGTGGTTGGATATCCATCTGGGTTTAAATCCAAGAGAAAAGAGCATGCTGCATATGGAGCTTTTGAATCAAAAAGAAGTAAAGTGAATGTTAACACAGAAAATGTCAATTCTGATCTTGCTGAAGAAGTTGTGTCCAAAGGACAGTATGAGCAGATTGTGAAGCTCCTTAACCTCAGGATAGACCAGGAAGAAGCTACAAAAAACAGGAGCCCACACCATGTCTCAAATGCAGTAACTACAGGTATCTCTAAACACAAAGCTTTACTAGGAAAAGGAACAATAAAACAGTGGATAATAGACACTGGGGCAACCAATCATATGGTATCTGATATAAATCTGATTAATAAGGAAACTATATTAGAAAACCATACTGATTCTAAGAAAGTACACCTACCAAATGGAGAGTTAGTTAGTGTAACACATACTGGTTCCAGTAATATATCAGACAGGAGTACACTACAAAATGTCTTCTTCATACCACAGTTTAAGTTTAATTTGATGTCTGTTTCTCAACTAACAAAGGAATTGCAGTGTGCTGCTATTTTCTATCCTGACTTCTGTGTGTTCCAGGATCTTTACAATGGGAAGGTGAAGGAGATTGGTAGACTACAAGATGGACTCTACATACTAATAAACCATGCTTCTTCACAATTGTTAGGAAGTCAAGGGGGAGTAGGTTTGAGTGTAAATAGAACTACTGATGAAACACTTACTGAGGAAGAAATAGATATTTGGCACAAAAGATTTGGGCACACTTCTAGCAATGTATTGAGTAGGTTGATTAGAGCTAGCTCTGGAACTATAGCTAGAATAATAAAAAACTGTAATATATGTCCCTGTGCAAAGCAATGTAGGTTACCTTTTCAATTGAGCAACAATAGGAGTACTGCAGCTTTTAACCTGATTCACATGGATGTATGGGGCCCTTACAAAGTTCAAACTCATAATGGAAAGAGGTATTTTCTTACAATAGTAGATGATTTTACTAGAATGACTTGGGTATATTTACTTAGTCTTAAATCTGATGTATGCATTGTTTTACAACAGTTTTTGATTTTTGTACAAACTCAGTTTAACAAAACAGTTAGGATGGTAAGGACTAATAATGGAACTGAATTTGTAAATGAAGTATGTACTGCTATATTCCTTAAATTAGGCATAATACATCAGAAATCTTGTGCTTATACACCACAACAAAATGGTGTGGCTGAAAGAAAACATAGACATATTCTTGGGTTAACTAGAGCCATAAGATTTCAGGGCCATATTCCTCTAAAATTCTGGGGAATGTGCATTCAGGCAACAGTTTATATAATAAATAGATTACCATCCACAGTCACTAGGAAAACTCCTTATGAAATGTTGTACAAAAGGAAACCTTCTATCAATCATTTAAGAGTTTTAGGGTGTCTGTGCTTTGCTAATAACTTGTCTGTTAATGATAAGCTACTATCCAGAACTAGATGTTGTGTTCTTATGGGATATTCTGAAACACAAAAGGGATATATCGTATATGACTTAGAAGCTAAAGTGTTCTTAGTAAATAGAGATGTAAGTTTCAGAGAAAATGAGTTTCCCTTTAAAACTGATACTTCAGAGAAACCAGTGTTTCAAAATGAACAAGGTGACATTTTCTCTGTCACTGATATAGCAGACACAAATCCATACAATACTAATCATTGTATGCCTACTACAGATACATATATATCTCAGGATAATAACAGTAATGTCAATACAGAGGATAAGGAAAGGGTTGAACCAAATAGGACAACTCAAGAGGTAGAACTCACCCAGGATTAGATCTCTACTGAGTCTAGAAGCATGACAGATGTGAGGAGATCTACCAGGGCAAAACAACCCCCAATATGGATGAAAGATTTTGTCACAAAAGGAGCTAGTAACACAACTCCATATTCTATAGCTAACTATATCTCTTATGACAATATAACTACTAAGTACAAAGCTTTCCTTACTGCTTTTTCAGATTTGATAGAACCAAAAACTTATAAGGAAGCATCTAAAATTCCTAGGTGGGTAGAGGCTATGCAATCTGAGATAAAGGCTCTACAGGATAATCACACATGGGAAATTGTTGCCTTACCTAAAGATAAGAGTCCCATAGGGTTTAAATGGGTATACAAGATAAAGTATAAAGATACAGGAGAGATTGAAAGACTTAAGGCAAGACTTGTTGCTAAAGGGTATAGCCAGACAGAGGGGATAGATTATCATGAGACTTTTTCTCCTGTGGTTAAAATGGTAACTGTAAGATCTATAATATCTTTAGCAGCTTCTAAAAATTGGCAAATACATCAAATTGATGTCTACAATTCTTTCTTACAAGGTGACCTACATGATGAGATATACATGGAACTACCACAAGGATTCATTAGCCAGGGAGGCAATCAGGTATGTAGGCTAATCAAGTCCTTATATGGTCTAAAACAAGCTCCTAGGCAATGGAATTTTAAACTCACAGAAGCCCTAAGACATATGAAGTTTAGACAATCTGAATATGATCATTCTCTTTTTATAAAACAGACTGATAAAGGAATGGTTCTAGTACTAGTGTATGTAGATGATATTCTTATTACAGGTGATAACTTAGAACTGATAACAGGGACTAAACAGTCTCTACAATAAGTTTTTAAAATGAAAGATTTAGGGGAAATAAGGTATTTCCTAGGAATGGAGTTTGTGAGATCTAACAAAGGAATCATAATGCATCAAAGAAAATATGTTTTAGAACTTATAGCTGAATTAGGACTTTCTGCTGCCAAGCCTTTTAACACACCTATAGATTGCAACATGAAGTTAACTACAAAAGAGTATGACAGTTATGTACAGAATAAACAAGTTGTAGACAACAGTAAGGTAATAATAGAAGATGAGCTCATAGAAGATATTAGTTTGTATCAAAGACTAATAGGAAAATTGTTATACCTAACCACTACTAGACCAAATATCTCTTATAGTGTACAGATGCTCAGTTGATTTCTGCAGCAACCAAAGAAGTCGCATCTCAATGCAGCACTAAGAATAGTGAAGTACATCAAGAGTCAACCTGGACAAGGTATTCTGATGTCAAGCAACAAACAAGAAACTGGCGACCTCGTGATGCAGATCACGCTTGTCCACATCTGAAAAATCGATTCTGTGTTATGCAATAAAATTTGGTAATTCTCTTATATCTTGGAAGTCAAAAAAACAGAGTACAATCTCTAGAAGTTCAGCAGAGTCAAAGTATAGAAGTTTAGCAAGCACAGTGGCAGAGTTAACCTGGATACTTGGTTTACTAAAAGATATATGTGTTCAGTTCAACCATCCAAGAATGATCTTGTGATGCGAAATCAAGAATCAAATTGAAGCAAATCCAGTCTTCCATGAAAGGACTAAACACATAGAGATTGATTTACACTTTATCAGAGACAAAATTCAGAAAGGTATAATAAAGCCAGAGTACATACACACAACAAACCAGCCAGCTGATCTACTCACAAAAGGATTGAACAGAATGCAGCACCAACACCTTTGCTCCAAGCTTGGACTCCTGAATGTCTTCCAGTAGTCAGCTTGAGAGGGTATGTTAATAAGGGTAAAAGGGTAAAAAGGGAAAAGAAATAGAATGGGCCAAGCAGTTAGAATGGGCCATTCAGTTTATAAGTGGAGCCTTTCTTATTCTTGTATATAAAATAGTAGTCACTATTGTAATTGTTACAGATTAAAATAAATGAATTTCTCTTTCTCTTTCTACTCTTTCTCTTTCTACTTAAACGTTGCACCCATCTCTTCTCCACTGTGATCGTCTTCTCCTCTCCTCTCCATGTCTGCATGTCACTCTTGATGTCTCCGATGGGGATCCTCTTCATTCTGAAATTATACCCAAATGTAACTAACATATTTTGTAGTGACATATTATATAAGTGAGATTTACTTTTAGTTAACTTAGCCAAAATTGGATGACTTAATGTGACGAGAAATAGAAGAGTGATTGTTATGTTATAAACTTTAAGTTTGATGACTTTAATGTGACAAAAAATAGAAAAATAACTTTTATGTGGTGAATTCAAAGTTAATGTCTATAGGTTAAATTTACTCCATAAATGAACTAAATTATACTAGTATTAGAGTTGCAAAACTTAAAATATATTTATCTATAATTGTATATGGCCTTCACTCGGCAAGTAGCTCTCTTTAGTAGGTTCAGAAAACTCTTCCAAGTATTTTGAACTTCAAAGTCAATCTTGATTGCTGCCTCCACAAAAAAGCCGCCATTAAAAAACTGATCAAAAGAAAAAACGTCCCCTAAAATATTGAATTTTATGAGGGTCCGTACGTTAGTGCCAAAGCACTTCCTAATAATCTACATTACTTTAATAGCCTAATTAACAGTGATATACACAGTATTCTATCACACTCCCGCAATCATAGCGGACGGTTGTCGTACGTTGAGACTGTCCCTAAAATCTTCAAATAGAACTGCGTGAAGACCAATCGTAAAGATGTCAACAATTTGATATCTGGAGGGCACATGTAAAACGCATACTTGTCCACGAGCTACCTTTTCGCGAACGAAGTAAATATCTATCTCGATATGTTTATTGAGCTGATGTTGGACCGGATTGCCAGAAAGATAGACTGCACTAACATTATCACAATAGACCAATGTAGCTTTCTGAATAGGAAAGTGTAATTCTAATAGAAGATTACGCAGCGAACGTGATTCATATACCACATTAGCCACACCTCGATACCCAACCTCTGCACTGGATCGCGATAATGTAGTCTGGCGTTTCGCAGACCACGAGACCAAGTTATCCCCAATGAACATACAATAACCAGATGTCGAGCGTCTGGTATCAGAACAACCACCCCAATCAACATCTGTATATGACACAAGAGTAGAGACGGAAGAAGGCTATAAATTCAATTCATAATCAAGTGTGCCCTGGATGTACCGTATAATGCGTTTGAGGGCATGCATGTGCTCAATCAGTGAGTCAGAATAAACACACCTGCTTAACTGCATAAGTAATATCAGGTCTCGTGAAAGTAAGATACTGAAGTGCGCCTGCAAAACTGCGATAGTGGGTGGGATCCTCGTATGGTTTGCCTGACGTTGTACTCAACTTCGGTTTGGTATCAACCGGAGTGGAAGTAGACTTACAAGATGGCATACCAGCTCTCTCAATAATCTCCGCAACATACTTCCTTTGAGATAAAAATAGACCACCTGAATGACGCGTGATAGCAATGCCCAAGAAATAACTCAAGTGTTCCAAGTCTTTTATTGCAAATTCAGAACTGAGAAGTAACATGATAGAATTGCGCAGATTATCAGATGAAGCAGTCAATATAATATCATCTACGTACAATAAAATGTATGCCAGAAAAGTACCACGATGATATATAAATAGAGAATGATCAGACAGGCTGTGAGAAAACCCAATAGTAAATATATAATATGCAAACCTCTTATACCAAACCTGCGGGGCCTGCTTAAGCCCACACATAGACTTCTTCAGCAGACAGACATGATGAGGATGATTGGGATCTCGAAAATCCAAGGGTTGATGCATATAGATTGTCTCCTTAAGATCATCGTGTAAGAAAGCATTATTTACATCCAACTGATGAATAGACCTTGCTTTTGAGAGAGTCAAACTAAGAACAGTGTGAATGGTAGCCGGTTTGACCACTGGAAACGTCTCACCACAATCCACACCAACCTGTTGAGTTTTACCATCCCTTACAAGACGAGTCTTATAATTGAGTTAAAATGTCGTTTTAGTTTTAAAATATCCCTTTGAATACGAGTAACGGGCCCTTGACTCGAGGTACAATTGTGTGGATTTTGGGCAGTGGTGGGCTGGGGACGGACTGACCATCATGCAGTGGGCCTGTTGGCCCAACATGTGAAACAGAATCAAACTGCATGAGTGGGCTGAATCGACGATGCGAGATCGATCGCGGCTCGCTCTTGATATCGCCCACCGCAAACTTGTATGACCAGCGGGTACGGGAATTTGTGGGTCAATAGGCAATAGGCCTGCTGTCGGATTTTGGTCATGGGACAAGTCGTTTAAATGGTGTATAATATACGGTGAGATCCCGTCATCCAAAAAATTATACGAACTAGGCACGAAACTACATAGTTTAGCAAACGGAAATTGTATACATGGCGACTAATATACATGACGACTAATTATGATTTTATTATAGGATAAATCAAAACACTTGTAACTAGAGCTGGCCAGTGGGCCGGGCCCACTGGGATCGGGATAGGCGGGGTCGGGACGGAGAGGAGGGGCGGGGTCGGGCTGGGGCGGGCCAGGCGGGACCGGTACTAGCGAGACGATACCGTGTCGTTCCGTCCTTGGGGCTGGTCGGACGGGGCCAGGCGGGACATTTTTTTTAAAAAAAAAAATTCCACTGAATTAAAAATACTAACAAAATAACATATAGTCATATAGTGATAGTCATATACTCATATTATAGTATTATACTCATATATATTTATAAACTAAATAATTAAACAAAGACAAGAATAGTGTAAAAAAAACATCACAGGGCTGTTTTTTTGTCTCTTATATTATTAATTATTTCATTGAAATATACAAGATTCAGAATTACAACATTGTAGTGTACTGTTGTTGAAAAAAATTGCAAAAGACAGAGAAAGAAATACTAAAATTGCAATGAAATATATTACCAATTTGAAAATACTTTTTCTAGTTTCTTTATAATTTCGTGTGGTTCTTCGGTTGGAATTGGTATATCTTGGTCAAATTGTTCCACGTCGCTACTCATGCCTTCAGATAAGATGTCGTTGTAGTTTTCGTCTTCTTCTTCGTTAATCTCTGGGTGACCGCACTTTCTTCGCTCCACTCGTATCCAATCTCTGAATAGTACCGCCATCTCCAAGCTGTCTCTGGCTAATGAGTGTCTGTGCTCTCCTATTTGAAATATGCCTGCAGAAAAAGCGCTTTCAGAAGCGATTGATGACGCTTGAATGTTCAAAATATCTCGGGCCATCATTGAAAGTGTCGGAAATGTCTTCTCATTCTGCATCCAATATTTCAGCAAGTATTCCTTTCCGTCTTCATTGACAACTGCTTGGTAAGGTAAAGTGCCCTGCAAAACAAAAACATCGAACTCGCTAATTTGGTTAGCAGTGCTACCACCGCACATTCTATTTCTGAGGCTTTCAATATTGTCCGCAGAAACAGCATGTCTTTTTTGAGGATGTGTTGAAGCAGAAGAAGATGTTACGAAAGCCGGTTGGTTACTAGCACTTTCTTGATGGTAATGCCGATATACTTTTTTGCATTCATCTTCTACGCTATCCAACACTTCTTCTAGCGTTTGTTCAATAGGTGGCTCAACATTTAAATTTTTGGGAGTTGGAGGTGGTAGTACGTCCATACAGTTATAAATATTTTCAATAAGACTTTTACAACCGTCTACTTTAATAGTCGGGTTTAATACAGCACCAATAATATAAATAGGGGGAATAGGAATGAAATATTTCTTTAATTTCATAAACATTTTTTTAATAGATGCCTTATAAGCAGGTTTTTCTATATATTCTTTAAGAAGTAAAAATATTATAGCTATATAAAACAAAATAGTTGAAATAGTAGGATAATATAAAGAAGAAAATTCTTTTGTTGCTCGTTGAAAATTGTCTAGAAATATAATAAGTTCTTTAATTTTGTCCCAATCATTATCCACAATCATATCAGTTGGATTTTGATTATAGGCGTTAAAAAATAAAGTGATAGGTTTTCTATAGTCATAAGCAAAAACTAGTTGATCATATAAAGAATTCCACCTAGTTGGTACTTCTTCGAGATTTTTTTTGTAAGATAGTCCACAATCGTGACAAATTTATATTCTTTTCTCTGTTGAATTATATTATTTTTAAAAATAAAGTTTATAGCAAATTGTATTTTTTCAAGAATATCTTGAAAAAGTGAAAGACCATCCTTTACAACTAAGTTATAAATATGACATGCACATTTGATATGAAAATATTTTGGAAAAGACGGAGTTAAAACTTCTTTTAAAACATAAATAGCAGGATTGTTAGAAGCTGCATTATCTAATGTAATACTCATAACTTTATCAGTTATTCCGTAATAATCGCAGACTAAATAAATATTTTGTGAAATAAACTCACCAGTGAGCCTACTATCTATATGTCTATATGCTAAAATACGTTTTTGCATAGACCATTTATAACCTATCCAATGACAGGTTACCGTTAAATAATCATGGCCGTTAGTACTACGACCTATATCAGAAGTTAGAGCGACTTTGCAATTTAAATGATATAATGAATAACGCAAATATTGTTGATATTCGTGTGCAAATTTAAACATATCTCTCTTAACCGTTGATCTAGGAAAACCTTTATAAGCAGGATTATACATATCTCTAATATAATGAATAAAACCAGGCGATTCAGGAAATGAAAAAGGCAAACCCTCCACAACAACTAATTTTGCTAGTGCTTCCCTATCTTTATGTTTATCGTATTTAGGGCCTACAACTCCCCCCGTCATAGGGTTAATTTGACCCTGTACTTTGTCCGGGACAGTATGTGAACCTTGTCCCGATTGAGAGGACGCTTGCTCACCATCTTTTTCAATAAGGTATTGCGCATGCAAGGCTTTGTATTTTTGCAATAGGTGTCTTGCTAAACCCCCCGTCCCACCATGACCTTGTCCAGTTTTAAAAGTATAAACAGATTTACAAGTTTTACATATAGCTACTTGATTCGGTACGTCCCTGTGAAAATATTTCCATACAGCTGATGTTAATGGTCGTTTTGTCGGACCTCGTCTCATACTAGAGGGATAGGAGACATTTCACTAGTGGGTGCATCATCATCTACATTAGTAGGTGTATCAGCATCTAGAGTGTCATCTAAATTAAAATCTTCTTCATTTTGAGGATAAACATTTGTGTCAAGATCATATGGTATTTCAGGAAACAGTTCAGGATCCTTAAAATCATCTTGTCTAGGAATACTAAAAGAAGTACCCTTACCCTTGCCCTTGATACCCAAGGCCTTGCCCAAAACATTTTTTGTTCTTTTTATTTTAATTATGGTAATAAATAGTTAAAGACTTAAAAAGTTTAAGATAATGAAATTAAATGTGCTAAATGAAATAAAAACAAAATAATAATTTAATGAGAGAACGAATGTACCAAACGCCGACGTAGAGTCGATGTGTAATCGAGGGAGGTTGAAAATTGAAACTTTTCTCGGTAGATTAATCCTCAAGCTAGTTGCCAACTTCACTCCCAATTCTCAAATTAATAAATAGAGTGAATATGTAGTAGACAATGTTGTATAGAGATTGATTGATTGAGATTTGCGAGATTAGAGATTGTAGGAAGATTTGTGAGAAATAAGAAGAGAAAATGAAGTATTTATAGTTGGGAAATTGAGCTAAAGTGTAAATATAATAACATAGGGGTTAAAAATAAATATAAAGGGGGTAGGGGGGTTGGAGGAGTGGGGGAAGCCAAAAATGACCGTTGTCTAATGGCCAAAATGTAAAATGGTCGCTATTGCAACAACTATTTTTTGCAACAGTTATTTTTGGCTATAACATGTTCACATATCATTCTTATCCAATCCTTTCAAATCCAAATCGTTATTCCTACATGCAATATACCTAAAAGCAATATTGACAACTACAAGTCCTTTCTTCCTCACATGCAACACAATTTACTTAAAAAGGAGAATAGATTGTTACCTTAGAGTTTACCCAAATTAATCCAACAAATTTCACTTGCCTTATTTCCACAATCACCTCCACAATCCTCCTACAAGCTTGTCAACAAGTTTCCTTCTTGCCACCTTTCCGAAATTTCTCTAGGCCTTGGTTTCTCCTTGAATTTTTAGAGAGAAGGGAGAGGAATTTTTAGAGAGAAGGAAGAGAGATTTTTAGAGAGAAGGGGGTTGTGTGAAGAATGACCAAGTCTTCAAGACTTGGTCAATATGTAGTGCTTCCACACAATCAGATGGGAGGGACACTTGTCACCCTCCCAGGGTCTTTTTTTTAAAAAAATCTTCTGATTTTTCCTCCAGATTTCGCAAAAATCCCTCCTCGGCGCCGCGGCGCTGAAACCTCCGAGAATTTCAGTACTTCCGGCGCCGCGGCCCTGCATTCCGGCGCTGCAACTTCAGATAACTCCCAGTAAAACCGACGTCGCGGCGCTGTGGCCCCTGACCGAAATTACTTATTTGCTCGACTGCGCACTGAACTTGTAACTTCCATAACTTTCTACTCCGATGTCCTATCGACGAACGGTTTGTTGCGTTGGGAACTAGACTCAACGAACTACATACTAGGCCTTTGAAACACTTAGGAACTCCTAACTCAACTGGACATAAACCGCCTCAAAGTTGACTAAAACCCGTCCGAAACATTCCGTCAACCTATCTTTCTAAAATTTAAATCTTAATTCCTTTCGTATGTTCTCATAAGCATGACCTGCATTACGGGGTGTAACATTCTCCCCCCCTTAGAAACATTCGTCCCGAATGTTCCTTCTATGCTTACTCATTTCACAATATCGACATAGACCCTCTTAACTATTCTTCTTGCACAAGAGACGCTCTACACGACCACAACAACACTTAAGCATAAATGCCAAATTAAAAACTAACAAGCAGGAAAGTGGGTTACCTGGAGGTGTAGGGAACAAGTGAGGATACTTCTTCATCATGTCCTTCTCTGCTTCCCATGTCATTTCTTCCCTGTTCTCGTTCCGCCATAAGACCTTGACGGAAGCCACATCCTTTGTCCGTAGTCTCCTAACTTGATGATCGAGTATCGCTATGGGCCTTTCCTCATATGATAACCCCTCTGTCACCTGGACATCACAAATCGGGTGCACTCTAGATGGATCTCCAATACACTTTCGCAACATAGACACATGAAAAACTGGATGTACTGCCTCCAGATCGGACGACAGATCCAACTCATAGGAAACCTTGCCTACCCTACGGACAATCTGATAAGGCCCAATGTACCTTGGGCTAAGTTTCCCCTTCTTCCCAAATCTCATCACGCCCTTCATGGGTGATACCTTCAGGAAGACCCAATCATCCACCTCAAACTCCAAGTGTCGACGCCGATGATCTGCATACGACTTCTGTCGACTCTGAGCTGACAATAACCGCTCCTGGATAAGCTTCACCTTATCCACCGCCTGCTGAATCAAGTCTGGCCCGACTAACTGAACTTCGCCCACATCAAACCAGCCTATTGGTGACCTGCACTTCCTCCCGTATAAGGCCTCATAAGGCGCCATCTGGATACTAGAATGGTAGCTGTTGTTATATGCAAACTCCACAAGAGGTAAATGATCCTCCCAGCTACCCCTGAAATCAACAACACAGGCCCGCAGCATATCCTCAAGTGTCTGGATAGTACGCTCAGCCTGCCCGTCGGTCTGAGGATGAAACGCAGTACTGAGACTCACATGTGTCCCTAATCCCTTCTGGAAAGACCTTCAGAAGTTAGCCGTGAACTGGGCTCCTCTGTCTGAAATAATCGATATAGGAACTCCGTGCAGTCTCACAATCTCTCTGATGTACAATCTAGCATAATCCTCGGCCGAAAAAGTCGTCCTGACTGGAAGAAAGTGGGCTGATTTCGTCAGCCTGTCGACAATAACCCATATGGAATCGTGCTTCCTCTGAGTGTGAGGTAACCCTGTAATAAAGTCCATATTGATCACCTCCCACTTCCATGTCGGAATCTCTATCATCTGCAACAACCCACCAGGCTTCTGGTGCTCCACCTTGACCTGCTGACAATTCGGACATCGCAAAGAAACTCGCGAACGTCCCTCTTCAGGCCATCCCACCAATATATACACCTGAGGTCATGGTACATCTTAGTAGACCCCGGATGAATAGAGTAACGAGCACTGTATGCCTCCCCCAGAATCTGCTGACGAAGTCCTGCTACATCGGGAACACATAACCTGCCCTCAAATCTTAGCACCCCATCCGGTGCTACTTCAAATAGACTTTTCTCCTCTCGAAGAGCCGTATCTCGATACCGTACCACAATCGGATCCTCATATCGCCGCTCTTCACCTCCTCGATGATGGGCGACTCGCAACCTCTCGAACCCGAACCCCACTACTATCGTAATCAATCAAACGAACCCCAAGGCTCGCTACCGATGTAACTCGCGGACCATGCCCCTTTTCTCTGTCGCACATCCGATGCACTACCCATCAATCTGCGACTAAGGGCATCCGCAACTACATCGGCCTTCCCCAGGTGGTATAGGATATCGACATCATAATCCTTAAGTAGCTCTAACCACCGTCTCGCCGCAAGTTCACTCCTCTCGTGAAGATATACTGGAGGCTCTTGTGGTCTGTGTAAATATCCACATGAACTCCATATAAATAATGTCTTCAGATCTTCAAGGCATGAATCACCGCTGTCAACTCTAAGTCATGTGTGGGGTAGTTCTTCTCATGCTTCTGGTGTCGAGACGCGTAGTTATAACTTTACTGCGTCGCATCAAAGACGCACCCAAGCCCGACACCCGACGCATCACAATAAACCACATATCCGTCTAAACCCTCTGGAAGAGTAAGAACTGGGGCGGTCGTCAATTTCTCCTTCAGTAACTGAAAGCTCTCCTCACAAGCATTCGTCCACTGGAACATGGCTGCTTTCTGAGTCAGCCTAGTCAAGGGTGCCGAAATGGAAGCAAACTTCTCCACAAATCTCCGATAATAACCCGCAAGGTCCAAAGCTACGCACTCCGTCGGTGTAGTGGTCCAGGCCAAGTCTTGATCGCTTCGATCTTTCTTTATCAACCCGAATACCATCTACCGATAACATGCCCTAAGAAAGCCATCAAGCCAACCAAAACTCGCATTTCGAGAACTTGGCATACAATCGTTGGTCCCGGAGGACTCGATCATCGCCTCAAATGATTCGCATGCTCCGCTCTGCGCGAATAAACCAGATATCATCAATGAATACTATAACGAACATATCCAAGAATGGCTTGAACACGGCTCATCAAATCCATGAATATTCTTTGGGGCGTTTCACAACCCGAAAGACATCACCGAACTCATAGTGCCCATACCGGTCCCGAATGCGATCTTTGGGATATCTCGCCTCTATCTCGCACTGATGATAACCGCATCGCAGTCTATCTTGAGAAACACTCGCACTCGCAATCGTCAAACAAATCATCAATCCTGGGGAGGGGGTATCTGTTCTTGATAGTTACCTTATTCAGCTGCCTGTAATCAACACACATACGCAGCGTCTCATCCTTCTTCTTTACAAATAAAACCGGCACCCCCCAGGGAGAAACACTAGGCCTGATAAAGACTTTTTCCAGCAAATCCTTCAGTTGGTCCTTCAACTCCCTCAACTCAGCAGGTGTCATCTTGTATGGTGGAATAGATATCGGCCGAGTGTCTGGCGACATATCAATGCAAAACTCAATCTCCCTCTCAGGAGGGATACCCGGGAGATCGTCTGGGAATACGTCTGGAAACTCTCTGACAACCAAAACTGACTGAAAGTCTGGAATCTTGGCCTCAGTATCGAATACCCGAACAATATGGTAGATATACCCCTTCTGCACCATTTTCTTAGCCTTGAGGTAAGAAATAAACCCACCCCTCGGCGACGTCGTATTCCCCTTCCACTCGATAAGCGGCTCCCCAGGAAACTGGAATCATACCAATCTCTCTCTACAATCCACATTGGCATAGCAGGACGCTATCCAATCCATACCCATAATCACATCAAAGTCCGTCATATCCAACTCTATCAAGTAGACTAGGGTCTGACGACTGTATATAGTCACTGGGCAAGTCTTATATACCAGCTCAGCTACTACCGAATCACCTACTGGCGTAGCCACCTCAAAAGGTTTTATGGACTCAGGCTCTATCCTTATTCTACCAGCAATATGAGGAGATATATAGGACAAGGTAAAACCTGGATCTATCAAAGCATATACATCACAACATGAAACCAATAATGTACCTGTGACGACATCTGGTGACGCCTCCTGGTCCTGACGGCTGGACATAACATAAATGAGGTTCTGAGGACCGCAGGAACTAGGACCCTTGTCACGACCTCTGCCGCGACCTGCTGGCCCATGAGTACCCTGCCCTCCGGGGCGAGTAACCGTAGGAGATGAAGACCCGACGAATGACCCTGTAGGCTGAACCCTACCATCTGCGCTGCCTGCATGACGGTCCCGAAATATGACCTGCCACAAGTGTAGCAAGGCCCCACAGTATTACCACAACTCCCGAAATGGGATCTACAACATCGGCCACACCGAGAGGGGGGTGGTCTCGATCGGGTAGCATCCTCGCCTCGACGCCAAGCCACAGGGCCCGACTCGCCGAATACTCGACGTCCGAAAAGACGGTGGAGGAGCGCTCAACCGATCGAGGTGCAAATCCGCTTCTTCGAGGTCGTCCGCCTCGAAAACTACCAGAGGACCCTGCTGTTCTGGCCCTCTTCTGTTGGTATCTATCAATCTATCGGCCCCTCTGTTCCTCACACCCAAGTGCATAAGCCTGCATGCGGGCAATGTCCATGCCCGGCTGAAGAGCTACTCCCGAGCAACCCTCTGCTAAGTAATCATCGAGCCCTGTGACATAGCGGTGCACTCTGTCCTCCATGTCGGCCACTAAAGCGGGGACGTACCGAGCCAACGAGTCAAACTCTACGTTGTACTCTCGGACCGTCCGCCCGCTCTGTCTCAACGTCAGAAATTTATCGGCCCGATCTCTCCTCATCTGCGGAGGCAAGAAATGGCTAAGAAACGCCTCTGAAAACTCCTCCCAAACAGCTGGAAGTGCATGCTCCCCTCGGGACAGTTCCCATGAATCAAACCAGTCATATGCAGTATCACGCAGCAGATGTGAACCCAATACTACCGACTCTGTCTCCGAGGCCTTGATCACTCTCATGATCCGCTGCAACTGTCGGATAAACTCCTGAGGATCATCCTCAGTCCTCGACCCATAGAACTATGGTGGGCTGCAACTCAAAAAGTCCCGAAGTCTCAAGCTATCAGATCTGGGGGGAACTACGCGTACAACCGGAACTGCTGTCTCCCGTCTGTCCTCCTGCCTTGCCACGATCCTGGCTAATAACTGGGCCATCTCCTTGTAGCCCATATCCTCTGCTCCAGGCTGTGCAACTGGAGGCTCAGGTACCGCGGTCTCAGTAGCCGCTGCTGCTGCTCCAAACTCTGCTTTGGCTGGCGACATCGTGGAACTCGCCGTCCAAAACATCACCTCAGGTAAAGACTGGGCCTGTGCCCTCGTAACCTCTAGGCGTCTACTAGCGGCTCCTCATTTGCCTTGCCTTACGGGCGCGGTTGCCTTGCGTGGAGGCATAACTGATACATAAAAATATGTCAGAGGGAGTTCAACCTATAACACAACTCTATTGCACGATCTTAGAGTGAAAGAATGGAAATCAATCCTAAATATCCTGTAGCCTCTTGATTATAGATGTGGTGCACAACACACCGATAATCAAGACTCTACTAGATACGGTCTGTAGACACTTTCCGAGGATTAACTGCTCTGATACCACTTTTGTCACGACCCGACCTCAGGCCCGTGACTGGTGCCTTACCCCGGGCACCCTAGTGATACAACATCAGAGAAAAACCAGCGGAAGTAAACTCATAAACACGAAACAATATATATAAGAAACATGCTAACCCAAAATGGTTACCTTTCGGCAACTATACATAACAACAGCTGAACAGTTACATCCTTTACAAAACCAAATTTACAACAGGACTACAGACCTCTAAGAGTTTGTAACAACTATGACGGGACAGGGCCCCGTCATACCCTGAATGTACCTGAATCTACAATGACAGGGAATCATACCAAAAGATAAGCCTCCGGAGAAACGGGGCTTCCCAAAAGCAGAACGGTGATCCTAAGAGCGAGGATCAACAACCGATGTACCTCGACCTGCGGCATGAACGCTCGGCCCGAGGTCGACAACATGTACCAAGTATGTGAACCGAAAATCAGTAATAAAATCATAACATTTCCAAACCAAATCCACAGATATGTATGAAAACCAATTAACGCACGCGTGCCACAACATAAATAAGAGTAAACAGGTGTAACGCAACCGGTCTTTTCTAGGCCGCTGATGATCGTAGCAGGGCCATTCGCCCATAGTATCATTATACGAGCCTAATCCTGGACTTCCGTAGTCCGCATAGGTCCCGTGGACCCGCATGAGGTACTCCTCGCATCGGGGGTAGCTTCACCTTATCCACCGCCTGCTGAATCAAGTCTGGCCCGACTAACTGAACTTCGTCCACATCAAACCAGCTTATTGGTGACCTGCACTTCCTCCCGTATAAGGCCTCATAAGGCGCCATCTGGATACTAGAATGGTAGCTGTTGTTATATGCAAACTCCACAAGAGGTAAATGATCCTCGGCTACCCACGAAATCAACAACACAGCCCGCAAGATATCCTCGTTGTCGGATAGTACGCCACCGCCTGCCGTCGGTCGAGGATGAAATGCGATCGAGACTCACATGTGTCCCTAATCCCTTCTGGAAAGACCTTGAAGTTAGCCGTGGCGGGCTCCTCATGCGAAATAATCGATATAGGAACTCCGTGCAGTCTCACAATCTCTCTGATGTACAATCTAGCATAATCCTCGGCCGAAAAAGTCGTCCTGACTGGAAGAAAGTGGGCTGATTTCGTCAGCCTGTCGACAATAACCCATATGGAATCGTGCTTCCTCTGAGTGTGAGGTAACCCTGTAATAAAGTCCATATTGATCACCTCCCACTTCCATGTCGGAATCTCTATCATCTGCAACAACCCACCAGGCTTCTGGTGCTCCACCTTGACCTGCTGACAATTCAGACACTGCGCAGCAAACTCTGCAACGTCCCTCTTCAGGCCATCCCACCAATATATACACCTGAGGTCATGGTACATCTTAGTAGACCCCGGATGAATAGAGTAACGAGCACTGTATGCCTCCCCCAGAATCTGCTGACGAAGTCCTGCTACATCGGGAACACATAACCTGCCCTCAAATCTTAGCACCCCATCCGGTGCTACTTCAAATAGACTTTTCTCCTCTCGAAGAGCCGTATCTCGATACCGTACCACAATCGGATCCTCATACTGTCGCCTCTTCACCTCCTCGACGATGGACGACTCGGCAACCTCTCGAACCCGAACCCCACTACTATCAGAATCAACCAAACGAACCCCAAGGCTCGCTAGCTGATGTAACTCGCGGACCATGCCCCTTTTCTCTGGCTGCACATCTGACAGACTACCCATCAATCTGCGACTAAGGGCATCTGCAACTACATTGGCCTTCCCTGGGTGGTATAGGATATCGACATCATAATCCTTAAGTAGCTCTAACCACCGTCTCTGCCGCAAGTTCACTCCTCGGTGAAGATATCTTTGGAGGCTCTTGTGGTCTGTGTAAATATCCACATGAACTCCATATAAATAATGTCTTCAGATCTTCAAGGCATGAATCACCGCTGCCAACTCTAAGTCATGTGTGGGGTAGTTCTTCTCATGCTTCCTGAGCTGTCGAGATGCGTAAGCTATAACTTTACCGTGCTGCATCAGCACGCACCCAAGCCCGACACCTGACGCATCACAATAAACCACATATCCGTCTAAATCCTCTGGAAGAGTAAGAACTGGGGCGGTCGTCAATTTCTCTTCAGTAACTGGAAGCTCTCCTCACAAGCATTCGTCCACTGGAACATGGCTGCTTTCTGAGTCAGCCTAGTCAAGGGTGCCGAAATGGAAGCAAACTTCTCCACAAATCTCCGATAATAACCCGCAAGGTCCAAAAAGCTACGCACCTCCGTCGGTGTAGTGGGTCTAGGCCAAGTCTTGACTGCCTCAATCTTTGTTGTATCAACCCGAATACCATCGGCCCCGATAACATGCCCTAAGAAAGCCACTGAAGCCAACCAAAACTCGCATTTCGAGAACTTGGCATACAACTGTTGGTCCCGGAGGACTCCCAGTACCGTCCTCAAATGATCTGCATGCTCCTGCTCTGTGCGCGAATAAACCAGGATATCATCAATGAATACTATAACGAACATATCCAAGAATGGCTTGAACACCCGGTTCATCAAATCCATGAATATTGCTGGGGCGTTGGTCAACCCGAAAGACATCACCCTGAACTCATAGTGCCCATACCGGGTCCTGAATGCAGTCTTTGGGATATCTGCCTCTATCTCGCACTGATGATAACTGCATCGCAGTCTATCTTGAGAAACACCTCGCACCACCGCATCGGTCAAACAAATCATCAATCCCGGGAGGGTATCTGCTTGATAGTTACCTTATTCACCGCCAGTAATCAACACACATACGCAGCTGCCTCATCCTTCTTCTTCTTTACAAATAAAACCGGCACTCTGTGGAGAAACACTAGGCCTGATAAAGCCTTTTTCCAGCAAATCCTTCAGTTGGTCCTTCAACTCCCTCAACTCAGCAGGTGTCATCCTGTATGGTGGAATAGATATCGGCCGAGCGTCTGGCGACATATCAGTGCAAAACTCAATCTCCCTCTCAGGAGGGATACCCGGGAGATCGTCTGGGAATACGTCTGGAAACTCTCTGACAACCAAATCGATGAAAGTCCGAATCTTGGCCTCAGTATCGAATACCCGAACAATATGGTAGATATACCCCTTCTGCACCATTTTCTTAGCCTTGAAGTAAGAAATAAACCTACCCCTCGGCGACGTCGTATTCCCCTTCCACTCGATAATCGGCTCCCCAGGAAACTGGAATCATACCAATCTCTCTCTACAATCCACATTGGCATAGCAGGACGCTAGCCAATCCATACCCATAATCACATCAAAGTCCTTCATATCCAACTCTATCAAGTAGGCTAGGGTCTGACGACTGTATATAGTCACTGGGCAAGCCTTATATACCCCCTCAGCTACTACCGAATCACCTACTGGCGTAGCCACCTCAAAAGGTTTTATGGACTCAGGCTCTATCCCTATTCTACCAGCAATATGAGGAGATATATAGGACAAGGTAAAACCTAGATCTATCAAAGCATATACATCACAACATGAAACCAATAATGTACCTGTGACGACATCTGGTGACGCCTCCTGGTCCTGACGGCTGGACATAGCATAAATGAGGTTCTGAGGACCGCTGGAACTAGGACCCTTGTCACGACCTCTGCCGCGACCTGCTGGCCCATGAGTACCCTGCCCTCCGGGGCGAGTAACCGTAGGAGATGAAGACCCGGCGAATGACCCTGTAGGCTGAACCCTACCATCTGCGCTGCCTCTGGTCGGACAGTCCCTCGAAATATGACCCTGCTGGCCACAAGTGTAGCAAGGCCCCACAGTATTACCACAACTCCCGAAATGGGATCTACAACATCGGCCACACCGAGAGGGGGGTGGTCTCGATCGGGTAGCATCCCTGCTTCTCTGGACGCCCGAAGCCCTGGGGCCCTGACCTGCTTCCGAATACCCTGGACGTCCGGAAGACGGTGGAGGAGCGCTCTGAACCGACTGAGGTGCAAATCCAGTTTGCTGCTGAGGTCGTCCGCCTCGAAAACTACCAGAGGACCCTGCTGTTCTGGCCCTCTTCTGTTGGTATCTATCAATCTGTCGGCCCCTCTGTTCCTCACACCCAAGTGCATAAGCCTGCATGCGGGCAATGTCCATGCCCGGCTGAAGAGCTACTCCCGAGCAACCCTCTGCTAAGTAATCATCGAGCCCTGTGACATAGCGGTGCACTCTGTCCTCCATGTCGGCCACTAAAGCCGGACGCATCGAGCCAACGAGTCAAACTACGTTGTACTCTCGGACCGTCCGCCCGCCTGCCTCAACGTCGAGAAATTTATCGACCGATCTCTCTCATCTGCGGAGGCAAGAAATGGCTAAGAAACGCCTCAAAACTCATCCCAAACCGGAAGTGCATGCTACCCTCGGGCGCTTCCATGAATCAAACTACCAATCGCAGATCACGCACCGATGTGAACCCAATACTACCGACTCGGTCTCCGAGGCCTTGATCACTCTCATGATCCACTGCAACTGTCGGATAAACTCCAGAGATCATCTCGCCTCGACCCATAGAACTATGGTGGGCTGACTCAAAAGTCCCGAAGTCTCAAGCTATCGATTCGGGGAACTACGCGTCTAACCGAATCGCTGCTCTCCCGTCTGTCCTCCCGCTTGCCACGATCACGGCTAATAATCGAGCCATCTCTCAGTAGCCCATATCCTCTCGCTCCAGCCGTGCAACCGAGGCTCAGTACCGCGGTCTCGATGGCGGCCGCTGCCGCTCCAACTCTGCTTTGGTGGCGACATCGTGGAACTCGCCGTCAAAACATCACCTCGGTAAAGATCGGGCTGTGCCTCGTAATCTCTGCGTCCTACTAGCGGCTCTCACCGCTTGCCTCTTACGGGCCGCGGTTGCCTTGCGTGGAGGCATAACTGATACATAAAAATATGTCAGAGGGAGTTCAACCTATAACACAGCTCTATTCTTAGAGTGAAAGAATAGAAACCAATCCTAAATATCCTGTAGCCTCTTGATTATAGATGTGGTGCACAACACACCGATAATCACGACTACCTAGATACGATGCGTAGACACTTTCCGAGGATTAATCGCTCGATACCACTTTTGTCACGACCGACCTCGGGCGTGGCGGTGCCTTACCCCGGGCACCCTAGTGATACAACATCAGAGAAAAACCAGCGGAAGTAAACTCATAAACACGAAACAATATATATAAGAAACATGCTAATCCAAAATGGTTACCTTTCGGCAACTATACATAACAACAAATTTGAAACGATTACATCCTTTACAAAACCAAATTTACAACAGGACTACAGACCTCTAAGAGTTTGTAACAACTATGACGGGACAGGGCCCCGTCATACCCTGAATGTACCTGAATCTACAATGACAGGGAATCATACCAAAAGATAAGCCTCCGGAGAAACGGGGCTTCCCAAAAGCAGAACGGTGATCCTAAGAGCGAGGATCAACAACCGATGTACCTCGACCTGCGGCATGAACGCAGCCCCCCGAAGGAGGTCAGTACAACATGTACCAAGTATGTGAAACTGAAAATACTGTAATAAAATCATAACATTTCCAAACCAAATCCACAGATATGTATGAAAACCAATTAACCGCACACAGTGCCACAACATAAATAAGAGTAAACAGGTGTAACGCAACCGGTCTTTTCTAGGCCGCTGATGATCGTAGCAGGGCCATTCGCCCATAGTATCATTATACGAGCCTAATCCTGGACTTCCGTAGTCCGCATAGGTCCCGTGGACCCGCATGAGGTACTCCTCGCATCGGGGGTAGCTTCACCTTATCCACCTCCTGCTGAATCAAGTCTGGCCCGACTAACTGAACTTCGTCCACATCAAACCAGCCTATTGGTGACCTGCACTTCCTCCCGTATAAGGCCTCATAAGGCGCCATCTGGTTACTAGAATGGTAGTTGTTGTTATATGCAAACTCCACAAGAGGTAAATGATCCTCCCAGCTACCCCTGAAATCAACAACACAGCCCGCAAAGATATCCTCGAGTGTTCAGATAGTACGCCACCGCCTGGCCGGTCGAGGATGAAACGCAGCGATCGAGACTCACATGTGTCCCTAATCCCTTCTGGAAAGACCTTCAGAAGTTAGTCGTGAACTGGGCTCCTCTGTCTGAAATAATCGATATAGGAACTCCGTGCAGTCTCACAATCTCTCTGATGTACAATCTAGCATAATCCTCGGCCGAAAAAGTCGTCCTGACTGGAAGAAAGTGGGCTGATTTCGTCAGCCTGTCGACAATAACCCATATGGAATCGTGCTTCCTCTGAGTGTGAGGTAACCCTGTAATAAAGTCCATATTGATCACCTCCCACTTCCATGTCGGAATCTCTATCATCTGCAACAACCCACCGTGCTCGGTGCTCCACTGACCTCGACAATTCGGACATCTGCGCGGCAAACTCGCAACGCCCTCTTCGTGCCATCCCACCAATATATACACACGAGGTCATGGTACATCTTAGTAGACCGGATGAATAGAGTAACGAGCCGTATGCCTCCCGAATCTGGACGGTCTGCTACATCGGGAACACATAACCTGCCCTCAAATCTTAGCACCCCATCAGGTGCTACCTCAAATAGACTTTTCTCCTCTCGAAGAGCCGTATCTCGATACCGTACCACAATCGGATCCTCATACTGTCGCCTCTTCACCTCCTCGACGATGGACGACTCGGCAACCTCTCGAACCCGAACCCCACTACTATCAGAATCAACCAAACGAACCCCAAGGCTCGCTAGCTGATGTAACTCGCGGACCATGCCCCTTTTCTCTGGCTGCACATCTGACAGACTACCCATCGATCTGCGACTAAGGGCATCTGCAACTACATTGGCCTTCCCTGGGTGGTATAGGATATCGACATCATAATCCTTAAGTAGCTCTAACCACCGTCTCTGCCGCAAGTTCAGCTCCCTCTGGCTGAAGATATACTGGAGGCTCTTGTGGTCTGTGTAAATATCCACATGAACTCCATATAAATAATGTCTTCAGATCTTCAAGGCATGAATCACCGCTGCCAAATCTAAGTCATGTGTGGGGTAGTTCTTCTCATGCTTTCTGAGCTGTCGAGATGCGTAAGCTATAACTTTACCGTGCTGCATCAGCACGCACCCAAGCCCGACACCTGACGCATCACAATAAACCACATATCCGTCTAAATCCTCTGGAAGAGTAAGAACTGGGGCGGTCGTCAATTTCTCCTTCAGTAACTGGAAGCTCTCCTCACAAGCATTCGTCCACTGGAACATGGCTGCTTTCTGAGTCAGCCTAGTCAAGGGTGCCGAAATGGAAGCAAACTTCTCCACAAATCTCCGATAATAACCCGCAAGGTCCAAAAAGCTACGCACCTCCGTCGGTGTAGTGGGTCTAGGCCAAGTCTTGGCTGCCTCGATCTTTCTTTGTATCAACGAATACCATCGGCCCCGATAACATGCCCTAAGAAAGCCATCAACCAACCAAAACTCGCGTTTCGAGAACTTGGCATACAATCGCTGGTCGGAGGACTCGATGCCGTCGCCGAATGATCGCATGCTCCTGCTCTGTGCGCGAATAAACCAGGATATCATCAATGAATACTATAACGAACATATCCAAGAATGGCTTGAACACCCGGTTCATCAAATCCATGAATATTGTGTTGGGGCGTTACAACCCGAAAAGACATCACCGAACTCATAGTGCCCATACGGGTCCCGAATGCGATCTTTGGGATATCCGCCTCTCTATCTGCAGACTTTGATGATAACGGACCGCAGGTCTATCTTGGAGAAACACCTCGCACCCTGCAACTGGTCAAACAAATCATCAATCCTGGGGAGGGGGTATCTGTTCTTGATAGTTACCTTATTCAGCTGCCTGTAATCAACACACATACGCAGCGTCTCATCCTTCTTCTTTACAAATAAAACCGGCACCCCCAGGGAGAAACACTAGGCCTGATAAAGCCTTTTTCCAGCAAATCCTTCAGTTGGTCCTTCAACTCCCTCAACTCAGCAGGTGTCATCCTGTATGGTGGAATAGATATCGGCCGAGCGTCTGGCGACATATCAATGCAAAACTCAATCTCCCTCTCAAGAGGGATACCCGGGAGATCGTCTGGGAATACGTCTAGAAACTCTCTGACAACCAAAACTGACTGAAAGTCTGGAATCTTGGCCTCAGTATCGAATACCCGAACAAAATGGTAGATATACCCCTTCTGCACCATTTTCTTAGCCTTGAGGTAAGAAATAAACCTACCCCTCGGCGACGTCGTATTCCCCTTCCACTCGATAATCGGCTCCCCAGGAAACTGGAATCATTCCAATCTCTCTCTACAATCCACATTGGCATAGCAGGACGCTAGCCAATCCATACCCATAATCACATCAAAGTCCGTCATATCCAACTCTATCAAGTAGGCTAGGGTCTGACGACTGTATATAGTCACTGGGCAAGCCTTATATACCCGCTCAGCTACTACCGAATCACCTACTGGCGTAGCCACCTCAAAAGGTTTTATGGACTCAGGCTCTATCCCTATTCTACCAGCAATATGAGGAGATATATAGGACAAGGTAAAACCTAGATCTATCAAAGCATATACATCACAACATGAAATCAATAATGTACCTGTGACGACATCTGGTGACGCCTCCTGGTCCTGACGGCTGGACATAGCATAAATGAGGTTCTGAGGACCGCTGGAACTAGGACCCTTGTCACGACCTCTGCCGCGACCTGCCGCCCATGAGTACCACGCCTCGGGCGATGGCGTAGGAGATGAAGACCGGCGAATGACCAGAGGTGAACCCTACCATCTGCGCCTGCCTGATGGGCCTCGAAATATGACCCCGCTGGCCACAAGAGTAGCAAGGCCCCACCGTATTACCACACCTCCCGAAATGGGATCTACAACATCGGCCACACCGGAGGGTGGTCTTGATCGTAGCATCCCCGCCTCGACGCCCGGCCACAGGGCCACGACCGCTTCGAATACCGACGTCCGGAAGACGGTGGAGGAGCGCTCTGAACCGACTGAGGTGCAAATCGGTTCTTCTTTGGTCGTCCGCCTCGAAAACTACCAGAGGACCTGCTGCTCGCCTCTTCGTTGGTATCTATCAATCATCGGCCCTCTGTTCACACCTGCGCATAAGCCTGCATGCGGGCAATGTCCATGCCCGGCTGAAGAGCTACTCCCGAGCAACCCTCTGCTAAGTAATCATCGAGCCCTGTGACATAGCGGTGCACTCTGTCCTCCATGTCGGCCACTAAAGCTGGGACGTACCGAGCCAACGAGTCAAACTCTACGTTGTACTCTCGGACCGTCCGCCCGCTCTGTCTCAACGTCAGAAATTTATCGACCCGATCTCTCCTCATCTGCGGAGGCAAGAAATGGCTAAGAAACGCCTCTGAAAACTCATCTCAAACAGCTGGAAGTGCATGCTACCCTCGGGACAGTTCCCATGAATCAAACCAGTCAACTGCAGTATCACGCAGCCGATGTGAACCCAATACTACCGACTCTGTCTCCGAGGCCTTGATCACTCTCATGATCCGCTGCAACTGTCGGATAAACTCACGAGATCATCTCGCCTCGACCATAGAACTATGGTGGGCGCAACTCAAAAGTCCGGTCTCAAGCTATCGGATCTGGGAACTACGCGTCTGGCCGGGCTGCTTGTCTCCGTCTGTCCTCTGCGCGCCCACGATCACGGCTAATAATCGCCATCTCGCGTAGCCCATATCCTTCGCTCCAGTGTGCAACCTGGAGGCTCAGTCTGCGGTCTCGATGGCCGCCGCTGCTCCAAACTCGCTTTGGTGGCGACATCGTGGAACTTCGCCGTCGAAACATCACCTCGGTAAAGGCGGGCTGTGCCTCGTAACCCTCTGCGTCCTACTAGCGGCTCCTCGGTGCCTTGCCGCCACGGGCCGCGGTTGCCTTGCGTGGAGGCATAACTGATACATAAAAATATGTCAGAGGGAGTTCAACCTATAACACAACTCTATTGCACGATCTTAGAGTGAAAGAATGGAAATCAATCCTAAATATCCTGTAGCCTCCTGATTATAGATGTGGTGCACAACACACCGATAATCAAGACTCTACTAGATACGGTCTGTAGACACTTTCCGAGGATTAACTGCTCTGATACCACTTTTGTCACGACCCGACCTCAGGCCCGTGACTGGTGTCTTACCCCGGGCACCCTAGTGATACATCATCAGAGAAAAACCAGCGGAAGTAAACTCATAAACACGAAACAATATATATAAGAAACATGCTAATCCAAAATGGTTACCTTTCGGCAACTATACATAACAACAGCTGAACAGTTACATCCTTTACAAAACCAAATTTACAACAGGACTACAGACCTCTAAGAGTTTGTAACAACTATGACGGGACAGGGCCCCGTCATACCCTGAATGTACCTGAATCTACAATGACAGGGAATCATACCAAAAGATAAGCCTCCGGAGAAACGGGGCTTCCCAGCGAGCGGTGATCCTAAGAGCGAGGATCAACAACCGATGTACCTCGACCTGCGGCATGAACGCAGCCCCCCGAAGGAGGTCAGTACAACATGTACCAAGTATGTGAAACTGAAAATACTGTAATGAAATCATAACATTTCCAAACCAAATCCACAGATATGTATGAAAACCCAATTAACCGCACACGCGTGCCACATAAATAAGAGTAAGCAGTGTAACGCAACCGGTCTTTTCTAGGCCGATGATCGTAGCGGGCCATTCGCCCGTAGTATCATTATACGAGCCTAATCACGGACTTCCGTAGTCGCATAGGTCCGTGGACCCGCATGAGGTACTCCCGCGACGGGGTAGCTAACGCGGCATATCTGGACTACCGTAGTCCGCGTGGCCATTGGACGCGTGAGGTATTCCTCGTGACGGCGTAACACACCGAGTGATTCTGGACTACCGTAGTCCGCATAGGTCATGTGGACGCGTGAGGTACTCCGCGACGGGGTAGCTAACTCGCGGCATCATAACAAGTCGGGGGTAGGTGATATACACAAGCACAACGACTTATCGTAAGCGACATAAGCACAACGAGTACCCCTTTACCAACAAAACTCAGCGCTAACACCCATAGTAACATAACATGTTTACTTCTCAAGCCAACTTACCACACATTCAGACATCCTTACAAGGCTTCTACAAACAAGTAAGTAAACCATTCTTTTTATCTTCCTTAAGTCATTATAACTAACTTCCCATAAAGTTAGTATAACACTTAAACTTTGTAATAAATCAAAACATTCACATTTGTTTGGAAAACCAAAAGAACTTGTTCTTTTAAAACCAAGTATTAATTTCCTTCCGAATAATGATTCATAACCCTTTTTGAAACATTTCAAGATTCTTATCATTTAGAACTCAAGTCAAAAGACATCAAGTGAAACCAAATTCAGTTAACACACGTACGTCTACCGTACTATTTATTTTCAAATATCATGCTCAAGAGGATAGGAAGAATCACATACCTCCTTGGCTAAATCCACTTGCCAAGTCGAATGTGCCGCGCGTAGAGTATCAACCTATAATAATCAAAATACGTCTATTAACGTCTAGACTTCTTCGTCGAATATTCTAAGTATAAAGTTCCTTATGCTACGGAAAATTGGACAGCACTTCCTTTGTTTCTACATACTTTTCCACCTTTTCAAGGCTCGAATTCAACTACCAAACGCCACATTTAAGGCCCAATAATTCAGCAATACAAGGGGATTACACGCCTAACTTGGACGTGTAAAATTCTGCCCCACAATACAAATTAAATAACCCAATAAGTTTAAGATAGTATCTTGGCTATAACATGCTCACATATCATTCTTATACAATCCTTTCAAATCCAAATCATTCTTCCTACATGCAATATACCTAAAAGCAATATTGACAACTACAAGTCCTTTCTTCCTCACATGCAACACAATTTACTTAAAAAGGAGAATGGATTGTTACCTTAGAGTTTACCCAAATTAATCCAACAAATTTCACTTTCCTTCTTTCCACAATCACCTCCGCAAACCTCCTACAAGCTTGTCAACAAGTTTCCTTCTTGCCACCTTTCCGAAATTTCTCTAGGCCTTGGTTTCTCCTTGAATTTTTAGAGAGAAGGGAGAGGAATTTTTAGAGAGAAGGAAGAGAGATTTTTAGAGAGAAGGGGGTTGTGTGAAGAATGACCAAGTCTTCAAGACTTGGTCAATATATAGTGCTTCCACACAATCAGATGGGAGGGACACTTGTCACCCTCCCAGGGCCTTTTTAAAAAAAATCTTCTGATTTTTCCCCTAGATTTCGCAAAAATCCCGCCGCGGCCATGCAGCCGGCGCCGCGGCGCTGAAACCTCCGAGAATTTCAGTACTTCCGGCGCCGCGGCGCTGCAACTTCAGAGAACTCCCAGTAAAACCGGCGCCGCGGCGCTGTGGCCCCTGACCGAAATTACTTATCTGCTCGACTGCGCACTGAACTTGTAACTTCCATAACTTTCTACTCCGATGTCCTATCGACGAACGGTTTGTTGCGTTGGGAACTAGACTCAACGAACTACATACTAGGCCTTTGAAACTCTTAGGAACTCCTAACGAAACTGGACATAAACCGCCTCAAAGTTGACTAAAACCCGTCCGAAACATTCCGTCAACCTATCTTTCTAAAATTTAAATCTTAATTCCTTTCGTACGTTCTCATAAGCATGACCTGCATTACGGGGTGTAACAACAAAATTCTCGAAACAACCCATTATCATTTTCTTTGTCATTATCACATTTAATAATTTTAATCTCCCGTTCGAATTGTGTACGAATGAATGCTCAAAATTTTAAGAATGTGGAAAAAACTTGAGATTTTTTCGCTAAAGGAAAGGTCCACAAAAAAATAGAATAATCATCCAAAAATAGAATATAATAATGATGACACAAAGAACTTAGAACGGAAGATGTCCATAAATCACTATGAATAATGTCAAAAGACATCAAAGTACGAGATGTAAAGGCTACAAATGGTAATCTAACATGTTTTCCTAACAGACAAGAAGGAAAAAGTGGAGTACTTCGTGTACCTTTACAAGAAATAAAATTATTATTATGTAAAGAAGAAATAATAGAGGACCCCGGATGACCCAAATGTGCATGCCACATGGAAGGAGCAAGGACGGCAAAGGTAGACATTATGTCTTGACTTAGGGAAGTGGTGGTGGTTGTGAGTGGATAAAGCTCTCCCCTACTATTATATCGCATTAGAGGTATCCCCATCTTGAAATCCCTCACAGAAAACCCAAAGGGATCAAAATACAGAAACTCAATTATCATTGGTGAATTTTCGGACAGACACTAAATTTTTAATTAGGTTAGGGGCATGAAGAGTATTTTTAAAACTAGAGGTGGATGTGGGGGAAACAAAGTAGTATGATCATAACTTCAAATTGGAATTGTGTTACCATTACCAACAATAATACCACGATTATTGATCAAATTGAAATAAGACGAGAGAGTACCTTGATCGGACGTCATATGAGAAGTGGCGCCGGTGTCCATGTACCAATTCGCATCCAGATGAGTTAATCTATGTGTATGCATTGCTACCATAATATTTGTAGGTGTCGGGATCTGATTTGGGACGGCAGCATAAAAAGCCTACGGATGTCGAGGCCTGGCAGTGCACACGACCAACTCGTAAGAGTACACTGCCACTATTTAGACTCGAAGCTCGACCTGGTATTCTTTGAAACTAAGCCCAGTTACCCAGATATGGATTGGGCAAAAATAGGGGTTATTGGGCCAATGGCCACTAGCCCAGCTCCACGACCAGAGAGCCCATAACTGGGATCAGTTGGCCTGCGGTCCACTGCCCCGAAGCCCACTGATGCTGCCACCATGATGGAATTTGTTCGGATAGCCACCTTTTAGCCAAGTCGGTCTCTTCTAACGTGAGCATAGAACAGGCCTGATAAAATGGTGGTAGAGGATTACTTTGACGAAGTAGTGTACCAACGCCTTTATAGGCCTCAATAGGTCGACAACCATCTGGAGAAAAATATGATCATTGGTAACAGGCGCACCAACGTTGCGGAGTTGGTCCGCCAATTCCTTGAGTCGTTTACAATATGCTGAAACATTAGGAAAATCTTCCATGTTGACATGTGAAAATTACTACTCAAGAGTGACAACTCAGAAATTTTTGTTATATTGGAATATGTCATGCACCCTATTCCAGGTAGCTATTGGCGTAGTTTCATGTTCAATTATCATCTGTAAGAGGTTTGTAGAGATAGTGGAGTAAATCCACTGGAGAACGGTAGCATCAATGTTTGTCCATAACGTAGGATTTTCCTCGGTTGATATGGTTTAAGTATTTAGTGTTTGGGGTTGTAATGAGGAATGGTTGATAAGCCTAAGGATAGAGACACGGGGGTTTTACTGCCCGAGTCGACACAAAAAATAATGTGATCAATGCCACAAGGTTAAGACTGGGGTTTGCTAAGTGTAATGCCCGTGAACTAGCCAAGTGAGGGGGATCGAAGCCCTTTTGGTAACCCAATGCTTAGGCTACGTTGGTCCACACAGTTCAAACATTAGCTTACCACTAAAGGGGTTCCTCGAGATTGGGAATTAATTAGGTCACACAGTCCTAGCCAAGTCTTACACTAAAGGGATGGGTGACCCACACAGGATCGATATGCTTCAACACACAAGTTGAAAACACACTTTAGATTTAATCTTAAACTCAAAATTGATTATTTACAATATCTTAAGGCTCTATTTATAGTATCATAGAGGCCATTCTGGAAGTAAAATAAAAGGACACAAAGTTAATGTCAATCGGCCAAAATGGGAACAAGGGAAGGGGATGGGTTGGCTTAGGAACCGAGTCGCCCTTCAATCATTATGAGCATGGTGTGAACGAGGTTGTCCTTTCTTGGAGACAAGGGTGAACTCAATCCTCTTCATACTTTCCTTGTAGTAACCGAGTAGAAAGGGGAAATAAATCTTGGCTTCTCTAGACTTCATCTTCTTGGGATCAATATAGAAGCTTCCATTCCTTGCACAATATAATGGTTCTCGGCCAACTCTTCCACTTCTATCAGCCAAGTTTGCCCTTCCTTGTTTAGATCTTGAATAATCTTCTTGGAAAGCTTTTTATCTCGACCAAGTCTCCTCTTGTTCGTGCCATCTTGGCATTCTTGGATGTCACCTTCTCGGCTTAACCATTTCCTTAAAAGCATTGAATGTGTCCCAATGCAAGCTAAGATCTATTACAATATTTTAATATGTCCTAGGATAACTAATATCTAGGCTAGAAATTAAAGACAACAAAATAAAATGCAAGGTCTCATCCAAGACCAACACATAAGGCCGAATAAAACTTGTCATTATGAGGCCATTAAGTTATGGCTCCTAATCCTTCCCATAATCTATGTCATTCTCGGCCCTCAACCACGGGTTGATGACCAATATTTGGCCCCCTCGATCCTTTGGTCCATAACTCAAATTGATAAGATAAGTCGAAATCCTTTCTTTCATCAATATCCCCTTCTTAGAGAGAATTTGTCCTCAAATTTGGTGGTTCAAGTATGAAGGCAACTTAGTAACATAATATGTTAGTCCATTGCTCAAAACCTTTATTTCACATAAGCCACTTAGCCAATAACTTGAAGGGGCCATCCCTCAAGTAGCATTCCCATTCAAGCAAGTCGTCATAAGATCATAGTTGGTGGTGTGTGACCATAAACCTTTTATCACAAGGAATCACGGTTTAGGGTTTCCACATAGGGTTGGCACCAAGCTATTGTTCAACTGCCTCTTGGTTTCTTGTCAAGTCAAGATTTGAAGAAATTTTGGCTTCCCATAATTCTCTAACATAAATACTCATCCTTGATTATGGAGATTTGATCCTTACGATGAGGTTATAGACCAATTGGGGACCAATGTGTACTTCCCACACTTTCCTTTGTCTCGGCACCACCAAGAGAGGCACCGTGTTGGATCTCAAGCATTCTTAGACATTATCATTGCCTAACTCTTTTTGTTCTTTACATCCATAGGCTTGACGAATAGACAATGATTTTCCCAAAAATAAATAAAGGGTAAATTCATTATCTTTCCTTAGGATTCCGGATGTGTTGTTCATTGGGAATTCAATGTCGGCATCTTCGTCCATGTGGGTTGTCTTATATAATTTGTTACACTTCGTAGTTTTAAGACGATAATTAGAGAACGTAATTAAGAAAGTAAGATTCGAATATTGGATATAAAGTATATTTACATATGCTAATCCGGAAATTAGTATACAAAAGGATGTGATTCCGAAATAAATTTGGGTACTACAAGTGTGACGTTGGTAAGTAATAATAATAGTTGTATATTTTCCAACGGGGTTATGGGCTAGTGTCGTACTATATAAATTATGACATTAATTATATGAGGTCTTATGGAACTTTCAGGATTTAATTTAAGTGGGTCCAAGATTGATTAATTGTGGGAATCGGACCAAATTGCAATTATAATTTTTAGTTTGCCTTTAAACCTTATTAACCCTTCATCTTCCCACTTCTAATTCAAAACACTCCCTCACCTTCTCTCTTCTCTCCTCACAGCCGAACCAACACCCCTTTCATAGCAAGATTGAAGATTCAAATTACCTCTCTTCTAACATTAAGTTCCTCTTTAAAATTCTAAGCAAAGGTAGACACAAAGCAGTGAATTTCGGTAGTTCACTGGACCGAATTTAAGTCCAAAAATTTCAGTTTGACGATGAACTATTTTGGAAGAAAAACATGTAAGAACGATGAATTTTAACTTATAGAATACATGCATGTCATTTTGAGTTGAAGAAATGGTGAAAATGGTGAATAACTTGGGCAGTGAATACCGAAAAAATAAGGATTGTTTTGGGCAATATTAAAGTAAGATTTATTCTTTTATAGTATAATTGGAGTTACATGATGTTGTTGTTTAAGGAATGAACTTGTGTTAGGAGAAACTTGGAATTTAAGATAATGCATGTGATTGTTGGGTGATGTAGCCGATTTTGAGACTGATTTTACTAATTTTGGAGTTGTTTTGTTCGAGTGTTGTGTTGTTAATTTCGTCACTGCTTTCCATGTTAAAAATGAAGGAAATCTTGATATTCAAGTTGTAATTGTTATATGAAATTATTGAAATGGGAATGAGATGTTAAGAAATTAAGAGATGAGTTATGGTATTATATTTCTTGTGTGTGTGTCGTGACACACATGGAATTGTTGGACATTGTGGTGTTGTTTTAAGGGCTGATTTTGTGAGTTAGAATGCTGGAAATTTCAATTATGAATATGCATGTACGTTGTTGTAGTTGTTGTCTTTCATAAACGTAAAGAGAATGAATGTATTATGATGACGGATATGGAGTTATTGGGATTGTTTTGGTTATATCTTTAAGTTGTATCTTGTTATTGGTATTGTTGGCCTTGTTTGGGAGTTTTGGATATGTATATAGGGGAAGTGCTGCCCGATTTTTTTATAGAAATGAGAGTCATCGTTCGATATAACTTATACTAGAAATCATAGAGTTGATGGGCATATTGCTACTATTATAGGTCGAGGTGCTAATCAAGACGAACATTAATTATAGAGTTGGTTATTTCGACAATAAGGTATGTGAATCTATCATTTCTTCTTTTGGCATGCTTTATATAAGATGAATGTACGGCGAACGTACATAATTCCATTGAATCCTAATTCTTAATGATACATGATATGATAGTGCCTTGATTTCTAAGTGATAGATATTCTATTTATTCCATTGAGAGTCAAATGATAATTTAATTTGTATAAAGTTACTCATGATATTCTATTCGTGCTGATATGGTTATATGACTTCACCGAGTCCCGGGCAGGGTATGTATTCGTGCACATTATATGATTTTACCGAGTCCCTCACTAGAGGGCCGGGTACGGTATGTATATGATTTTACCGAGTCCCAGAATGGGCCGGGTACGGTATGTGCACATTATATGATTTCACCGAGACCCTCACTAGGGAGTCGGGTACGGTATGTATATGGATATGATTTCATTCACCGAGTCCTAGAATGGGTCGGGTACGGTATATGATATGGACTTATATGACGCTCGTTTTTATAAGGCACAGTTGACTCTCATTTTTATATGACACAATTGAAATGGTAATTTGATTATTATACTTGTCTCATGATATCTTTTGGTCAGTTATGATCTTTCTTACAGTACTTCATGTTTTACATACTCAGTACATTATTTCGTCGACCCCTTTCCTGGAAGTGCGTTCATTCCGCAGATCTGAGTACTCAGTTTGGTGATCCTCCGGTCTAGGATTCCTGTTCAGCTGGTTGGAGAGCTCCATTGATTAGGAGCTTAGTTATTTTGGTACAGAACCTTATTTTCGGACTTATGCATATTTAGGGGCACGAAGGGGCCATGTCCTGTCATATTTCATTATCGTATTCCTAGAGGTCTGTAGATAGTTGTGGGTGGTAGATGTGCTTTTTTATATATGTACGGTTGTGAGCAGTTTTGGATATCTCTATGTACAGTGGCGGCCTCATCGGCTTGCCTATTTTGTTATATGAATTAGTTGTGACTCCTTGGGAGACAAGTTTATTCCCGATGTTTACATTATTCTTGGTATCCGTGTGATTATATGTGACAGGTGGGTATAAGGGTGCCCAGATAGGGCACCGGGTCGCGGCCCGTCAGGTCGGGTCGTGACATTTAGTGGTATCAGAGTAGTTCGTCCTCGGAATATCTACAGACCGTGTCTAGTAGTGTCTTGCGTATGGGTATGTTGTGCACCATACTTATACCCATGAGGCTTCCGGACATTTAGGATTAGTTTCTATTCTTTTATCTCGTAGATCGTGCAATAGAGCTATGTTATTAGGATGATCCCTCTCTGATGAATTATTGTGTTTACAGTTATGCCTCTGAAGAAAGCGACGACCGCCCAAAAGGACAAATCAGTAGCAGAAGCTACTAGTCAGACCCGGAGAGTTACAAGGGCCTAGACCTAGTCTATGCCTGAGACTATACCCTAGTCGACGAGCTCTGCTACATCGCCACCTCCAGAGGCTCCAGTTCAGGGAGCATCATCACTAGCTCCTGAGGCCCCAGTACCTGAGCCTTCAGCTCCTCATCCAGGGATAGGGCCATGAGAGATGCATTTCAGCTGCTGACCAGATTAGTGGCAGGGCAAACTCGTAGACAGGGACTTGGGGTTGATAGTAGATATGATAGTTTGAGGGTTCGTGACTTTTTGAGTTGTAATCCTCCAGAGTTTTTCGGGTCAAAGCCCGAGGATGACCCGCAAGAGTTCATCTGACAGATGCAGCGTACATTGAGGGTGATAAAGGCTTCGGAGACTGAGTCAGTTGAGTTGGCTTCGTATCGGATGCGGGATGTAACTGTAAATTGGTATGAGTCTTGGGAGTTATCTAGAGGCAAGGGTGCTCCTCCAGCTGTATGGGGTGAGTTACATAGGGATTTCTTGGCCACTTTCTTCCTCCAGAGATGGGATGGGTCAGAGTCGATAGATTCTTACAGTTGAGGCAGGGTGGCAGGAGCATTCGGGATTATAGTCTCGAGTTACTATTGTGGCTGATATGGCAGATAGAGTGTGTTGACAGTCAATTTTGACCCGTTTTTCGTATATTTATTGCAATTTTATGTGTTTTAGGACACCGCATTTTAATCATCATTTTTTGCATTTTTTACATAATATTCTATGTTTATTTCTTCACAAAATGGCATTGCATCTTTTTATTTTAATTTAAGCATTATGTTTTGTTAATATTATGTTTTTATTATTGTTACACCGTCGTTTTATTTTAATAATATTTGCATCTCTTTAAATAATTAATTGGCATCCCGTTTTTACTTTTAATCAGGCATTAAACATGTCTTAAATATTGCATTTTAGTATTATTGCGTCGGCATTTGCATTTTTATAATTTTGCATCTTTTTAAATAATTTTTCTTTTAAATAATTAACCCGTCTTGCATTTTGTCAAACCAGTCCAGTCCAGTCCAAGACACAATTTGAATCAGTCCAATCCAACACCATTTTAATTTCATCCAAACACTCTTTTATTTTCCCCTCTAAATTTCAAACCCACTTTTTCATTTCCCCCCCAAATACCAAACCCTAATTCTACCTCCCTATAAAATAAAACATCCCCCCCCCCCATTAAAAGATCAGTAGCCGCATAAGGCAAGAGAGCCCTCTCATTTTTAAAAGAGAAAAAAACCATCGTCTCCTTCCCCTTTCCCGCCGCCACCCTTCGCCGGAGTTCTATCTCCGGCGAACTACCCATCAGCCGCACAAAAACAAAAGATCTCACCCTCACCCCTCGCCCTCTCCCTGAACCACCGGCGAACCCACCTCTGTCACCCCCACATCACCGGCGAACCTCACCCCATCACCGCACAACCTCACACGCACACACAACCCACTCTTGCACTTCATCACTTTGCGTCTGTCCCGTCAGCTCGTCAGGCGGCGTCGCTCCAGTGTTCGCCGTGGAAGTGACGCCGCCACCATCGCTGCCTGGGTTTGGTTCTATTTTTAGATTTGTTGGTATATTCTTATTTGGACTGATTTCCTTTATTTTTTTTTGAATCTCGCCGGAGTTCTTCAAACTCCGGCGACCCATGTTATGCTTTGTTTTGGATCCGTTGCATACTCTGTTAGTTTGGATTGCTTTTCTCGACTATTGAAACAAGCCGGAGTTTGAAACTCCTGCGACCTTGGTTCGGCTCTATTTATTGCATATGTTGCATGCTTTTTCTGTCGGGACTGATTTTTTTCAAGTGTTGTATCTGGCCGGAGTTTTAAAAAAACTCAGGCGACATCTGTCCGGACTGATTTTCCCGATTTTGGCATCTGCCTGGAGTTTTTTATTATTATTATTTCGGCGATCTCTGTTGGCTTTATTTTCGGGATCTGTTGTTTGTTTGCGCTATTGGACTGATTTTCTGATTTTTGGTCGCTCCGGCGACATTCTGAATTTTATGGTGATAATGGACATTTCCGGCGAACCACTGATGCTGCTATGATTCTCGATTTTCAATCGCTGTTCGGAGACTTTAAAAAAAAATATAGTTGTATGTATTTTTCATATTCTACTGATATCGAACAAAGATACTACACTATATTGGCCGATGAAAAAGTTATCCGTCGATTTTTGAGGCCTCCACAGTTGCAAAGACGGAAAATAAAATAAATGAAGCTTTCTGGGCAAGGATGATTTCTTCCACTTACACAGGATAACCAACATGCGTTGGCGAGACGAATTTTCGCAGTCGGACTTGTTTAGGATGTCCCACTTTATTTTTATATATATCTGAGCCCTCCGTGTTTAAAACTATTACTGTTTTGGCGCGGATCTGAAGGTTTTATTTATTTTATTGCTTTTAACAATATTGACCGATGAAGGAATCTCCGTCTGATTTCCAAGGCCTCCTCTGTGCAAAAGACGGATTTATTTATTTTTTGGCTTTACTTATTAATTCCTGTCATTGCTTTAAAATTATTTATTCTATTACTAACACTTTTACTAAGTGTTTATGCAGGTACCCGGAGATCATCTTGTGCAGAAGGCCTAAAAAGGGCTAAAAGATGTCCCGGACCTTTATTTTTATGTCGCATTTAATTTTAGTTTTATTATTTTTGTATTGCATTTTATTTTAATTATAAATTATGAAAAATGCTTAGAATACGTAGAATAAAAAGGGCAATAAATAATTAACCTAGGTTTGAACGAATAACCGCAAGTTAGCGGATCTTAAAGGATGTCTAACCCCTTCCCTTTAGGATAATAAAGAACCCTGATCCAGAATCTCACTAATTTCGCAGACCATTAAATGGAGATTAATTGCAGTATTTTACTGCAATAAATCAAGTGTCCTAATTCACTTAAATAATTAGGTGGCGACTCCTCAAAAAACAGCATTATTGCTCCATCCAGGGAACCGCGCCAAAGAGCAACGTTGTGGATACCTTTCAGACCCCCGAGGTCAAAAACGGGCGAGACAGCATGGCGAATCCACTGGGATATCAGGTTCTTGATCATAGAAAACTCAGGTTAATTAAATATTGCACTTTATTTTGCTTTTATATTTATTGTAAATGTTTTATATTGTTTGCTTTTATTTTGTAATTAACTACTTTAATTGCTACATGCTTTTACTGCTTTCCTTAAATTGTCATTCCGCTCATATTTCCTCCACTCTGGAAAATTCACATTGTCACACACTACACGCGTTGGTGTGCTTCGCGCACCCGCGAATTTCTTTCAAAAAATACCCAAAATTTAGGAGAGTTGGCGCTTGCGCGGAGTTAGATCGGTTCGTCTGATAAGCCGCGTAGTCTTCTCACTCGAGTTGTCCGCTCGGGAACCTTGCGTCTAGTAAGCCAAATCTTAGAAAACTTAAGATGGAGCTATACCACCTTTTATATTAAGTCATGCATGCATAAACCTTAGGTGGGTTAATCCTTGGTATTAACGCCACAAGTAGAAATCCACCAAACTTGTCGACGGGTTTCACAACCCAACGACCCATTAGCATACTCTGTGTAGCGTGATAATGATATACGGATCCAAGCCTGGTCATGACACGCCAAAATTGGAAAAAGTGCACCGTCATTTGGTCGCCATTTCCAACAAAACATTGCAGTTTAACGGCTTGGACTTATTTATCATAATCCCGTATATTTGGAGTTTTGGCTCACCTCTGGCATAAGGGAGGTCCCAAGCATATTAGGGCACGCGCTTGATTTGCAGGCTTTTGTTTACTATGGTTTGTCGCTAGCAATTTTGTACATATTATTTAAAGCAATAATTACTCTTTTAAACTCTGTACATATCATGTCATGGGCTTATAACTTCGGGCACGTGCATTTGCATTTTTTGCATTTTTGTTGTCACATTGCAATCAGGACTTCTACTGCGTAAATCACTCTTGAATAGCGCGACTTGAACTGTGTGAAGCATCAACCACCAGTCCGGTCGAACCAATCAGGGGAGTCTTTGACTATATTGTCACACCTTTGCATTTTTATTATTTTTGTCATTTTCCTACTCACCTATTTCTCATATTTTTGCAGGAAGGTCGTCCTCGCAAATAGTCAAGGGCGGCTGAAAAAGAAAAAAAATTATTATCACAAAAATGAGCATGAGTTATGTTGACTAATAAAAGTCAGTTTATACCAGATTCAACGAGACATCGCTCTCAGTTCTTCTATATTTTGTATCTTTATGCATATTTTCAAATTCAATTGATATGTCTAATGTTCATTATATAGTACTTTATCATGCATTTTACAGCATAATATTCCGAACTACGCGTGTCTGATTCTCACCACACGGTGTGATACGTAGGCAACTAATTTTGGGTTCGACACCACAAAAATAAAAAAAATAAAAAATAATGATAATAAAGAAGCATATTTTTCTCACTCATGCATCTCATTCATCATATTTTCGGGCATTCATTTTTCGTTACATTCATTTTACTTTGCATTCGTCCACAAAGGACAATCATTTCTTTTGCACAACTTTATATTGTTATCCTTTCATTGATAAACGTTTTTTTCAAGCATACATTTCATAACATATTTGAATGAACTACGCGCACCTGATTCCCTCGGCGGGATACGTAGGCAGCCCTATTCGGGTTCGGTATCATTTATTCAAAAAATACAAACAAAAAAAAATTCATAAAATACAAAAAAAAAAATGTTATTCAAAATACAAAAAAAAAACATTTTTTAAGTATTATTGTTTGACTTTGTTGATATCAACACAGTTAGGGTGTGCATAAAAAAAATTAAATTAAAAAAAGAAAAGAAAGTGATAATCAGTATGGGTTGACTTTGTGGTAAACCATAGATTCTTTTGGTACCTTTTATTCATACCCGCAGATGACATTGTCTTGCATGTTTCCAAGATAAGAATGAAACCGACTTCATCGTTTCATATGCATTGTGTGGTGAGTTATTTGAATAAATTCAATTGCATTGCATTGTGATCTAGAACTTGGCCTGAATGTTTGTTGAGGCGAAATCCTGAGTAACACTCGGTTTAGGAAATGATCGTAGGCTTTCTTTGACCCGTTTGAGCCTTTTCAGCCTATCAAATAACATTATCCCTAGTACACCCCTTTGAGCCTAAAACCTATTTTTTGACAACTGCATATTACACCTATACCCTTTCTGAGTGCGTACGCACTATCCCTCTCTTGGCCCGACCTCCTCGAGTGCTTTAAAAATGCGCAAGTGACTGATAAAATTCTAGCTAAAGTTTGCAAAGACAAAAATTGTCAAAGTCTCAAAAAATAAAAGCATGGACGACTTCACAAAAAAAAAATCAAAAGCCTAGATGTTATAAAAAAAAAAAGGGGAATACATAACCCCGAAAAAGAAAAAAAAAGGGCTCCAAATGAAAGATTCAAAAGAAGTCAGCTCAAAAAAAAAACTGAGACAAAAAGAAAGTAAGTCAGCATTAAAGCGCACAAATATCAAGCACGGACGTAGTCCAATTCTCGAGGAATGATTAGTCACTTTTACCCAAATGATATTCATTCCTTTCCCCAAGCCTACATTACAAGCCCGTGACAAGCCCTACACGATCTTATACTGAGGGTTCTCACATTAGTGGATACTTACATAACGGTCAAGCCTATGGTATCACAATTGCATGCATTAAACATCTTTCTGAGTGTGAGTGTTTTTCTCTAAACGTCCCAAAATTAACAATACTGGAATATATGTGAGAAATTGGACTTTCTTCAGTGAGGGCATTTGAAACGTGAGATTACGTGTAGTTCGAAACCTTGGATGCAAGCAGGTGTGCCGACACTCAGGTATGTCTGAGGTACTATCTGAAGCTGTGTGAATTACACCGGAGTCAATCTCGGTTAGACTGAATGCAATAAACGAAAATCCTTATGCACAATACTAATTGTCGGTATCAACTGAAGTCAGAACGTAATGTTGTCTTCCATTTTTTCAGAAAAAAAAAACAAATGCATATTACAAAAAAATCCTTATTTTGCATCACGAACTACGTCTTGACCTGATTCCCTCTGCGGGATACGTAGGCGGCCACATCAGCTTCGGTCCCACATCATTTTAAAATCATAAAAAATCCTTATTTTGCATTCGGAACTACGTGTGACCTGATTCTCGCGGAGGGATACGTAGGCGGCCATTTCGGCCTCGGTCCCACCTTTTAGAAAAATCCTAATTTTTCATCTCCTAAAAATCATTTTATTCTCCGTCACCGACAAACTATGGTTTAAACTGGTTCCTTTGGCAAAATGCATAGGCGGCCATATCAGCTTTGGTCCCATCTTAAAAAAAAAAAACTCGAAGTCTAATCGACGAACCCAACTTCAACAGGGCTATACTCCTGGACTATGTATCTACTTGATCTCTATCGGCGGGATATGTAGGCAGCCACATCGGCTTCGGTCACTCTATTAGAAATATTTCTTCCTTGTTTTGCACAGGACTCGATTTTGTCCATTCGAGAGTTTAACATCATATATTTCGCATCCATGACTACCTACACATGACTGGGGCGTATTTTGAGGGTTGCATTCTCATCTACTCAATTGTACATTGTTCATATTCTCGCATTAGCTTTTCATTCATGATTAAAAAAAAAATTGCTTACCTGATTGCCTTGATAGCGTCAAGATTCAACCTTACCCAGTTGAAAGTTCAACATCTTCATTTTACCAGAAACTGGGACATTTTAAGGATTCACTGCAAGAAAATGGCAATAGACAGGAAAAAAGCAGGCCAACTAGGTCTTCAGTGCAAACCAAGAATGCAAGCGTCAAGAGCCAAAGCTACAGAGTCGACGCTAATCAACCACTAATTTCCTAAAACTCACTAAGTTTTCTTTGAGTGCAGGATCTTTATATCAGCAAAGGCAGGAACACAACAATAAACCCATGCGGGTCACAAACGCATGACGTCTATGCAATGACGTTATCTCAACCCCGACGGGTCACAAAGCAGGTACGCTCATAGACCAATGCATTTCATAAAAGCCTATGCAACGGCTTCATTCATGTTTCGTCTATGCAACGACGAGAATTTGCATCGCGCCTATGCAACGACGTCATTTCATATAAGCATATGAAACGGCTTCATCCATGTTTCGTCTATGCAACGACGAGCATCTGCATCACGTCTATGCAACGACGCTATTTCATATAAGCCTATGCAACGGCTTCATCCATGTTTCGTCTATGCAACAACGAGCATTTGCATCGCGTCTATGCAACGACGTCATTTCATATAAGCCTATGCAACGACTTCATCCATGTTTCGTCTATGCAACGACGAGCATCTGCATCGCGTCTATGCAACGACGTCATTTCATATAAGCCTATGCAACGGCTTCATCCATGTTCCGTCTATGCAACGACGAGCATCTGCATTGCGTCTATGCAACGACGTCATTTCATCAAAGTCTATGCAATGACTTCATCTATTTTTCGTCTATGCAACAACGAACATCTGCATCGCGTCTATGCAACGACGCATTTCATCAAAGCCTATGCAACGGTGTCACGACCCGACCCCGGGGCCGCGACTAGTGCCCTACCGGGGCACCCTGTCAGGTATATATCAGAGAATAGCAGCGGAACATACATACACATAAACCTGAATAAAGTAAACATCACTGGCAAGCCGACAAGGTCGCCTTCCATAAAATAAACTTAATCGAAAGTGAAACAGTACAACTTATTCTTACAGCCCAAACCACAAACGTGACTACGCACTTCAGAATAACAAGCGTGGCGACGGTGCCGCCATACCCCCTGAATGTACAAAAGTCTATAACCTCAGGGAACTGTACCAATAACAAAGCCTCCGGAGAAATGGAGCTTTCCAGGAACTGACAGTGATCCTAAGAGTGCGGATCAGCAAGCTACGTACCTCAACCTGCGGCATGAACGCAGCCCAAGGAGGTCGATAACAGGCAAGTAAGTATGCGGAAAATACTGAAAATACCTCATAAGTCTAAAATAACTGGAGACATGTATAAAAATCAGTTTACAGAACATTGTGCCTTACCAACAATGAGAATATCAATCATAAACTATACTGCATGAAAATAGGAAGCTCATAATCAAAGCAAGGTCATCCGCCTCACAGTATCATTAAGCACTCCTACTCTTGAGACTATTTCACCCGCATGGGTCATGTGGACCCGCATGAGGTATTCCTCGATAGTTTGACTCACCCGCATGGGACTATTTCACCCGCATAAGCCCAACGGACTCGCATGAGGTATTCCTCGCATCGTGGGTAGCAAATCCACGGAACAGGTGGTATAACGATCTTGGGGATTTACCCCTCATTTATACTCTTACCCTGAAGCAGGTGGTATAACGATCTTGGGGATTTACCCCTCATTTATACTCTTACCCTGAAGAAGGTGGTATAACGATCTTGGGGGTGTACCCCTCATTTATACTCTTACCCCTCATACTGCATGCCTCGGAATCCCTCATCGTAAGCATGTCCAAGGTGCATACCCGTGGAATCCCACATCACTGACGGTATGTCCAAGTAAACTCATACTAAGACCATGGAAGCATACCCGTGGAATCCTCCATCACTGACGGTACGTCCACGTAAACTCATAACTTCATTAGACTTTCATTTCTATGTTTACCTTATTCAAGAAAACCCGACTCTTTAACCTTTCATAAAGTTATTATAACCAACTCCCCATAAAGCCGTTATACTAACTTTATGCTTTAAAACTTTAGACATTCTTATTCTTTCATAAGGCCGTTATAACTAACCTCCCATAAGGTCGTTATAACTCCTTATGTTTCACAAGATTTCGTTCTTTTATTAACCAAGAGGCTTATACTTCAAATCAAATTTACACAATTTTCGAAATACTTCTTCATGTCAAGAAATCCTTGTCTACCTTATTTAGGATAAACCATTCCTCAAGAACAAGTGGGTTAACTCCTTAACCCAACCAACTTAGACATTTTCTTAAAACAAGTCAAGTATAACAAAGGGATTTACTTCATTTAAAACACGTACGTCTACCGTACTATATAGTTATAACTACTCATGCTCAAGAGATAAGAAAGTTTCCACATACCTCTCCGGTTAATCCACTTGCTAAGTCCAATACACCACACGTAGTACGTCAACCTAAAATGACCATAGTACGTTTATTAACCTCTAGTTCAATGTAGAATAATCCAAGTTCAAGTCACTAAATTCTATGGAAAATTGGGCAGAATTTCCTTTGTTTCTACATACTTTGCCACCTTTTTCAAGGCCGAATTCAACATTCAAACGCCACATTTAAGGCCCAACAATCCAAATATTTCAAAGGGGATTACACACCTAAACTTGGATGTGTAAAATTCTGCCCCACAATGTACAACAACTAACTTAACAAGTTTAAGGTAGTATTTAGGCTATAACATGCTCACATATCATTCTTAACCAATTCTTCCATATCCAACCCATATTTCTTACATGCGATTCATCCAAGAGTAATATGTACTACTACAGGTTCCTTCTTCTTCACATGAAACACCAATAACTAGCTACAAGAGAAGAATCTTTACCTTAGAGCTTTAGCCAAATTAATCCAACAAAATGCTAGCCTCCTCTTCCACAAACACCACCACAACAACTCCCACAAGCTTGCAAATAATTTTCCTTCTTGCCACACTTTTCAGATTTTTCTCAAGCCTTGTGTTCTTCTTGATTTTCTAGAGAGAAGGGAGAGCTTCTAATCTTTAGAGAGAGAGATGAACTTGAAGAATGACCAAGTCTTCAATAAGTATTGCATGCAAAATCAGATGGGGGGGACACTTGTCACCCACCCATGGCCTCTTTAAAAGAAAATATCAGATTTCCTCAGTTTTTCCGCCAGAAAACCCGCCTCGGCGCCGCGGCCCTGCAGCCGGCGCCACGGCGCTGAAACTCCCGCAACCCCTCAGCACTTCCGGCGCCGCGGCCCTGTGGCTCCTGTCCGAATTTTTCCTGCCCGACTGCGCACTGAACTTGTAACTTCCATAACTTTCTACTCCGATGTCCTATCGACGAACGGTTGGTTGCGTTGGGAACTAGACTCATCGAACTACATGCTAGGCCTTCTAAATGCCTACAAACTCTCAATGTAACTGGACATACACCACCTCAAATTTGACTAAAAACCCGTCTGAAACAATCCGTCAACCTATCTTTTGAAAATTTTAAGTCTTGATCCCTCTCGTACGCACTCATACGTATGACCTGAACTACGGGGTGTAACATTCTCCCCCCCCCCCCTTAGAAACATTCGTCCCCGAATGTTCTTTTGGAGCCAATCTAATATTCCTCGGTACATCCTCGTACTTTACACTAATGGAACTTCATTATGCCACCTATGGTCCTAAGATATCGCACACGCATATCCATCCATCACTATCACACAAGGAAACAAATCTCAAGGGTGCACCAACGCTATCTTACTCTCATTCAAGGCCTAAAAGGATTCTCTTATTGTACTTCCAACCTACTGTTAGCACACATACATAACCTTAATATTATCCATTCATGACATTCCACCATACAACAATCCTATCATGCCTACTAATCTCTAAAGGGTCAAAGATATACCTGACGTCACATAGGCGGGTCAAAGGACCGCTAAAACTGAGAAGCGCTACCGCGACCTCTGTCGCGTCCTGCCGGTGTATGAATATCCTGCCTAGCCATTGAAGGTGAAGAACCCGCAACTGATCCAATAGACTGTGCCATCCCACGGTGCTACCTGCAGTGGACGATCTCGCCAAATAGCCCTGTTGGCCGCAAGTGTAACAAGTTGTCGCTCTAGTCCGACATTCCCCAAAATGAGATCTACCACAATGACCACACCGAGGCAAATGTGGCCTCCCCTGGCTACTATCTTCGGACACCTGTGAACCTGTCACCCCGGAGCCTTGACCTGCTCCCGAATATCCCCGGCGGTCCAACCACCCGCCGGAAGACCGGGAAGGGGCACTCTGTGTTGGCGAAAATGTAGACCACCGCCGCCGGCTGTCCACCGAAAGCTATCCACGAAATCCCGCTGCCCCGCCTCTTGGACTGGCCGACTGGCCGCCCTCACTCTCCCTGTCCTCAATCCCCTGTGCATATGCCTGCATCCTGACAATATACATACATGGCTTAAGAGCCACTCCCAGACATGCTGTAACCATGTAACGATCTAACCCCATCACATAGCGGTGGACTCGGTCCGCCATGTCTGCCACAATAGTGGGCGCATACCTGGCCAATGAATCAAACTCCAGGTTGTACTCCCTGATGGTCATCTCATTCTGTCTCAATGCCAAGAACCTATCCAAGCGGGCTCTCCTCGTCTCAGGGGGCAAAAAGTGACCAAGGAAGGCTTCCGTGAACTCATCACGAACAGCTGGAGGAGCACCCACACCTCTAGACAACACCCACGACTCAAACCAATTCAACGCAATATCGCGTAGTCGGTAAGAAGCTAACACAACGGACTCTGTCTCCGAGGTCCTAAGCACATGCATAGTCCGCCGCACCTGCCGAATGAACTCCTGAGGATCCTCCTCGGACCTCGACCCATAGAACTCGGGTGGATCACAACTCAGAAAGTCCCGAATCCTTAAACTGTCGGCTCTAGGGTTAGTCACCGGCTCCTGGCGCATCGCCGCCACAATGCTAGTCAACAACGACCGCTCTCCGTAATCCTATACTCGCCCCGGTGTGGGCGGAGGCTCGTACGCGGTCTCGATGGCCGCTGCTGCTGCCTCGAACTCCGCTGAGGCTGGCGACGTCGGGGAACTCGCCGCTCGAAACATCATCTCCGGTAAAGACTGGGCTTGTGCCCTCGTAGCCCTCTGCGTCCTACTCACAGCTCCCTCAACTGCCTTGCCCTTCTGGGCCCTGGTTGCCTTACGTGGAGGCATCACTGCTATAAAAAGAATACGTCAGAGGGAGTCCAACTTATAACACAGCTCTAAGGCACGATCTCAGAATGAGAAGAATGGAAACCAATCCTAAATATCCTGCAGCCTCCTGATTATAGATGTGGTGCACGACACACCGATAATCAAGACTCTACTAGACATGGTATGTAGACACTTTCCGAGGACAAACTGCTTTGATACCACTTTTGTCACGACCCGACCGGGGCGCGGGTGCCTCAGGGGCACGCATCGTATATATCGAGAGAATAGCGGAACATACATACATAAACACGAATAAAGTAAACATCATCGGCAAGACGGTCGCTTCCATAAAATAAACTTAATCGAAAGTGAAACAGTACAACTTATTCTTACAGCCCAAACCACAAACGTGACTACAGACCTCTAGGAATAACAACTGTGGCGGGACAGTGCCCCGCTATACCCCCTGAATGTACAAAAGTCTATAACCTCAGGGAACTGTACCAAAAGACAAAGCCTCCGGAGAAATGGAGCTTTCCAGGAACTGACACTGATCCTAAAAGTGCGGATCAGCAAGCTACGTACCTCAACCTGCGGCATGAACGCAGCCTCCCGAAGGAGGTCGATCTGGCCAAGTACCAAGTATGCGGCCCGGGAAAATACTGAAAATTCCTCATAAGTCTAAAATAACTGGAGACATGTATAAAAATCAGTTTACAGAACACTGTGCCTTACCAACAATGAGAATATCAATCATAAACTATACTGCATGAAAATAGGAAGCTCATAATCAAAGCAAGGTCATTCGCCTCACAGTATCATTAAGCACTCCTACTTCTGGGACTATTTCACCCGCATGTGTCATGTGGACCCGCATGAGGTATTCCTCGCATAGGCTGTACTCACCCACATGGGACTATTTCACCCGCATAAGCCCAACGGACTCGCATGAGGTATTCCTCGCATCGTGGATAGCAAATCCACGGAACAGGTGGTATAACGATCTTGGGGATTTACCCCTCATTTATACTCTTACCCTGAAGCATGTGGTATAACGATCTTGGGGATTTACCCCTCATTTATACTCTTACCCTGAAGAAGGTGGTATAACGATCTTGGGGGTGTACCCCTCATTTATACTCTTACCCCTCATACTGCATGCCTCGGAATCCCTCATCGTGGCGTGTCGAGTGCATACCCGTGGAATCCCACATCACTGACGGTATGTCCAAGTAAACTCATACTAAGACCATGGAAGGATACCCGTGGAATCCTCCATCACTAACGGTATGTCCACGTAAACTCATAACTTCATTAGACTTTCATTTCTATGTTTACCTTATTCAAGAAAAACCGACTCTTTAACCTTTCATAAAGTTATTATAACTAACTCCCCATAAAGCCGTTATACTAACTTTATGCTTTAAAACTTTAGACATTCTTATTCTTTCATAAGGCCGTTATAACTAACCTCCCAAAAGGCCGTTATAACTCCTTATGTTTCACAAGATTTCGTTCTTTTATTAACCAAGAGGCTTATACTTCAAATCAAATTTACACAATTTTCGAAATACTTCTTCATGTCAAGAAATCCTTGTCTACCTTATTTAGGATAAACCATTCCTCAAGAACAAGTGGGTTAACTCGCCTTGACCAACTTAGACATTTTCTTAAAACAAGTCAAGTATAATAAAGGGATTTACTTCATTTAAAACACGTACGTCTACCGTACTATATAGTTATAACTACTCATGCTCAAGAAATAAGAGAGTTTTCACATACCTCTCCGGTTAATCCACTTGCTAAGTCCAATACACCACACGTAGTACGTCAACCTAAAATGACCATAGTACGTTTATTAACCTCTAGTTCAATGTAGAATAATCCAAGTTCAAGTCACTAAATTCTATGGAAAATTGGGCAGCATTTCCTTTGTTTCTACATACTTTGCCACCTTTTTCAAGGCCGAATTCAACATCCAAACGCCACATATAAGGCCCAACAATCCAAATATTTCAAAGGGGATTACACACCTAAACTTGGATGTGTAAAATTCTGCCCCACAATGTACAACAACTAACTTAACAAGTTTAAGGTAGTATTTAGGCTATAACATGCTCACATATCATTCTTAACCAATTCTTCCATATCCAAACCATATTTCTTACATGCGATTCATCCAACAGTAATATGTACTACTACAGTTTCCTTCTTCTTCACATGCAACACCAATAACTAGCTACAAGAGAAGAATCTTTACCTTAGAGCTTTAGCCAAATTAATCCAACAAAATGCTAGCCTCCTCTTCCACAAACACCACCACAACAACTCCCACAAGCTTGCAAATAAGTTTCCTTCTTGCCACACTTTTCAGATTTTTCTCAAGCCTTGTGTTCTTCTTGATTTTCTAGAGAGAAGGGAGAGTTTCTAATCTTTAGAGAGAGAGATGAACTTGAAGAATGACCAAGTCTTCAAGACTTGGTCAATAAGTAGTGCATGCAAAATCAGATGGGGGGACACTTGTCACCCACCCATGGCCTTTTTAAAAGAAAATATCAGATTTCCTCAGTTTTTCCGCCAGAAAACCCGCCTCGGCGCCGCGGCCCTGCAGCCGGCGCCACGGCGCTGAAACTCCCGCAACCCCTCGGCGCCGGCGCGCGCCTCGCTTCCGGCGCCACGCGTGGCTCTGTCCGAATTTTCTGCCCATTGCCTTGATTGAACTTGTAACTTCCATAACTTTCTACTCTGATGTCCTATCGACGAACGGTTGGTTGCGTTGGGAACTAGACTCATCGAGCTACATGCTAGGCCTTCGAAATGCCTACAAACTCTCAATGTAATTGGACATACACCACCTCAAAGTTGACTAAAAACCCGTCCGAAACAATCCGTCAACCTATCTTTTGAAAGTTTTAAGTCTTGCTCCCTCTCGTACGCACTCATACGTATGACCTGAACTACGGGGTGTAACAAACGGCTTCATATATGTTTCGTCTATGCAACGACGAACATCTGCATCACGTCTATGTAACGACGTCATTTCATTAAAAGCCTATGCAACGGCTTCATCTATGTTTCGTCTATGCAACGATGAGCATCTGCATCGCGTCTATGCAACGACGCCATTTCATTTAAGCCTATGCAATGACTTCATCCATGTTTCGTCTATGCAACGACGAACATCTGCATCACGTATATGCAACAACGTCATTTCATTAAAAGTCTATGCAACGGCTTCATCCATGTTTCGTCTATGCAACGATGAGCATCTGCATCGCGTCTATGCAACGACGTCATTTCATATAAGCCTATGCAACGGCTTCATCTATGTTTCGTCTATGCAACGACGAGCATCTGCATCGCGTCTATGCAACGACGTCATTTCATATAAGCCTATGCAACGGCTTCATCCATGTTTCGTCTATGCAACGACGAACATCTGCATTGCGTCCGAAAACGACGTCATTTCATCTAAGCCTATGCAACGGCTTCATCCATGTTTCGTCTATGCAACGACGAGCATCTGCATCGCGTCTATGCAACGACGTCATTTCATTTAAGCCTATGCAACGGCTTCATCTATGTTTCGTCTATGCAACGGCGAACATCTGCATCGCGTCTATGCAATGACGCATTTCATCAAAGTCTATGCAACGGCTTCATGTATGTTTCGTCTATGCAACGACGAACATCTGCATCACGTCTATGCAACGACGTCATTTCATTAAAAGCCTATGCAATGGCTTCATCTATGTTTCGTCTATGCAACGACAAACATCTGCATCACGTCTATGCAACGACGTCATTTCATTAAAAGCCTATGCAACGGCTTCTTCCATGTTTCGTCTATGCAATGACGAACATCTGCATCGCGTCTATGCAATGACGCCATCAACATCTACAAACACCATGTCTGTTACAGCACCACATCACCTGCAACCCAGTGTCAATCATAATTCGACACTGGGACATTTTTAAATCAGCATCAGCTTTGCTTTTTATTTTTTCGCATCACAACGACCTGTGTCATCATGATTTGACACTGGGACATTTTTGGGTCTGCACATCCCTATTTTTGAGTTTTTAGTTTATAAAACAGGACAAAATTGGCTACAAGTCAACATTTTTGTCCGAAGACTCTTCCATCATCTCCGTACAAAGAGGGACATGATGTTGACAGTCAATTTTGACCAGTTTTTCGTATATTTATTGCAATTTTATGTGTTTTAGGACACTGCGTTTTAATCATCATTTTTTGCATTTTTACATAATATTCTATGTTTATTTCTTCACAAAATGACATTGCATCTTTTTATTTTATTTTAAGCATTATGTTTTGTTAATATTATGTTTTTATTATTGTTACACCGTCATTTTATTTTAATAATATTTGCATCTCTTTAAATAATTAATTGGTATCCCGTTTTTACTTTTAATCAGGCATTAAACATGTCTTAAATATTGCATTTTAGTATTATTGCGTCGGCATTTGCATTTTTATAATTTTGCATCTTTTTAAATAATTTTTCTTTTAAATAATTAACCCGTCTTGCATTTTGTCAAATCAGTCCAGTTCAGTCCAAGACACAATTTGAATTAGTCCAATCCAACACCATTTTAATTTCATCCAAACACTCTTTTATTTTCCCCCCTAAATTTCAAACCCCACTTTTCATTTCTCCCCCAAATACCAAACCCTAATTCTACCCTATAAAATAAAACATCCCCATTAAAATATCAGAATGATAAGGCAAGAGAGCCCTCTCATTTTTAAAAGAAAAAAAACCCATCGTCTCCTTCCCCTTTCCCGTCGCCGCCGCCGCCCTTCGCCGGAGTTCTATCTCCGGCGAACTACCCATCAGCCGCACAAAAACAAAAGCTCTCACCCTCACCCCTCGCCCTCTCCCTGAACCACCGGCGAACCCACCTCTGTCACCCCCACATCACCGGCAAACCTCACCCCATCACCGCACAACCTCACACACACACACAACCCATCGCTCGCACTTCATCACGCTCGCCACCGTCCTGCGTTCAGCGTCGGCCGCTCGGTGTTCGCCGTGGAAGTGACGCCGCCACCATCGCTGCCTGGGTTTGGTTCTATTTTTAGATTTGTTGGTATATTCTTATTTGGACTGATTTCCTTTATTTTTTTTTGAATCTCGCCGGAGTTTGAAGAACTCCGGCGACCCATGTTATGCTTTGTTTTGGATCCGTTGCATACTCTGTTTGTTTGGACTGCTTTTCTCGACTATTGAAACAACCGGAGTTTGAAACTCCGGCGACCTTGGTTCGGCTCTATTTATTGCATCTGTTGCATACTTTTTCGGTCGGGACTGATTTTTTTCAAGTGTTGTATCTGGCCGGAGTTTTAAAAAAACTCAGGCGACATCTGTCCGGACTGATTTTCCCGATTTTGGCATCTGCCTGGAGTTTTTTTTTTTTCGGCGATCTCTGTTGGCTTTATTTTCGGGATCTATTGTTTGTTTCTTGTTGGGTGATTTTTGGTCGCTCGTGACATTCTCAATTACGGTGATAATGGACATTTCCGTGAACCATCTTCTTTGCTATGATTCTCGATTTTCAATCGCTGTTCGGAGACTTTTAAAAAAAATATATAGTTGTATGTATTTTTCATATTCTACTGATATCGAACAAAGATACTACACTATATTGGCCGATGAAAAAGTTATCCGTCGATTTTTTAGGCCTCCACAGTTGCAAAGACGGAAAATAAAATAAATGAAGCTTTCTGGGCAAGGATGATTTCTTCCACTTACACAGGATAACCAACATGCGCTGGCGAGGCGAATTTTCGCAGTCGGACTTGTTTAGGATGTCCCACTTTATTTTTATATATATATCTGAGCCCTCTGTGTTTAAAACTATTACTGTTTTGGCGCGGATCTGAAGGTTTTATTTATTTTATTGCTTTTAACAATATTGGCCGATGAATGAATCTCCATCTGATTTCCAAGGCCTCCTCTGTGCAAAAGACGGATTTATTTATTTTTTGGCTTTACTTATTAATTCCTGTCATTGCTTTAAAATTATTTATTCTATTACTAACACTTTTACTAAGTGTTTATGCAGGTACCCGGAGATCATCTTGTGCAGAAGGCCTAAAAAGGGCTAAAAGATGTCCCGGACCTTTATTTTTATGTCGCATTTAATTTTAGTTTTATTATTTTTGTATTGCATTTTATTTTAATTATAAATTATGAAAAATGCTTAGAATACGTAGAATAAAAAGGGCAATAAATAATTAACCTAGGTTTGAACGAATAACCGCAAGTTAGCGGATCTTAAAGGATGTCTAACCCCTTCCCTTTAGGATAATAAAGAACTCTGATCCAGAATCTCACTAATTTCGCAGACCATTAAATGGAGATTAATTGTAGTATTTTACTGCAATAAATCAAGTGTCCTAATTCACTTAAATAATTAGGTGGCGACTCCTCAAAAAACAGCATTATTGATCCATCCAGGGAACCGCGCCAAAGAGCAACATTGCGGATACCGTTCAGACCCCCGAGGTCAAAAACGGGTGCGACAGAGTGCATTGTTATGTGATGGGACAAGACCGTTATTTGATTGATGGTTGTATGGCGGTGGCTCTTCAGCCAGGTATGGATATTGCCCAGATATAGGCGTATGCACAGGGGGTAGAAGACCGACACAAGGGATGTCAGCCGGACAGGGATCATGACAGAGGCCAGCATAAGAGGGCTAGGTCGGCTGGGTATTCGGATGAGTCTCGAGCTGGGCAGCCTCAATAGCATGTCAGATATTCTTCCCAGCCAGCACAGAGTGCACCTTCA